>CP106727.1:113175592-114425592 GCA_025506655.1 Gossypium rotundifolium | reverse complement strand
CCATCTTCCAATCAGGTTCGAGTATTGTGGTAAGAGGTTTCTTCCTAGATGAGTCTCAATTATTTTCCATTAAGATATCAAATCGGAAAGACTAACTTCATTTTCTCTCATATGGTAGAATCCATGAAAAGTGATATCGGGATTTACAGAGGCTAACGTTAAAGGAGTAGAGATCTTTCGTGATTTGAGTGATCAAGGTGTTGCGGGAATATCGTTGGTCAAGGCCATTTCATGTGTTCTTTTGGGTTGAGCGAATCTAATATAAGGTTGTGTAGGAGGATTTCGACATTTTCAGGTGCAAATCGTTTAGGCTTTGGGTTTCGGGATTTAGTCGACTGTGCCAAAAAGGTGTGTAGTTATCGCACTATTCTCCTATTATTTGTGTTTGCTGTTATATCTATATGTGTATAAGATGTGTGTGGTAGCCGAAAATAATGACTAAGATGGTGGCTGCCCATGGTGAGTAATCGGTTAACCAGGTCAGTGTTTCATGATATTAATCTACCTGTGGTATATGTATGAAATTGTGGTAAGCATGTGATGTATACTCAGTTTAATGTTGTCATAAATTATATATATGCATGGGGTTTGGGATATGATTAATGAAGGACAGGGTGTACATATTTATGTACGTGGATGATGTTAGCCTTGAGCTACGTTGTCGCTTGATGTTGGCTATGTGCTTCATCAAGGTGGGGTGTTGGCTATGTTCCACATCGTGAACGGTTGATAGTTGTGTGCATCACTATGGATTGAGGATGACTTGGAGTCACCTTGTGGATATGGATATGTGGGGTCACTTAGGTGATCGGTGGCTATGCCACGACCTTGGGCAGCAGGTCTGCCAAGGGGGTGTGTAGTGGTTGGAGGGTGATTTAGTAATCCCGTAGTGTGTGCGGCAGGTACGAGGGTGTGTAGCAGATGGACACTAGGTTGGTTGGGATTCATTTTGCATGATTGTATGTGTGGACTGTGTGGAGGTGGGCCAAGCCCATTTGTGGAGACATGTGAAATAATTATACACTGAGTCGGTTTGACTCACCCTATTTTTCACAAACATTATAGGTGATACATGAATCTTGGACCGGGCTGGGGCGGATACGAGGTGGCCATGCAGAAGATGTTTTTTTGTTTATTTCTTGCACTTTATATTTTCAGTATTTCTTTTTTTTTTGAGTAAGTATTTATTGTAATAAGGCCACTTAAAATATTTGGGGATTTTTATTGTGTTTAGGTGGGATTGATGATAGAGTTAATATTTGGGAAAGTTTTATTTTAAAAGCAATTTACATCTTAAAACCTATATTAACGTTTTAAATTCAGAAATTTGTAACAACATAATTTTACTTAGAATTTTAAAGGTACAATGTTTTATAAATGACGGAAAATTATTATGTTTTCATCCTTATGTCAAATTCTTTTCGAACTATTTCCTCAGTAGCATTCAAAATCTGGTCGGGGTGTTTGGGCCGGGTTTGGGGTGTTACATCCATTAAGTCAGCCGAAAACTTCACTCCCTGAACCTCTAAAGGCACTTCCTTAAGGAGTTTGTCTACTATTACTGATTGCCCTAAAGGACTAAGTACAGTCATCTTCCTAGGTACAATCTCAAAGTTTACATTTAGAGTTCCAGATACTTCACTAGCAATATAAGAATGAGTTGACCCGATGTCTATTAAAGAAATAAAGGGTAATCCAACAATAAGGAATGTACCCGTGATTACATCTGGTGCATCCCCCTCCTCGCCACGCCTGGTTGCATAAACCAACCCTGGGTGTCTCGCACCTGAACCCCCAGCACCTCTGCTTGGTGCTTCACGACCTCGGCCAGAACCATTCCCTCCATGGTTCTAATCACGACCCCTCGTCGCCTGCTAACCACCTCTACCCGGCTGCACATATCCCTGGCCTACTGTCCGAGCTCTTTCCATCTCCTGATGACAATTCCTAACCAAATGAGCCTTGGACCCACACTGGAAATATTCTTTACTCTGTCCCCAGCACTCTCCTGCATGAGCTCTCCCACATTTAGCACATGGACGACTCTAATTCTCGGCAACTGGTACCGGTGCACGAATAGAATTCTCAACCCTTGGTCTTTTCTGGAAGCCCCCAGATGATGCTGACGGCCCAAAACTCCTCTTATTTCGGTTTCTATCTCTATCCTGCTTTTGTCTCTCGCCTTCTTGACCTCCTCACTATTCGAGCTTTCTACTAGAACAAAGAAAGCCCTCTCTCTCTGTGGAGCAATCAAGACTTGCAGCTCATCTCTCAGTCCATCTTCGAATCGGACACACCTCTCATAATCAGTAGCCACGATGCCCCGAGCATACCAGCTCAATCGCAAAAATTCTATCTTGTACTCAGCTACCGACTTGCTACCTTACACTAAATTGAGGAACGCCTTCCTCTGTGCGTCCACATAACTAGCTCCTACGTACTTTCCCTCAAACTTGATCTTAAAATAACCCCAATCCACTCGGTCCGCAGGGGTACCTTCCTTGACTGTGAGCCACCATTGGTAAGCCTCATCCCGGAGCAACGAAACAACACCCTTTAGCTTTTCCTCAGCAGTGAAATCCAAATTGTCCATGATCCTTTCGACTGCCTCTAACCAGTACTCCGCCATATTCGGAGCTACTCCCGATACTCCTCTAAAAACCTTAGCTCCATTTGCTCTAAGTCTCTAAGATACCGACTTTCGAGCCCCATTTCCCATACTCGCTCCAGCCACTCGCTCTAAAACTCGCAAAGATAGCTCATGATCTCACGTCATCTCATCCTGCGCTCTTGAAACTCCGCCTCTACGGTAGGTGGCGTGCTTCATTTTCGAACCTGACTGCACCTAACTGGTTCCGACACAATCATTCTGCCTCTACCACACCCTCGCACATTACGACCACGTCCCCTAGAACTCATGTCTACGTTGGTGATTTAATCTGCTTTAAAAAGTTTATGCATTAGTTTTTTTTTCACTGATTACCCACGAACAAGTTTTATGTAAAGAAGTTTAGTGGTAGTTCTTTCGATCATTTCAGGGTTTTCGTTTCAAGTTTTCTACCCTAATTCAGAGAATTTTATCCATTCAATAGTACCTACTACACCCATTCACCACTCAAACATTTTCATCCGTTCCAGCCCAGGGGTATTTTCGTAATTTGTCCTATATGGGTATTTTGGTAATTTTCCAAATCAGGGTATCCTGATATTTAGCAAAATAGGGGTTTTTGGTATTTTTGCAAAATGGAATATTTTGATAAAAGTTGAGGGTAATATGACAGTTTTGTAAACTGAGGGTATTTTAGTAATTTTACAAATCGGGGTATTTGATAATTACATAACCGGAATATTTCAATTTTTTTCAAAACCTAAAATTGCTTTTACAAATCAAAGGGATAGTTCGGTGATTTTTAAAACTAAGGTTTTATAAAACAGTGTAGTTAATCCCTTCCGGTTTTAGTTATCGAGTTTAGCCTGTGAGTAAGTCCTCTTGGTTAGGGTGAACCGTCACTACGCACCAAGTAGGATTCGAGCGATGAGGAGGTGAGTCACTAGGACTACTTAAATACCAAGCTCCCCTCTGAATCCAATCCTAGACATGCGCACAATGGTTGCCACACCCTTAACTCGGCGACTTACTCACAGGTTTGTTTGATTAAGCTTTAAATTTTATGTACCTCTGTGCTGGGGTAAGCTAATCCTAGGGTTCATTAACTCCTAATCTACTAATCTAAGATCCTGTAATACCCACACACAATCATACAATAATTAGGGGTACTTACTTGGTGGACTTCGGGCTGGACGATTCAAGTGCCATGCTTCACAAAACCCTTTTTCCTGAATTTTTTTTTCTTTGATCCACTAAATCACAAAATGAAAACGTTTATGGGCTTCAAAAATCCATAGGTCGAGTGTAGAAACTGGGCTCTGATACCAATTTGTAACACCCCAAACCTAGCCCAAAACACTACGGCCGAATTCAGAATGCTACAGAAAACCTTAGGTTGAAAAAACGGCTAAATGATGATAAAACTTGCATGTAGCGGTGTTAAAGTCGACATGAAAACCAGTGCTTAACTAAATCCCAAATGATTTGGTTTTAAAACATGATTCAATTTCTTAGAAAGACCTTTCACTTGGAAAACACTTTGCATTTCAAGCTTAATTGGAAACGGGTCCTTTTGAAACTTTTAAGAAAATCCGAGTAAGTACAAGAAGCTCAGTTAGAAAACCTTAAATAAATTTTTAAGTAATAAAAACATCACTATTTGAAATTTGTTTGCAACTACTAATCCATGTCTAGTCTAGCATAAACCATAATAAAATCCCCAAAATAGTTAAATGGCCTTATTACATCAAAACATCCCAAATAAACTGAAATTAAAAGTAATGTCTCTAAATATGGAAACGGTGTCTACATAGCCATCTCGAATCCCATCCAACCCAGTCCAACATCACGAATCACCTACATGGTTTGGTAAAAATTGGGTGAGTCAACAGACTTAGTGTATAATTAGTTCACAGATTTCCACGTATGGGCTTGGCCCAAAACCACACCAATCCACATAGCAGAGAACAATGCAAAATGTACCCAACCCAGCCTAGGGTCCATCCTCTACACACCCCCGTATCCAACCACCACACACTAGGGGATTACTAAATCGACCCTCCAACCTCTACACACTAATTCAGCAAGTCATGCCAACCACCAAGTGGTTGAGCCACTGGTCCACGTGATCAAGTCACAATATAATCCACAACGTGACCGTAGTCAACGTCAATCCACGATGAGGCACATAGCCATCACCAACCACGATATGGCACAAAGCCGATACCAACCATGATGAGGCACTGAGCCGATCATCGATCCATGTGAGGCTCGTAGCCATCACTATACCACGTACATAAATGTACACCCTGTCCTTCTTTCAAATATCCAAATCCCGCCTCATGATTATGCAACATACGATAGTGATATGATGAAATAATGCATGAACATGCTAACCAAGCATATAGCACATATATACAAAGAATAACCACGCTTTAATCGTCATTTAACATCGACTGCTTATCGACATACCCGTTAAGGGTATCCATCTCATTATTGCCACTGCACTAATCATCACACTTATAACACATACAATATTTTATACATACTCGAGAAATTGCGAAATAATTACACACTTGATAACCTGAAGTATTACGCTCCCAATACCGACGTTGTCACTAACCAAAACCCGAATGCTCTCACTTACTTCTGAGAGTGTCAAAATCCCTCTAAAGATGAATTTCTGAAATCACCCTACATAGATTCGACCATATCAGAGAAATGGAGTTAGATCTTAACTTTCACAATCAAGAGAGATAGGATAAAAATGATTAAAATATCTTACCCACTATTGAGAATCGATTGGAGTAGATTCCAGCCTATGGTACTTTAGGCTTTAAAGAAAAGAAGAGAAGAAAAGAAGAGTTGGTGTTGAAGAAGTTTTGGCAATGGGGAGAATGGGAGAGATGCTTCGGTTAATTAAAAGAAAAAGAAAGAAGTTGGAACAGAGAGATGGATTCGGCCAAGAAAGCAAATAGAGAAGAAGAAGAAAGAACGCTAGTGACCTTAATGGTCTTTGAAGTTTCGGTCACTAGATCAAAAGAATATGAAAGCCGAAACTAGGTGACTTTTGTACAAAAGAATGAATGGCACTAGAGAAAAAAGAGAGAACTAAATTCGGCACACACCCCCTACCACACTTCAAAACTGATTATGCACCCCCTTAGAGTCCCATATTCGGCCACTTGTTGCTCTCTCTCCCTTATCCCTTGTTTCCCTCCTACTTAGCCGAATCTTCAAGCTGTCAAACCCAATCTACACCTCATCCAACTAGAGTCCAAATGCCATCCAACACCTTCCCCCTCTCTTGACGTAAAAACCAAAATAAAACATCACTCCCTTATTGTCTGCGTGATTCGAACCTCCTCCCCTGACACCCATTGTTGACGCAACCTCCCCTGCACCTTAGGTAGCGTCCCATGCCACTCCACCACCTCACTTCTTGTTTCATAAATCCCACATTAATGTCCTTAAGGCTTAGCTCCCCTAGCTCCCCCTAACTCAGGTTAGAACAAAAATTTTCCTATGACCTCTACCAAAGCCCAAGGTTTCCCGAAACCCTCAAACACTTCCAATCAACATGCAGAGCATATTAACACACAAATACAATTTAAAATATGCACAACCCTCGAACCTCAGATATTACATTGTTAGCATCTCTTCAAGGCTTGATTTTTTTTCCTGTGGGTAGGGCTGATTTTGATAATTTGGAGGAGGTTGCTGCCTTTGAATTCCTTGATTTCCTTGTCCTCCCCATGAAAAATTTGGGTGGTTCCTCCAACTCAGGTTATAAGTATTACTATAAGGATTATTATTGGATCTGAAATTGTTACCTATATAGTTTGTCCGCTTCGTTTTTGCTCCTAGTTGGTAGGGTGGGTACTCAAAGATTCGCCACATTCCCGCTTGCTTCACATTGCATTCTTGGATGTACTGCGAAGAACATAAATTATCAATCTTTTATTCATTAACTCTACATGTTGACACATTGTCATCTGCGGTCTATGTTGAAAACTCCAACTGATTTTATCGATTTTTCCTTGTGATTTGCCATTGATAATCTGCTCAATGACATCTCCTCAATAAAATCATAGGCCGCTTGTGAATTTTTTTGTTCGAGTTCCATCGGTGATGAATCAATCATTTGCTTTGTTTAAGAATTCACACCATTGTAGAAAGTTTGGACTTGAATCCCCAAAGGTAATCCATGGTGTGGGCATCTTCTTAGGGGATCCTTGTATCTTTCCCATGCATCATATAATGTTTCGCATCATTCGCACAAAAGAAGATATGTCATTCCTAAATTTGGCCATTTTGGTGGTGGAAAATACTTTAAAAGAAATTTTTGGTCATTTGTCCCATGTTGTGATTGACCCTCGTGGTAACGAAGTTCAACCAACGCTTTGCTTTATTCCTTAATGAAAAAGGAAATAACCGAAGACGTATGACATCATCAGAAATGCCATTTATTTTGAAAGTATCATAGAACTCTAAGAAATTAGCTATATGAGTATTTGGATCTTCCTCTTGTAATCCATCAAATTGAACAAACTATTGAATCATTTGTATTGTGTTAGGTTTTAATTCAAAATTATTAGCAGCTATAGCAGGCCTAACAATACTAGATTCTGCTCCTGTCAAATTAGGTTTAGCATAATCATACATAGTACGCGGAGCATTTTGATCTTGCTTATCAAAGGATTATTTTCGCCATCCTTCAAGAGGATTGGATCTATTTTGTTGTTCTTCTCTTTGGTAGTCTAGAGCTCGTCTAGTTTCTTTGCGATTTCTGCGAGCGATAGCTTTAATATCACTATTGTATTCTAATGGTCCTCTAGGGTTTCTTCTAGTCATAAACTAGAGGTACCTTGCAAGTTTAATAAAGAAATAAGATTAGTAAAATTAATAAAAATAAAAATTAGAAATAATGGCTAAAGTAATAAAAATAGAGCTTTCGTAATATTTTAGAAGTTCCCCGGCAACGGCGCTAAAAACTTGATCACTGCAAAACAATCTAGTTTTAATATTTATAAAAGAGTGATCGAACCTATAAACTGACTGCGACAACGATAGAGGCAAGCGCACCTATCGAACAGTAGTATAGCTCAAGAAAGAATATCTTATCGAACCCAAGGAACCTAAAAGTACTAATACTCACTTTCTTTCTATTATTTAGCCTAAAAGATGGAGTGATTGGGTTATTAATCTAAAGCAGATGAAATACTTAAACTTAAATGCAAAGACAAAAGAACAAAACTTTGGGAAAAGACGTTGAAGAAAACTCAATTGATAAAGACGATACCTTCAGGAAGAATCCACCTATGACTTCACTTATTATCTACTTTTTTCAATTCATATGATTTCTTTTACTTAGCTTGATCCGTGAGACTCCCTAACCTATATTAAACCTTTTCTCGAAGTGAATAACGTCTAACCTTAGGTTAATTAGTGGAACTCTCGCTCTCTTATAATAACCCCTAAGGAAGCAGTAAATCGATCATTGGACTCCCATATTAGGTTTCACCCTAATTCGACAAAATCTCATAACCCTATCTCTAGGCGCCCGATCAACTCTGCTTAATTATGGTAGATCTTTTCTTAGGTAGGGTCTATTCCTCCTCCACCTAAGCACATCAGATAAATTTAAGTAACATAATTAAGAACAAACTAAGTATTATCATATAAACTGAAAGAATTAAATAACAAAATCCATCATAGGTTTCATCCCCTTCAGGTATCTGAGGGGTTTAGTTCATAACTAAACAAGAAAACATCTCAAGAGAAAAGATAAAACAAAACATAGGAAATCCTTAAAACCCCCTGAAGGAATTGAAGAGGAGATCCTCCGTCTTGAGTAGAATTTTGACTCTTCGAGATGGATCAATTGGCTATCTTCAAGACAATCCCTAAACGAGTAAAGCTCTGGTAGAAAACTCTGCTAAAACCTGACACCCTTGAATTGCTGCCTTGGATTGTTTATATAGACGTTTGGGATCCTTTCCTTGGCTCCTAAGTACTCGTAATTCTGGTATAATTCGTCCTAGGTGTTTGAGTAGACTTTGGATTACATTTCTTGGGTTTCAAGCATCATATTCCGAGTGAAATTTCTCTTTCCCATGGCAGGGGTATGGCTAAGGCACGCCCGTGCAAATCGTGGTCCAGCCCGTGTCTCCATTCTGTTGATTTAGGCACGACTATGACACGCCCGTGCAATATCTAGGTAGAGGCCATTCTTCGGGTCTGCCAATTGGGGTACGGCCGTGTACATCAGGGTCAGGCCGTGTTGGGCTTTTTATCGACGAGGCACGATCGTGTAAATCAGGGACAGGTCATGTTCTAAATAATTATCGAGGCACGGCCGTGTGGAATGAAGTCCAGGCTGTGCTGATTTCTTGGGTTGGCCCAATTTGGTCCGTTTTAAGCCCGTTTTGTGTTCTTTTTGTCCTTAGGTGTTCTCTTGAGCATAAGACATGAAAAGAAAGGGTTAAGAGCACCTTTTTACCTAAATTGAGGGCTAAATCATCCAAAAGTATTTACTTTTACGATTTATCACTTATATTTTGTTCAAAATTTTAAAAATTTGTTAAGTATGCTAAACTTCAGTATGAATAAAGTTCGATTATTTAAATAATTGTTATGTTGACTAAAATATGACACAAATGTATTTTTAATAAAGCATGCAAATCATACCATAAAATTTTTAGTTCCTTAGGAAAGAAAGGCATGTATGAAAGTTTAAGTCTCTAGAATTGACTTAGTAGTTTCTTGAGGCGAAATCCTAGGAAGCATGGAATGTTGAAAATGATTTAGGCAACTTTTGTTTGGACCTTTTGAGCCTTTCAAGCCTACCTTGATGAAATTTTTTCCTTTGAAACCCAACTTTGAGTCTATATGGCCTAAATTTTATTTGAACCTTTGCAATATTTAACCATCACTTTTCTCTCAATTAACTTTAAATTGTCCCAAACACTAGACTCAGTAGTATTCAGAATATTCTTTGAAACAAGTTTGGGGGAGTTGAAATGAAGTATCAAATGCTCAAAAAATTGTAATACATACAGCAGAATGCTCGTGAAATTTAAAAAAAAGAGAAAAAAAAGAAAAAAAAGAGAGCATATGTACTCGAAAGAAATAGATGTATAAAAGAGCATATGAAAGCGAAATAAGTTGGTGTATTGAAGGTAATTATTTCGAAGGTCTGATTCAAGCTTAGTCTAGAGTTTTTAGCCTAAATTTTTCTATCTTTTATCTACCCCTAGCCTAGCTACGTTACAACCTATTTAAAAGACCTATTGATTCAAGTTTCTATGCTACCAACATTAGTGGAGAGAAATTGCTACGTTCAACATATGAAGGCATAAATTAAACTTAATGATTGCAGCTTAATCTTAAATAAAGGAATAAAATCAAAGTGGTAGGGATTTACATGTTTTTATTGAGAAAGCACTTAGTCTATTTTTTCTATTATAATAGTTGTTGAGATTAATTTGAATGATATGTATTCTTAAGTAGCATAATTATCAAATTCCTTGTTTTTGAGCATAAGTATACTAAAATCATAATTTTGGGAAAAATGTTGTTCTAAATAAATTTTTCAAAGTTGTTTTCTGAGAAATTCTTTTCAATTTTGTGCATTACTTAGGACAAGCAATGAATTAAGTTTGGGGTGTGGAAACACGAAAATATACACACTTTTTCATGCCCTTTTTAACTCAAATTCACGCAGTTTCGATAATTTTTTGTTGAAAAATATATAATTATTATAAAATACTTAAATTACACTCAATTATGAACATGTTGAGTTTTAATTAATTTTATATCAAATTTTGATTAATTTTGATTATTTTCGACAGATTTGCGCAAAGGGCAAAAAATGGCTCAGTGGACACTACTAGAAGCACAAAACTAAGAAGCAATTTTGAAGCATCAAGGCGACTTAATTTTTCAGCCTAAGACTATCCAAATTATGTTTATTAATTTGTAATATAATTAATTTTAGTTTTAATCCAAATTAATTTGGGTTAAAAAAATTATTGTTAATTAATTATGAAAAGGGGCCCAGTTGACTTGAATTGAGAAAACCGATCCAATCGAGCACTGGGTAGCCCAAAACCATCCCACATGCTGACCGAATCAGCTTGCTTGGCTGATTATTTGGCTTGGAAAATGGCCCTTGGAGACTTCTTCAAATTGCATTCAAATCCCTCCACTATTTATACCTTTCTAGATTTGCCCCTACCTTAAAATAACATGTTTGAAATCTTCAAACATGGCACATGTGTGGCCAGCCATGGGGAGTCTTTGGCTGCTGATTTTGCTATTTTTAGTAGCCTTATCAACCTATAAATACTCCCCTTGGCTGCTCACTTCAAACACATCTCAACCCTTCTCATCTCTTCACTTCTCTCTCATTTTTCTCTTTTCATTCCCTTCCGTTGTTCTTCATTTTCTTCCCCTATTCCCTTGCCGATTTCACCTCTTGAGAAAGACTTAATCAACCACCATTTGGAGTAGCATTCAAGTGTTTGTAGAAGCCTCGGTTCAGCAAGAACAAGGGAGAAGAAGGAGTGGAACAAGGAGAAAACACCAGATTTGATTCTCGTTCCCTATCCGTTTAATTTTGTTGTTATGATGAACATGTCTATGAATATTTGTGATGTTGATATGTTTAATTTAATTAATATGGATTAAATTTAATTCGTGTTAGGTTTATTTCATTTCATCTACTTAATTTATTAAAATTATGTTTGTGTTGTTATAGGCCTCAGTAAGATGTTTGATTAAGTAGAACCATGACTAAGTTATTCTTGCATTACAATTGTAAGGTAACTAATGAATTAATTATTTAAACGGATTGAAATTGTAATTAATTGACACAATACTTATTCAATTCATGTTTAATCATCTAAGGTAGCTGAGGGTTAAATTAGCAACGGTATCTAGCGATACATTAGCCTTGCATAACTTGCAAGATTATTGTGATTAAACTGTTTAAAGGTAGAAATTCATTGTTACCTCACGTAATCTTTTATGTGCTTATGAGATTGAATTAATTGTTTGAATTGGCATAGAGATATGTACAAGAGATTATTTTAATTTCATAAATATGTATGTGCATTAACACATTTTTCTTATTAGAATTTGTTTAATCGGTTGAATTGACATAGAGATATAGTCAAGAGATAAATGGATTTTGGTAGGTAAGTATGTTAATAACTTAGTAAATTACCAAGTTTCCGTGAATTTATTCATAACAACATGAACATGAGTTTAATAATTCTAAGTTAAGAAATGCAATTAATCTAGCACAATTATGTCATTTTGATTAAAATCATCTTTTGAAATCGTACATTGGAACTTTTATTTTATTTTTATTTATTTTACTTAGCTAAAATCCTAGTTTTTAATCACCTCCTCAAATCAAAATATTTTCCTTCACCAAAGTGTTTTAAATTAATTTCATAAATAATTCTTTTCATAGTCCCTGTGGGTATGATAACTCGACATTTACTTGTCACTTTATTACTTGTTGAGATTGTGTACACTTGCACATTTCTGTCATTCTAGTGGTCTGGCAGGGTTCGGGTACAGATCAACACTGCACGGTGGGATCAATTTTTCACCACCGTGGAGAATACGTATACAAAACTCATATTGGAGTTCTATTCAAATTTCTTCTTACAATCAGCAATTTCACGTTGGGATGAGCCTTGTACAATTTCTTTCATACTTGAGGGTATGACACTTTACTTAAGCGTCCTGGGTTTTGAGCTACCATTAGAATTTATTTCGAGGATTTTATGAGTACGCTTGAGTCCCGATGTTGTCCAGGCATATCCATCAATCGGCTCCACTCTGTTGGTCTAACATTGCCAAAACTAAGGCACAATATAACCTGAGTCAGTCAAAGGCGACATGTTTACCTCCAGCTTTACGATATATTCATGCCATTTATGCCTACACATTGACTAGTCAGAGGGAGAGCACGGGGTCATTGGTACTTCAGACGGTTATTTTCTATGGAGTATGTCAATTATTTCGTGGCTCTCTGTTGTCACCACTAGTCTGATCGAAATAGGAAGGGCCTTATTTATATGGGTTCCTATGTGACTTAAATGCCAAGGTACTTTAGGCTGCTTGACACCTCAGAGTAGACTTCGTCCTTCACCTTGGTTGGACATATGATCCTGTAAGGATTATCTATTATGAGCCACATGAGGATGATACAATGCCAGCATGGAGCGGTTCCACACTGATATACACTATTTCATCCAAATCCTACAAATTAGAATGAGGAGATCTCGGATGATGATCCACCTCGACATGTGAACTCGGCTCGATCTTCTCCTCCTTCGAGTTGCTCTACAATAGCATATTCAATCACACTAGACGACATCTATTACACACAGCAGCAACATTTTGATCGAATTTATCGCATTGAGTAGTGGCAGACAGAACGGATTGATCACCTTGAGCAACTACATTTGGAGCACATCGACCAGCTTCAATGCCAGTAGGATCGCCTCGAGGCATACCTAGAGCAGATGTGCCAACATTTCCATATTTCTTCACCTGATCCCCCTGTTGCACCTTGCGATCCTGACTTCCCACATGACATCGATCACTGACTTTATTTAGTTTTGTGTTTTATTTATTTTTATTTTTATTTTTATTTCCAATTGTACTTTATTTTTATTTTATTTTTGAGAATTACATGTTTTATTTTAGTTTATTATGCACATTATTGTTATCTTATCGGTTGTTTTTCTATTTCATTATCTCTTTATCTTATCTATTTTTGTCTATCTTCTTATTAATGTGCTTGAAAACATGTACTTCATTTAGAATCTCCTATGATTCTGAATTTCACTATTCTTGTGAAATCATCCAAATTCAGGGCAGTTTCAGTTCTCTCCGTCCTTATGATTTTTTGCTTACTATGATTATATTTGTTTGTATATTGAGGGAAATATACATCTTAAGTATGGGTTGGATTTTATATGTGTAAAATGGAAAAAAATTGATTGAGCTTGAATAATTAATCTCATATTCTATGTAAAAGCTCATTTCCTCTCTTTCTTTCTTGTTGGTGTAAATTATTTTTTATTCAGCAACTGATTTTTTTTAGTTTGGTGATTTATCAACTCGACTCTCAATTGTAATAAACTCTTTGACCTTTTTCATACCCTTAATCTAAGCCCCATTACAACCTTGTTAAGACCTATTGATTGTTGTGTCATCTCAATCTATAGTGGTGGAGATTTGATTTTCAAGTAAGCCTATGGTAATAACATCTCTTGTTTGATTGTTGAGTGCACATTAATTTAGTCGTAAACACTTTGAGTGTTTTGAGTGAATCCTTAGTGAGGATGTTAATTCTTATTAAGTTTGAATTTTAGGTAATTATTGAGATAGGGGAGATGCCTAATGTTTTTAAGCCTTAAAAATCTCTTCTTGGATTGCTTGTACTATTTAGTGTGATCTTAGTGTGAATTTCCAATGAATGATTATATGTAGATTATCCTAATACATTTTCGATGAAAACGATAAATTGGGGGAGGTTAACTTGAATGTGGGTTGAGAATTTTTCTTGAGAACAAGCAAACATTTAAGTGTGGGGATATTTGATAAGTGCTAAAAGTAGCATGTTTTAACATTATTTTTGATGCATTTTTGGGTGATGATTCGATGTTAATTGTGAATTTTATTCTCCTAATCCATTAAATTCATGTTTTCATGCTCAATAGAGCACTTAGGAGCAAAATGAGTGAAAAAAGTGAAAATCGAAGCACCAAAGCAAGCTACAGGAGCCACAGGGGTTGGACCATTCCACATGGCAAGGCCATAGAGTCGTCTGACCACACGGGTGTGTGATAGGCCATGTCGATTTCATGGGATTTCACACCGAACTTCAAAAAATCATGATTTTTAGGTTTTTCAAGCATTCTAAGACGTATATATGACAAAAATAAGAATATAAGAGTGATCCGCCTTAGAATATAAAAGAAAACAACTCAAAAACACCATAGAAGCTGACTTTGAAGCATATTTTTGTCAAGATTGAAGATTTCCATTTGATTTCTTAAGAAGTTATCATGAGTTTCTTTATTTCTTTCGGTTATACTGTGTCTTGGGTGTTTTTATTTTTAAGAACGAACTAATTTTCTAAATACCTAGGGGAGATGAACCCTATGATGGATTCTGTCATTTGATTTTTATTTTATACAATAAATATTTTGTTTCTTGTTCTCAATTATATGTGCTTAATTCTTGGTTTTATGTTTCTAGATTATTAGTCCATGTTTGATGTGCTTAAATCAGTGGTTGAATAAACCCTATTTAAGAGTAGCTCTTACGTGATTGAGTGGAGTAACATGCAATCCTAGAAATAGTATGACATAAATCTACCGAATTAGAGTCAAATCTAATAGGGGAATCCATAGCACGAGTTAATGCAATAATAGGGAGTTTAATTAAAAAGAAATTTCAATTAATCAACCTAGAATCAGTTGTTCTTATGCTTGAAAGAGATACTAACATAATTCAGGATTCTACGTATCATGGTTCTAAGTAAAGAAATTGTGTAATTTAGATTGGTAATGATAGATAAAATGTAACATCCCAAAATTGGGCCTAGTAGGATTGGGCCCAATGGGCCTTGGGCATAGGACTGTTTACAATAATTGAGAATAAGAGAATGGCGTCGTTACAAATTAGACTTATTAGTTAAGTGAATTTGGAAGGTTACGAGGTTTCTATGAAGTTTCGAGTTCAAGTTAGGCCATTGGAAGAATTTTCATTTTTGGACTTTTAGTGGATATGGTTGATGGAAGTAGGACTTAAGAATAAATGGGTCCATTTAGGAGACACAAGAGGAGCTTGTGGCTTAGTGGCAAGTGGTGTGAATTGGCTGATGGGAGAACTAGGGTTCGAATCTCATAGAAAGCAAGGGAGTTTTATTTTTGCCAAAAAGGAGAAGAGATGATAAGGAGGAAAGTGGAGGGATTCATGGATGAAATCATGGAGATGGAGAGGAGATTGAGGAAGAAAATAAGGCAAGGTGGACTTTTTAATAAGGCAAGGTGGATAATGAAATATGGTAAGGAAGAATGGATGGAAAGGAATCAAAAGAAAAGGGCAAGTAAGGGGAACATGTGGCCTTTTTCAAGGGAAGTGTTATGGAAGGTATGGTTGGCCAACTTTTGACCATTATGGTCATGTATGTGGATGGTTTTGGAGGAAAGGGAGGTAGCTGAATTTTGCTTGGTCATTTGGTAGAATTTTTGTGTTGTTAGGCAAAAATCACTTTTGCATTATTTTGTGTTTTTCTGCAAACTCCTTCTTTTGCTTTGTGTCAAATTTACAAGCCATTAGTGAGTATATTTTCTTCTCTTCTTCCTTGGGTGCTGAAACCTTAATCCATTTTTCACCATTCTTCTTGTTGCCGAAATACTCACATTTCTCTTTGGTTCATATCTCTTTTGGTGTTGACCGAAACACTCCAAACACCTTGATACATCTTCTCCTTTCTTTTAATCATTTCTACTCATTTGTGTTGACACTCACTCGTTTGATCAATCGAGTTATAGTGGAAGGCCAAAATTTGACTCATCCATAGCCATTGTACAATCGTTAGGAATCAAAACTAATATCGTTAAGGTAAGGGATTCATCATGGTTCTTTTTGGATCTTTTCGTTGACCGGTTATTTTGCTTAACAAGATAGTGGTTATGGCTAATCGATTATATTTTTAGGGACAAATCACTCAATCTATCCCTCGCAATAAGAGACTCAGATTGTTGGTAAGTGATATAGATTGTTAATCAATCAAAATATTTGGTTGAAGTGGTAAATTGGGTTTGGACTAATTGTTGACCGATTGTACTTTCAGGTGCCGCGAAGAGTATCGTGTTACGGATCCCGTAATAAGGTGTATAATCCCGTACCTTCCGTATACATATCTAAAATGGTGTGTAATCTCACACTTCTCAGAAAGTTTGTATGAAATATTCTGTGAATCGTTCGAAATACCTAAGAAAACCGAAACCAACATCCGTAATCACTCGGGCGTGCGTATGATCGTAGTGGTAATTATATTTTGTAATAAAATAGTTTCAGTTAGAAACAGTGACATGTTTTGAAAAATCACGAAAAATAGGAGAAAAAGAATTAGAAAATGAATGAGATATTAAATAAAATCTTACTATGTCTATTTTGATAAGGAGGAAATGGAGAAGGAAAATGAATTTTATATTCTGAGATATGTTAATTTTAGTGAGACTAGTTCTGAATGACTTCGTGGTTTCCTGATTTGTCTTGGTAAAATCATATAAAATTGTAAAAAGTGAATTATGGGATATAATTTATATGTATGGATTCCTTAGTGAGCTTATTTTCAATAGAAACATGTGGGAGCAGTATATGAAAACCGTACAGTGAGATATTTGAAATTAAGAAAGGAGAGGTCAGAATCGTTGGACAATGAAACAAGGGAAACTTTATGAAATAAACTGTACTAAATGGTTAAGCCAAAAATTCTGGAAAGATTGTAGTAAGAATATATATGAGTCTAGTTTCAAAGAAAATTTACGGATTTAGATTTCGAGTTTCCTCACTCAAGTTATAGTCAATTTAGTCAGTATGACGCAGATGGACAGTTTAAATTTTTATGCCCAAATTAGTAGTTAAGTCTGGATTGCAAAATTACCAAATTACCCTTAGTGGGTAATATTGGCAATTTACGAAAATGTCCTTATGGGCCAAATTACCAAAATACCCTTAGTGGGTAAGATTACCGAATTACCGGAATACCCCTAAAAGGCCGAAATACAATATTGCTTAATGGACTGAATTGACATTCTGCCTTATGGGTCGATTGGACATATTGATTAATGGGCCAATTTGATATGTGATGTGACTAAATGGGCCGAATTGATATGTGACTAAATGGGCCGATTTGATATATTGCTCTAATGGGCCGATTTTGCAAAGTGTTATCGGGCCAATTTGTTTGTCATAAATTTTTGAATTTTTAATTATTGTTATTGTATTTGTAAATATCATGATTTGATATGTATGATGCATATACATGAATTGCATGGGATGGGATAATGATGAAGAGAAGTTTTGGTAGCTTTGCTACATAATTTTGGTGGCTCTGCCACATATTTGGTGACTCTGTCACAATCTGTCTGGTGGCTATGCCACGTAAATTCTATTATTCTAGTGGCTTGTCCACAAATAATTTGATATAAATGGCTTAATGCCTACGTTTGGTGTGTTGCCAGGGTGGGTGACTAAAGCTCCCCACAGGTGTGTTGGTTGGTACGGGTGGTGTGTAGTGGATGAAATACTAGGCTTGGTTTGGGAATTGCATTTCATATTCATGTTTTATTCATTACATTATTATTATTGTATGTGGGCTTAGGCCCAAATAATTGCTTAATGAGATTTTGACCGATTTTGACCCAGTGAACAACGGTAAGGGGATTTCACACTGAGTTCTTGTAACTCACCCCCTTTTCTCTTAACCCTTGTAGGTAATGCTCAGTGACGTGGACTTGGGCCATGGAAGACTCGGTGGAGGCCATACTTCAGAAATGGTTTTTATTGAACTTTAGTTTCCTGATTTCGTTTACTTTATTATTCTTACTATTTTGGGTTTATTTTGTGTTGTAATAAGGCCTCTGGAATATTTTATTTTGCTTATGTTTTTGTCGTACTTAGTATTATGCTTGAATTGTTTTTAAATGGGGATTTTTCTAAAAATCTTAAGTAAAGGTTTTCCAAAATAGATTAACAAATGATTTTCATAACAAACTTTTACAAATGATTTAACTCGAAAATTCTCTTTCAAATTATCAACGACATTTTCAAAAGTCACGGTTAAAGTTCACTACCTCGATTTTCGACTCATCAATTAACCTCTCAAAAATACTTGTATTTTATCTACATTTCTGCAATGTTTTCAAAATGTTTCTGCAACTCTATTTCCAAACATCATATTTTCGTAAATCGTTTATTTCAAATATGTTTTCGCAACCAAAAAGGTTTTTAAAGATAACTACGTTTTCAAGTAGATAACAATTGCTTAAGTGTTTTGGGTTTTAACAAAGAGGCTATAATTCTCAAACAAGTTTTTAACAATCGCAAAGACGGTTTTATAAGAGCATTAGTTCAAATTTATCGATTTATCAATCAATCTTCGAGGTCAGTAGCATTTTATCAAATGTCTCAAGTCAAACTTGTTTTTCTTGATTTTAACAAAACTTATTTTAGTATGAATAACAAATCTTGTATACATTTTTTTTTTCAATGTGACACACCAGATTCGGGCCTAACTTCTGGGCTGGGTTTGGGGTGTTACATAAAATCTACGAGGATTCTTTCTTGGGCATTATTTTGCTTCTTGGTTGTTAATCTGTAACATCCTTTACAAACAAATTATAACTTAAATCTCAATTAATTAACATGCAATTCATAAAAATAAAATTAATATGTGTTTCAATCAATTTCAGTTTAATATTGAGATTGTGGAAGGCTAAACTAAGTAGGCACTTGTTAGGGATCAATTTGAAACAAATTTAAAATTAAGGAAAAATCTTCATACAGGGGTCACATGGTTGTGTCCCTTAGTTGTGTGTGAAAGCTAAACTCATGTGTAATAAATCACACGGTCGTGTCACTAACCGTGTACGAGAGCTCAGCACGTGTGAGATAGGTCACACGGCTGTGTCCCTAGATCATGCAACTAATAGTGACTATGTGTACCAAAATCACTTAAATTTTTGCATACCACAGGACCGTGCCGTGACCTCGTGTATGGAACACGATTGTGTTCCAGGTAGTGTCTCAGGCCGTGTATACCTAGAAAATGCCTTCCAAAACAAGCTATTCAACCATGAAAAACTTATGCCACAAGCTACCATTTAAGCCACATTTCTACCAATTCAAAAGCATCCAATTCAAGTCAATATCATAATTTAAAACAACCATCCTAAGTGCCTAACCAATATGCCACAATTGGCACCTCAATCAACAATTCAAAACTAGTCAAATGAATACATTCAGTGTAACACCCCAAACCCGGTCAATACACTACGACCGAATCTGGTATGTTACGAAGTGAAAATAATTTGAAAACACAAGATTGCCGGATACTTTCTTAGAAAACCTCTCGTAATGCTTAAAAGTTTGGAAAAACCCGGTTTAAGGTGATGTTGAAATCATGTGATGCTTGCTTTAAAATTTACACTTGAAAATCTACTTGTTGTTATAGATTTTAGAAAACATATGGTACTTGTTAAAAACGGGATGTGAAGAGTATTACCAAGTGTAAAACCTCTTTATATTTGTAGTTGTTTGCAAATTTAAGTTTAAAGCATTCAAGTTACCTTGGTTATCATCTTATAAGTGGGGTTACTCGATAGTAACGTTTTAAAAACCCGAAAGAGTTATAGTTTAGAAAACATTACTTTTTACCGGTTAATTAACAAGTCCATAAATCCCATCTATAATTAATATGATCAAAATAAAAGCAAGTAATTAAAGCCCAAAATAAAACCTAGTGGCCTTATTACAAAACAAACCCAAATTTAAAGCAAAAAAAATAAAAACTGAATTAGTATCGTATCGTTAAAACCCGAAAATATGTGCATGGCCACCTCAAGTCCTCCCCAGCTCCGAATCCGCGGATCATGCCTCATCTGCAAAATATAAGGGAAGGGGTGAGTCACCACGACTCAGTGTATAAATCCCCAACCCGATAATTCATCCACTTACACAAATTATTAGTCAAACATGCAGATTATGCAACCCATAACCTAGCCATCCAAACACCTTTAACTACCCCGTGTGGTCAAAACCATTGGTGGTCAAAACCACTAGTGACAGAAGTCACAAATATATCAAGTGATGGGGCCAACCCATCGTGTGGTCAAAACCACTGATGACAATCCCGTAATAATCATGTGGGGCCAACCCACTGTGGTACCAAACCACTGGGACAAGTCACAAAGTATATGTGGTCAAAACCACCGTGACCGTAGTCACAAATATCTCAAGTGTGGTCAAAACCATCGGTGGTCAAAACCACTGGACTAGTCACAAATATATCAATAGTGTGGTCAAAACCACCGTGACCGTAGTCACAAATAAACCGATGGGGCCAACCCATCGTGTGGTCAAAACCACCGTGACAGTCCAAATATGTATAACATCCCCTCCTCTCATCAATCCCACCATCATCATGCTCAACTAACAAGTGTCATAATCTCATATCATGCATTTACATATAATACAGCATTTTAATAGCATATGATGGCATATACAAACAAATGTCATAAGTCACATAGTAGGGGACGTACCCGTAATCCAAGCTTAAGCCCATAAGGCTAGATCGCTAACACAAAGGTTATAAAGTAACACAATAAGCATAGTTTATACCAATAAAGTGTGTGGGGTTTACACACACGCTAAACGCAGATCTAAGTAGGAATCCCAAACTACGCGATACTACCAGATCCCGAAACGTAGGCCCTCACTGCTCCTACAATCGACCCATGCTTAGTTAGTATTCAAAAGCCTCATTCGGCTAAACTAGCAACCCCCACAGGGTATGTCGCACCACAAGTAATACTCACCTTAACGACAATTTGGTTTCCTACCCAATCTCGAACCCTCTTACAATTGACAACACCCTGCTGCACACAAACAGTTAGCCCTTGGCTTTTGATCAACAAGAAATAGATCTTGAGTCGTTAACACCCTTATCTAGATCGACCACCAATCCTGGAGATACACTGCGTTGGCTATAACCCTCCCTGCATTCGGCTTTATCATTTCATTTAAAGATCAAAGGCCATTCGGCCATAGCATGAATCTTAAACCAAATGAGTTTTCAACCCTTACCTAAATAACTGATTCGGCTTCCAAACTCCTAAGATCGGCACCCCTTCTTGATGTTAGAAGTTTCGACAGGATATTCGGCTATATCCCCAAAGGAAAGAATGTTGATTTTGGCACTTAAGATGATGGAGAAATGCAAGAAGAGAGAGAGAGGATTTATGAGTCAAGTATTTGGCTTTTCAAGAAGTGAAAAGATGATGAAGAATGGATGAATAGCAAAGAATAAATTTGGCAAGAAAGTTGAAAGAAGGTTTCGGCACTAAGGGGTTGTGAAAAGAACAAATGAAGAAAGTCGACTGGGGGGTGGGGTTGTTGGTTTCGGTAAAAGAAAATAAAAAGGGAAGAGAGGGATTCGACAAAAGAGTTGGAGAGAGTTTCAGCACTCAAAAGTTGAGAGAAGCAACGAAGAAGATGAAAGGGAAGAGGATGCTTCGGCATGGAGCAAGAATGGAAAGAAAAAGAGAGAAATGGGAGGGTAGGGAATTCGGCCAAATGATTTAGAAAAGGAATCGACTACTACCTATGAAGTTTCGACTTTTGGTTCAATATGGTGCACTGAGGGAATCGGCACCATCCCATGGGTTGCTTTCGGCTTTTGACACATTACACATAAATGAACCTAGGCTTGCCGAAAATGCTAAATTAGGTGCCTAGAAAATTTGGCACCCTCCCTTCACTCATCTTCCAAAAACCAAACACCCCTCCAAGGAGTTGTTCAAAATTTGGCAACCACCTTAATTCTCTCCTAGCCAATAATTCAAATGAGTTTGAACCTATCAAACTCCTAAATTTGCTCTTTACCACACATTCAAATCACTTTGACTAAGTCCAAGCTTCATCCACTAGAGTTTGTGCTGAGCACAACTCTTTCCTCTCCTTGGCATCAAAAAGGAAATAGCAGGGAGTGCTATCCTTGCTTTGTCAACACGTGCACTCCCTCAGCTTGTGGCGTCACCCCTTGAACATCTTAGCAGCACCTCCCTTGCCACTTATCCACTGGTATTCTTGTGTTTAAAACTCCAAATAAATTCTTTAACCCCTATCTCCCTTAGTTCCATTTCCCTTATTTCCCAAAACGAAATTCTTAGCCCTAACTCAGGCCTAACCTAAGGTTATAACTAGGCCCAAATCATGACAAATGATCACAATAGACAGCTTCACACATGCAATACAATTAAAAAAAATTACCCCTATTCTAGGATATTACAGTTCTACCCCCTTAAAATAATTTCGGCCTCAAATTACCTCGGTCAAGAGTTGAGGTATTGTTTGTCGATCACATCCTCCGGCTCCCACGTGGCCTCTTCTGTGCCATGGTTCCGCCATAATACTTTTACCAAGGAACGATTTCCGTCAGAACCTTGACATCCCGATCCAAAATCTGTACGGGTTCTTCCTCGAAAGACAAATCAGGTCTCACCTCTATCTCCTCGACTGGTACAACATGTGACAGATCCGATCGATAGCGCCTAAGCATCGAAACATGAAAGACATCGTGAATCTGACCTAGCTCTGCTGGTAACTCGAGCTGGTAGGCTAACGGTCCCACTCGCTTCAACACAGTATAAGGCCCGATGAACCTAGGGCTTAGCTTGCCCTTCCTACCAAATCTCAACACTTTCTTCCAAGGCGCTACCTTCAGGAAGACCTTATCACCCACTGCATACTCATGTCCCTACGCTTAAGATCAGCGTACGATTTTTGCCTGTCCGATGCTTCCTTAAGACGAGCCCGAATCACCTTAACCTTATCTTCTGTTTTTGCCACTAACTCTGGCCCCAATATCTGGCGTTCACCCAGTTCTATCCAACACGTCGGAGTACGACATTTTCGTCCATAAAGTGCCTCATATGGTGCCATCTGAATACTCGCTTGATAACTATTGTTATAAGTGAACTCCACCAAAGGTAGGTACTCCTCCCAACTACCACTAAAATCCAGAACACAGCCTCTTAACATGTCCTCTAGAATCAGATACCTCTCGATTGTCCATCGATCATGGATGAAAAGTCGTATGAAATCTAACCTTGTACCCAACGCCTGATGCAAAGCTTTCCAAAACCTCGACGTGAACCTAGGATCCCTATCTGAGATAATGGACACCGGCACCCCATGCAACCGCACTATCTCTGCTACATACAACTTGGCTAATTTCTGAAGTGGATAGTCCACGCTCACCGGTATAAAATGAGCTGACTTAGTCAAATGGTCCACTATAACCCAGATTGAGTCCTTCTTGCTAGGCGTAAGGGGAAAGTCCACTGACAAAATCCATCGTAATCCTTTCCCACTTCCACTACGGGATCCTTACCGGTTGCAACAGCCCTGATGGCAACTGATGCTCAGTCTTGACTTGCTGGCATGTCAAGCACTTGCTCAGAACTCATATTTCCGCTTAAGACCGCCACCAAAACGCTCTATCAAGTCACGATACATCTTACTGCCCCCAGGATGCATAGCGTATGGGCTGCTATGAGCTTCCTAAAGGATCTACTGTCTCAACTCATCATCTTTAGGCATGCATAACTTCCCTTGAAAACACAGTACCCTCTCATCATCTAAACTGAACCCTATAGATTCACCATTCTGCACTTGTAACTTTTGAGCACTCAAAACCTCATCTGACAGCTGCTTCGCTTTAACCTGATCAATCCAAGACGGCTTTACTTGTAGTTCAGCCAAAAGGCTCCCATCATCATAGAGACTAAGGTGAGCAAACATCGCTCGCAAGTCCGCTACCACCTTACGGCTTAACGCATCTGCTACTACGTTAGCCTTGCCCGGATGGTACTCGATCGAGCAATCGTAGTCTTTCAACAATTCGATCCACCTTCGCTGCCTCAAATTTAAATCCTTTTGAGTCAGGAGGTACTTCAAACTCTTATGATCCGTGTACACTATCGACTTTTCCCCATACAAGTAGTGCCTCCAAATCTTCAAGGCAAAAACCACTGTAGCCAATTCTAAGTCATGAGTCGGATAGTTACCTTCATGAGGCCTCAACTGCCTAGATGCATACGCTACCACTTTTCCATCTTGCATCAACACACACCCTAA
Organism: Gossypium rotundifolium; assembly: GCA_025506655.1. NCBI lineage: Eukaryota > Viridiplantae > Streptophyta > Magnoliopsida > Malvales > Malvaceae > Gossypium > Gossypium rotundifolium. The sequence goes on along the minus strand of CP106727.1, from coordinate 114,401,021 downwards.
GCCAGTATGTGATGCATCACAATAAATAGTGAATTCCTTCCCTGCCTCAGGCTGGATTAACACCGGAGCTTCAGTCAAAATCTTCTTCAACTTATCAAAACTCTCCTGTTGTTTCTCAGTCCACACAAATAGAACCCCTTTTCTAAACAGTTTAGTCAACGGTGCTGTGATTAAAGAGAACCCTTCTACAAACCTCCTCAGAGTACCGCCAACCCCGTAAAACTCAATCTCGCCATCGACTTAGGTGGTTTCCAATCCAATCGCCTCAATCTTACGAGGATCCACCCTAATTCCTCGATGATACTACATGACCCAAGAAAGTTACCTCCTTGCCGTAACTCACACTTAGTGAACTTGGCGTACAACCGCTTTTCCTCGTAATCAGAAAACCACTCAAGATGCGCGTTATGCTCCTCCTCGATTTGAATACACCAAGATGTCGCCTATGAACACTACGACAAATTGGTCCAGATATGGCTGGAACACCCTATTCATCATGTCCATGAATGCTGCCAGAGCATTGGTCAACCCAAAAGGCATTACCAAAAACTCGTAGTGCCCATACCAAGTACAGAATGCCGTCTTATGGATATCAGCTTCCTTCACTTTTAGCTGATGATAACCCGACCTAAGGTCGATCTTAGAAAAATCGATGCACCCTTGAGTTGATCAAATAAGTCGTCAATCCTAGGCAACGGGTACTTGTTCTTGATTGTCAACTTGTTCAGCTGGCGGTAGTCTATACACATCCGCATCGTACCATCCTTCTTCTTCACAAATAGCACCGAGCTCCCAAGGCGATACACTCGATCGGATGAACCCCCGTCCAACAATTCTCAGATTTGAGCCTTCACCCACCAATTCTTTCTACCCATCCTATATGGAGCAATAGATATCGGCGCAGTTCCAAGTAACAAGTCTATACCAAACTCAACCTCGCGATCAGGAGGTATACCTGGAAGTTCCTCCGGGAATACATCGACAAATTCCCCTACAGTACGGACATTGTTCACGGCTGCCTCCTTAACTTCCAATGCACAAACATGCACTATGAATGCCTCACAACCCTTCTTAACCATTTTCTCAGCCTTCAGTGCAGAGACAACATTAAATAAGTAATCTTTCCTATCACCTATCATTACCACCTCCTCACCTTCCCCGGTCTTCAATGTCATGTGCTTAGCCGCGCAATCCAAGCTAGCCTGATACCTCACTAGCTAATCCATCCCGAGAATCAGATCGAACTCCCCAAACGGCAGTTCCATCAAGTCCGCCAAGAACACGATCCCTTGAAGTTCTAGGGGTACATTCCTATACAGTGTACTTACTTCTACAGAGTGACCTAGAGGGCTTATCACAGTCATCTTCCTAGAAGTAGTCTCAGAGTCTAAGTTCAGCGTTTCCACTATACTACTAGCAACATACGAAAAGGCCAAACCCACATCAATTAAAGCATTATAAGGTACTCCAAAATTAAAATGTACCGGTTATGACATCCGATCGCGCCGCCTCCTCTCGACGCCTCAAAGATAGACCAAACCAGTCGTCTTGCCTCACCACCTGCACTCGGCCGGTGCTCCACGACCTCTACCATAGCTATTTCCTCCCCGCCAAACCACGGCCCCTCTGTGGTCAGCTGGTAATCCCTCCTATATCATGCACGATTCGATCCTCGATTGCAGTCTAGCCGATCTCTGTGGACAATCCCTAACTCGATGTCCCAACGAGCCACACTCAAAACAACCTCTGTTCCCAGTCTAGCATTCACCTGTGTGAGACTTTTCACACCAAGCACATCGTGGTGGCCACTGAGTATTGGTAGCAACAGGCCTAGCAACTTGATTCGGCCCACTGTTTCTAGCCCTCTTCTACTAATTCCTAGAAAACCCCGATGATCCAGAACTTCGCTTGTTCCAACCCCTATCCTGATTCCGCCTTTACATCGTCTTACCCTTCACTACTTTAGCTTTATCCACTAAAATAGCAAACTTCCGCCTCTGTTGTGGGGCTATCATCATCCTCGCTTCATCCTCACCCATCATCAACTCGACACAGTACTTATGCTCAGACTCACCATACCCCGAGCATACCGACTCAACCTGAGGAATTTTGCCTCATATTCTGCTACAGTCTTATTACCCTGAACCAAGTTTAAAAATGCCCTACGCTGCGTATCGACATAGCTAGTCCCTATGTATTTCCTCTGATAGGCTGTTCGGAAGAATTCCCAAGTGAGATCGTCTGCTTTGGCCCCATCCCTAACTGTGAGCCACCACTGGTATGACTCATCTCGCAGCAGTGATACTATGCCCTTCATCTTTTCCTCAGCTGAAAAATCCAAGTCATCCATAATGCGTTCCGTCGCCTCCAACCAGTATTCAGCTGCACTAGGTGCCACCCCTGACACACCTCTGAATACCTCTGCACCATTAGCCTTAAGTCGCTCGGCCACAGATTTTTGAGCTCCTCCTCCTACCCCTACACTCGCAACCCTCTCCAGCACTCACAACACGGCCTGCGACACTACATCATTACCGCCTGTCTGATCCTGATATTCCGCGCCCACAGCTGGCGGCGGTGGTACCTCATTTTTTGACCCCTGTCCAGACCCTACTGGTTCCGAGACCGTCATCCTACCCCTACCTCGTCCACGAGTATTGCGCCCACGTCCACGCGCATTCATCTCTACTGATATATTCAAGCTGATTAAAAGTTTCATGCGTTAGACTTTTATTCCACTGTCTTTTAAAGCACAATCTTATGGCAAGTTTTGATAGAAGATTGTTTCGCGAGCACACATCATCCTAGGGTTCATGTCTCTAAAGTAGTCCCTACTACTACTCAGTCATGCCATCATCATATCCACACAATCATACCATCATAAAAAAAAAGTTTGGGGTACTTACCCGGGCGGATTGGTGTCGGAGACTCGGTGCCATGCTTTCACCACTGTATATACATTTTCTTTTCCAAAAAGGCCTTTTATAAATCATTTTGAAACATTTTTGGGCCTTGGCCCACAGTCGAGCTGTTGAAACTAGCTCTGATACCAAAATTGTAACACCCCAAACCCGGTCAATACACTACGACCGAATCTGGTATGTTACGGAGTGAAAATAATTTGAAAACACAAGATTGTTGGATACTTTCTTAGAAAACCTCTCGTAATGCTTAAAAGTTTGGAAAAACCCGGTTTAAGGTGATGTTGAAATCATGTGATGTTTGCTTTAAAATTTACACTTGAAAATCTACTTGTTGTTATAGATTTTAGAAAACATATGGTACTTGTTAAAAACGGGATGTGAAGAGTATTATCAAGTGTAAAACCTCTTTATATTTGTAGTTGTTTGCAAATTTAAGTTTAAAGCATTCAAGTTGCCTTGGTTATCATCTTATAAGTGGGGTTACTCGATAATAACGTTTTAAAAACCCGAAAGAGTTATAGTTTAGAAAACATTGCTTTTTACCAGTTAATTAACAAGTCCATAAATCCCATCTATAATTAATATGATCAAAATAAAAGCAAGTAATTAAAGCCCAAAATAAAACTTAGCAGCCTTATTACAAAACAAACCCAAATTTAAAGCAAAAAAAAAATCAAATTAGTATCGTATCGTTAAAACCCAAAAATATGTGCATGGCCACCTCGAGTCCTCCCAATTCAATCCGCGAATCATGCCTCATCTGCAAAATATAAGGGAAGGGGTGAGTCACCACGACTCAGTGTATAAATCCCCAACCCGATAATTCATCCACTTACACAAATTATTAGTCAAACATGCAGATTATGCAACCCATAACCTAGCCATCCAAACATCTTTAACTACCCCGTGTGGTCAAAACCACTGGTGGTCAAAACCACTAGTGATAGAAGTCACAAATATATCAAGTGATGGGGCCAACCCATCGTGTGGTCAAAACCACTGATGACAATCCCGTAATAATCATGTGGGGCCAACCCACTGTGGTACCAAACCACTGGGACAAGTCACAAAGTATATGTGGTCAAAACCACTGGTGACCGTAGTCACAAATATCTCAAGTGTGGTCAAAACCACTGGTGGTCAAAACCACTGGGACTAGTCACAAATATATCAATAGTGTGGTCAAAACCACTGGTGACCGTAGTCACAAATAAACTGATGGGGCCAACCCATCGTGTGGTCAAAACCACTGGTGACAGTCCAAATATGTATAACATCCCCCTCCTCTTATCAATCCCACCATCATCATGCTCAACTAACAAGTGTCATAATCTCATATCATGCATTTACATATAATACAACATTTTAATAGCATATGATGGCATATACAAACAAAGGTCATAAGTCACATAGTAGGGGACGTACCCGTAATCCAAGCTTAAGCCCATAAGGTTGATCGCTAACACAAAGGTTATACAGTAACACAATAAGCATAGTTTATACCAATAAAGTGTGTAAGGGTTTACACACCTGGCTAAACGCAGATCTAAGTAGGAATCCCAAACTACACAATACTACCAGATCCCGAAACGTAGGCCCTCACTGCTCCTACAATTGGCCCATGCTTAGTTAGTATTCAAAAGCCTCATTCGGCTAAACTAGCAACCCCCACAGGGTATGTCGCACCACAAGTAATACTCACCTTAACGACAATTTGGTTTCCTACCCAATCTCGAACCCTCTTACAATTGACAACACCTTACTGCACACAAACAGTTAGCCCTTGGCTTTTGATCAACAAGAAATAGATCTTGAGTCGTTAACACCCTTACCTAGATCGATCACCAATCCTGAAGATACACTGCGTCGGCTATAACCCTCCCTATATTCGGCTTTATCATTTCATTTAAAGATCAAAGGCCATTCGACCATAGCATGAATCTTAAACCAAATGAGTTTTCGACCCTTACCTAAATGACTGATTCGGCTTCCAAACTCCTAAGATCGGCACCCCTTCTTGATGTTAGAAGTTTCGGCAGGATATTCGACTATATCCCCAAAGGAAAGAATGTTGATTTTGGCACTTAAGATGATGGAGAAACGCAAGAAGAGAGAGAGGATTTATGAGTCAAGTATTCGGCTTTTCAAGAAGTGAAAAGATGATGAAGAATGGGTGAATAGCAAAGAATAAATTTGGCAAGAAAGTTGAAAGAAGGTTTTGGCACTAAGGGGTTGTGAAAAGAATAAATGAAGAAAGTCGACTGAGGGGTGGGGTTGTTGGTTTCAATAAAAGAAAATAAAAAGGGAAGAGAGGGATTCGACAAAAGAGTTGGAGAGAGTTTTGGCACTCAAAAGTTGAGAGAAGCAACGAAGAAGATGAAAGGGAAGAGGATGCTTCGGCTTGGAGCAAGAATGGAAAGAAAAAGAGAGAAATAGAAGGGTAGGGAATTTGGCCAAATGATTTAGAAAAGGAATCGACTACTACCTATGAAGTTTCGGCTTTTGGTTCAATATGGTGCACTGAGGGAATCGGCACCATCCCATGGGTTGCTTTCGGCTTTTGACACATTACACATAAATGAACCTAGGCTTGCAAAATGCTAAATTAGGTGCCTAAAAATTTGGCACCTCCTTCACTCATCTTCCAAAACCAACACCCTCCAAGGAGGAGTTCAAAATTCAAGCAACCACCTTAATTCTCTCCTAGCCAATAATTCAAATGAGTTTGAACCTATCAAACTCCTAAATTTGCTCTTTACCACACATTCAAATCACTTTGACTATGTCCAAGCTTCATCCACTAGAGTTTGTGTTGAGCACAACTCTTTCCTCTCCTTGGCGTCAAAAAGGAAATAGCAGGAGTGCTATCCTTCTCGCTCAACACGTGCACTCCCCACTTGTGGCGCCACCCTTGAACATCTTAGCGCCCTCCCTTGCCACTTATCCACTGGTATTCTTGTGTCTAAAACTCCAAATAAATTCTTTAATCCCTATCTCCTTTAGTTCCATTTCCCTTATTGCCCAAAACGAAATTCTTAGCCCTAACTCAGGCCTAACCTAAGGTTATAAGTAGGCCCAAATCATGACAAATGATCACAATAGACAGCTTCACACATGCAACACAATTAAAAAAAAATTACCCCTATTCCAGGATATTACATTCAATCATGCCAATATACCTTCAATGGTATGTCAAATGGTCAAGCAACACATGTATACATTCAACCATTCAACCATTCAACTATCACATGTTTAAGTATCAAACTTACGAAAACATAACCTAAGCATATCATCCATCAAACCAAGACCAAGCATCAACCAAAACACAATGCCTAGCATGATATTTTCTCAACCATGAAGACATTAAGCCTATAATCAAAGCAATGTATCAAGTCATTAACCACATGACCATTGCCATCACACTTATACATATTTATATAATCTTAAAAAGGCCAACAAGATGCAAAATGACCATTATAAGCATTAACCATCCTAGGTACATGCTAAGACAAAAATGAAAAATTCACCAAAATTTGAGTCCAAGATTACTGTTGGATGCTAAGTCGATGATCGAATCAATAAGTACCTAAGATCGAATCAATAAGTACCTAACCTGCGCATGGGAAAAACAAAACCATACGTTGAGTATAACTCAATGGCATTTCTATAATCCGAACGTTAAAACATATTGTAATTCAGAAGAATGCATAAATTAAAATAGAGATCATAAGTATACAAGATCAGTATGCCAAAATTAAAGCATGACAATCTCATTCTATAAATTATTTGATAACACAACTCATATAATAGAACATTTCATCTCAATTTCCAATTTCTTGGTTTCATTGATCCTAATCATTCAATATCCACAATTCAATTCGCCATTTCATAATCCCTTTCACATTTCAATTCCATTTCTTATCATTTGTCATTTCAATATCTAATATATCGATTTTTTCATTCAATTCCCCTATTAACACGACTCAAACTCTGATGGATACAAAGATCCAAACAACACACTAGTTTGACACCCAGTACCTCATTGGATAAATCTGAAGCAAATATTTGCACCCAGTGCTAAAATAAGTTGACATCTAGTGTTTTATTGGTTAAATCGAAGCAAATTTGCACCTAGTGCCTCATCGACTTGTAGTCAAATAACCCTGAACTCTTCCTATCCTATGGCATGCCAAATATATCTGACTTTGCCAGAACAATTAATAGGGTATTCATTTCATTTTACATTATCATCTGACATCTCAATTCATATTTATTTCATTATGAATACATTTATCCAACATATATTGCAACAATTATCATCTCAACAAATGCTCAATTGTAACACCCCTCATCCGTATTCACCGTTAGAATAGGGTTATAGAGCATTACTAAAACTACAACATTTTTAAACATACATTTCATATACAACTTATAAATTCAAATACAAATCAATCACAATCAATCTTAGTGTCCCTTAAACAAGCCTACGAGGCCTTAAACATGCATTGAGAGTGGTTTGGGACTAAACCGATAACTCGGGAAATTTTTCAACACTTATAAAATTTTTCTTTAAAACAGGGGACACACGCCCGTGTGACCAGGCCATGTGTCTCACACGGCCACCAGACATGCCCATGTCATAGGCCGTGTGGACATTCGAAATGGGAGCACATGGCTGTGTCCCAGCCCATGTCCTACCCGTGTCCACACAAGTGAGGTTACTGACTTGGGTCACACGGCCAACCACACACCCGTCTATCTAGCCCGTGTGCCCTTCGAAGTGGCCACACACGCCCGCGTGCCAGGCCGTGTCAAACCTGTAGGGTATACTAACTTATGCAACAAGGCCAAGTCACACGCTTGTGTGCTAGGCCATGTGTCAATTAGGCGGTATACTAAATATTGGCACATGGCCGATCACACACCCGTGTGTGAGACCGTGTGGAGCACATTGACTTCATTTCAATTTCAACACCAGGGGACATACGGCTGTGTAACATAGCCGTGTGTCACAGATGGCTGAGACACATGCCTGTGTGGAAAAAAATAGGCTACTTACCAAGCCATTTTGCCAGCCATTTTGCACATACCTAAAAAACTCAAATGGTACCAATTCAAGATACAAATATGCAACCAAATACCATCAACCAAATTTCAAATCATACCAATTCTTTACCATCAATATAAATCACAAGTATACCACAATTTGCCATATAATTTCATACCTAATTCACATATACCATTCAATTAAATAAAGCATTCCAAACATGCAATATTCATTCAATCTCAATCACTCATTATAGGTCAATTACCTAACTCAAAATAATATCATTTGCACATTTATAAACAACATCAAATTCACCATCACAATGCTAACTCAAATGGCCTAAATACATGTTCATCAATCATACCAAAATGACTCAAGCATATACATGCCATATACCATATATACACACTTCAAAAGCACCAAAATAGATGTCCGATAGTGCGATGAAGTCTCTGACGATCCCTGGTTCCAAGCTAGCTTCGATATACTATAAAACATAAAAGAAAATAAACAAAGTAAGCTATAAAGCTCAGTAAGCCCATATAATTTAGAATTAAACTTACCATTTATACATAATCAAGACAATAAATAAGGTATACTCAATTCAATTACCAAATGCCTAAACATAAGCATTCATAAAAAAGTTAGTCACATAAGTGCATATAATCATCCATTATCTCAATTTAATACTCAATACATTGTATCATATCAAATTCATATAAACAGTAATTCATCCATATAAACACATAACTTTTTCACATAACCATTAACAAAATTTATGCCCGTTGAACCTATTAGAATTTTGAGGGATACTCGGGTGATATACATTATGTGCATAAATCATTAATCTGTCAATTCATTATCATTTTCACACTTTCGAGCTATGATCAGTAAGCTCCTCCTGAGCTGATGGACAGTAAGCTTTATTGAGCTGAAATGGTAAGCTCTGATGAGTTGAAAACAGTAAACTCTTACGAGCTGATATATATCGGTAAGCTCATACCAGCTGTGGTGAATCCGTAACACATGCAGGATCTCGACCAAAACAGTAACCCCAGTGACATGTCACTCGTATCCTATGACTTTCTACGGTTCAAACATGACTCAATATTCAATAATTCTCATCAATTAGGCATTTGAACTCAGTAATATAATTTACTCAACTATACTTTCATTTCAAATAATTTACAAGTATTTAAAAATTTGATTCTAATTTTACGAACTTACCTCGAGTTGCTCGGATGGAAATTATCAACTATTCGTCCACTTTTCCTTTTCCTCGATCGAATCCAGATCTCGGCTTATCTTGATCTATATATTATCAAATTTAGCACATTCAGCATTCAGTCTATTCAATTTAGCCTATAATTTACAATTTGGCAAATTTACACATTTTTCCCTAATGTTTCATATTTTTACAATTTAGTCCTTATCACATAAAATTGCAAATTCATGCAATTTAGTACAAACCCATGCTTAGCTGAATTTAATACAAGTTACTAGCAGCCCATATTTTCAATTTACTCACACTTTTAACCACCACATTTCACATTTTCTCAATTTAATCCCTTTTTGACATTTTTGTCAAAAATCACTTTACAAAAGCTATTAATCTAACATTAAACCTTCCAAATCTATCACAAATCATCAAATTACTCAAGCATTCAAAAATGGCAACATGATAAATCTTTAATAGTTTCAAAATCTAGGGTACGGGCTAGCTAGAATACGAAGTAACGATCACAAAAATATAGAAATTATTAAAAATGGAACAAAACAAATACCTAATTGCTTTGATTTTGTTTGGCCGAACAAAGAACCCTAACAATGGATTTCAAGCTTGTAAAATTCGGCTAAGGATGAAGAGAATGAAATAGATTTTTGTTTTGTTTTATTTAATTAACCTTATTTGACAAATTACCAAATTATCCTTAATAATAAAACATTTATATCATCCATTTAATGTCCAAATATGTCCATTCAAGTTTCAAATGGTCAAATTACAACATAAGGACCTCTAAATTAAGATTCGATAGCTATTGAATACCTTTAGCTAATGGAACTCCACTTTTACAATTTACGCAATTTAGTCTTTTTTACCGAATTAAACACTCAAACGGTAAAATTTCTTTACGAAACTTTCACCCAATAATTCTATCATGCTATGTACCTTAATAAAATAATAAAATAAATATTTTTTCTTTGAATTTGTTGTCTCGAAACCATTTTTTTGATTTGATAAAAAACGGGCTGTTACATCAATATTCACATTTATATAAATACATACATTTTTCAAATATACTCAATTTAACCCTCAAAATCATAAATAAATTCATTTCAATCCATAACTACTTTTTATAGAAAAAGTCTCACCTTAATTCTTTCCATGCAACAAAATTCAAAATGCAGCAATTTACTACTAGTTTGGATTACAGAACCACAAACGTAAACTCCAAGATATTCGTCGATGACTTTATCTTTTCCTTTCTTTTTTGATGAATCCGGACGATGTTAGCTACCAATTAAAATGAATATAATAAATTATCAATACACAGCCAAATTCGCATGAAATTGGTAAATTATGTAACTTTTGTATTTTTTTAATTTGGTAAATGATTTAACCCTCAAATCCAAAGCCGAATTCCCTAGAGCCCCTATTAGACTTCTTATTTTTCAATTACACAACAAATTTCACTGTTTAAGTGTCTTAGTCCCTAGTGCACAAAATCATCAATTGGCTTTACAATTTAGTCATTTTTCCAGTTCTATACTTAAAATCTATTAAAACATCATAAAAAGCTTCAACTTTCTAACAATGACAACTTCCTAATTCTTTAACAATACCAAAAAATTCGTCATGGTTTGGCTAGCTTGATCTACAGGGATTTCAAAAACATAAAAATGACAAGAAAATGACTAAATTTAACTAACCAATTTAAACTTGAAACTTTCAATCCACTTGGTTATTTGTTTTATTATTATTTTATTTAATGTTTTATTTTAATTATAATTTTTATAACATTTTTAATCTTTAATCCCTTCATTACCTTCCACTATTATAAAACCATTGGTCTATTTGCTTCAAAAGTCCCTTAGTCATGCTGTACCTTATAATTTAATAATAATTCATACTTTTAGCACTTACACGATTTAGTCCCTGTATGCTAATTAAGCTTAATTCAATAAAATCACCCGACTGAAATTCAATTCACTTCAATTTTAAATATTTACGAGTATGGTTTATGGAATTGGAGTCCCGAAACCACATTTTCTTATACAACTAACTTTCAGGTCGTTATTTAATCAATTTTTTATTTGCTTTTTGTTGTGCTTGTTAGTTAAATACTTTAGTTAATTTTAGTTTTTAAATCGATCACTCGAATTATTTGGTTAAATAATATAAATATGACACTTACTAGTACTTTTAGTCTTCGTGGGAACGATATCTTTGCTCACAGTAACTATATTATTAATTGATAGGTACACTTACCTTAGTTAAATTTTTAGTTAGTTCTATGGACATCAATGAGCTCATTGGTTTTTTCTTACACATGAGATGAGACTTAATGAAGGGGCTGAAGAAGAAAAGTTGTGAAGAAGAAGGTTTGTATTTCTCTAAAATCCACCATAAATGAAAATAGTGAATCAAGTGAAGAGGTGGACTAGGACAAATAGATCGAGATGTTTGATAGAAGATTCAAGAGGTTCATGAAACCCAATAAAGGAATAAGAATTCAAAAGATGGAGGAATTGAAGCTTGTATATATGAAGGAGAAAGATCTCATTATTTGCTATGAGTGCAAGAAACTAGGATACATCAAGTTTGATTATCCTCAATGGAAAAAAAAGGGATCAATCAAATAAAAGCTTAAAGCTAATGTGTCTACTTGGAGTGATAAAGATTCCTCCGATGATGAAGATCAGGAAGTATTCAACCTATGCCTTATGGCCATCAATGATTCTAAGGTAACTTCTAACTCATCTACTTCAAATACTTATTCTTTTGATGAGTTGCAAGATACCTATGATGAATAGGCTTGCAGTTTGAATTAATGGTTTCAAAATATAGGAAATTATTTCAAAACTAAAATATGAAAATAATTCACTCTCCAAAGTCAATCATGAACTTGAAAGTAAAATAAATGATATGCAAGTTATTATAAATTATTTTGAGAAAAAGAATTGTGACTTGCATAATTTACTTTCTAAAGTTCATGATGGTCATCAAAAGCAACTTGAGTTGCTTAAGAGTGAAAAATCTTACTCTAACAAAGTTTTTGAAAAAGGAAAAGTTCAAAACAAAACTTTGTTAAAACTAGCTTTAATTTTTATAAACATAGAGGTCCTCCAAGTTTTTACAAAGGAAAATTTGTTAAAAGTTTATGGGTCTCTAAAGGACTCATAACTACCAAAGATAATTATATCTTTTCTAAATGGATATCTAAAGGGACTAGAATATTGAAAACTAATGCTTATGGACCCAAAAGAAAGTGTACCAAAAATAAAAATTTAATTCTATGTTTGTAGAAAAAGTTGCATTGCTTCAAGGAGAACATCACTGATGAAAATTCTATGTGATTGTACCTTAATGTTTACTTGGTATGTTAGTTCCCTTATTCCTTTTTTTTAATATCTATCTTTGGACTAACCACTTTCTTTTCCTCTCAAGTTTTATTTGATTATTTTTATATAAGAAAAGGAGGAGAAGATAAAGGTAAATTTAATTGTTGATTGATTATGATTAATTGATTTTATGCCAAATTTAGTGACCATGTTTTCAAAGTAAACTGAATGTCAAATTTGATCTTATGTCAATTTTTTAAGCCTTAAATTGAAAATGACTTTTATATAGGGAGCAATTTATTCAAAAATAATTTAAAAAAATGTTTTGTTATATCAAAAGGGGAGGTTGTTAAATCAACTTTATTTGATAATATGTTTTGATATAATTAATTAAAATGTTTTTGAATAAAAGTTAAATATGAACAAAATTGGCAAAATGATAAAATCAAGTTAAAATGGTTTCAATTGAGTTAAACATTTTCAATCAAGTTAAAACTGTTTTAAAACAAGTCAATATTACTTCAGGCAAAAAAAGTATTGATACTTTTTGGCCAAATATCAATACTTTTCAAAATATCAATACCAATTCTAAAATTGATACCAAATTGACATTCCGTATAACACCCTCAACCCAACCCAAATCCCCTAATCTAGATATTAGATGTTACAACATACAAACACTTAGCATAAAATTTAAACAATTTGAGTATAATTCCTTTTCCACACAATTTGTATTATTGTTGCACTTTTCCTCTCTATATAGAGAATATCAAATAATTACAACAATATTACAACACATCAATTTGTTTAAAACAGCGATTTCTTGGCATAGAGAACTATACATCGTACTTCTAAGATATTTTCTGTATGCATAGTATCCTAGTTCGTCATTTCCTTGGTCCAATCCTGGCTTAGTCTCTCCTGGCGAACTCATATATACAACCACACCTGAAACATGAACCAAATGCTTATAAGTTCGCATGCACTTAGTGAGTTTTAATATGAAATACCTTGGAACCTTTGTAATTGAATTCTTCATCCTGAAGATTTTGGATTACTATTCTATCTTTAGCTAACACATTCATAATATTAGATATATATAGTTATACGCCAAGTATCGTACTTAACGTATCATCTCTTGCTTTATTACTTGGCTAACTCCAGACCTTACTAGATGATTTCTACCTTTCTTTTCTCTTAGACAACAAAGGTACTTCTCAGAAGAATATCTATACCGAACCCACTTTCAATGGATTTCCCTTTCAATTATACACTTTATATTTTCCTCGAAATTGTTACTCATAGATATTTTTTCTTAGTGGATATGTACTAATTGATCTTGCATTTGGCAGAATCACATATTGAGTTGGATAACTATCAGACTACCAATCAACTCATACCTTGATTCAAATCAGAAACAAGCTCGTACTGATTACAAAACATTCCAGATCGTTAAGAAGAATCCCAAACGACTATGTTACATGACACAAGAAAGCCCAAATTAACTAACAGTTCATATTCCAAATAACCATAGAATGAGACATAATACTACTAATATATGGTGGATACCAGATAATTCTGACATAAACCCTTCATAGCGTAGATAAAATCAGACCCACAAACACTTATACCTTTCATAACTATGAATACGCCCATATCTTATACTGACAATCTATTATGGCAGATTCCTTCTTTAGAAATAAGAATACATACCTTCTTTTAGTAATTGTCCCTTATACTCATTCAAGACCAAACAAACCAAGTTACTTTAGACGTATCAGATCCTTATAATAGAATTATCCCTCAAAGAGACCTTATAGTTTTACCCAGATTTACCACATAGGCAGATAACTAGATTTTAAAACGTAGGCATTCTCGAATACCTAAAAGCCAAACAAAATACGTCACAAAAGTCAAACAAAATGTGCCACACAGGAAAAATAGAATGCGCCACACAAGCCAAACAGAATATGCCATAAAGGCAATACCGAAAACGCTACAAAGGCTTTGTTTAGATGCCACGAAGGTACAACATGTGAACTACTATGTTTGCAAAATGAATTTTTCCTAAACTCACCATCACATGGGGTTTGCCCATCATCGCCATAAGACATGTAGAAACCCAGTAGATAAATACGGATCATCTGCCCTTTCTAGAATATGCTATGACCATGGTCTTCCTTAGAATAGTTGTACCAAAATTCGTGTTTTCTATCTCGATGAACTTCACAGCATATCACTGTGAGGTCAAAACTTACATCACATATTTTTCCCAACACTCCATTAAACCCCCATTTCTCCCACATTTTCCATCATGCCTGGTACACATGTTACAAGTACACATTCATGAAGAATATACTCATTTTCCTAACCAAATCGTATTTCTTTACATACTATCCACACAAAAACACAATCATGCATCAATATACATTCCATATACACACATACAGTTGCTTTATAGAATCACATGCACCTATACGCACAACATAACACACTTACATATATTATACAAAGGTTTCACATATGCATTCTGCAGTAGTTCAAGTTTTCATGCATTGTCATTGAAGCATTAACCATAAGAACTTTAGAATGACTTGTAGTAATCAAGACTAGGAACTCACCTAATACTCACCTAGACTACAACTTAGAGTTCCCAACTTGAACATCCTTTTCAAATCAGCAACAGAATCTGTTTAAAGAACATAGAACCACCATTTGATCCCATTTACAGACAAATGACTAACCTTTCAATTATAGACGACCCTTATTTAGGGTTTCTTATTCACAACTCACGGTTCATAGGCTTCTTAAGACCCTTATTCTTTCAAAAACTTAACATGCAGAGCTATCAAACTTACTAGAAGGTAGAACATCCACTCATTAATTCAAAACCTTAGCTTCCAGCTTAATGAAGGAGAAGAAAACATATAAGCTCTAAGAGGAAGAACTAGAGAGTAGTATTCAAGGAAGAAAAACCATTCTGACTAATCCTTCTCATAATATATATTCAATTTCCCCTTAGTGGAACTCGAAAGTGTCAATTGTGTCCAGAGTTGTCCAACTAAATGGCCTACAAAGTCTTAGAGAAATATAAATGAGGATCTTGTGCAAATATTATTTGACCAGTCAATTCAATTGGCTCCCAACTAGACCAAGTTAAAAAGCCCAACTAGCACAATGCTCAAACAAACTTAGGCATACTATACATTTAGTTGTAACTCTTATGAGACTTACTATGCTCTTACTATAGTCTTTTCTTAAATAACAGGATATCCTTTAATTGCTTCCACGATGGATACATTACGTCAACTCTTATTCGCCAAAAGACTCCAAATGGGCGGACTACACTACTCCAAATAGATGTCTTCATATCAACACGTCTTCTAATCATATCTGCCAGATTTGGGTGTGACATTCTATTTTCAAACAATTCAATTAAGTATTGATCCAATATCGATGCTTGTCATATGGTATCGATAAAAGTCCATTGGTATCGATATCTTTAGCTCCAATGGTCACTAAAATTTGCATTAAATACAAAAATTATCGATACCCTTTTAGCTGATATCGATACTTGTTGTTGCAAATGAATTAAATGCACTGGTTTTCACATCTCCAATGGCTCTATTCATATCTCTAACAACCACAATGGTTGGAAATCAATTAGGGGGTATAAATATCAGCTTCTAAAGATTCTACTGTAAGAGTATACCCAAAGATCAATCATGGGATGGTTGAAATAACATACTTGATTTACCATGTTTATTAATATAAAACGTTGTCATTGTTATTTTAGTTTTTCTTTCTATGTGTACAAGTCCTGAGAATAATATGATTATCCTTAAAAGATCCTTAGTCAAGTATTATTGTTGACTAGGACAACGATAATGCATTAAGACTAACATGTAGTTGATTGATGATAAAGGGTTGTCATTGATATGGAGTGTCAAAATCAATGCATGAATATGTGTTTTAGAGAACAACATATTGGACTGACCAGCTATGAGTATGTTTCTCGGATTATTATGTAATTGTCAGAACATTGCTCATAGTGATTAATATGTATAAGATCCTCAAACTTGAGATCATCATTATCCCAACATCGTGAGTTGTATATTTTGATACAGTCAAACGTACACTATAACAGGTTGTTCTATGAAGGCTAATGTTGGATATACCACAATTGTAACACCCTAAATTAGGGGTTATTTGAAATTTAAATAATTTCCCATATGGGCTTGAAGAAATAAATATTTTGATTTCTAGACATGTTTTAAGGGTCCAATCATAACCCCGAATTAGGTCAGATTTGGAATTAAAAAATTCTTTCTAAGTGTTTTAAAGAAGGGAGCTAGGTGAGAGAGGGGTTAAGGGGAAATTTGGGTGAAATATGACACAAAGAAAGGGCTTGGCACAATTGGCTTGGTGCATCTAAGGGGGTTGCTAGGGAGGAGGTTCGAGTCTCAAAGAATAACGGGAAATTTTTTTCCTTTTGGGCTTTTTAGGCGTTTGGGTTAAGGAAGGCTTTAAAGAATTTCGGGCAAGGTTTGAGCATGAAAGTCCAGGATGGTGGAGTGGCTTGGGGCGCCACTTAAGAGTTTAGAAGCGGCAGGTCTTGGGTTCGAGACATAAGGGACGCAAGGAACATTTTATTTTTGGGCTTTTTGCGTTAAAGGAAAGAGGGCCAAGAAGAAGGCTTATAATTAAAAGGTGAGGGCTTTATGTCATAAAAGTCTAATGGGAGAAGTGGCAAAGGGCATTGGAAGTGAGGGCTGCAGTGAGGTCGCGGGTTCGATCCAAAGAAACTGCATTGGCATTTATATTTTTTTAAAGGCCGGCGTGAATGGGAGAGTGTGTAATGGTTTAATTTTGGACTCTTATTTTGATAAGGTTGAGCTAAATTTTTGCTCTAAATTTGGCTGGAGTAGTAATAGGTGTTAGTAGCTTATTTTCATTTAAATTGTTTAAGAAAAGGATAGGAGATAAGTGGAAGATAAGTGTTATTTTCATGAGTGATAATTAAAAGCCAAATTATCACAAGTAGGGGGGAGTGATTGGCGATTATTGGACTCCTTGGGGGGCTGTCCATATCTATTTTGTACAGCATAGAGGTGCCAAAAGTTCAACCAATTTTCTTTTCTTTCTCTCCAAATTTGCTGCTGCCGAAATTCTCCTATACAATTGCCCAAAATTGTTCAAAAATTCTCTTCCCCTATTGCTTCTTTTAGCCGAATCTACCCCCTCTTTTAAGAGAAAATTTCCAGCCCTTCCATCTTGCCTTGGCCGAATCTCCCTTGAGGAAAAGGGTGCTATTTTTGGTTCCTTTCTCTTTAAAAGGTAGCCAAACCCCCTCACAACAATAAGAGGTGCTGACTTGTGGTGCTAAGGGCCGACATAATCATTTAGGTAAGGGATAATCACCTCTTTTAGGTACAAGGTTATGGCCGAATGGTCCATGATTCTTACTAATATGATCAAATCAATTGGTGAGAGGCCATAGTCGATTTAAGGGAGCCTTCGGTTTTGTTATCCTAAGGTAAAGAGGTAAGTGACATTCAGCCATAGGCCTTGATTATGTGTGATTATACAAGTCGATTCTTAACTAGTGTTTTGGTAGGGATCTCGACAAATCAAGTGACGTTTTTGGGATTTGTTTGGAAATCAAATCTGTTCAAGGTAAGAGCATTTGGTATTAAGTTGTTATGGTCGAATAGGCCTTTGGTATTAACACTGACAATTGGCCGAATGTAGGGTCAAGATCTAGCATCATAGATCAGCTTTTCGGGATCTAGGAATTTCGGTAGAAATAGGTGTGTAAACTCTTTACACACTTTATTAATAAACTTGCTATATTATTGCCTTGTGTATAAATTTTGGTAGTGATCTATGATATGCTTGTGGGCTTAAACATGGATTCTGGGTAAGTCCCCTGTACGTGATCTAGTGATATATGTTTTGCATGCCATCATATGCTGTAAATGCATGATATGTGATAATGATATGTAAGCATGATGATGGTGGGATTGATGAGAGGAGGGGGATGATTTTATGGACTGTCGTCAGTGGTTTTGACCACAAGATGGGTTGGCCCCATCAGATTATTTGTGACCTATGGTCATCAGTGGTTTTGACCACATCGATTGATAATTTACGACTAAGTCCCAGTGGTTTGGTACCACCAGTGGTTTTGACCACACTTGATTATTTGTGACCTATGGTCATCAGTGGTTTTGACCACATGATGGGTTGGCCCCATCATTTAATTTGTAACCCATGGTCATCAGTGGTTTTGACCACACGGGGTAGTTAAGGAGTATGGATGGATAGGTTGGGTTGCATGTTTGCATGTTTATTAATGAATTGTGTATGAGTTGCATTATCGGGTGGGGGATTTACACACTGAGTCTTGGTGACTCACCCCTTTCCTTTAACATTTTGGAGATGAGTAGATCGCGGAGATGGAGCCGGAGAGGACTCGAGGCGGCCATGCTTGTCGTTGGATTTGCTTTTACTTTGCTTAAGTCAAAAATTTATTTATTTTCTAAGTTTTTATTTTGGGTTGTAATAAGGCCTCTAATTATTGTTGGATGTTTACTTTATTGCTTTATTTTACTCATGTTATATTACAAATGGAATTTTATAAATTTTAATTGAACCGGTTAAAAGCAACTTTTTCAACTAAGTAACTACTACGAGTTTTCAAGGAAGTTACCATCGGGTAACAAAATTTACCAAGTCACCAATAACTCAGGCAATTTTAAAATGCTACATGATCAAATGTTTTCAAAAGGGTTTCTCAGCCCAACCGTATTTATAAAAAGCCCAACTAAGTTTTCAAACCCCGTTTTCATACCTTAGCCAAATTTTACCAAGTTTTCACCAAACTTTCAAAATGACTCAAATTATTTTACTCCATGACATACCAGATCCGGTTAGGACTCATGGGCCGGGTTTGGGGTGTTACATTTTGGTATCATAGCCCGGTTCAAAACTCGGCTGTGGGGGGCCCAAGGCCCAAGATGTTTTGTTTTTGTTAGTAGGCCTTATTGTGATGTTTTGAGAAATTGTTTTGGCTTGAATAGCATGGCCCCGAGTCTCCGGCACCAATCCACCCAGGTAAGTACTTCTTTCCATTTTTGTGAATATTTGATGAGGGGTAGAAGGGTAAATTGGGAACGTAGACTACTAGAGTAGAAACTGTTGAACCCTGGGCTAGCATACCTCAACTATGCATAAGATTTAAATAATTCTCGAAACAAACCCTATGAGTTGTCACTGAGCAAAAGATGTGGCAATCTTTATACGCATGTCTAGGATTGGATTCGGTGGGGGCCTGGTATTTAAGCAGTCCTCGTGACTCACCTCCTACTCACTCGAATCCTACCTGGTGCGTAGTGACGGTTCATCCTAGCTGAGACGACACCCTCACAGGCTAAACTCGATAACTAAAACCCAAAAGGACTAGCCGTTTTGTTTTTGAAATAATTAAAACCTTGTTTTGAAAAAAAATGATCAAAATACCCCTCAATTTGAAAAATGACCAAAACACCCTCCATATGAAAAATTTTCAAATGGAAATTTCCAAAATATCCTTCTTTTGTGAAATCACTTAGAAACCAAATTTTTGGAAATCATTTTTGTGAAAATGCCCTGATTATGTAAAAATTACTAAAATGCCCCTAGGGGTAAAATTACGAAAACACCCTTGATTTATGATATTCCCAAAATACCCACAGTTTTAATCAAAATTTTCATTTCATAAAAAGTTCTTAAAAACCTTAAACTTCAAAAACGTCATGATTTTGTAAAATTACAAAATTGCCCCTCACTAGCAAATTACCAAAACGACCTTGGTTTTCAAAATTTTTGCAACACCATCAACTTGGAAAATAAATTCTTAAAAAGAACCCCCAAAGTTTTACAACTTTTGAAATATCTTTGATTTATTAAGTTTTACAAATTCACCCTGATTTGTGAAAAATTACCAAAATGCCCCTGAACTTCAAAATCACCAAAATATCCCCGAATTTCAAAATTTTTCAGAATACCCCAGGAATTTAAGAGTTCCAAAATACTTTTTGACAAAATCATCTGAGAACTTGTATTTTTGAAAATTTACAAAAATACCCCTGTAGGACAAATTACGAAAATACCCCCAGGTAGTGGAAAAACAATCATCATGAAAACTACAACGTCTCTTTGGATGAATGAATGGAAAACTGTGTGCATGTATGATTACGAAAGAACCACTCCTAAACTCTTGCCATAAAATTCCTTCGCGGATAATCAAGTGAAATACTAATGCATAAAATTCTTAAATAGATAAACGCAGTCATTGGAATGAGTTCAAGAGGTCGTGGACGTCCGCCCCGTGACCGCGGTAGAGGTAGGATGACCTTGTCTGAACCAGCAAGGTCCGGTCATGGGTCTGGAAATGAGATGCCGAATCTGCCCGGTGGTGAGACCGAAGTTTCGGATCGGGCCGGTGGTAACGACGTCGTATCTCAAGTCAGACACGGTATTGAAACAGTTCTTTGAGGCAAAAGTCTTGGTGCAGGGCCCGTAAATCTATATTTTGAACGGCTCCGGACCAACGGAGCAGAAGTATTTAGAGGAGTTTTCGGAGTGGCACCTAGTGCAGCGGAGTATTGGTTGGAATCCACTGAAAGGATTATGGGTGACTTGGATTTCACACGAGGAGAAGTTGAAGGTATCATTTCTTTGCTTGGGATGAGTCTTACCAAGGTGGTGGCTCCGTGAGAGATGGAACAGTGGCGTAAAATCTAACACAAATTCTTTAGAGGCTTATCAAAAGAAGTACATCGGAACTAGCTACGTAGATGCACAGCGAAAGGCTTTCTTGAACCTGGTTCAAGGCAATAAGACGGTGGCAGAATATGAGGCCGAGTTCCTTCGGTTGAATAGGTATGCTCGTGGAATTGTAGGTACCGAGCATGAGCGCTGTGTCAGATTTGAGGATGGGCTTAGGGATGAGCTGAGGATGATGATAGCTCCACAACAGGAATGGGAGTTTGCTATCCTAGTGGAGAAATCTAAGGTTCCTGAAGGGGTGAGACAGTCGGTCAAACGGAACCAAGATCGAAATTGGAATAAGAAGAGCTCCGGACCTTCAAAGTTTTCGGGTAATCAACAAAAGAGGACAAGGTTTGGTGGGTCAGATCAAGCTACTAGGCCTGCTACTGCTGCTAATCCTCAATGGCCGCCACGGTGTGATAGGTGTGGCAAGTCTCACAAGGGGGAGTGTTGGAATGGTAATCGTGGATACTTCGAATATGGGTCTATAGAGCATCGAGTTAGAGACTGTCCGAAGAATGCAAATAAATTTGAACAAAAGGTCAGGATCGTGCAACAAACAGAAGGGATAATTAACAACCAGCGAGGGGTCGTGGTGCAGGAAGAGGAGGTAATGGTGCTGGCAGAGGTCGTGGGGCACCAAGGGGTAATACCGGTGGCACTAAGGCTAGACAACCTAGTTTGGTCTATGTCGCGAGGCGTCAAGAGGAGGGCGGCGTATCGGACGTCATAACCAGTATGTTCCTGATCTTTGGTATACCCTATAATACCTTGATAGACATTGGCTCAACCCACTCATACATAGCTAGTAGTGTAGTAGAAACTCTGCATCTAGACTCTGAGCTTACTTCTAGGAAGATGACTATGTTAAGCCCCCTAGGTCACTCTATAGAAGTAAGTAAGCTTTATAGGGACATACCCCTAAAACTCTAAGGGGTCGTGTTCTTGGCCGACTTGATGGAACTACCGTTCTGGAAGTTTGACCTAATTCTCGGGATGGATTGGTTAGTGAAGTATCAGGCTAGTCTGGATTGAGTGGCTAAGTGCATGGTGTTAAAGATCGAGGAAGGTGATGAGGTGGTGATGATAGGTAAAAGGAGAGATTACCTATCCAACTTGGTTTCTGCTTTGAAGGCGAAAAGAATGGTGAAGAAGGGTTGTGAAGCATATATGGTTCACGTCTGTGCCTTGGAAGCTAAGGATGTTGCTGTGGGGGATGTTCGGACGGTAAGTGACTATGTGGATGTGTTTTCAGAGGAACTTTAGGGTCTACCTCTGAGCCGTGAGGTTGAATTTGGGATAGATCTGTTACCCGAAACTGCGCCCGTATCTATAGCTCCGTATCGGATGGCGCCGAAGAAATTGGTGGAGTTAAAGGCCCAAATTCAGAAATTGTTGGATAGAGGGTTCATCCGACCAAGTGTTTCGCCTTGGGGCGCTCCAGTGCTTTTTGTCAAGAAGAAGGACGAGACAATGAGGATGTGTATAGATTATCGGTAGCTGAACAAGTTGACAATAAAGAATCGATATCCTTTTCCTAGGATTGACGATCTGTTCGATCAACTCAAAGGGGCATCGGTGTTCTCTAAGATTGACCTTAGGTCAGGGTACCATCAGCTTAAGGTGAAGGAGGCTGATGTCCACAAGACGGCATTCCGTACTCCGTATGGTTACGAGTTTCTGGTAATGCCTTTTGGTTTGACAAATGCACCGTCGTATTTATGGACATGATGAACCGAATTTTTCAACCCTATCTGGATCGGTTCGTCGTGGTCTTCATAGACGACATCTTGGTGTACTCAAAGTCTGAAGAGGAGCATGATGCACATCTTCGTGTGGTTCTGCAAGTTCTAAGGGAGAAACAACTGTACGCTAAGTTCAGTAAATGTGAGTTCTGGCTCAAGGAGGTAACTTTTCTAGGACATGTTGTTTCAGCCGAGGGAATCAGGGTGGATCCCGTAAGATTGAGGCGGTGTTGGAGTGGAAACCACCAAAGTCAGTTACGGAAATTCAGAGTTTTCTTGGGTTGGCCGGATATTATAAGAGATTCGTGGAGAATTTCTCCTTAATCGCAGCATTGTTGACTAAGCTATTGAAGAAAGGAGTTCCGTTTGTGTGGTCCGAGAAGTAGCAGGAGAGTTTTGATAAGCTGAAGAGGATTCTGACAGAAGCACCGGTGTTAATTCAGCCTGAGGCCAGAAAGGAGTTCACGATGTACTGTGATGCATCATACACCGGATTAGGGTGTGTGCTGATGCAAGAAGGGAATGTGGTCACTTATGCGTCACGGCAGTTGAGGCCTCACGAAGCTAATTATCAGGCACATGACTTGGAATTGGCTACTGTGGTATTCGCCTTGAAGATTTGGAGGCACTACCTGTATGGGGAAAAGTCAGTGGTGTACACAGATCATAAGAGTCTGAAGTACCTCCTGACCCAGAAGGATTTGAATCTGAGGCAGTGGAGGTGGATTGAGTTATTGAAGGACTATGATTGCTCAATTGAATACCATCCGGGGAAGGCTAATGTGGTAGTTGATGCATTGAGCCAAAAGGTGGTGGCGAATTTGTGAGCTATGTTTGCTCGTCTAAGTCTTTATGAGGACGGGAGCCTTTTGCCAGAATTGCAGGTGAAGCCGCCTTGGATTAATGAGGTTAAGGAAAGGCAGATATCTGATGAAGCTTTGAATACTCGAAGGTTACAAGTACAGAATGGTGAGGCCGAAGGTTTCAGCTTGGGTAGCGATGGAGTATTGTACTTTCAGGGGAGAGTATGCATGCTTAAGGATGATGAGTTGAGGCAGCGAATCCTTAAAGAAGCTCATAGCAGTGCGTACGCTATGCACCCGGGAAGCAGAAAGATGTATCGGGATTTAAGAGAGTAGTTTTGGTGGCCGGGTCTTAAGCGAGAAGTAACCGAGTTAGTGGGCAAGTGTCTGACATGCCAGTAGGTTAAGGCTGAGCATCAATTGCCATCGGATCATATTCTGACTAGTAAAGATTCCACAGTGGAAGTGGGAGGAAATTACTATGGATTTTGTAAGTGGGCTTCCTCTTACGCCTAGTAAGAAAGATGCAGTGTGGGTGGTAGTAGACCGGTTGACTAAGTTGGCTCATTTTATACCGATAAGGGTTGACTACTCGCTTCAAAGCTAGCCAAGTTGTACATCGCAGAGATAGTACGGTTGCATGGGGTACTTGTGTCCATTATCTCTGATCGGGATCCTCGGTTTACGTCGAGATTCTAGAAGGCTCTACATCAGGAGTTAGGCACGAGGTTGAATTTCAGCACGGCTTTTCATCCGCAGTCTAATGGACAATCTAAGAGGGTGATCCAAGTGTTGGAAGACATGTTGAGGGGTTGTGTGTTGGATTTTCGTGGTAGTTGGGAGGAGTACCTACTGTTGGCAGAGTTCACTTATAACAATAGTTATCAAGCGAGCATTCAGATGGCACCGTATGAGGCGCTGTATGGTCAGAAATGCCGTACTCCTACCTGTTGGAAAGAACTAGGAGAACGGCGGATGTTGGGTCCAGAGTTAGTGGCAGAGACGGAGGATAAAGTTAAAGTGATTCGGGCTCATCTTAAGGAGGCATCAGACAGCAAAATCCTACGCCGACCTCAAGCGCAGAGAGGTTGAATACGCAGTGGGTGACAAGGTCTTTTTAAAGGTATCACCATGGAAGAAGGTGCTGAGGTTTGGTCAAAAGGGCAAGCTAAGCCCTAGGTTCATTGGACCGTACATGGTGTTGAAACGCGTGGGACCGGTAGCTTACCAGCTTGAGTTGCTGGCAGAATTGAGCCAGATTCATGATGTCTTTCATGTTTCAATACTGAGGCGCTATAGATCGGATCCATCACACGTAGTACCGGTAGCAGAAATTGAGGTGAGGCCAGGCTTATCCTTTGAGGAGGAACCGGTACAGATTTTGGAGCGGGATGCCAAAGTTCTTCATAGGAAGTCAGTGCCTTTGGTAAAAGTGCTATGGCGGAATCATGGTACGGAGGAGGCCACATGGGAACCCGAGGATGTGATGCGGCAATAATACCCCCAGCTCTTCTGATCCAGGTAATTTCGAGGCCGAAATTCTTTTTAAGGGGGGTAGAACTGTAACACCCTAAACTAGGGGTTATTTGAAATTTAAATAATTTCCCATGTGTGCTTGAAGAAATAAATATTTTGATTGCTAGACATGTTTTAAGGGTCCAAATATAACCCGAATTAGGTCGATTTAGAATTAAAATTTCTTTCTAAGTGTTTTAAAGAAGGGAGCTAGGTGAGAGAGGGTTAAGGGAAATTTGGGTAAATATGACACAAAGAAAGGGCTTGGCACAATTGGCTTGGTGCGTCCTAAGGGGTTCTAGGGAGGAGGTTTGAGTCTCGGCAGAACAAGGGGGAAATGTTTTTTCCTTTTGGGCTTTTTGGGCGTTAGGGTTAAGGAAGGCTTTAAAGAATTTCGGGCAAGGTTTGAGCATGAAAGTCCAGGATGGTGGAGTGGCTTGGGGCGCCACTTAAGAGTTTAGAAGCGGTAGGTCTCGGGTTCAAGACATAAGGGATGCAAGGAACATTTTATTTTTGGGCTTTTTACGTTAAAGGAAAGAGGGCCAAGAAGAAGGCTTATAATTAAAAGGTGAGGGCTTTATGTCATGAAAGTCTAATGGGAGAAGTGGCAAAGGGCATTGGAAGTGAGGGCTGCAGTGAGGTCGCGGGTTCGATCCAAAGAAACTGCATTGGCATTTTTATTTTTTTGAAGGCCGACGTGAATGGGAGAGTGTGTAATGGTTTAATTTTGGACTCTTATTTTGATAAGGTTGAGCTAAATTTTTGCTCTAAATTCGGCTGGAGTAGTAATAGGTGTTAGTAGCTTATTTTCATTTAAATTGTTTAAGAAAAGGATAGGAGATAAGTGGAAGATAAGTGTTATTTTCATGAGTGATAATTAAAAGCCAAATTATCACAAGTAGGGAGTGATTGCCGATTATTGGACTCCTTGGGGGTTTGTTCATATCGATTTGTACAAAGAAAGAAGTGCCAAAAGTTCAACCAATTTTTTTTCTTTCTCTCCAAATTTGTCATTGCCGAAATTCCCTATACAATTGCCCAAAATTGTTCAAAATTCTCTTCCCTATTGCTTCTTTTAGCCGAATCTACCCCTCTTTAAGAGAAAATTTCTAGCCCTTCCATCTTGCCTTGGCGAATCTCCTTGAGGAAAAGGGTGCTATTTTTGGTTCATTTCTCTTCTAAAAGGTAGCCGAAACCCCCTCACAACAATAAGAGGTGCTGGCTTGTGGTGCTAAATAATCATTAAGGTAAGGGATAATCACCTATTTTAGGTACAAGGTTATGACCGAATGGCCCATGATTCTTACTAATATGATCAAATCAATTGTAGGGAGGCCATAGTCAATTTAAGGGAGCCTTCGGGTTTTGTTCTCCTAAGGTAAAGAGGTAAGTGACATTCGGCCATAGGCCTTGATTATGTGTGATTATACAAGTCAATTCTTAACTAGTGTTTTGGTAGGGATCTCGACAAATCAAGTGACATTTTCGGGATTTGTTTGGAAATCAAATCCATTCAAGGTAAGAGCATTTGGTATTAAGTTGTTAGGGCCGAATAGGCCTTTGGTATTAACACTGACAATTGGCCGAATGTAGGGTCAAGATCTAGCATCATAGATCGACTTTTCGGGATCTAGGAATTTCAGTAGAAACAGGTGTGTAAACTCTTTACACACTTTATTAATAAACTTGCTATATTATTGCCTTGTGTATAAATTTTGGTAGTGATCTATGATATGCTTGTGGGCTTAAACATGGATTCCGGGTAAGTCCCCTGTACGTGATCTAGTGATATATGTTTTGCATGCCATCATATGCTGTAAATGCATGATATGTGATATTGATATGTAAGCATGATGATGGTGGGATTGATGAGAGGAGGGGATGATTTTATGGATCGTAAATCGATGGTTTTGACCACAAGATGGGTTGGCCCCATCAGATTATTTGTGACCTATGGTCATCAGTGGTTTTGACCACATCGATTGATAATTTGCGACTAAGTCCCAGTGGTTTGGTACCACCAGTGGTTTTGACCACACTTGATTATTTGTGACCTATGGTCATCAGTGGTTTTGACCACATGATGGCTTGGCCCCATCATTTAATTTGTGACCCATGGTCATCAGTGGTTTTGACCACACGGGGTAGTTAAGGAGTATGGATGGATAGGTTGGGTTGCATGTTTGCATGTTCATTAATGAATTGTGTATGAGTTGCATTATCGGGTGGGGATTTACACAATGAGTCTTGGTGACTCACCCCTTTCCCTTAACATTTTGCAGATGAGTAGATCACGGAGATGGAGCCGGAGAGGACTTGAGGCGGCCATGCTTGTCGTTGGATTTGCTTTTACTTTGCTTAAGTAAAAAATTATTTATTTTCTAAGTTTTTATTTTGGGTTGTAATAAGGCCGCTAATTATTGTTGGATGTTTACTTTATTGCTTTATTTTACTCATGTTATATTACAAATGGAATTTTATAAATTTTAGTTGAACCGGTTAAAAGTAACTTTTTCAACTAAGTAACTACTACGAGTTTTCAAGGAAGTTACCATCGGGTAACAAAATTTACCAAGTCACCAATAACTCAGGCAATTTTAAAAAGCTACATGATCAAATGTTTTCAAAAGGGTTTCTCAGCCCAACCGTATTTATAAAAAGCCCAACTAAGTTTTCAAACCCCGTTTTCATACCTTAGCCAAATTTTACCAAGTTTTCACCAAACTTTCAAAATGACTCAAATTATTTTACTCCGTGACATACCAGATCCGATCAGGACTCATGGGTCGGGTTTGGGGTGTTACAACAATCAATGTAGAGGGATATGGTTGATCAATATAGGCTAAGTCCCTCCTACATAATAGGAGTAATATCTTAGGCCAGTTGATTGAGTGAGACTAGAAATGCATGGCCATGCTCAAATAAGTTGATATGAGATGTCATACTAATTTGTATATCATAGTCTACTCAAGATATCAAGAAACATAGGATGGACTATGCAAGTGTGACTATTCCATGACTTGTGTCCGTTCCAGAGATAAAGGACTTAAGGATTAATGCATGAAAGGTTAATCACAAAAGGTTATGTCGAATCATGACTTCTTGTAACTTAGGTAGCAATGATGCATTGCTAAATGCCACTCATTGTTTGTGACATTAGAATTGTTCTAGTATTACTGCTAACGTTACAAGAACCTACAGGGTTACACCCTATGGTTGAAATGAACAGAATAAAACATAGTTTGTATTGTGTTTGGTTGTCACATGAATTAAATTAATTAAAGAATTAATTTAATTGGGCAATCAAATATTGAACATATTATATGTATAAGGATGTTGTACACATAATGAGAACATAGTTCTATTAATATATAAATTTGGTTCAGATATAAATTTAAATAAATATATTTTACCGAAATCCTTGTTATAATTAATGTAATTATAATTTTCGGTTAAAAACTTTATTGTATTTATTTAATTTTATGATTCATTAAAGACATACCAATTATAAAAGGTAATAAAAGATACAGAGCTTAATATAAACCCTAGGAGATTGCTTGTGAGGTCTAGCAGGCGTCAAGCAAATAAACCTCCAAAATAGTTTTGGAGATTTCTTCCGTTCATAGTCAAACTGGGTGGATTACGTAGAGGCCGACATCGGAAAAAGGTTGAGGCTTGGTTCGATAGTAGATCAAAACTCTTGTTGTCGAGGCATCGCTGTCTACTTAGATTAAAGTTTCAGTAATTTCAAAACCTTTATTTCACCCCGATTCATTCCTCACACATGGATTCATGGTTTGGATCACCGAAATTAATTTTATTTTGCTGCGCCATGGGGGTGACGGCATTCCAACAGTGGTATCAGAGTCACTTGTGTGATACGAACTCGGGTTTAAATACTTGGGTGATGCAATTGTATGAGATGCATGCTTTAATTTTATTGCATTTTCGATTGTTTAAATCGTTTAAGCATAACCTGATAACTGCTCCTTTCAATAATTGATTAAATGTTGATCATGGTGTTGTGGCCTATTTGATTTTATGTTATTACAGTTAACTATTAACAAATCTATAATGATACGACGGTGGTATTTAAGAGTTAACTGGCTAGTGGAACAATGGTTGTTTCGATATGAAACCTCAAGGATTAAAATCTTGAGAACACGATTCTGTTGATAAAAGTTATCAAATCGTGAGGTTTCATTTGACTGAGGTATGCGATTCGTACTGTGGGGGCTCCGCCCCCACAACCCTGGCTTCTACCATGATGTTCCCTCTCATATTTTGGGAATGGGGATCTGAGGACGGCTCTGGTCGCGGGCCTTTGGCCCATATCCTTTGACCACCTCAGACCCTATCTTCTTATATTATGTTTTGTTAATAAAAATTATAAACTTGATGGGCCACAAAAGGTTGAAAGGATATTTTAATAATTCACCTTAGCAAATTGTTGAATTATGTATGCTATCCTTGACATGCACGGTGTTTGAAATGCATAGTTATAGTCCAATGACCCATTCGATAAAAGGTTGTATTTTTTATATATAAATATGGCCTACGTGTCGTGCCTTACTACTATTCTCTTGTATTTCTATTCTCGTCTTACTCCCTTGTATGTAAAATGAGTTTCTGCATATTGTAATTTGTAATAGTTGCTGTGGGCTAGACGAGAAGGAAGTTGGGACAACTATTGAGGATTGATAGCTTGTGAAACGGCTTACACCTTTAGGTTTCCTTTTGGTTCTCCTATTGGCTTGGGTTGAACCACCTTAGTTTATGGGCTATAACTATTGCATTTATTTATTGCTTTATTTATTCATGTATGAGATGCTATGGATGTCTAAAGCATGCCAATTTATATATATATATATATATTAAAACTTGATGATAATAAACTCCATTAATTGATGAGATCGATTAAAAGACAAAATGGGCTAAAGTAGACCATAATTGGTGATATGAAACAACCTTAATAAAATCCCTCTATTAAAATATTAAGTCAACATGGCCTTCCAATTTTTCCCTCGTTAAGGCCTCAATCAATACTATGTAGGTTCTGCCAAAGCGAATTACTAGTATTTATCTTGGTTAAATGCGAAGAATAAACAAGTGATATTCGCTGGTTAAAAATTGGTTAATGACTTAACTAGGTCACTCTAATAGGGTTAGAAACCTAGAGGCAAGTAAATTGGATAAATCATAAGATGATTAGAACAAGAGTTGTTCACCAAATATTAGGAGTTACATAGGATGTAATTAGCAAATGTTGCTTACCTAAATAACCATAGTCTTGAGAGTAAAGCCAAAGCTGACTTAAGTGGAGGTAAAATATGGATCCTTAACCCACTAGAAATACTTTTGAGAAAGCTTTTCTGAAATTAATATATGAGGTAAAATTGGTAAATTTACTCACACGCATATTTAATTGTTGTAGATATATTATGGCTGCAAACACTAGCACACTCTCATTGTGATCAGTCCTTAAGAAGGACAAATTGAATGGTTTGAATTTTCTTGACTGGTCTCGTAACATGAGGATTGTCCTCAAACAAGAACGAAAATTATATGTCATTGAACAACCACTTCCTAATGAACCATCCGCTAATGCCTTGAGGACTGATAGAGATGCTTACAAGAAGTATCTCGATGACATGGTAGATGTTGGATGTCTTATGCTAGCTACTATGAATCCTGAGCTTTAGAAGCAACATAAGGACATAGTTGCTTATGATATGATCGAGCACCTAAAAGAACTTTATCAGGGGCAAGCACGATAAGAGAGGTTCGATATCTCTAAGGCCCTATTCCAATGTAAGTTGGCTGAAGGAAGCCCAATAAGACCTCATGTCCTTAAGATGATTGGCTATATTGAAAGCCTGTCTAAGCTTGGGTTTTCATTGAGCCAAGAGTTGGCCACTGATGTTATTCTGCAATCGTTGCCGGATCGCTACAACCAGTTTTTCCTCAATTTCAATATGAATGAAATTGACAAGACTCTGCCACAGTTGCTTAGTATGTTACGAACTGCTGAAGGCAACGTGAAAAAGATTGGACCCAAGCCCATACTGATGGTCCGTAATAACAAGGGCAAGGGAAAGGCCAAAGTTCAAACAAAGCCCAAGGGCAAAGGTAAGCCCAAGCTTGGAAAAGGAAAGGCTGCACTGAAACCTAAAGGTGGGGTGTCTAAGGAAGGAAACTGCTTTCATTGTGGTGTGACTAGACATTGGAAGTGGAACTGCCCTATCTATCTTGAGGAAGTCAAGAAGGCCAAAACAAGCGGAACGTCTGCTTCAGGTATTTATGTTATTGATATTAATTTATCAACTACTACTTCTTGGGTATTAGATACTGGTTGTGGTTCTCATATTTGTACTTCTGTACAGGGACTACAAAGGAGTAGGACTTTGGCTAGAGGAGATGTGGACCTGCGAGTTGGAAATGGAGTAAAAGTTGCTGCATTAGCTATGGGAACATATACTTTATCTTTTCCTAGTGGACTTGATTTATGTTTAGAGGATTGTTATTTTGTGCCCAGTTTGACTAAAAACATTATTTCAATTTCTTGTTTAGACAAACTTAGTTTTGAGATAATTATTAAGAATAATTGTTGTTCCTTTTATCTCAATAATGTTTTCTATGGTTCGGCACAATTGATTAATGGCCTCTATATTTTAGATCAAATGAATCCCATTTACAACATAAATACTAAAAGATCTAAAATAAATGACTCAAATCAAATTTATCTTTGGCATTGTCATTTGGGCCACATAAGTGAGAAACGCATATCCAAATTCATAAACATGGTCTCTTGAATTCATTTGTTTTTGTACAATTTGAAGTATGTGAATATTGCTTATTGGGAAAAATGACTAAATCTATTTTTACTGGTAAAAGTGAACGAGCTAGTGATTTATTGGTCCTAATACATTCTGATGTATGTGGACTAATAAATACACAAGCCAGAGGTGGATTTCACTACTTCATTACTTGCACTGATGATTTCAGTAGATAAGGGTATGTTTATCTCATGGGCCATAAGTCTGAGTCCCATGAAAAGTTCAAGGAATTCAAAAATGAAGTACAAAATCAACTAGGCAAAACTATCAAGTCACTTTGATCTGATCGAGGTGGAGAGTATTTGAGCCTAGAGTTTGATGATCTTTTGAAAGAATGTGGGATTGTCTCAAAACTTACTCCTCCTGGTACTCCTCAATGGAATGGAGTATCTGAGAGAAGAAATCGAACTCTGTTAGACATGGTTCGATCCATGATGAGTCATGCTGATCTACTGACTTCCTTTTGGGGACATGCACTTGAGACAACTGCTTTCACACTAAATCGTGTTCCATCTAAATTGGTTCAAAAGACGCCATATGAGATGTTGACTGGGAAACGTCCTAGTATGTCTTTTATGAAAATTTGGGGTTGTGAAGCTTATGTTAAATGTCAGACGTCTACTAAGCTTGAACCCAAATCTAAAAGGTGTATTTTTGTGGGGTTCCGAAAGAAACCAAAGGATATTATTTCTTTAATCCCACTGAGAAAAAAAAGTTTGTTGCTTGGACTGGTGTCTTCCTAGAGAGAGAATTTACTTCTAGAAAAGGAAGTGGGAGAAAGATTGAACTTGAAGAAATTCGAGAATCACAAGATACCACTGAGCCAGAGATAGAACAACAACAAATTCCACAAGAAATTGAGGAACAAGCAACTGTTGTAGAAACACAACCACCGCAGATCTTTAAGAGAACGCCATGCACCTGAGAGATATGGATTTCTCATTATAACGCATGGTGACATTCTTCTTATAGATCAAGATGAGCCTAAAACTTATCAAGAAGCGGTGACGAGCCCACACTCTGAGAAATGGCTTGAGGCCATGAGATCTGAGATGGATTCAATGTATGAAAACCAAGTACGGACTTTGATTGACCCACCCGAAGGGGTTAAACCTATAGGGTGCAAGTGGGTTTTCAAAAAGAAAACCGACATGGATGGTAATGTACAAACATAAAAAGGGCGATTAGTCGCTAAAGGTTTTCGCAAAATTCATGGTGTTGACTATGATGAAACCTTTTCTTCTGTAGCTATATTTAAATCCATCAGGATCTTGCTCACCATAGCTGCATTTCATGATTATGAAATCTGGTAGATGGACGTCAAAACAACTTTCCTTAATGGAAAACTTGAAGAGGATGTGTACATGACACAACTTGAAGGTTTTGTCAATCCAAAGGATGCTAGAAAGATATGTAAGCTACAAAGATCCATTTATGGACTAAAGTAAGCTTCTCAAATTTAGAATCTTCGTTTTAACGATGCAATCAAAGAGTTTGGTTTTATAAAAAATGAAGATGAACCATGTGTTTGTAAGAAAGTTAGTGGGAGCACTATCACATTCTTAGCACTGTATGTGGATGACATACTTATCATGGGAAATGACATACCTACCTTGCAGTCTATTAATACTTGGTTAGGAAGTTATTTTTCTATGAAGAACTTGGGCGAAGCCACTTACATCTTAAGAGTCAAAATCTATAGAGATAGATCAAGACGACTACTAGGTCTAAGCCAAAGTACATACAAAGATAAAGTACTGAAGAGGTTCAGTATGGAAGAATCTAAAAGAGGATTCCTACCTATGAGACATGGTATTTCACTTTCGAAGGAAATGTGTCCTTCAACTCCACAAGAGAGAGAACGTATGAGTAAAATTCCATATGCTTCCGCTATTGGATCTATCATGTATGCCATGTTATGTACTCGTCCAGATGTCTCATATGCCTTAAGTATGACGAGCAGGTACCAAGTAGATCCCGATGAAGGTCACTGGACCACAATCAAGAATATCCTTAAGTACTTAAGAAGAACTAAGGATACGTTCCTAATATATAGAGGTGAGGAAGAGTTAAGTGTAAAAGGTTACATTGATGCCAGCTTCTAAACTGACAAGGACGATTCTCGATCACAATCAGGTTTTGTGTTTTTCCTTAATGGTGGTGCTGTGAGCTGGAAGAGTTCAAAGCGAAGTACAGTAGTCGATTCTACAACAACGACCGAGTATATTGCAGCCAGTGAGGCAGCAAAAGAAGCGGTTTGGATCAAGAAGTTCATTACTAGACTAGGGGTTGTGCCTAGCATATTAGATGCTATAGAACTCCGATGTGATAACAATGGAGCTATTACACAAGCTAAAGAACCCATATCTCACCAGCAATCCAAACATATACTTAGGCGCTACCATCTTATTCGAGAGATTATCGATCGAGGGGATGTAGAGATATATAGAGTACCTATAGATGATAACATTGCTGATCCCCTGACCAAGCCTCTGACACAGCATAAGCATGATCGTCACACTAAGTTGCTTGGTATTAGATATATGAGTGATTGGTCTTAGTGCTAGTAGGAGATTGTAAGAGTATGCCCAAAGATCAATCATGAGATGGTTGTAATAACATACTTGATTTACCATGTTTATTAATATAAAGCATTGTCATTATTATTTCAGTTTTTCTTTTTTTGTGTACAAATAAACTGTTTTATAATAATGTCCTGAGAATAATATGATTATCCTTAAAAGTTCCTTAGTCAAGTATTATTGTTGACTAGGACAACGATAATGCATTAAGACTAACATGTAGTTGATTGATGATAAAGAGTTGTCATTGATATGGAGTGTCAAAATCAATGCATGAATATGTGTGTTAGAGAACAACATATTGGACCGACCCACTATGAGTATGTTTCTTGGATTATTATGTAATTGTCAAAACATTACTCATAGTGATTAATATGTATATGATCCTCAGACTTGAGATTATCATTATCCCAACATCGTGAGTTGTATATTTTGATACAGTCAAATGTGCACTGTAACAGGTTGTTCTATAAAGGCTGATGTTGGATATACCACAATCTATGTAAAGGGATATGGTTGATCAATATAGGATAAGTCCCTCCTACATAATAGGAGTAAGGCCACTTGATTGGGTGAGACTAGAAATGCATGGCCATGCTCAAATAAGTTGATATGAGATGTCATACTAATTTGTATATCATAGTTTACTCAAGATATCAAGAAACATAGGATGGACTATGCAAGTGTGACTATTCCATGGCTTGTTTTTGTTCCAGAGATAAAGGACTTAAGGATTAATGCATCAAAAGGATAATCACAAAAGATTATGTCGAATCATGACTTCTTGTAACTTAGATAGAAATGATGCATTGCTAGATGTCACTCATTATTTGTGACATTAGAATTGTTCTAGTATTAATGCTAACGTTATAAGCACCTACAGGGTCACACCCTATGGTTGAAATGAACGGAATAAAACATAGTTGGTATTGTGTTTGATTGTCACATGAATTAAATTAATTAAAGAATTAATTTAATTAGGCAATCAAATATTGAACATATTATATGTACAAGGATGTTGTACACATAATGAGAACATAGTTCTATTAATATATGAATTTGGTTCAGTATATAAATTTAAATAAATATAGTTTACAAAATCCTTGTTATAATTAATGTAATTATAATTTTGGTTAAAAACTTTCTCAGTATTTATTTAAGTTTATGATTCATTAAAGATATATCAATTATAAAAGGTAATAAATGATACAGAGCTTAATATAAACCATAGGAGATTGCTTGTGAGGTCTAGCAGCCGTCAAGCAAATAAACCTCCAAAACAGTTTTGGAGATTTCTTCCGTTCATAGTCAAACCGTGGATTACGTAGAGGCCGACATCGAAAAAAGGTTGCGGCTTGGTTTGACAGTAGATCAAAACTCTTATTGCCGAGGCATCGCTGTCTACCCAGATTAAAGTTTCGGTAATTTCGAAACCTTTATTTCACCCCGTTCGATCCTCACACATGGACTCATGGTTTGGATCACCGAAATTAATTTTATTTTGCTGCACCATGGAGGTGCCGGCGTTCCAACATCTACAACAATAAGAGAGATCATCAAGCTCTAAGATCAATAAAAACAACCTTAGTGCTTAATTCTTTCATACTTTTCTTGTACACACTTGTAAGCTTCCATTGTTATTCTTTAGCTCAAGTGTATTTTTGTTAATTTGAGCTTCATTGGAAAACATTCTGATTTTGTAAGGATTATTTCTTTGTATCTCTTTAAGAGGGTTGTATCTTAAGGTTTGGATAGAAACCTTAAGAGAGTTATAATCTTAAGATGTTGGGTAGAAATCCTACGGGAGATTGTAAGGTTAAACCTCTTGAATGCTTATTATATTAGTAAATTTTTGAAAATCCTTAGTAGTGGAAAGCTAAGGTAGTGGAGTAGGCAATTGGTTCTAAACCATTCTAAATTCTTGTGTTCATTGTTTCATTTTGTTTCATTTCTTCCACCATTTTTCTTAAAGGCCAATTATCCTTCGTTCTTGTTGATTTCAAGTTGAATTATCGAGCTAACATATAGTTCAGTTCACATCCCATTGTTCTCAATTAAACATCAATTCCTAATGCAATATAACATATTTTAGCTTAATTTCATACAAATTTCTTGTATCAATTAAGTCATGCAACCTTCTATTCTATTCAATTTAGTCTCTATTTTGATATTCAATTCCAACCATATTATTTCACTCAATAACTATTAATAGCTTACCTCAATATTATATAATGCAGTATATCATGAATATGAATTAACTAAATTGGCTTTGGGTCATAGAAATAAAAATCGAAAGCTCGCATTACTCGTCGTCGACTATTGCCTTCCCTTTCCCTTTCAACGATCCTGCGTTGTTTAAGCTATGAATAATAATTCAGTAATAGTATAATATCAAATTCTATCCAAATCACATTCAATTACAAAATCATAAAAATTTTGCAAATTATTCAATTTAGTCCTTAAAATCGATATAGTCACATATTTCAAATTTAATGTAACACCCTTTACCTAGGTTCTCCACCAAAATCGGGCATGAGGCATTACAGGACTTAACTTGCTTGATCATTCCACTTTAGGCTATAAAAATGTTCTCCAATTTAAAACTTTTCATTCACCATCATAACATCCCTATCATGGGTTAACGAGACCCTTTACACCCACTCGGGATGTTGCGGGACCAAACAGGAACTTTACGAACACTTAGAAAATTTTCACCTAAACAGGGGTCACATGCCCGTGTTGGTCTACGGACACGCCCATGTGCCCCTAAGACATGCCTGTGTCTTCCACCCGTGGTGGACACTGACTAAATTTGCACGGCATGGACAAGTCCGTGGCCCTGGCCTGTGCGCCAAACCTTGGCATTCTGATTCATTCACACGGCCTATACACATGCCCGTGTTTGATGCCTGTGGTCATCTTTGATTAATCCACATGGTTGGTCGCATGCCCGTGTGCTTTCATCGTGTGGCATTCAAATTCTAAATCCTAAGCGTAGACTTCACATGGCCTGGGCACATGCCCATGGACTGAACGTGTGTCACACACGACCTAGAGACACGCCTGTGTGCACACCCATGTGGACAAGAACGAGGTTATTTTCCAAGCTCTTTGCACCCCTCTAAATCACACCACATGAATCCATTCAACATATCAATAAACAACTCGTAATTTGCAACATGAACTTTTATGAATAACTTCATATTTTCATAAATGACAAGGTGAGCCATCAACCTTCGCAATATACAAAATAGTTATTTTAATAAGGGGCCAACACACCTTTGGCCAAAATAACAAGATAATCTAACTAGTCTAGCCCCTATACATGCCATATACAAAATCACTAAGTCTAGATATACCAAGATCAGCTGATAGTGTGGGCAATCTTCTACTTATTGGCGTATCTCGACTTGGCTCTTAAGCTCTATAAAACAAGGGAAAAGAAAAGGGGGAGTAAGCTTTAAGCTTAGTAAGTTTACATGTAAACAATTAGCATTATAGTATGTGTTAAACAATAAACAACATTACGTACTAAACAAGAAGCATTCCATGTTTATAATCATGCTTACTCATTTCTTCCATACGCACATCCAAACCATATCACAAGCTTAATGTACACATTTATTAGCATGCCTCCCTGTACTTAGTACCACAATGTCACATAATACAATACATCACAATCTTTCAATCAACTACTCATAATTGAATTACTCGATGGTTCCACACTTAGCCCACTATCAGTCTTTATTAAGGTGGTATCGTACATAGCCCACCAAAAAGGTTAGTTACGGTGGTATCACACATAGCCCACAAATTAGTAAATAGATGATGGTATCGCACATAGCTCATCGTAATTAAGTATTAAGGTAGTATCACACTTAGCCCACCATCAAATATTGATATAACATATTTAAATATCCATTCCATCATTCATACTAGAGTTATTCAATAACTACCACATTCTACCCACTTGAATCATACATGTTCTCAATTGTATCATGCACTAATTAGCAATGCAAATGTATATAAAATGCATTGTTTACACATAAACTTACCTCGGTGCAAAACGTATTGAATTGCGGTTTACACTATAACCTTGCCTTTTACTCGGTCAAGGGTAATTCCGCATTCTTCTTGATCTATAACAATAAGATTCATTCATTTAGATCATTTAATGATCATAATGCATCAAAATCAACACTTAGGCAAAAATGACCATTTTGCCCTTGCACTATGGTAAAATTACGATTCTACCCCTAGGCTCGTAAATCATTTTTTCAACACATTTTTTCAATAAAGAAACCTAGCTGAACATTTATTTCTCTTACAACTACTCACCATTCCAACCATTTCATGCATTAATGACACAAATTCATTCTTTGCATTTAAGTCCTAGATAGGTGTTTTCATGCTAACAAATTTCACAAAAGTTGTTTCTCATCTTCCTAACATTTATTTTCTTCCATAAAAACTTAGCTAACAACATAAAATCTTTCATGGCAAGTCCCTAGACTTTCAAAAATATTGCAAATTGGTCCCCTCATTAGCTAGCTTAAGCTTTGGGGACTCCAAAAACACAAAAATCATCAAGAAAACTTCAAAAAATCACTTTCTTGCTAGGGAATATGTTGGCTGAAAGTTTGATCTTCACAACCCTTATTTTATTCATTTTTATCACCTAATATCCATCAAATTTTGACCAACATTAAAATCTTGTCTCCCTAACTCCTATATGGCCGGCCATCACTAGATAAATGCCCTAATTTCACTTTAAAGACCTCTAAATTGCATTTTACAGCTATTAGATACATTTACCATATAAAATAGAACCTTTACACTTAATGCAATTTAATCCTTTTTCACAATTAAGCATGCTATCACTCAAATTAATGTACCAAAATTTTCACATAGCCTTATAATTATGCTACAACACATAAAATAACATCAAAATAAAATTTCCCCCAACCTCAGTTTAGTGGTCCCGAAATCATTGTTCCGACTAGCCCCTAAATCAGGCTGTTACAACTCTCCCATCCTTTAGGGATTTTTGCCCTTGAAAATCTTACCGATAAAGAGGTTTGGATATTGCTCTCTCATGGATTCTTCCTGCTCCCATGTAGCTTCTTCTGCACCATGTTTTTGCCATAACACTTTTACTAAAGCTATATCTTTATTCCTCAACTATTTCACTTATCGAGCCATAATCTTAATAGACTCCTCCTCATATGTCATGTCCGGTCGTATCTCAATTTCTATTGGAGGGATCACATGTGAAGGATTGGAGCGATAATGCATTAACATCGATACATGAAACACAATGTGAATTTTTTCTAACTCTACCCGTAAAGCCAACTGATATGCCACTGGCCCAATCCTCTCTATAATCTAATACGGCCCCATGAACCGCGGACTCAATTTCCCCTTTCAGTCAAATCTCAATATTTTCTTCCACGGGGACACTTTCAGAAATACTTTGTCACCCACATTAAGCTCGATTTCCTTTCTTTTCAAGTTCGCATACAACTTTTTTCGATCTGAAGCAACTTTCAGACTGTCCCAAATCACTTTCACTTGCTCCTCAGTCTCTTTAACCAGATCGACCCCATGAATTTGCTTCTCACTCAGCTTGGTCCAATACAAAGGAGTCTGACACTTACGACCATACAAGGCTTCATACGGTGCCATAAGTATGCTCGATTGATAATTGTTGTTGTAGGCAAACTCAACCAAAGGTAGGTATCTCCCCCAACTACCTTCAAATTCCAACACATAGCATCGGAGCATATCTTCAAGAACTTGAATCACTCTTTCAGACTGATCGTCAGTTTGAGGATGGAATGCAGTACTAAAATTACACCTTATACCTAAGGCCTCTCGCAACTTCTTCCAAAACCTCGAAGTAAATCTCAAATCTCTATCTGAGATAATAGATACAGACACTCCATGTAATTTCACCACCTCTGCAATATGCAATTCAGCCAATTTATCCAGTGAATAATTAACACGCACTAGTATAAAGTGTGCTGACTTCACTAGTCTATCAATGACAACCCACACAACATCTTTCTTTTTAGGAGTCATAGGCAACCCCATCACAAAATCCATGGTGATCCGATACCACTTCTATTCGGGAATCATCACTGGCTGAAGTAATCCCGAAGGCACTTGGTGCTCAGCTTTCACTTGTTGACATATCGAAACCTTGTTACAAACTCCAAGATATCTCTTTTCATACCCGGCCACTAATAAAATTTCTTTAGATCATTGTACATTTCGTATTGCCCAGATGTACTGACAAATAACCACTATGTGCTTAATTTAATATCTTCTGGATCAATTGATCAGTCTTAGGTACAAAATCCTATCATGAAACATCAAATAACCATCTGAACTTACCTAAAAATCAGAATCATCTTTCGATTCACACTTAGCTCTCTTAGCTTGCATCTCATTATCATTCTTTTGAGCTTCACATATCTGTTGAAGAAATAGTGGCCTAGCTCTCAACTTAGCTAATGCAGCACCATCATTAGACCATGCTAAGCTCATGCCCATAGCTCTCAAAGCATATAGGGATTTCCTACACAGGGCATCAGTAACCACATTCGCTTTCCCCCGATGGTAATAGATTACTAGCTCATAGTCCTTTAATAACTCAAGCCATCGCCATTGTCACAAATTCAATTCCTTTTGATCTATCAAGTACTTCAAACTCTTATGATCTAGAAGAATTGGCACTTCTCACCATATAAATAATGTCGCCAAATTTTTAACACGAACACAATCGCAGCCAAGTCCAAGTCATGAGTCAGATAATTCCTCTCATACTGTTTTAGCTGGCTCGAGGCGAAGCAACTACCGTATCCTCTTGCATCAACACACAATTGAGACTATTCAATAATGTGTCACTGTAGACAAAAAACTCTTTCCCCGTCTCAGGTTGAACCAAAACCAGCGCCTCCGTCAATAATGTTTTCAATCTCTCAAAACTCTATCGACATTTCTCAATCCATTCAAACTTAACATCTTTGTGCAACAGTCTCATCATCGGAGTAGCAATCACGGAAAATCCCTTCACAAATAGTCTATAGTACCCTGTTAAACCCAAAAAGCTTTTAACTTTTAACACATTTCTTGGTGCTTCCCAGCCCACAATAGCCAAGATCTTACTCGGGTCAACTCTAATACCATCACCCAACACGATGCTCCTAGGAATCTGACCTCTCGGAGCCAAAACTCATTCTTGCTAAATTTAGCATACAACTGCTTGTCTCTTAAAGTCTGCAAAATAATTCTTAGATGCTCTGAATGATCACTCTCATCCCGTGAATAGATTAATATGTCATCGATAAAGACAACTACAAACTTGTCTAAATATGGTCAAAAGACACGATTCATTAAGTCCATAAAGACCACAGGAGCATTCGTTAAATTGAACGGCATGATCAGAAACTCATAATGGCCATACCTCATCCGAAATGCCATTTTTGGCACATCTTTATCCTTAACCCTCAACTGGTAATAACCGAACCTTAGGTCAATCTTGGAGAATACCGTAGCTCCCTTTAGTTGATCAAATAGATCATCTATCCTTGGTAAAGGGTATTTGTTCTTCACTGTCACTTTGTTGAGCTTTCTGTAGTCTATACACAATCTCATCGACCCATCCTTCTTCTTTACAAAAAAGCAGCGGACCACCCCATGGTGAATAACTCGATCTCGTAAAACCCTTATCATCAACTTTTGCAACTAAACCTTCAGTTCTTTCAACTCTAATGGTGCCATTCTATACGGATCAACCGAAATAGGTGCCGTTGCTAAAACTAACTCAATCCCAATCTCAACCTCTCTAACTGGAGATAATCCGTAACTCTTTCGGGAATACATCTAAATACTCACATACAATCAACACTATTTCAAGCTTTACTGTAGACTCTTGAGTATTTAAAATGAAAGCGAGATAAGACTCATACCCTTTTCTCAAATATTTTTCAGCCACCATGGAAGAAATCATCGACGGTAAACTATCTGACCCACTTGATTCAACCCGAATAACATCTCCATTTTCACATTTCAATTCAATAAATTTACTACCATAGTTCACTAAAACACTATGGTTAGTCAACTAATCCATACCAAGAATCAAATCAAATTCATCAAACGGTAATAACATAAGGTCTGCCAGAAAATAATGACCCCTAATTATCAAAGGACACTTCTTACACATAACATATGTTTACCTAACGGTTTGACACCTTTACTACAAATTTCGTAGACTCAACAATCATACTCAAACTAGATGCCAATCTCATACAAATATAAGAATGGGTAGACCTCGTATCAATCAAAGAAATAACGAAGGTGTCATGAAGAGAGAAAGTACCCGTTATTACATTTGGCGATGATGCTTTTTCTCGAGCGCGAATAGCATAAGTCCTTGTTGGCGCCTGACCTTCTGGCCTCACAGTAGAGTCTCGTGATACACCTCTACCACTTGTCCCACCTCCTGAGTTCTTTTGTGGGCTACCCCTAGAGGATATACTATTTGATCTTACCTCTTGCTTCTTCTCATTGTCATCCCTTTCAGGGCAGTTTCAGATGAAATGGTTAGGGGACCCACACTTATAAC
This sequence comes from Gossypium rotundifolium, assembly GCA_025506655.1. Classification (NCBI taxonomy): domain Eukaryota; kingdom Viridiplantae; phylum Streptophyta; class Magnoliopsida; order Malvales; family Malvaceae; genus Gossypium; species Gossypium rotundifolium. The sequence goes on along the minus strand of CP106727.1, from coordinate 114,357,563 downwards.
AATTTTGATTGTTTCCCCAACACTCCCCAGTGTGATGTCTGCCACAACTTGGGCACTCTGGTTTGGACTTTAGGTTGCCCACACTTGCCATTGAGGTGGCTTGAACTCTTGAACCTGAGTACGTGTTGCCTCATTCTCCTTACGAATACCCGACTAATGTAGTCTTCCAAGGGTTCACTTCCTTGGACCTCTTCGATTGAGCTTGGTAGGACTTACACATTGGCCTTTTCTATGCATACCAAGCCTCACTCACGGCCTTTCTCTATAACATCCTAAATAGGGGTCTGCCATTTTTGTACTAATGCATGCGTTTAGCTTGTTTAGATTCTTGTTTGGGTGTGTTTGGGGCTCTAGGGAGGCTTGGGTTTGAGCCAAAGCCCTGGTAAAATTTTAGGTTTTGGGCTTTTAAAGCGAGAAGGCTGTTGGCGGCAAGGATTAAGGGGAAATGTTGGTAAATTACTAGCACAAATGGCCACATGGTGGAGTGGTGGTGGCGTCAGCATTGTAGCAAGGTGGGAAGGAGTTCGAATCCCACTTGCTGCAAGTTATTTCATTTATTTTTGTGCTAAGCAGGTGATGGTAGTAGAGTTCAGCTTGGACTGTGCAAGGGAGTTGAAAACTCAGTCAAACGAGTTTGAATGAGTGGTGGTGAGGAGGTTGAGGAGAGAATCGGGGAGTGAATTGAGGGATTTGGGGAGAGAGGGGGAGTTTGGCCAAATGAAGAGTGTGTGGGGGTGGATTTTCGGCATATGATGGAGGAGAGCAAAATCGAACCATTTGATGTTGTGCCAAAATTCTCTATGCAGTCTTAGTTTTCTTTTACATTTTTGGCAGTTGTTACTCAAGGTTTCGGGTACCTTTTTGTCACTAATTCTTCTCCTTGTTTAGCATTTTCCTTTATCTTTTGTTGTCTTTCTCCTTGCCAAAACCCCAACTCTCCATTTGTTTTCTCTTTTTTCTCTTTACAAACATTTTCTCTTGCCGTTGTGATTGTCGAAATACCATAGCCGAATTCTCTTCTAGCCTTTTCTCTTCTTTTAATCGAACCTCCTCAACCTTTCATCTCCTCTATTGCTAATAGTCGAATCTCTTTTCCCATTTCTTACCATTTGTTTTCCCACATAACCGAACCTTAATTCTCCTTCTTTACTTCTTTTCTTTTCTCCATTAAACTGAAAGCTTTACTCCTTTTGTTCTTGTCTAATCTTTTCTTCATTGCTGATGTGGTTATTGAAGTTTGATCTCCTTAGTGGTCGAATCTCCTCTCTTATTGATTGTTTTTCTAGTTAAGGGTAATGTGTTCACTTTCATTTATTATGTTTCTCCTATCTCTTTTCTCTCTTCTCTCTTAAAAAATCAAAAGCATCTATCTCTTAACTACTTTCTTTTAGGCCGAATCTGAATACCCCTCTCCACCTTGAATTGTGTTTGTTCCTTCATAGAAGTCAAGCTCTTCTTAGCAATGGACGAATCTAAGGCATCTTAGTAAGTGGCCATGGCTGAATAAGGGAGAATAGATGGATGCCCTCATTCATAAATCATTTAGGCCGAAAGGCCATTTCTTTATTATTTTGGAACATCAGTTCTAACTCATGATTTTATTTAGGGACTTAACCTTGTAACCGAAGAGAGTAACCAACATTCGGGTATAGCGAAGAAGTGCTGTTATTCTTGGTAAATAGTGTGGTGTGTTGTTGCTTCGACCTTAGAGTTTTGACATATTCTGATTGAGACTTTCTTCATAGAGGCAAGTGGTAGCTATTCTAAGGGGGTTGCGTTAAAGGAGCCCAAGGGGAGTAGACTTGTGGCCTCTGTTCCTAAGTTCAAACGACGAAAGGTGTCAGCGATTCGAGATTTCTCATCGGGTTATGGAAGTGAGGCAACATCCGATTCAGATAAGGAAATCATAGTTGTTCGTGATAGTGAGGGTAAGTGCTATCAAATCGTTGTTTAGATGTGGGTTATAGATCTCCCATTATTTTGGCTGTAAGCTAATTGTGTGATGTATTGTCTTAGGTGACGTCGATCGGGAGTGTCTAGTTCTCCACGTAATCTGGTGTGTAATCTCACACCTTTATTCATTTTTCAATGTATTATTCTGTGTATTGGTTAAAATCCAAAATACCTTTAATGGGTAAGATCACGAGGTATACCTAACTGGTAAGTCTAAAAATAGCCAGGTGAATAAATTTATGATTATACCCTTCGGGTAGATTTGGCATGACTATGTGTTTTGTTTATCTTCTATATTGGTACGTTCATGCATGTATTAAATATTATGCCATATTATATTGCATGGGATTAGAATGATGTTGATGATTTGGGAAATGTATTTCAGTGGCTCAGCCACATATTTCGGTGACTCTGTCACATTATGTCTAGTGGCTATGCCACGTATATTTCGTTAATTTGCTAGCTCGGCTACAATTTCGACGATGAGCAGCATGACTTCCATCGAGGTGTATAGCGGATGGAGAGTTTATTGTAGAAATCCCCACAGGTGTGCTAGGCTGGATACGGGTGGTGTGTGGGGGATGGAATATTAGGCTAGGCTGGGTTGCATTGGATGTATTATCTATGTTATCATGCTGATAGGGCTAAGGCCCAGTTTGTTTCCGTATGGGCTTAGAGCCAGTGCACTTCCGTATGCGCTAAGGCCCAATCTGTTTCTGTGGGCTTAGGCTCAGTTTTGTCCGAATGGGGAATTACACATTGAGTTTTTGTAACTCACCCCACTACTTTAAATTTGCAGGTAATCCCCAGAATTGAGGATTTGGAGCCAAGGTTGACTCAGAGGGGCCACACATCGTAACTTTAGTAACTTCTATTTTACTTTGCTATAAATTCTATTTTGATTTGGGATTAAAGTTTTTGTAATAAGGCCTCTGGAAATTTTTATTTTGGTTTGATTTTTAATTCGATTACTATGCATTATTAAATGTTCAAAATGAGGTTTTCCTAAAACATTAATAAATGTTTCCTAAAATGTTAACGAACAATTTTCAAACCGTAATTGATTAAACACTGGGTTCTCTTAAACGTCGAAAATAGTTTTTGAAACATCACATGTTCGAAGTTCACTGAGGTTAATTTCTATTAATAATAAGATTTTACCAATAACTCAAACTCGATTCTCCCAATAAAAGCAGTTTTCAAATTAACCACAACTTTTCGAAAATGGATAGTGAGTTAAACGAGTTTTTATAGGCAAACACTTAAACCCAGCGTTTTAAAAAGAGTACAAAGTTTTCTTCGAGAGCGCAGCTTAAACCAACCTATCCATGTGACATACTGGACCCAGCTGTAGCATCTGGGCCGGGTTTGAGGTGTTACATTTTGTTGTATCAGAGCCCGATTACAAAACTCGACTATGGAATGGGTTCAAAAATGTTTTCCAAAAATTGGTTAGAAACATGGTTTAAAACATATGTTTTTCTAGAAAGTGTGGCACCTGAGTCTCCGACACCAAATCCGTAAGTCTTCTGATTTTGTGTAATAGTATGATGGGATTATTTTAGAAAGAAACTATTAGAGTTAGTGATAGTATACTGAAACTGTTAGCTAAGACTATAGAGATTGAGACATTAGGAAGTTCGATCTGCGAAAACAACCCTTATACTTGCTTCTCATAAAATATTTGTTAATAAATATTGGAATTATAAACTGATTCATAAAATTTATAATTAGATTAATTTGATCTAGCAAGCATGAGCATTAGAGGACGTGGACAAGGTAGACGGAGCCGAGGTAGGGGTCGAGGTGCTAGGGTTGGGTCCGAAGCATCTAGGCACATGCTTGAAATGTAAGCACCTGCATCATCGGTGACCGAAACGGGGTCCCATGATTGAGCTGGAGGGGACAATGCTTTGTCCCAAGCTATGTTTCAAATTCTGAAGCGGGTTGTTGGGACAAGTACTGGATCGACGGTCCGAAAATCCATTCCTGAGCGACTCTGGGCAAATAGAGCTGAGATATTTAGGGGCATTTCTGGTGTGGCCCTAAACGTAGCTGGATATTGGTTGGAAATAGTTGAGCGAATTATGGATGACCTGGACTGCACTATAAAGGAGAACTTGAAAGGAGCAATGTCCCTTCTACAAGATGAGGCATATCAGTGGTGGCTCATTGTGAGGGAATGTACTCTAGCGGATCGTATTACCTGGGACTTCTTTAAGATAGCATTTCAGGGAAAATATGGTGGGGCAAGTTATGTGGACGCCCAGAGGAAAGCATTTCTGAACTTGGTCTAGGGAAATAAATCAGTGGCAGAATATGAGGTGGAGTTCTTGCGCTTAAGTCGTTACGCTCGGGGTATAGTCACAACCGATTATGAGCGTTGTGTACGATTCGAGGATGGTCTATGAGATGAGCTGCGAGTACTGATAGCTCTGCAGCGGGAAAGAGATTTTGCCATTTTGGTCGAGAAAGCAAGAATAGCCGAAGAAGTGAAATGTTCTGAGTGGCAGAATCGGGATAAGGATAGGGGCAAGAGTAAGAGAATTTTTGGTACGTTGGGTTCTTCGTGGGGTTTCCAAAAAAGGCCTAGGATAGATGGGCCAGCTTGAGCTGTGATGCCAGTTGTTGTAGGTCAGTTACGACCTTGTGCTCAGTGTGGGAGAACACATCCGGGGGAATATTGGAGAAGAATTGAAGGATGATTCAAATGTGGATCTAGGGATCATCTGATAAAGGACTGTCTATAGGAGTTGGCTAGGGCGAGACCAGTAGGTCAGGGTTATGCACAGCCAGGAAGAGGTGGTCAACAGCCACCGAGTGGTCGTGGTCTGGCTAGAGGGGGAAATAGATTTGGTCGAGGTCGTGGATCACCAGGAAGAGATACTGGTAATACAAATGCAAGACAGCCTGGATTGGATTATGCGGCTAGACATCGAGAGGATGGAGACGCACCGGATGTCATAAATGGTACGTTCTTTATATTCGATGCACCCTTTACTGCTTTGATAGATATTGGATCAACACATTCATATGTTGCTTGTACTGTATATAGAGACATTGGGTATAGAATCGGAGGTTGCTTTTAGAGAGATATCCGTGATTAGCCCTTTAGGACAATCTATGGTAGTGAATAAATTATTTAGGGAGGTGCCTCTAGAAGTTCAGGGAGTGGTATTTCTGGTGGATTTAATGGAACTGTCGTTCGGCAAGTTTGATCTAATCTTAGGCATGGACTGGTTAGTTAAGCACCGTGAAAACTTGGATTGTGCTACTAAGCACATGATATTAAAGACTTCAGAAGATGAGGAAGTGATTGTGATAGGAGAAAGAAGAGATTTTCTGTCTCATGTGATTTCGGCACTAAAGGCTGAAAAGTTGGTACGAAAAGGGTGCGAGGCATTCCAAGCTTTCATCAGCACTTTGGATGATGAGGAATTGTATGTGGGGGATGTCAGAACTGTGAAGGAGTTCTTGGATGTCTTTCCTGAAGAGCTTCTGGGGTTGCCTCTGGATCGCGAGGTGGAATTTGGCATAGAGTTACTTTTAGGAATGGCTCCGGTGTCCATCGCTCATTATAGGATGGCACCGAAAGAGTTGGTAGAACTTAAAGCTCAGATCCAAGAGTTGTTGGACCAAGGTTTTATCAGTCCAAGTGTATCTCCGTGGGGCCGGCATTATTCGTAAAGAAAAAAGATGGGTCGATGCGTATGTGCATTGACTATTGTCAGTTGAACAAATTGACTATTAAGAACAAATACCCGCTATCGAGGATTGATGATTTGTTCGACCAACTGCGAGGAGCTTTGATTTTCTTTAAGATAGATTTGAGATCGGGGTACCATCAGTTAAGGGTCAAGGAGGCGGATATTCACAAGACTACTTTCTGAACTCGTTATGGGCATTACAAGTTTCGAGTGATGCCATTCAGGTTGACTAATGCACTAGCTTCTTTTATGGACATGATGAACCGGGTTTTTCAACCCTATCTAGACTAGTTCGTGGTGGTATTCATAGATGACATTCTGGTGTATTCAAGAATGGAGGAGGAGCATGATTCACATCTTCAGACAGTTCTGCAGATTTTGAGAGAGAAGCAACTTTATGCCAAATTTAGTAAGTGTGAATTTTGGCTAAGGAAGTGACGTTCTTGGGTCATGTTGTTTCTGTTGAAGGAATTAGGGTTGATCCCCGAAAGATCGAAGCTGTGTTTGATTGGAAACCATCGAAGTCAGTGTCAGAAATTTAAAGTTTTTTGGGTTTGGCTGGGTACTACAGAAGGTTTGTTGAGGGGTTTTCACTGATTGCTGCACCTTTAACCAAGTTATTGCGAAAAGGAGTACTATTTGTTTGGGCCGATAAACAACCGGAGAGGTTTGAAAAGTTAAAGAAGATTCTGATTGAGGCACCAGTGTTAATTTAGCCTGAGGCTGGAAAGGAATTTGTCGTCTACTGTGATGCATCGCACACAGGTTTGGGTTGTGTGCTAATGCAAGAAGGGCAGGTGGTAGTGTATGCATCTTATTAGCTAAGGCCGCATGAGTTGAACTATCCCACTCATGATCTGAAATTAGCTGCAGTGGTGTTTGCCCTAAAGATATGGAGACACTATCTGTACGGAGAAAAGTCGGTACTATCTGTACGGAGAAAAGTCGGTTATCTATACGGATCATAAGAGTCTAAAATATCTCTTTACCTAGAAGGAGCTGAATCTAAGACAGTGGAGGTGGATAGAATTGCTAAAAGATTATAACTGCTCGATTGAGTATCACCCAGGTAAAGCCAATGTGGTGGCAGATACGTTGAGTCGTAATGTGATATCAGATTTCAGAACAATGTTCGCTCATCTCAGCTTTTATGACAATGGCAGCTTGTTAGTGGAACTTCAGGTGAAACTGACATGGGTAAGTCAGATTAAAGGGAAGCAATTGTTGGATGAATCATAGAGTTCTCGGTTTCATCAAGTGGAAAGTGGGGAGGCAGTGGATTTTGAGCTGAACAGTGAAGGGGTATTGTGTTTCTGTGGAAGAGTTTGTATGCCAGAGGACTCTGAGTTAAGATAAATGATTCTGCGGGAAGCACATAGTAGCCCATATGCTATACATCCTAGTGGAACCAAGATGTATCAGGACCTACGAGAACTGTATTGGTGGCCTGGTCTGAAACGGGAAGTTACCGACTTTGTGAGTAAGTGTTTAACATGCCAGCAAGTAAAGGCAGAGCATCAATTGCCTTTGGGGTTGCTGCAACCGGTGAAGATTCCACTTTGGAAGTGGGAGAGGATAACAATGGATTTTGTTAGCGGGTTACCCCTAATGCCTACTAAGAAAGATTCAGTATGGGTAATCGTTGATCGTTTGACTAAGTCTGCACACTTCATACCAGTTCGTACCGACTATTCATTACAGAAGTTGGCCAAGCTGTATATGGCAGAAATCGTGAGGCTCCATGGGGTACCAGTGTCTATCTTATCAGTCAGGGACCCAAGATTCACATCTCGATTTTGGAAGGCATTACATGAAGCTTTGGGTACAAGGCTAGATTTCAGCACAGCGTTCCACCCACAAACTGATGGCCAGTCGGAGAGGGTAATTTAGATTCTGGAAGACATGTTAAGGGGCTGTTTGATTAACTTCAGAGGTAGTTGAAAAGATTATCTACCATTGGCAGAATTTGCATACAATAATAGCTATCATTCCAGCATTCAGATGGCACCCTACGAGGCATTGTATGGTCGTAGGTGTCATACCCCTACCTGTTGGACTGAGTTAGGTGAGCAAAAAATATTGGGTTTGAAATTGATCTCAGAAACGGTGGAAAAGGTTAAATTGATTTGGGACTGGTTAAAAGAAACTTCAGATAGACAGAAACTGTATGCTGATCAGAAGCATAGGGAGATAGAATTTTCAGTTGGGGATCACGTCTTCTTGAAAGTCTCACCTTGGAAGAAGGTTTTAAGATTTGGATGGAAAGGCAAGTTGAGTCCCAGGTTTATCGGGCCTTATCAAGTGTTGAAACGTGTGGGACCAGTTGCTTATAAGCTTGAGCTGCCCCTAGAGCTGAGTTAGATACATAATATATTTCATGTTTCGATGTTGAGGCGCTACCATTCAGATCCATCTTACATAGTACCGGTGGAAGAAATTGAGGTTAGACCTGATCTATCTTTTGAAGAAGAGCTGGTGTAGATTTTAGATTGAGATGTTAAAATATTAAGGAGGAAATCCATTCTGCTGGTCAAGGTGTTATGGCGTAATCACGGTTCAGAGAAAGCCACGTGGGAGCCGAAGGATGCAATGCTGACAGCAGTACCCTCACCTCTTTTAATCAGGTAAATTTTGAGGCCGAAATTTATTTAAGGGGGTAGAACTGTAACATCCTAAATAGGGGTCTAGCATTTTTGTGTTAATGCATGTGTTTAGCTTGTTGTTTGGGTGTGTTTGGGGGTCTTGGGGAGGCTCGGGTTCGAGCCAAAGCCCTGGTAAAATTTTAGATTTTGGGCTTTTAAGGGGAGAAGGCTGTTGGAGGCAAGGCTTAAGGGGAAATATTGGTAAATTGCTAGCACAAATGGCCACATGGTGGAGTGGTGGTGGCGTTAGTATGGTAGCAGGGTGGGAAGGGTTCGAATCCCACTTGCTGCAAGTTATTTCATTTATTTTTATGCTAAGCAGGTGATGGTAGTAGAGTTCAGCTTGGACACTTCAAGAGAGTTGAAGACTCAGTCAAACGAGTTTGAATGAGTGGTGGTGAGGAGGTTGAGGAGAGAATCGGGGAGTGAATTGAGGGATTTGGGGAGAGAGGGGAGTTTGGCCGAATGAGGAATGTGTGGGGGGTAGATTTTTTACATTAGAGGGAAAAGAGCAAAACTGAACCACTTGGTGTTGTACCGAAATTCTCTATGCAGTCTTAGTTTTCTTTTACAATTTCGGCAGTTGTTACTTAAGGTTTCGGGTACCTTTTGGTCACTAATTCTTCTCTTTGTTTAGAGTTTTTCCTTGATCTTTTGTTGTCTTTCTCCTTGTCAAACCCCAACTCTCCATTTGTTTTCTCTTCTTTTCTCTTTGCAAACATTTTCTCTTGCCGTTGTGATTACCGAAATACCATAGCCGAATTCTCTTCTAGCCTTTTCTCTTCTTTTAGTCAAACCTCCTCAACATTTCTTCTCCTCTAATGCCAATAGCCTAATCTCTCTTTTCCATTTCTTACCATTTTTTCCCACATAGCTGAACCTTAATTCTCCTTCTTTACTTCTCTACTTTTCTCCATTAAACTGAAAGCTTTAGTCCTTTTGTTCTTGTCAATCTTTTCTTCATTGCCGATTTGGTTCTTGAAGTTTGATCTCCTTGGTGGCTGAATCTCCTCTCATATCGATTTTTTTTTCTAATTGAGGGTAAGGTGTTCACTTTCATTTATTATGTTTCTCCTATCTATTTTCTCTCTTCTCTCTTAAAGAATCAAAAGCATCTATCTCTTAACTCCTTTCTTTTAAGTTGAATTTGAATGCCCCTCTCCACCTTGAATTGTGTTTGTTCCTTAGTGGAAGCCAAAGCTCTTGTTAGTAGTGGCCGAATCTAAGGCATCTTAGTAAGTGGCCATGGCCGAATAAGGGAGAATGGATGGATGCCCTCATTCATGATTCATTGAGGCTGAAAGGCCGTTTCTTTATTATTTTGGAACATGGGTTCTAACTTATGATTTTATTTAGGGACTCAACCTTGTAACCGAAGGGAATAACCAACATTTGGGTATAGTGAAGAAGTGTCGTTATTCTTGGTAAGTAGTGTGGTGTGTTGTCGCTTCAACCTTAGATTTTTGACATATTCTGATCGAGACTTTCTTCATGGAGGCAAGTGGTAGCCGTTCTAAGGGGGTTGTGTGAAGGGAGCCCAAGGGGAGCTGACTTGTGGCCTCTACTTCTAAGTTCAAATGACGAAGGGTGTTAGCAATTCGGGATTTCCCGCCGGGTTGTGGAAGGGAGGCGAAATCCGATTCGGATAAGGAAATCATAGTTGTTCGTGATAGTGAGGGTAAGTGCTAGCAAATCGTTGTTTAGATGTGGGTTATAGATCTCCCATTGTTTTGGCTATAAGCTAATTGTGCGATGTATTATCTTAGGTGACGTCGATTGGGAGTGTCCAGTTCTCCATGTAATCTGGTGTGTGTATTATTCTGTGTATTGGTTAAAATCCAAAATACCCTTAATGGGTAAGATCACGAGGTACACCTAACGGGTAAGTCTGGAAATAGCCAGGTGAGTAAATTTATGATTATACCCTTCGGGTAGATTTGGCATGACTATGTAATCTGTTTATCTACTATATTGGTACGTTCATGCATGCATTAAATATTATGCCATATTATATTGCATGGGATTGGAATGATGTTGATGATTGGGGAAGTGTATTTCGCTGGCTCAACCACATATTTCGGTGACTCTGTCACATTATGTCTGGTGGCTATGCCACGTATATTTCGATAATCTGGTCGCTCTGCCACAATTTCAGCGATGAGCAGCGTGACTGCCATTGAGGTGTGTAGTGGATGAAGTGTTGATTGTAGAGATCCCCACAAGTGTGTTAGGTTAGATACGGGTGGTGTGTAGCGGATGGAATATTAGGCTGGGCTGGGTTGCATTGGATGTATTATCTGTGTTATCATGCTGATAGGGCTAAGTCCCAGTTTGTTTTCGTATGGGCTTAGAGCCATTGTACTTCCGTATGGGCTAAGGCCTAATCTGTTTCTGTGGGCTTAGGCCCAGTTTTGTCCGAATGGGAATTACACATTGAGTTGTTGTAACTCACCCCACTGCTTTAACTTTGCAGGTAATCCCCAGCATTGAGGATTTGGAGCCGAGGTGGACTCAGAGGGGCCACACATCGTAACTTTAGTAACTTCTATTTTACTTTGCTATAAATTCTATTTTGATTTGGGATTAAAGTTTTTGCAATAAGGCCTCTGGAAATTTTTATTTTGGTTTGATTTTTAATTCGGTTACTATCTATTGTTAAATGTTCAAAATGAGGTTTTCCTAAAACATTAATAATTGTTTCCCAAGATGTTAACAAATGGTTTTCAAACTATAATTGATTAAACACTGAGTTCTCTTAAATGTCGAAAATAGTTTTCAAAACATCACATATTCGAAGTTCACTGAGGTTGATTTATGTTAATAACAGGATTTTACCAATAACTGAAACTCAATTCTCCCAATAAAAGCAGTTTTCAAATTAACCACAACTTTTCAAAAATGGACAGTGAGTTAAATGGGTTTTTATAGACAAACACCTAAACCCAGAGTTTTAAAAAGCGTACGAAGTTTTCTTCGAGAGCGCAGCTTAAACCAACCTATCCATGTGACATGCTGGATCTGGTCGTAGTGTTTGGGCCGGGTTTGGGGTGTTAAATCCTCTTTTCCTTACTCAATTCTTCGGCCTTATTGGCCCTATCCACCAATACCATAAATTCTTTTAGTTCTAAAATCCCAACTAAAAGTCTAACATCCTCGTTTAGCCCATCTTCGAACCTCTTGCATAAAATGGCTTCTGTAGACATGCACTCTTGTGCGTACTTACTGAGCCTAACAAATTAGTGCTCATATTCCGCTACAGTCATTTTTCCTTGCTTTAACTCGAGGAACTCCTTTCCTTTCTGGTCTACAAACCTCTGACTTATATACTTCTTTCAGAACTCTTCTAAAAAGAAGTCCCATGTCACTCTCTCTTTCAGAACCACTGATGTTAATGTTTTCCACCAATGGTATACCGAGTCCCTCAGCAAGGATACAGCATATTTTAAGCTCTCCTCAGGGGTACAGGAGAGTTCATTAAATACTATCATCGAGTTCTCAAGCTAGAACTCTGCCCTCTCAGGGTCATCATCTATGTTAGCTCAAAAGTCCTCATCCCCTTGCTTCTGAATTTTGTCCATCGGGGGTTTAGTGGTCCTCACTAATTCTATACCTTGGGGAGCCACAAGAACTGGCTGAGGTATAAGAGGGGGTGGAGGAGGTTGAGCATTTGGGTTTGCTCGTACATAATCTGTGTACCAATTACTCATATTTTCGAGAAAGGCTTCCCGAGCCTCTTCTTCCTAAACTATAGTCTCGGGTCCACTTTGCACAGGCACGGTCCTATGCACGGAAGCTAGCATTACTAGCTGTATCATCAGCAGTTGATACATAAAAACAAAGTTTAGAATCATCAGAAGCCACCACATTATCATTATATGCTTATGGCATGTATAGCTAGACTCTTACAAATGCTACGGTAGTTCGAGAACCGAATAAACCATGGCTCTAATACCACTAAATGTAACACCCTTTACCTAGGTTCTCCACCAAAACCGGGTATGAGGCATTAGCGGACTTGACTTGCTTGATCATTCCACTTTAGGCTATAAAAATGTTCTCCAATTTAAAACTTTTCATTCACCATCATAACAACCCTATCATGGGTTAATGAGACCCTTTACACCCGCTCGAGATGTTGCGGGACCAAATCGAAACTTTACGAACACTTAGAAAATTTTCACCTAAATAGGGGTCACACGCCAGTGTTAGTCTACGGACACGCCCGTGTGCCCCTAAGACATGCCCGTGTCTTCGACCCGTGGTCGACACTGACTAATTTTACACGGCCTGAACACGTTCATGGCCTTGGCCCGTGTGCCAAACCTTGCCATTCTGAATCATCCACACGGCCTATACACATGCCCGTGTTCGATGCCCATGGTCGTCTCTGATTAATCCACACGGTTGGTCACACGTCCGTGTGCTTTCACGTGTGGCGATTCAAATTCTAAATCCTAAGTACAGACTTCACACTATAACACCCCAAACCCGACCCATGCGTTATGACCGGATCTGACATGTCACATGAGGAAAACATTTAAAATCCTTGTGATTCGTACTAAATTAAGTGTCATTTTGTTATGGTTAAGAAACAAGTTTGGATATAAAACTTTGATAAAATACAACTATTTTTTAGAAGTAATTGATGAATCAAAAATCAAGGTAGTGAACTTTAAAAGCGTAACTTTTGAAAATGTTGTTGATAATTTGAAAGAGAATTGAGTTAAATTATTCATATAAATTTGTTATAAAATCCCTTAATCAATTTTATAAAACCGTTGTTAATGATTTTAGAAAAATCCCCATTTAAAACAACTCAAGAAAAATAATAAATACGTCTAAACATAAAGCAAATTAAAGTTTATCCTAGAGGCCTTATTACAAGTTTAAACCTAACATAATAAAAGTAATGAAATAGACCAGAATTAATTTAATAAAGTTTGAAACATTTATTTATGAAGTATGGCCTTCACCGAGTCATCCATGAGCCCAAGTCCTCGTCACTGAGATTTACCTACAAGGATTAAGAAAGAAAGGAGGGTGAGTTACAAGAACTCAGTGCGTAATCCCCTTATCGTCATCCACTGGGTCTGAACCCGTTTATCAATAACTTGGGCCGGAGCCCATGTAGCATAATCTTGGGCCGAAGCCCATTTACATAATAGAATATATATATATATGTGCAATGTATGTAACCCGACCCATCCATCCATCACACCCCTGTACCAACCATCACACCTGTGGGGATCAAGTCAACCCACCCCGCCAATCACACCAAAACGCAGGCAAAATGCCATTTATAATAATTCGCAGGCAAGATGCCATTTATAATAATTCGCAGGCAAGATGCCATTTATAATATTTCGCAGGCAAGATGCCATTTATAATATTTCGCAGGCAAGTTGCCATTTATAATATTTCGTAGGCAAGTTGCCATTTATAATATTTTTGTGAGCCACCAGAGTATCATATAGGGTAATATAATCGGCACACAGTCTTGGGTAATTATGATCGACACAGAGTCGTTAATTCATATGTTAGGCACATAGCCATTATCAGAATTTGTGGTAATGCCACCAGGCTACACTTCTCTTCATTCAGATTCCTGCCCCATGCAACATGATAAAATTCATCATACATCACAATATACATATATAAAAACATAATATAATCATACATGTGCTACCAGACAATATCGAAGATAAAACAGACAGTCAACTCGACAAGGGTATTTTGGTAATTCAGCCCAACGAGGGCATTTCGATAAATCGACCCACTAAGGCATTCTAGAAAATTGACCTATAAGGGCATTTAGGTAAATCGACCCATAGGGGCATTTTGGTAATTTTACTCTCCAAGCATATTTTTGTAATTTCGTAACCCCGGACTTAACTACTAATTCGGGGCATAAAAATTGAAATTGTCCATCTGCGTCACATTGACTAAATTGACTATAACTCGAGTTAGGAAATTAGAAATTTAGATCCGTAAATTTTCCTTGAAACTAGACTCATATATCTTCTTACTACAATTTTTCCAAAATTTTTGGCTTAGACATTTAGTACAGTTTATTCATTAAAGTTTCTTGTGTTTTCACTGACCAACGATTCTGACCTCTCTTACCTTAAATTCAAATATCTCATTGTACGATTTTCATATATTGGTTCTACTTGTTTCTATTGAAAATAGACTCACTAAGGAGTCTACACATATAAATTATAACTCATAATTCACTTTTTACAATTTTGAATGATTTTTCCAAGACAAAATAGGGAACCAAACCAGTCTTACTAAAATTAAAATATCACAGAATATAAATTCCCCTTCCTTTTTTGTTTCTTTCATATAAAATTCCAGCTTTAATTCTATATCTTATTCACTTTCAAATTCCCTTTCTCATATTTTTCGTGATTTTTCAAAATCACGTCTCTGCTGCTAACCAAAACCTGTTTCATTGCAAAATATGGTTCCCACTACGAACATACGCACGCCCGAGTGATCACAAATGCCGGTTTCTAATTTTTCGATCTTTTGACTGAATCACAAAACATTTCATGAAAATATTCAGAGAGGTGTCAGATTACACACCATTTCAAACATGTATTTGGAAGGGGTATGAGATTACACACATTATTTGGATTTCCTAAAGAACCACTCTTCGTTGCCCCCACAATCGTGATCCTTCCCTACTAGGTTCTAAAATCTAGCCTTGCACTTTGGCTATTGCAACGAGTTCCTAAAAATAAATAAGTGATGTACCAAAGGGTTAGCCTTCATCCAATATTCGGCCATTCCACAAGAGCAAGAAATTGATATCATCACCACAAAATAGAATCACATGAGTGGCACAAAACATCCAAATATAGAGTAACATCTTACCACCAATATTCGGCCTAATCACCCACTTACCAATCAACTTCTGAAACCAAGGCTAAGAGAATGATAAGTAGCAGCAAAGAATGGCTTGAAAGTTTTGGCAAAACAATGGAGAAAGGTGCACAAATGAACTAGGTGTTTCGGCCAAAACAAGGGAAAATGGTGTACAATATTGGCTTTAGAGTTTCGGCAAGGGGGAGAAGAAATTGCCAAAGAGCAAACTCAAAAGTGCTAAAAACAACAAGCCTCTCATGCACTAAAATTGCAAAAAGGACTATAGAAATTCGACTCCCCCTATTCTCCCTACCAAAACCATGTAATACCTTACCAAAAAGATGAGTGTTGACCAAAAATATTCTTTCCAATACATCATCCACAAAATTGGCCAACATGTTCCCTACTCTTTCCTTTTCTTTTTTTTCTTCTTTCCTTCCACTCATCCTTACCTTATTTCCTTAGCCACCTTTCCAAAATTAAAAAGTCTTCCTTACCTAAAATACCACCATGGCTGACACTATGGATAAATAACACAAAAAAAAAAAATCAAAATTTACACCAAGTGGAATTCGAACCTCTTCCCCTAAAGCCCTTCATGTGACGCCACAACCTCCTTGCCATATGATAAACCGTAAAAGTAACATATTTTAATCCCATATTTAGTATGCTTTTGGATGATTTAGCCCTTGATTTATGTAAAAAGGTGCTTTTAATCCTTTCTTTTCATGTTTATATTCAGAAAAGCACCCGAGGATGAAAAGAACACAAAACAAGCTTAAAACGGAATAATTGGGCTTTAGCAAGCAATCAACACGGCCTAGCCCAAAGCCCATCCATTGATCACTAATTACCTGACACGGCCTCAACTCGTAACACTGGTGATCCATTGATCACACAGACGTGCCTGGTGATCTACATGGCCGTGCTCAAATCGATAGACCTGAAGCACGGCCTAAATCTTGACTCACACGGTCGTGCCCAAAATGACAGAATCGAAACACGACCCAACCACGATTTACACGGGCGTGTGTCATGGCCGTGCCTCTGCCGTGGGAGAGAGCAATTTCACTTGTATTTGGATGCTTGAGGCCAAAGAAACATACTCCTAAGTCTACTCCAACACCCTAATAGTAATTCTACTTGAAGGAGATACTTAGGAGCCAAGTATAGCATCCCAAAGCCTATATAAACAACTCAAGGCAAACATTAAAGAGGGGCTTTTAGCAGAGGCTTTTGCCTAAGCTTTCAGTTTAGGAAATCACTTGAAGATAGCCAGTTGATCCATCTCAAGAAGTCAAACTCCATTCAAGACGAAGGATCGCTCCAATTCCTTCAGGAAGTTTTAGGGATTTCTTATGTTTTGTTTATTCTTTACTCTTGAGATGTTTTTGTATTTAGTTATGAACTAAATTCCTCAGATACCTGAAGAGGATGAAACCTATGATGGATTTTGTTATTTGATTTCTAAATTATATGATAAGTACTTGGTTTGTTCTTAATTATGTTACTTAATTCAATCTAATGTGCTTAGGTGGAGGAGGAATCGACCCTACCTAAGAGTAGATCTAGTATAATTGAGCAGAGTTGATCAGGAGCCTAGAGATAGGGTTATGAGATTTTGCGGATTAGGGTGAAACCTAATATGGGAATCCATTGATTGATTTACTACTTCCTTAGGGGGTTATTATAAGAGAACGAGAGTTCCACTAATTAACCTAAGGTTAGACGTTATTCACCTCGAGAGAGGGTTTAATATAGGTTAGGGAGTCTCACGGATCAAGCTAAGTAAAGAAATCATATGGTTTGGGGAATAAATAATAAGTGAAGTCATAGGTTGATTCTTCCTGAGGGTATCGTCTTTATCAACTGAGTTTTCCTAAAGTCTTTCTCCAATTCAATCTTTTTTCTTTGCATTTAGTCTAAGTATTTCATTAGTCTAATAAACCAATCACCCCATATTTTAGGCTAAATAATAGAAAGAAAGTGAGTAGTAGTATTTTTAGGTTCCCTTGGGTTCGATAAGATATCTTGCCTGAGCTATACTACTATTCGATAGGCGCACTTGCCTCTATTGTTGTCGCAGTCAGTCTACAAGTTCGATCACTCGTTTATAAATATTAAAACTCGACTGTTTGACACGATCATCGTATGCTTATTTATGCTAGCAATTTACTCACTTATTTCCATAAGCATTGATGCCACTTACCTTCTCCCCCATAAGGGCTTAAACACAAAAATTTTTCTATAGACTAACTTGAACCCGAAACTTTCTAGAAACCCCGTAACTTTCCAAAATCACCTTCCTAGTAAGTCCAACTTGAAATAAAACCATTCTCTTGTTCTCCAAAAATTCTAAATGCTTCCATGCTCAAGGCCCAATGGGCCCAATCCTACTAGGCCCAATTTCGGGATGTTACATACACGGCCTGGGCACATGTCCATGGACTGACCGTGTGTCACACACGGCCTAGACACACGTCGTGTGCCCACCCATGTGGACAAGAACGAGGCTATTTGCCAAGCTCTTTGCACCCCTCTAAATCACACCACATGAATCCATTCAACATATCAATAAACAACTCGTAATTTGCAACATGAACTTTCATGAATAACTTCATATTTTCATAAATGACGAGGTGAGCCATCAACCATGGCAATATACAAAATGGTTATCTTAATAAGGGGCCAACACACCTTTGGCCAAAATAACAAAATAATCTAACTAGTCTTGCCCCTATACATGCCATATACAAAATTACTAAGTCTAGATATACTGAGATGAGCTGGTAGTGTGGGTGATCTTCTACTTATCGGCGCATCCTGGCTTGGCTCTTAAGCTCTATAAAACAAGGGAAAAGAGAAGGGGGAGTAAGCTTTAAGCTTAGTAAGTTTACATGTAAACAATTAGCATTATAGTATGTGCTAAACAATAAACAACATTACATACTAAACAAGAAGCATTCTATATTCATAATCATGCTTACTCATTTCTTCCATATCCACATCCAAACCATATCACAAGCTTAATGTACACATTTATTAGCATGCCTCCTTACACTTAGTACCACAATGTCACATAATACAACGCATCACAATCTTTCAATCAACTACTCATAGTCGAATTACTCGGTGGTTTTGCATTTAGCCCACCATCAGTCTTTATTAAGGTGGTATCGCACATAGCCCACCAATTAGTAAATAGATGATGGTATCGTACATAGCCCACCATCAAATATTGATATAACATATTTACATATCCATTCCATCATTCATACTAGAGTTATTCAATAACTACCACATTCTACCCACTTGAATCATACATGTTCTCAATTGTGTCATGCACTAATTAGCAACACGAATGTATATAAAATGCATTGTTTAGACATAAACTTACCTCGGCGCAAAACATATTGAATTGCGGTTTACTCCTTAACCTTGTCTTCTCCTCAGTCAAGGTTAATTCAGCTTTTTTTCTTGATCTATAACAATAAGATTCATTCATTTATATCATTTAATTATCATAATGCATCAAAATCTATGCTTAGGCAAAAATGACCATTTTGCCATTGCATTATGGAAAAATTATGATTCTACCCCTAGGCTCGTAAATCATTTTTTCAACACATTTTATCAATAAACAAGCCTAGCTAAACATTTATTTCTCTTACAACTATTCACCATCCCAACCATTTCATGCATTTATAACACAAATTCATTCTTTGCATTTAAGTCCTGTTTAGGTGTTTTCATGGTAACACCTTTCACAAAAGTTGTTTCTCATCTTCCTAACATTCATTTTCTTCCATAAAAACTCACTTACAACATAAACTCTTTCATGGAAAGTCCCTAAACTTTCAACCATATTGCAAATTGGTCCCCTCATTATCTATCTTAAGCTTTGGGGACTCCAAGAACACAAAAATCATCAAGAAAACTTCAAAACATCACTTACTTGCTAGGGAATATGTTGGCTGAAAGTTTAAGCTTCAAAACCCTTTTTTTCTCTTCAAATTTCCGGTGGATGAAGGTGGATGGATAGTGAAAAGATGATAACATCTTTATTCACCTTATTTTAATCATTTTTATCACCTAATATCCATCAAATTTTGACCAACATTAAAATCTTGTCTCTCTAGCTCCTATACGGCCGGCCATCACTAGATAAATGGCCTAGTTGCACTTTAAAGACCTTCAAATTGCATTTTACAGCTATTAGGTATCTTTACCATATAAAATAGAACTTTCGCACTTAATGCGATTTAATCTTTTTTCACAATTAAGCATGCTATCACTCAAATTAATGTGCCAAAATTTTCACATAGCCTTATAATTATGCTACAACACATACAATAACATCAAAATAAATTTTCCCCTGACCTTAGTTTAGTGGTCCCGAAACCACTTTCCGATTAGCCCCTAAATCGGGCTGTTACATTTGAGCTTTGATTCTAAAAACGATCTCAATTACATCATTCTATAGCCATATATAATCTATAATTACAAAAATATTACACCAATTTCACAATTTATGCACTTTATTCATTGTTTGAACTAGCAATTAAACTTTACAAACTAGGTCATTTTCCAATTCTAAGCTTAAAATCTAACTATTGAAACTTTAATAATTATGCAAAATAATACACGGGTCAGCTAAATCAAGCTCTTAAAATTTCAAAATCATAAAAATTACACACAAAAAAAAAAAAAACCTTGAAATTTCTTATCATGCAAATAGTAGAACCTTTAGAGCTTAAAACAATCACTTCCTTAAATTCCTTTAGTTTCCAAATGGTGGAGAAAAGAAAATTGAAAGAGGATGACTTTGTTTTATTGTTTTTAACACATAATAATAATTTAATTTTAATAATAATATATATATTTCTAAAATATCACCTAACATCCCACTATACAATTAAAATGGTCTCTATGTTATTTTAGGCATTGTTTAATTACTATGTAAGTCCTTTAGCAATTAAAAATTTGTAGCGATTAACTTTTACCACTTTTACGATTTAGTCTTTATATCATAACTAATTATTAATTTAATAAATTACTAGACCATAATTCAATATATTATTAATATATACTCGTAAATATTAAATAATAATATTTACAAACTCGATAATCAAAATTGGGGTTCCGAAACTACCATTTCCAACACAACTGAAAACGGGTTGTTACAACTTAATTAACTTTAATTTATTTAGTTAATCCACTATTAACATCACCAGCCACTAACACCCACCTTGACATGATCTAATTTTTATTTTAGACCTTAAGTCATTTTCTAATTAAAAAACTATAGTGATTTGACTTTACAATTTAATCTCTAAACCTTAATTAATCATGAATTTGGCTAAATTACCTATCCAAAATTCAATTCACCTATATAATAAGTTTGTATTTACCTTTATTTAATATTTATGGACTCGGTTTATGAAAACGAAGTCCCAAAATCGCATTTTCTAACACCACTGGAATTGATCAAGTTTAATTTAAATAAATTCTTAATTAACCATAATCTAATCATCATTAACTAAAGATAGTGGAATCTTCCATCATCATCCACCAACTCATAATAAAAATGGTTTATTTATCAATTTGGTCCTTTAACAATGTAAAAATCTATTGTGATTAAACTTTTACGATTTAACCTTTGTACCTAATTAATCATCCATTCAATAAAATTATTAGACCAAAATTTAATATATTACTATATTAACCTTGTAAATATTAATATTTAATATCTCTTGACCAGTTATAAAATGAGGTTTCTTAACTATATTTTTCGTTACCACTTGAAAATCAAGTTGTTACAAATTAATTGAGATAATATTTTATTTTTATTTTATAATCTATTAGTTAACTTTATCACATAAATTTAAATTTTTATGATCTCTAGATAGAGTTTTCAATGACTTATGTAAAAAGAAAAATAATCTTGCATATACAATAATTTAAATAAATAATTTTAAAATCAATATAATTTTTATTAATTCTTATTAATCTTGAATATATTAACAACTTTATCTTGCTTATTTATTATATAATTTTAAGATTATCTTCAATTAATTTAAAAACATATTATAAGTTTAAATTATTATGTTTCATAAATTTAAAAATAAGAAATAGTTATTGTTAGAGGGATCAGCTCTTCCAGGAGAAGTCTTTGAAGTGTTATCTTTGGGGACGTCGATGTGATCCCTCATATATCGCAACAAATGACCTATATTCAATAGGTTAGGGGTTTGAATCCCACCAAAGGCAAGACGCTCACATCGCCTCTTGGTGGGTGGTCGTACATCCACGTATGGTCAAGGCATTCCCCTCCATGAACTATACACTGCTCTCTATGGAAGGGAGACAAAACCCTCTCTCAGGGGACAATACCTTCCATTATTAAGAGAATAGATCGGCGTCCCCGAGGAAGACTTTTTCAAAGGAGTCGATCCCTCCTCAAAAATATATATAAAAAATTGCCACATGTCGATAAAATAAGTATGACATGTGTCAAAATATTAGGCATCCATGTCATTTGGGAGCATGAGACCCTGTAATATATACTATACTAGTTTGTATATCCATACCATTCGCGAGTTAATTTTTTTTTTTTTTTGTTATGGATTTAGTTTTTTTTTTAATGTTCTGTGTTCAGATGACTCCGAAAGCATGATTACGTATGGAACGCATGCATGACATCTGTTTATAGGATATATGTGTTAGTTTATTTAT
Organism: Gossypium rotundifolium; assembly: GCA_025506655.1. Taxonomy (NCBI): domain Eukaryota; kingdom Viridiplantae; phylum Streptophyta; class Magnoliopsida; order Malvales; family Malvaceae; genus Gossypium; species Gossypium rotundifolium. The sequence continues at coordinate 114,335,656 of CP106727.1, read as the reverse complement.
GCATGTGCATCGGGTGGGTTTGATATGTGTTGGAGGAAGTGTATTCTAGCAATATTACTATAATTTTGGTGGTTAAACAAAATATATGTCTGGTAGCTCAACTGCACCTTATTTGAGTGGCATACCATCACGACCCGGTATGATTGGATAGATGGACTTTTGTAGTCCTAATTGGTGTGATTGGTTGGACGGAGTTGGTGTGTAACGGATGGGGGTAGGATCTATGACTGAATCTGTATTGGAATCTGATGTGCATCCGCATCTTAATTTGCGCTTGCATCTGCATCTAAATCTGAATATGCATCTATATTTGATTATGAAAATACTTTTGATTCTATATATGAGAATAAATTTGAATCTATATCTGAAAATGTATTAGTTTACTTATGAGTATCTTATTTGTTACTTGGGATGTGTTATAGATTGAGGGGTTACAGGTTGTACTGAAATTAGAGTTGAGCACCAGTAACATGATGGTCAGTTTGGAATGAAGAGTTTTAGATATTGTGGTTAAGTGTGTGGTGTGACAAAGGAAATTTCGAGGACAAAATTCTTTTAAGGAGGGGAGAGTTGTCACATCTCGAAAATTGGGTTATAAGAAATTGGGTGTTTACACCCCAAACTCGGCCTCGATGTTATGGCTGAATCTGGCGAAGTCACATGATAGCGTGTTGAAAACTAAGTTTCTACGATAAAACCATTTCCATTTACATACTTTTCTTATCTCTTCTTAATTCTAAAATCCTTACTCGTTTAGTCGATTATTTTAAACATAAGTAGTTACGAAGCTTTTAAAACCATTTTGAGTAAATCGTGTGTTTAGAGAAAACTTTGCCTTTTTGAAAACTGAGTTTTCCTACGTCTAGCAGTTATAAATCCATAAAAATAAATAAAAACCAAATTTACACAAAAGTCCCCAAATTACATTCAAATAAACCACAAATCATAAATTATAAATCGTAAAAGTCCAAAAACTGTGGTCACAATCGAGTCCTTCGTCACACGATCCGTCTAGGTCTGGGGATTACCTGTGCACATTAAACAAAGAGGGGTGAGTTTACGTAAACTCAGTGTGTAATCCCACAGAAAACAAACAATAGTAAACACAATGCAAAGTCAAAAACAGTCTTGGGCCTAAGCCCCTTTTAGTATCAGTAACGGTTTGGCCTTAACCCAACTTAGTATCAGTATCAGTATGCACAAGGCTTTAGCCCATCATAGTATTAGTAATAGATATACAATATTCAGTAACAAATTCCTACCCAACCAGCCTCTACACACCATCTCCGTCCAACCCTACACTCTACGTAGTACCAAATGCGGCACAAAATAGTAGTTTACAATTGAGCTGCCAGTATATTAGGCTTAAGAGCCTTTCAGTACACTTCCTCTAAATAAAATCAACCCAAACCCATGCAATGCAAGACATGCTATCTCATGATATCAGTACATATAATCAGTAAATGTATATAAGCATACTATCATCATGCTCAATATATATCCATCAATCAGTCAATTCACACTATTAGGGGTCTAAGTAATGCTTACCGACCCATAGTAGGTTCACAGTTGACTTGGGTGACCCGTGCAACCTTAGCAATCAATTTAATGATAATGGGCTCACATGCCCATGTGGCCTGCCCGTGTGGGCCCACATGTCTGTGTGTCACACACGGGCCCTATCATGCACGCACGGCCTGGCCTCGTCAAACATATGCCTGTGTTAGGGCACACGGCCTACCACACGGGTGACCACACGCCCGTGTAGCGTGGATATTGAGGTTTTTGGCTTTCGTTAAAACCTCATTTTCTGTGCAATCGAGTCCACACCTAGTTTTGACTGATGCTAAAATGATACCCGAGATATCCAGCACCTTCGATTGAGAAATAGAAATTTCACACAATACAACGATGATGGAGAAACTTCAGCCCCTTGAATATCCCCGATCAAAAAAAAACAAACATTGCACAAGGAAGACGACTTGAATCAAGAAATCAAAAAGAAGATAGGGAGAGTGAGATGGAAAATTTGATAGTGAGAGAAAAGAGAGAGCATAATTTTTTTATTTTTTTATTGCAAAAAGAGACTCCAAATGAATATCCTGATAACTCCTTATCACAACTCCCCTTAATTCTCTCCACCAAACTCTCCACTACTCAGACGTATAACACAACTCAAATTCTCACTCTCAGAGTCGAAGAAAAATATCGCCTACGCAGGGATCCGAACACAAGACCTTCAGCAGACTGACACTCCACTTAACTACCAGACCAATAAGCCCATCTTGATATGGTTTTACAAATAATCAAAAAAAAGCCTACTGAACAATAGTGAGGCTTAACTTAGAAAAAATTTCAAAATTTGCCAAAGGCATGGCTTGGACTTGGGACCTCTCTCACATACCCAGAACACTTAACCACTAAAGCAGATACAGATTTGTGTCACGTACACCCAAAAACAAAAATTAAAAGTTTGGTGCATTTCAATTCTACCCCCTAAAAGAAAATTTCGGCCTCAAAATTTACCTAATCAGAATAGGTGAGGATACTACTAATGCATTGCTTCTTTAGGCTCCCACGTGGCCTCCTCAGTGCTATGATTCCACCACAAAACCTTTACCAAAGGACTAGATTTCTTCCTCAGAACCTTTATGTCGCGATTCAAAATCTGAACTGGCTCCTCCTCGAAGGTCAGATCTGGCCTAACCTCAATTTCCTCAATAGGGACGATATGTGTAGGATCATAGCGGTAGCGCCTCAACATTGAGACGTGGAAGACATCATGAATGTGGTCTAACTCTAGAGGTAACTCCAACTGATACACAATCGATCCCACTCTATTTAAAATCTAGTACGGTCCAATAAACCTAAGCTTAGCTTGCCCTTACGACTAAACCTTAGAATCTTTTTCCATGGTGACACCTTGAGAAATACAAAGTCCCCCATAGAATACTCAATCTCGTATCTCCTCAGGTCAGCATAAGACTTCTGCTTATCAGAAGCTACATTCAGACGATCTCGAATCAGTCTAACCTTATCCTCTGTCTCAAAAACCAATTCAGGACCCAGAACACGTCGTTTACCAAACTCAGTCCAGCATAAAGGAGTGCTACACTTACGACCATATAGAGCCTTGTAAGGTGCCATCTGAATGCTATACTGGAAACTATTATTATAAGCAAACTCCACTAACGGTAGATACTCCTCCCAACTGCCTTGAAAATCGATAGCACAACTCCTCAACATATCCTCTAGTATTTGAATCACCCTTTTCGATTGACCATCGGTCTGAGGATGGAACGCAGTACTGAAGTCCAACCTTTAACCCAGAGCCTCATGTAGCTTTTTCCAAAACTGATACGTGAAGCGAGTGTAACATCCTAGATTGGGGGCTCTGCATTTGTGATGTGTTGTGTATGTATGCCATGCTGTGTGTGTGTGTCTGATGTGTTTAGAGCTTTCGAAAAGGCTTGAGGTTAGGTCTGAGCCTTGGTTGAAATTTTGTTTTTAGTCACTGAAAGGGGGAACTAGGTGAAGTGGGCCTTAAGGGTACTTGAATGGAAAAGTTAGCACAAAAAATTCAATTGGTAAAGTGGCAAGGAGGCGCCACTAAGGGAGCAAATAGGTGACGCCACAAGCATGTTTGGAAGGAGCAGGTTCGAATCCCATGCTAAGCAAGAAGGAGTGTTTTTTTATATATGTGCTTGAGGAGTGAGAGGTGGTTTTGGCTGGGACTCTAAAGGAGTGAGTGTGGATTGAGACACAAGATAGGAAGATGAGGATAAGAGAAAAATGAGGGATAGGATAAAGGGGGAAGAGATGGTCGAATGTGGGACTGTGTGCAAGGGAAAATCGATTGAATGGCTAAGGGTATGCCCAAATTCTCATTTGTGAAGGGTGTACCAAATTTCATTATTTCCTAAAGCATAGCTTTTCAGTTTCTTTCTCTTTTCTTTTCTCCTTTTAATTTTGGCAATCAAGGGTTCTTCTTCTCTTTTTCTGCCAAAAACTGAAAAAAAACTCCTAACTCTATTCTTTTAAAACCGAAAATGCCTAGCCTCTTTTCTTGTTCATCTCTTTTTCGGATCTTTCTTAAAAGTTGAAAACTCCTAGATCTCATTTGAGGCTTGGTTTTATTTCTTTCATTGTTTCAATCTTCTTCTTTAATTGTTGAATCTTCTTGCAAGTGGTAGCCGAAATCTTCTATAAAGGTAAGTGTCAACTTGTGCTATTATTTTTGTAATCTTTTTTGACTTTTGAGGTCAAAGTCGAATGGATAGTGGGTGGTTAGGTCCATCTTTAGTTTGACATTTTCACTGATCTCGTGTTCTTTTTGGGCGGCATTCTGGGATTCGAAGGAGATCTAGTCGCCTAGATTTCTAAGCCAGAAATCATTAGCCTTCAAACCGCATTACTATTTCGGGATTTCAAGGTAAGGGTTTTGATTCTCCCTGAGTGGTTCAATCAGTTTCCTTTCATTATTCAAGTATTAATATAATGCTTCGTTAAGCAATCATTATAGTAACTTCTGAACAAGGTCATTCATGGACTCGAATGTCAGCAAATTGAAGGAAGGGGTTGGATCTGTAGTCCCAGTCCCAAAGTTCAAGGAACGCGCGGTGTCTACTGTTCATGATTGGTCACCGGGTTGTGGGCTAACTTCTGAGTAGAATAGTAGGCAGATAGCGGTAGTTTTGGCTAGTGATGGTGTCGACATAGAGAGTGTTGTCTTACGTGTTATCAGGTGTGTAAACTTTCACACACTATACTATAACTGTACTAACGCTTGAGTGGGCTGCAAAGCCAGAAAAAGGGTTGTATAGACAATCGTGATACCCTTAGGAGTAAGGCTAGGATTGCCAGGTACGTGACTATATCGTTACTTTGTATAGCCAAATGTATGTATGTTAGACTGATGTGTTATGATTAGCATGTTGCATTGTTAGGATTGTATGTAGATCATGGGTATGGGTTTTATATGAAGGGGAAGTGCTTAATTAGACACGCAGTGATCGGTGGCTTTGCCACGATATATATACATATGTTCATACATTATTTTTGGTCACATAGTGATCAGTGGCTCTACCATGACGTATATATATATATATTTTATTTGGTCACATAGTGATCGGTGGCTGTGCCACAAAATATTATTTGGTCACCTAGTGATCATGTATACTTGGCAGTATGACTGTCGTGATGGGGTATAGCGGATGGAGGGTCGATTGTAGAAATCCCCAGGGTGTGATTGGTTGGTACGGGTTGGTGTGTAGCGGATGGAAAAACTAGGTTTGGGTTGGGCTTATTGCATCTCATGCGTTGTATGTTCATATGTGGGCTAAGGCCAATATGTGACTGTGGGCTTCATGCAGTATGTATAATGTGGGAGGTTTTACACACTGAGTCTTAGTGACTCACCCCTTTCTTTAACTTTTCAGGTGAGTAGTAGTTCGTGGATGTAGGAGCTGAGGCAAACTCGTGGAGGCCATACTTTTGATTTATTTTCCTTATAGTTTCGGCATTTCTATAAGTTTATTTTAATTTGGGATTTTTCGCTATGTAATAAAGCCTTTCAAGGTTGTACTTCGGTTCATTTTATTATTCTACAGTTTATATCAAACACGACACCTCAGTGGTTTAAATATTAAAGTTAAATTGGAGTTTCATTAAACTAATCATCATGTTTTCAAAAGACCACATACTAATCGAGAAAAAGTTATCTTTCAAATCGTCGATTTTTCATAAATATAACTAAGTTTTAATTTACTTCACCCTGTGGCATACCATATTCGATCGCAACGTATGGGCCGGGTTTGGGTGTTACATTTTTGGTATTAGAGTCTAGGTTGCAAAATTCAGCTGTGGAATGAGTTCAAAAATGTTTTTCAAAGTTATTTGAAATTTGGTTTAAAAAAAGTATCTTTATTGGAAGTATGGCACCCGAGTCTGGCGGCACCTGATCCACCCAAATAAGTATTCTAACCTTTGATGTGGTATGCATGATTGGATTTAATGGGCTTTATGGGGACATAGGCGAGTATGCTAGGGTTTATGGACCTTAGTCCTAGGTACACAACTCTTAAAATCCATAAAACTTAATTTCTCTAATTAAACATGTCCATGGATAAGTTGTTGGGTCGGAGTGTAGCAACAGGCATACGCATGTCTAGGATTGGATCTAGGGAGAGCTTGGTATTTAAGCGATCCTAGTGGCCCACCTCCTCTTCGCTGGAATCTTACCTAGTGCGTAGTGTTTGTTCACTTTAGCCGAGAGGACTTGTCAATGGGCCGAAATTCATGACTAAAACCCGAAAGGGACCAATACCCCATTTTTGTAAAATTACTTATACCCCTAGTTCTGTAAATTACCCAAAATACCCTAGATTTGAGAAAATTATTGAAATACACCTGATTTGCAAAATTATCGAAATACCCCTGATTTACAAAATTACCAAAATACCCCTATTTTGTAAAATTACCCAATTACCTTATTTTTCAAAATTACAAAAATACCCCTGGGTAGTGAAATGACAAAAATACCCTTATGTGATGAAGGTGAGTTTATGGATGTCACTTTTGTGTTTGATGCTGTTATGTGATGCTCCGTTTGTGATGTATATAGATGTGGAATGTATGTGATTACTAGAACTAGGAGATACAATCTTGAGACTGATTTTGAATTCAAAAGAACTACTGTTTAAACTACTTTCCATAAGACTGTTCGTTATTAATCAGTGGAAGAAAGTATTAATTCATAAAATTTTTAATCAGATAAATCGTGAATGCTAGATATGATCACTAGGGGACGTGGTGTGCATGGCCGAGGTAGAGGCAGGATTGCTGTGTCAGAACCAGTAGGGTCCGGTCATGAGTCCGAAAATGAGATAACAGTGCCACCAGCTGTGGAGGCTGAGTATCAGGGCCAAATGGGCATAGACGATGCGGTGTCTCAGGCAATGCTCCGAGTGTTGGAGAGAGTTGCGGGAGTTGGCATGGGTATGGGAGCTAAAAATCTGTGCCAGAGCAACTTAGGGCTAATGGAGTGGAAATATTTAGGGGAATTTTCGGTGTAGCTCCTAGTACAGTTGAGTATTGGATGGAAGCAGTGGAGCGTATAATGGATGATCTTAACTTCACGGAAGGGGAAAAGCTGAAAGGAGTGGTGTCTCTTCTTCGGGATGAAGCATACCAATGGTGGCTTACGATCAGGGATGGTGCGATGGCTGACCGCATTACTTGGGAGTTTTTCAAGTCGGCATTCCAGAGTAAGTACATCGGATCGAGTTATGTGGATGCGCAGCGTAGGGCATTTTTGAATCTGATTCAAGGAAGTAAATTGGTAGCTGCTTATGAAACGAAATTTCTGCGCTTGAGTCGTTATGCCCGAGGGATAGTGGCCACCAAGTATGAGCGTTGTGTTCGATTTGAGGATGGTTTGAGGGATGATCTGTGAGTGTTTATAGTTCCATAAAGAGTGCGAGAATTTACAGTTTTAGTAGAAAAAGCTAAGATAGCCGAGGAAGTTAAGCGAATTGAAAACCGGAATAATAATAGAGACAGTGATAGGAATAAGAGGAATGTTGGATCATCGAGGTCAACGGGGCATTTCCAGAAAAGACATAAGATGGATGAGTCGAGACAGGGTGTGAGATCTGGGGGTAATGGTCAGCCTCAGAGGTGTGGTCGGTGTAATAAATTTCATTTAGGCGAATGTTGGGTAGGTGACAGGAAATGTTTTAGGTGTGGGTCCTCGGATCATCTGGCTTAGGGATTGTCCACAGGATCGGGGTGGCGCAAAGTCGGTAGAAACAGACTAATGCTCAGCTGGTAGAGGAGGTCCACAACCACAGGGAGGTCGCGGTCCAACCAGAGGAGGTAATGGTTATGGTCGGGGCCGTGGAACGCAAGGCAGAGGTGCAAGGAACACCGATGCAAGACAGCCGGGGTTGGGTCTATGCAGCAAGACGTCGAGAGGAGGGGGATGCACTAGATGTCATAACCGGTACGTTCTTGACTTTTGGTTTGCCTTTCTCTGTATTAATTGATATTGGATCGACGCACTCTTATGTTGCTAGTGTAGTCTCTGGAACTTTAAGTATAGACTTTGAGATTGTCTCTAGGGAGATGACTGTAATTTGCCCGCTAGGTCAGTCGATAGTGGTGAACAGACTGTATAGGGATGTACCTCTAGAAGTGCAAAGGGTAGTCTTTCGACGGACTTAATGGAATTGCCTTTTGGGGAGTTCGATCTAATCTTAGGTATGGATTGGTTAGTGAAATATCGAGCGAACCTAGATTGTTCAACCAAGCATATGGTACTAAGGACTAGTCAGGAGGATGAGGTGGTGGTAATAGGTGAAAGGAGGAACTACTTGTCTAATATAGTATCCGCTCTAAAGGCTGAAAGAATGATGAGAAAAGGGTGTAGGGCGTTTATAGCTTCTGTTTGTCCTTTGGAGGTTCAGGATTCAACTATGGAGAATGTTAGAACGGTGAGGGAGTTTTCTAACGTTTTCCCAGAAGAATTTCTCAGACTACTTCTGGATCGCGAGGTGGAATTTGGAATCGATCTTTTTTCATGAACGGCACCAGTATCTATTGCACCATATAGGACGGCGCCGAAGGAGTTGATGGAACTGAAAGCCTAGATTCAGAAATTGTTGGATCGGGGTTTCATTTGACCAAGTGTATCGCCTTGGGGAGCGCCGGTGCTATTTGTCAAGAAGAAGGATGGATCAATGCGTATGTGCATTGACTACCGTTAGCTGAACAAGTTGACCATCAAGAACAAGTATCCGTTGCCAAGGATTGATGACTTGTTTGATCAACTGAACGGGGCATCAGTATTCTCAAAGATAGATTTGAGATCAGGATACCATCAGCTTAAGGTCAAAGAATCGGATATTCATAAGATAGCTTTTATGACCCGTTATGGCCATTACGAATTCTTGGTAATGCCATTTGGGTTGACTAACTCACCAACGATGTTTATGGATATGATGAGCAGGGTGTTCCAACCCTATTTGGACCAATTCGTGATAGTATTTATAGATGATATCCTAGTATATTCAAGGTCGGAGGAGGAGCATGATTCACATCTGCGAGTGGTATTACAAATCCAGAGGGAGAAACAATTGTACGCAAAATTCAGTAAGTACGGATTTTGGTTAAGGGAGGTTACTTTTCTAGGACACGTTGTGTCAGCTGAAGGGGTCAGAGTTGATCTTCGGAAGGTTGAAGCTATCATGGATTGGAAAGCATCCAGGTCTGTGATGGAAATTCAGAGTTATATGGGTCTTGCTGGTTATTACAGGAGGTTCGTTGAGGGATTCTCCTTGATTACGACACCTTTAACCAAGTTGTTGATGAAGTTAGTACTTTTTGTGTGGGGTGACAAGCAGCAGGAAAGTTTTGAAAAGTTGAAGAAGGTGTTGACAGATGCTCCAGTGTTGATTCAACCGGAGGCTAGAAAGGAGTTCATAGTTTATTGTGATGCTTCACACATCGAGTTAGGATGTGTGTTGATGCAAGGCGGAAGAGTGGTTACTTACGCATCTCGATAGTTAAGACCTCATAAGCTAAATTATCCCAGGCATGATTTGGAATTGGCGGCGGTGGTTTTGCTTTAAAAATTTGGAGACATTATCTGTATAGAGAGAAGTCCGTCATCTATACAGATCGTAAGAGCTTGAAATATCTCCTCACCCAGAAGGAGTTGAATTTGAGGCAGAGGAGGTGGATTAAACTATTAAAGGATTACGATTGTTCGATTGAATACCATCCGGGTAAAGCTAACATGGTGCCGGATGCGCTAAGCTAGAAGGTGATCTCAGATCTGAGGGCGATGTTTGCTCATCTAAGCCTGTATAAAGATGGGAGTTTGTTAGCTGAGCTTCAGGTAAAGCCGACATGGATAGATAAGATTAAGGAGAAGTAGTTGCAGGATAATGACTTGAGTGCCCAACTATCTCAAGTTCAACATGGTAAAGTGGGGGACTATAAGCTGAATGATGACGGGGTTCTGTGTTTTTGAAAGAAGGTTTGTATGCCGAGGGATGTGGAATTGAGGTGGATGATCCTTTAGGAAGCACATAGTAGCCCATATGCTATACATCCAAGAGGAAGCAAAATGTATCGGGATTTACAAGAACAATTTTGGTGACCAGGTCTGAAGCGGGAGGTAACCAAATTTGTAGGTAAATGTTTAACATGTCGGTGAGTCAAGGCGAGCATCGATTACCTTGAGGTTGTTGCGGCCAAGGAAGATTACGCAATGGAAATGGGAGAGAATCACTATTAATTTTGTTAGTGGGCTACCTCTCACTCCTACTAGAAGGATTCGGTATGGGTAGTCGTTGATCGGTTGATGAAGTCCGCTCATTTTATACGAGTTTGGGTTGATTACTCTCTACAAAAGTTGGCTAAGTTGTATATAGCGGAGATTGTGAGGTTACATGGAGTACCTGTGTCCATTATCTCGGACAGAGATCCTAGGTTTACGTCAAGATTTTGGGGGTATTGCATCAAGCATTGGGGACAAAGTTGGATTTTAGTACGACGTTTCATCTACAGACGGACGGATAGTCAGAAAGGGTGATTCAGGTTTTGGAAGACATGTTGAAAGGTTGCATTATCGATTTCAAAGGTAGCTGGGAGGACTTTCTACCATTGGCAAAATTCGTATAATAATAACAGCTACCAGTCCAATGTTTGGATGGCACCGTATGAAGCGTTCTACGGGTGGAAGTGTCGTACTCCTACATGTTGGATAGAGTTGGGTGAATGATAGATTTTGGGTCTGGAACTAGTATTGAAAATGGAGAATAAGGTTGGGTTGATTCGGGCTTGGTTAATGGAAGCGTCGGACAGGCAGAAGTCTTACGCTGACCTGAAAAGAAGGGACATAGAGTTTGTAGTGGGTGATTGGGTTTTCTTGAAGGTATCACCGTGAAAGAAAATTGTAAAGTTTGGACGGAAGGGTAAGCTAAGCCCTAGGTTTATCAGGCCTTATCGAGTGTTAAAGCGTGTAGGACCAGTTGCTTTTCAGCTTGAGCTACCTTCGGAGCTAAGTAAGATTCATGATGTATTCCATATTTCAATGTTGCGACGTTACCGTTCAGACCCATCTCATGTGATACCGTTAGAGGAACTTGAAGAAAAGCCTGATTTATCTTTTGAGGAGGAACCTGTCTAGATCTTGGAGTGTGATGTTAAAGTTTTGCGAAGAAAATTGATTCCTTTGGTTAAGGTTCTATGGCATAATGACGGATCAGAGGAAGTTACATGGGAGCCAGAGGATGTTATACGACAGCAATACCCTCACCACTTTTGACCAGGTAATTTCGGGGACGAAATTCTTTTAAGGGGGTAGAACTGTAACATCCTAGATTGGGGGCTCTACATTTGTGATGTGTTGTGTATGTATGCCATGCTATGTGTGTGTGTCTGATGTGTTTAGAGCTTTCGAAAAGGCTTAAGGTTAGGCCTAAGCCTTAGTAGAAATTTCATTTTTAGTAACTAAAAGGGAGAACTAGGTGAAGTGGGCCTTAAGGGTACTTGAATGGAAAAGTTAACACAAAAAATTCAATTGGTAAAGTGGCGAGGAGGCACCACTAAGGGAGCAGATAGGTGACGCCACAAGCATGTGTGGATTGAGTCACAAGATAGGAAGATGAGGATAAGAGAAAAAGATAGGAAGATGAGGATAAGAGAGGAATAGATAGATGGCGAATGTGGGATGTGTGCAAGGGAAAATCGATTGAATGGCTAAGGGTATGCCGAAATTCTCATTTGTGAAGGGTGTGCCAAATTTCATTATTTCCTAAAGCATAGCTTTTCGGTTTCTTTCTCTTCTTCTTTTCTCCTCTTAATTTCGGCAATCAAGGGTTCTTCTTCTCTTTTTCTGCCAAAAATAAAAAAAAAAATAAAACTCCTAACTTTATTCTTCTAAAATCGAAAATGCCTAGCCTCTTTTCTTGTTCATCTCTTTTTTGAATCTTTCTTAAAAGTCGAAAACTCCTAGATCTCGTTTATGGCTTGGTTTTATTTCTTTCATCGTTTCAATCTTCTTCTTTAATTGCCGAATCTTCTTGCAAGTGGTAGTCGAAATCCTCTATAAAGGTAAGTGTCAACTTGTGCTATTATTTTTGTAATCTTTTTCAGCTTTTGAGGCCAAAGCCGAATGGATACTGGGTGGTTAGAGCCATCTTTAGTTTGATGTTTTCACTAATCTTGTGTTCTTTTTTGGGCGGCATTCTGGGATTTGAAGGAGATCTAGTCGCCTAGATTTCTAAGCCAAAAATTGTTAGCCTTCGAACCGTATTACTGTTTCGGGATTTCAAGGTAAGGGTTTTGATTCTCCCTGAGTGGTTCAATCAGTTTCCTTTCATTATTCGAGTATTAATCTAATGCTTCGTTAAGAAATCATTATAGTACCTTCTGACCAAGGTCATTCATGGACTCGAATGTCAGCAAATAGAAGGAGGGGGTTGGATCTGTAGTCCCAGTCCCAAAGTTCAAGAAATGCACGGTGTTTGCTATTCGTGATTGGCCACCGGGTTGTGGGCCAGCTTCTGAGTAGAATAGTAGGCAAATAGTGGTAGTTTCGACTAGTGATAGGGTCAACATAGAGAGTGCCGTCTTACGTGTTATCAGGTGTGTAAACTTTCATACACTATACTATAACTGTACTAATGCTTGAGTGGGCTGAAAAGTTGAAAAAAAGGTCGTAAGCGATCGTGATACCCTTAGGGTAAAATTTGGGATTGCAGTGCGTGACTATATCGTTACTTTGTATAGCCGAATGTATGTATGTTAAACTGATGTGTCATGATTAGCATGTTGCATTGTTAGGATTGTATGTAGATCATGGGTATGGGTTTGATATGAAGGGAAAGTGCTTAATTGGTCACGTAATGATCGGTGGCTTTGCCATGATATATATACATATGTTCATACATTATTTTTGGTCACATAGTGATCGGTGGCTCTACCACGATGTATATATATATTTTATTTGGTCACATAGTGATCGATAGCTGTGCCGACGAAATATTATTTGGTCACCTAGTGATCGTGTATTCTTGGCAACATGACTGTCGTGATGGAGTGTAGCGGATGGATGGTCGATTGTAGAAATCCCCACGGTGTGATGGGTTAGTACGGGTTGGTGTGTAGCGGATGGAAAAACTAGGTTTGGGTTGGACTTGTTGCATCTTATACGTTGTATGTTCATATGTGGGCTAAGGCCAATGTATGACTGTGGGCTTCATACAGTATGTATAATGTGGGAGGTTTTACACACTGAGTCTTGATGACTCACCCCTTTCCTTAACTTTTTAGGTGAGTAGTAGCTCGTGGATGCAGGAGCCGAGGCGAACTCGTGGAGGCCATACTTTCGATTTCTTTTCCTTATAGTTTCGGCATTTCTATAAGTTTATTTTAATTTGGGATTTTCGCTATGTAATAAGGCCTTTTAAGGTTGTACTTCAGTTTATTTTATTATTTATCATTTTATATCAAACACCACACCTTGGTGGTTTAAATATTAAAGTTAAATTGGAGTTTCATTAAACTAATCATCATGTTTTCAAAAGACCACGTACTAATCAAGAAAAAGTTATCTTTCAAATCGCCGGTTTTTCATAAATATAACTAAGTCTTGATTTTACTTCACCCTGTGGCATACCAGATTCGGTCGCAACGTATGGGCCGGGTTTGGAGTGTTACAACGAGGATCCCTATCAGAGATGATCGAAATCAGTACCCCATGTAGTCTTACAATCTCAGTAATATAAAGCTTCGCCAGCTTCTGCAAAGAATAATCTGTCCTAACTGGGATGAAGTTTGCAGACTTGGTCAAAGGCAACCCGCTAATGAAATCCATCGTTACTCGTTCCCATTTCCATAATAGAATCTTAACTGGATGCAGCAAACCCGAAGGCAACTAATGTTCAGCCTTAACTTGCTAGCAAGTCAGGCATCTAGCCACAAAATCAATAACCTCTTACTTCAATCCTGGCCACTAATATAACTCACGGTGGTCTCGATACATCTTATATTCGTCAGGATGCATAGCATAAGGGCTACTATGTGCCTCTCTCAAAATAGACTCCCTCAAATCAGTATCGTTCAGTACACATATCTTGCCCCAGAAACACAATACACCCTCAGGGTTCAATCCAAAGTCTGAAGTGCTACCACTCTCAATCTTTCGAAATTGAAAACCCAAAGACTCGTCCTCCAACTGCTTACCCTTAATCTGCTCAATACATGTCGGCTTAACCAGAAGCTTGGCTATTAAGCTACCATTATAAAGTAAGCTTAGGGGAGCAAACATCTCCATCAAATCAGTCATAGCTCTACATCTCAGTGCATCGACCACCACATTGGCCTTGCCAAGATGGTATTCCATAGTGCAGTCGTAATTTTTAAGCAGCTCAACCCATATTTGTTGCCTTAGATTCAGCTCCTTCTGAGTAAGAAGGTACTTGAGGCTTTTTGGATCAGTGTAGATGATACACTTCTCACCATACAGATAATGCCTCTAGATTTTCAATGTAAAAACCACGACTATAACAGCTCGATTTAGGGCCTAATCAAAATAGTGGTGCAAGACCACAAATTCGAAGTAGAAACATGAGCTTTATGATTTCTATGAGGCTTATGATGTGATTTCATTATTGTGTAAAAATCTCATGAAGAAATTTTATTAATTAGTGAATAAATTGTGAATTAGGACTAAATTGCAAAGATTAGAAAATATGAGATTCTAGAAGGTTGAAGTATGAAATAGCATCATAAAAATTATGAGAAGTCCTTATTTAGCAATTAGACCATTATATGTTAAGATGGACAAAAATGGACATGGGAAGGAAAAATCTCAAGAAAGGATAATTAAGGGCATTTTTGTCATTTGGTAAATAAAAGATTAAAAAGCGAAAAAGAAGTAAAAAATGGTGTCCATATTCTTCCCTAGGTGCTAAAAATTTGAGAAGAAGCCATAGCTAGGGTTTTTCTCATTTTCAAGCTCAAAGTAAATGCATCCTAGCCCCGTTTTTAATGTTTTTCGTATTTTTGAGACCCTCATAGCTCTGTTTAGCTATTTCTAGCTATATTTTGAGCTAGGTTTTATGTTCAAAAATTTACCCATGTATGAAATACATGTATTTTGATGTTTTATGGAAGAATATAAAAGGTTGATGTAAGATAAACATCTTTTTCTAAGTGATTTTCATGAAAAATGCATAAAAGGACTAAATTGTAAAAGTTGTAAAAATAGTCATACATGAAGGAAATAGTGAAAATTGAAAGTTGCTATAGTTGAGAATATTATTCGGCTAGGTTTGAAATGCAAGGAAGTTAAATGAAAATCATTTTATGAGCCTAGGGGCAAAAGTGTAATTATGTAAAGGTTTGGGGCAAAATTGTAATTTTACCAAAATATGAATTATGAGTCATTTTAGTCAATGCATTTATTTAACAAGTGAAATTACTATTATAGATCAATAAACATAAAGTCTGGATCGAAACTAAGGCAATATTAAAATCGAGGACTAAATCGAGCATCGATACACATTTTAAGAATCGAGGTAAGTTTGTATGAATTTAAAGTTCATAATGTTTGGATAATTGAAACTACTTAATATTATGACAATGTATGTTATTGCTATGAAAGTCAAGTGATGAAACCACGATGAGGAAATGGTGAAAATAAGCTAAGTGAAATTTCAGATAAAGATTCGACATAATGAGGATATTCATGTCATAGCATTGAATAAAGAAAGTCTCGTGTAAGACCATGTCTGGGATATGGCCTCAGCACCAAAGAAAGATCTCGTATAAGACCATGTCTGGGACACGGCATCGACATCTATGTACGATCCCATATAAGACCATGTCTAGGACATGGCATCGACATTGAGCTATAAGATCCTGTGTAAGACCGTATCTGGGAATGGCATCGACATCAAGGGGTGATCCCATGTAAGACCATATCTGGGATATGGCATGGGCATCGAGATTTATGCATGACGAGTTCAAATATTTACGATAATCTGATTAATTCATGGGAAAATGAGCTAAGTATGTAAAATAGTGTAGAGCCAAAACTATTTATGGATGACCTTGAGTTTCATTCTTGTTATGAATGATGAAGATTTGAGTTTATGCTCATGATAGTATATGTACTAAGTTATGTGACAGTGATACAGATACCATGAGAAAATACAAGTTATGAACCCATAATATAACATGAGATGGGTAAGAATAAGTATGAGTAAGTACGGATGAGTATGTTTAAGCAGTTGAGACTTATGTTGCAATTGTTCCAATAGAAGG
The DNA here is from genome assembly GCA_025506655.1 of Gossypium rotundifolium. NCBI lineage: Eukaryota > Viridiplantae > Streptophyta > Magnoliopsida > Malvales > Malvaceae > Gossypium > Gossypium rotundifolium. The sequence continues at coordinate 114,319,318 of CP106727.1, read as the reverse complement.
ATGAATTTAATGAAAGCACTTATGTTTTTCTAGAATTTCATGCAAACTTACTAAGCTATATGCTTACCCCTCTCTTTCTCCCTTTTCCTTGTAGTTTTGGCAAGTTAGCTCGGGGATCATAGAACATCGGAGCTCTGATCACATTATCAACTGTTCTTTTGGTGTAGTATAGTTAATTCATTTTGAGTATAGCATGTATAGGAACTTAATCATTTTGTGTCATGTCATATTTGAAGGCCAAAGGGTTGGCTATTAATGTTCTACACACATTTTGTAAATGGCCATGGTGAATTGGTCAATATTCTCAAGTTTATGTTATAAATTTGATGGGTTTAATGAAATGAACGTTTATGCAAGTAATTGACTAAAATATAGGTGGGATGAATGATAATTTAAGGATTCTTAAAAGTTTAATTGTAACACCCCTAACCCGTAATCGTCATCGGAATAGGGTCAAAGGCGTTACCAGATAGATCGGAAACATATATAACATTTCATACATATCATTTATCTCTCATACATACAATGTCCCTTAAATATGTTAACGAGACCTCAAACATGCTTATAACCCGGGTCGGGACTAAAACGAAACATATACAGAAGTTCTCAAAACTTAAAAACTTTTTTAAAATACAGGGGATACACGCCCGTGGGAGCAGACCGTGTGCCCACCACGGCTGCTAGACACACCCGTGTGTCCTCCCCGTGGTCGAACCTGAATTCTCACCACGGCCACCAAGCACACCCGTGTACCCTAACCGTGGTCAATCCTGGCAAACCCACACGGCTACCAAGCACCCCCATGTAACACCCTAAATTAGGGTTTATTTGTAATTTATAAATTTCCCATGTGTGCTTGAAGAAATAAATATTTTGATTGCTAGACATGTTTTAAGGGTCTAGTCATAACCCCGAATTAGGTCGGATTTGGAATTAAAAATTTCTTTCTAAGTGTTTTAAAGAAGGGAGCTAGGTGAGAGAGGGGTTAAGGGGAAATTTGGGCGAAATATGACACAAAAAAAGGGCTTGGCACAATTGGCTTGGTGCTTCTAAGGGGTTGCTCGGGAGGAGGTTCGAGTCTCGGCGGTAACAAGGGGAAATGTTTTTCCTTTTGGGCTTTTGGGCATTAGGGTTAAGGAGGGCTTTAAAGAATTTTGGGCAAGGTTTGAGCATGAAAGTCCGGGATGGTGGAGTGGCTTGGGGCGCCACTTAAGAGTTTAAATAGCGGTCTCGGGTTGAGACATAAGGATGCAAGGAACATTTTATTTTGTGGGCTTTTGGCGTTAAAGGAAGGGACCGGTATGAAGGCCTTATATTTAAATGAGGGGTTATTTGACATGAAAGTCAAATGGGAAAGATGGCATGGGCGTTTAAGGGAAGGTCATGGCATGAGGTCACTAGTTCGAACCTAAGAAGCGAGATGTGGGTTTTATTTTTTTATTTTTCTTTCTTTGGCGTGTATGGGAGAGTGGTGGCTACTATTTGGACTCTTTAAATGATAAGAGATAAGGCTTATTTTTTTTGCATTTATTCGGCTGGAAGGGAGTAGCATTAGCAAGTTTATTTTCTTTCAAATTGTATGAAGAGAGGATAGGAGATTAAAGTAAGATAAACCTTGCTTAATTTTTATAATTAAAGGCTAGAATGTATCACCAACAAGAGGGTGTTTGCCGAATATTGGACTCATTGGAGGCTGTCCATATTTGATTTTGTTATAGCAAAGAAGTGCCCAAAAATCCATCAAGTTCTTTTCTTCTTTTTCTCTCTTCATTGTCTTCTTGAATTCTCCCTTGATTCTTAGACAAAATTGCTCAAAAATTTCGAGCTTCTCTTGTTTCTTCTTAGCCGAATACACCCTTTCTTCTTCTCAAATTCCAGCCCTCCATCTTGTGCTTAGGCCGAATCTCACATCCACAATAAGGTCTTGCGATTTTATGGTGTGGTAAGGGACTATCTTTGTGTTCAATCTTTGTTCTTGTATGGCTAGCCGAAACCATGAGGCTTAATCATGTGTTCTTGTATGATCAAATCTATTCAGGGACTTGGATTTGTAACCCTTCTTAGAAGCCAACATTAAGGAGAATTGAGAGGTCTTCTGGGATTTAAGGTAAGCATGGTGGGTAAGCTATGACATTCGGCTATAAGCCTTGTTGAAATATAATTGAGCAAGCCGATTCTAACTAGTGTTTTGGTAGGGATCTCGACAAATCAAGTGACATTTTCGAGATTTGTTTGGAAACCAAATCCGTCTAAGGTAAGAACCTTTGGTATTGAGTGGATATGGCCAAATAGGCCTATGGTACTAACATTGATGATTGGCCGAATATAGGGTCAAGATCTAGCACTAAGGATTGGAAACTTTGGGATCTAGGAATTTCGGTAGAAACAGGTGTGTAAACTCTTTACACACTTTATTAATAAACTTGCTATATTATTGCCTTGTGTATAAATTTTGGTAGTGATCTATGATATGCTTGTGGGCTTAAACATGGATTTCGGGTAAGTCCCCTGTACGTGATCTATTGATATGTGATTTGCATGCCATCATATGCTGTTAAATGCATGATATGTGATATTGATATGTAAGCATGATGATGGTGGGATTGATGAGAGGAGGGGGATGATTTTATGGACTACCGTCAGTGGTTTTGACCACAAGATGGGTTGGCCCCATCAGATTATTTGTGACCTATGGTCATTAGTGGTTTTGACCACACCGATTGATAAATTGCGACTAAGTCCCAGTGGTTTGGTACCACCAGTGGTTTTGACCACATTTGATAAATTGTGACCTATGGTCATCAGTGGTTTTGACCACACGATGGGTTGGCCCCATCATTTAATTTGTGACTCTAAGTCATCAGTGGTTTTGACCACACGGGGTAGTTAAGGAGTATGGATGGTTAGGTTGGGTTGCATATTTGCATGTTAATTAATATCTTGTGTATGAGTTACATTTCGGGTAGGGGATTTACACACTGAGTCTTGGTGACTCACCCCTTTCCCTTAACATTTTGCAGATGAGTAGATCGCGGAGATGGAGCCGGAGAGGACTCGAGGCGACCATGCTTGTCGTTGGATTTGTTTTTACTTTGCTTTAGTTAAAAGTATTTCTTTTCTAAGTTTTTATTTTGGGTTGTAATAAGGCCGCTAATTATTGTTGGATGTTTATTTTATTGCTTTATTTTACTCATGTTATATTACAAATAGAATTTTATAAATATTAATTGAACCGGTTAAAAGTAATTTTATTCAACTAAGTAACTACTACGAGTTTTCAAGGAAGTTACCATCGGGTAACAAAATTTACCAAGTCACCAATAACTCGATGATTTTAAAATGCTACATGATCAAATGTTTTCAAAAGGATTTATCATTGTTGAATTTATAAAAAGCCCAACTAAGTTTTCAAACCCGTTTTCATACCTTAGTCAAATTCTATCAAGTTTTACCAAACTACAAAAGACTCAAATTATTTTACTCAAGTGGCACACGGATCCGGTCAGGACTCATGGGTCGGGTTTGGGGTGTTACATTTTTGGTATCAGAGCCCGGTTCAAAACTCGGTTGTGGGGGGCCCAAGGCCCAAAATATTTTGTTTTTGTTAGTAGGCCTTATTATGATGTTTTGAGAAATTATTTTGGCTTGAACGAGATGGCACCGAGTCTCCGCACCAATCCGCCTGTAAGTACTTCTATCCATTTTGTGAATATTTGATGAGGGGTAGAAGGGTAAATTGGGAACGTAGACTACTAGAGTAGAAACTGTTGAACCCTAGGGCTAGCATACCTCAACTATGCATAAGATTTAATAATTACCTAAACAACCCTGTGAGTTGTCACTAAGCAAAGGATGTGGCAATCGTTATTCGCATGTCTAGGATTGGATTCGGTGGGGGCCTGGTATTTAAGCAGTCCTCGTGACTTACCTCCTTCTCACTCAAATCCTACCTGGTGCGTAGTGACGGTTCATCCTAGCTGAGACGACACACTCATAGGCTAAACTTGATAACTAAAACCCAAAAGGGATTAGCCGTTTTGTTTTTGAGGCACTTAAAACTTTAGTTTTTTAAAAAAAAATGACCAGAATACCCCTCAATTTGAAAAATGACCAAAATACCCTGGCTTGTAAACTACAAAAATACCCTCCGAAAAAAAAATTTCAAATGGAAAATTTTCAGAATATCTTTCTTTTGTGAAATCACTTAGAACCCAAATTTTTGGAAATCATTTTTGTGAAAATGCCCTGATTATGTAAAATTACTAAAATGCCCTTAGGGATAAAAATTACGAAAATACCCTTGATTTATGATATTCCCAAAATACCTACAGTTTTAATCAAAATTTTCATTTCATAAAAAGTGCTTAAAAACCTTAAACTTCAAAAATGTCATGATTTTGTAAAATTATAAAATTGCCCCTCACCAGCAAAATTACCAAAACGACCTTGGTTTTCAAAATTTTTGCAACACCATCAACTTGGAAAATAAATTCTTAAAAAGAACCCCCAAAGTTTTACAACTTTTGAAATATCTTTGATTTATTAAATTTTACAAATTCACCCTGATTTGTGAAAAATTACCAAAATGCCCCTGAACTTCAAAATCACCAAAATCTCCCCGAATTTCAAAATTTTTCAGAATACCCCAGGAATTTAAGAGTTCCAAAATACTTTTTGACAAAATCATCTGAGAACCTATATTTTTGAAAAATTACAAAAATACCCCTGTAGGACAAATTACGAAAATACCCCCGGGTAGTGGAAAAATGATCACCATGAAAACTACAACGTCTCTTTGGATGAATGAATGGAAAACTGTGTGCATGTATGATTACGAAAGAACCACTCCTAAACTCTTATCATAAAATTTCTTCGCGGATAATCTAGTGAAACAAGTACTAATACATAAAAATTTTTAAACACATAAACGCAATCGTTAGAATGAGTTCAAGAGGTCGTGGACGTCTGCCGCGTGGCCGTGGTAGGGGTAGGATGACCTTGTCTGAACCAGTAAGGTCCGGTCATGGGTATGGAAATGAGATGTCGGATCTGCCGGCGGCGGAGACTGAGTTTCAAGATCAGACCGGTGGTAATGATGTCGTGTCTCAAGTCAGACACGGGTATTGGAACGGATTCTTTGAGGCAAAGCAGTGGGAACACAGTAAATCTGTGGCGGAACGACTCTGGGCTAACGGAGTTGAGGTGTTTAGAGGAGTTTCTAGAGTGGCGCCCAGTGCGGCGGAGTATTGGTTGGAATCCTCTGAAAGGATTATGGGTGACTTGGATTTCACACGAGGAGAAGTTGAAGGTATCATTTCTTTGCTTGGGATGAGTCTTACCAAGGTGGCTCACCGTAAGAGATGGAGCGATGGCGTAAAATCTAACACAGGAATTCTTTAGAGAGGCTTATCAAAAGAAGTACATCGAAACTAGCTACGTGGATGCACAGCGAAAGGCTTTCTTGAACCTGGTTCAAGGCAATAAGACGGTGGCAGAATATGAGGCCGAGTTCCTCCGATTGAGTAGGTATGCTCGTGGAATTGTGGGTATCGATCATGAGTGCTATGTTAGATTTGAGGATGGGCTTAGGGATGAGCTGAGGATGATGATAGCTCCACAACAGGAACGAGAGTTTGCTGTCCTTGTGGAGAAATCTAAGGTTGCTGAAGGGGTAAGGCAGTCGATCAGACGGAACCAAGATCAAAATTGGAATAAGAGGAGCTCGGAACCTTCAAAGTTTTGGTGTCGGTAAAGAGGACAAGGTTTGGTGGGTCAGACCAAGCTACTAGGCCTGCTGCTGCTGCTAATCCTCAATGGCCGCCACGGTGTGATAGGTGTGGAAAGTCTCACAAGGGGAGTGTTGGAATGGTAATCGTGGATGCTTCAATGTGGTTCTATGGAGCATCGGGTTAGAGACTGTCCAAAGAAGGCAGCTAGGCTGAGAACGGAAGGTCAAGATCGTGCATCGAACAGAAGGGATAACCAACAGCCTCAGAGGGGTCGTGGTGCAGGAAGAGGAGGTAATGGTACTGGCAGAGGTCGTGGGGCATCGAGGGGAAATACCGGTGGTACTGAGGCTAGACAACTTGGTTTGGTCTATGCCGCGAGGCGTCAAGAGGAGGGTGACGCACCAGACGTCATAACCGATATGTTCTTGATCTTTGTGTGCCTTATAATACCTTGATAGACATTGGCTCAACCCACTCATACATAGCTAGTAGTGTAGTGGAAACTCTGCATCTAGACTCTGAGCTTACTTCTAGGAAGATGACTGTATTAAGCCCCCTAGGTCACTCTGTAGAAGTAAGTAGACTTTATAGGGACGTACCCCTAGAACTTCAAGGGGTCGTGTTCTTGGCCGATTTGATGGAACTACCGTTCCGAGAGTTTAACCTAATTCTCGGGATGGATTGGCTAGTAAAGTATCAGGCTAGCCTGGATTGCGCGGCTAAGCGCATGGTGCTAAAGACAGTGGAAGGAGAAGAGGTGGTGATGATAGGTAAAAGGAGGGATTACCTATCCAACTTGGTTTCTGCTTTGAAGGCAGAAAGGATGGTGAAGAAGGGTTGTGAAGCTTATGTGGTGCATGTCTGTGCCTTGGAAGCTAAGGATGTTGCTGTGGGAGATGTTCGGACTGTAAGGGACTATGTGGATGTGTTTCCAGAGGAACTTTTGGGTTTACCTCCGGACCGTGGGGTTGAATTTGTGATAGACCTGTTACCCAGAACCGCGCCAGTATCTATAGCTCCGTATCGGATGGCGCCGAAGGAATTGGTGGAGTTGAAGGCGCAGATCCAAGAGTTGTTGGATAGAGGATTCATCCGACCAAGTGGATCGCCGTGGGGAGCTCCAGTGCTGTTTGTCAAGAAGAAGGATGGGACAATGAGGATGTGTATCGACTATAGGTAGCTGAACAAGTTGACAATAAAGAACCGGTATCCTTTGCCCAAGATTGATGATCTGTTCGATCAATTCAAAGGGGCATCGGTGTTTTCTAAGATTGACCTTAGGTCAGGGTGCCATCAGCTTAAGGTGAAGGAGGCTGATGTCCACAAGATCGCATTCTGTACTCGGTATGGACACTACGAGTTTCTGGTAATGCCTTTTGGGTTGACAAATGCACGGTAGTGTTTATGGACATGATGAACCGGGTTTTCCAACCCTATCTGGATTGGTTCATCGTGGTCTTCATAGACGACATTTTGGTGTACTCGAAGTCAGAGGAGGAGCATGACGCACATCTTCGTGTGGTTCTACAAGTTCTAAGGAGAAAGCAATTTGTCGCTAAGTTCAAAGAAATGTGAGTTCGCTCAAGAGGTAACTTTTCTAGGACATGTTATTTCGTAGGAATCGGGGTGGATCCCGTAAGATTGAGCGGTGTTGGAGTGGAAGCCACCAAATTGATTCGAAAATTCGAGTTTTCTTGGGTTGGCGGATACTATAGGAGATTTGTGGAAACTTCTCCTTAATCGCAGACCGATTGACTAAGGTGTTGAAAAAGGGTTCCGTTTGTGTGGTGAGAAGCGAAGAGAGTTTTGATAAGTGAAGAGGATTACGGCGAAGCAATCGATCTTGATTCAGCCTGAGGCCAGGAAGGAGTTCACTATGTACTGAAATGCATCGCATACCGGTCTAGGGTGTGTGCTAATGCAAGAAGGAAAGGTGGTCGCTTATGCGTCACGGTAGTTGAGGCCTCACGAAGCCAATTATCTGACACATGACTTGGAATTGGCTGCTGTGGTATTCGCCTTGAAGATTTGGAGGCACTACCTGTACGAGGAAAAGTCAGTGGTGTACACAGATCATAAGAGTCTGAAGTACCTCCTGACTCAGAAAGATTTGAATCTGAGGCAGCAGAGGTGGATTGAGTTGTTGAAGGACTACGATTGCTCGATCGAATATCGTTCAGGGAAGGCTAATGTAGTAGCTGATGCTTTGAGCCGAAAGGTGGTAGCGGATTTGTGAGCAATGTTTGCTCATCTAAGTCTCTATGAGGATGGGAGCCTTTTGGCGGAATTGCAAGTGAAGCCTTCTTGGATTGATGAGGTCGAGAGAGGCGGTTAATGACAAGCTTTGAGTACTCGGAGGTTGCAAGTCTGAATGGTAAGAAGGTTTCAGATTTAGGCGATGATGGAGCATTGTACTTTCAGGGGAGAGTGTGCATGCCTAAGGATGATGAGTTAAGGCAGCGAATTCTTAAAGAGGCTCATAGTAGTGCATACGCTATGCACCCGAGAAGCAACAAGATGTATCGTGATTTAAGGGAGCAGTTTTGGTGGCGGGCCTTAGCGAGGAAGTGATCGAGTTAGTGGGCAAGTGTTTGACATCAACAAGTTAAGGCTGAGCATCAATTGCCATCGGATTGTTACAGCCAGTAAAGATTGCACAGTGGAAGTGGAAGGAAATTACTATGGATTTTGTAAGTGGGCTTCCCCTTACGCCTAGTAAGAAAGATGCAGTGTGGGTGGTAGTAGACCGGTTGACTAAGTCGGCTCATTTCATACCGGTGAGGGTTGACTACTCACTTCAACGACTAGCTAAGTTGTACATTGCTAAAATAGTGCGGTTACATGGAGTACCAGTGTCCATTATCTCAGATCGGGATCCTCGGTTCACGTCGAGATTTTGGAAGGCCTTACATCAGGAGTTAGGCACCAAGTTGAACTTCAGCACGGCGTTTCATCCGTAGTCTGATGGACAATCTGAGAGGGTTATCCAAGTGTTGGAAGACATGTTGAGGGGTTGTGTGTTGGATTTTCGTGGTAGTTGGGAGGAGTACCTACCTTTGGCAGAGTTCGCTTATAACAATAGTGATCAAGCGAGCATTCAGATGGCACCGTATGAGGCGTTGTATGGTTGAAAATGCCGTACTCCTACCTATTGGACGGAACTAGGAGAACGGCGGATGTTGGGTCCAGAGTTAGTGGCAGAGACGGAGGATAAAGTTAAAGTGATTTGGGCTCGTCTTAAGGAGGCGTCGGACAGGCAGAAATCCTACGCTGTCCTCAAGCGCAGAGAGGTTGAATACGCAGTGGGTGACAAGGTCTTTTTAAAGGTATCACCATGGAAGAAGGTGCTGAGGTTTGGCCGGAAGGGCAAGCTAAGCCCTAGGTTCATCGGACCGTACACGGTGTTGAAATGCGTGGGACTGGTAGCTTACCAGCTTGAGTTGCCGGCAGAATTGAGCCAGATTCATGATGTCTTTCATGTTTCAATGCTGAGGAGCTATAGATCGGATCCATCACACGTAGTACCGGTAGCGAAAATTGAGGTGAGCCCAGACTTGTCCTTTGAGGAGGAACCGGTACAGATTTTGGAGCGGGATGTCAAAGTTCTTCGTGGAAGTCGATGCCTTTGGTAAAAGTGCTATGGCGGAATCATAGTGCGGAGGAGGCCACATGGGAACCCGAGGATGTGATAAAGCAACAATACCCCACTCTTGATCCGATCTGTAATTTCGAGGTCGAAATTCTATTTAAGAGGTAGAATCTGTAACACCCTAAATTAGGGGTTATTTGTAATTCAAAAATTTCCATGTGTGCTTGAAGAAATAAATATTTTGATTGCTAGACATGTTTTAAAGGTCTAGTCATAACCTCGAATTAGGTCGGATTTGGAATTAAAAATTTCTTTCTAAGTGTTTTAAAGAAGGGAGCTAGGTGAGAGAGGGGTTAAGGGGAAATTTGGGCAAAATATGACACAAAGAAAGGGCTTGGCATAATTGGCTTGGTGCGTCTAAGGGGGTTGCTAGGGAGGAGGTTCGAGTCTTGGCAGTAACAAGAGGGAAATGTTTTTTCCTTTTGGGCTTTTTGGGCGTTAGGGTTAAGGAAGGCTTTAAAGAATTTCGGGCAAGGTTTGAGCATGAAAGTCCAGGATGGTGGAGTGGCTTGGGGCGCCACTTAAGAGTTTAAGCGGCGGTCTCGGGTTCGAGACATAAGGGACGCAAGGAACATTTTATTTTGTGGGCTTTTGGTGTTAAAAGGAAGGGGACTAGGTATGAAGGCCTTGTAATTAAATGAGGGGTTACTTGACATGAAAGTCAAATGGTAAAGATGCCATGGGCGTTTAATGGAAGGTCATGACATGAGGTCATTGGTTGAACCTAAGAAGCAGCATGTGGGTTTTATTTTTTTTATTTTTGCTGCTGGCGTGTATGGGAGAGTGGTGGCTGCTATTTGGACTCTTTAAATGATAAGAGATAAGGCTTTTTTTTTTGCATTTATTCGGCTGGAAGGGAGTAGCATTAGCAAGTTTATTTTCTTTCAAATTGTATGAAGAGAGGATAGGAGATTAAAGTAAGATAAACCTTGCTTAATTTTTATAATTAAAGGTGGAATTTATCACCAACAAGAGGGTGTTTGCGAATATTGGACTCCTTGAGGGCTGTCCATATTTGATTTTGTTATAGCAAAGAAGTGCCCAAAATCCATCAAGTTCTTTTCTTCTTTTCTCTCTTCATTGTCTTCTTAGAATTCTCCCTTGATTCTTAGTCAAAATTGCTCAAAATTTCCGGCTTCTCTTGTTTCTTCTTAGCGAATACACCTTTCTTCTTCTCAAATTCCAGCCCTCCATCTTGTGCTTAGGCCGAATCTTACATCCCCAATAAGGTGCTGTCGATTTTTATGGTGTGGTAAGGGACTCTCTTTGTGTTCAATCTTTGTTCTTGTATGGCTAGCCGAAACCATGAGGCTTAATCATGTGTTCTTGTATGATCAAATCTATTCAGGGACTTGGATTTGTAACCCTTCTTAGAAGCCAACATTAAGGAGAATTGAGAGGTCTTCCGGGATTTAAGGTAAGCATGGTGGGAAAGCTATGACATTCGGCCATAAGCCTTGTTGAAATATAATTGAGCAAGTCGATTCTAACTAGTGTTTTGGTAGGAATCACGACAAATCAAGTGACATTTTCGGGATTTGTTTGGAAACCAAATCCGTCTAAGGTAAGAACCTTTGGTATTGAGTGGATATGGCCGAATAGGCCTATGGCACTAACATTGATGATTGGCCGAATATAGGGTCAAGATCTAGCACTAAGGATTGGAAACTTCGGGATCTAGGAATTTCGGTAGAAACAGGTGTGTAAAATCTTTACACACTTTATTAATAAACTTGCTATATTATTGCCTTGTGTATAAATTTTGGTAGTGATCTATGATATGCTTGTGGGCTTAAACGTGGATTTCGGGTAAGTCCCCTGTACGTGATCTATTGATATATGATTTGCATGCCATCATATGCTGTTAAATGCATGATATGTGATATTGATATATAAACATGATGATGGTGGGATTGATGAGAGGAGGGGGATGATTTTATGGACTATCGTCAGTGGTTTTGACCACAAGATGGGTTGGCCCCATCAGATTATTTGTGACCTATGGTCATCAGTGGTTTTGACCACACCGATTGATAAATTGCGACTAAGTCCCAGTGGTTTGGTACCACCAGTGGTTTTGACCACATTTGATAAATTGTGACCTATGGTCATCAGTGGTTTTGACCACACGGTGGGTTGGCTCCATCATTTAATTTGTGACTCTAAGTCATCAGTGGTTTTGACCACACGGGGTAGTTAAGGAGTATGGATGGTTAGGTTGGGTTGCATATTTGCATGTTAATTAATATCTTGTGTATGAGTTACATTTCGGGTGGGGGATTTACACACTGAGTCTTGGTGACTCACCCCTTTCCCTTAACATTTTGCAGATGAGTAGATCGCGGAGATGGAGCCGGAGAGGACTCGAGGCGGCCATGCTTGTCGTTGGATTTGTTTTTACTTTGCTTTAGTTAAAAGTATTTCTTTTCTAAGTTTTTATTTTGGGTTGTAATAAGGCCGCTAATTATTGTTGGATGTTTATTTTATTGCTTTATTTTACTCATGTTATATTACAAATGGAATTTTATAAATATTAATTGAACCGGTTAAAAGCAATTTTTATTCAACTAAGTAACTACTATGAGTTTTCAAGGAAGTTACCATCGGGTAACAAAATTTACCAAGTCACCAATAACTCAGATGACTTTAAAATGCTACATGATCAAATGTTTTCAAAAGGGTTTATCAGCCCAACTGAATTTATAAAAAGCCCAACTAAGTTTTCAAACCCCGTTTTCATACCTTAGTCAAATTCTACCAAGTTTTCACCAAACTACAAAAGGACTCAAATTATTTTACTCCGTGGCACACCAGAACCGGTCAGGACTCATGGGCCGGGTTTGGGGTGTTACACCCCGTGTGCTAAGGCCGTGTACTACTAAGCCATATTCTGACTTTCTAACACGTCTTCTTGGCACGCCCATGTGCCATGGTAGTGTGCTCTTAAGCTAGCTACTGACTTTACCCTCGGTCACTAGGCACGCCCGTGTGCCATGGCCGTGTGACATTATAGGTTATTTGCAAGACCAAAGTGCCACCCAAATGGGTCATACCTACAAGCAACATTTTCCATCATATGTCACGCATATATGGCAACAAAAAACATACCAAATTTGAAACTAAAACTCATATCATCTCAAGCATAAATCATCTATTTGCTTATTCATAACTTGACCACTTCATGTGCATCAAACTATACCAAAACATATGCTTCATATAACTCATTCATTTTAGCATTTTATCAAATCAAAACTTGCCAAAACACATGGCTAAGTTCACTTCACAAACATATACAAATATCTAGCCTATACATGCCATAATTAGCTATATACACTTTCAAAAGGGTACCAAAATAAGTTTAGCAGTGTGATGATGATCCTTGACGTTCTCGAGCCTTCAGTAGCTTTGACGACCTATAAAACAAATAAAACACACACAAAGAGTAAGCTTTCCAAAAGCTTAGTAAGTCAATATACAAACAAACATAGCATGGAAGGCATTTTTACAATTAGATACATTGGCACATATCATCCAGTTAACCATTTTCATAATTCAAGAATCAAACAAGCACATAACTCATCTAGCCAAAAGTTTACATATCTTATCATCCATTCCATATACATAACTTCATAGTAAGATCACATAGATGCTTACCTTGTAAACACAATTAGTGTATAATCAACGTACCTGAAATAGATTTATAATCACTTAATTGTTCATAGCTCGAATTTGTAATTTGTATCACAGACTTGTCCGTTGAACCAATAGAAATCTATTAGGATACTAAGAAAGCTCGGAATAATCGTACAATGCCAACGTCCCAGACGAGGTCTTAAATGCACTCAGATATCGATGCCTCTGTCCCAGATAGGGTCTTATACGAATCAATACGATGCTGATGTCCCAGACATGGTCTTACACATAAAGCTCATATCGATGCCAACGTCCCAGACGTGGTCTTACTCGTAAAGCACATATCGATGCCGATGTCCTAGACATGGTCTTACATGTAAAGCACATATCGATGCTGACGTCTCAGATGTGGTCTTACATGAAATGACAAATAAATGCCAACATCCCGGGCGTGGTCTTACATGATAAAACAGAACAGATTCCTATGTCATAACATAGCTAATCCTATCTATTCCTAGGTTCATATGGGACTTCTCAGACTTTATCACTATATCGAAATTATCTCAGAATTCATGTACATAGCTTCTCATACACATTCATTATCATTGATAATCATATGAATATATCCAATTCAATACAAATACATTTATTTGCATAGTGACTTACCTCGGATTCGGTTTATCAGAATGAAAACGGCTACTCTGCATCTTTTGCTTTCCCGTGATCTAAGTTTGTTTTCCTCGATTCTTGATCTATACATATTCAGAATTAACTCTTTTACTCACTAACTCATTCAATTCAATCCAATGACACATTTTTAGGGCTATTTGCAAATTAACCCTCATACTTGCACAATTTATCAATTTACTCTATTTTTTCCTCAAAACATCAATTTCACAAAATTTGTTCACACACATGTATAACCGAATATCCCTAGGGACTATATAAGTCCATAATTTTCATCAAATTCATAATTTAGCCCCTCAATTTTCTATTTTCACAATTTAGCCCTATTTAGCTAAATTCATCAAAACTTCAAGAACATAACATGTTTATCTAGCTCAAATCTTTCATTTTTCATAATCAAACATCACATATCTCATGAATTCATCAATAGCATATTTCACATACATCATCAAAATACAAAATCAAGGCATGGGTTTTATAGTTCTCAAAGCAATGATTGCAGAAACGTAAAATTATCAAAAATCGAAATCAAAACTTACCTTAATTTTGGCTTGTAAGTGTCAAATGCCTAGCTCAAATTTATCTTTTCTTTCTTTACTAATATCGGTCAAATGGAGAGAATGAAAGATGAACACTCAACTTTTTATTTCTTTAATCTAATGTAAATAATTAAGTTACAAAAATAGCCTTCATTCATATAATTACAACAATTAAACAGTAAGGGCATATTTGTCCAACTACTATCCACTATGTTAAAAGTGGTTTAAGAGCCATAAAAGGCCTCCTCTTTTAAAAGCCACATCAAATAGATACCTTAACAAATAGCAAGCAACTTTCATATTCAATGCAATTTCATCCTTTTGTCAAATTAAACACACAGACGGACAAATTAACTTACAAAAATTTACCACATGCTTAGTCACATATCAATACAAAATAATATTAAAATATTATATTGACTCAGATTTGTGGTCCCGAAACCACTGTTTCGACTAGTGTATAAACCAAATTGTTACAATTCTCCCCTTAAGGATTTTTTCTCCGTAAATCTTATCGTTAAACAGAGTCGGATATTGCTGTCTCAATGAGTCTTCAGGCTCCCACATAGCCTCTTCTATTCCATGTCGATTCCATAGTACTTTTACTAATGAAATTTTCTTTTCACTTCACGAGATGAGATACGGATTGTTTCCTCTTCGTATGTCATATCAGATTGATTTCAATTTCAGACGGAGTAATCACATGTGACGGATCAGACCATATTATCTACAGAGCATCAAAATGTGAAGTACATTATGAATATTTTCTAACTTAGACGGCAACTTTAATCTATATGCAATAGGTTTGACACGTTCACTGATCTCATATGGTCCGATGAATCTCAGACTCAATTTGCCTTTACGTCAAATCGAAGCACTTTCTTCCACGGAGACACTTTCAGAAATACTTTGTCACCGATCTTAAATTCTATATCTTTTAGTTTTAAATTCGCATAAGACTTCTGACGATCAGATGCTGCTTTCAAATAATCTCAGATCAATTTCACTTTCTATTTGGAATCCTTTATGATATCAAATCAGTGCAACCTATTCTCACTAAGCTTGGTCCAATACAGAGGTGTATGACATTTACGTTCATACAAAGCTTCATATGGTGCCATTTTGATGCTCGTCTAAAACTATTGTTATTCACAAATTTGATCAATGGCAGATACTGTTTCCACGAACCAATAAACTCAAGTATTCAACATCGTAACATATCCTTTAAAACCTGAATAATTCGCTCGGATTGACCATCCGATTGCGGATGAAAAGCTGTACTAAAATGAAGTTTTATGCCTTATGCTTCTTGTAATTTCTTCCAGAACCTCGATGTGAATCTCGGATCTCTATCTGACACAATAGATAATGGCACCCCGTGCAATTTCAAAATCTTAGAAATATATAGCTCGACTAATCTTTCAAGTGAGTAGTCAGATCTTACCAGAATAAAATGGGTAGTTTTTGTCAATCGGTCAACCACGAACCAAATCGCATCTTTCTTTCTCGAGTTAGGGGTAATCCAGAAACAAAGTCCATCGTTACTGTATCACATTTCCTCTCAGGAATAAGAATCGATTGTAGCAAACCGGACGAAACTTGATGTTCAGCTTTTACTTGCTGACAGACTAAACATTTCGAAACAAAATCATAAATGTGTTATTTCATGCTAGACCACCAATAGTGTTGCTTCAGATCATGATACATCTTTGTACTTCCCGAATGGACAAATAGGCGACTATTATGTGCTTCACTCAAAATCAGTTGAATCAACTCTGAATTTCTCGGAACACAAATATGACCCCGAAATCTCAAGCAATCATTAACAACTCGAAATTCAGATTCAGAATTCAATTCACACAGAGCTTATTTTGGTAACAATTCATTATCAACCTTCTGAGCATCACATATTTGCTGTACAAACAACGGTTTCACTTTCAATTCAGCCATCACAGAACTATCATTGGAAAAATCTAACTGAGCATTTAAAGCACGTAATGCAAACAATGATTTCCTACTCAATGCATCTGTAACAACATTTTCTTTACCCGGATGATAATCTATCACAAGCTCATTATCTTTTAACAGCTCTAACCATCTTCTTTGACGAAGGATTAAATCTTTCCTTTATGACATGAAAACACGTGACATTTTTCACCGTACAGATAATGACGCCAGATCTTAAATGCAAAAACAATCGCAGTTAACTCAAGGTTGTGCGTCGGATAGTTCTTTTCATGAGGCTTCAATTGTCTCGAGCCATAAGCTACAACTTTGTCTTCCTGCATCAAAACACATCCTAGTCCATTTAACGAAGCATCACTGTAAATAATAAATTCTTTACCTGATTCGGGCTATACTAACACTGGAGCTTCTATTAATAGAGTTTTTAACTGATCGAAACTTTTCTGACATTTCTCTGACCACTCAAATCTAACATCTTTCTGAAGTAATTTAGTCAACGGAGTAGCTATCACTGAAAATCCTTTTACAAAACGACGATAATAACCAGCTAGACCCATAAAATTACAGATTTTAGAACGTTTCTTGGAGGTTTCCAATCCAAAATAGTAGAAATCTTGCTTGGATCAACACGAATCCTAGAAGCTGACACAATATGTCTCAAAAAACTAACCTCGTGCAACTAGAATTCACATTTGTTGAATTTTGCATACAATTGCTTTTCTCTCAAAGTTTGCAACACAACCCTCAAGTGTTCAGCATGCTCATTTTCACTTCGTGAATAAATCAATATGTCATCTATGAATACTACAACAAATTGATCTAGGTACGGTTTAAAAATTCTGTTCATTAGATCCATAAAAATAGCAGGAGCATTGGTTAGTCGAAATGGCATAACTAAAAACTCAAAATGCCCGTATCTCGTTCTGAAAGCAGTTTTAGGAATGTCTGAATCTTTAACTCTCAACTGGTAGTAGTCTGATCTCAAATCTATCTTAGAAAACAATGTAGCTCCTCTCAGCTGATCAAACAAATCATCGATACATGGCAACGGATATTTGTTCTTTATCGTCACTTTGTTCAACTGTCGATAATCAATACACATTCTCTTAGTTCTATCTTTCTTTTTCACAAATAACACAGGAGCTCCCCAGGGTGAGAAACTCGGTCGCGCAAATCCTCAGTCAGTCAATTCTTGCAACTAAGATTTCAACTTTTTCAATTCAGTTGGAGCCACTCCGTATGGAGCTATCGAAATAGGTGTCATACCAGGCATCAATTCAATACAGAACTCAACTTCAAGAATCGAGGTAAACCTGATAACTCTTCAGGGAACACATCAGAAAACTCACATACAATAGGTACTGCCTCAATTTTCCTTTCAGACATTTTCGAATCAATCACATAGGAAAAATATGCCTCATATCCCTTTTTCACATAACTCTGAGCTTTTAGTACCGATATCATAGTAGGCAATCCATTCAAATTATTAGACTCAACTCATACAATTTCATTATTCGGACATCTCAAATCTATAGTCTTTCTTTTGCAATTCATAACAGCATCATGCAATGGCAACCAATCCATACCCAAAATAATATCAAACTCATCAAAGGGCAGAAGCATCAGAGCAGCAGAGAAATAGATATCTCGATACATTAACGGACAGTTCTTGCATACTTTGTCAACAAGAACATTTTTACCTAAGGGGTTCGATACTTTTATAGCAAACTCAGTAGACTCTATGGGCAAAGTCTTACTATATACTAAATTCATGCATATATACGAATACATAGAACTAGGGTCTAACAATGCAATAACATAAGTATCATAAAGAGTAAAAGTATCCGTTATAACATTAGGTGATGAAGCTTCCTCACGAGCTTGGATAACATACGCTCTGGCAGGCGCTCTAGCTTCAGATCTTACAACAGTGTCTCTCGTGTACCTCTGACTACCACTAACATTTCTCACATTCTTAGAAGATCTACCTCTCATAGGTGCATTGTCAGGTCTCAAATTCTGAACAGTCTCTAGCTCGACAGACTCAGGACAATCACGGATAAAATGGTCAAGTGATCCATATCTGAAACAAGCTCTGTCGTATAATCTACAGCTTCCTGGATGCTCTTTTCCACAATGCTTACATTCAGGTCTCTCTGTCCTGACATTACCAACACTGGCCACTGAAGTTGCTGGAGTTTTAGAACTTATTTGCGGTCTAGATTGGTTTTTATTCGAATGTCCCATATTATCTTTGGAATGACTTTGATTATCTCTGAATCTTTTCGGAGTAGACTGAAATGATTTACTCTGAAATCTCTTTTCATATCTCGAGCTTCAGACTTAACCTTTCTTTTATCCTTCCCAAGTGCTTCAGCTTTGCATGCTCGATTAACGAGTACCACAAACTCTTTTATCTCTAAAATCCCAACTAACAAACGAATATCTTCATTAAGACCGTCTTCAAATCTTTTGCACATTATAGCTTCAGATGATATACACTCTCGGGCATATTGGCTTAGTCACACGAACTCTCGTTTATATTCAGAAACAATCATTCGGCCTTGTTTAAGCTCTAAAAACTCCTTCCGTTTTTGATCAACGAATCTCTCGCTGATATATTTCTTCCGGAACTCAATCTGAAAGAAGTCCCATGTGACACGCTCTTTCGAAACAACTGAAATAAGAGTTTTTCACCATTGATAAGCTACATCCCAGAGTAATGATACCACACATTTAATGCACTCTTCCAGAGTCAGAGACATTTCATCGAATACTCGGATAGTATTTTCAATCCAGAACTCAGCCTTTTCAGCATTATCATCATTTGTAGCTCAGAATTCTTCAGCCCCATACTTACGAATCTTATCAATCGGAGGCTTATTCAACAAATTCGGATACATAATCGGTGGCACAACTATAGTTTGAGGAGGATTAACCAGAGGTCAGGGTTGCGAAACAGTCGAATTATTCCTCATAAATTGAGTGAACCATTCACTCATCATCTGGAAGAAAGATTTTTTAGCTTTTCCCTCTTGACCGCTCGTAGTCGATCTCGAATCAGAAGGTACTATCCCTTGCACGAGAGCAGGCACATTACTTTCTACGTCGTCACCTACGGCTCTTTTGGGATTGATTACTATATAGAAATCACATTTTACCCATCACGATTCATCACACTATCACATTTCAGAATTATGGCATGTATAGCAAGACTCTGACACGCTACGTTAGTCCGAGAATTGACTAAACCGTAGCTCTGATACCAACTAAATGTAACACCCCTAACCCGTAACCGTCGCTGGAATAGGGTCAAAGGCGTTACCAGACATATCAAAAACATATATAACATTTCATACATTTCATTCATCATTCATACATACAATGTCCCTTAATCAACGAGACCTCAAACATGCTTATAACCCGGGTCAGGACTAAAACAAAACATATACAGAAGTTCTCAGAAACTTAAAAACTTATCTAAAATACAAGGGATACACGCCCGTAGGAGTAGACCGTGTGCCCACCATGGCTGCTAGACACCCCGTGTGTCCTCCCCGTAGTTGAACCTGACTTCTCACCATGGCCACCAAGCACGCCCGTGTACCCGAACTGTGGTCAATCCTGGCAAACCCACATGGCTACCAAACACCCTCGTGTGCCAAGGTCGTGTACTACTAAGCCATATACTAACTTTCTAACACGACTTCTAGGCACGCCCGTGTACCATGGTCGTGTGCTCTTAAGCTAGCTACTGGCTTTACCCTACGGTCACTAGGCACGCACGTGTACCATGGCAGTGTGACATTATAGGTCATTTGCAAGACTAAAATGCCACCCAAATAGGTCATACCTACAAGCAACATTTTCCATCACATGTCATACATATATGGCAACCAAAAACATACCAAATTACAAACTAAAACTCACATCATCTCAAGCATAAACCATCCATTTGCTTATTCATAACTTGACCATTTCATGTGCATCAAACTATACCAAAACATATGCTTCATATAACTCATTCATTTTATCATTTTATCAAATCAAAACTTACCAAAACACATGGAAAAGTTCACTTCATAAACATGTACACATATCTAGCCTATACATGCCATAATTAGCTGTATACACTTTTAAAAGGGTACCAAAATAAGTTTAGTAATATGATGACGATCCTTGACGGTCCCATGCCTTCAGTAGCTCTGACAACCTATAAAACAGAGAAAACACACACACAGAGTAAGCTTTCCAAAAGCTTAGTAAGTCAATATACAAACAAACTTAGCATGGAAGGCATTTTTACAATTAGATACATTGGCACATATCATCCACTTAACCATTTTCATAATTCAAGAATCATACAAGCACATAACTCATCTAGCCAAAGCTTTACATATCTTATCACCCATTCCATACACATAACTTCATAGTAAGATCACATAGATGCTTACCTTGTAAACAAAATTAGTGTATAATCAACGTACCTGCAAACGGATTTATAATCATTTAATTGTTCATAGCTCGATTTGTAATTTGTATCACAGACTTGCCTGTTGAACCAATAGAAATCTAGTAGGATACTCAGAAAGCTCAGAATAATCGTACAATGCCAATGTCCCAGACGAGGTCTTACATGCATTTAGATATCGATGCCTCTGTCCTAGATAGGGTCTTATACGAATCAATACGATGCCGATGTCCCAGACATGGTCTTAAACGTAAAGCTCATATCGATGCCAATGTTCTAGACGTGGTATTACTCGTAAAGCACATATCGATGTCGACGTCCCAGACGTGGTCTTACACATAAAGCACATATCGATGTCGACGTCCCAAAAGTGGTCTCACACGAAATCACAAATCAAAGCCAACGTCCGGACGTGGTCTTACATGATAAAATAGAATAGATTCCTATGTCATGACATAGCTAATCCTATCTATTCCTAGGTTCATACGGGACTTCTCGGACTTTATCACTACATCGAATTTATCTCAGAATTCATGTACATAGCATCTCATACACATTCATTATCATTGATAATCATATGAATATATCCAATTCAATATAAATACATTTATTTGCATAGTGACTTACCTCAGATTCAGTTTATCGAAATGAAAACGGCTACTCTGTCACTTTCGCTTTCCCGCGATCTAAGTCTATTTTCCTCGGTTCTTGATCTATACATATTCAGAATTAACTCTTTTACTCACTAACTCATTCAATTCAATCCAAGGACACATTTTTAGGGCTTTTTGCAAATTAGCCCTCATACTTGTATAATTTATCAATTTAGTCTATTTTATCCTCAAAACATCAATTTCACAAAATTTGTTCACACATATGTATAACCGAATATCCCTAGGGACTATATAAGTCCATACTTTTCATCAAATTCACAATTTAGTCCCTCAATTTGCTATTTTCACAATTTACCCCTATTTTGTTAAATTCATCAAAACTTCAAGAACATAACATCTTTATCTAGCTCAAATATTTCATTTTTCATCATTAAACATCACATATCTCATGAATTCATCAAATGAAAATTTCACATACATCATCAAATACAAAATCAAGGCGTGGGTTTTATAGTTCTCAAAGCAACGATTGCAGAAACGTAGAAATTATCAAAAATTGAAATCAAAACTTACCTTAATTTTGTCTTGTAAGTACCGAATGCCTAGCTCAAATTTATCTTTTCTTTCTTTACTAATTTCAGTCAAATGGAGAGAATGAAAGATGAACACTCTTCTTTTTATTTCTTTAATCTAATGGAAATAATTAAGTTACCAAAATAGCCTTCATTCATATAATTACAACAATTAAACAATAAGGGTATATTTGTCCAACTACTATCTACTATGTTAAAAGTGGTTTAAGAGCCATAAAAGGCCTCCTCTTTTAAAAGCCATTCAAATAGATACCTTAACAAATAGCAAGCAACTTTCACATTCAATGCAATTTCATCCTTTTATCAAATTAAACATGCAGACGAACAAATTAACTTACAGAAATTTACCACATGCTTAGTCACATATCAACACAGAAAATAATATTAAAATATTATGTTGACTCAGATTTGTGGTCTCAAAACCACTGTTCCGACTAGGGTATAAGTCAAACTGTTACATTAATATTGCTATGTTATGTGCTACTTGTGATGAAATGAATGAGTTTATGTTTCAGGGTGGAAAAAGGCCTTGGAAAATAGCCTCTAAGTGTCCACACGGGTTGACACACGGGTGTGTGTGACACACGGGCGTGTCCTATGGGTGTGTTAATAGGCTGTGTGAAAACCCCTGTAGGTTCTAAATGAAAATAAATTCTATACGGGCTAGGGACATGGGCGTGTGAGACCACACGACCTGCCTGCACGGGCGTGTCCTAAGTCACATGGGAGTGTCCTAAGTCACACGGGCATGTGACCCCTATTTAGACAAAAATTTTCTAAGAGAGTAAAAGTTTTCGCTTGAACCGGAACCTTTTGAATGTATTTTTAAGGCCTCGTAGGCCCATGAAATGTACGTTATTAGTATGAAAGAAAAGTTCTAAGATGGAACAAAATTTTATAGCCCGATATTACATGTTCAAGCAAGGTCAAGCATGGTAATGCCTCGTATTCGATCCCGGTGTCAGACACGGGTAAAGGATGTTACATTTAGTGGTATTAGAGCTATGGTTTAGTTGATTCTCGGATTAACGTAGCATAAGTATAAGTCTAGTTATACATGCCATACGTAAGATTACTTGTGTAATGATAGTGTGACAACTCTTGACGATTTGAATTGTGTTTTTATATAGTTAGTGGATCTTGATCCTGATCGAGCTACAATCGATGATGTTGCAAGTAATGGACTGACTCTTACGCAAGGGACCGCGCCAGTAGAGAGTAGACACAAGACTTTGGGTCAGGTACAAGAGGCCCGTGAAGCCTTTCTCCGCATGATAAGCAATTGGTACACCTAGTACATTCAAGCAAATCCTAATGCTCAACCTCTTCCATCCCTACCTATTCCTCAACCTACCCGTGTAGCTCTCCAAGTGGTATAAGTAGTAAGAAGAGAAATGCCTCTGATCGATAGAATCCAGAAATAAGAAGTTGAGGAATTCTGAGCTAGTAAAGATGATGATTCAGAAAGATTCAAATTTCAGATTGAAAATACCATCAGGGTATTTGATGAATTATCGTGCACACTTGAAGAGTGCATGAAATGTGTAGTTTCTCTTCTAAGAGATTCTGCTTGTCAATGGTGGAACACCCTTGTATCGGTGGTACCAAGGGAAAAGATTACATGGGAGTTTTTCCAAGAAGAGTTCCAGAAGAAATACATTAGTCAGAGGTTTATCGATCAGAAAAGAAAGGAATTATTGGAATTGAAACAAGGTAGAATGACATTAACTGAGTATAAGCATGAGTTTGTAAGGCTTAGCAAATACACTGGAGAGTGTGTATCTACTGACGCTATCATGTGTAAAAGGTTTGAAGACGGGCTAAATAAAGACATTATGTTGTTTGTTGGTGTCCTCGAGTTGAAGGAATTTGTTGTGTTAGTAGACCAGGCTTGTAAGGCCGAAGAATTAGTGAAAGAGAAAAGAAAAGTTGAGATGGAGTCTCGTGACTCAACAAAAAAGGAAATTGAGTAAGTCATTTCAGTCCTCGTCCAAGAAGTCGAGAGATTTTCCTACCCCATCAGCTACTTCAGCTGAGTTTTCAAACAAAAGTAAGAGCAAGCATTACTTAGGGTCTAAAGCCTAGACCACATCAGTTGCTAGTGTTGGCAACGCCCGGCCGAGTAGACCGGAGTGCCCACAATGTGGCAAGCGTCATACCAGCAAATGTCGAGCAAATGAAAAAGCCTGTTTCAGGTGTGGGTCTTTAGATCATTTTATTAGAAATTGACCTGAGGTGGATAAGAAAGAGAAGCCTCAAGATGCCAGACTGGGGGCACTACTAGAGGAAGACCATAGAGAAACTCGAGAAGTGGGGTGAGTAGTAAGAGTATATCCCGAGAGCAGGCTGTGAGAATTGAGAGTAGAGCACCTCGGGAAGTGGGGTGAGTAGTAAGGGTATATCCTGAGAGTAGGTTGCGAGAACTGAGAGTAGAGTAGCTACAAGGACTTATGCCATTCGTGCTCGCGAAGAGGCATCATCTCCCAATGTAATTACGGGTACATTCTCTCTTCATGATACAAAAGTTATTGCTTTAACAGATCTGGGATCTACCCACTCATACATTTTCATGAAATTAGTATCTAGTATGAACAAGCCCATAGAGTCTACCGAGTTTGTGATAAAAGTGTCTAATCCACTAGGCAAAAGTGTGTTAGTTGATAAAGTGTGCAAAGACTGTCCATTGATAATTAGAGGTCATTATTTTAAGGCAAATCTTATGTTATTTCCATTTGATGAATTCGATATTATTCTTGGTATGGACTGGTTAACCACTCATGATGTGACAGTAAATTGTGAAAAGAAAAATATTGAGTTGAGATGTAAAAATGGGGACATCCTTTGTGTTGAATCAGATGAACAAGACAGGTCTCTGGTAATGATCTCTCATATGTCAGCCCAGAGGTATGTAAGAAAAGGGTATGAGGCATATCTTGCTTTTATGATGAATGCCAAAGAAACTGAGTTAAAGATTGAATTTGTACCGATAGTATGTGAGTACCCAGATGTTTTTCTTGAGGAATTACAAGGATTGCCTCCAGTTAAAGGGGTTGAATTTGGTATTGAGTTAGCTCTTGGTACTGTACCGATATCGATTGCTCCCTATAGAATGGCTCCAACGGAGTTGAAGGAATTGAAGACACAATTGTAAGAGCTAACGGACAAAGGTTTTACAAGATCGAGTTGCTCTCTATGGGGTGGTCCAGTGATATTTTTGACAAAGAAATACGGTTCCATGAGATTATGTATAGATTATCGGCAGCTTAATAAGGTTACTGTGAAGAATAAGTACCTATTACCAAGGATCGATGATTTATTTGACCAATTGAAGAGAGCCACTGTGTTTTCCAAGATAGACTTGAGGTCCGGTTATTACCAGTTGAGAGTAAAAGACTCAGATGTGCCAAAGATAGCTTTTCAAATGAGGTATGGGTACTATGAATTTTTAGTCATGCCTTTCGGTTTAACAAATGCCCCTGTGGTGTTTATGGATTTAATAAACCGCATTTTTTAGCCATATTTGGATAAGTTTATGGTTGTCTTTATTGATGACAAACTGATAATTCTCGTGGTGAGCATGAGTATGCTGAGCACTTGAGGACTGTTTCACAGATTTTACGAGATAATCAGTTGTATGCCACATTCAGCAAAAGTGAATTTTGGATCAAAGAAGTTGGATTTCTGGGACACATTGTCTCAGGAGATGGAGTCAGAGTCGACCCAAGTAAAATTTCAGCGATTGTTGATTAGAAACTGCCAAAAAATGTATCTGAGGTTAGAAGCTTTCTGGGCCTAGCTGGCTATTATAGGTCATTTGTTAAGGGGTTTTCTATGATAGTGACTCCAATGACGAAACCACTACAAAAAAATGTAAAGTTTGAATGGACGGAAAAATACCAACAAAGTTTTGAGAAATTGAAGGCAATGTTGACAGAGGCTCCAGTTCTAGTACAACCTGAATCGGGAAAAGAATTTGTGATCTACAGTGATGCATCCTTAAATGGACTAGGCTGTGTACTTATGCAAGAAGGCAAGGTGATAGCATATGCTTCTAGGTAGTTAAAGCCACACGAGAAGAACTATCTGACACATGATTTAGAGCTGGCTGCTATTGTTTTTGCATTGAAGATTTGGAGACATCATTTGTATGGTGAAAGATGTCGGATATTCACCGATCACAAAATTTTAAAGTACTTGATTACTCAGAAGGAATTGAACTTAAGGTAACGAAGATGGTTAAAGTTGATAAAAGATTATGAATTAGTTATTAACTACCACCCGAGAAAGGTGAATGTAGTCGTCGATGCCTTGAGTCGAAATCCCTATTTGCTTTGAAGACTATGAATACACGGGTGGCTTTGTTCGATGATGGCTCCATTCTAACCGAGTTGAGGGCTAGACCGATGTTTCTTCAAGAGTTCTATGAGGCTCAGAAAAATGACAGCGAATTACAAGCCAAAAGAGTTTAATGCGAATCAGGTTTTGAGTCTGACTTTCGGATCAACTCAGACGAATGTTTGGTGTTTAGAGACAGAGTTTGTGTACCATGAAATGATGAGTTCATCCGTAAAGTTTTGCATGAGGCACATAGTGGATTCTTATCTGTACACTAGGGTAGCACCAAGATGTATAATGATTTGAAGAAATGGTATTGGTGGCCGAGCATGAAGAAAGATATATTTGAGTTTGTGTCAAGATGCTTGATTTGTCAGTAAGTAAAGGCCGAGCACCAAGTACCCTTGGGTTTACTACAACCTATTATGGTACCCGAGTGGAAGTGGGACCAAGTTACCATGGAAACAGGTTTGCTGTTGTCACCAAGCAAGAAATATGTTGTATGGGTCGTAGTCGATAGACTTACGAAGTCAGCCCATTTTATATCAGTGCATGTCAACTATTCATGTAACAGCTCGATTTAGGGCCTAGTCAAAATAGTGGTGCAAAGCTACGAACCCGAGGTGAATTTATGAGTTTTTAAGGTTTATGCCATGTTTTCATGCTAGTGTGAAAGTTTCATAAAGCAATTTTGTTAAATTGAGGTTGAAGGGTCTAAAAGGACTAAATTGCAAAAGTTGTAAAATATGATTTTCTAGAAGCTTTTTGTATGAAATAGCTTTAGAATATCAATTAGAAGTCCTTAAGTAGCAATTTACCCAAATTATAATTTTTGGACAAAATTGGACATGAGTTAGTAAAATAGAAATTTTTAAAGAGAAGGGCATTTTAGTCATTTGTCTAAAAAATGATTAAAATAGGAAAAAGATGATAAAAATCTATTCATCTTCTTCCTCACATTGCCAAAAATTTGGAGACTCCATAGCTAGGGTTCTTCATTTTTTTTCAAGCTTGATAGTTAGTTCATCTTAGCCCGTTTTTAATATTCTTCGTATTTATAAAGTTCTCGTATTATGAATTAGCTATTTTTAGTTATAAAATGAGCTAAGATGCATAAAATCTACCCATGAATGATATGCTTGTTAAATGATGTTTTATGGAAGTTTATGAGTGTTTGATGTTAGATAAACATCTTTTTCTAAGTGAATTTCATGAAAAATGATAGTATAGACTAATTTATAATAGTTATGAAAATTGGTCATACATACTAGAAATAGTGAGAATTGATGATTGTTATAGTAGAGAAAATGAATTATCTAAGCATGAAGTTTAAGAAAGTTTAATGAGAATTATTTTACGAGCCTTTGGGCCAAAGTGCAAATATGAAAAAGTATAAGGGCAAAATAATAATTTTGTTAAAGCATGAGCAATGAGTCAATTTAGTCAATGTGATTATTAAATGATCTATTTATGATTATAGATCAAGAAAAATGAAGCTGGATCAAAATCGAGGCAAGAACAAAGTCGAGGACTAAATTGCATATCTACATACATTTTGTATATTGAGGTAAGTTTGTATGATTTCTAAGCTTTATGATTTTTATCATTGAATTGCTTAGTATAATGTACACTATTTTCATGGAATGTTTAATGTTATGTTAAACAAAGAAATCAATGAGATTAAGTATGAGCAAGTCCCGATTAAAGATGAATTTCCTAGGATACTCGATCTACCACATGAGATAAGAAACTCCATATAAGACCAAGCCAAGGCATGGCATCGACAATCAAGCACAGTTATCATGTAAGTCCAAGGCAATCTTGGCATTGAACAAGTTATCATGTAAGTCCAAGGCAAGCTTGGCAATGAGCAAGTTATCATGTAAGTCCAAGGCAAGCTTGGCATTAAGCAAGTTATCATGTAAGTCCAAGGCAAGCTTGGCATTGAGCAAGTTATCATGTAAGTCCAAGGCAAGCTTGGCATTGAACAAGTTATCATGTAAGTCCAAGGCAAGCTTGGCATTGAACAAGTTATCATGTAAGTCCAAGGCAAGCTTGGCATTGAAAAGTTATCAAGAGAAAGAAATCCCATGTAAGCCCAAGCCAAGGCATGGCATTGGTGAGAACAAGAAAGATTTCATATAAGTCCATGTTAAGACATGGCCTTGAAACCAAGATGAGATATTCCATGTAAGACCGTATCTAGGATATGGCTTTGGCATCAAGATATGTGGGATGAGATTTAGTATCCTCGATTATTCGCATAAATTCATCGACCAAATGAGTAAAGTTAAAATGAGTTAACAAGAAAGCTAGATAAGCAAAGCTATTACCAAGTTGAAATTGAGTATCATTTATGTTATGAATGATGAATTAGAGATCATGATTATTATGTTAAAGTATGTTGATCAATGTGATCAAGTGATACAGGTACCATGTTTACCTTACAAGTATGACAATAGTAAGCATCATGAGACATGGAAGAATCAGTATGAGTAAGTAAACACTAAAACTGAATTTTGATACCATTGTTATGTCAAATGTTTTATATTAAGCAAGTTTATTAATATGTGTTTTACATGTAAACTTACTAAGCTAAATGCTTACGCCTTTAATTATTTCTTTCTATGTAGTCTCGCCAAGCTAACTTGTGGATCGTTGGAGTCGGAGCTCGTAGCATACTATCCATCTCTATTTTGGTATAGCCAAGTTATTTTACTAAGTATGGCATGTATAGGAAACATTTCATTTTGAGAATATGTTTAAAGGAGGGTCATTGTATAGATTATCAAGTTTATTATTCTTTTGTATATGGCAAAGTGATTGGCCAAAATTAACTAAGTATGTATGTTTATGGAGATCAATGAAGTATGTAGTAATGTTTATGAAAAATGTATTGAATTGAGCATGGGTTTGGTCTTAATTTCAGGGTGGTAATTGGCTTGGTAAATAGCCTCTAAGTGCCCACACGGTTAGACACACAAGCTTGTGTCTAGGCCGTGCGTACCATGTACTTTAGTGTTTTAAGTAAGAATAGGCCACGGGTAAATCCCACAGTCGTTTGTTTAGGCCGTGTGTGTTACACGATCAAAACATGGGCGTGTACCCCAAACCGTGTGAATAAGTTAGTATATCAAGGTATATCACACGATTACATCCACGAGAATGTCAAGGTAGTGTCAAAATTAGTCAGTGTCGACCACTGGTGGAAGACACGGACATGTGTTAGGGGTACACGGGCGTGTCCCAAGTCATATGGGCGTGTGACCCCTATTTTAAGGACAATTTTCATTTGAGTTCTGAAAGTTTCTAGATAAGTGTTTAAGGTCTCGTAGGCCCATGAAATGTATGATTAGACTAAGAAAGAGAAGTTTTTAATTTGGAACAAAATTTTATAGCCTGTAAGTACATGTTTTAAGTGAGTTCAAGCATGGTAATGTCTTGTATCCAGTCTTAGCATCGGACTCGGGTAAGGGGTTTTACAATTCATTAGATAAGTTGGCAAACTTGTATATTTTTGATATTGTGAGGTTACACTGAGTGCCCTTATCGATTATATCGGATAGAGATATGAGATTCACATCCAGATTTTGGAAAAAGTTGCAAGAGGCCTTGGGTAAAAGCTAAATTTTAGTACCGCCTTTCACCCCCAAATCGACGGCCAATCGGAGAGGTTGATACATGTTCTCGAAGATATGCTCAGATGTTGTGTTCTTGAGTTTCAGGGCAACTAGGAAAAGTACTTATCATTGGTAGAATTCGCCTCCAATAACAGTTATCAGTCAAGCTTGAAAATGCAGCCTTATGAGGCTTTGTATGGGCATAAGTGCCGAACACCTTTATATTGGACTGAACTTAAGAAAAATCAGATCCACGGGGTTGATTAGGCTAGAGAAACAGAAGAAAAAGTAAAGGTGACTCCAAATTGTTTAAAAGTTGCTTCTGATAGACAAAAATCCTACTCAGATTTGATGAGGAAAGAGATCGAGTATCAAGTCGGTGATAGAGCATTCTTGAAAATGTCACCGTGGAAGAAAGTGCTTAGATTTGGCCGGAAAGGCAAATTGAGTCCGTGTTTTATCAGAACATATGAGATCACCAAGAGGATAGGACCGGTAGCCTATCATTTGGCTTTGCCATCTGAGTTAGAAAAGATTCATGATGTGTTTCATGTGTCTGTGTTGCGACGCTACCGATCAGACCCTTCGCATGTGATTACACCGACAGAGGTTGAGATTCAACCTGACATGACTTATGGTGAAGAACCGACTAAGATTATAGCTCGAGAAAGTCAAGCAATTAAGGAATAAAAGTATATCACTTGTGAAAGTATTATTGCAAAGACATGGGGTAGAAGAGGCTACATGGAAACTTGAAGAGACTATGAGAAACCAGTACCCAAACCTTTTCACTGGTAAGATTTTCGGGGACGAAAATCCCTAACAGGGAAGAATTGTAACAGCCCAATTTAGGGCCTAGTCGGAATAGTGGTGCAAGACCACAAATCTGAAGTAGAAACATGAGTTTTATGATTTCTATGAGGCTTATGAGGTGATTTCATGATTGTGTAAAAATCTCATGAAGAAATTTTATTAATTACTAAATAAATTGTCCATTAGGACTAAATTGCCAAGATTAGAAAATATGAGATTCTAGAAGGTTTAAGTATGAAATGGCATCATAAAAATTATTAGAAGTCCTTATTTAGCAATTAGACCATTATATGTTAAGATGGATAAAAATGGACATGGGAAGAAAAAATCTCAAGAAAGGATCATTAATGGAATTTTTGTCATTTGGTAAATAAAAGATTAAAAGGGAAAAAAAGTAACAAATGGTGTCCATCTTCTTCCCTAGGTGCCAAAAATTTGAGGAGAAGCCATACCTAGGGTTTTTCTCATTTTCAAGCTCAAAGTGCATCCTAGCCCCATTTTTAATGTTCTCCGTATTTTTGAGACCCTCGTAGCTCATTTTATCTATTTCTAGCTATATTTTGAGCTAGGTTTTATGTTCAAAAATTTACCCATGTATGACATGCATGTATTTTGATGTTTTATGGAAGAATATGAAAGGTTGATGTAGGATAAACATCTTTTTCTAAGTGATTTTCATGAAAAATGCATAAAAGGACTAAATTGTAAAAGTTGTAGAAATGGTCATACATGAGGGAAATAGTGAAAATTGAAAGTAGCTATAGTTGAGAATATGATTCGGCTAGGCTTGAAATGCAAGAAAGTTAAATAAAAATCATTTTATGAGCTTAAGGGCAAAAGTGTAATTATGTAAAAGTTTAGGGGCAAAATTGTAATTTTCCAAAATATATTATGAGTCGATTTAGTCAATGTGTGTATTTAACAAGTGAAATTAATATTATAGATCAAGAAACACAAAGCCCGGATCGAAACCTAGGCAAGAGCAAAATTGAGGACCAAATCGAGCATCGATACACATTTTGAGAATCGAGGTAAGTTTGTATGAATTTAAAGTTCATAATGTTTTGATAATTGAAACTACTTAATATTATGACAATGTATGTTATTGCTATGAAAGTCGAGTGATGAAGCCTCGATGAGGAAATGGTGAAAATAAGCTAAGTGAAATCTCAGATAAAGATTCGAAATAATGAGGATACTCATGTCACAGCATTGAATAAAGAAAGTCCCGTGTAAGACCATGTCTGGGATATGGCCTCGGCACCAAAGAAAGATCTCGTATAAGACCATGTCTAGGACACGGCATCGACATCTATGTATGATCTTGTATAAGACCATGTCTAGGACATGGCATCGACATCGAGTTATAAGATCCTGTGTAAGACCATAAATGGGATATAGCATCAACATCAAGGGGTGATCCCATATAAGACCATATCTGGGATATGGCATGGGCAATGAGATTTATGCATGACGAGTTCTAATATTTACGATAATATGATTAATTCATGGGCAAATGAGCTAAGTATGTATAATAGTATAGAGCCAAAACTATTTATGGATGACCTTGAGTTTCATTCTTGTTATGAATGATGAAGATTTGAGTTTATGCTCATGATAGTATATGTGCTAAGTTATGTGATAAGTGATACAGGTACCATGATAAAAATCAAGTTATAAACCCATAATGTAACATGAGATGGGTAAGAATACGTATGAGTAAGTATGGATGAGTATGTTTAAGCATTTGAGACTTATGTTGCAATTGTTCCAATTGATGGATGAATTTAATGAAAGCACTTATGTTTTTTTAAAAATTTTATGCAAATTTACTAAGCTATATGCTTACCCCTCTCTTTTTTCCCTGTCCTTGTAGCTTCGCCAAGTTAGCTCGGGGATCATAGAATGTCGAAGCTTAGATCACACTATCAACTGTTCTTTTAGTATAGTATAGTTAATTCATTTAGAGTATGGCATGTATAGGAACTTAATCATTTTGTGTCATGTCATATTTGAAGGCCAAAGGGTTGGCTATGAATGTTCTACACTCATTTTGTAAATGGCCATGTTGAATTTGCCAATATTGTCAAGTTTAAGTTGTAAAGTTGATGGGTTTAATGAAATGAACATTTATGCAAGTAATTGACTAAAATATAGGTGGGATGAATGATAATTTAAGGATTCTTAAAAGTTTAAAATTGCTATGTTATGTGCTACTTGTGATGAAATGAATGAGTTTATGTTTCAGGGTGGTAAAAAGGCTTGGAAAATAGCCTTTAAGTGTCCGTATGGGTAGACACACGAGCGTGTGTCTAGACTGTGTGTGACACATGGTCAGCCCCATGGGTGTGTTAATAGGCCGTGTGAAAGCACCTGTAGGTTTGAAATGAAAATAAATTCTACACAGGCTAGGGACATGGGCGTGTGAGACCACACTGCCTGCCAACACAGGCATGTCCTAAGTCACACGAGCATATGGCCCCTGTTTAGACAAATATTTTCTAAGAAAGTAAAAGTTTTCGGTTGAATCCCGTAACCTTTCGGGTGTATTTTTAAGGCCTCGTAGGCCCATGAAATGTATGTTATTAGTAAGAAAGAAAAGATTTAAGATGGAAGGAAATTTTATAGCTTGATATTACTTGTTCAAGCAAGGTCAAGCATGGTAATGCCTCGTATCCAGTCCCGACGGTGGACATGGGTAAGGGGTGTTACAACGATTGCCAATTCCAAGTCATACATCGGATAGTTCGCCTCATGCGTCATAAGCTGATGAGATACATATGCTACCACCTTACTGTCTTGAATCAACACACATCTCAAACCGACATGTGATGCATCACTATAAACCGTGAACTCCTTTCCAGGTTCAGGCTGTATCAGAACAAGAGCCTCAGTCAATATAATCTTGAGCTTCTTGAAGCTCTCTTGTTACGCATTAGACCAGACAAACGGTACACCCTTACCTAGCAGCATAGTTAAGGGTACCGCAATCAGTGAGAAACCTTTCACAAATCGTCCGTAATAACCTGCCAGCCCCAAAAAGCTGCAAATCTCAGACACATTCTTAGGCTACTTCCAATCCAATATAGCCTCAATCTTTCAAGGATCGACTTGTATCCCCTCAGCATACACCACATGACCCAAAGTTGTTACTTCACACAACCAGAACTCATACTTACTAAACAATCCTAAGGTGTTCGTCATGCTCATCCATAGTCCTCGAATAAACCAATATGTCATCGATGAACACCACTACAAACCGATCCAGATAGGGCTGAAATACTCGGTTTATTAGATCCATGAAAGCTACTGGTGCATTAGTCAGTTTGAATGGCATCACTAGAAACTCGTAGTGACCATAACGAGTCTTAAATGTCGTCTTATGTACATCAGCCTCATTAACCCTAAACTGATGGTACCTAGACCGAATATCAATCTTAGAGAATATTGAAGCTCCTCGAAACTGGTCAAACATGTCATCGATCCTTGGTAACGGATACTTGTTCTTGACGGTCAGCTTATTCAGTTGCCGGTAGTCAATACACATCCTCATGGATCCATCCTTTTTCTTAACAAACAGTACCGATGCTTTCCATGTAGACAAACTAGGGCAGATGAACCCTCGATCCAACAACTCCTGAATTTGAGCCTTAAGCTCCGTAAGCTCTTTCGGTGCCATTCGATAGGGAGCAATAGACACCGGAGCTGTACTAGGGAAAAGCTTAAACCCAAACTCCACTTCCCGATTCAGAGGTAAACCCGATAGCTCCTCAAGGAGACATCTGGAAAATCCCTTATAGCGTGAATATCCTTTACAGTAGAGTCCCTAGAAGTAAAAACACTTATGTAGGCCAAATACGCCTCACATCCCTTGCGAACCAGTTTCTCAGCCACCAGTGCAAAAATCACATTAGATAAGTAATTCTAACGCTCTCCAATCATGAATACCTCATTACCCTCATCAGTTCTCAATACAACCCTCTTAGTCGCACAGTCCAAGCTGACACGATGCTTGACCAACCAGTCCATTCCCAATATTAGGTCAAACTCCCCAAACGGAAGCTCCATTAAGTCAGCCAAGAAGATTGTCCCTTGAACCTCTAATGGTACATCTATGAATAGCTTATTAACCCTTATAGATTGTCCCAAAGGACTCAGTACAGTAACCTCACTCATAGTGCTCTCAATTGACATCCCCAAGTTTTCAGATATGTTGCTAGCTATGTATGAGTGAGTAGACCCTATGTCTATCAATGCAAGATATGGTACATCAAGAATTAGAAAAATACTCGTAATAATGTCTAGAGTATCTCTGTCCTCTCGGTGATGTGCAACATAAACTAAAGCAGGTTGCCTCTCCTCAGTCTGTCCAGCACCTCTGCCCAGTGCTCTCTATCCACGACCCATACCACTACTACCTCTAGCCTGACCACGGCCTCTCGGTGGCTGTTAAACTACCCTCTGTGGCTGTGCAGTACCAGTACTTGGAGCTTGTATCTGATCGGCCCTCAGCGGACACTCCATAATGTGGTGCTTCAATGGCCCACACCTCAAGCAAGCCCCAGTCCTCTTCCAATATTCATCCTGATGTCGTCTACCACAATTGACACATGGGTGCAATCCAGTAGCAGTAACAGGAGGTCCAACTCTAACTGGCCCATCAGGTCTGACCTTCTTCTTAGTCCTCTAAATAGAACTCGAGGGCTCTAAATCCCTCTTGTTCCTACTTCTCTCTCTCATAGTTTTGGAGCTCAGCGTGCTTAACCTCCTCGGCAATTTTCGCGTTCTCAACCAGTAAAGAAAAATCACGCTCCCTCTGCGAAGCTATCAGGACTCTCAAATTATCCCTGAGACTATCCTCAAAGCGAACACATCGCTCATATTCAGTCGTTACCATACCTCGCGCATAGCGGCCCAGTCACATGAATTCCATATCATACTTAGCCACATATCGATCTCCCTGACTAAGGTTCAAGAACTCCCTCCTACGGGCATCCACGTAGCTCGCCCCTACATATTTCCCTAGAAGGCAGTCCTAAAGAAATCCCAGGTCAAACATTCGGGCTGAGTGCCCTCTTTAACAGTCAACCACCACTGGTAATCCTCATTCCGTAGCAGTGAGACTACAACCTTTAATTTCTGCTCAGGGGTACAATTTAGATCATCCATGATCCTCTCTGTGGCCTCAATCCAGTATTCGGCAACATTAGGGGCGACCCCAGTGACACCCCTGAAAAGTTTAGCTCTATTGGACAGGATTCGTTCCGTAACCGACCCTCGGCCCTCAAATCCAATATTGGGTCCAACGACCCTCTCCAATATCCTTAACATAGCTTGGGGCAATGCATCATCCCTTACCATACAATCTTGAGACCCAGTCTCAGTAGCAGGCGACACTGGCGTCTCACTCGTGTCCAGATTTGGCATACTTCCCAGTGAAGAGGACTCAGCTCGAGCCCCTTTACGACCTCTACCTCGACCTCTAGTATCTCATCCGCAGATACCTTGTGCACTCATGTCTAATCATATTTATCTGTATTACAAATTTTATAAATCAGTTATGATTTTAGTATTTATTAGTAGATATTTTATGTAAATAGTTTCAATAATTCAGAGTGATTTTCGTAAATTGCAGTCTCTATCAGTTTTGCTACCGTCTCAATATACACTATCTAGAGTGTTTTCACAGTATACTACCTACAGTAGTTTTAGAATATACTATCTACAATATTTTCAATTTAAACTTATCACAGTTTCAGAAAACTTAAAGGATCTGCGCCGGAGATTCGATGTACCACATACTAAGTCAAATCAATTTCAAAACACAAATTATAACCAATATTTAAAACAAAAAATCCACAGCTGAGTTTTGTAACCTGACTCTGATACCACTAAATGTAACATCCCAAACTCGACCTAGACGTTATGGTCGAATCTGGCGAACTCACATGATAGCGTGTTGGAAACTAAGTTTCTACGATAAAACCATTTCTATTTACTTAATTTTCTTATCTCTTCTTAATTCTAAAATACTTACTCGTTTAGTCGGTTGTTTTAAACATAATTTGTTGCGAAAGCTTTTAAAACCGTTTTGAGTAAATCGTGTGTTTAGAGAAAACTTTGTCTTTTGAAAACTGAGTTTTCCTACGTCTAGCAGTTATAAATCCATAAAAATAAATATAAACAAAATATAAGCAAAAGTCTCTAAATTACATCCATATAAACCACAAATCATAAATTATAAATCATAAAAGTCAAAAAACTGTGGTCACCATCGAGTCTTCCGCTGCACCGATCCGTCTAGGTCTGGGGATTACCTGTGCACATTAAACAGAGAGGGGTGAGTTTACATAAACTCAGTGTGTAATCCCACGGAAAACAAACAACAATAAACACAGTGCACAGTAAAAAAAAGTCTTAGGCCTAAGCCCTTTTCAGTATCAGTAACGGTTTGGCCTTAGCCCAACTTAGTATCAGTATTAGTATGTACAAGGGCCTTAGCCCATCACAGTATCAGTAACAAAGTCCTACCCAACCAGCCTCTACACATCATATCCATCTAGCCCTACACTCCATGTGGGGATTAAATCAACCCGCCCATCCCTACACTCGAGGTAGTACCGAATGCAGCACAAAATAGAAGTTTGCAGCTGAGCTGCCAGTATATTAGGCTTAAGAGCCTTTCAGTACACTTCCTCCAAATAAAATCAACCCAACCCCATGTAATGCATGACATGCTGTCTCATGATATCAGTACATATAATCAGTAAATGTATACATGCATACTATCATCATGCTCAATATATATCCATCAATCAGTCAGTTCACACTATTAGGGGTCTAAGTAATGCTTACCAACCTTACAGTAGGTTCACAATCGACTTGGGTGACCTGTGCAACCTTAGCAATCAATTCAGTGATAATGGGCTTACACCCATGTGGCCTACCCGTGTGGGCCCACATGACCATATGGCCCACACGGCCCAAATTTGCCTTGGTGTATAGATTACACGACCTGACCTAAAATCCTACATGCTCGTGTGGACCCACATGCTCGTGTGGCCTACACGGCCCAAATCAGTCCAGCCCATGTGTCGCACATGGCCTATCTGGCCATCACATGACCATGTCATGCACACACAGCCTGGCTTCATCGAACATACGCTTGTGTTAGGGCACACGGCCTACCACACGGGTGACCACACGCCCGTGCGACATTGACAGTGAGGTTTTTAGCTTTCGCTAAAACCTCATTTTCTGTGCAATTGAGTACACACCTAGTTTTGACTGATGCTAAAACGATCCTGAGATATCCAACACCTTCGATTGAGAAATAGAAATTTTGCACACTATAACGACGATGGAGAAACTTCAACCCCTTGAATATCCTCGACCAAACAAAAACAAACATTGCAAAACGGAGATGACTTGAATCAAGAAATCAAAAAGAAGATAGGGAGAGTGATATGGAAAATTCGGCAGAGAGGGAAAAGAAATAGCATATTTTTTTTTTGCAAAAAGAGACTCCAAACGAATATCCTAATAACCCCCTATCACAACTCCTCTTAGTTCTCTCCACCAAACTCTCCACTACTCAGATGTCTAACACAACTCAAACTCTCACTCTTAGAGTCGAAAAAAATATTGCCTACGTAGGGATTCGAACACAAGACCTTCAGAGACTAACACTCCACTTAACCACCAGACTAGCATGCCCATCCTGATATGGTTTTACAAATAATCAAATAAAAGCCTACTGAACAAGAGTGAGGCTTAACTTAGAAAATTTTCAAAATTTGCTAAATGCATGGCTTGAACTTGGGACCTCTCACACATACCCAAAACATTTAACCACTGAAGCAGATACAGATTTGTGTCACGTATACCCAAAAACAAAAATTTAAATTTTTGGGTGTTACATTGGGTTAATGAACCAATAACGATTACATCTTGATTTTGAGTTCAGATTGTGAAAATTTTGAAAACTAAATTATATGATTTTGTGGTTAACTATTGTGTTTGTGTGTGAAAAGTCCTATATTCAAATCCCTTCCCTTGAATTTTTGTTATTTTTGCCTAAACTCCTATCTTTGAACATCTATCATAAATTTTTTTTGTCTCAACTGATAATAAGAATGATCCTATTGGTTAAGTGGTACGGCTTTAGCTTACCCTTTAGTCTTATGTTCGAATCTCTACATATGTAAAGTGGAAAATTTTTTTAACTCTCAGAAAAATTTGATGTGGATAATTAATAGGAGTTAATGGGTAGTTTTTTTAAATAAAAAACATGAGGAATTTCCTCCTAACCGTCCTTCTCCCACTCACTCACTCACACACTCTCTCTCCCTTTCACGTCCCAACCCCTCTCTATTTCCATTTATTTCCCAAATTTCTTTTAGATAATTTTTTATGCTAAGTTTTTCTTTACCACCCTTTTTTTTTTTCTTTTTCAATTTTGTCTTGTATTTCTTTCTATTTTATTCCTATTTTATGTTTCGGTTCTACTGTGTTGTGCTGATAAATGATCGTTCTGCTCCAGGCAGTGGTGGAGCCACATTGAGGCTCGGGGGGCCATGGCCTCAAAGTTTAATTTTTTTCAGTTTAGTCCTTTGTAAATTTACACTATGGCCCTCCAAAAATATAAGTAGGCCTCCCAAGGTTTAATATTTTTACAATTTTCCCCTTTGTATATATATTATAGCCCTCCTAAAAATATAAGTAGGCCCCTCCAATATTTTCATAGGATTAAAAATAATATTAAATAGTTTATTCTTGATAAAAACAAAGAGAAAATCTTCTTGAAGAAGCTAAATTACTCATGATGCCTTTTGAATGATATTTTTGTTAAATAATATATATTAATGTTTATTTAATAGTTTACTTAACATAATAATATTTTATAAGTAATATAATAATATATATAAAAATAAAAGAAAAGATGAAGAGACTTTTATCATCTTTCTTCTTCACATTGGTGCTTAGCAAGAAAAGAAGAAAAAATTATTTATCATTTTCCTCCAAATTTGATGTGTAATATATGTTTATCTGCAAACTTTTCATAGATTTGAATATTTGAAACTTGTTTTACATATATGTACTAATAGATTTTTGTTTTATCAAGTATATTAAAAGTTGACATTAAAGGATATTGATGGAACTTGGAAGCTTATAAAATTAAGTGAAATGTGTATGTTTTTGGATGGAAAATGATTAGGAGACGACTTCTAACTTGTTAGAAGTGTAAAAATGAAACAAAAATAGTTAGATAATGTTATAGTAAGTTTCGGCTAAAGTGAAGGGGAGGAAGAAAACCTTGGTCACTTTGTTTAATATTATGTCAAATGATAGCTTGTGAAGCAGTGAGCATTCCTGTAAAAATGAAATAAAAAATGGTTAACTGAGTAGAAAGTAATGTGAATGTAGGAAACTTAAGTTGTCAACTTGATAGACCATGTATATTCAAGCTTTCCATTAGTATTTGATTTACTATATCTAAATATATTAATTTTATTTTATGATTTTCAATGATTTAATTAGTATTTAACAGATTATGTTTTGAATTGAAAACTATGATTTCAATTATAAAATTAGTAAATTCTTGATTTTAAGTTGAATTTGAATATTATGATTTCAAACGGTTGAAGAAGCATAAGCATGAGTTTGTTTCTTTAAAA
Organism: Gossypium rotundifolium; assembly: GCA_025506655.1. Lineage (NCBI taxonomy): Eukaryota > Viridiplantae > Streptophyta > Magnoliopsida > Malvales > Malvaceae > Gossypium > Gossypium rotundifolium. Next base: position 114,278,993 of record CP106727.1, on the reverse strand, counting down.
TAAACATTTTATATTATGTGATTTATGATTTAAATATGAAATGAAATTGAAATGAGAATGTTATGAAAATGGAAATGGAAATGAAATGGATGTTATAGTCATTTCACATTTTTATAATTTTATAAAATTAAATTTCAAGTCGATTGCAAAAAATGAAGAAGGTAATGACAATTGATACTTTTTTTAAGAGGAAAAGTAGTGATACTTATGATGCTAGTCGACTAGTGAACAATGAAGGTTCTCCAACTATTGAAGTTAATAATTCTAAATGTCCAAGACTTGTAAGTGAAGATCATCCAAATGTTTCTTTTGATATTAATAATCTAGAGCGAGATTCAGGATTATGTCCTCAAATATGGGAATATCCTGTTAATCAGCGAGATGATGCCATTCAAGCATATTTAGAAATGGGGCCATATCAAATATTGTAACACTCCAAACCCGTCTTAGACGTCCAGACCAAATCTAAAGAGTTACATCAACGATACTAAAAACATCACATTTATAATGCAGTCAAAATGAACCATTCATCACATAATACCCAACACAGCAATTAACTAAGTATATAATCTTTCTAAACACCATAATATCATAAAATACCAAAATTCCTAATAGTAGTATTTAAAAGAACGATAAAAGCTTGACCGAGCTTTCGGGGCGCTGACCCGTTCAAGTTTAAGAACCACCTGAAATCTAATCAATAACAAAGTGAGTTGTGAACTCAGTGCGTAAATGAAGTTTGTTCAATTAGAACACATTTATAAAATAGTTTCTAAATTCAAAGTCACAAACAGAGAGTTACACAGCCTAGACACACGCATGTGTCCTTGCCCTTGTGAACCCTACACTAACATGTCCATACACGGCCTGGGCACATGCCCATGTGGCTCCAAATCAATGAATAGTGAGTTACACGGCCACCCACACGGCCATGTGGCATCGACTGTCACATTTTTGGCGTATAAAATTCACAAAATTTGAGGTTTTCGGTATGAACCTAAAGGAATTTTGAAGCGATAACAACATGGAGTCTCTGAAACCTAAAACAACTGTAAAATCATTCAATCAACCAATTTTAGTGACAACGAAGTAAAATTATACACAGAAACTTATGTCAAAAACTTTGACATGTAAACCTTCAACGGAAATAACACTTATCGAAAGATTAACTGAAGTTAATCGGATTGTCCTGCCAAGACTCGTTATTTCCAACTCCTATTCCTAAAATAAGGAACCAACATCGCTTAATAATGAGAATTCATCCATTATCACAACTATCAACCATTCCACACCGTTCTTTCTTAGAACTTTAAAAAATTAACACAATTAACATCATAGAGGACTTACTTACTCGACCCGTGCAACAAATTAGAATGAGAAGTTCAATAATCGACACGGTACGCTCAAACGATGTAAAATGAAAGCAAAAGGAGAAAAAAGAAAAAGAAAACAAAAAAAAAAAAAGAAAAGAAAAGAGAAAGGAGGAAAGGATGAAAACAAAAAGAGAACATTTAAAAAAAAGCCTTTGTCTTAACCACCAACGTATTTCCGACAACAAGTAAAAATTTTCCTAACATACATGATAGGATTCAAACTCAAGACTAGACAAAATATGCTTAACCAATGAACCGACGGGCTCATTCTTGACATGGATTTACACAAAATTGCACTTAACTATGTAATGCATAGATAGGGTTGTTTTAAAAATAATAAAACTTTTAACTATGCAACTTGAACTTTAGACCTTAAACAAAATAGCAAAACACAGAGCCACAGATACAAAAATTAATTACTGCAGATTCCACAATTAAATTCTCAAAATTTTGGGGCGTTACAACTCTCCCCCTAAAAGAAATTTTGGCCTTGAAATTTACCAAACTCAAATATATACGGCTATTGTTGCCGAATTAAATCTTCAGGTTCCAAAGTGGCTTCCTCATTCCCGTGATTTCGCCACAAAACCTTCACCATAGGAACATTTTTCTTCCTCAATACCTTAACATCGTGATCTATGATCTGAATAGGTTCCTCCTTAAATGTTAAATCTGGTTGCAACTCGATTACATCGGCAAGAACAATGTGTGACAGATCAGATCGATACTGTCTGAACATCGAGACATGAAACACATCATGAATTCGCTCTAACTCCAGCAGTAGTTCTAATTGATATGCAACAGGTCTGACTCATTTCAGAATGCGATAAGGTCCAATGAACCTCGAGCTCAGCTTGCCCTTATGTCCAAATAGGAGAACCTTTTTTTCACGATGATACCTTCAAGAACACCTGATCACCTATAGAAAACTCGATATCTTTTCTTTTTAAATCAGCGCAGGACTTCTATCGATCAGATGTGGCTTTTAGTCTATCTCGAATTAATTTCACCGTGTTATCAGTTTCAGAAACTAGCTAGAGACCAAAAACTCGATGTTCACTTAATTTTGTCCAACATAGAGGAGTACGGCACCTACGACCATACAAGGCCTTGTAGGGTGCCATCTAAATACTAGACTGGAAATTGTTATTGCATGCAAACTCAACCAACAGTAAATGATCCTCCCAACTACCCCAGAACTCTATTACAGAACCCCAAACTATGTTCTCTAGAATCTAAATGACTCACTCAGACTGTCTATCATTTGAGGATGATACGCAGTACTAAAATTAAGTCGAGTGCCTAAAGCCTCATGAAGCTTTTTACAGAACCAAGATGTGAATGTGGATCTCTATCAGAGATGATTGAGACTGGAGTCCCATGTAGTCTCACAATTTTGGCAATATACAATTTAGCTAACTTTTTTAGGGAATAACTTGTTCTGATAGGGATGAAGTGAGCGGATTGGGTCAATCGATCAACAATGACCCAAACTAAATCTTTCTTAGTGGGGGTTAAAGGCAACCCACAAACAAAATCCATCTTTACATGCTCCCACTTCCTCAAGAATCTTAACTGGCTGAAGCAAACAGAAGTGCAATTGATGATCAGCCTTAACCTTTTGGCATGTCAGACAGTGGGACACAAAAGCAACTACCTCCTATTTTAGTCTGGGCCACCAATAGAGTTCACGGAGGTCCCGATACATTTTGTTCCCACCAGAATGCATAGTATAGGGACTACTATGCACCTCTAGTAGGATTGACTGCCTTAACTCTTTATCATTAGGTACACAAATTCGACCTCTGAAACACAGAACCTTGTCATTGTTTAAGCTGAAATCGAAAGTTTCGTTTGAACCAACCTGTTACTGTCGCTGAACTAAGGACTCATCACTCAACTATTTAGCTCAAATTTGCTCAACCCAAATCGGTTTAACATGTAATTCAGCTAATAGCCCACCATCCTCAACCAAACTCAGACAAGCTACCATTGCTCTCAGATCAGTCATTGCTCTACGCTTAAGGACATCAGCTACCACATTAGCCTTACGTGGATGATACTCTATCATGCAGTCATAATTTTTAAGTAACTCAACCCACTTGTGCTGCCAAAGATTTAACTCTTTTTGAGTTAATAGATATTTGAGGCTCTTGGGATTGGTGTAAATGATACATCTTCCACCATACAGATAGTGCCTCCATATCTTTAGAGCAAACACGATTGCAGCCATCTCAAGATCATGTATAGAGTAGTTACCCTCGTGTTTCTTAAGCTGTCGCGATACGTAAGCGACCACTTTACCATCTTGCATTAAAACACACCCTAGCCCAACATGTAATGCATCATTGTATACTACAAACTCTCGACTTGATTCCAGTTAAACTATAATAGGAGCTTGTGTCAAAGTGGACTTGAGATTGTGTCAGAGTGGACTTGAGCTAATCAAAACTAGACTGTTGTGCCTCAGACCACACAAATAGAGCATTCTTACATACCAACTTTGTGGAGTTGACGTAATCAGAGAAAATCCCTTGAATAACCTTCGGTAGTAACAAGCTAATCTCAGGAAATTATGAAGCTTAGATACATTTTTGGTTGCTTCCACTCAACTATAGCTTCTATTTTCTTAAGATCGACTCGAATCCCTTCCATAGTTACCACATGACCCAGAAAAGCAATTTCTTGTAACCAAAACTTGCACTTACTAAACCTAGCATACAACTATTTTTCTCAGAGTATCTGTAGTATAATGCGAAGGTGAGTATCATGCTCAAACTCAGTTTTAGAATAGATCAGGATTTTTTCGATAAAAACCACCACAAATTGGTCTAAGTACGATTGGAACACTCGATTCATTAAATCCACAAACATTGACGAGGCATTCGTCAAGCCAGAAGGCATCACCAGAATCAAATATGTAGGAAATGTATGCCTCACACCGTTTTTGGACTAACTTGTCCACTATAAGGGCAGAGATTACATTAGAGAGGTAATCTCGATGCTCACCAACCATAACCACCTCGTCATTCTCATCCGTTTTCAGAGTAACTCTCTTACTTGCATAGTCTAGATTGACCCGATATTCTATGAGCCAATCCATTCCCAAAATCAAATCAAACTCATTAAAGGGTAACTCCATTAGATCAGCTAGAAACATTGTACCCTGGATTTCTAAAAGTACCCGTCATATACTCTAGCAACCTAAACTGACTAACCCAAAAGACTAATCACAGAAAACTCTCTATCAGTATTTTCAGTAGTTAAAATCAGATTTCCAGAAATAGTACTAGCTATATAAGAGTGAGTAGATCCAATATCAACGAGATCATAGTACGGAATAAAATGAATAAAGGTTGTACCTACAATTACATCAGCATTATCGCTATTCTCGCGACGTCTCACTACGTAAACTAGTCGACTATCGAGTCTGACTGGCACCTCTACCCGGTGCTCTTTGTACTCTCCCTGAACCATTACCCCCTCTACTAGTACCACAACTTTTGAACCACTCTCGAAGGCCGAATGGAACCTGGAGCTAGAGCCTGTGCTGCAACTGGAACTTGATCTGACGGATGGGGGTAATCCCTAACTTCCTCCAACACTCATCTGGATGGCATTTCCCACAATCACTGCACAGTTGAATCTTAGTCACCATAACTGGTGCCTCGGGCCTCAAGGCCTTATCAAATCTCCCCCATTTTTTAGGGCGTTGTCCAGAAGTAGAGGGACTCAAATCCCTCTTAATCTTACTCTAATCCCTCTCACAGTCAAACCGCTCACGCTCATTATGCTTCACCTCTTCCACTATTTTTTCTTTATCAACTAGAACTACAAAAACCCACTCCCTTTGAGGAGCTATCAGAACCCATAGATCATATCTCAATCCTTCCTCAAACCTCATGCACTTGTCATAGTCAGACGCTACCAGTTTTCATGCATACCTACTCAGGCGCAAAAATTCAGCTTCATATTCAGTCACAGATTGGTTCTGAAAGGAGTATATTTTCTGATCTTTGTCAAGGATTAGTAGAGAATAAATGTCAAAGGTATATTTTCTTATTGATAGATAAATTTGTCTTCTATGGACTCTTCTTATTTCAACTGAAACTATAGAAAGAGCATTTTCGATGATGAAAATTGTCAAAACAAGGCTTCGCAATAAAATGGAGGATGAGTTTCTTATAGATAATCTTATTTATTTTTAGAGAGAGATTACTAAAACCATTGATTTAAACTCTATATTTACTAATTTTATTTCCTTGAAAGAACGTCGTGCACAATTTTAAGTAATTATATGCTATTTCCTCTTAATTGTTGAAATACTGCTTCTTTTGAATTGATTGTTTATATGTTTAAATTGATTGTTACATAACACTTCTAATTTTATCTTTGCCCCCAAGATTAATATCTTGGCTCCGCTACTGGCTCCGAGTAGTGTTGGTTTCAATTTTTTTATAAAGATGGTGTGTTGTTAGTTTTCAGTATAGAGTTAAGGGTTTATGTAGATGGTTTGAGTCAAAATTGGTTTTCATGAATATCATTTTTGGTTTCCAATAGAGAATAGGATGGTGCATACAACGTCTCAACAACGACTTAGGCACTGATTTAGGCTGCCACTGTAACAACTAGATTTTAGGTCTAGTCGAAATAGTAGTTTCGAGACCACAAATCTGACACGAAAAAATTATTTTTCTTATATTTTTATGGTCTACTATTTTATGTAATGAATATGTGAAAATTTTGTTTGAAAATTTTGACGTTTGAGCACTCAATTTAGCAAAAAGGACTAAATTGCAAAAAGAGCAAAACTTGAGTTCTATAAGTTAGAGGTGTCTAATTGCAATGAAATCTAATTTAAAGGTCCTTAGATGGTAATTAGACCATTACTTAAGCTAGTGGACATATATGGACATGGAGTAAGAGAAATTTTATGTTTTAAGTTAAGGGCATTTTGGTCATTTGGTTAATAAATGAATTAATAATCTAATTAAAAGCCAATTTTTTTCTCATCTTCGACCCGTTGGCTGAAATTTACAAGAGGAAGACATAGCCAAGGTTTTTCAAGCTTCCAAGCTCAATTGTAAGTCCGTTCTAGCCCCATTTTTATTAATTTTTATGTTTTTAAGATCCTTGTAACTCGATCTACCTATTTTTAGTACTAATTTGAAGTATGATTAAGTTATCGGGTTTTAACCATGTTATAAATGTGTGTATTTTGATGACTAATGGTAGAAAATGCATGTTTGTTTTTAGAAAAACAACTTTTGCTAAGTGATTTTTGGTAAAAATGTCAAAAAGGACCTATTTGTAAAAGCTACAAAAATGAGTAGTAAAAGTGTGATTAAATGAATAATGTGGGCTGTATGAGTATGTAAATGGTTTTTCTTGGCTTGGGTCTTTGAGAAATTGAATAGATTTCAATTTACAAGCCTAGGGACTAAATTGTAAAAATGTGAAACATTAGGGGCAAAAATATAATTTTTGCATAATAATGTGAGTATTAAATAAGTTAAATTTGTTATTTTAGATCAAGAAAATAAGGTTCGGACCTAGATCGGGGGAAAATAAAGTGTTTGACGATTAGGTCCCATTTCTACTATTTTCTACGAAGGTAAGTTCGTATGAACTATAAGTAATGCATTTTTATATTTATGTTTTAAATGCTTTAATATTGTATGAACTGTAATCTACCCTTTTGATGTATTCGACAATGTTTCGACAAGCTAGAAATTCTGGTTGAACCTTAAGAATAGATAGGATCAATTGTCATGACATTAAGGCTACTAAGATTACATGTAAGACCATATCTGCTATATGGCATCGATATGAGACTTCGTGTAAGACCATAGCTGGGCTATTGGCATCGATACAAGATTTCATGTAAGACCATATCTAGGATATGGCATTGGTACAATACTATGTGTATGAGATTGCCGAGTATCCTTTAGTATTCCAAGTGGTTCAACGAAAAATTTAACGGGGATGTCAAAGTTGTGAAAAACTATGGTTAGGTTGTGAATTGGTACAGGTATGTACGTAAAACTCATAATTAATGAGCTCGATGTATGATGAAACCTTGGTAAGGTTATGATTGAGTAAGTTATGACTACAAGATTTTAATAACATTTATGCCAATTTTCATCATGATAATATGTAAGTTAAATGTGTGGTTATGATGCTTATTATTTGCATATGAACTTACTAAGCTATATAGCTTACTCCCCTTTTCTTTCCATGTCTTATAGTGTCACCAAGCTAGCTCAAGGTTCGGAGATCATCGGAGATCCACTCACTATAACACCCTAAACCTGGCCCATGCGTTTCGACTAGATCTGGCGTGTTATGGAACACATAACACTTTATCGATTTTGAAAACACAAGTAAATTATTTAAAATTTGAATAAAGAAGTGACTTTTTGAAAATAAACCTCTTTGTATTATTATTACGTATAAATAAACCTTGTCATAAATTCATAAGTTGCATAACATTGAAAACTACTTAGTTGAATAAATCTAGGGGCCTTATTACATAAATATTCTCAAATAAAATAAAATAAAATTTAAAGAAATCCCAAAAATAATTTGTAGAAATAAAACTTGGTGGCCCCTCGAGTCCGTCTCGGCTCCCATGTCCACGATCTACTGCTCATCTGGAAGAGTAGAGAAAAGGAAAGCGTGATCACCAAGACTCAGTGTATAAATCTCAAAACACACAACGACCCGAGCCCACAAACACATTATGGGCCCTGGCCCATACATGAAGGTAACAATCATAATCACATGGTAAACGTTAAATAATGAATAACCCATCCCATCCTAGGTTTCCATCCTCTACACACCAACCCGTACCAACCATCACACCTTGGGGATTTCTACAATCAACCCTCCATCCGCTACACACCAAAATGATAGCGGCACTGCCTATTCCTATTAATTAGGAATCATTGAATATGGCATAGCCACCGATCACTATGTGACCTAACATTTGTATATGTGGGATTTCCACCACCAATCACCAAGTGACCTATCATGCACTTCCCCTTCAATATTATATTCCCACCCCATGCATACACATAAAGAAAACACCATGCAGTCATATATATTTTCTGATACACATAGGGAGTTCTATGTTTACGCATCTGCATCCTTGCCTAACCTTTTAGGGTTCCATTCATTGTCTAAACAACCTCATTCGCTTTTAAGCCCATAACATATATATAGTCATACATACATGTTAATTAGTGTGTTAGAGATCTACACACCTGATTACCGATAAGATGATGCTTTCTACGATGCTTTCTATGTCGACGCTATCCTTAGTCGACACTCATCGCTATCTCGCCTAAGGTGTTGTTCGAAGCAGGTCCACAACCAAGTGGCCAATCCTCGAATGGCGAATCTTCGCTCTTTTCTTAAACTTAGGATTTTCTCCTTTGCTTGATCCATATTTAATACCATCACAAGTCCTTATCAGAACTACTATCACAATATTTAATCGTTAATTCTCATTATAACCTTAAGATCTTGCATATAATGATCAAATCTAATAGAAATATAGGGAAACCTTCTTACCTTAAAACTCCTAAAAGTGAAGACTAGCTATTTTCGGCTTTTAGATCTAATTGACCAAGCTTCCTTCAAATCCCGAATTGCCGCCCAACATAGAATCATTGAACTGTTAATTTTTCAGTTTTTGCCTTTTAAGAACCAAAATAGAATATGAGATCTAATAGAAATCAGCACTTACCTTAGTATAGGGAATTCGGCTAACACTTAGAAAGGAGATTCGACAATGCCAAAGGAAAGATTTAAATGCTGGAAGAATAGAACTAATTCTCAAATAGGATGAATAAAAGAAAAGACTATAGATGTTCCAGCTTTTTAGAGAAATCGGCACAAGGAGGAAAAACTGGAGAAGAGTTTCGGCTTTTGAAGAAATTGGAGAGGGAGAGGCTAAGGAATTTTGGCACAATGGGAGAAGAAATTAGGGTTTTCAATGTCAGAATCAAGGAGCTATCCCCCCTATTTATAGATATTTCGACACCTCATGTATAAAACTGAAAATGCCCTTCCTAATTAATTAAAGTTCAAGCTAAATGAGAGGGAAAATTCGGCACCCCCTTTGCCATGCAGTAGCCGATTTCTACACTCCTCTAGGTGATGGATTTTCGGCCATCACCTCCCTTGTAGATAAGCTCCTAACTTTCCTCCTTTTTATCTACTATTTTATCAATTATAAAATCCATCTAAATCTTCCTTTTTTTGAGCCTTGTAGCTGTCCACTTCATCAAATCTTAATGCCTAAATTTAACTCACTTAAATTAAAAGATTTGGGCATCATTAAACTTAATATTTGGGCCCCTAATTCCTTGTATGTGGTGTCACCCTATTTTCATTTAAAGTGCCAAAATTGGCCTAAAAACATGGGCTCCTTGCAACCCAAAACTTGTTCATTTTTAATTGTTTATAACGCCACCTTAAAATAATTCAATCAAGGCCTTTGCCTAATCCTAAGCCCAATTTTGAACCCCTATCACTTAAACTAACAAATTAAACATATCCCCACACTAAATGCATAGGCCTATAAATTTAGGATGTTACAGTTCTACCCCCTTAAAGAAATTTCATCCTCAAAATTTCCAATTAACTAGTAATCAAACTACCTAAGTCTCACTACTATGCTTTCACTGTGCACTCTTATTCTAAAGCCAAAATAAACATTTAGTATACTATGGTAGGGTACGCACCGATATTCACATCTAGAGCATCCTCGTCCCCTTGGCGACGTGCAACATAGACCAAGGCTGGCTGTCTCGCCTCAGCATAGCCTGCACCTCCACGACCATGTCCTGTGCCATTGCCACCATTGACTTGACCACGGCCCCTTGGTGGTTGTTGACCTCCTCTTCCGTGGTGCATTCTCTCGACCAGGGCCCTTCAACGCCTGTTGCTATGGACGATTTCTAACTTGGTGGTCCATAGATCCACACCTAAACACTTCCAAAGGTGCACCTAACACTCACCAGATGGAACTTACCACATTGAGCACACTTTTGTGTTTGGTTAGCAGCAGCCGGTCTCTCATCCTGTTTCGGCTCGTCTGACCTAGGTCTTTTCTGAGTTTGCCCAACTACCCCTGACGATTCAAAATTCCTCTTACTTCCACTCCTATCTTTATCCCGATTCAGTTTCTCAGTCCGCTTTACCTCCTCAGCTATCTTAGCCTTTTCCACAAGCACAGCAAATTCCCTCTCCCGCTGTGGGGCTATCAGAATACAAGTCATCCCTTAGGCCATCTGTGAACCTAACACAACGTTCATGCTCCGTGGCTACCATCCCACGAGCATAACGGCTAAGGCATAAGAATTCAGCTTCATACGCAACCACTGACCTACTCCCTTGAACCAGATTTAGAAATGCTATGCACTGCACATCCACATAACTTGATCCAATATACTTATTCTGAAACACTGTTTTAAAGAGATTCCAGGTAATACGGTTAGCCACTATTCCATCCATAACCGTATGCCACCATTGGTAGGCTTCATCTCGCAGGAGAGATATAATCCCTTTCAACTTCTCCTCCTCCATAAAGTCTAAATCATCCATTATGCGTTCTACCGCCTCCAACCAATACTCAGATAAACTTGGGGCTACACCAGAAATTCCCCTAAACACTTCTGCCCCATTGGCCCTAAGCCACTCGCACGATTTTCAACTTCGTGCCCATGCCTACTCCAAGAACCTCTCTAAAACCCTCAACATCGCTTTGAGATATAGCATCATCTCCGCCATCGATCCCGACATTCGACCTCTTCACCGGCATTTCGCTTTCACGACCGTGGCGGATCCTCACGGTTCGACAGAGTCATCCTACCCTACTACAACCACGCATGCGCGTCCTGACCCCTTGTACTCATTCTACCGCTTCATGTTTATCTGATTAGAATTTTTATGAATTAGTAGTTTTCTTCCACTGATTAACAACGAACAATCTTATGGATAATAGTTTTAAAAGTAGTTCTTTCAAATTCGTACTCACAATATAGCCTCAAGTTCATATTCTCTAGGAAACACATACATTCAATCATCAACATCCATGAACTTACGTTCATCACAGAAAAGTGTTGTTGTTGTGGTTGTAGTTGTTTTACTTCCCAGGGGTATTTTCGTAATTTTATCCTACGGGGGTATTTTCGTAATTTTTCAAAATAAGGTTCCTTGGTGATTTTATAAATAATGGTATTTTAGTAATTTTGCAATTCGAGGGTATTTCGATAATTTTTGAGATTTAGGGGTATTTTAGTAATTTTGACATCTAGGGGTAATTCGATAATTTTACAAACCAGGGGTAATTTGGTAATTTTATAAACTAGGGGTATTTTGGTCATTTTACAATCCAAAGGTATTTTGGTAATTTCACAAATTAAGATATTTCAGTAATTTTTCAAATCAGGGATATTTTGATGTTGTTGTTGTCATTGCATTTTTTTTATTATTATTATTTCGAAGGGTATTTTAAAAAAAAGAATCTAGTTACTCTTGTAAACATACGATTTTTGGGTAAATTTTCAAAACATAGGTGTTGGTTGGAAATTTTCATAAATCTAGTATATTTCTTTGGAAATTTACAAAACTTAGGGGTTTTTGTTTGCAAAATAGGTGGTGGTCCCTTTCGGGTTTTAATTATAGGTTTGGCCCTTCAACAAGTCCTCATAATTAGAGTGAACAGCCACTACGCACCAGGTAAGATTCTAGGGAAGAAGAGGTGAGTCACTAGGACTGCTTAAATACCAAGCTCTTCCGGATCTATTCCTAGACATGCCTATGCTCGTTTCCACACCCTAGTCTTGCGACTCATTCATGGGTTTTGTTTAGTGAGGTTAAGTCTTATGAAATTTAAGGAGTTGTTTCAGCTAAGCCTAAAGTCCATCAAGTTCTAAATCTAATTAGTCTATGTCCCATAAAGCCCATCAAGCCCACATAAATATATAACACACAAAGAGTTCAGAATACTTAGCTGCGTGGATCGGGTGACGGTAGACTCGAAAGCCATATCCTCAAACTAGACATTTTTCTAAACAAAATTTTTTTCCAAAACACCTCTAGGCCTATTTCACAGCACAAATTTTGAACTGGGCTCTGATAACAAAATGTAACACCCCAAACCCGGCCCATGCGTTTCGACCAGATCTGGCGTGTTATGGAACACATAACACTTTCTCGGATTTTGAAAACACAAGTTAATTATTTAAAATTTGAATAAATAAGTGACTTTTTGGAAATAAACCTCTTTGTATTATTATTACGTATAAATAAACCTTGTCATAAATTCATAAGTTGCATAACATTGAAAACTACTTAGTTGGATAAAACTAGGGGCCTAATTATATAAATATTCTCAAATAAAATAAAATAAAATTTAAAGAAATCCCAAAAATAATTTGTAAAAATAAAACTTGATGGCCCCTCGAGTCCGTCTCGACTCCCATGTCCACGATCTACTGCTCATCTGGAAGAGCAGAGAAAAGGAAAGCGTGAGTCACCAAGACTTAGTGTATAAATCTCAAAAATACAACGACCTGAGCCCACAAACACATTATGGGCCATGGCCCATACATGAAGGTAACAATCATAATCACATGGTAAACGTTAAATAATGAATAACCCAACCCATCCTAGGTTTCCATCCTCTACACACCAACCCTTACCAACCATCACACCTTGGGGATTTCTACAATCAACCCTCCATCCGCCACACACCAAAACGACAGTCGCACTGCCTATTCCTATTAATTAGGAATCATTGAATGTGGCATAGTCAACGATCACTATGTGACCTAACATTTGTATATGTGGGATTTCCACCACCGATCACCAAGTGACCTATCATGCACTTCCCCTTCAATATCATATTCCCACCCCATGCATACATATAAAGAAAACATCATGCAGTCATATATATTTTCAGATACATATAAGGAGTTCTATGTTTACGTACCTAACATCCTTGCCTAAGCCTTTTAGGGTTCCATTCGACTGTCTAAATAGCCTCATTTCGGCTTTTAAGCCCATAACATATATATAGTCATACATACAGGTTTATTAGTGTGTTAGAGATCTACACACCTGATTACCGATAAGACGATGCTTTCTATGTCGATGCTATCCTTAGTCGACACTACTTCTATCTGCCTAAGATGTTGTTCAGAAGCTGGTCCACAACCAAGTGGCCAATCCCGAATGGCAGATACTGCTCTTTTCTTAAACTTAGGGATTTTCTCCTTTGCCTAATCCATATTTAATTCCATCACAAGTCCTTATCAAAACTACTATCACAATAATTAATCGTTAATTCTCATTATAACCTTAAGATCTTGCATATAATGATCAAATCTAATAGAAATCTAGGGAAACCTTCTTACCTTAAAAATCTCGAAAGTGGAGACTAGCTATTTTTGACTTCTAGATCTAATTGACCAAGCTTCCTTCAAATCCCGAATTGCCGCCCAACATAGAATCATTGAACTGTTAATTTTTTGGCTTTTGCCTTTTAAGAACTGAAATAGAATATGAGATCTAATAGAAATCGGCACTTACCTTAGTATAGGGAATTTTACTAAAACTTGGAAAGGAGATTCGACAATGCCAAAGGAAAGTTTTAAATGCCAAAGAATAGAACTAATTCTCAAATAGGATGAATAAAAGAAAAGACTATAGATGTTTCGGCTTTTTAGAGAAATCGGCACAAGAAGGAAAAAGTGGAGAAGAGTTTTGGCTTTTGAAGAAATTAGAGAAAAGAAATTAGAGAGGGAGAGGCTAAAGAAATTCGGCACAATGGGAGAAGAAATTAGGGTTTTCAATGTCAGAATCAAGGAGCTATCTCCCCCTATTTATAGATATTTCGACACCTCATGTATAAAACCGAAAATGCCCTTCCTAATTAATTATAATTCAAGCTAAATGAGAGGGAAAATTTGGCACCCTTTTGCCATGCAGTAGCCGATTTCTACACTCCTCTAGGTGATGGATTTTCGGCCATCACCTCCCTTGTAGATAAGCTCCTAACTTTTCTCCTTTTTATCTACTATTTTATCAATTATAAAATCCATCTAAATCTTCCTATTTTTGAGCCTTGTAGCCGTCCACCTCATCAAATCTTAATACCTAAATTTAACTCACTTAAATTAAAAGATTTGGGCCTCATTAAACTTAATATTTGGGCCTCTAATTCCTTGTATGTGGTGTTACCCTATTTTCATTTAAAGTGCTGAAATTGGCCTAAAAACATGGGCTCCTTGCGACCCAAAACTTGTTCCTTTTTAATTGTTAATGACGCCACCTTAAAATAATTCAATCAAGGCCTTTGCCTAATCCTAAGCCCAATTTTGAACCCCTATCACTTAAATTAACAAATTAAGCATATCCCCACACTAAATGCATAGGCCATAAATTTAGGATGTTACACTCACACTATCAACAATTATTTTGGTACCAATGAATTTAACATTTTGAGTTATGGCATGTATAGGGGACTTGGTCATTTTGTTATGTGTCATAATTGATTTGGCAAAATATGTTGGCTTATATTGGTTGAAAGTTCATTTTGTAAATGCCCATTGAAATTGGCTAATGTTGGTATAAGCATTTTATATGATGATGCCTTTCATGGATGTGGGAATTTACATGATATGAGTTGATAAGTATGTAATGTTTGTGTACGATATATGGTAGCTTGTGAATGATGTGTTGATGTCTTGGTTGTGGCTGATTTGGTTGTATATATATGCTTGAATTGGTGCTATGTTATGTAACAGCCCGATTTAGGGCCTAGTCAGAACAGTGGTTGCGAGACCACAAATTCTAGGTAATAATATGTGTTTTATTATTTTTATGAGGCCTATAGCATGCTTGCATGTTTGTGCAAAAATTTCATGAATAAATTTTATAAGTTAGTAAGCAATTTGTCTATTAGGACTAAATTGCAAAGATTGGAAAATATGAGATTATAGAATATTTAAGTATGAAATAGAATTAGAAAAATTATTATAAGTCCTTATTTAGCAATTAGACCAATATATGTCAAGATGGACAAAAATAGACATGGGAAAGAAAAATATCAAGAAAGGGTCTTAAGGGCATTTTTGTCATTTGGTTAATAAAAGAATTAAAAGGGAAAAAGAAGTCAAAATTGTGTCCATCTTCATACTCCATAGCCGAAAATCACAAGGACTCGATAGCTAGGGTTTTGTCATCTTTCAAGCTTGATTGTAAGTACCTCCTAGCCCCATTTTTAATGTTTTTCGTATTTTTTAAACCTTCGTAGCTCGATTTAGCCATTTCTAGCTATATTTTGAGTTAGGGTTTATGTTCAAAAATTTACCCATGTATGACATGCATGTATTTTGATGATTTATGGAAGATTATGAAAGTTTGATGTATGATAAACATCTTTTTCTAAGTAATTTTCATGAGAAATTCATAAAAGGAACTAAATTGTAAAAGTCATGAAAATGGTCATACATGAGTGAAATAGTGGAAATTGGGGGCTTTTGTAGTTAAGAAAATGATTCGGCTAGGCTTAAAATACAAGGAAGTTGAATAAAAATAATTTTACGAGCCTAGGGGTAAAAGTGTAATTATGTAAAAGTTTAGGGAAAAATTGTAATTTTGCCAAAGTATGATTCATGGGTCAATTTAGTCAATGTGAGTATTAAACAAGTGAAATTGTTATTTTAGATCAAGAAACACGAAGCCCGAATCGAAACCGAGGCAATAACAAGGTTGTGGACTAAATTGAATATCTACACACATTTTGAGTACCGAGGTAAGTTTGTGTGAAATTAAAGCTACATAATGATTTTATATTTTTAATTGCCTGATATGTAACACCCCAAACCCAGCCCATGCGTTAGGATCGATATGACATGTCACATGAGGACAACGTATAAAGTCCTTGTGATTTGTACTAAAATAAGTGTTATTTGGTTATGGTTAAGAAAACAAGTTTGGATGTAAATATTTGATAAAATACAATTATTTTTGAGAGGTTGATTGATGAATCAAAAATCGAGGTAGTGAACGTTAAAATCGTGACTTTTGAAAATGCCGTTAGTAATTTGAAAAGGAATTCGGGTTTAAATATTTCTACATATTTATAAAAACCTTTTTTAATCAATTTTGGAAACCGTTATTTATGATTTTTAGAAAAATCCCCATTTAAAACAAATCAAGCAAGATAATAAGTACGTCAAACATAAAGCAAAAATAAAATATTCTTGAGGCCTTATTACAACTTAAAAACCCAAAATAGTAAAAAGTAATAAAGTAACGTAAATAGAAATCTAAAGTTCAAAACACCAATTCTAAAGTATGGCCTCCACCGAGTCATCCATGGCCCAAGTCCACATCACTGAGCATTACTTGCAAGGGTTAAGGAAAAGGGGTGAGTTACTAGAACTCAATGCATAATCCCTTTACTGTCATCCACTAGGTCTGAACCCGTAAAGCAATATATTGGGCCTGAGCCCATATAGCATAATCTCGGGCCGAATCCCATTTACATAACAGTATATATATATATATATGTGCAATGTATGCAACCCAACCCATCCATCCATCACACCCCCGACCAGCCAGTCACACCTGTGGGGATCAAGTCAACCCACCCTGCCGCTCACACTAATTCGCAGGCAAGTTGCCATTTATAATATTTTTGGCTGAGCCACCAGAAACGTTACAGTCAAGCTACTTTTTATAATATTTATGGCTGAGCCACCAGAGTCATAAGCACATTAATGAACAAATTGTGGCAATGCCACTAGGCTACACTTCTCTTCATTCAATTTTTCCCAACCCTTGTAATATGTAACATGCAACATACATAATAAAGCATAATATCCACATATATGAACAACAATCATTAATCCAATAATTTATTACGGTCAATTGGCCAATTATAGAACTTTGTAATTCGGCCCACTAAAGCATTCTAACAATTCATCCCATAGGGGTATTTTCGTAATTCGGCCCATAGGGGCATTTTCGTAATTCGATAATTTTACCCATCGATGGTAATTCGGTAATCTCGCAACCCAGGGGTATTTCGGTAATTTACCCTCCAAGGTTATTTTGGTAAATTTTGCAACCCTTATTTCTATTGAAAATAGACTCATTAAGGAATCTATACATATAAATTATAACTCATAATTCACTTTGTAAAATTTTTAATGATTTTTCCAAGACAGAATAGGGAACCACAAAGTCATTCAAAACTGGTCTCACTAAAATTAAAAATATCATAGAATATAAAACTTCTCTTCCTACTCTGTTTCTTTCATATAAAAATAGACACAATAAGCTTTAATTCTATATCTTATTCACTTTCTAATTCCCTTTTCTCCTATTTTTCGTGATTTTTCAAAATCACATCACAGCTGCTAACCAAAAACTATTTCATTGCAAAAAATGGTTACCACTACAAACATACGCACGCCCGAGTGGTCATAGATGCCGGTTTCTGGCTTTTCGATCTTTCGACCGAATCACATAACATTTCATGCAAATATTCATAGAGGTGTGACATTACACACCTGATTTGGATTTCTTAAAGAACCACTCTTCATTGCCCCCACAATTGTGATCTTTCCCTACTAGGTTCTAAAATCCAGCCTTTCGCTTTGGCTATTGCAATGAGTTCCTAAAAATAAATAAGTGATGTACCAAATGGGTTAGCCTTCATCCAATATTTGGCCCTTCCACAAGAGCAAGAAGTTGATATCATCACCACAAAATAGAATCACATGAGTGGCACAAAACATCGAAATAAAGAGTAACATCTTACCACCAATATTTAGCCTAATCACCCACTTACCAATCAACTTCCGAAACTAAGGCTAAGAGAATGATAAGTAGCAGCAAAGAATAACTAGAAATTTTTGGCAAAACAAAGGAGAAAGATGCAGAATTTTGACTTTAGAGTTTCGGCAAGTGAGGGAAGAAATTAGGAAAAGAGAAAACTCAAAATGCTCCAAAGAAGAAAACTTTACATGCCCCAAAACTTACAAAACTATATTGGCTCTTTTCCCCCTACCAAACAGTGTATCCCTTTACCAAAATATGATGGTTGACCAATTTTCTTTCCAAAACACCTTCCACAAAATCGGCCAACATGTTCCCTCCCTTACCTTTTTCCTTTCTTCCTTTCCTTATTCTCTCCTTGATCTCCTCCTTACTCTTCTCCCTTGTGTTCTTTCCTTAAATAAAAAGTCTTCCTTACCATCTTTAAAGCTTGGCTGACACTTTCCATAAATACTTTATTAGTACAAAAAAATTAAATCCCAAAGGTTGCAATAGATGGGATTCAAACTCCAGCCCTTAAGCCCCTTCATGTGATGCCTAACCACCTTGCTACTAGCTCTTCTTGTGCTAGCAAGTTACCCACTCATTCCCTTATGCTAGACACCATTTGCCTTCTCCTCTTAAAGTGCTTCAACACTAAAATTTTCCTATAGCCTAACTTGAACCCAGAACTTCCTAGAAACCCCGTAACTTTCCAAAATCACCTTCCTAATAATTTCAACTTGAAATAATGCCGTTCTCTTATTCTCAAAAATTTTAAACACTCCTTACGCCTAAGGCCCAATGGGCCCAATTCTACTAGGCCTAATTTTAGGTCGTTACATGATATTATATGAAATGAATATTATTTCTATGAAAATCGACTAATTTCATGACATGAGATAAGGTGGTCCATATAAGACCATGTCTGGGACATGGCATCGGCACCAAATGTAGGTCCAGTATAAGACCATGTTTGGGACATGGCATTGACACCGAATAAAAGAGGTCTCGTATAAGACCATGTTTGGGACATGGCATCTACATCTTTATACGATCTAGTATAAGACCATATCTGGGATATGGCATCGACATCGAGATATGAGATCCCGTGTAAGACCATATCTGGGATGTGGCATCGGCATCAAGATGTGATCCCATGTAAGACCATTTCTGGGATATGGCATTGGCATCGTAGTACATGTATGATGAGATTGAGTATCCTTTGATATTTCGAGTAGTTTAACGGGCAAAGAGTTAAGTTTACATATAGATGACTAAGAGCTAAGTTTATGTTTAAAAGATTAAAAGTTCTAAAGTTGTATGACGAAGTGCTACAGGTACCTATGAGTAATATACGAGATATAAATGTGAAATGTGATGTGTGGATTGGTAAGATTGTGCATGAGTAAGTTATGTTGATGTATTTGAGAACTTGTGTTGCTATTATTCAATGAGATGAATGGATGTCATTATAAGTCTTTATGATGCTATTTATTTCATGCAAACTTACTAAGCTTAATGCTTACCCCTCTCTTTTCCCTTTTCCTTGTAGTATCGCCAAGCTAGATCGGGGATCGTAGGATGCCGGAGTACAGATCACACTATCAACTATTCTTTTGGTAACTTAAAGTTGATTTATTTTGAGTATGGCATGTATAGGAACTTGGTCATTTTGTTATGCCATATTTGATAGCCAAAATGTGGGCTATTAATGTCTTTCCTTTCATTTTGTAAATGGCCTTTGGAAATTGGTCAATACTTGTTAAATTTAATATATCCAATGATGATGATATTCATGAAGTGAAAATTAGTGCAATTGATTGAGTAAGTGTAAAGTGTATGCATGATGAATTAGTGGTTCTTCATAGTGTATTATTGCTATATAATGTATTGCTTGTGGTACTATAAATGTGTTTCGATTTTCAAGGTGGCATTTGGCTTGGTAAATAGCCTTTTAATTGTCCACACGGGTAGACACATGGGCGTGTGTCTAGGCCGTTTGTGACGCACGGTCACCCCCATGGGTGTGTTGATAGGCCGTGTGTTCCTTGCATCAAATATGGGAGAATTCAATTCGTCACACGAGCCAGCACACGGGCGTGTGACTAGGCCGTGTGCCCTTAAATGGTTGCTAATGTCATAAACAGAATGCTAAGGTTTTCCCACACGGGTGAGGACACGTGGCGTGTCTTGGTCGTGTGAAGGACACGGGCCATAGACACGGGCGTGTGCCAGGCCGTGTGAAAACCCCTGTCGATTCGAAATGAAAAATAAAATCCACACGGCCTGCCCACATGGGCGTGTTCCATTTCACACGAGAGTGTAGCCCTCTTTTAAGCAAAAATTTTCTAAGTGTGTAAAAGTTTTCGGTTTAGTCTCGAATCATTCTGTATGTATGTTTAGGGTCTTGTAGACCCATAATAGGGATGTTATGTATATGAATGAAAAAGTTTTAAGTTAGAACAAAATTTTATGGTTCGATATTGTATGTTTGAGCAAGTTAAGTTTGGTAATGCCTAGTACCCGGTTCTAGCGTTGAATACGGGTAAGGGGTGTTACATGTTATATAGTGTAGGTGTGTGCATTAAAGGGTGGAAAAATGGCTTGGTAAATAGCCTTATTTTTTTCCACACGACACACACGGGTGTGTGTCTAGGCCATGTGTGACACAATTGCCTCACCTTACTGGTATGTGTTTGACCTTGTGTCCCTGATCTAAATTTTTATAAATGTAATGTCTAGAATATAGTACATGGGCATGTGTCTTAGCCATGTGAAGTTTGCACCTATTGTAACACCTAAAAATCTGAGTATTGATATATTGCATGATTGGTGTTTAGATTATGAAGGAAAATTTTCTTACTTTTACTTTTGTGTTTATTATAGTCCTGAAGAAGAGTATAGCATAATTTGGGTAAAGAATAAATTTTATATTTGAGAATTTATTGAAGAGAAGCAAGTG
This sequence comes from Gossypium rotundifolium, assembly GCA_025506655.1. Lineage (NCBI taxonomy): Eukaryota > Viridiplantae > Streptophyta > Magnoliopsida > Malvales > Malvaceae > Gossypium > Gossypium rotundifolium. The sequence continues at coordinate 114,257,813 of CP106727.1, read as the reverse complement.
TCATTAATACTTAAGTTAATTTAAGTGATAATAAGTGACATAAGATGAGTACATGGCATGGTGGTGTTGGCGCATGAGTTGTAGCATGAGGGAGAGGTTCGAATCCTTGTTTAGCATCTAGGTAAATTTTATTTTAATTTTTTGCACATGTATAGCAAGTGTCGCCAAGCATAAATATGGTAAGTGTTGACCTTGTTATTTTTGGTTAGTATATCAAAGGAATAAGGTAAGTGTAAACATATGGTATGGAATCAAAACTTAAGGAAAGATATGGAGACATGGGGAAGTATCAAGGAGAATGTTTTGGAAACAAAATCATGGCCATTTGACCATGCATTTGACTGACAATATGGTCTAGGGAGGAGCCAAATTTTTGGTGTTAGTTTGGCTAGGATTTGAAGTCTCTTTTTGGTCATTCTTAGCATATGTGTAAAGTTTTGCAATCCTTTCTCAACTTTTCTCCCTTGGCTGAAATTATGCATTTGGTAAAGCCTAATTCTTTTGACCATTTGGTCATTTTTGTTCATCTTTTGAATTTTCTCTTGTGCTTCTTCTTAGTGCCGAAATTGTTAGTACCAAAAAAACCATATCTCTCTTTTTGTTTTCTTTCTCCATTGCCGAATGAACCTTTCTCTCTAATACATCTTTTCCTTTCTCTTTTCTTCTCTTTGAAAACCAAATCTTTATTATCATCTCTTCTCTTATTTTTTTTCTTTTCACTCATCTTTTCTCCATTGTTTTCTCCATGGCGAATGTTAGTGAGCCATAGCCAATCAATTTTTTCTTTTCTTTGGTTATCATAGTGAATCCTCCATCACTTAGAGACATCATTTTCAATCCTTTCTTTTCAACCGTGGACAAAAGGGTAAGAATTCTTTTAATTTCGTTTAGTTAGAAGTAGTCATGGTTAATTTTAATGGTGGTAAGAGGATCTTTTGGATCGAAATTTATTATTCCTTCTACTAAACGTTTCCAATGGTTATATTTTAGTGCGATAACGGAAGATCGGAAATCAAGTGGTCGTGAGTGACATAGAACGCTTGGATCGATTCTCCTTGTGGAACAAGAGTATTGTGGTAAGGAAATCTCGTTCTTAAAATCTTTAGTCATAATCGATATAAATATTATTAGGACATGCTAACAATCTTTTGATCTTGAAGACTTTCAAAATAGGGAAGAAAAGGGTGGTGTTTAGTCTTCGTAAGAGGGGCGGATCCACTATTCCCCCTAAGTTTAAATGAAGAGCAGTTTCGGCAGTCCGGGATTTTCCATCGGGTTGCGGACCATCTTCCGAAGGAAGTCAATTATTTGAAGTAGTAAGAACTCCCGAGCCTTTGTACGTTAGTGGATTCTCAGCGACTAACGAACCAATAAACGAGGAGAAATCGAAAATCGAAGTGATTCAAAATCAAGAGGGTAAGGTTTTGGATCTAATATCGATAATGTATTTTCATACAAAATAGTGTTCTAACGGATCAAAATATGTTTTAGGTGTCGAGGAGCGAGAAGGATTAGTACTCTCGATATCGAGGTGTGTAACTTCACACTTTTTCTCGGGTTTGGATGTTATTGCGGTATTGAGTAAAATCGTAAAAACATCTAGATCGGCTTAAAACTTAATAATTGGTATTTCGACGAAAATACATGAAAATGACAAAATTGTAGAAATTACGAAAACATCCTTGAAAAATTTGTTGTAAATATGTAAAATTGTATATCTCGTAATAATTGGGCCAAAATCTCTGTTAGATCGATAATTGGGTCGAAATCTCTGTTAGATTGATAATTGGGCCGAAATCTCTATTAGATCGATAATTGGGCCAAAATCTCTGTTAGATTGATAATTGGGCCGAAATCTCTGTTAGATCTATAATTGGGCCGAAATCTCTGTTAGATCGATAATTGGGTGAAATCTCTGTTAGATCATAATGGGCTATAATCTCTGTTAAAATTGTTAAGTGGGCTGAAACCCTGCTATATTGATAAATGGGCCAAATTCCTACTAAATCAATAATTTGAGCATAAGTTGTTAAATTGTTAATTGGGCCAAATGTTATTTTTGGGCCTTAATAAAAATTGGAAATATTGACTCTTGTTAATGGGCCTTTTAGATTAAATCATTGTATAATCACAGTTTACTTTGCATACATATTGCATGGGTTGGGAAAATAATGAAGAGAAGAAGGCCTGTTGCCAAAAATCTAGTTCGGTGGCTTTGCCACAAAATTATGGCTATTTGCCTCTAGTTCGGTGGCTCTGCCACAAAATTTATAAATGGCTATTTGCCTCTAGTTCGGTGGCTCTGCCACAAAAATAATAATTGGCTCAATGCCTCTAGTTCGGTGACTTTGTCACAATCTAGTTCGGTGGCTCTGCCACAAATATAAAATGGCTTAATGCCTACGATTGGTGTGATGGCGGGGTGGGTTGACTTGATCCCCACAGGTGTGATGGTTGGTACGGGGGTGTGTAGCGGATGGAATTAGGTTTGGGAGGGTAAAATTCATTTTTCATGCATGTTATTAATTATGTTATTCGTTATGCTATTAATTATGTAATTCATTATGTTGTTAATTCTGCTTATGGGCTCAAGGCCCAAATCCATAAATTGAAAATCTGGCATAGTGGACAAAGTAAGTGAGTTATACACTGAGTTCTAAGTAACTCACCCCCTCAAATTTTCCATCTCAGGTAATGGAAATTGACGTGGACTTGGGCCGAGGATGACTTCGTGGAGGCCATACTGCAAAATATGGGTTTATTAAACTCTGAACTTTTTAATAAGTATTTTACTATTTTGGGTTAATGTAATAAGGGCCTTTATTAATAATTTATGGATTTTTATGTGTGTTTGGTTTTAAATTATATTTTGGACATTTAAATATGGGCTTATGATTATATGATGTTTTTATCAAAATAAATTGGATTTTCAAATATATGAAATTCCTTTATAAATATTTTATTATTGTTAACTCTTAAATAAATTACCTAAGGGTTTTGATAATACAATGTTAATAATGCTTTTTTCAACTAATGTTTTCTAATATACATCAAATTAAAATACTTTTCTGATTTTTATTAAACCCCGTAATTAAAAATAATATTGTAGTTTTCAACTTATTGAAGATTTTAAGATAGCTCGATTCATGTGACAAACCAAATCTAGTCTTAATCCATAAACCGGGTTTGGGGTGTTACATTTAATGGTATCAGAGCCAGTTTCAAAAACTCAGCTGTGGTTTGGGTTCGCAAAATAACTTCTGTATGAAATCGTTCAATTATATTTTTTAAAGATTAGTATGGCTCCACAAGCATCCGGCAACAAGTCAAGTAAGTATTTATTGCTTAATGATTACTAAGATGATCATAGGAACACTCTAGAACTTCTAGTTTTAGATGTAAAAAATCGTAGAGATTGAAACTATAGGATATGTTGCGAAAAATAACTTTACCTCTCAAATCTCATAAAACATCGTTAATAAACACCGAAACAAATTTTCTGATTCATAAAACTTGTAATCAGATAAAAATGAACAAGCCATCATGAGCACTAGAGGACGTGGTCATGGACGCGGTAGACGCGTGGCCGTGGTAGAGGCCGAGGTGCTACAACTGAAGCACCAAATCATATGCCAGAAATGGACGCACCTGCGTCAATTGAGAGTGAGACGGGATCACGCGATCACGTGGAAGAAGATAATGCATTGACTCAAGCAATGCTGCGAGTCTTGGAAAGGGTCACCGGAACTAGAATTGGGCCAACAACTCGTGGGTCAATTTCAGAACGACTTAAGTCCAATAATGCAGAAGTTTTCAGAGGAGTTTCTGGTGTAGCTCTGAATGTGGCTGAATATTGGCTCGAAGTTGTGGAACGGATTATGGATGATATGGAATGCACTGTTGAGCAAAAACTGAAAGGAGCTGTATCCTTGTTAAGAGATGAGGCGTATCAGTGGTGGCTCACTGTTCGTGAAGGCACCGAAGCTGCACTGATTAATTGGAAATTCTTTAAAGCTGCCTTCCAAGGAAAATACATTGGAACGAGTTATGTAGACGCTCGAAGGATAGAATTTCTAAATCTTGTCCAAGGAAGTAAGACAGTGGCAGCATATGAAGCTAAGTTTCTACGTCTGAGCCGCTATGCTCAGACAATTGTATCAACAGATCACGAACGTTGTGTGCGTTTCGAAGATGGACTTAATGATGAGCTAAGGGTTCTGATTGCTCCACAGCAAGTTAGAACTTTTTCCACTCTTGTGGAGAAGGCCAAGATAGCCAAAGAGGCTAAGAACTCAGAACGGTAGAACCGAGAAAGATTTCGAAACAAGAGAGAGACACAGCAGTCTGGTTCTTCAAAGAGATTCCAGAAGAGACCTCGGAATGATGAACCAGTTCAAGGTAGAACACCGGTAACAAATAATTGAAGTCGAGATTGCGCTGAGTGTGGGAAAAGACATTTTGGAGAGTGTTGGAGGAAAACGAGTGCATGTTACAAATGCGGTTCAATGGATCATCAGTACAAAAATTATCCTCGACGTATGGATACGACTCAAGAAGTTCGTAATAATGATGCACAGCCGGCCAGAGGTAATCAGCAGCCACTGAGAGGTCGTGGACCAGGTCGTGGTTGTAATGGGGTTGGTCGTGGTCAAGGTGCACCGGTCGAGGCAATGGCCCCAGAGGGAACGCAGATGCAAGGCAGCCTGGACTGGTCTATGCAGTTAGACGCCGCGAGGACGGCAATGCACCAGATGTGATAACTGGTACATTCTTCATCTTCGATGTACCTGTTATTGCTTTAATAGATATTGGCTCTACCCATTCATATGTTGCTAGTGCCATATCTGGAAACCTGAATTTAGAATCTAAAATTACCGATAGTGGGATGACAGTAATTAGTCCTTTAGGTTAGTCGGTAATTGTTAATAAAATGTTTAAAGACGTGCCCTTAAAAATTCAAGAAGAGGTATTTTTAGCAAACTTGATGGAACTACCTTTCGGTGAGTTCGATCTCATTCTGGGCATAGATTGGTTGGTTAAACATCGGGCACAATTGGATTGTGCTGAAAAACGAATGTCAGTAAGAACCTCGGATGATAAGGAAATCATAATGATTGGTGAGCGAAGGAACTACTTGGCAAATGTGGTATCTGCATTAAAGGCAAAAAAGTCGGTTCGGAAAGGATATGGAGCATTCCTAGCCTTTATCTGTGCTTTGGATGCCAAAGAGTTATCTGTGAATGATGTGAGGATGGTGAAGGAATTTCCCGATGTATTTCCTGAAGAACTTCCTGGTATACCTCCAGATCGAGAAGTAGAATTTAGCATTGAGCTTTTGCTTGGGACAGCTCTAGTGTCCATTGCTCCTTATAGAATGGCACCGAAGAAGTTGGCTGAGCTTAAAGCTCAAATTCAAGAATTGCTGGATCGGGGATTTATTCGACCAAGTGTGTCTCCATGGGGAGCACCAGTCTTATTCGTCAAGAAGAAGGATGGATTGATGCGTATGTGCATTGACTACAGACAATTGAATAAATTGACGATCAAGAATCGGTATCCTCTGCCGAGAATTGATGACCTGTTTGATCAATTAAAAGGAGCTTCAGTTTTCTCCAAAATTGATTTGAGTTCGGGTTATCACCAGCTCAAGGTGAAAGAAGCGGACATTTATAAGACGGCATTTCGGACACGTTATGGACATTATGAGTTTGTAGCGATGCCGTTTGGATTAACCAATGCACCAGCCGCATTTATGGACATGATGAACCGAGTCTTTCAACCATATTTAAACCGGTTTGTGGTAGTGTTCATAGATGACATATTGGTTTATTCGAGAAATGAGGAGGAGCATGACAAGCATTTGCGGATAGTATTACTGACTACTTCGTGATAAGCAAGCTGTATGCCAAATTTAGTAAATGCGAATTTTGGCTAAAGGAAGTGACTTTCCTTGGTCATGTGGTATCAGCCGAAGGAATAAGGGTGGATCCTCGAAAAATTGAGGCTATTCTGGATTGGAAACCACCAACATCGGTAGCTAAAATTTGGAGTTTCTTGGGTTTGGCTGAATAATATAGACGTTTTGTTGAGGGTTTTCGTTGATTGTTGCACCCTAACTAAACTATTACGGAAGGAGCTCCGTATATTTGGACTAAAAAGCAAAGAAGAGAGTTTCAGAAATTGAAGAAGATCCCGACTAAGCTCCAGTTTTGATTCATGGGAGGTCGGAAAAGAATTCACTTGCTTATTGTGATGCGTCTCACACGGTCCAGGTTGTGTGTTGATGCAAAATGGAAAGGTGGTGGCCTATGCTTCTCGTCAATTGAGACCACACGAAGTAAACTACCCTACTCATGATTTAGAGTTAGTCTGCTTGTTGTCTTTGCTCTAAAGATTTGGAGGCACTATTTCTATGGTGAGAAGTCAATAATCTACACGGATCACAAGAGTCTTAAATACCTCCTTCCCAAAAGGAGTTGAATTTAAGACAAAGAAGATGGGTAGAATTATTAAAGGATTATGATTTCTCAATCGAATATCATCCTGGAAAGGCTAACGTGGTAGCTGACGCATTAAGTCGTAAGGCAGTATCTGATTTGAGAGCATTGTTTGCCCATTTGAGTCTGTATGAGGATGGTAGTTTGTTAGCAGAACTTTAGGTGAAGCCTCTGTGGTTGGAACAAATCAGGGAAAAACAGACATCAGATGAGAAGTTGGGACCTTTACTTCAGCAAGTTGAAAATGGTGAAATCGAGGATTTTGGATTAAACACGGAAGATGTGTTGTGCTTTCGAGGAAGAGTATGTATGCCTAAGGACTTAGATCTGAGGCAAATGATTCTACGGGAGGCGCATAGTATCCCTTATGCTATGCATCCCGAAGGAAATAAGATGTATCGAGATCTCCGTGAACAGTATTGGTGGCGTGGTTGAAGCGTGAAATTTTAGAATTTGTGGGAAAATGTTTGACTTGTCAGCAAGTGAAGGCAGAACATCAATTACCGTCGGATTGTTACAACCGGTAAGGATTCCTCTTTGGAAATGGGAGCGGATAACTATGGATTTTGTTAGTGGGTTACCGTTAACACCTACTAAGAAAAATTCTATTTGGGTAATTGTTGATCGTTTGACGAAGATCGCTTATTTCCTACCGGTTTATACGGATTATTCATTGCGAAGTTGGTAAAGCATGCGTGTCTCGAAATTGTGAGGTTGCATGGGTATTTTGTATCTATTATATCGACGGGATCCCGATTTACATCACGATTTTGGAAAGCTCGCATGAAGCCTTGGGGACAAAGTTGAATTTCAAGATGACTTTTCATCCTCGGTCGATGGTCGATCGGAGAGGTAATTGGATATTGGAAGATATGTTAAGGGGATGTGTAATCGACTTCAGGGGTAGTTGGGAAGATTATCTACCACTGGCAGAATCCGCGTATAACAACAGCTATCAGTCTAGCATTCAGATGGCACCTTACGAGGCATTGTATGGTCGTAAGTGTTGTTCTCCTATTTGTTGGACTGAGTTGGGCGAACGACAGATGTTAGGTCCTGAGATGATATCTAAAACAGAGGAAAAAGGTAAAAGTTATTCGAGCACGGTTGAAAAAAACATCAGATAGACAGAAGTCGTATGCAAACCTGAAGCGAAAGGATATCGAGTATGATGTGGGGGATCAGGTTTTCTTGAAGGTCTCACCTTGGAAAAAGATCTTCAGGTTTGGAAAGAAGGGCAAGCTAAGTCCTAGGTACATTGGACCTTATCGTGTGCTGAAGCGTGTTGGTCCAGTGGCTTATCAGATTGAGTTACCTCCGGAATTGGATCAAATTCATAATGTTTTTCATGTTTCCATGTTGAGGTGTTATAGATCGGATCCTTCACACATAGTACCGGTAGAAGAAGTGGAATTGAATTCAGATTTGTCTTTTGAGGAAGAACCAGTGGAAATCTTAGACCGAGATGTCAAAGTGCTAAGAAAGAAAATCGTGCTGTCGGTCAAAGTTCTATGGCGTAACCACGAAGTGGAGGAAGCTACGTGGGAGCCCGAGGATGCAATTCACAACAATACCCTCACCTCTTTCAATCGGTAAATTTCGAGGACTAAATTTTCTTTAAGGAGGGTAGAGTTGTAACACCCTAAAAATCTGAGTATTGATATATTTCATGATTGGTGTTTAGATTATGAAGGAAAATTTTCTTACTTTTACTTTTGTGTTTATTATAGTCCTGAAGAAGAGTATAGCATAATTTGGGCAAAGAATAAATTTTATATTTGAGAATTTATTGAAGAGAAGCAAGTGTCATTAATACTTAAGTTAATTTAAGTGATAATAAGTGACATAAGATGAGTACATGGCATGGTGGTGTTGGCACATGAGTTGTAGCATGAGGGGAGAGGTTCGAATCCTTGTTTAGCATCTAGGTAAATTTTATTTTAATTTTTCTATACATGTATAGCAAGTGTCGCCAAGCATAAATATGGTAAGTGTTGACCTTGTTATTTTTGGTTAGTATATCAAAGGAATAAGGTAAGTGTAAACATATTGTATGGAATCAAAACTTAAGGAAAGATATGGAGACATGGGGCAAGCATCAAGGAGAATGTTTTGGAAACAAAATCATGGCCATTTGACCATGCATTTGACTGACAATATGGTCTAGGGAGGGAGCCGAATTTTGGTGTTAGTTTGGCTAGGATTTGAAGTCTCTTTTGGTCATTCTTAGCATATGTGCAAAGTTTTGCAATCCTTTCTCAACTTTTCTCCCTTGGCGAAATTGTGCATTTGGTAAAGCCTAATTCTTTTGACCATTTGGTCATTTTGTTCATCTTTTGAATTTTCTCTTGTGCTTCTTCTTAGTGCCGAAATTGTTAGTACCAAAAGACCATATCTCTCTTTTGTTTTCTTTCTCCATTCTTAGAATGAACCTTGCTCTCTAATACATCTTTTCCTTTCTCTTTCTTCTCTTTGAAAACCGAATCTTTATTATCATCTCTTCTCTTATTTTTTTCTTTTCACTCATCTTTTCTCCATTGTTTTTCTCCATGGCCGAATGTTAGTGAGCCATAGCCGAATCAATTTTTTCTTTTCTTTGGTTATCATAGCCGAATCCTCCATCACTTAGAGACATCATTTTCAATCCTTTCTTTTCAACCGTGGACAAAAGGGTAAGAATTCTTTTTAATTTCGTTTAGTTAGAAGTAGTCATGGCCGAATTTTAATGGTGGTAAGAGGATCTTTTGGATCGAAATTTATTATTCCTTCTACTAAACGTTTCCAATGGTTATATTTTAGTGCGATAACGGAAGATCGAAATCAAGTGGTCGTGAGTGACATAGAACGCTTGGATCGATTCTCCTTGTGGAACAAGAGTATTGTGGTAAGGAAATCTCGTTCTTAAAACCTTTAGTCATAATCGATATAAATATTATTAGGACGTGCTAACAATCTTTTGATCTTGAAGACTTTCAAAATAGGGAAGAAAAGGCGGTGTTTAGTCTTCGTAAGAGGGCGGATCCACTATTCCCCTAAGTTTAAGCGAAGAGCGGTTTGATGATCGGGATTTTCCACGGGTTCTTGACCATCTTTCAAGGAAGTCAATTATTTGAAGTAATAAGAACTCCCGAGCCTTTGTACGTTAGTGGATTCTCAGCGACTAACGAACCAATAAACGAGGAGAAATCGAAAATCGAAGTGATTCAAAATCAAGAGGGTAGGGTTTTGGATCTAATATCGATAATGTATTTTCATACAAAATAGTGTTCTAACGGATCGAAATATGTTTTAGGTGTCGAGGAGCGAGAAGGATTAGTACTCTCGATATCGAGGTGTGTAACTTCACACTTTTTCTCGGGTTTGGATGTTATTGCGGTATTGAGTAAAATCGTAAAAACGTCTAGATCGGCTTAAAACGTAATAATTGGTATTTCGACGAAAATACATGAAAACAACAAAATTGTATAAATTACGAAAACGCCCTCGAAAAATTCGTTGTAAATATGTAAAATTGTATATCTCGTAATAATTGGGCCGAAATCTCTGTTAGATCGATAATTGGGTTGAAATCTCTGTTAGATTGATAATTGGGCCGAAATCTCTATTAGATCGATAATTGGGCCGAAATCTCTGTTAGATCGATAATTGGTCCGAAATATCTGTTAGATCGATAATTGGGCGAAATCTCTGTTAGATCATAATGGGCCATAATCCCTGTTAAAATTGTTAAATGGGCTGAAATCCCTGCTAGATTGATAAATGGGCCAAATTCCTGCTAAATCAATAATTTGAGCATAAGTTGTTAAATTGTTAATTGGGCCAAATGTTATTTTTGGGCCTTAATAAAAATTGGAAATATTGACTCTTGTTAATGGGCCTTTTAGATTAAATCATTGTATAATCACAGTTTACTTTGCATACATATTGCATGGGTTGGGAAAATGATGAAGAGAAGAAGGCCTGTTGCCAAAAATCTAGTTCGGTGGCTTTGCCACAAAATTATGGCTATTTGCCTCTAGTTCGGTGGCTCTGCCACAAAAATAATAATTGGCTCAATGCCTCTAGTTCGGTGACTTTGTCACAATGTAGTTCGGTGGCTCTGCCACAAATATAAAATGGCTTAATGCCTACGATTGGTGTGATGGCGGGGTGGTGACTTGATCCCCACAGTGTGATGGTTGGTGCGGGGTGTGTAGCGGATGGAATTAGGTTTGGGAGGTAAAATTCATTTTCATGCATGTTATTAATTATGTTATTCGTTATGCTATTAATTATGTTATTCATTATGTTGTTAATTCTGCTTATGGGCATAAGGCCCAAATCCATAAATTGAAAATCTGGCCCAGTGGACAAAGTAAGTGAGTTATACACCGAGTTCTAAGTAACTCACCCCTCAAATTTTCCATCTCGGGTAATGGAAATTGACGTGGACTTGGGCGAGGATGACTTCGTGGAGGCCATCTTGCAAAATATGGGTTTATTAAACTCGAACTTTTTAATAAGTATTTCACTATTTTGGGTTAATGTAATAAGGGCCTTTATTAATAATTTATGGATTTTTATGTGTGTTTGGTTTTAAATTATATTTTGGACATTTAAATATGGGCTTATGATTATATAATGTTTTATCAAAATAAATTGGGTTTTCAAATATATGAAATTCCTTTATAAATATTTTATTATTGTTAACTCTTAAATAAATTACCTAAGGGTTTTTGATAATACAATGTTAATAATGTTTTTTCAACTAATGTTTTCTAATATACATCAAATTAAAATACTCTTCTGATTTTTATTAAACCCCGTAATTAAAAATAATATTGTAGTTTTCAACTTATTGAAGATTTTAAGATAGCTCGATTCATGTGACAAACCAAATCTAGTCTTAATCCATAGACCGGGTTTGGGGTGTTACACCTATTTTATGAAAAATTATGAAAATTAAATCAACCACACGACCTAGCACACGAGTGTATGGCACGACCGTGTGGCACAAGTTAGAGAGCTCCCTAATTTGAACACGACCTGTAGCACGGGTGTGTCGCATGGTCACACAGGCGTGTCCCAAATCCACATTGGCATATGACCCCTATAACATGTAAAATTTTTTAAAGTTCTCAGTTTAGTCCCAAATCACTTCCAATGCATATTTTGAGCCTCTTAGGCTCGTTTTAGGGACAATACGAATGTGTGTGAAAAGTTTTTAATTCGGATGGAAATTTATGATTCAGAAATGTATGTTTTCTTGTGTTTATGTCTGGTAATGCCTCGTACCCTGTTTTAGTGTCGAATACGAGTAAGGGGGTGCTACAGCCACTTTGCAAGGGTAAGTGATTAATGTTTTAGGATTAAGGGTTGTTTCATTTGGTTAAGCTTTAGTATGGTGGTTGCATTTGATTTGTGACTTGGTTTTAAGTGTATGATTGATAATTTTCACTATCTGGGATGTTGATTTAGGTATAGGAATTCTCATGGTTGAGTTTTCTTTAGAAACTAATTAGGTGTGTAACAAAAAACCTGAAAAGTAGCAAATGACATAAAATCGAAAAGCATTATCAATGTCATATGGCTATGTGCCAGGCTGTATAGGCCACACGGTCGTGTGGTAGGCTGTGTGTCAGCTCGTATGGGTTACACGGCCATGTGGTAGGTTGTGTGGCAGCTCGTGTGGGTCACACAGCCGTGTGGAAGGTCGTGTGGTAGCCCGTGTGGGTCGCACAATCGTGTAGTAGGCCATGTGGTAGCCCGTGTGGGTCATAAGGCCATTTGTCAAGCCGAGTGGACCAGACGGGCTTGTGGGCCCATTTTTTTGAAAATTTCCACCTAAGACCGTTTGGCTCCGAAATTCGTAATTAGACCTCCCATGGTATTTATGGATATATGCTTGTATGCAATATAGGTAAGGTATCTAAAAAATACATGTATGTTCTGTGTATTGATAACTTTGAAAGCATGATTACGTATGGAAAGCATGCAAGAAATCTATTTATGGGATATATGTGTTAGTTTATTTATGCAGTGCATTGGGGTAGGTTTGATATTTAATGGAAGAAGTGTATTCTTGTAATATTACTTCAATTTTGGCAATTAAACTAATATATATGTCTGGCAACTCAATTGCACCTTATCTGAGTGGCATACCACCATAACCCAGTGTGATTGGATGGATGGACTCTTGTAGTCCTAAAGAGTGTGATTGGTTGGATAGAGTTGGTGTGTAGCGAATGGGGGTAGGATCAGAATCGCATCTATATCGAATCGTATGCGCATTCAGATCTCAATCTGCGTCTACATCCGCATCTAAATTTGAATATGCACCCATATCTGATTATGAAAATACTTTTGATTTTGAATAGGAGAATATGTTTGAATTTGTATCTGAAAATGTATCTATTTATTTATGTGTATTTGATTTGTTGATTGGGATCTGTTACACACCAAGCTCGTAAGCTCACTCTTTGTTTGTTTTCCTTTCAAGTAACTAGAAAGTTTAGGACCGAACGGCGTACAGGAGCTCGGATTGGTTTTTCACTTAAGATGGTTTGAATCATTTTTAATTAAATTTTCTAGACTTTTGATTTTGGAATAAGTTTTCTAATTTGGTTTTGGGTTTGGGTTTTGTTATTTGTTTTGATTTTTCTGCATTTTTTCTGTTAAGTTGATGGAAGCCTTGGTCTTTAAAATTAAACAAATATGAGTTTTCCCTGAAAATTTTGAAACAAGTTTTATCTAAGTTAATATCGAAAGTTTCAGATTATGCACAATCAATAAATATATATACACCTTTTCTCTAATCTAAATCACGGTTTTCGAATTAGCTACTCAGATATTTTCGCTGCAAATCTAGATATTAAATTAAGCATTTTTTTCCTAAAATAAATAAATTCTGCTTGTGATTTCATAATGAACTTGTAAATGTTTTGACGTAAATAAAATTATCAGAATTTACAATTTCTAAAGGTAGAATAAAATAATAACGTCTAAGTTGAGTTTGGGGTGTTACAATTTCTCTGATAAAATCTGGTCCCACTAACTTATTTTCACTTATTTCTTTCTAGCAAACAATAGTTCTACACTTCCTTGCATATAACATTTCATATGCTGCCATTTTAGTGCTGGACTAATAGCTTTTATTATAAGTGAATTTTACTAATGGAAAATATCTTTCTCAACTTCCTTCAAACTCAATGACACAAATTCTCAACATGTCTTCCAAAATATGAACTACCTGTTCGGATTGACCATCAGTTTGAGGATGGAATGCAGTACTAAAATTTTATCGGGTGCCTAGAGCTTCATGTCACTTCTCCCAAAATCTTGAAGTAAGTCTTGGATCTCTGTCAGAAATGATAGATTTCAACACTCCACGAAGTCTCACTATTTCATTTATATATAATTATGCATATCTTTCCATCAATTAATATGTTCGAACAGGTGGAGAATGAAAAGATTTTTTCAAGCTATCTACAATCACCCAAATTACATCTTTCTTAGTTGGTGTGAGTGGTAAACAAACCAAAAAAATACATTGTAATCCTCTCCCACTTCCATTTGGGTATTGTTATATGTTGTAATCCTACTCCACATTTCGCTTCCATTTGGGTATCCTTTTTCATTCTCTTCCACCAATAAAAAGGCTTCAAATCATGGTACATTTTGTTACTTCCTGGATGCATAAAAAATGAGCTATAGTGAGCTTCCCATAGTATAATTTGCTTCAATTCATCATTTTAAGGCACACAAAGCTTACCTTGAAACCATAAATTTCCTTCGCTATCCACCACAAATCCACTACTCTTTCCATCTTCAACTTGTTTCTTGATCAAATCCATCTTTATATCTTCCTTTTTGGCATCTTTCACATCTTGCAACAAAGTTTGTTTCACCTTTAGCTCAACTATTAACATTCTATTTTGTTCCAACTTTAAATGCACATTAATTGCTTACAAGGCCATTAATGACATCCTACTCAATGTATTGGCACTACATTTGCTTTTCCCATATGGTAATCGATGATATAGTCATAATCTTCCAATAATTTGATCCATCTTCTCTAACTAAAATTTAATTCTTTCTGAGACAAAAAATATTTAGACTTTTTTATCTATAAAAATTTGACATTTTTCTTCATAACGATAGTGTCTCCAAATCTTCAAAAATAACACTACTACTGCCAACTCTAAATCATGTGTGGGGGTAATTTCTTTCATGTGGTTTCAATTGTCTAGAAGCATATACAACCACTTTTTCGTCTTGTATCAATACACATCCTAAACCACTATAAGATGTACCACTGTAGACTACATATTCTCTTCTTGGATTAGGTTGTGCTAGTACTAGAGCTTCTATAAACGCTACTTTTAACTTTACAAAACTCTCTTGGCACTTTTATTTCCACTCAAATCTGACATCTTTTTATAGTAATCTAGCCAATGGCAATATAATCATAGAAAGCCATTCTACAAATCTTCTATATTCACCTGCTAATCCAAGGAAACTTCTCACTTCAATTACATTCTTTGGTCGCTTCCACTTTTTTTGGGTCAACCCAAATACCATCAATTAACACAATATGTCCTAAAAAAGCCAATTCTTTTAATTTAGTAGGTGCCATTCAATAAAATGTAATGGATATTGGAGCAGTGCTAGTTTTCACTTCAATAGCAAATTCTACTTCTCTATCGAGTGGCCAACTTGGCAACTCTTCTAGAAAGACATCAGGATAATCCCATATTGTTGGTATCTCTTCCAACCTAGGATTTGCCATCCTAGTATAAAAAATGTAAGCAAAAATGCATCACACCCTTTTCTCACCATTTTAAAGGCTTCAATTGCTGACACTACATTCAAGAAAGAACTAAATTTTTCACCGATCATTACCACTTCTTCTCCCTTGTAACGACTTGAAAGTCAGTGGTGTCAAAAATATGATTTTGAAACCCCATTTTCAATGTTCGAGTCCATAAATATTGATATTTACGAGGATAGTATAAAGATTAATTCAAGTTTGGTCCCTCAATTTTGTCAAATTCATAGTTAATTAAGGTATAAAGACAATTGTAAAAGTTGTAAAAGTTCATTGCTATGAATTTTTAATTAACCAAATGACCAATGAACAATTGGACCACTATATTATGACCAAACGATGGTGGATGTTTGGTGTAGTCACTAAATTTACTAATTCATATTTAGATTAGTTAATCATAATCAATTAATTTAAAGAAGATTAATTAAAAATTAAACAAACTAAAAAAAAAAGACAAATTAAAAGAAAACATAAGTTATTTCTTCTCCCCGTCTTCACCACCGAAACAAGAAAGAAAAAAAAAGCATTCATGCATTCAACATTTGGCTCTAGATTTGTAAGCTCAATTTAGTCATTTTCTTATAATTTTTATTTTTTTAAGGTCGTGAGAGCTTGATTTACCTAGTCCATGTACCAATTTTCAAAACTGTTAAAGTTTCTAAAATTTCAATTTATGAATGCTTGAAGAAATTGGAATTAATTTGTTAGATTTTAAGCTTATATATGAAAAAGAACTCATTTGTAAAGTAAAAATTGTTAGTTTTGAAAATAGGAATCAAAAGTGTAAATATTTCAAACTTGGTATGAAATTTCTATAATTATAGATAGTAGAGGGTCTTAGAAGGTTATAATTGAGATTGATTTCAAAATTAAAGCTCAAATTTGAAAGATATTGCAATTTCAAGTTTAGGGACTAAATTTGTAACACCTCAAACCCGACCCATACGTCATGACCGGATTAGGTATGCTACTGTTTGAACGTTGAAAACTTTGCTTTGATGGGTTTTGAAAAGCTCAGTTTATTTTAACCGATTAATCATTAATTGTGACATTTTTGAAGAAACTTTATCATTTGCGTTGAACATGCTTGACAAACCCATTTTTATTTCACTTTATGATTAAGACTTTGAAAACTTAAGTTTATAAGATGTAACATAAAAAAAATATAATTCGATAACCTAAGTTATAGAGGCCTTATTACAAAAATAATCCCAAAATTGAAACTTAAAGGAAAACCAAAAATAGTCTATGAAGATAAAAGACTTGATGGCCCCTCGAGTCCGCCTCGGCTCCCATGTCCACGATCTACTGCTCAAAAGTTGGGAAAAATAAAAGGGTGAGTCACCAAGACTCAGTGTGCAAATCCTAAAAACACATAAAAGCCTTGGGCCCACAAACACATTATGGGCCTTAGGCCATACACAATGGCAACAGAATATATTTACATGTAATATGGCCTATCCCAAACCTAAGAGTCCATCTTCTACACACCCCGTACCAACCATCACACCGTGGGAATTTCTACAATCAACCCTCCATCCGCTACACACCATATGGACAACGTGCTACCTGTCGTAAAGACCTATCACTATGTGACCTATGTGGCAAAGCCACCGATCGCTATGCGACCTTAATAATATATCGACAACTGTGCTACCTGTCATAAAGACCGATCACTATGTGACCTATGTGGCAAAACCACCGATCGCTATGCGACCTACTTCCCTTCATCATATCAATCCCATCCCATGCATACATACATGAAAGAATCAGAACATTAAACTACCTAAACAGATCACATACTTTTACATACTTCGATACACATAGAGATGTTTCTATGATTACGTACCTGGCATCCATTGCTACCCTTTTTAGGTAACAAGACTGTTCATACAGCCTCATTTTCTAGCTTTTAGCCCATAACATACATATAATATAGATTAACTAGTATGACAGAGATCTACACACTTGATTACCGATAAAATAATACTTTCTATGTCGCCACTATCAGAAGTCGATACGACTGCTAACTTTCTAAGGTTTTGTTCTAAAGTCGATCCACAACCCGGCAGCCATTCCCGTATTGATGACACCGCACGTTTCTTGAACTTTGGGGCTGGGACTACAGATCCAACCCCTTCCTTTGATTTGCTTGAAATCCCAAAAAAGTAATGTGGTTCGAAGGTTAACGATTTCTAGCTTAGAAACCTAGGCAATTAGATCCCCTTCAAAAACCCAGGATGTCATCCAAAAGAACACAAGATCAGTGAATACAAACATCAACTAATGATGGCCTTACAACCCACTAGCCATTCGGCTATGATCTTCAAAAACTAAAAACTAACAAAGGAATAAGAGAACACTCTTACCTTATCACAGCAGATCCGAATGATACTTAAGAGATTTCGGTATTAGCCTAATAGTGGACAGGATTCGGTAATGATTAGGAAAAATTGGATAAGAAAGCTGAAAAGAAAAATAGAGAGGCTTAGACGTTTTAGCTTTTCAATATCAATCGCCTATGGTATGAAAGTGGAGAGGAAAGTAGAGTTACGAGTTTTCGGTTTAGGCATAAAAGGAGAAGAAGAAACCTTAGTTGCTGAAATTAGGAGGAGAAAAGAAGAAGTGAAAGAAAATCAAAAAGCTATGCTTTAGGAAAATAATGAGAATTTGACACCCCCTTAGCCCTATCTAGCCGTTTTGCCCCTTTGCACTCAATGTTGGAATTTCGGCCACCACTGTGACCAGCAGATAAATCATAAATTTCCTCCCTTATCTTTATCTACCACTCATCCTCAGTGTCATGGATAACACCACCTCTCCCTTCCTTTATCAGCACATTATCATCATTAAAAATTCCTAATTTCAAGCATCATTGTCGTCCCCTCTACCCATCTAATTGCCGAAAATTAACTAGATTAAATTAAAAAGAATTGGGCTTTATGCAACTTGAATTTGGGCCTCCTCAGCTGATGCCACTTCTCTGCTCTCTCTAAGTGGTGCCACTTTGCCACTGGCCACAAGCCTATTTTTTATTTTAAAACACAGATAACCTCTTTTAAGCCCTAACTTATCAGGCTTTCCACTAGAGTGTCCAAACAGAAAATTTGATTCAGGCCTCGGCCCAACTTCGAGCCCACTCTGGACCCCTAAAACATTCTAACAAGCTTAGTAAGCACAACCACACACATAGAACGCATAGGCCCATTAATTCAGGATGTTAGAAAATTGAGCAAATGTAAAAATTTAGGGGCATCCAAAAAATGAAATTGTACTGATATATACATATCATAAGATGATATATGTAATGCCTCAAATAATTTATTTTTGCTCTTGTAAAATCTAGCACAAATATGTATTTATTTCAGTGGTTAAGTGCTTTGGGTGTGTATATGAGGTCTTGAGTTTAAGTCTCACCTTTGTTAATTTTGTTATTTTCAGAATCAAGCCTTTTCCTTGATCAATGGGCTTATATTAAATTGTCGGTAAATTCATATCAGAATGAGCCTACTGGTTCGAGTGGTAAGGGAGCTGGTGTGTTAGAGGTCCTGAGTTCGAATCCTTGCGTGAGCGTGGGTATTATTTTTGCTCAGTTGACTTTTAGTATTTCGACTATATTTGAAGTCTGAGGTAGTGGTTTAGTGGAAGAAAATCAAGGGATTTGTGTCATATTTGGATACTTTTCTTTTTCATCTTTTTATTTTTCTCTCGCTTCCAAGAAAAATCCCTAAAAGTTCTAACGCTGAATTCTTTTTTTCCATCTTTTGACGTTTCCTTCTTCTTCTCGATAAACCTTCTTTGTTCTTTTGAATCAGTTGATGAATCCCGCATTCTTCTTGGTTCGTTCTTCATTGGGTAAGTAATTTTCCACTCCCTTAAACTTATGGTACAGTTTTAGCGATGTTAAGTAGTAGTGTTAATTAGTGGATTTTTGTGGTCAGGAGAAGGTTGTGAGGTAGAAAACCCTACTTCATGGCTTAATTCAAGGTGGGGATCATTCTCATTAGCGGTAAGTCAGTTATATGTGTTTGGGTATCATTCTAGACTCGTGGTTTGGTTGCTAATAGGATTGGAATACTCTATTTTTAGGTTTCGAAAGGCTCGTGTGTATTTTTGCATCAAATAGATACTAGGTGTGTACCCAAAATGTAAAAAATAAGGTTTTGACAAAAGCTAAAAACCTACACTGTCGACGCCACATGGGTATATGGTCGCCCATGTGGAAGGCCGTGTGCAAGACACAGCCGTGTGGGCAACGTAGAAATGGTCGTACGCAAGACATGGTCGTGTGGTGTCTCGAGTGTGGCCGTGTAAGCCACACGGGCCAGGTCAATTTAGGCGTGTGGGCCACAGGGGTAAGGCCAATCTAAGTGTATGGGCCCATCGGACAAGCATAGGTCATTCTATTCGACTGTATGGTCGCATAGGTCATTCCGTTCGACTGTGAGCCTACTGTGGGGTCAGTAAGGGCTAACCAAACAATAAAACTATGTGATCAGATAAGACTGATCTTCTGTTCTGAGTATGACTCTGTTATGCATGTCTGAGTATATTGCTATTTATTCTAATATCTGTACATAAGCATGATGAGCATGTCTAGTATGTTATTCTGTAACTGTTTTTGTATATGTGTTTGTCAGGTGGGATTAGCATATAAGGAGGAAGTATTTTGTTCGATGTTAAATGCCTATATTCTGGCAGCTTGGCTGCATATTATCTGATACATGTCTTAAGGGCACAACACGGTGTGTAGGAACGGGTGGGTTTTTTTTAACCCCACATGGTGTGATGGGATAGTTAGAGTTGATGCGCAGAGGATGGGGGTAGGATTTATGCATATTTGTTCTGTATTTGTATCTAACTGTGTATATGATTTCGTGTGATTGCATGCTTATTTCTGTTAGGTTACATACTGAGTTTACGTAAACTCACATCTATTTATCTGTTCTATCAGGTAATCCACAGACTTAGGCAGATCGGTGCGGTAAAGACTCAACGGTGACCGCTCGCCATAAACTATTTAAAGTCTTCAATTTCTGGTGTTATATTTAATTTTGGTTTTATTTAGAGTTTGTAATTCCTGGACTCTCTGGACTGCTTGGATTTTTAACTATTGATTTAGGTTGTTTATTCGGTTAATTGCATGCTTCAACAAGCGTTTTTCCTTAAAAATGACGGTTACACAACAAAAGTTTTTTTCTAAAACATGACTGCATTTTTAATTATAATAGTTTAAAGGCTTTCATTTAATAAATATTTGGCAAATGAACTAATTAATTGGTGTTTTTAATCATTTTAAAATGCATGTGAATTAGGATATGTAGATGGTTTTTTTAAGTCAATTTCGTTTTCAAAACCCATTATTGTGACATCACCAAATGCGACCACAACATCTAGAACGGATTTAGAGTGTTACATTTAGTGGTATCAGAGCCAGGTTACAAAACTTAGGCTATGAATTTTGAGTTTCAAAATTTTGTTCCAAAAATTTGGTATTTAAGTTATTTAAATGAACAATTTGACAAAGTGTGTGGTACACTGAGTCTTCGATGCCAATCTCATAAGTATCTCTGTGCTTAGATTGAACTGTTCTGAAACAATATAGATAGTACATACTGAAACTATACCGAGATAGTTAAGAGACTGAACCTCTGAAAATAAATCTGAACTTCTAATAATTTATGCATAAAACATCTGCTAATAAATATTGAAACTGATGCATAAAACTTTTAATGAAGATTAAACTTAAATTTACAATGAGCACTCGTGGAACACGCGGACGTTGTACTCGTGGCTGTGGTAAAAGCCGT
The DNA here is from genome assembly GCA_025506655.1 of Gossypium rotundifolium. Lineage (NCBI taxonomy): Eukaryota > Viridiplantae > Streptophyta > Magnoliopsida > Malvales > Malvaceae > Gossypium > Gossypium rotundifolium. The sequence continues at coordinate 114,236,700 of CP106727.1, read as the reverse complement.
AGGAGGGCTCGAGCTGAGTCTTCCTCTTTGGGTAGTATGTCGAAGATGGATACGAGTGAGACACCAGTTTACCTACTATTGAGACTAGGTCTCAAAGTCGCTCAGTTGGGGATGACGCACGTCTCAAGCCATGTTGAGGATTTTAGAGAGGGTTGCTGGACCCCACTCTAGAGCTAGGGGCTGAGGGTTGGTAATTGAACGACTCTGGTCTAATGGTGCTAAGTTGTTTAGGGGTGTCACTAGAGTCACCCTTAGTGTGGCCGAGTATTAGTTGGAGTCCACCAAGAGGATCATGAATGATCTGGACTGTACTCTCGAGCAAAAATTTAAGGGTGCAGTCTCTCTACTTCGTGATGAGGCTTACCAATGGTGGTTGACGGTTGAGGAGAGTACTCAACCTGATCACTTGAGTTGGGATTTCTTTAAGACCACCTTTCAGAGTAAGTATGTAGGGGCTAGTTATGTGGATGCTCGTAGGCGTGAGTTCATGAATCTCACACAGGGCAATAGATCTGTGGCCAAGTATGAGGCCGAGTTTATGAGGCTGAGCCACTGCGCTCGAGGCATGGTGGCTACTGAGTATGAGAGGTGTGTCCATTTTAAGGACAGTCTGAGGGATAACTTGAGAGTTTGGATTGCTCCACAGAGGAAGTGGGAGTTAGCGGTTCTGGTAGAGAAGGTGAAAATCACTGAGGATGTTAAGCGCGTAGAGCGCTAGAATAGGGATCGAGAGAGGGGTAAGAATAAGAGGATTCGGAGCCCTCAAGTTCTATTCAGAGGCCTAAGAAAAGGTTAGACCTGATAGGCCTAATAGAGTGGGGGCCCATGTTGCTCCTACTGGGTTGCAGCTATGCAATGATTATGGCAAGCGCCATCCATGCGAGTGTTGGAGGAGGATTGGGGCTTGTCTGAGGTGTGGGTCATTAGAGCACTATATTAGAGAGTGTCCACAAAGGGCAGATCAGATGCAAGTTGTGGGATCGGGTTTTGCACAGCCTCAAAGGGTAGTTTAACAGCCACCTAGGGGCCATGGACAGGCTAGAGGTGGTAATGGTATGGGTCGTGGGGCAAAGAGCATCGAGTAGAGGTGCTGGTCAAACTAAGGCAAGGTAGCCTACACTAGTTTATACGGCACGACGCTGAGAGGATAAAGATGCTCCTGATGTCATCATTGGTATGTTCCTTATATTCGATGTACCTTATATTGCTCTATTAGACATAGGTTCTACACACTCTTACGTAGCTAGTACTGTATCTAAAACTCTAGGATTTTATTGAGAGCACTTCTAGTGAGCTTACTATAATGAGTCCGTTGGGACAGTCTATTCGGGTTAGTAAACTTTATAGGGATGTTCCTTTAGTGGTGCAAATAGCTATTTTCTGGCAAATCTGATGGAGCTTCCTTTTGGGGAGTTCGATCTAATTCTGGGTATGGACTGGTTGGTTGAGCACCGGTCAGTTTGGACTACAAGTCGAAGAGGGTCGTTCTGAGATTATTTGTCCAACGTGATCTCCGCTCTTGTGGCTGAGAAACTGGTTTGGAAAGAGTGTGTGGCGTACTTAGCTTACATCAGTATTTTTTATTTTGGGGATTCTTCCGTTAGGGATATCAGAATAGTGAGGGACTTTCCAGATGCTTTTTCTAAAGAGTTACCAAATTTACCTCTGAATCGAGAAGTCAATTTCAGAATTGAGCTGCTACCAGGTACAATTCTGATGTCTATCACTCCATACCGTATGGCACTGAAAGAGCTTATAGAGCTTAAGGCTCAACTAGAAGAGCTTCTGGATCATGGTTTCATCCGTCCTAGTGTGTCTCCATGGGGAGCATTAGTTCTATTTGTTAAGAAGAAGGATGGGACCATGAGGATGTGTATCGATTATCGGGAGTTGAACAAGTTGACTATGAAGAATAAGTATCCGCTTTCGAGGATCGATGACTTGTTTGATTAGTTTCGAAGGGCTCAATTTTTTTTTAAATAGATCTTCGTTCTGGCTATCATTAGTTGAGGTTAAGGAAGCTGATGTTCATAAGGCTGCATTTAGGACTTGCTATGGACATTACGAGTTCCTAGTTATGCCTTTTGTTCTGATAAATGCTCCGACTATGTAACAACCCAATTTTGGGGTAAGCCAAAACAATGGTCTCGATACCACTAATCTGAGGTTAAGGAAAATTATTTTACTATTATTTTATGTGTTATGGTATTAATATATAGCTATATGGAAATTTTGATGCTTTAATTTTAGCAATAGCATGCTTAATTGTGAAAAATACTAAATTACAAAGATGTGAAAGTTCTATTTTATAAGGCAGGGGTACCTAATAGCTATAGAATGTAATTTGGAGGATTTTAAAATGCAATTGGGCCATTTTGGGGTGTAATGGCTGGCCATAGGGTGCTTAAGGAACAAAAGCATTAAATTTAGTCAAACTAGGTGATAGTTGGTAAAAAAATTAACTACAATATGATAAAATAAGATGACTAAAGGGAGCTATCATCTTTCACTATTCATCTCCCCCTACTACCAAAAATTTCAGCATGTTTAAGGGTTTGAAAGCTTGAAAATTTCAGCTACATCTCATCCTTGCAAGTAAGTGATTTTAGAGATCTTTCTTGGTGATTTTTTATGTTTTTGGAACCCCTAAAGCTTAAGTTAGCTAATGAAGGGACTAATTTTCTTTATGGTGGGAAGTCTAGGGACTTTCCATGAAAGTAATTATGTTGTTAGCTGAGTTTTTATGGAAGAAAATGAATGTTAGGGAGATGAGGAATAACTTTTGTAAAAGGTGTTTGCATGAAAACACCTAAATAGGACTTAAATGCAAAGAATGAAATTGTGTCATAAATGCATGAAATGGCGAGAATGGTGAGTAGTTGTAAGAGAAATAAATGTGCAACTAGGCTTAATTATTGAGGAAATGTGTTGAAAAATAAATTACGAGCCTAAGGAAAAATCGAAATTTTGCCAATGTACAAGAGCAAAATGGTTATTTTTTCCCAAGTGTAGAATTTGATGTATTATGATCATAGAATGATCTAAATGAATGAATTTCATTGTTATAGATCAAGAAGAGCGGAATCAACCTTGACTGTGGGAAAGGCAAGGTGATTGAGTAAATCGCTAGTTAACATGTTTTGCATCGAGGTAAGTTTATGTGTAAACAATACAATTTTATTTAAATACATTGTACTTCTAATTGGTGTATGACATGATTGAGAACATATGTGATTCAAGTGGATTGAATGTGGCAGTCATTGAATAATTATTGTTTAATTATTCCGGTAATATTTGTGAAAAAGAAAGATGGATCGATGAGATTGTGTATAGACTATAGACAACTCAACAAGGTGACAGTGAAAAATAAGTATCCTTTACTGAGGATAGATGACTTATTTGATCAACTAAAGGGAGCTATGGTGTTCTCCAGATTGACCTGAGGTCTAGTTATTACCAGTTGAGGGTCAAGGAACAAGATGTGCCGAAAATAGCATTCAGGACTAGGTATGGCCATTATGAGTTTCTAGTCATGCCGTTCGGTTTAACGAATGCTCCTACAGTTTTTATGAACTTAATAAACCGTGTCTTTCAATCGTATTTCGATAAGTTTATGGTTCTCTTTATTGATGACATATTGATTTATTCCCAAGCTGAGAGTGATCATGCGGAGCATCTGAAGATTGTCTTACAGATTTTGAGAGACAAGCAGTTATATGCTAAATTTAGCAAGAGTGAGTTTTGGCTTCGAGAGGTCAGATTTCTAGGACACATTGTGTCAGGCAAGGGTATCAGAGTTGATCCAGGGAAGATCTCGGCTATTGTGGAGTGGAAACTGCCAAGGAACGTGTCGGAGGTCAGAAGCTTTTTGGGTTTAGCGGGGTACTATAGGCTGTTCGTGAAGGAATTCTCTATGATTGCTACCCCGATGACGAAACTATTGCACAAGGATGTTAAGTTTGAATGGACTGAAAAATGCCAACAGAGTTTTGAGAGATTGAAAACATTGTTGACAGAGGCACCGATTTTAGTGCAAATTGAGTCGGACAAAGAGTTTGTAGTTTACAATGACGAGTCGTCAAATGGTCTCGAGTGTGTGTTGATTCAAGAGGGTAAGGTAGTCGCTTATGCCTCGAGATAATTAAAACCATATGAGAAGAATTACCTGACTCATGATTTGGAGTTGGCCGCAATTGTTTTCGCGTTGAAGATTTGGCGACATTACTTATATGGTGAGAAGTGCTGAATCTTCCCGGATCATAAGAGTTTGAAGTATTTGATGGGTCAAAAAGATTTAAATTGACGACAATGGCGATAACTCGAATTATTGAAGGACTATGAACTAGTAATTGATTACCATTCGAGAAAAGCGAATGTGGTTGCGGATGCCCTGAGTAGAAAATCCTTGTATGCTTTGAAAGCCATGAGCACGAGTTTGTCATTGTCTGTTTATTGTGCCATACTACCTGAGTTGAAAGCTAGGCCACTATTCGTTCAAAAAATATGTGAAGCTCAAAGGAATGATATTGAGATACTAGCTAAAAGAGCTAAGTGTGAATCAGGAGTTGATTCTGAATTTCGGGTAAGTTCGGATGGTTGCTTAATGTTCCATGATAGAATTTGTGTACCCAAAGATGGCGAGTTGATCCGAGAAATTTTAAAAGAGGTACATAGTAGTTACTTGTCGGTACACTCGGACAGTACAAAAATGTATAATAATCTAAAGAAATTTTATTGGTGGCCGGGAATGAAAAAAGATATCTCAAAGTATATAACAAGATGTCCGATTTGTCAACAAGTGAAAGCTAAGCATAAAGTACCTTCGGGATTACTTCAACAAGTGATGGTTCCTGAGTGGAAATGGGATCGAATTACCATGGATTTTGTTACGGGCTTACCTATGACTCTGAAAAAGGAAGATGTTGTATGGGTTATCATTGATAGATTAACAAAGTCGGCTCACTTTATACCAGTGTGTATTGATTATTCGCTGGAAAGGTTAGCTGAGTTGTATATTGCAGAGATAGTAAGGTTACATGGAGTGCCTGAATCTATTATATCGGATAGAGACCCGAGATTTACTTTGAGGTTTTGGAAGAAGTTGCAGGAGGCTATGGGTACAAGATTGAACTTTAGCACTGCATTCCATCCTCAAACTGATGGTCAATCTGAGAGAGTGATCCAAGTTCTTGAGGATATGCTTCCATGCTGTGTATTAGAGTTTGAAGGTAGTTGGGAAAGATACCTACCCTTGGTTGAATTTGCTTACAACAATTATCAGTCAAGCATACGGATGGCACCGTATAAAGCTTTATATGGTCGTAAGTGTCGGGCCGAGCTGAGTGAGAAACAAATTCATGGGGTTGATTTAGTTAAAGAGACTAAAGGAAAAGTGAAAGTTATTCGGGATAGTCTGAAAGCTGCTTCAGACCGACAAAAGTCGTACGCGGATTTGAAAAGAAAAGAAATTGAGTTTCAAGTGGGCGACAAGGTATTTCTGAAAGTGTCCCCATGGAAGAAAATATTGAGATTTGGTTAAAAGGGTGAATTGAGTCCGAGGTTTATAGGGTTGTATGAGATTACCGAAAGGATTGTACCAGTGGCATATCGGTTGGTTTTACCGGTAGAGTTAAAAAAATCCACAACGTGTTCCATGTATCAATGTTAAGGCATTATCGCTCTAATCCTTCGCATGTAATTCCTCCAAAAGAAATTGAGATACGACCGAATATGACATATGAGGAAGAGCCGATTAAAATCTTAGCTCGAGAATTGAAACAATTGAGGAATAAAGATATAGCCTTAGTAAAAGTGTTGTGGCAAAGACACGGTGTAGAAGAGGCTACGTAGGAACCGGAAGAAGCCATGAGAGACCAATATCCAAACCTCTTTATCGGTAAGATTTTTGAGGGAAAAAATCCCTAAAGGGGGAGAATTGTAACAGCCCGATTTTGGGGCTAGTCAAAAAGTGGTCTCGATACTACTAATCTGAGGTTGAGGAAAATTATTTTAGTATTATTTTATGTGTTATGGTATTAATATATAGCTATATGGAAATTTTGGTGCTTTAATTTTAGCAATAGCATGCTTAATTGTGAAAAAAGACTAAGTTACATAAGATACGAAAGTTCTATTTTATAAGGTAGGGGTACCTAATAGCTATAGAATGTAATTTGGAGGATTTTAAAATGAAATTGGGCCATTTTGGGGTATAATGGCCGACCATAGGGTGCTTAGGGAACAAAAGCATTAAATTTAGTCAAACTAGGTGATAATTGGTGAAAACTTGACTAAAATATGATAAAATAAGATGACTAAAGGGAGCTATCATCTTTCACTATTTATCTCCCCCTACTACCAAAAATTTTAGCAAGTTTAAGGGTTTGAAAGTTTGAAAATTTCAGCTACATCTCAACCTTGCAAGTAAGTGATTTTAGAGGTCTTTCTTGGTGATTTTTTATGTTTTTGGAACCCCCAAAGCTTAAGTTAGCTAATGAGGGGACTAATTTTCATTATGGTGGGAAGTCTAGGGACTTGCCATGAGAGTAATTAAGTTGTTAGCTGAGTTTTTATGGAAGAAAATGAATGTTAGGGAGATGAGGAATAACTTTTGTGAAAGGTGTTTGCATGAAAACACCTAAATAGGACTTCAATGCAAAGAATGAAATTGTGTTATAAATGCATGAAATGGTGAGAATGGTGAGTAGTTGTAAGAGAAATAAATGTTCAGCTAGGCTTAATTATTGAGGAAATGTGTTGAAAAATAAATTACGAGCCTAGGGGCAAAATCATAATTTTGCCAATGTACACGGGCAAAATGGTCATTTTGCCCAAGTGTAGAATTTGATGTATAATGATCATAAAATGATCTAAATGAATGAATTTTATTGTTATAGATCAAGAAGAACGCGGAATCAACCTTGACCGTGGGAAAGGCAAGGTGATTGAGTAAATCGCTAGTTAACACATTTTGCATCGAGGTAAGTTTATGTGTAAGCAATACAATTTTATTTAAATATATTGTACTGCTAATTGGTGTATGACATGATTGAGAACATATGTAATTCAAGTGGATTGAATGTGGTAGTCATTGAATAATTATTGTTTAATTACGATGGGCTTTGTGCGATACCACCTTATTGTTTAATTACGATGGGCTTTTTGCGATACCATCATCTATTTATATTTTGGTGGGCTAAGTGCAATACCACCTTATTGCCTAATTACGATGGGCTTTGTGCGATACCATCGTCTACTTATCATTTGGTGGGCTAAGCGCGGAACCATCAAGTAAATTGACTCTAAGTAATTGACTAAGTGATTGTGGTGTGTTGTATATTGTAACATTGTGATGCTAGGTGCAGGGGAACCTGTTAATGAATGTATGCATTATGCTAGTGATATGGTTGGAATGTGTGAATGGTGGAAATGAGTAAGCATGATCATGAATGTAGATTATTTCTTGCTTAGTATATAAAGTTATGAAATTGTTGAATACATGTTAAAGTGTTATATTGCTTACATGTAAATTTACTAAGCTTAAAGCTTACCCCCTTTCTTTCCCTTATTTTATAGAGCTTAAGTGTTGAGCCGGGATACGGTGAAAACCAGGAGACTGCCCGCACTATCTACTCACTCCGGTATATTTAGACTTAGTGATTTTGTGTATGGCATGTATAAGGGCTAGACTAGTTAGAATATTTTGTTATTTTGGCCATATGTGTATTGGCTCTTGTTAAGATAATTATCTTGTAAATTTACCATGGTTGTTGGCTATTTTATGATATAAAAAGATGTAGTTACCCATGTGTAATTGCACTCCAATATGAGTTGATTATGGATGTGTTGTATGAGTGCATGTGTCATATGCTAGTGGAGTGAATAGAACTTGTCATATGGCTTTGTTCTTGTCCATATGGATAGACATACCGGGCGTGTGTCTAGGCCATGTGTGGCACATGGCTAGCCTACGGGCTTGCGACTTGGCCATATGTCCCCTGCATGTTAGCATTTCAAGTCAGGATAGACCACGGACTATCTGCACGGGCATGTTCAGGTCGTGTGATATTAGTCAGTGTCAACCACGGGGGGAAGACACGGGCATGTCTTGAGGATACACGGGCGTGTCCCATTCAACATGGGTGTGTGTGACTATACACGGGCATGTGTGTCATCTAACACGGGCGTGTACTCCCTGTTTAGATGGGAAAAAAATTTACGAATCGTAAGAGTTCCTTATATAGTCTCGAGAGCCCTCGTATGTATGAGTGAGGTCTTGCAGGACGAAAAAGAAGTTGTTGTAGTGACTCAAAAAGAGTAGTCGCGTTGAGCCTAAGTGGCAATCAAGTAGTTTTATACGGTAATGCCTCGTGCCCGATTCCGACGGGGATTACGGGTAAGGGGTGTTACAGGCTGCATTCTTGGATTTGATGAATTGAGTCTTTCAACTGTATCTAAATCAGTTCGCCGTGGTCTTCATCGATGATATTTTATTTTACTTTAAGATCGAGGATGAACATGATGAGCACCTTAGGGTGGTGCTGATTCTATGTGAGAAGCATCACTACGCTAAGTTGAGCAAGTGTGAGTTCTGGTTACGAGAAGTAACTTTTCTGGGGCATGTGGTATTTCCTGAGGGGATTTGAGTGGATCCAAGGAAGATAGAGGCTATACTGGATTCAAAATAGCCTAAGAATGTATTTGAGATCCGTAGCTTTCTGGGTTTGACGAGATATTATCGCCGATTTGTCGAGGGGTTTTCTCTGATTGAAGCTCCCTTGTCTAAGCTTCTAAGTAAGGGTGTTCCATTTTTCTGGACTGATGCGCAATAATCGAGCTTTGAGAAGCTCAAGTTTGTTCTGACTTAGGCTCCTATTCTGATACAGCTTGAACCCGGTAAGGAGTTTATGGTCTACAGTGATGCATCACATGTTGTCTTGGGATGTGTATTAATGCATGATAGAAAGGTTGTGGCTTATGCGTTCTGTCAGCTTAAGGCACACAAAGGGAACTATTTGACGCATGATCTTGAGTTGGCTGCAGTGGTCCTTGCGTTGAAAATATGGAGGCACTATCTGTATGGTGAAAGGCATATTATCTACACTAATCACAAGAGCCTCAAGTATCCCCTTACACAAAAGGAGTTAAATCTTAGGCAGTGCCGATAGTTTGAGTTGCTTAAGGATTATGACTGCACGATGGAGTACCATCTTGGTAAGGCCAATGTGGTGGTCGATGCTCCAAGTCATAGGGCGATGTTTGATTTGAGAGTGATGTTTGCTTGACTCAGCCTGTTTGATGATGGGGGTTGTTAACTGAGTTACAAGTTAAGCCGACTTGGGTGGAGCAGATTCGAGATAAGCAGCTAGGGGATGAGTCTCTAGGTTTTCAGTTTCATCAGGTTAAGGATGGTAGTACTTCAGATTTTAGGCTAAATAATGATGGTGTTTTATGTTTTCGAGGATAGATCTATGTACCGAATGATACTGATTTGAAGCAGTCTATTCTGAGGGAGGCGTATAGTAGCCCTTATGCTATACATCCCGGTGGTTATAAGATGTATCGCAATCTCCGTGAGTTGTACTGGTGGCTAGGTTTGAAGCGTAAGGTTATAGATTTTGTGGCTTGCTGTCTGACGTGCCAACTTGCTAAGGCTGAGCACTAGTTGCCTTCGAGTTTGTTATAGCTAGTTAAGATTCCCTTATAGAAATGGGAACGTGTGACAATGGACTGTGTTAGTAAGTTGCCCTTGACACCTACTAAGAAGGATTCAATTTGGGTCATCGTGGACCGATTGACCAAGTCTACTCACTTCATTCCAGTTCAGACAGAAAGCTCTATATCTTAGAGATAGTTAGACTACATAGGGTTCCTGTGTTGATTATTTATGATAGAGATCTTTGCTTCACATCTTGATTCTAGAAGAAATTACATGAAGCTATGGGTTCGAGATTGGACTTCAGTACTGCGTTCCATCCTCAAATCGATGGTCAATCTAAGAGGGTGATTCAGATACTGAAGGATATGCTTTGAAGTTATGTGGTTGACTTTCGAGGTAGTTGGGAGGATTATCTGCCGCTAGCTGATTTTGCTTACAATAACAGTTTCTAGACTAGCATTCAGATGGCACCTTACGAGGCTTTATATGGTTGTAAGTTTTGTACTCCGCTATGTTAGACTGAGTTGGGTGAACGTCGGGTTTTTTAGGTCCTAGGTTGGTCTCTGAAACTGAAGATAAGGTTAGACTGATTTGGGATCGTCTGAAGGCAACTTCTGATAGACAGAAATCTTATGCGAATCTAAAGAGGCGTGATACCGAGTATTCTGTGGGGGACTTTATGTTTCTGAAGGTTTCTCCATGGAAGAAAGTTTTGAGATTCGATCGTAAGGGCAAGTTGAGCCCTAGGTTCATTGGGCCGTATCGGATTCTGAAGCGTGTGGGACCAGTCGCTTATCAGTTAGAACTACCTCTGTAGTTAGACCATTTTCATTATGTCTTTCATGTTTTGATGTTGAGGCGATATCAATCTAACCCATCTCTTATTGTCTCAGTTGAGGAGATCGAGGTTAGGCCAAACTTGATGTTTGAGGAGGAGCCGGTTCAGATTCTAGATCGAGATGTTAAAGTTCTAAGAAGGAAGTCTATTCCTTTAGTGAAGGTTCTGTGGTGGAATCATGGTGCTGAGGAGGCCACGTGGGAACCTGAGGACTCGATACGTCAGCAGTATCCTCATTTGTTCTGATCAGGTAAATTTCGAGGTCAAAATTTCTTTTAGGGGGTATAGTTGAAATGCCCCAAATAATTTATTTCTTCTCCTATAAAATCTGACACAAATGTTTATCTGTTTCAATAGTTAAGTGCTCTGGGTGTGTGTATGAGGTATTGGGTTCAAGTCTCACCTTTGTTAATTTTTTTTATTTTTGGGATCAAGCCTTATCCTTGATCAATGGGCTTATATTAAATTTTCGGTAAATTTATATCAGAATGAGCATGCTGGTTCGAGTGGTAAAGGAGCTGGTGTGTTGGAGGTCCTGAGTTTGAATCCCTGCGTGAGCGTGGGTATTATTTTTACTCAGTTGACTATTAGTGTTTCGGTTGTATTTGAAGTCTGAGGTAGTAGGTTAGTGGGAGAAAATAAAGGGATTTGTTTCATATCTGGATACTTTCCTTTTTCATCTTTTTGTTTTTCTCCCACTTCCAAGAAAAATCCCTAAAATTTTTGACGTTGAATTCTTTTTTTTAATCTTCTAACATTTCCTTCTTCTTTTCGGTAAACCTTCTTTGTCCTTTCGAATCGGTTGGTGAATCCTGCGCTCTTCTTGGTTCATTCTTCGTTGGGTAAGTAATCTCCCACTCCCTTAAACTTATGTTACGGTTTTAACGATGTTAGCTAGTAGTGTTAATTGGTGGATTTTTGTGGTCAGGAGAAGGTTGTGAGGCAGAAAAACCTACTTCAATGGCTTAATTTGAGGTAGGGATCATTTTCGTTAGCAGTAAGTCGGTTCTGTGTGTTTGGGTATCATTTTAGACTCGTGGTTTGGTTGCTAATAGGATTGGAATACTTTGTTTTTAGGTTTCAAAAGGCTCATGTGTGTTTTCGCATAAAATCAGTACCAAGTGTGTACCCAAAATGCAAAAAATAAGGTCTCGACAAAAGCCAAAAAACTACACTGTCGATGCCACACTGTCGTGTGGTCGCCCGTGTGAAAGGTCGTGTGCGAGATACAGCCATGTGGTCGACATAGACATTGCCACGCGTAAGACACGACCATGTGGTGGCTCGAGTGTGGCCGTGTAGGCCACACGGGCCAGGTCCAGTTAGGCGCGTGGGCCCACCGGGCAAGCCACATTGGCATGTGGGCCCATTATTTTAAAATTTTCTATAGGGTTGCACCAGTCATCCTATTCGACTGTAAGCCTACCGTGGGTTCAGTAAGTGCTAACCAAACCCTAAAACTATGTGATCTGATAAGATTGATCTTCATTCTGAGTATGACTCTGTTATGCATGTCTGAGTATATTGCTATTTATTCATATATCTGTACGTAAGCATGATGAGCATGTCTAGTATGTTATTCTATAACTGTTTCTGTATATGTCTTTGTGAGGTGGGATTAGCATATGAGGAGGAAGTATTATGTTCGGCATTAAACTCCTATATTCTGGTAGCTTGGCTGCATATTATCTGATACATGTCTTAAGGGCACGACACAGTCTGTAGGGATGGGTGGGTGTTTTTTTAACCCCACATGGTGTGATGGGATGGTCGGAGCTGGTGTGTAGAGGATGGGGGTAGGATTTATGCATATCTGTTTTGTATCTATATCTGACTTTGTATATGATTCCGTGTGATTACATGCTTATTTCTGTTGGGTTACACACTGAGTTTACGTAAACTCACATCTATTTGTCTGTTCTGTCAGGTAATCCACAAACTGAGGTGGATTGGTGTGGCAGAGACTTAACGGTGACCACTCACTCGTAAACTATTTAAAGTCTTCAATTTCTAGTTTTATATTTAATTTTTGGTTTTATTGAGAGTTTGTAATTTCTGGGACCCTCTGGACTGTTTGGATTTTTAACTGTTGGTTTAGGTTGTTTATTTGATTAATTGCATGCTTGACAAGCATTTTTCCTTAAAAACAATGGTTATACAACAAAAGTTTTTCTAAAACTTCATTTTTAAACGGTTTAAAGGCTTCTACTTTAATAAGAATTTGGCAAATGAACTAATTAATTGGTGTTTTCAATAATTTTAAAATGCATGCGAATTAGGATATGTTAATGGTTTTCTTAAGTCGATTCTGTTTTCAAAACCCATTCCTTCTGACATCACTAGATTCAGCCATAACGTCTAGGCCAAGTTTGGGGTGTTACAATATAAGATGTTTGGAATTGAAAATTTAAATTGAATTATTATATTGATCGAGAATTGAACCAAACTGAGGATAATTATGAAAAAGACAAAATTATTGATTAGTTCTTACAATTCAACATGTTTGCTTATTTGACCAAGTTCATATGGATGATTATATTTAAATTTTATATATTTGATTTATGAATTTCGCATTTTTATAGTAATTTGAATTGTTTAGAATTTGGTACAAAAGATGAGATTTAGATTAAATCGTAAAAATGATCAATTGATTGATAAATTGAATATGATGGATTGCAATTTGAGATAATTAATGAATTGGTAGTTTTTATGATTTATTGAATCATATTGGTGTGAATTTGATTGATTCTTGAGATAGAGGATTAAATTGAATCAAATTGAAAATTGTATAACTTAGTGAAATTCTAAAATTGACTTGGAATTGAGATGAATCATGATATTTTGATTGATGAATTGATGATATTGAAATCGATAGAATGGGAATCGAACTTAAAATAAAATTGTATTATTGGTTACCCAATTAATTTTTTGGGCAGAGTCGGATATAGTTAGCATGCCATAGGATATATAGAGTACGAGTTACTTCAACTATGTGTCGATGATTATTGGGCACAAATTTTACTTTGGTTGTACTGATGAGCACTGGGCACAAACTATCTACTTTGAAATTGTCTGATAAGGCACTAGGTGCCAAACTGGTGTGTTGGTTGGATGCATGTATCTATTCAAGTTTGAGTCAAATTAATAGGGATATAAAATGTAAATTGGATAAATGATATTTGAATTGTGTTGATATTATGATTGGATGATACAAATACATATTGCGATTTACGAATATCGATAGCATGTGAAAAATCATGCGAACCTATTATCTGAGCCCGTAGGACCGATATGGAAATGTGATGAATCAATGAATTCAATTCAATATTCAAATAATGAAACAAATAGTGATTGAAATTAAATTGAAATTGGATATATTGTTGATAAATAGATGGAAAATTTTAAGAAATTGATATTGAATTGAATAAACATTGATTTATTACGTGAACGACATTGAAATGTTGAATATAAGTGAATTGGAATGTTATATGCTTGAATTACTATATGATGCGATATATGTTGATACTCGCCTTGTTGATATGTGTTACCATATTTAGGCAAACTTGTCAAGCTAGTCGCTCATAGTAGTAAATTGTAAATTGAGATAAGTTGTTGTTTAATGCCTATGAACTTACTAAGCATTTGATATGCTTACCCCATTATTTCTCCTTTTGCTTTTTAGATCACTCTATGGAATACGTCAAGCAAATCGTATAAACCTCACACTGTCCCGCTATTGAATTGGTAGCTTTTCGATAGTTTTAAGTTCAGAGTTATGGCATGTATATAGGTGTATTGATGTATATAAGTCCTTGTGATGTGTTTATAGCAATGAATTTGATATACACATATATGTGATCTAATAGTTGATTTTGCATATGGTTTAAAGATGCATGAGTTGGCTATTATGATTCCTAGATAAATGGATATCTTGGTTAGTACATTTAAGGTAAGCATAGTAAAGGCATTATCATGTGAATAGTCGGATTGGTATTCAATGAGATGATAAAGGGTCTATTTGGTTGATAGGGTTGAAACATAAGTAATGAATGGTTAATGGTATAATATGTTTTAATTGTGTGGTATACGGTAATATGTCATAGGTATAAATTAAATTTTGGAATGGTCAGATATGTTAGTTAAATAGGTGCTATAATTAATGTGAGGATGTTTATACATGTTTTGGTACATGTTTGAGATGTTTTTGTGCATGAAAGGTTGTACAAATATGAATCAATTAGTTAATTGAATGATGGTTAGAAGATAGGTACCAAATGGCCTAATTTGTACCAAAAACAGAGTCTACGTCGTGACATCGGGTGATGGTCGTTGCTATGAGCTTTGGACTTCAGGCCACGGCGTGATGAAGAATCCCATCATCACATGAGGCCAAGTCAGTATGTCACGTTGTTGTGAAGAACTCACTCACGTCACGATGTCGACTTGAAGTTTTAAAACTATACAATTTAGTCTTATTTTATTCTCGAGTCAACAAATGAGCTTTCCTAAGCTCGATTAAGGCTCGAATTTGATTATGTATCATATTATAAATGTGTTTATGAAATTTTTGTATGTTTGAATGATCATTTTACTGTATAAGTTATTGTAGTTGCTCTGGAAATGAATGTGGCATCTTGTTGTTCGAACCCGACGATTGGATCAAGTACGAGGTGTTACATCCCTCCGGAGTCCTCAAGGAAATTTTTTTTATTTTACAATCAACCACTAATCCATTCTTTGACAATCAAACCATTCCAAGTATCACATCAAATTCATGGAATGGAAGAACGATCAGATTGGTCAGGAATTTGCGGCCTTGAATCTCTAAGGGACAATGCTTATTTACTTTATTTACTTTCTCATTTTGTCCAAAAAGGTTAATGACTATAACATCAATATCAATAAACTCTACTGGTAACTCTCTTTCTTTTACTAATGTAGTGCAAATGTATGAATATGTTGAACCATGATCAATTAAATCAAATACATGAGAGTCAAACAAAGAGAAAGTAACAGTGATCACAAATGGTGCATAAACTTATTCTCTAGTTCTGATAGCATAAGCTTTAGATTTTCGAGACTCATTTCTATTGGTCACATATCTAGTAGTCTTAAATCTTCTACTCCCTTGTTGAAATAGGGCATTCTTTGACGTCTGTTCAACAGTATTCTCTGCAGCCTTCAGACAATCTTGAATCATATGGTCTTTGGATCCATATTTAAAACACGCGCTAGAAACTAGCCAACATTCCTCAAATGATTCTTACCACAATGCTCACATGGTGGTAAAAATCTCCTTCTCGACCTCCCAGTACTAGCAACTGAGGTTATCTGTTGAGTTTGCCTTCCTTGACCCTTCGATTTTCTTCCCAATGTAGGAGATGAATATCTAGAACCTCTAAAGTTTTTGGTTCTCTTTGTGGATGGTGGGGGTATAGAACTAACAATCACTCTCTTTCTTAAACTCTTGTCTTTCTGTCTATTTATTCCCTCTTCAGTTCTATGATATTTTTCAACTTAAACTGAAAAGTCTTGTAAATTCAAAACTATGACAAGGACAAAAATGTGTTCATCTAATCCCCATTCAATACTTTTGCACATCTTAGCTTTGGTGGTCACCAATTCTCTAGCACACTTTTCAACCTGACAAACTCCTTTTCATACTTTGCCACTGACATGTTGTTTTACTTCAAAGTAATAAACTATATTTTCTTCTTTTCAATATACAATGAGCCAACATACTTCTTTATAAACTTAGTGAGAAAGAAATTCCAAATAATCTTTTCAGCAAGATTTACACTTCTAACTATGGTCCACCACTGATACACTTCATCTTTCAATAAAGATATACCATACCTCAACTTATCTTCATAGGTGTATTGTAGTTCCTCGAATGCCCCTTGGCTATTTTCTAGCTAATATTTAGCCTCTACAGGGTCTTCTTACTTCCTTCCCATAAATACCTTAGCCCTATGTTTTCTTATCTTTTTAAAGTGAGATTTATTACTAAGAGCAAGAGGAAGATGTTGAGGTATTATTATAAGTGAAGGTTGAACATGAGGTAGAGGCAGAGCTGGAGTTGGAGGAGTGGTAGCAACTTTCATTAACTATTGAAGTAATTGATCTAAGGATTGCAAGAAAGCCTCATGAGCTGACATTTCTTCCCAATGTGGCAATTTTTCAAGCTCCACTCTTATGTTTCCACTGAGTTCAAGTCTTTGTTCTTTCCTGCCTTCGCTAGTAGGGCCCAATTTAAAGGCTCTCCCAGCTCATTTCAAGCTCGGGGTAAAGGTCTATTACCTTCTCAATTTGCATTCAAGGCTCTACTTTCTACCTCTTCATCTGTTGCTTCTCGAGAATTGTTTGACATCTTCAATCTATAATTCAAAATTTTAAACTTTGTTAAAAGAATCTCATCTCAATACATTGATATATCATATATGGTATATACTTCTAGAATCATGTTTGGACCAGGAATTAGAAATCCTAGACTCAAATATCACTAAATGTAACACCCCTTACCCGAAGTGAACCAATTCGTTACAAGTAAGGCATGCCACATTAATAACTAAGCTACTCAATTCAATCATAAATTTTGATGCTTTGATTGAACGTAGTTAGACTCCTTTAGAGTTATTTAAGTCATTTCTAAAGATTTCCTAAAGTTTGGTTTCAATCGGGGCTAACTAAGGCTTATGTGAGTCTAAATAGGACAAACAGAGTCAATGTCATGACACTGGGAAATAGGTGTCGCGACATTGAACCAATGTCATGACACTGAGATGCTAGTGTTGTGACACTGAAAACATTTTACTCACTTGAGCCTCCCATGCTCCAATGTCACGACATTGGATTTCAAATGTCACAACACCAGAGACAAATTCCTTTGGACATGTTTAAAACACGTAAACCAAGTCTAAACAATTATAATCATTCCATATCACTTCCAAAACATATTCAACATAATTCTCAATCAAAACATCATATAATTCAACTTAAAACCCAATCAAACATAAATAAGTTTACAAAATATTTTAAGGAAGATCAAAACTATCATATGCTTCCATTATAATTTTTCCATATATATTAAGCACATGCCATGAGCTAAATCAAAAAATCAATCAAAATTATACTCTCTTCCAAGATACGGTTTGTGATGAGATGAGTCAAAAATGACCTTCACTCTAAAACTTCAAAATAATCTTCACCTACGTGTTAGAGAAACAACACGATAAGCTCGTGAAACCTTAGTAAATACATCATGAATTAAAAATTTTCATTTAAATTTATTCATTACTTGTAACAGTCCGATTTAGACCCTAGTCAGAATAGTGGTTTTGGGACCACAAATTTGAGTCATAAAAATATTTTAATATTGTTTTTCATGCCTATGATAAGTGATTAAGCATGTGTGAAATTTCTGTGAACTAATTTGTCCATTTGTGTGCTTAATTTGAAAAAGGACTAAATAGCATAAGATGAAAAGATAGCATTCTTTTTTAATAGTGGCTGATTTGAGGTGTCTTTGTAAAAAGGAAGCCTTAGGATGAAATTTAGCCATTGTATAAGTTAATGGATAGTAAGGCCATTAAATGTGCATGTTTTATATGTTTTATTAAATGATATTAAAAGAAAACAAAGGTTAAAAATAAATAGTAAATGATATAATAATAACAATATATATGTTATAATAAAACAAAAGAAAGAAGATAGTAGAGTATTCATCTTCTTGGTGCCAAAAATAAGAAAAGAAAAGAGGTTTAATCACTTCAAAATATTAGGCTATAAAGCTCTTTGATTCAGGTATGATTTTGATTCGGTTTTTAATCATTTCTACGTTTTTGTAACCGTTGCTTTGTATACTTCAAAACCCATGCTTCAATTTTTTAAATTGATGAATATTTTGTATTGTGCCATTGATGAACATGTGAGTTTTTGGATGTTTTATGGTGAAATATGAATTATATGTGATAGACTAACATAGTTTGTCTTTGGAGTTTTGATGATTTTGAGTAATTTTGATTAAATTGAAAGAATAAAATTTTGAGGGACTAAATTATGAAAGAAATAAAATGTATGGACTCATTTAAGTATTAGTAAAATCTGGCTAGGCATGGGTAATATGAAATTATGTGTATTTTGTAATTTTGTGAAATAGGGACTAAAATGTCAAAATGTGAAAATATGGGGGCTAATTTGTAAATTACCCTAAATGTGTGTTCTTGGATTGAATTGAATGATTTGGTCAATAAATGGATTAAATTTGAATATGTATAGATCAAGAACCGAAGAAAACAGACTTAGATCGCGGGAAATCGAAAGTAATTGAGTAGCTGAGTTCATTTCTATTTATCCTAATTCGAGGTAAGTCGATTTACAAATAATTGTATTTGAATTGAGTTATTTGTGCATATATGAAATTTGGATTGCTATGAATAATAATCGAAATGGAATGTATGTGAAATCCGAGGATATATATTTATATCGACAAGTTGTTAATGTTTGAGAAGTCCCGTTTGAACCTAGGAATAGAAAGGAATGTATATGTCATGAAATAAGTGTTCGATTTGTGATATCATGTAAGACCACGTCTGGGACGTAGGCATTGATTCAAAATTTCGTGTAAGACCACGTCTGGGATGTTGGCGTCAATATGAGATTTACGTGTATGACCATGTTTGGGACATTGTCATCTTTTTGATTCGTGTAAGACCCTATCTGGGACAGTGGCATTGATATATGAGTACATGTAAGACCTCGTCTGGGACGTTGGCATTGTACGACTATTCTGAGCATTCTAAGTATCCTATTAGATTCTGAACGGTTCAATGGGCAAGTCCGAGAAATGAATGACTATGTGATTTGTATATCTGCTTCACGTACATTTGATGTACATGTTTTGAATAGGCATGGAAGGTGAGTAAATATGCATATGGATGCAATTAACCAAAATGTGATAAATGAATGAATGTTAAATGATGAGATGATATGTGATATATATGCTTAAATGAGTTATGAGCATATGAGATATTTGAGTTATGAAATATGAGTAAGTAATGGCTAAGTAATGAGCCAAGGATAATATTATGAATTTGTAAATGAGAAACATTAATGTCATTGTATCAATGTAGTTATGTGCAATTTATGTTAAGTTTATTTGTATATGGCTTACTAAGCTTTTGAAAGCTTACTTTATGTGTATTTGCTCTGTTTTATAGATCGTCAAAGCTACTGAAGGCTCGGGAAACCATCGAGGATCGTCATCACACTACTCAATCTTATTTTGGTACCTTTTGAAAGTGTATATACTAAGTATGACATGTATAGGCTAGTTATTTTGGGTTATGTTTGATATGTGTAAATGGCCATGTGATATGGCTAAATATATGTTTGTGGTTTTGAATGACTAAATAAGTTTCATGATGCTAGTTTTGTTTAAGCTTGTAATGGTTATATGAATGGTGAACTCATTGATGTTTAGTTAGCACATTACTAATGATATGTATTTGATGGATTCTATCTTGAAATGATTGAGGTTATGTGGTATTAAATGCCTTATAAGTTGGTATGATTGTTAGGCTCTAAATGGTTAGAAATGATGTATATTTTGGTATGTTTTAATTGCCATTGATGATTTGAATTGGTGTTAATTTGTGTTGGAAGAATAACCCAAATGTGGGTGGCATTTTGACCTTGTAAATGGCCTATAATTGCCCACACGGTTGAGCACACGGGCATGTGGCTCGACCATGTCCTTCGAGGTTACATTTCAAAATAAGTCAAGCTCAGCCACGAGCTAGACACACAGGCGTGTGACTGGCCGTGTGGTGCAAGTCAAGCTCGACCACGGGTGGGGCACACAAGCGTGTCCCAGGCCGTGTGGTCAAGTTGTATGTATGCCTTATTTTGACACAGCTTGGACACATGGGCGTGTCTGAGGCCGCGTGAGGCACACGGCCTGTCCACACGGGCGTGTGAACTCTGTATCATAGAAAAATTTTAAATTTTCGAGAATTTTCGTATGTGTTTGATTTAGTCCCGACCCTTTTATAAAGCATGATTAAGGTCTCGATTATCTATTTAAGGGACACTTTGATTGTATTGGATGAATTGTATTATGAAATGTCTGTAAAAGATTCTGTTTGTTCGGTAATGCCTTTTAACCCTAATCCAATGATAGAATCGGGTTAGAGGTGTTACATTTGATTATATCGAGCTACGATTTAGTCGATTCTCGGACTAACGTAGCGTATGAGAGTCTAGCTATACATGCCATATATATGAAATGTGATGGTGTGATGAATCCCAACATGTAAAGTGTGTTTTTAGTATAGTAATGGATCCCGAAAGAGCCGTAGCTAACAATACTGAGAGCAATGCACCTGCTCTTGCTCAAGCAACAGCGCCATCGGATTTGAGATCGGTTACTAGCGGTCAAGAGGGAGAGGCTAAACAAGCCTTCTTCCAAATGATGAACGAGTGGTTCACTCAGTACATAAGAACGAATCCGACAGTTTCACAACCTCACCCCCATATCAGTGAAATGTTAAAATGAAATCTGTAAGAATTTGGGATGAAAAAGCTCACGAGTGTGGAGTTATAGAAGTCCGTGCTTGAAAAATTAGTAATGTGGTCAGAAAAGAGAATGAATCAACAAGTGAAGACAGTACTAAAAGAGATATTGGATAGTTATGAAGACTATTCAAATTATGCAGAGTCACTAGTAAATAAGAAGTTAATTCCGACTAAATGACGTATTCAGGTATGTTATCTAAAGAAAGTATTAACTGGAAGTTTTTCTAAAATTTACTTTTGTTAGCGATGGGATAATGTGAAAATTTTGATAACAGAATTAAACAGTTGAATAATGTTTGTATTGTATTGATGACTGAGTGCAATGGTTATAGTTGAGAAATTACTATGATTCCTTCTGGGCATTCTATGTGTACATTTATCCTCAGAAGCATATGTGACTGTTTAATTCTAGAAAGAAGAGTTACGTTCGATATTGCTATGTCTTTCTCTGGTATTTATTCCTTGTGTGGATATGAAAATCAACGGTAAAATCTGAATGATACTAATACTCTGTTTCTACTGGTTATTGCTCTGTTGAATGTATGTGAAGATTATATTGCTTGTAACATCCCGAAATTCGGCCTAGTAGAATTTGGCCCATTGGGCCTTGGGCGTATGAGTGTTTTAAAATTTTTTTAAGAATAAGAGAACGGCATTATTTCATGTTGGACTTATCGAGAAGGTGATTTTAGAAAGTTACGGGGTTTCTAGGAAGTTCCGGGTTCAAGTTAGGCTATAGGAAAATTTTAGTGTTTGAACACTTAAGGGGGGGAGAAGGCAAGTGGCATCAATGCTTATGGAAATAAGTAAGTAAATTGCTACCATAAATGAGCATATGGTAAAGAGGATGTGGCCTCACATGAAGAGCTTTAGGGGAAGAGGTTCGAATCCTACTTGGTGCAAATTTTGATTATTTTTGTGCTATTCATCCATAGTGTCGGCCAAGGTTTCAATTATGGTAAGGAAGACTTTTTCTTTTAGGAAAGATGGCTACGGAAATAAGGAAAGGATGAGTGGAAGGAAAGAAGGAAAAAGAAAAGGAAAGAATAGGGAACATGTTGGCTTAAAGTGTGGAGGATGTTTTGGAAAGATTTTTTGGGTCAACCATGACCTTTTGGTATAGTTGGCACACGATTTTGTTAGGGAGAGGGAGATCCAAATTTCTCTTGGCCATTTTGCAAAGCTTTGTTCATTTTGTCATTTTCTTTACCAACTATTTTTTTCTTGTTTTGGCCAAAATACCTAGTCATTGTTCATCTTGTCCCCTTGTTGTGCCGTAAGCTTTAATCCATCATTGTTCATTCTTATTTGGTTGCCGAAACTATCAAGCCATCCTTTGCTGCTACTTATCATTCTCTTAGCCTTGGTTTTGGAAGTTGATTGGAACTTGTTGCAATAGCCAAGGTTCAAGGTCGGATTTTAGAACCTAGTAGGGAAGGATCACGATTGTGGGGGCAACGAAGAGTGGTTCTTTAGGAAATCCTAATAAGGTGTGTAATCTCGTACCCTTCCGAATACATGTTTAAAATGGTGTGTAATCTCACACCTCTCTAAATATTTGCATGAAATGTTTTTTGATTCGATGGAAAGATCAAAAAATCAAAAACTGACATATGTGACCACTCGGGCGTGCGTATGTTCGTAGTGGTAATCATATTTTGCAATGAAACAGTTTCTGGTTAGTAGTAGTGATGTGATTTTAAAAAATCACGAAAAATAGGAGAAATGGAGTTAGAAGGTGAATAAGGTATAGAATTAAAGCTTATTGTGTCTATTTTTTATATGAAAGAAACAAAGTAGGAAGAGGAATTTTATATTCTGTTATATTTTAATTTTAGTGAGACTGGTTCTGAATGACTTCGTGGTTCCCTGTTCTGTCTTGGAAAAATCATTCAAAACTTTACAAGGTGAATTATGAGTTATAATTTAAATGTATAGATTCCTTAGTAAGTCTATTTTCAATAGAAACAAGTGGGAGCAACATATGGAAACTATACAAGGAGATATTTGATTTAGGGTAAGAGAGGTCAGAACCGTTGGTCAGTGAAACAGGGGAAACTTTAATGAATAAACTGTACTAAATGGCTAAGCTAAAAATTCTAAAAAATTGTGGTAAGAGGATATATGAGTCTACTTTCAAGGAAAATTTACGGATCTAAATTTCAAGTTTCCTAACTCGAGTTATAGTCAATTTAGTCAACGTGAAGCAGATGGACAGTTTCAATTTTTATGCCCCAAATTAGTAGTTAAGTCTGGGGTTGCAAAATTACAAAAATACCCTTGGATGATAAATTACTGAAATACCCTAGGGTTGTGAGATTATCGAATTAAGAAAATGCCCTTATGGGTCGAATTATGAAAATGCCCCTAATGGGCCAATATGCTAGAATGCCTTAATGGGCCGATTATTATTGCTTAAATGGGCCTAGTCATTGTAATAAATTACTTGATAAATGGTTGCTATTTATATGCGAACATCTTATTATGTATGTTGCATTTTCATATATTGCATGGGTTGGGAAAAATGTTGAAGAGAAGTGTAGCCTGGTGGCATTGCCACAATAAACTGTTTATTATAATGTTTACACATGATATCGGTGGCTTGGCCATAATAAAATATTATAAATGGAAATTTGCCTGCGTTTTGGTGTGATTGGCGGGGTGGGTTGACTTGATCCCCACATGTGTGATGGTTGGTACGGGGGTGTGATGGATGGATGGGTTGGGTTACATACATTGCACATATATATATTCTGTTATGTAAATGGGCTTAGGCCCAAAATGTTACTTTTTGGGTTCAGACCCTGTGGATGACGGTAAGGGGATTATGCACTGAGTTCTTGTAACTCACCCCCTTCTTTCTTAATCCTTGTAGGTAATACTCAGTGATGTGGACTTGGGCCATGGATGACTCGGTGGAGGCCATACCTTAGAAATGGTGTTTTGAACTTTAAATTCTTCTCCGTTTATTTTATTACTTTTACTATTTTGGGTTTTAAAGTTGTAATAAGGCCTCTGGAATATGTTTTATTTTGCTTTACATTTAGACGTACTTAATATCTTTCTTGAATTGTTTTAAATAGGGATTTTCTAAAATCATTAATAACGGTTTTCCAAAATTGATTAACAAATGGATTTTATAACAAATATATTTATAAATAATTTAACTTGGATTTTCTTTCGAAATCATCAATGTAATTTTCAAAAGTCACGATTTTAAGGTTCACTAGTTCGAGTTTCGGTTTATCAATTAAACCTCTCGTGATTAGAAGTATTTTATCAAATATTCACAACCAAACTTGTTTTCTTAACTATAATTTAATAACACTTATTTAGTACAAATTACAAGTTATTAATATGTTTTCTTCATGTGACATGTCAGATCCGGTCGTAGGGCCGGGTTTGGGGTGTTACATAGCTTCTGTTACTGTGGATTTCAATATTTATGAGTGACATTGTTCTTTCTGTATATTTTTTGGGATATCATCGAGATTGATATCATTCTATCTGGGTTGTAATTTTCAGATATCCTATGTTTGAAATTTCACTATTCTGGTTTTCTTATGAATCTATGTGATTATCTATGAGAGATATCTATTTGACAGAAATGGCTATATCATTAATAATTATAATTTTTGGCCTGAAATGTGAGAGTACAGTGGTACCGTTCTCAAAGTTATAGAAGTCGTGTTTCTGTAGAGGTTACTATTAAAATCGTATTTGATTCTTCTTTGTGTTCAAATGCTTCATTAATAGTTGGGATAATATCTATTTATAGGGTTGAGACATCGTTCTTATTAAGGCCCAATGATTTCTATCTGATAAAGGTGACTATAGTATAATTCAGAACTTCGATGATTAATAGATGAGACAGCTTTATTATAAATTCTTTTCTAGTTCTCGTGAAAGTTCGACATTGATAAAAGTGTAAATGGTTGAGGATCAAGATCAATCTGTGGAACGATATGTCTAGGTTATCCTTTTTAACGGAAAAAAAAAAGATTTCTTCGAAAAGACTGATTCAGTGGTTTAGTTCGATTTGAATTATTTGATTTAAAAATGATTGGGTTATATGTGTCTGAATATATTCATCTGACTAGAAACAAACTTTGAATGTACATGTGTGAATTGAGGGATAGTCTGGAAGAAGAATTCGTATTCTTGAAGACTTGATACTAAATTATATCTATCGAAACGATTCTATCTGGGAAATGTTGTGATAAATTAAAGTTAGTTTGGTTGTTGAAGTTTTCTTTTACACGAAAATAATTTTGATCGAAATATCAATTCTGATTCAGCCTGAGTTCAATACAGAGATTACGATCTTCGTCCTTATGTTAATAAATGAAAGATCTGAACTTGGAACAGAAAGGTTAGCTCTAATTGTCAAAAACTTTTGAGTCTGTAAGTGATTCTTGTCCGAGGAAAATGATTATGGTTTCGAATATTTTGATTTGGCGATGAATAAGTCATTGATTTTATCAGGTAATGAACAGTTATTATGTAACATCCTAAATAGGGCCTATGTATTTTCAGTTTGATTGTATGAAATGACAAGTTTAAGCATGAAGAATAAATTGTTGATATTTTTGAAAACCTGGAAATGCATGAAAATGGAAACCTAAACATTTTGGAAACC
Source organism: Gossypium rotundifolium (assembly GCA_025506655.1). Classification (NCBI taxonomy): domain Eukaryota; kingdom Viridiplantae; phylum Streptophyta; class Magnoliopsida; order Malvales; family Malvaceae; genus Gossypium; species Gossypium rotundifolium. The sequence goes on along the minus strand of CP106727.1, from coordinate 114,210,990 downwards.
TGAACATTTTGGAAACTTGAACATTTTGGAAACTTGAACATTTTGGAAACCTGAACATTTTGGAAACCTGAACATTTTGGAAACTTGAACATTTTGGAAACTTGAACATTTTGGAAACTGAACATTTTGGAAACCTAAACATTTTGGAAACACGAACATTTTGGAAACACAAGATGTAAGAAAATGGCAAGTTCTGAGCCGATCGAAAATTTTAGGAAACTTAGAAATAAGGCTGGAATGACAAATTTTAAAGTCCAAAATAGGAAATAAGGGCAAGAGGGCCTTAAAAGAAAAAGTTGGTGAGATTTGACACACAATCGGGCTTGGAAAAGTGGCCGGAAGGTGTCACTTAAGGCTTATGGAAATGACCTGAGTTCGAGTCACTTGGAAAGCAAATATTGAAGGTTTTATTTTGGCTTCCAAGGCTAAGGGTGGACGGCACCTAATCCTAGTAAAGGAGGAGATTTATTTCGGTTAAAACTTGATTAATGTGTGACAAATAAGAATTTTCTTTTAATAAGATAATTGAGGAGATATAGGATGAATTAAATACTTGTGATAATTAAATGATAATATTATCACTTGTGGGGAAGTAGTGGCCAAGTCAAGGACTCTTGGCATTGCAATTTCAGTTAAAGGAGGAGAGTTGGAGACTTTTCTCTCATCTTTTCATTTGTGTGCCGAAAATTCCCTAGCCCCTATTCTCTTTGCCGAAATTTCTCCTAAGCAAGGACTCCATCTTTTCTTCTCCTCTCCTTTGTCATTGTTAAGTCAAAACCCTTCTCTTTTGATCTCTGTTAAATCTCCATAGCCGGATCTCTGTAACTCAAGACAAGGAAGCAATTGATTAAAGGCATCAAGGTAAGGTTAAGCCATTCAATTTCCTTTCTTTCTTTTCTAGTTGCCAAAAGTAAAAGGCCTAATCCCTGTTCTTGATCATGGCCGAATATACAAGGGATCTCAGGTTTCCACAATTATCGAATATAAAGATCAAGGATCTAAGGTAAGAACAATTAGTTCTTGTTCTTTTAATTCGTTTAATCAAGATTTAAGAAAATAACCCTTTTTATGTCTCTTGGCCGAATATCAAAGGAAAAGTTTTCGGGATTTTGGATTCAAGGAAATTAAGGTGAGTCACATTCGGCCAAGGCTTGTGTGATTACTTTGATCAATTCTTTAATTATTAAAAAGCCGAAAACTAACCCATATTGAGATTTAAGGTTGGCCGAATATCAGGAAAAGGAAAACCAAGTTTTTGGGAATTGTATAAACACCAAATTGGCAAAGGTGAGTCTTTTTACAAATCCTACTAGGATTTGGTTTTGTTTTAAGCCAAGTAGGTTTATTAATGTGTATTATATGATGGCCGAATATAGGGGTTAACAGATCTAATGTTAGATCGGGATTTTCGAGATCTCAAGGAACCTATTAAGCAAATCAGGTGTGTACCCTTACTAACCTTCGATATTTCATATGGCTATTATTTTAATATATGAATATGTATAAGAATGTGAATGTGGCTAAGTACCACAAATGTGGTAAAAAGTACCCAGGTACGTTTCCTACTTCTGATAGGATTGTGAAATATGTTATTTTATAACATGTGAATATATGTATATGAACATGAAATTAAGTTATGCATAATATATAAATTTTTGGGGCATTCGGGATTTATGTGAAAGGGGAAGAGTAGGTGTTGACTTCGGTCTCACCAACGAAGGTGTTGACTTCGATCTCACCAATGAAATATGGTGACTACGCTCACATTATTTGAATATGGTAACTTCGGTTACATTATCTCAATTTGGTAACTCGGTTACATTATTTGAATATAGTGTCTAATGACACAACGTATATGGGCGATGAGCACGTCGATTGCAATGACGCCTTCGATGGTGTGTAGCGGATGGATGGTTGACTTAGTAGTCCCTACTGAATGGCGAATGGCTGGTGGTGTGTAGCGGATGGACCATTAGGATTGGGTTTGGGTTGCATCATAATTTTATTTTTATATGGATCGATGATTTGAACATGAATGCCCGATTTGTTGAATGTTAGTATTGTGTGCACATTGAGTCTGTTGACTCACCCATTGTGGGAATTATTTTCGGTGATGAGTAGTGATGAGATGGGCCGATGGACCTTGAGGTGGCCATGCTACATTCGGAGATTTTATTTTATTTGGACTTTATTTTATTTGGTACCTTAAACTTTATTTTGGGTTTACTTGATGTAATAAGGCCATAAGGCCCAAGTGGATTATTCTTTATTTTTACTTTACTTTTAAATATTATGCTAAGAACTATTTTGGACATATTAAATCAAATTGGATTTACAAGATTAAATAAATGGGTTTCAATCTAAGCCCAACTCAAAATAATAGTTTTCCAAAAAAATTTTTTTTTTTTTTTTCAAATTTCTCTAAGTAACAAAAATTATTGAAACCAGTTTACTTTAGGAACATACCAGATCCGGTTCAGGCTCGTGGGCCGGGTGTGGGGTGTTTCAATTTGGTATCAGAGCCCAATTTTAAACTCTCGGCCTGTGGGCTAAGGCCCAAAACGTTTTGAATTCGAGCCCAAATGATTTTCTTTGAAAATAAGCGTGGCTTCGCATGGCCCCTAAGTATCCAACCATGATCCACCGGTAAGTACCCCAACTATATGTGTGATTACGTGAACTGTTAAAGGGTAGAAAAGGCATGGAACGTAGAATAGAATGATAGGAACTTAAACCCTAGGATTAGACTACTCAAACACAAAACCACATAAGATTTAATACACTGAACCAACCTATGGCTAAGTCACTGAGCTAGTGGTGTGGTAACCCCTGTACGCATGTCTAGGATTGGATCCGGAAGAGCTTGGTATTTAAGCAGTCCTAGTGACTCACCTCCTCTTCCCAGGAATCCTACCTGGTGCATAGCTCCGGTTCACCCTAACCCAGAGGGCTCAGTGGTGTGGCAACCTCTGTGCGCATGTCTAGGAATGGTTTCGGTGGGAGCTTGGTATTTAAGCAAATCTGCGTGACTCACCTCCTCTCCACATGAATCCTACACAGTGCGTAGCTTTGGTTCACCCCGACCAAGAGGGCTAGGTCATAGGTTAAACATAATGACTAAAACCCGAAGGAACTAGCCATGTTTTAAAAAAAAAGAGAGAACAAAACAACAAACCCTAGTTTTTCAAATTTTAAAACTTTCTTTTAAATCTGAGAAAATTATTTTTACAACATTTTCTGAAAAACTCCTGATTTGCGAAAATTACAAAAATGCCTTGGTGGTAAAATTACCAAAATGCCCTTGGTTTATAAAATGTTCAACTACTCAACAGATTTACCAAAATTTCAATATTTTATAAACATACAAGAACCCTAATTTGTAAAAAATCAAAATACCTTGATTTTGGAAAAAATTACAAAATTACCCCTAACTTACAAAATTACCAAAATGACCCTGATTTCCAAAAAATTTTTGCAACATTCCCATTTTGAAGGAACAATTTTGAAAAGAACCCTCGAGTTTTGCAACTTTTGAAATACCCCGATTTATTAAATTTTACAAATTTACCTGATTTGTGAAAAATTACCAAAATACCCCGAGGTCAAAAATTACCAAATAACCCCATTTTAAAATTTTTCCAAATTACCCTAGACTTCAAAATTTTCAAAATAATTTTGATAAAAACACCAAGGAACATTTTAAAAATTACGAAAAATTACGAAAAATACCCCCCTGGTAGTGGAAAACAACAATAACAAAAACTACAACGTTTCTCTGAATGAACGAAAGTTCATACTTGTTTGATGGATGGATGAATGAATGGAAAAGACTGTGTGTTTGTATGATACAAAAGAACCACTCCTAAATCCTTTTTCATAAAACTCCTTCGCTGGTAAATAAGTGGAACAATGACTAATTCATAAAAATTTCTTAATCAGATCTCGACGTTAGAAAATGAGCTCTAGAGGATGTGGTCGTCGTGGTCGAGGAAGAGGAAGGATGACCGTGTCGGAACCCATTAGATCGGGTCAAGGGTCCGACAATGAAATGCCACCGCCACCACCACCACCACCCCCAATTTGTTAATGTTGAGCAAAGAGGCTCGGACGGGGAAGATCTTTGTCGCAGGTCAGGTCATGCGAGTTTTGGAATTGGTGGCAGGTGCCGGAGGAAATTCAGGAAATCGAAAGTTGGTACCTGAACGGCTCCGAGCAAATGGAGCGAAAATGTTTCGAGGAGTATCTAATGTGGCACCCAGTACAGCTGAGTACTGGTTGGAAGCAACGGAGCGTATCATGGATGAGCTCGATCTGACTCCAGAGGAAAAGTTGAAAGGGATGGTAGCGTTGTTACGCGATGAAGCGTATCAGTGGTGGTTAACTGTTCGGGATGGTACCACGGCTGAAAACTTGACTTGGGAATATGTTAAAGAGGCATTTCAGAAGAAGTATGTGGGGACCAGGTATACAGATGAACAAAGGAAGGCTTTTCTAGGGTTGGTACAAGGGAGTAAGTTTGTCGCAGAATATGAGGCGAATTCTTGAGATTGAGCCACTATGCTCGAGGGGTAGTGGCAACTGAGCATGAACGCTGTGTCCGTTTTGAGGATGGACTGAGAGACGACCTGAGACTGTTGATAGCACCGCATCAGGAGCGAGAATTCTCGGCTTTGGTGGAAAAGGCCAAGGTGGTCGAGGGGATTAAGGATGCTACTAAGCAGACCGTGGATAAGAATAAGGCTAAAAGAGGATTTGGGCCATCTGGAAAGGGTTACAAAAGGCCTAGGGTTGATGGGCCACGAAATCAACAAGTTTGGTATGAAATTTGGCGATTCGTCCTTGTGAGCATTGTGGAAAGAGGCATTTAGGTGAGTGTTGGAGAAAGACAGGAGCATGTCTTAAGTATGGGTCTAAGGACCATATGCTTAAGGATTGTCCCAAACAATCAGATGAGAGTCGACCGGCAGTTCAGAATGCTAGCCAGACCGATAGAGGCGGACAGCAGCCTCAACGGGGTCGTGGTTCGAGTAACCAAAGTGGTGGTTCTGGTAGAGGCCGTGGAACACAGGGTCGAGGTACTAATGCCAACGCCAATGCAAGACAACCGGGTTTGGTTTATGCGGTTCGTCGAAGGGAAGAGGGAGACGCGGCGGATGTTATAACCCAGACATTTTTATTTTGACAAACCCTACTTTGCTTTGATTGATGTGGGCTCGACCCATTCCTATGTTGCAAGTAGTGTAGTGGAAACACTAGGCCTAGACTCTGAGCTTTCTGATAGGCAGATGACTATAGTAAGCCCATTAGGCCAGACTATAGTGGTAGACAAGGTCTTTCGGGATGTACCCCTAGAGATTCAGGGAGTGAACTTTCGAGCGGACTTAATGGAGTTACCCTTCGGAGAGTTTGAGCTTATACTCGGAATGGATTGGTTAGTAGAACACCGAGCCGTGTTGGATTGTGCAGCTAAATGTATGGAACTAAGAACCCCGGAGGATGAAGTGGTGGTAATGATCGGAGAAAGGAGGAACTACTTGTCTAATGTAGTTTCGGCACTAAAGGCTGAGAAGATGGTTAAGAAAGGTTGCGAGGTGTTCTTAGCTTTTGTAAGTGCGATAAGTGGAAAGGAGGAAGGAATTAATGGAGTTAGAATGGTAAGGGACTTCGTGGATGTGTTCCCAAAGGAGTTACCGGGAATACCCCCAGACAGGGAGGTGGAATTTGGGATTGATTTGCTACCGGGGATAGCTCCTGTGTCAATCGCTCCATACCGAATGGCACCAAAGGAGTTAGTGGAGCTCAAGGCTCGGATACAAGAACTGTTGGATCGTGGGTTCATCCGACCCAGTGTGTCTCCGTGGGAAGCACCGGTCCTATTTGTGAAAAAGAAGGACGGAACTACGCGTATGTGCATAGACTACCGTCAGTTGAATAAGCTGACCATTAAGAACAAGTATCCCTTGCCAAGGATCGATGACTTGTTCGATCAGCTGAAGGGAGCCGCAGTGTTTTTGAAGATCGATTTACGGTCGAGATACCATCAGTTGAAGGTGAAGGAGGCTAATATCCATAAGATCGCTTTTAGGACAAGATATGGTCACTTCGAGTTTGTGGTAATGCCGTTTGGGTTGACGAACGCTCCAGCCGCATTCATGGATATGATGAATCGGGTCTTCTAACCCTACTTGGATAGGTTCGTCGTAGTGTTCATCGATGATATTTTGGTGTATTCGAAGTCGGAGGAGGAGCATGATGAGCATCTCCGAGTCGTGTTGGAAGTGTTAAGGGAGAAGAAGCTCTATGCCAAATTCAGCAAGTGCGAATTTTGGCTTAGGGAGGTGGCATTCTTAGGGCATGTGGTATCCGCAGAAGGAATAAGAGTGGACCCTAGGAAGATCGAAGCAGTGTTGGATTGGAAACCACCTAGGTCCGTGGCTAAAATCCGAAGTTTCTTAGGCTTGGCAGGCTATTACAGAAGGTTCGTGGAAGGATTCTCGTCAATAGCTGCGCCTTTAACCAAGTTGCTAAGGAAGGAAGTACCCTTCGAATGGACGAATAAGCAGCAGGAGAGCTTTGAAAAGCTTAAAAGAGTGTTGACTAAGCCCCAGTGTTAATTCAAAGGAGGCGGGAAAAGAATTTGTGGTGTCTTGTGACGCTCAGACACGGGGTTAGGTTGTGTGCTAATGCAAGAGGGCAAAGTGGTTGCTTATACGTCACGGTAGCTAAGGCCGCATGAGGTTAACTACCCCACGCATGACTTGGAACTAGCAGCGGTGGTTTTCGCCCTTAAGGTTTGGAGGCACTACCTTTATGGAGAAAGGTCAGTTATCTACACAGACCACAAGAGCCTTAAGTATTTATTAACTCAGAAGGAGTTGAACTTGAGGCAACGAAGGTGGGTGGAATTGCTAAAGGACTATGACTGTTCAATAGAGTATCATCCGGGCAAGGCGAATGTAGTAGCCGATGCCCTAAGTCGGAAGGTTGTAGCGGATCTATGGGCTTTGTTCGCTCACTTAAGTCTCAGATGATGACGGAAGTCTGCTAAGGCGAGTTACAAGTCAGGCCCACATGGCTAAAGGAAGTGAAAGAGGGATAGTTGGCTGATAACGACTTAAGTACTAAGTTGCAGCAAGTACAACAAGGGGGATTAAAGGACTATGGCATCAATGATGAAGGAGTATTGTGCTACAAGGGAAAGGTCTGTATGCCAAAAGATAAGGAGCTGAGACAAAGGATTCTTCGGGAAGCGCATGGTAGCCCTTATGCTATGCATCCCGGAGGCATCAAGTTGTATAGAGATCTAAGGAACAGCTTTGGTGGTCCGATCCAAACGTGAGGTGACTGAATTTGTGGGGAAATGTTTGACGTGTCAGCAAGTTATGGTTGAACACTAAGTCCCATCAGGATTGCTTCAACCAATCGAGATTCCCCAATGGAAGTGGGAGAGAATTACCATGGACTTCGTTAGTGGGCTTCCCCTTACGCCTACTAAGAAGGACTCGGTATGGGTGATAGTGGACCGTTTGACCAAGTCCGCACACTTTATCCCAAATGTAATGGATTATTCTCTTGGAAGTTGGCTAAGTTGTATGTGGCGAAAATTGTGAGATTACATGGAGTACCAATGTCGATCATCTCGATAGAGACCCAAGGTTTACATCTCGATTTTGAAGGCACTTCATCAAGCTTTAGGCACTAAGCTAGACTTCACTACTGACTTTTCATCCACAATCGATCGGGCGATCTGAGCAGGTTATACAAGTGTTGGAGGATATGTTGAGAGGTTGTGTAATGGATTTAGAGGAAGTTGGGAAGATTACTTGCCTTTAGCTGAATTCGCCTACAACAAAGCTATCAAGCCACCTTCTGATGGCACCATACTGAAGCATTGTATGGAAGGAAGTGTAGAACACCTACTTGTTGGACCGAGTTAGGAGAACGCAGAGTTTTGGGTCGAGTTGGTGGTAGAAACCGAAGAGAAGGTTGAGTTAATTCGACGCAGTTGAAGGAAGCCTCGATAGGCGTAAGTCGTCGCGACCTTAAGCGAAAGGAAATAGAGTTTGAAGTGGAGACCAAGTATTCCTAAAAGTCTCGCCTTGGAAGAAGGTTATGAGGTTCTATGCATAAAGGAAGTTAAGCCCAAGGTTTGTAGGGACCTATCAAGTCTTGAAGCGAGTTGGGCGATGGCATACCAATTAGAGTTGCCACGAGATTGCGATAGATGCACGACGTATTTCATGTGTCCATGTTACGTCGCTATCGATCGGACCCGTCGCATGTGGTATCTATTGAAGAAGTGGAGCTAAGGCCAGACTTATCCTACGAGGAAGAACCGATTCGGATCTTGGATCGTGATGTGAAAGTATTACGAAGGAAGTCTGTACCTCTAGTCAAAGTGTTATGGCGCAATCATGGATCAGAAGAGGCTTCATGGGAGCGGAAGAGACGATGAGACAAAGAATACCCTCAACTATTTTAGTTAGGAAATTTCGGGGACGAAATTTTGTTTAAGGGGGTAGAACTGTAACATCCTGAATAGGGCCTATGCATTTTCAGTTTGATTTTATGAAATGACAAGTTTAAGCATGAAGAATAAATTGTTGATATTTTTGGAAACCTGGAAATGCATGAAAATGGAAACCTAAACATTTTGGAAACCTGAACATTTTGGAAACTTGAACATTTTGGAAACTTGAACATTTTGGAAACCTGAACATTTTGGAAACCTGAACATTTTAGAAACTTGAACATTTTGGAAACTTGAACATTTTGGAAACCTGAACATTTTGGAAACCTAAACATTTTGGAAACCCGAACATTTTGGAAACACAAGATGTAAGAAAATGGCAAGTTACTGAGCCGATCGAAAATTTTAGGAAACTTAGAAATAAGGCCGGAATGACAAATTTTAAAGTCCAAAATAGGAAATAAGGGCAAGAGGGCCTTAAAAGAAAAAGTTGGTGAGATTTGACACACAATCGGGCTTGGAAAAGTGGCCTGAAGGTGTCACTTAAGGCTTATGGAAATGACCTGAGTTCGAGTCACTTGGAAAGCAAATATTGAAGGTTTTATTTTGGCTTCCAAGGCTAAGGGTGGACGGCACCTAATCCTAGTAAAGGAGGAGTTTTATTTCGGTTAAAACTTGATTAATGTGTGATAAATAAGAATTTTCTTTTAATAAGATAATTGAGGAGATATAGGATGAATTAAATACTTGTGATAATTAAATGATAATATTATCACTTGTGTGGAAGTAGTGGCCAAGTCAAGGACTCTTGGCATTGCAATTTCAGTTAAAGGAGGAGAGTTGGAGACTTTTCTCTCATCTTTTCATTTGTGTGCCGAAAATTCCTAGCCCTATTCTCTTTGCGAAATTTCTCCTAAGCAAGGACTCCATCTTTCTTCTCCTCTCCTTTGTCATTGTTAAGTCAAAACCCTTCTCTTTTGATCTCTGTTAAATCTCCATAGCCGGATCTCTCAGTAACTCAAGACAAGGAAGCAATTGATTAAAGGCATCAAGGTAAGGTTAAGCCATTCAATTTCCTTTCTTTCTTTTCTAGTTGCCGAAAGTAAAAGGCCTAATCCTCGTTCTTGATCATGGCCGAATATACAAGGGATCTCGTGTTTCCACAATTACTCGAATATAAAGATCAAGGATCTAAGGTAAGAACAATTAGTTCTTGTTCTTTTAATTCGCTTAATCAAGATTTAAGAAAATAACCCTTTTATGTCTCTTGGCGAATATCAAAGGAAGAGTTTTGGATTTTGGATTCAAGGAAATTAAGGTGAGACACATTCGCCAAGGCTTGTGTGATTACTTTGATCAATTTTTAATTATTAAAAAGCCAAAACTAACCCATATTGAGATTTAAGGTTGGCGAATATCGTAAAGGAAAAACCAAGTTTTCGGAATTGTATAAACACCAAATCGGCAAGGTGAGTCTTTTACAAATCCTACTAGGATTTGGTTTTGTTTTAAGCCAAGTAGGTTTATTAATGTGTATTATATGATGGCGAATATAGGGTTAATGATCTAAAGTTAGATCGGGATTTTCGAGATCTCAAGGAACCTATTAAGCAAATCAGGTGTGTACCCTTACTAACCTTCGATATTTCATATGGCTATTATTTTAATATATGAATATGTATAAGAATGTGAATGTGGCTAAGTACCACAAATGTGGTAAAAAGTACCCAGGTACATTTCCTACTTCTGATAGGATTGTGAAATATGTTATTTTATAACATGCGAATATATGTATATGAACATGAAATTAAGTTATGCATAATATATAAATTTTTGGGGCATTCGGGATTTATGTGAAAGGGGAAGAGTAGGTGTTGACTTCGGTCTCACCAACGAAGGTGTTGACTTCGGTCTCACCAACGAAATATGGTGACTACGGTCACATTATTTGAATATGGTAACTTCATTACATTATCTCAATTTGGTAACTCGGTTACATTATTTGAATATAGTGTCTAATGACACAACGATATATAGGCGATGAGCACATCGATCGCAATGATCGCCTTTGATGGTGTGTAGCGGATGAAGGGTTGACTTAGTAGTCCCCACGGTGTGAATGGTAGTACGGTGGTGTGTAGCGGATGTACCATTAGGATTGGGTTTGGGTTGCATCATAATTTCATTTTATATGGATCGATGATTTGAACATGAATGCCTGATTTGTTGAATGTTAGTATTGTGTGCACATTGAGTCTGTTGACTCACCCCGCTGTGGGAATTATTTTCAGGTGATGAGTAGTGACGGACCGGGCCGATGGACCTTGAGGTGGCCATGCTACATTCGGAGATTTTATTTTATTTGGACTTTATTTTATTTGGTACCTTAAACTTTATTTTGGGTTTACTTGATGTAATAAGGCCATAAGGCCCAGTGGATTATTCTTTATTTTTACTTTACTTTTAAATATTGTGCTAAGAACTATTTTGGACATATTAAATCAAATTGGATTTACAAGATTAAATAAATGGGTTTCCAATCTAAGCCCAACTTAAAATAATAGTTTTCCAAAAAAATTTTTTCTTTTTTTTTTTCAAATTTCTCTAAGTAACAAAAATTATTGAAACCAGTTTACTTTAGGAACATACCAGATCCTGTTCAGGCTCGTGGGCCTGGTGTGGGGTGTTTCATATTAGAATTAGAAGTTAAATAAATGCTTATTTGGTGAAGTCGTGAAATTTAGAAATGTGTCAGCAAACTATAAGTTAAAAAGGAGTTCAACGTAAATTGATTTCTAATTTAGAATCTCAGATGTGGTATCGATGATTATTTGTTATTTCGAGATAGAGTGTGTATGCTGAAAAGTTCTATGAATATACAACAACTGCTACAAGAAACTCTCAGTGATAATTCATTTGTTCATATGGGAATAACAAGATGCACAACAATTCTGATAAATGTGAAATGTGATATATTCTGACTTTTTTATTATAGAAATGGAGGGTGATGAATTCTGTATCAAGATTATCTTTTTCATTGAAAAAGGATAGAGTTATCTGAAATATGATTAACTGTCTGAAGAAATCTCTCTGTACTTATAGATTTTCTCTTTTGATAAAACAGTTGAGTTATCCGTTTCTGTGTTGGTAAGTCTATCTATGGTGTTAGTTATCATTGTTTTGGATTAAGATCTGAAACTTATATGGTAATTCGGAGACTACAGTAATTTGTGAGTATGAAATTGTATTGAAATCGAGTAAAGCAAATGTTGTTAGAGTCGAAAATCACTATTTGCATTACGTGCTATGAATGCTCATTTAGACTTGTCTGATGATGGTTCAGTTTTAGATGATTTGGAAGCGAACCGTTGTTCTTACAACAAATATGTGATGCTCAGAAAGTGGATAATGAAATGCTAGAGAAACGAGCTCAATGTAATTTGAATTCCTATTCTGAATTTTGAGTTGACAATGATGATTGCTTGAGATTTTGAGATAGAATTGTGTTCTGAGAAATTCCAAATTATTGCAGTTGATTTTAAATGAAGCTCATAATAGTTGCCTATCTGCTCATCCGGGAAGTACAAATATGTATCATGATCTGAAGCCATACTATTGGTGGTTTGAATGAAACGAGACATTTCTGACTTTGTTTCGAAATGTTTACTTTGTCAGCAAGTTAAGGTTGAACATCAGGTTCCATCTAGGTTGTTACAACCAATTCTGGTTCCTGAATGGAAATGGGATAGACTGACGATGGATTTTGAATCTGGATCACCCTTTACTCCGAGAAAGAAAGATGCAATTTGGGTCGTGGTTGATCGATTGACGGAATCTACCCATTTTATTCTGGTATGATCTGATTACTCACTCGATAAGTTAGATGAGCTTTACATTTCTGATATTGTGAGATTGCATGAAGTGCCTTTGTCTATTGTGTCTGACAGAAATCTGAGGTTTACTTCACAGTTCTGGAAGAAATTGCAAGAGGCTTTAGGTACTAAATTGCACTTCAGTATAGCCTTTCACCTGCAAATAGATGGCCAGTCTGAGCGGATCATTTAGATACTTAAGGATATGTTAGCATTCTTGAGGTTGATGGTACGTGGGAACATTATTTACCATTGATTAAATTTGCATATAATAACAATTTTCAGTCGAGCATTAAAATGGCACCATATGAAGCTTTGTACGGACACAAATTTCGAACACCTTTGTATTGGAATGAGCTTAGTGAAAGTAAAATACACGAGGTCAATTTGATAAACGATACAAAACAGAAAGTAAAAGTAATCCGTGATAGTCTTAAGGCAGCATTTGATCATCAAAAGTCCTATGCATACTTGAAAAGAAAATACATTGAATTCGAGATTGATGATAAAGTATTTTTGAAAGTATCTCCGTGGAAGAAAGTACTCTGATTCAGACGTAAAGGCAAATTGAGTCTAAGGTTCACCGGATCGTATGAAGTTATCAAACGAATTGGGCCAATTGCGTATAGATTTTTATTGCCACTAGAGTTGGAAAAGATTCACGATGTATTCCATGTTTCAATGCTCCGTAGATACCAATCCGATCCATCACATGTGATTTCTCCGTCTAAAATTGAAATCTGATATGATATGATGTAAGAGGAAGGACCAATCCGTATCTTAGATCGTGACGTGAAAGAATTGAGAAACAAGAAAACTCCATTAGTAAAAGTATTATGGCATCGACATGGAGTTGAAGAGGCTATGTGGAAGCCTGAAGATTCAATGAGACAACAATATCCGAACTTATTCAACGGTAAGATTTTCGGGGACGAAAATCCCTAAGGGGGGAGAATTGTAACAGTCCAGTTTAGACCTTAGTCGGAATAGTAGTTTTGAGACAACAAATTCGGGTCATAAAAATATTTTAATATTATTTTTCGTGCCTATGATACGTGATTAAGCATGTGTAAAATTTCTGTGAACTAATTTGTCCGTTTGTGTGCTTAACTTGAAAAAAGACTAAATAGCATAAGATGAAAAGATAGCATTCTTTTTTAATAGTGGCTGATTTGAGGTGTCTTTGTAAAAAGGAAGCCTTAGGATGAAATTTAGCCATTGTATAAGTTAATGGATAGTAAGGCCATTAAATGTACATGTTTTATATGTTTTATTAAATTATATTAAATGAAAAAAAGGTTAAAAATAAATAGTAAATGATATAATAATATATATGTTGTAATAAAACAAAAGAAAGAAGATAGTGGAGTATTCATCTTCTTGGTGCCAAAAATAAGAAAAGAAAAGAGGTTTCAGTTCTTCAAAATATTCGGCTATAAAGCTCTTTGATTAAGGTATGATTTTGATTCAGTTTTTGATAATTTTTACATTTTTGTAACCATTGCTTTGTATACTTCAAAACCCATGCTTCAATTTTGTAAATTGATGAATATTTTGTAATGTACCATTGATGAACATGTGAGTTTTTGGATGTTTGATGGTGAAATATGATATATATATGTGATAGAATAACATAGTTTGTCTTTGGAGTTTTGATGATTTTGAGTATTTTGGATTAAATTGAAAGAAAAAAATTTTGAGGGACTAAATTGTGAAATAAATGAAATGTATGGACTCATTTGAGTATGATTAAAATTTGGCTAGGCATTGGTAATATGAAATTATGTGTATTTTGTAATTTTGTGAAATAGGGACTAAAATGTCAAAATGTGAAAATATGGGGGCTAATTTGTAAATTTCCCTAAATGTGTGTTCTTAGATTGAATTGAATGATTTGGTGAATAAATGGATTAATCTTGAATGTGTATAGATGTATAGATCAGAACCAAGAAAATGACTTAGATCATGGAAATCGAAAGTAATTGAGTAGCCAAGTTCGCTTCGCTTATCCTAATTCGAGGTAAGTCGATATACAAATAAATGTATTTGAATTGATTTATTTGTGCATATATGAAATTTGGATTGCTATGAACAACAATCGAAATGGAATGTATGTGAAATCCGAGGATAAATATTTATATCGACAAGTTGTTAATGTCCGAGAAGTCCCGTTTGAACCTAGGAATAGAAAGGAATGTATACGTCATGACATAAGTGTCCCATTTGTGATATCATTTAAGGCCACGTCTGAGACGTTGGCATTGATTCGAAATTTCGTGTAAGACCACATCTGGGACGTTGGCGTCGATATGAGATTTACATGTAAGACCATGTCTGGGACATTGGCATCGTATTGATTCGTGTAAGGCCCTGTCTGGGACAGTGGCATCGATATCTGAGTACATGTAAGACCTCATCTGGGACATTGGCATTATACGACTATTCCGAGCATTCTAAGTATCCTATTAGATTCCGAACGATTCAATGGGCACGTCTGATAAATGAATGACGATGTTATTTGTATAACTGCTTCAGGTACGTTTGATGTATATGTTTTGAATAGGCATGGAAGGTGAGTAAATATGCATATGGATGCAATGAACCAAAATGTGATATATGAATGAATGTGACATGAGTAAATGATGAGATGATATGTGATACATATGCTTAAATTATTTATAAGCATATGAGATATTTGAGTTGTGAAATATGAGTAAGTAATGGCTAAGTAATGAGCCAAGGATGATATTATGAATTTGTAAATGAGAAACATTAATGTCATTGTATCAATGTAGCTATGTGCAATTTATGTTAAGTTTATTTGTATATGGCTTACTAAGCTTTTGAAAGCTTACTTTGTGTGTGTTTGCTCTGTTTTATAGATCGTCAAAGCTACTGAAGGCTCGAGAAACCGTCGAGGATCGTCATCACACTACTCAATCTTATTTTGGTACATTTTGAAAGTGTATATACTAAGTATGGCATGTATAGGCTAGTTATTTTGGGTTATGTTTGATATGTATAAATGGCCATGTGATATGGCTAAATATATGTTTGTGGTTTTGAATGACTAAATAAGTTTCATGATTCTAGTTTTGGTTTAGCTTGTAATGGTTAAATGAATGGTGAACTCATTGATGCTTAGTTAGCACATTACTAATGATAAGTATGTGATGGATTCTATCTTGAAATGATTGAGGTTATGTGGTATTAAATGCCTTATAAGTTGGTATGATTATTAGGCTCTTAAATGGTTAGAAATGATGTATATTTTGGTATGTTTTATTTGCCTTTGATGATTTGAATTGGTGTTAATTTGTGTTGGAAGAATGACCCAAATGTGGGTGGCATTTTGGCCTTGTAAATGGCCTATAATTGCCCACACGGTTGAGCACACGGGCATGTGGCTCGACCGTGTCCTTCGAGGTTACATTTCAAAACAAGTCAGGCTCGACCACGGGCTGGACACACGGGCGTGTGATGCAAGTCAGGCTCGACCACGGGTGGGGCATACGGGTGTGTCCCAGGTCGTGTGGTCAAGTCAGTATGTATGCCCTATTTTGACACGGCTTGGACACATGGGCATCACACGGCCTGCCCACATAGGCGTGTGACCTCTATATCATAGACAAAATTTTAAATTTCTGAGAACTTTCGTATGTGTTCAGTTTAGTCTCGACCCTTTTATAAAGCATGATTAAGGTCTCGATGATCTATTTAAGGGACACTTTGATTGCATTGGATGAATTGTATTATGAAATGTCCGTAAAAGATTCTATTTTTTTTTGGTAATGCCTCTTAACCCTAATTCGGCGACTGAATCGGGTTCGGGGTGTTACATTACTAATGTATGTAAACTTATGGATTATTACCTTTATATATATAAACTTATTAGATAGCATTTATTATAAGCAATCAAAAGAACAATCCATAAATAACTTATCATTTTCATTACTAAATTCACTTACCTTGAAATTTAAGCCCAATTGTAGACTCAATAGAACATATAGGATATATCGAAAAAGTCAATAATTTGCACCGAAATGCCGCTATCACTTCAACTGTAGTGCCACTGACACTTGTACCATAGTGCCACTATCACTTGTGCATATAAAATGTTTCCTAATGGCATGCCATTTATATCCTACTAGTTCTCATTTTGTCTACATCCACATTTAAATATAGATTTTCACTACATTTTCTCAACAATAAAAGCATTACAGACTTTATTCTTTTTACGATTTAGTCCTTAATTATATAGAAATCAACAATCATCACATTTCACATAACATTTTATTTTACTAACATTTAACACTTCATATAAATACTTTATCTTACTATCTACTTCACCTATCTAAATTGTACGCTCTTTGCAATTTATACACACATCATATTAGTTCCAGATTCTTACAACCTAACACGTTTAATGATTCATCAGTTATTTTCAATTTACAATTCGAATCCGAATAAACCTAGTCAACCTCCAACTTGAAGCGTGGCTTTTGTAGGTGCCCCTCTATATACATGAACAGCTACTGCACCCACTTATTCTAGTAGAGCCTGGCTTGGTCCCTCTTGATTTTTTCGAGTTTTTATCTAACTTGAATTCAAGCAGTAATTTTATAAGTTCGGAAGAACTTAGTGAAATCTGTACATAAAATGAGTGTTGCATAAATTTTAAGAAATTGAGATCCCTGGCGCAGAATAAAACTCTCTAAATTTCATAATAGAATTCGCAAACTTAGTTGGCAAGGCTCATGCCTTATACACTCTAAGTTGTTTATTAGCGGACTTAGACCCTTATCTGGTTCTAACCATGTTCCCTCATGGGTCTCACCTTTTGCCATATCTTATTATTTTGCATCCCTAATACTCGTATTCATTATTTTTGGCTGGCGATGCTTAACGATTACCCAAGTAATTGCCATAATTGTTGTTTGTATCAGAATATAATACGCTTACTAATTTAGAGAAATGGTGCCCACAACACAACACCATAGTAATTGCATTTTCAGTCCGTTCCTTTAAGATGCTTCATTAGACATGTGGTACCGGCATACTATTTCCTACTAAGATGTTTCGTGAAGGTTTCCAACCCTGGGTAGTTCAACAAGACTTTAACCTTATTTTGTGGTCTAGACGAGCCTTCACTTTTCACTATTCTCTGGTGGACTTTATTGAACATTCAGTCTTGGGTTGGCATTTCCTTTCATAAAAACTCGTATAGGTCTACCCAATATTTTGCCTACCCTTTGCCAAGTTACAATTTAAGATTGCTCCTATTATAGTCTATTTCATATCTGCTCAAATAATGTGGGATCTGTGGCTTCCATGATGAACTCACTTTGATCTACATTACGTTTACCTTTTAACCTCAGGAGACTCTCTCATTATCCCATTGGTCTGTGTTTCCTAGGTGTACCAAGTTCATTTGATCTTGTGGACTATCACACCCACCACACTGCAACTTTTACTTCACACCTTGGCGGGTCTCCTTATATACTAATCTACGAACTTCACACATGTAACCCTATGTTTTACTTCCTGATGTACTACCCTGTGTTTACTGTGCCAATGAACTCTCTATGCTGCCATAACCGAGCTATGGTCTTACACATGTTACCCCATGCTCAATGTCCTGACAGACTACCCTGTATCTACAGTCCTGACGAACTCTCTATGTTGCCATAATCGAGCTATGGTCTTACACACGTAACCCTATGTTTAATGTCCTAGAGGACTCCATTGGTTGTCATAGTCGAGTTATGGTCTTACACCTTAAATCTCTTTGAGGTGTTGCCCAAAAGGGCCTTACCATTGTCGAGGTGTCGCCCTATAGATCCTATTGACCACCATCATGGTGTTTCTCTATGGAACCTAATTACGGTCATAATGGGGTCACTCTAATGAGCCAATCAATATCATTCCAATCCATTTCTAACATCGATGCTCGAACACCGCAGTGTCCCCTCTACAAGGCCTGGAGCTTCGCACATCACGATTTGCACTCAGCAACACCTGATTGCTAAACTTTCATTTTGCTATCCATCCGCCTATTCCTCTATTTCACCATTTCTAATATTGATGCTCAAACATTTAAGTGTCCCTTTACAAGGCTCGGAGCTTCGCACATCACAGTTTGCACACAGTAGCACCGTATGGTGATACACAAAAATACTATTTTGCAAATCCTAAACTCATCTAACTCGTCAATGATTTCCCTTCACACTACGCATACATTATTCAAGCATATCATACAATTTATCATTACACATACATCATGCTAGTTTACCTATCATCAACTATCTACCATAAAACAACCAGCAGACAACAACAAGAGCTCCTATAGTATTGTGCACACACACAACCTAGTCTTTCTTCAAGCACATACACACCATAAACTTAGGAAACCTCAGTACTTCATCAACGTCATACATGCAACTCATATAACATAATATATAATCTAGAAGACAAGGTACAGGGACTCACCTCACTTCATTATCTTTGACAGCTTAGCTTGTCCGAATGCTAGAGCCTTCTTATCCTGGTAGGTAAGCATGACAACTATTTATCTGTTAATTTAATGGTGGTAATCCCTTAGAAACCTAGATTTATAAAAAAATTTTTAAGAATCTTTACTCTACTTCTCCCTTTCATCTACGAGTATAGAGAGATGAGGAAGCTTGTAACGCCCCAAAAATGTAGGGTTGTAATTTTGCTGATTTGGCTTAAATTCCATGTGTGCTTCAATAGCTCAGTAATTGAGTGTATTTGGGGGTTTTTAGGAAGCCTGGGTTCGAGTCTGAGCCTTGGATAATTTTTAATTTTTGCTCTTAAGTGAAACTGGCTGTTAGTAGTTAGGACTTATGTTTAATTATGTATGTTTCTATGTCACAAAAAGGGCATGTGGCTTGATGGTGGAGGAGTCACTAAGATGGCAAGGGGAGTTGGGGTTCGAATCCCATGGAATGCAAATAGGGGGCTTTTATTTTATGATTTGTGGGTGCGAGAGGTAGAGTTTGAATCAAACTCTGCAGAGAAGGTTGGAAACTTGGTCAACAAATTCGAATGGGAGGTTGGGAGCAATTCAAGGAGGATTTGGTAGAGAGTTTGAGGGAGTTGGAATGTGAGGGGAGTCTTGGCCAGTTGGGAGAGCTTGAGTAAGGAGAAATTCGGCCAAGGGTGGGGCTATTGGTGCAGTTTCACTTTGGGAAAGTGTAGAGGTGCCAAATTTTCTCTGGTATTTTTGGGTGTTATTTTTGCTTCTTGACACATTTTTTTAACCATTCAGGTCTTTGTTCTCTTCATATCTATTCTCAACTGCTACCTACTTTTTGACAGAACATAATATCGAGTGCCCAGTTTTCATCAATCCTTTGAAGTCTTTCTCTCATCTCTTCTCTAATCAATTCTTCCATAGCCAACCCTCTTTTGCTTCCATTTCTTCTTTTTTCAAACTTCGTTTTCCCCTTCTCTAGTAGGCCGAATCTTCATACTCCCTTCTTCTCAAATCTCTTTGTTCTCCGTGGCTAGGGCTGAACCTTCTTGGCTGACTACTTCCAGTATTCGTTGGTTATCGATATTGGTAAGGGGCTACTTCAACCACTTTATTATTCTGTTATTAGCAAATATTTCTTTTGACTCTATTAACAAGCTTCGACTTTACCTTTTTATTTTTCTATTGGGGGCCGAATGTTTGATTGTTTCTAACAACTTTTATTTTACCAAATCATGTTAAGAGGGGGAGATCGCCCTTGATCAGCAGGGAGGCGCTAGTATTTGTTAGTTTTAGGAAGGTCAGTGATTGTGGTTTAAGTTAATAATGGTGGTGGATTAGGTCTATGCATTAACCTGATTGGTGTAATCTGATGTGATATGTTGGTGGATTGTAGGATTTGGAGAGCATGGATCTTATTTAGTCTCGCGAACAGGTGTGTAATTGTATGTCGCTTTCGATAATAGGCTACAAAGTCGAAAGTATGTAAAGGTTATACTACTAAGATTGTAGAGTCGGCTGAATGCCGAAAAGCTAAAAATATGGTGTGTGATGCCACACGAGCGTGCGAGCATGCGTGTAGTTAACTAAGCCCATGAACAAGGGCGCTAGACTATAGGAGCCACCACAAGCGCTCTCGTGGGCTTAGGCAGTAATGGGTGTCGTTAGGCCGAGATGGGCCAAGTGGCCCAATGAGCTCATGAGCCTTACATGGGTAAAATTACCGAAATACCCTCGAAGGGTAAAATTATCGAAATACCCTCAAAGGAAAAATTATCGAAATACCCTCGTAGAGTAGAATTACCAAAATACCCCTAAGGATAAAAATTCTCGTTTTACCCCTAACTGACAAAATGACCATTATACCCATAGTGGTAGGTTAAGTGATGTGTGTATGACATTTATATGACTGATCATGAGTATGACGTACTGCATACATGTAATATTTATGACACGACATTCTATATTGGGGTTGGGTTTCTGATTTGGAGGAAGTACTGTACTAGTGGCTCTACCACATTTTTACCGTTCGAGTGGCTTCACCACGTATTTTGATTTTAGTGGCTTGGCCATGTTTTCTGCTATTAGCAGCTTTGTTGTGTTATTATTAGCAGATATGCTGCGATATTGGCGTGTTGGCTTGGTGGGTCGACTTGGTCCTCACATGGTGTGTTGGTTGGTACGCGTGGTGTGTTGGCTGGACTGGGTTGCGTTGCATCTGTGTTATGCACTGTTATGACTTTGGGCTTAGACCCACTCACATTTCTGATAGGCTAAAGCCTGCATCGATCTGTTACTTAATAGGGCTTGGGCTCAGACTGTTATTGCATGATAGGGGATTACACACTGAGTTCTCATACCTTTTCTTTCAACTATACAGGTAATCCCCAACCGTAGAGGATTTAGAGCTACGAGGGACTCGGAGGTGGCCACATGTTTGTAAGTGTTTTGATTTATACATAGTTTCCTTTAAGTTATTTATTTTGGGGAGATAATTATGTAATAAGGTCATTTGAGGTTTTCAACTTTTATTTGGTTTTAACCTTTTTACATTAACCTGCTAGATTAGGAAACATGGGTTTTTAAATTAATAATTGTTTCCAAAAAAATCACGCATTTTTAAATTTTAAAGGTTTCATTTGGGAAAGCTTCCACGATATTTAATCCTAATTAATAAATGTTATGACCAATAAGCGAATAACAAGTTTTGATTTTACAACCCCAACGTTTTCAAAAAAGATATAAAGTTTAGTAAAGAACTTTTATTGACAAGCCCGATTTTCAAACGACACTTTAATGTGACACGTCAGATCCGGTCGTAACGTCTAGGCCGGGTTTAGGGTGTTACAAAGCTTACCAATTTTCCCAATTTCTCCACTCTAAGACTTTAATCCACACAACAACAGTAACATGCAAAGTTTTCTACAACCACATCCCCCTTCTTCTTCAAAGCAATCAAAGAAGATGGTGCTGAGAGGAGAAAAATTTGTAAACAGAATTGAGAAGAATTCTATCTCCACGCATACCTATATATATACTCCATTGGCACGGTTCCCATAAGCCAATACAACCACTCCTTCCTAATCATTTTGCCTCTCACTACGGAACTAGCCGACCCTAATCTAACTGAACAAAAATTAAAATCTAATTATTTATTTGATAGTCAAAAGTTTCTCCCAAAATTCTTGGTAGATTACGCCAACTTTCTATGAGTTCAATTTAGTCCCAAAATTGTTCTAAATTAGGGTTTAGAAAGAGATCTGGGTGTGGCAACTCCCCCGTCCTTAAATAAAATTTCATCCCCAAAATTTCCTTTCTTACCTAGATTTTTTAGACGGTCTCCAAATTAGTTTCCCCTTTTATTAGATAATTCATGGCATACCTAGAAGCAGACACCTTCAAACATTCCCTCTTGTCTTAGCGCTTACCTAACTTGAATTTACCAAACATTTATAAATTCATTCTAAGCTTATTCTGCTTGGATGAGGGTTTTGCCCTTACTCTATATAGGGTAGATCATTGATCAAGGATTCTTCTAAAACTATTCTCATTAATTCTTGGATTGACATATATTATCTGGTGGGTATTCCTACTTTTTTGGTTATCGAAGGGTTTATGAAAAACCCTTCCGATAGCTAACATGTTTCAAAGACCAGTTAGGAGACCTGAACCATTTTTGGAATTTTAAAATTTAACTCTCATTGGCGATTGGTTATTTAAAATTGAGATATATAGAGAAAAGGAATTCTTTTTACTTTATTTCAAGTTTCTCTTCAAAATTTCCTTGTTGATTTAGTTCTTCTTCAAAACCTTTTACTGTTCTTCTCTTCCTTCTCTTCTCTTCCCACAGTTTCCCTCTCTTGAGCTTACCACATTAAGGCATTACCCACCTTCCAAGTGAGTCTTCCTTAATCATTTTTGTCTTTCATAACCTACTACAACTTCATCAGGCCCCGATTTAGTCCATTGTCAAGAGAGAAAAAATGGAATAAAATGATTCAAATCAGAGGGGTTAGGGTGGCAATAGGCCCTCTTCAGCACGTGCGCATAGATCATCTAACCACAAAGCCAGAGCATCCATTGAATCGTTGTTTTATAAATGACGATTGCTCGTAAGGACATGTTCAAGTGTTTATCAGCCAGAGGAATCAGATTGCCAAATTTTGCCTACTATTTTGAAATCTTGGATAAAGATTGCCAGTTGAGTGACTTCTGTGATGGGTTTATCCTCCCACTATACTTATTGGAGGTAGACTTCCATCTCAATTTACATCCTTTCTTTTGTAGGGTGTTAAATATCTATGGAATTGCACACATGTAGCATAATGATTCTTCCTAGTGGACCCTAGTATCTTACTTCATTGATTGTAGTAAACACCGTGAGCCTCCATTCCTTGGCGTATTTCATCATTTTACCAACTGGAGGTCATTTCTTAGAGAATCTCAACCGGAATGGTCTACTTCCACACTCGTAATGGCAATGAGTCTATAGTTCAAAGTTCCTCTTTGATTTTCCACTCAAACCACCAAAAGTTCATACGGTGAGAAAAAATTTTGATGGCAGCTTTGGCTTTCCTACGAGGTGGTTTATCCCTCAAAAGTTTATTTGTCTTCAATGACAACCAATTGTCTCTAACCTCTCTAGGTCACAATATGACCGCTTAAAGTTGGGGCATCCTCTGAAGCTACACAAACTCTTAACAATATGAAAAGTTTTTTTGTTACTGTTAAGAAGAGTAAAGCCCTATTGGCTTTAGATTAGCAAATTTAACATTAAGAGCAAACCCTCAAAGAGTCTAGCCTATCAATGAAACATGGCCTTATAGAGCCTTTGATGAGTTGGCCCAGCCCTTAATGAGGAGAAGAAAGGAGCCCTCCATCCCGTAAAGTATATCTCTTTTATGCTTATCTCCTCAACACTTGAACTTGAGGGTCTCATTTCTCACCAAACCCTTACTAACCCTATTGTTGACTCCTAATTTTTCATTGTAGATTCTTCTACTCTGTTTGACTCTTTCCAACATCCTCCCCACATGGATTTGGAGGCACTTATGGAAAGTGTGCAAGAACTTGTGGTGATAGTTGACATCCTGACTCTGATAGTTAGAAGTAACCATAAGAGGCAAAGGCTAGAAGGAGAGTCCTCCAATGTTGGGGAAAAGAGCAAAGTTGGTTTGGTCTGCCATTGACCTAGTAAAAAACTTTGATCCTAGAGAGGGAATCACTCATCTCTCCCTTAGCCATCTTCGTCCCTTCCACTAAGCCAGATTTTAGTGTAACTCTCTTCCCACACCATCGGTGTCTCAACTCGGGGCTCCAGTCTGGGATTCTACTAGCTCAAACCCTGCATACATCCCCACTCGACACCATCAATTATACCTTTTACTCTAGTGAGGTACAAACCTTCTTCCCATAGGCACATCGGTAAATATCAGTATCCCTTTTCCCCACTCCTAATTTAGCAAAAACAAGATAGGGACTTGTTCCTAAAGCTAAAGTAATTCGTCTACCCATCGTCTTTCTCTGAGGGTATTCACAAGCCCACCCTTGCTAAGCTGATGGGTTTTTTTCTCTATAATGGTTGTGGAGTGGGAACTTATGAGTTGGGCTCTCCAATAGGCCTGCAAAGAGGTTGAGGCCAGTTGGACTATTTCTAAGATAACCATCCTTTCGGATAATAATCATTCACCCAACTTTGTCAATCCTATAATGCCCTTTTTCTCTAAAATCATGAACTTACTCAATCCATCTCAGCATGGAAAGCTAAATACCAAGCATCTACGGCTCAAAAAAAGAGTTAAATAAAAGGGTCCAACATCTAGAGACCTTATAGAAACAACACATCGCTGATAAAGAGCAAATACAAGAAGAGAGCAACATGGCCTTGAAAAAATTTGTGGCGGATACTAATAAAGGTATTGAGGCACATTTGCCAGTTTGAAAGTCCAACTTGATATTAACCTTGCAAGTAGTTATTGGTCCCTTCGATCTATGCTACATGAACTTCAAACGCATGCAGCCTCTTATCAAAATTGACCTTGGATTCGACGTCGCAAATCTTAATGGGGATGTATAGAGGAAATTCCAAAAGAAAAGGAAAGAGTCTGTGAACTCTTCTATGACCATGATTCAAACACGTCTAACCTGGATTCCGCATATGGTAATGCCTGAACACACGATGGTGCCTCCACTTCTCTGGCCCAACAGAAAGCTAATGTTAAGAGGAAAGAGAGCACAGAGGAAAGGAATAATCAGCCAGTTGAGATAATGCTTAATATTTTTTATACTTGTACTGATCTTTAGAAGTAATAGAAGTTCCCATCTTGTCTTTCCTTATCCCTTTATTTCTATCATACTTACCTTCCTTTTGTTCTTTTATAGTCAATCTTACAATGATCCGTCAACCTGTACTTATTCTTACCACACTTACTACTTTAAAAATAGCTAAAGGGACTAAGCCAGACATAATCTCCATGTACATAGGGGCCATTTCATAAATTCCTATGTCTAGATGATCAGCTAAACCAAAACTCTGATACCACTAAATATGAAACACCCATTACCCGACCTGATCATCAAGCCCAGGTATCAAATGCCACAATTATCCGAATAACTTAATACATTTCTATTTTAAATTCACACATACTTAGAAAATTTAAACCTTCAAATTCATCTCTAATATTTATAAACACATCATATTAGTTCTCTATTCTTAAAACCTGACACGTTTATTGATTCATCAGTTATTTTCAATTTACAATTCAAATCTGAATAAACCTAGTCAACCTTCACACCGAGACATGCCCTTTATAGGTGCCCTTCTATATACATGAATAACTATTACCCCCACTTATTCCAGCAGAGTTTTGCTTGTTCCTTGTTGATTTTTTCTAGTCTTTTCTAACTCGCATTCAAGGAGCAATTTTATAAGTTTGGAAGAACTTAGTGAGATCTCAGATATAAACTAAGTGTTGCATAAATTTTAAGAAATTGATATTCTGGCTCATAATCAAACTCCCTAGATTTCATAGGAGAATTGGCAAACTTAGTTGGCAAGGGCACTATGAGTCATTTTTTGACGGATCTAGACCCTGGTCTGGTTCTAACCATGTCCCCTCATAGGTCTCACCCCTTCTCTATCTCTCATTATTCTACATCCCTAATACTCGTATTCATTATTTCTGGCTAGTGATGCTTGGCTACCATCCAAGTAATTTCCATAATTGTAGTCTTTACTATAATACAATACCCTCGCTACTTTGGAGAACCAGTTCCCACAACACAGCACCATAGTACCCACCCTTTCAGTCTGTTTCTTTAAGATGCTCCACTAGACATGTGGTACCAATGTACTGTTCTTACTCAGATGTTCCATGAAGGCTTCCACCCCTGGGTAGTTCAACAAGACTTTTTACCTTATTTCGTGGTCCTGACGGGCCTCCACTTTTCACTATTCTTTGGAAAACTTTATTGAGCATTCAGCTTTGAGTTGGCACTTATTCACATAAAGACTCTATCAATTTACATAATCTTTCGGCTACCTCTTGCCGACTTACAATTTAAGATTGATCCTATTATATCCTATTCTCAGATATGCTCAAACAATGTGGGATCTACGACTTCCTAATGGACTTACTTTGATGGACATTATGTTTACCTCCTATCTCTAATATTTATAAACACATCATATTAGTTCTCTATTCTTAAAACCTGACACGTTTATTGATTCATCAGTTATTTTCAATTTACAATTCAAATCTGAATAAAACTAGTCAACCTCCACACCGAGACATGCCCTTTATAGGTGCCCTTCTATATACATGAATAACTATTACCCCCACTTATTCCAGCAGAGTTTTGCTTGTTCCTTGTTGATTTTTTCGAGTCTTTTTCTAACCTGCATTCAAGGAGCAATTTTATAAGTTTGGAAGAACTTAGTGAGATCTGTATATAAACTAAGTGTTGCATAAATTTTAAGAAATTGATATTTCTGGCTCATAATCAAACTCCCTAGATTTCATAGGAGAATTGGCAAACTTAGTTGGCAAGGGCACTATGAGTCATTTTTTGACGGATCTAGACCCTGGTCTGGTTCTAACCATGTCCCCTCATAGGTCTCACCCATTCTCTATCTCTCATTATTCTACATCCCTAATACTCGTATTCATTATTTCTGGCTAGTGATGCTTGGCTACTATCCAAGTAATTTCCATAATTGTAGTCTTTACTATAATACAATACCCTCGCTACTTTGGAGAACCAGTTCCCACAACACAGCACCATAGTACCCACCCTTTCAGTCTGTTTCTTTAAGATGCTCCACTAGACATGTGGTACCAATGTACTGTTCTTACTCAGATGTTCCATGAAAGCTTCCACCCCTGGGTAGTTCAACAAGACTTTTTACCTTATTTCGTGGTCCTGACGGGCCTCCACTTTTCACTATTCTCTGGAAAACTTTATTGAGCATTCAGCTTTGAGTTGGCACTTATTCACATAAAGACTCTATCAATTTACATAATCTTTCGGCTACCTCTTGCCGACTTACAATTTAAGATTGATCCTATTATATCCTATTCTGTATATGCTCAAACAATGTGGGATCTACGACTTCCCTAATGGACTCACTTTGATGTACATTATGTTTACCTCCTAAGCTTAGGAGACTCATTCATTATCCCATTGGCCTGTGTTTCCTAGACATACCAAGTTCATTAGGTCTTGAGGATGGAAAAAAACTAGGCTGGATTGGGATACATATTGCATTCACGATTGTGTTTGATATTCTAAGTGGGTTGAGGCCAATATACGATTATGGGCTTAAAGCCGTATGTGTGACATAAGGGGATTTACACACTGAGTCTTGGTGACTCACCCCTCTGCTAAATCTTACAGGTAATCAATAGATCGTGGATCAGGGAGCCGAGGCGGACTCGTGAAGGCCATAAATTGTTCTTTTTCATAAAGTTGTTTATTTTCTAGTATTTACTTAATTCAGGTTTTTATTATGTAATAAGGCCTTCCTAATATTTTTATTTTGAGTTTTTATATTATGATTTAAATTTTGTTATAACCTTGATATAAGTTTCAAACTTGATAATTAAGTTGAGTTTTTTTCCAAACCCTAAATAACATAAGCAACCGTTTTTCTCTTAAATGCCATCAGAAATACCAAAGTATCGTTAAACTAAATTTGGAATTTTTTCTTAAACTACAAATCACTGTTTTCAAAACATCACCCTAGGTCAAAATTTTAAACTTACGATATCTTCAATATACAAGACCCTTTTTCCTTTTACAACCTTTTCCTTGTGACATACCAGATTTGGTCGTAGCATTTAGACCGGGTTTGGGGTGTTACATAGCGATAATACGATGACTTCGAAAGAATGAAGGTTCGGCCTTCTACTATATCTCTACGAAGAAGAAAGGGATCTTGTTTAAGAGAGAAAATAAGTGATGACTTCAGTCAAAAGACCTTCCCAAGCCAATATATAGATTTAGCAATAGAAGGAAGAAAGTAAAAAAGAATTGAAAAGAAAACTTACCGATCGTTCAAGAGGTGGGCAACAACTCAAATGAAAAAGAAAGATCAATGAAAGGATGGAAGGTTCGGCTATAGAGAAATAGTGAACTCAATATTCGGCTATGGTAAATAATATTAGAGTGAAAGTGATGCTTGAAGGATTTTGTGAAAAGAAAAGAAGAAGATGAATGATGGATTAGTTTCGATTTTCAATAATGATGAGTGAATAAAGAAATGGTCTCAAAGTTTGTATACAATCGGAAAGAAGAAAGAAGAAATGGAATATGTCTCCTCAAGGTTGTGTAGATTCGGCAAGGAGAAGAAAAGGAGTTTGGAGAGAAAAGAGAAATGATACCAAAGTTGCCAATAGGGAATTGGCCAAAACAACCAAAATTTTACCAATTGCCAATGACCAAATTCGGCTAGGAGAATAGGAGTTTTGAGAGGAAATACACAATTGATGATATTGGTATTTTGACCAAAACTAACACTTTAGTCTCACCAAAACATCAAGCACAATTTCGGCTATCACCCTAGCCCCAAACAGTCCACATTCATCCCCCCTAGGATAAAAGTTTGGCCACCCAAACTTTCCAAAACACTATCCACGAAATAAGCCTCGTGTCCCCCTTACTTACCTATTTCTTTTTATTCCTTTCCCCAACCTCAACCTTACCTTATTTCCTTTAGCCACCTTACCAAAAATAAAGAAGTCCACCTTACCATAAATACTCCTTGGCCGAAACTTTAAGGAAGGAATGCAACAATAAAAGTCAAAAATGCACTCAAAGGGATTCAAACTTCTTCCCTCAAGGTAATACATGTGGCACCATAATCCCTTTACTAATAGCTCATTTATGCTAGCTATTTACTCATTTATTTCCATATGCTTTAAGGTCACTTACTCCATCTCCTTAAAGTGCCAAATGCCAAAAGTTTTTACTAGGTCCAAATAAATCCCGAGCCTTCTCAGGACTTCCTAAACATACACAATTAATAATCTAACTAGCTTAGCACCAAAATAATGCAACACATAAAATTCAAATTCTAGGATGTTACACAGCTAATTGATTTAAGGTGTCAACATAATCTAGAACAATCTCCCCTTTTTGGACATGATCTCTAATGAAATTATGTCTAATCTCAATATGTTTAGTTCTAGAATTTCGGATGGAATTTTTAGTGACACAAATAACACTAGTATTGTCACACTTGATAGGAATGGTATCTATATCAATTCCATAGTCCTTAAGTTGTTGTTTCATCCATAAAACTTGAACACAACAACTACCTATAGAAATATATTCTGCTTTAGTGGTGGACAATGCAACACTATTTTGTTTCTTTGAAAACCATAATACAAATATGTTGCCTAGGAATTGAAAGTATTGGAGGTGCTCTTTCTATCTAGTTCGTATCCTCTAAAATTTGCATCTGAGAATGCATGCAAGCTAAAGGATGAGTCGCTATGATACCAAATGACTAAATTTTGAGGGTCTCTAAGGTATCTAGATATCCTCTTAAAGGCTTGTAAATGTGATTCTTTAGGATATGATTGAAATCTAGTAAACAAGCAAACACTAAACATGATATCGGGTCTACTTATGGTAAGATCGAGCAAAAAGTCAATCATAGACCTATATAACTTTAAATCAACACATTTGTCTTCCTCATCTTTGACAAGTTTTATAAAAGAGCTCATAGAAATAGCTTGTTGTAGCGCCCCAAAAATGAGGGGTTGGTAGTTTTCTTTAATTTCCATGTTGTGCTTGAATGGCTAGCCATTTGAGTGTATTTTGGGGTTCTAAGGAGGCTCGGGTTCAAGTCTGAGCTATGGAAAAATTTTAGTTTTTGCTCATAAAGGGAAGCTGGCAGTTAGTAGTAGGACTTATGTATAATTATGTGTGTTTTGTGACACAAGAGAGCTTGTGGTGTAGTGGCAAAGTGGCACCACTTAGGGAGTAGGGGGTGGCATCATTAGCAGGCAAGGGAGTCCAAGGTTCGAGTAGTGGCATAGTATTTTATTGGGGTATTTATTTTACAGATTGGACTACCAGAGTTTGTGTTGGATTTGAACTCTAGCTTTGGAGAGTTTGAATTGGTCTTGTAAGATGGTTGTGGAGAAAATTAAGGAGAGATTGTAGGAGCTTATCTTGGAGAAAATTTAGGATGAGATTGAGGAGTTATTAGGGGGAAAAGTTAGGTGCTGAGAAGTGTGAAAAGTTGGTGTCATTTTGGGAATAGAAAGTGTATAAATTTGGCTTAGGAGGGTAGATGAGTGCCGTTTTTGGGTCATTTAGGGGGTATTACAAATTTTCATTATGGCTTTCGGCATTTGGAGAGTTTTGCAAATAGGTCATTGTTTCTTTTCTTTACCAAATATCCTGTACTTACCTTCACACAAGCATATTTGATCCTTTTCTTTTCTTCTTGTTACCTTTTCCAAATGCTCTAAAGCAGAAAAACTCCACTCTCCTTTTGTCAAAATTTTTTTGTGATGTCACTATTTATTCAACCTAGCCAATTCTTGTGTAAGTAATATACTCTTTTAATTGATCTTGCTAGAACTGACTTCTCCTCTCCCTCACTCTTTCTAAATCGACTTTGGTAGGGGATTGATATCGAATCTCTATTCTTCAGATCTCTGTCGAATTACTTTGTATGCATTTCAGGATTTGGGTAAGTATTCTTACTTTTGGTTTTGAAGGTTGGCCGAATGGTCGTAAATAATGTAAGGGTGACTTAAGATAGATATAAATCACTTATGGTTCAGCTTTTAATAATTAAGATTGATGCAAATTTAAGAAGTACCCGTGATTAGCGATCAAGGAAAAGATATTAAGGCTTGGTGTTTCAAGCAAGGTTCAGGTGAGACTTCAGCTTTTTGTAAAGTATTATATAAGTATATGTGATTAATAATTGAGTGACATCGTTTGTAGGATCGTGGCTAAGGAAATCGCAACGCGTTTTGTTCTCATGTGTGTACATACACTATACACACAATGTCCTAAAATCCTGAAAGTTTGGCTTCGGTAGTCTTACGAGTGTGCGAACACTCGTATGAGGCAAATGAATCGATAATAGAGACCCCATGAGCGATCTCATGGACTTGGGTCGTGTTGTGGCCAACTGTGTAACGACCCAAATTTGGGCCTAGTAGAATTAGGCCCATTGGGCCTTAGGCATAGGAGCGTTTAAAATTTTTTTTGAGAACATGAGAACGGCATTAGTGCAAGTGAGACCTATTAGGTGAGTGATTTTAGAAGGTTAGAGGGCTTCTATGAAGTCCTGAGATCAAACCTAGGCTTTAGGAAAATTTTGGTTTTAGGTGAATAAAACCCTGGGAGTTAGTAGGTAGGCTTTAAGAATAAAATATGGAAAGGAATGACACAAGAAGAGATAGTGGTCTAGTGGCAAGTGACGCCACTTTGGGAGCAAGGGAGTGACGCCACACAAGGAAGAAAGGGGTTCAAGGTTCAAGTCTTGGCACTTGCATTTCTTTTAGATTATTTTTTTTAAAATTAATTTAGACTTTGTCCATAGACTTATCTTTAATTGCTCATGTTTTAAGACACAAGATGAGTTGGTGGCTCAGTGGTGTGGCGTCAAAGGGAGTGTAAGGAGGTTGGAGGTTTGATTCACACAAGCAGCATATGTGGGTTTTTATTTTATGCCATGGGAGGAGAAGAGGTGGAGTTGGATTAGAACTCTGCAGGAGAGAGAGAGGACTTGGTCAAATAATTTGAATGGGAGGTGGAGAGTGAATGGTGGAGCAAATAGAAGAGAGAATCATGGGATTTAAGTGGGGGAAGTGTTATGGACGAATAAGAGGTCTTGTGTGGGAAAAATTCGGCTGGAAGAGGGGTCTTGTATAGCATTTTTCGGTAGCTTTAGTTTGGGGGAGAAACCAAAACTTCTGGGGTCAACTTTCTCACTCTTGCTTTTGGTTTCCAAGTTTTTCATTTAGGCATTTCGGCTGAGAGTATTTTGGGAAGCATTTCGGGTCTTTTTGTTCTTTCTCTTGACAACATTTTCATGACTTACCTCTCGTGCACTATTGGGTTTTCTCCTTTCTTTTGCTAGCCGAAACCTCAGTGTTGGCCGAATCATCTCTTACTCATCCACTTTCTCTTTGTCCATTTCTTTCTTTTACTTTTTCCCATTTTGTTCTCTCTTTCTACACTCTTTTCTCCATAAGCCTGAATTTTCCTTTTTCCCATTTGAGTTAGTTTCCTTTTCTTTTGCCATTAGTCGAACTTGGCCTAGTTTGAAGCGTGGTGTTTTTGTGTTCATCGAATCTCCTTTTCCATTCAGTTTTTCCTTTAGTTGCAAGGTAATAGTCTCTTTTCTTTTTATGTTCTCCTTCTATTTTCTCTCTTAAAGGACTGAAACACTCATCTTCTAACCCTTTTAATCAGATCGAATCTATATTTCCCTAGCACTCCTCTATCTTTTACTCTCTTTTTGATCAAATCGGTGCTAATCTCTCCTTTTTTTAGGTGGTGGTCATCCTTGAGGGCCAAATACTGTAGTAGCAATCTTGGGTTTGCTAATCGTTGGTAAGTGCCTGCAACCAATAAAGAGGTTTGTTATCTCTCTTTTTCTCAACTGGGTTCTTTAAGCTGAAAGGCTGATTCTTAAGGGGAGTAACGTTTTAATGTGTTATGGTTGGCAACCAATGTTAGGGAACTAGTATCTCTCAACCTCGGATTAAGGCCAATTACTTCGGTATTTAGAAAATTTTATCACATGGTAAGTGAGGCTTGTCCTGTTGAGTACATCGATATGTTGATTTTCATGAAGTGGTGATTAACGGTTGTCTAAACGTTGTTCTAGGTGTTTGGAAGAGAGCAGATGTAACAGACTTAATTTGACCCTAATCGAAACGATGGTTTTGGGACCACGAATCTGGGTCCAAGAAATATTTTAATATTATATTTTGTGTTTATTATATGTGAATTAATGTGTGTGAAAGTCTCGTAGAAAAATTTTATCGTTTTTGTGTTTAATTTAGAAAAAGGACTTAATCGCATAAAAAGTAAAAGTAGTATGCTATAGTGTAAAGTGCTAGAATGATGATGGCTATTTAATATGAGGTGTTAAATGGGTAAAAAACCCATTTTTAAGTTAGTGGATGCTATATGACAAGATTAACCTTTAGATTTATATTATATAATTTTATGTTATAAGGTTAAATAGGTAATTAATTAAATGTTATAATATACGTTAAATAAAACACGAGAAAAAAGCCATTATCATCTTATTTCCTTTCATGGCCAAATGTGTTAAAGAAAAGGGAGAAAACCTTGTTTAAATTTTTGGCACTTTAAAGCTTAAAATAAAGGTTAGTTTGATTTTGATTTTTGTTAATTTTTACGTTTTTGAGATCGTTGCTTCGTATATTTTTTCCGACCCATGCTTGAATTTTTGAGAATCATGTGTATATGAGGTTCGGCCATTAATGTGTTCTTATGGTTTTGATATTTGATGGTTTTAGATTAAAGATGTGTTAAAGATTTACAAGTTTTGTATTAGAAATTTTGGTGAAATTTTGTATTTAGGGCTATTTTATAAAAATAAAATTTTAGAGGGACTTAATTGTAAAATAAATGAAATGAGAGGGCTTATAAAGTCCCTAGGAATATTCAGCCCTTGTATAGTCTTGGCAAATTGTGTGTATTTGTGTTTTGTACAATTAGGACTAAATACATGTTTATGTGTTTTGGGACTAAATTGAATTGAAATGTACTTGAATGAGCTGAATTTAATGTGTTTTAGATCAAGAGCAAAGAAAAACAGAATTCGATCGGGGAAAGAGTTCTCGAATAGCCAGTCTAAGTTGTCCGTCGACAGTCGAGGTAAGTCCTTAAGCTAAAGTATGTTAAAGAATTATTTATGAATAGGTTCAATGAAATTATTTGATAAATTTGAGTATGAATATATGTGTTAGCCGAATGTAAAGGCTTTAAAATGGATTAGATGTGTTTTTGTATATATGATAAGAATTTTTACATTAGTGGTGATATGTGAATGTGAATTGTGTATATGTTTAGTTAATGATGATAGTGTTAAGGAATGAAATTTGATGGACTGGTTTATGAATTATTTCGGGCTTATTGCCTAGCAGGCCTTGTGCCGGTGACATATTTGGGCTTATTGCCTAGCAGGCCTTGTGCCGTGACATATTCAAAGCCGTGCCTAGCGTGCTTAGTCTGGTGACATATTCGGCTTCGTGCCTAACGAGCTTAGTGCTTAGATGATATATTCGAGCTTTGTGCCTAGCAGCCTTATGCCTATGACATATTCGAGCTTCGTGCCTAGCAGTGCTCAAGGTCTTGGGTGATATATTCGAAGCCGTGCCTAGCGAACTTAATGCCTGTGATACTTTAAAATGAAGAAACCATAATTGATCGAGGTGTAACATAGTAAAACCGTTGAGTTAAAAACTCGTAAGCTTAAGTCCCATTGAATTCATCGAAGTAAGGTAAGTTGTGATTAATGTTATTTGAGTTGAAATATTATGATAAGAATGGTGTTATGTGAATTTGAGCCGTAATCGACATGTAATATATGTACTTTGTGCTTTGATGAGTTGCGTGTTGATGGTAGTGAAGTATAAGTAATTGAGTTAATACATCACTAGTATTCAGCTTTGTATCAATATCAATTGCATATCAAAATATACATATACAATGTTTTACATTTATTGATTAAAAATGTTAAAGTGCTTGATTAGTGAATTACCTTTTGCTTAAGACTTACTAAGCTAGTGAGCTTACTCGTATGTGTTTGTATTTACATTTTATAGATCATTGATTTAACTACGGGCTCGGGGATCATCAAGAAAGTCGACCACACTATCACTCTCTTTGGTATATATATGTTTTGTATACTTTTTGAATCAAAGGCATGTATAGGCTGTATTTTGATAAGTAATGAATGATGTTCGATTTTGTAAATGTATATATATGGCCTTGTGAATAAGGATATTACTTTTGGTTTAAGCATTGTTTAAATGTTTGATATAATAGTCTGTTTTAAACTTTGGTATAAGATGTATGCTTATAATGCTTGGAAGTTAAATGTAGTTGTATAGAAATGATTATATATATGTATAAGTTAACTTGTTGGATTCATTGTTAATGATGAGTATAAGTAGTTTTAAATTATGGAAAATTGGTAATGAATGTTTGGTCAAGGCATGGTTTATATGCTTGTGTTTTTAGGTTAAGTTGGTTTTGAAACCTATGTTTAAGTATGGTCAATTGTAGTACAAATAAGTAACGTAAATTTTGCATGAATTATGGAAGTTTAGTTGGTACATTCGGTCTTTGATCTATGCATATAACATGCAAAGTTATTTTGGGGTTATGCATTAAAAACTAAGGTTATGCATATTCGAATATAGGTATATAGATATATATATATGAAGTGTATTGTCTCTTAGTCCATAGGTGTAACGTCAAGTGATGTATGCATGTAATCGTAATGATGCTTATTAGTAGTTCCAATTACCAGGTTCAGTGTGTTTTTGGTTTAAAACGAAATGGTACGTGAGGCATGTTTACATGAAATGTATACAAAGAAGTGGTACTAATTAGGTGTTTGTATCATAGAATAAAATAGATAAATATGCTAATAATGAGGATAGAAGTATATTGTTTGATCATTTTGTATTTGTGGATGATTACATTGAATATGTTTTAACTTGTATATTAAGTATATATATATTTATTATGCCCATGTGCTTTATCTGTTTAGGATATGAATTAATAAATTGAAAAAGATTTGGCTATTGGTAATGCATGTAACCCTAATTCGACGACGGATACGGGTTAAGGGTGTTACATTTTATTGGTATCAGAGCTATGATTTAGTCGATTCTAGGAATACCGTAGTGCGTAAGAGTCTAGCTATACATGCCTTTGAATTGTATATATGATAGTCTGGTGACTTCTGACAATTTCAATTGTATTTTATATAGTAAATGGATTCCAATCCCGATAGAGCCGTAGCTGATGATGTGGAGAGCGTTGCACCTGGTCTCGCACGTGGATCAGCGCCATTAGACTCTCGACCAGTTTCGGGTAGCCATAAGGGGGAGGCTAAACAAGCCTTCTATCAGATGATGAGCGAATGGTTTACCCAGTTTATTCGGACTAATCTGGTTGTACAACAACCTCCACCCCGAATAATCCAACTCGGTACCTTTAGCACTTCGATGATAGATCCGATAAGATCTAGCGGCCTCCCGCTTGATAAAATCGGAAATATGGGGAGGAATTCAAGGCCAATGATGATGATGACGCAGAATGCGGTGAGATGTGGCTTGATAACACTATTCGGTACTCAATGAGTTATCTTGTACTCGGATGAATGCCTAAAGTGTGCTATATCTCTACTTCGGGACACGGCCTATCATTGGTGGAACACATTGGTATCCGTAGTTCAAAGAAAAGTAACTTGGGACTTCTTCCAAATTGAGTTTCGTAAGAAATATATCGATCGAGATTCATCGATCGAAATGGAAAGAATTTTAGAATTAAAACAGGTCGCATGATGTGACTTGAATATGAGCGAAAGTTTGTCGATTGAGCCGTTACGTTCGAGAGTGTATATCTACCAAGCCATTATGTGTAAAAGATTTGAAGACGGCTGAATGAAGACATAAAGTTACTTGTTGGCATTCTTGAAATCAAAGAGTTTGTGACATTAGTCGAGCGAGCTTGTAAAGTCAAGAGCTCGGAAAGGAGAAAAGAAAAGCTGAAGTAGAAGCTAGAGACACTCGAAAAAGATCATCGAGTAAAATTTTCCATTATGTGCATAAGAAATTCAGATATGAACCCAGTCGACATAA
Source organism: Gossypium rotundifolium (assembly GCA_025506655.1). NCBI lineage: Eukaryota > Viridiplantae > Streptophyta > Magnoliopsida > Malvales > Malvaceae > Gossypium > Gossypium rotundifolium. The sequence goes on along the minus strand of CP106727.1, from coordinate 114,173,769 downwards.
AGTCACTTCAGACTTGCCTATACGTGATCAACCTCTAGTGAGATCCTGAGCCACGTCGATAGCTAGTGTCGGTAATGTTTCACAGAACCGGGCTGAGTGTAAACATTGTGGGAAATGGCATCCTGGGAGTTGTAGAGTTCGTGATCAGTCCTGCTTTAAATGTGGATCGTCGAATCATTTTATTCGAGAGTGTCCGATGTTAGCCGAGCAAAATATAACTCAGAACACTAGACCGAGCAGTGTGCCAGCACGGGGTAGACCACTCAGACATTTAGGAAATGTAGGTGGCAGTCAGAGAAGGACGAAGGACACCGCAATACGATCAGAGGCTAGAGCTCCAGCTAGAGCTTATGCTACACGAGCCGAGAGGATGCTTCCTCCTCGATGTCATTACACCGTACTTTCATCCTTTATGATACTACTTGTGATTGCATTGATTGATCCCGGTTCGACTCATTCATATGTGTGAAACTCTAGTATTTGGTAAGACTCGCCATTGAGTCTCTTGAGTTTGTGATTCGTGTGTCCAACCCTTTGGGTAGATGTGTATTTGTTAATAAAGTGTGTAGAGGTTGCCCGTTGATAATTCGGGATTCTTGCTTCCCAGCCGATTTAATGTTGTTGCCCTTTAATGAGTTTGACATAATTTTGGGAATGGACTGGTTAACTTCACATGATGCGGTGGTGAATTGCAAAAGAAAGCTTATTGATTTGAGATGTCGAATCGGTGAGATCATCGAAATTGGATCCAATGATTTAAGTGAGTTTCCTCTGAATATCCTCGATGTTAGCTTTGAAAGTATGTGAGAAAAGGGTGAAGCTTATTTGGCCTATGTCTTGGATAATAAAATGTCCGAAAAGCATATTGAATCTGTCTGGATGTGTGTGAATACCCGGATGTGTTTCCTAAAGAACTACCGGTTTACCACCAAGACGAGAGATTGAGTTCGGCATTGAATTAGCACCGAATGACTCAATCTCGATAGCCAGTATCGGATGGCACCTCTTGAGTTAAAAGAGTTGAAAACACAGTTGCAAGAGTTAACAGATAGGGGCTTTGCACGACCGAGTTTCTCTCTTTGGGTGCACCATTTTTTTGTGAAGAAGAAAGATGGAGCGATGCGAATGTGTATTGATTATCGAATCTGAATAAGGTAACTATAAAGAATAAGTACCTATTACCTCGGATTGATGATTTGTTTGATCGGTTGAAAGGGCTTGGTATTTTCAAAAATAGATTTGAGATCGGGTTATTATCGATTATGAGTCGAGATACTGAGATGTGCCAAAGGCGCATTAGGACGAGGTACGGACATTTTGAGTTTCGTTATGCCTTTTAGACTCACTAATTCACCTGCTATTTTTATGGACCTAATGGATCGAGTCTTCAGACAGTTTTTGGATCGGTTTGTAGTAGTGTTTATTGATGATATACTGATCTACTCCAAAGATGAAACTGAGCATGCCGAGCATTTGAGATTAGTGCTACAAAATTTGCGAGATCAACAGCTGTATGCAAAGTTTAGTAAATGTGAGTTCTGGATGAATGAAGTCAGTTTCTTGGGTCATGTTGTTTCAGCATCAGGTATTCGGTTGGATCCAAACAAAATAACGGCTATACTCAATTCGAAACCACCAAAGAATGTTTCTGAAATTCAAAGTTTTCTAGGCCTTGCGGGATATTACAGACGATTTGTAAAAGGTTTTTCTGTGATAGCTACACCTTTGACAAGGCTACTAGAGAAAGATGTCAAGTTTGAGTGGTCAAAAAGTGTCAGAAAAGTTTTGAACAGCTGAAAGCTCTTTTGATCGAAGCTCTAGTGTTAACTCAGCCTAAATCGGGTAAAAAATTTGTCATTTTTAGTGATGCTTCTTTGAATGGGTTAGGTTGCGTTTTGATGCAGGAAGGCAAAGTTATAGCCTACGCTTCGAGACAATTGAAGCCGCACGAAAAAATTATCGACTCATGATCCGGAATTAGCGACCATTGTTTTCGCATTGAAAATTTGGCGTCATTATTTATTCAATGAGAAATGTCACGTTTATTCGGATCATAAAAGTCTAAAGTATTTGATGACTCGAAAGATCCGAACTTGAGACAACATGGATGGTTAGAATTGTTGAAAGACTATGAGTTGGTGATTGACTACCATCCGGAAAAGCCAATGTTGTTGCGGATCGTTAAGTCAAAAATCATTATTTGCTCTTCATGCGATGAGCGCACGATGGTTATGTCCGGTGATGGTTCGATCATAGCCGAGTTAAAAGCAAGACCGATGTTCATTCAACAAATTTGTGATGCGCAAAGAATTGACAAAGACTTGGTTGCTAGATGAGTTCAATGTGAAAATGATGCGAGTCGAGTTTGAATTGATGCCGATGATTGTTTGAATTTCAAAGGCGAATATGTGTTCAAGAATGTGGACTTGATTCGGATGATTTTGAGCGAGGCTCATGATAGTCGATTATCGATACATCCGAGTAGCACGAAAATGTATAATGATTTGAAATAGTTCTATTGGTGGCCTGGCATGAAATGGGATATATCTGAATTTGTCTCGAAGTGCATAGTTTGTCAGCAAGTAAAAGCAGAACATCAAGTGCCTTCAAGGTTACTTCAGCCGATCATGATACCTGAATGGAAATGGGATAGAATCACTATGGATTTTGTATCCGAATTGCCTATGACACTGAGTAAGAAAGATGCAGTTTAGGTTATAATGGATAGACTGACCAAATCACTCATTTTGTGCCGTTAAATGCACTATTCACTTGATAAACTTGCTGAGTTGTATGTATCACAGTTGTGAGATTGCATCGTGTGCCGAGTTCCATTGTTTGAGATAGAGATTCAAACACTTGAGGACATGTTGAGATGTTGCGTTCTCGAGTTTGAAGGTACGTGGGAAAAGTACTTACCTTTGATTGAATTTGATTATAATAACGAGTTTTCAATCAAGTATCAAAATGGCACCTATGAAGCTCTATATGGCCGCAAGTGTAAATGCGCCATTGTCTTTGACCGAGCTCGGTGAGAACAAGATACAAGGGTTGATTTGATTAAAGAGACCAATGAAAGTGGCTATAATCAAAGATAGTTTCAAAGTCGCATCGATCGTCAAAAGTCTTACTGTTGATTTGAAATGTAAAGATATAGATTTCAAGTCAGAGATCGGGTATTCTTGAAAGTATCTCCGTGAAAGAAAGTACTTCATTTTGGTCGAAAAGACAAACTGAGTCTAAGATTTATCGGACCGTATGAAATCATCGAACGTATTGGGCCTGTTGCTTATAGATTGAAGTTACCCTCTGAATTAGTAAATATACACGATGTATTTCACGTTTCGATGCTCCGTAGATACAGATCAGATCCATCACATGTGATTGCTCCATCTGAGATTGAAATCTGACCCGATATGACGTATGAGGAAGAACCGATCCGTATCTTAGCTCGGGAAATGAAAGAGTTAAGAAACAAAAGGATTCCATTAGTGAAAATATTGTGGAATCGGCATGGAGTTGAAGAGGCTACGTGGGAGCCTAAGGACTCAATGAGGCAACAATATCCGAAGTTGTTTAACGGTAAGATTTTCGGGGACAAAAATCATTAAGGGAGAGAGTTGTAACAGATCGAATTTGACCCAAATTAGAATGGTGGTTTCGGGACCACGAATCCGAGTCTGAGAAATATTTTAATATTATATTTTGTGTTTATTATATGTGAATTAGTGTGTGTGAAAGTCTCGTAGAAAAGTTTTATCGTTTGTGTGTTTAATTTAGAAAAAGGACTTAATCGCGTAAAAAGTAACAAAGAGCATGCTATAGTGTAAAGTGCTAGAATGATGATGGCTTTTTAATATGAGGTGTTAAATGGGTAAATAACCCATTTTAAGTTAGTGGATGCTATATGACAAGATTAACCTTTAGATTTATATTATATAATTTTATGTTATAAGGTTAAATAGGTAATTAATTAAATGTTATAATATATGTTAAATAAAACATGAGAAAAGCCATTATCATCTTATTTCCTTTCATGGTCGAATGTGTTAAAGAAAAGGAGAAAACCTTGTTTAAATTTTCTAAGACTTTAAAGCTTAAAATCAAGGTTAGTTTGATTTTGGTTTTGTTAATTTCTACGTTTTTGAGATCGTTGCTTCAGATATTACCCACCCATGCTTGAATTTTGAGAATCATGTGTATATGAGGTTCTGCCATTGATGTGTTCTTATGGTTTTGATATTTGATGGTTTTAGATTAAAGATGTGTTAAAGATTTACAAGTTTTGTATTAGAAATTTTGGTGAAATTTTGTATTTAGCGCTATTTTATAAATATAAAATTTTAGAGGGACTTAATTGCAAAATAAATGAAATGAGAGGGCTTATAAAGTCCCTAGGAATATTCGGCCCTTGTATAGTCTTGGCAAATTATGTGTATTTTGTGTTTTGTACAATTAGGACTAAATAGTAAAAATATGAAACCTTAGGGGTAAAATGGTAATTTGCTTGTTTATGTGTTTTGGGACTAAATTGAATTGAAATGTACTTGAATGAGCTGAATTTAATGTGTTTTAGATCAAGAGATTGGGGAAAGACAAAAGTTCTCGAATAGTCGGTCTAAGTTGTCCGCCGACAGTCGAGGTAAGTCCTTAAGCTAAAGTATGTTAAATAATTATTTATGAATAGGTTCAATGAAATTATTTGATAAATTTGAGTATGAATATATGTGTTAGCCGAATGTAAAGGCTTTAAAATGGATTAGATGTGTTTTTGTATATATGATAAGAATTTTTACATTAGTAGTGATATGTGAATGTGAATTGTGTATATGTTTAGTTAATGATGATAGTGTTAAGGAATGAAATTTGATGGATTGGTTTATGAATTATTTCGGGCTTATTGCCTGGCAGGCCTTGTGTCGGTGACATATTCGGGCTTATTGCCTAGCAGGCCTTGTGCCGGTGACATATTCGAGCTTCATGCCTAGCAGGCTTAGTGCCGGTGACATATTCGGACTTCATGCCTAGCAGGCTTAGTGCCGGTGACATATTCGGGCTTTGTGCCTAGTAGGCCTTGTGCTAGTGACATATTTGGGCTTCGTGCCTAGCAGGCTTAGTGCCGGTGATATATTCAGGCTTCGTGCCTTGCAGGCTTAATGTCAGTGATACTTTAAAATGAAGAAACCATAATTGATCGAGGTGTAACATAGTAAAACTATTGAGTTAAAAACTCAGGTAAGCTTAAGTCCCATTGAATTCATCAGAAGTAAGGTAAGTTGTGATTAATGTTATTTGAGTTGAAATATTATGATAAAAATGGTATTATGTGAATTTGAGCTGGTAATCGACATGTAATATATGTACTTTGTGCTTTGATGAGTTGCAGATTGATGGTAGTGAAGTATAAGTAATTGAGTTAATACATCACTAGTATTCGGTTTTGTATCAATTGCATATCAAAATATACATATACAATGTTCTACATTTATTGATTAAAAATGTTAAAGTGCTTGATTAGTGATTTATCTTTTGCTTAAGACTTACTAAGCTAGTGAGCTTACTCTGTATGTGTTTGTATTTCTGTTTTATAGATCATTGATTTAACTACGGGCTCAGGGGATCATCAAGAAAGTCGACCACACTATCACTCTCTTTGGTATATATATGTTTTGTATACTTTTTGAATCAAAGGCATGTATAGGTTGTATTTTGATAAGTGATGAATGATGTTCAATTTTGTAAATGTATATATATGGCCTTGCGAATAAGGGTGTTACTTTTGGTTTAAGCATTGTTTATATGTTTGATATAATAGTCTGTTTTAAACTTTGGTATAAGACGTATGCTTATAATGCATGGAAGTTAAATGTAGTTGTATAGAAATGATTATATATATGTATAAGTTAACTTGTTGGATTCATTGTTAATGATAAGTATAAGTAGTTTTAAATTATGGAAAATTGGTAATGAATGTTCGGTCAAGGCATGGTTTATATGCTTGTGTTTTTAGGTTAAGTTGGTTTTGAAACCTATGTATTGTAGTACAAATAAGTAACGTAAATTTTGCATGAATTATGGAAGTTTAGCTGGTACATTCGGTCTTTGATCTATGCATATAACATGCAAAGTTATTTTGGGGTTATGCATTAAAAACTAAGGTTATGCATATTCGGATATAGGTATATAGATATATATATATATGAAGTGTATTGTCTCTTAGTCCATATGTGTAACATCAAGTGATGTATGCATGTAATCGTAATGATGCTTATTAGTAGTTCCAATTACCAGGTTCGGTGTGTTTTGGTTTAAAACGAAATGGTACGTGAGGCATGTTTGCATGAAATGTATACAAAGGAATGGTACTAATTAGGTGTTTGTATAATAGAATAAAATAGATAAATATGCTAATAATGAGGATAGAAGTATATTGTTTGATCATTTTGTATTTGTGGATGATTACATTGAATATGTTTTAACTTGTATATTAAGTATATATATATATATATTATGCCCATGTGCTTTATCTGTTTAGGATATGAATTAATAAATTGAAAAAGATTTGGCTATTGGTAACGCCTGTAACCCTAATTCGGCGACGGATACGGGTTAAGGGTGTTACAGCGGAAATCACAACTTGTAACATCCCAAAATTGGGCCTAGGAGAATTGAGCCCAATGGGCCTTAGGCGAGTAGCGTTTAAATTTTTAGAGAATAAGAGATCGGCTTAAATGCAAGTTAGGCCTATTGGATAAGTGATTTTGGAAGGTTAGAGGTCTCTATGAAGTCCCGGATCAAATATTGGCTTTGGGGAAATTTTGGTTTTAGGTGAAAAAAAACCGGAAGTTGGCGAGATAGGCCTTAAGAATAAAATATGGAGGAAAATGACACAAGTAGAGTGTGGGTGTAGTGGCAAAGTGACGCCACATAAGAGACAAGGAGTGACGCCACAAGGAAGGAAGGAGGTCCAAGGTTCAAGTCTTGGCTTTTGCATTTTGGTTTCTTTTTGCTTGGACCTTAGAATTTGGCCCATAGTTTATATTTAGTTGCGATGGTTTAAGACACAAGAGGAGCTTGTGGCCAAGTGGTTAGCGGCGTGGATTATGTTGCAAGGAGCCTAGGTTCAATCTCATGAGAAGCAAGGGAGTATTTATTTTTCTGTTTGACTAAAGAGTTTCAGCTTGGATTTAAACTCTCCGACGAAGGATCCCACATCGGAAAGATACAAAGAAGGATGGTGAAGAGCTAGCTATATAAAGAGCATCCTAGGAGGAGAGTAAACACATCTTGGAGGCGTTTGGGCACAATAGTGATCAAGCGGATTAGCCCTGAGTCCTATCGGTGTGTAACTCTCTCTACTCTAGTTGTAGAAGCAAAATGCCGAAATGTCGATTACACGACATTAGTAGCCACACGAGCGGCGCGTATGTGGGGCTTCACGCGATAGTTGAGGCCATCAAGAGTATTCTCGTGGGTTGGGGTCGCTTGGGCCTCGATGGGCCAAGGTGGGCCCAATGGGCCCGTGGGCCCATATGAGTAAATTGTATGATTGGTTAGTATATGTTGAACTAGACTAGGTGGAACTTATATACGTGGCTAGATTTGTGCTACCGGGCCACACGATATGGGCGGATGGGCCAAAATCGGGTTTTAGGCCCATCGTCCAAGACTAATCGAAAATGGTAGTTGAGTCGCTAGTGGCGACATTAGGCCTTCGAAAGGCCATTACAGCCAGAATTTACTGAAAATACCCTTGGTGGGTAAAGTACAAAATGCCCTTAGTAGGTAAAATTACTATACCCTTAGAGGTTGATTAGCATGATTATGTTGTTTAGTTTTGGCCAATTGTAGAGAAGGCGTAACCTTTTAGAGGCGATAGTCGATTTGCGAGTGATCTACCGAGATTTGGAGACTTGAGACTTTTAGGAGCCACGGTGATTTCGTGGTTTAGTCAATCGTATAATCAAAAGCGTAATCATCGCATTGTTTCTCCGATTAATTGTTTATTAATGTGTATACTTGAGTATGATGTGTGATAGCCGACAATAAAGGCTAAAGTGATGGATACCCATGTGTGGGTAATCGGTTAATGTGTTAGTAAATTGTGATATTAGATTATTTATGGTGCCTGTGATATAATAATGAGCATGTGAGGTATACTCATTCGATATGATGATTTGACATGATACATTTGCATATTTGCATGGGGATTGGTTTTGATCAAGGAAGGACGGTGTACATATTATGTATGTGGTCTAATGTTAGCCTCGTGCTACATTAGCGCTTGATGATTAGCTATGTGCTTCATCAAGGAGATGTTGGCTAGGTGCCCATCTCGGCGGTTGATAGTCGAGTGCATCACCGTAGACGGATTAATGTTGGGATCACTTATGTGATCGGTGGTTTCGCCATGACGGCTTGAGCAACAAGTCCGCCAAGGTAGGATTTGAGGATCACGATGTGATCGGTGGCTCACCACTGACGACCTTGTGCAGCAGTCTGCCGAGGTAGGATATGTGGGATCACTTTGCCAGTGATCGATTGGATTAGCCACTACCAAGGTGGAGTCTCGCTAAGGTTGGTGTAATGGATGGACTTAGGTTGGGTGGGATACATTTGGCATGACCTGTTGCATGGATCTGTGGATATGGGTCAAGCCCACACGTGGGAAACATGTGTAATGATTATGCATGAGTCTGTGGACTCACCCAATTTTTCTTAACCATTTCGTGTGATTCATGAGCTTGGACCGGGTTGGAGTGGATACGAGGTGGCCATGCGTAAAAGAGATTTTGATTATTTTATGATTTTGAAATTAAGTATTTTGTTTAAATATTGGGTTGTAATAAGGGCCTTGTTATTATTTTTAGTATTATTTTATTATGGGCTTAATTTAATTAAATTACTATGTGAAGATGATTTTATTTTTAGCCACCTATTTATTCAAAGTATATACATAAAAGTTTTAATTTGGACATTTTATAATAACAAAGTTTTACTTATAATTTTAAATGGACATGGTTTTCAAAAGTTAACAAATTTACATGTTTTATTCTAAAGTCAAAAGATTTTCAACCGTTCTTCCGCAGATGACATACCAGATCCTATTGTGGCTTGTGGGCGGGTTTGGGGTGTTACAATTGGTATCGAGTCTTGGTTCAAAACTTCGGCTTTGGGGTTTTGGGCCAAAAATGTTTTTCTCATTGGCTTTTCAAGAATTTAGGCTTTCATAAAATTTTCAAGTTATTCGCATGGCACTTGTACCTCCTACCAAGTCCACCGTAAGTACTTGAACTTTTGAAGTGATTTGTTATATGAATTGTTATGGGTTTAATTGGGCTCGTAGATTAGAATATTAGGACTATTGAACCTTAGGACTAGTCTACTCAAACATATGCATAAAACTTAAGGATTATTAAACAAATCATGAAGTTAGTCGCGAGTTAAGGTGTGGCAACCATCGCATTTATGTTCAGGATTGGTATTCAAGAAGAGCTTGGTACTTAAGCATCCCTAGCGACTCACCTTTTCTTTACTCAATCCTACTTGGTGCGTAGCTACGGTTCACCTTAACCAAGAGGACTTATTCATAGGCTAAACCAATTATTAAAACCCGAAAGGGATTTGCCTTACTGTTTTAAAACCCTTGTTTTTTTTTAAATTTTCAAATTTACCCCTTTGGTTTGTAAACCCAAAATCTAATTTTAAAAGATGTTTTTCTCGATTTACAAAATTACCAAAATGCCCTAGTGGTAAAATTACAAAAATGCCCATGTATTGTAAAATTACCGTACTACCCTCAACTTTTGTTAAAATGGTTTTACTTTACAAAAATACCAAAATCCCGAGTTTTACATATTATGATGTCTGGTTTGGGGAAATTTACAAAAATACCCCTGGTTGATAAAATTTTCAACATGCCCTTGGTTTCTAAATTTTCATATGATCCTCGACTTTTACTAAAATATTCCTATTTTACAAAATATCAAAAAATCCTATTTTTGCAAAATATTGAGATATCCAGATTGGAAATTTACAAGAATACCCCCAACTTACAGAATTACCAAAATAACCCCCCAATTTCTGAAATTTCAATGACAACTTTAATTTGGAAATTTTCAAAATACCTTTAAGTTCTAACAATTTTGAAATGCTCTCGATTTGTAAAGATTTTTCCAATTGACCCTTGGTTTATTACAAAAATACCTTGTAGGACAAATGACGGAAATACCCTAGGGTAGAAACCAAGTAAATGTCCTAATAGTGAATGTGTGTGGTAGATACCACCGAATGGATGTGTTTTTAGTGAAGAATGTGAATGTTTGAATTAGAATAGAGAACTTGAGGTGAAACTTTGTGTGATCGAAAGAACCACTTCGAACTTCTATTCATAAAATTTGCTCGTGGATAAATAGAGGAACAAAATTTCTAATGCATAAAACTTTCTAAATGTATTAAGTCGTGACACTAGATATGAGTTCTAGGGGCGTGGTCGCAATACTGTGGACGTGGTAGAGGCAGGATGACAAAGATTAGAACCTTGAATGTGGACTTAGAAACTGTGCCTAGAGAATGTAGTTAGTTTTATTAAAATCAGTCTTGCAACAAGAGCGTAGTGTGGTAGGTTAGGATGTGCAATCTGAAGTTAGTTGGAAATTTTGAGGACGAAATTTCTTTAAGGAGGGTAGATTTGTAACATCCCAAAATTGGGCCTAGGAGAATTGAGCCCAATGGGCCTTAGGCGTAGTAGCATTTAAATTTTTAGAGAATAAGAGATCGGCTTAAATGCAAGTTAGGCCTATTGGATAAGTGATTTTGAAGGTTAGAGGCCTCTATGAAGTCCTGGGATCAAATATTGGCTTTGGGGAAATTTTGGTTTTAGGTGAAGAAAACCCCGAAGTTGGCGATAGGCCTTAAGAATAAAATATGGAGGAAAATGACACAAGTAGAGTGTGTGGTGTAGTGGCAAAGTGACGCCACATAAGAGACAAGGAGTGACGCCACAAGGAAGGAAGGAGGTCCAAGGTTCAAGTCTTGGCTTTTGCATTTTGGTTTCTTTTGCTTGGACCTTAGAATTTGGCCCATAGTTTATATTTAGTTGCTGATGGTTTAAGACACAAGAGGAGCTTGTGGCCAAGTGGTTAGCGGCGTGGATTATGTTGCAAGGAGCCTAGGTTCAATCTCATGAGAAGCAAGGGAGTATTTATTTTGGTTTGGACGGAAAGAGTTTCATTGGATTTAAACTCATCGACGTAAGGGATCCCACATCGGAAAGATACAAAGAAGGATGGTGAAGAGCTAGCTATATAAAGAGCATCCTAGGAGGAGAGTAAACACATCTTGGAGCGTTTGGGCAATAGTGATCCAAGTGCGGATTAGCCCAGAGTCCCATCGGTGTGTAACTCTCTACTCTAGTTGTAGAAGCGGCAGAATGCCGAAATGTTTGCTACACGACATTAGTAGCCACACGAGCGCGCGAGCGCATGTGTGGGGCTTCACGCAGTAGTTGAGGCCATCGTAGTATTCTCGTGGGTTGGGGTGCTTGGGCCTCGATGGGCCAAAGTGGGCCCAATGGGCCCATGGGCCCATATGAGTAAATTGTATGATTGGTTAGTATATGTTGAACTAGACTAGGTGGAACTTATATACGGCTAGATTTGTGCTAATGGGCCACACGAGTATGTGGGCCTGGATGGGCCGAAATCGGGTTTAGGCTCATCGTCCCAAGCATTTAACGAAATGGTAGTTGAGTCGCTAGTGGCGACATTAGGCCTTCAGAAAGGCCATTACAGTTGTGAATTTACGAAAATACCCTTGGTGGGTAAAGTACAAAAATGCCCTTAGTAGGTAAAATTACGGTTATACCCTTAGAGGTTGATTAGCATGATTATGTTGTTTAGTTTTGGCCAATTGTAGAGAAGGCGTAACCTTTTTAGAGGCGATAGTCAAGATTTGCGGTAGTGATCTACCGAGATTTGGAGACTTGAGACTTTTAGGAGCCACGGTGATTTCGTGGTTTAGTCAATCGTATAATCAAAAGCGTAATCATCGACCTGCTTTCTCCTGCTAATTGTTTATTAATGTGTATACTTGAGTATGATGTGTGATAGCCGACAATAAAGGCTAAAGTGATGGATACCCATGTGTGGGGTAATCGGTTAACAAAGTTAGTAAATTGTGATATTAGATTATTTATGGTGCTCATGTGATATAATAATGAGCATGTGAGGTATACTCATTCGATATGATGATTTGACATGATACATTTGCATATTTGCATGGGATTGGTTTTGATCAAGGAAGGACGGGTGTACATATTATGTACGTGGTCTAATGTTAGCCTCGTGCTACATTAGCGCTTGATGATTAGCTATGTGCTTCATCAAGGAGATGTTGGCTAGGTGCCCATCTCGGCGGTTGATAGTGAGTGCATCACCGTGAGACGGATTAATGTTGGGATCACTTATGTGATCGGTGGTTCTTCCACTACTTTGAGCAAGCAAGTCCGCCAAGGTAGGATTTGAGGATCACGATGTGATCGGTGGCTCACCATGGCCTTGTGCGCAGGGTCCGCCGAGGTAGGATATGTGGGATCACTCGGTTGTGATCGTGGATTAGCCACTACCTTGGGTGGAGTCTGCTAAGGTTGGTGTAATGGATGGACTTAGGTTGGTGGGATACATTTGGCATGACCGGTTGCATGGATCGTGTGGATATGGGTCAAGCCCACACGGTGGAAACATGTGTAATGATTATGCACTGAGTCCGTGGACTCACCCAATTTTTCTTAACCATTTGTGTGATTCATGAGCTTGGACCCAAGTTGGAGGGATACTGAGGTGGCCATGCGTAAAAAGAGATTTTGATTATTTTACGATTTTTGAAATTAAGTATTTTGTTTAAATATTGGGTTGTAATAAGGGCCTTGTTATTATTTTTAGTATTATTTTATTATGGGCTTAATTTAATTAAATTACTATGTGAAGATGATTTTATTTTTAGCCACCTATTTATTCAAAGTATATACATAAAAGTTTTAATTTGGACATTTTATAATAACAAAGTTTTACTTATAATTTTAAATGGACATGGTTTTCAAAAGTTAACAAATTTACATGTTTTATTCTAAAGTCAAAAGATTTTCAACCGTTCTTCCGCAGTGACATACCAGATCTGGTCAGGGCTTGTGGGCCGGGTTTGGGGTGTTACACAACTCGTTCACAGGTGTGTAATCTCACACCCTTCCAATAAATGCTTGCGATATTCTACGTAACGTCGAAATATCAAAAGCCGATAACTATGACCACTCGAGCGTACGAGCGCTCGTAGTGGTGAATCGAGATGTGAATAGTTTCATTAAGTCATTGAGAGTGTCCCTTAAATAGATTATTTCACCATCAAACATCCAAAAACTAGGGTATAAGTCACATCACATATGATTAAGGATATAAGTCACTTATGGTTCAGTTTTTAATAATTAAGATTAATGCAGATTTAAGAAGTACCCGTGATTAGTGATCGAGGAAAAGCTATTAAGGCTTGGTGTTTCAAGTAAGGTTAAGGTGAGACTTTGGCTTTTGGTAAAGTATTATATAAGTATATGTGATTAATAATTGAGTGACATTGTTTGTAGGATTGTGGCTAAGGAGATCGCAGTGCGTTTTGTTGTCAGGTGTGTACATACACTATACACACACAATGGATTAGGAAATCTCGAAATCCCCAAAGTTTGGCTTCAGTAGTCTTGCGAGTGTGCAAACACTCGTATGAGGGAAATGGAATCGATAACAGAGACCCCATGAACAATCTCATGGACTTGGGTCGTGTTATGGCCAACTGGGCCAGAATCGGCAAATGGGCCCGATAGGTTGTAGGCAAAATAGGCGACTTTGATGATTTAGTAATAAGTGAAGAGCTAGTCCTGTTGGTTACATGGCTTGGAATTGATTTGGGCCAGATGGGTCATATGAATGTGATTGGGCCAGATGGGCCATATGAATGCGATTTGGGCCTAATGGGCCATACGAATGAGATTGGGCCTGGTGGGCCATATAAACATATGTGAACTTGTTTGGGCTTTGTAAGGGTTCTTGGGCTTAGTATTTGGTAAATTTTTTAACCTTACATAAAACTTTAATAATCTATTAAGTTCGACTGTGAACAAGTCATAAGGTTTAAGTGTGGCAACGGGCATATGCATGTCTAGGATTGGATCTAGGGAGAGCTTGGTACTTAAGCAGCCTTAATGACCCACCTCCTCTTTCTGGAATCCTACCTGGTGCGTAGTGTCTATTCACTTTAGCCGCGAGGACTTGTTGACAGGCCAAGGTTCGTAATTAAGACCCATAACAATGAGAAAGGACCAAAATGCCCATAAGGGAAAAAATGACTAAAATGCCCCTATGTGTTGAATGTAAGATTTATGGATGTTGCATCTACATTTGCTGCATTCATATGATATTCTGTTTAGGTTGCATATGGGTTGGGAATTATGGAACGAAGGAAGTATATGAGGATCGCATGGTTGCTTGACAACCGTGGATCCACTGATGGCTTTTTAAGCCTATTATATGATTGGCAGCTTTGCTGCAACGGATCGCATGGTTGCTTGATGACCGTGGATCCACCGATGGCTTTGTAAGCCTATTATATGATTAGCAGCTTTACTGCAACGTTAGGTAGTACCGCAACCGGGCTACCCTTGAAGTGTATCGGATGGGTGGGTCGATTTAGAAATCCCCACAGAAGTGTTCTGGTTGGATGGAGACGAAGTGTACCTGATGGATTATTTGGGGAGGGTTTGCACTGCATTGCATGTATGATATTATTATGTTAACGATATGTTATGTATATTATTTGTATGATGAGGGTCGTACAGACTGAGTTTTTGAAAACTCACTCCTTTTATTTTTCTCAGGTGATCTTCAGTAGGCGGTTCAACGAATGGAGGGACTCAGAGGTGGCCGACTAGTAAGACGATTAGACCTGTTTTTCTTAATATCTAAATTCTATATTTTAAGTTATTTATTTAAGTTATTTTATTTTGGATTGTAATAAGATTTTCCCTCTAGTTATTATTCCATTACTTCCACTATGCATTGAAATTTTGAAACGGAACCTGGATTGATTTCCTTTAAGCATATTTCAAGTTTTTGGAAATAATTGTGTTTTAAGAACGAGCTTTAGCTGTCAAAGAAAATTTTTACATAGTAAAAGGAAATGGTTTTTAGCTACACCTTGTTTTGAAAGCAAAATGGATTTTACTTAACTTTTCTCTAGAAGGGTTTTCAATGAAAAAAAGGTTTTTGCAAAAACACTTCAATGTGACACGCCGGATTCGGGCCTAACTTCTAGGCCGGGTTTGGGGTGTTACACTTGTGGTTTGAGAATGTTCATCCCAAATTTCTTGAGCATTTCCTTTGTGTATTTAGCATTATTGATGAAGATGTCATCCTTTTTTTTCTTGATTTGGAGTCCCAAAAAGAAATTTAGTTCTCTCATCATACTCATCTCAAATTCACCTTGCATTAGCTTAGAGAATTCTTAACAAAGAAGATCATTAATAGAACCAAAAATGATATCATCAACATAAATTTGAACTACTAATAAATTTGTCTTTTCTTTTGATAAAAATGATATGTCAACCTTCCCTTTACAAAAACCTTTTTCAGTGAGGAAATTTGATAATATTTCATACCAAGCTTTAGGAGCTTGTTTTAAACCATATAAGGCTTTTTAAAGTTTGAAATGATTTGGAAATTTTGAGTCTTCAGAACCAGGTAGTTGTTCAACATACACTTCTTCATTTATAAAACCCTTTAGAAAAGCACTTTTAACATCTATTTGATATAGTTTAAACTTTTTAAAACATGCTAAAGCTAAAAACATTCTAATGGCTTCCATCCTAGCTATGGAAGCATAACTTTCATCATAATCTATTCCTTCCTCTTGAGTGTAACCTTAAGCAACAAGTCTAACCTTGTTCCTCACTACATTACCACTCTCATCTAGCTTGTTCCTAAAAACCCATTTAATACCTATAGTAGATTTATTAAAAGATCTTTCAACTAAGGTTCATACTTCTCTCAAATTGATTAACTCTTCTTGCATAGCCAATATCCAATATTCATTATTTAATTCTTCTTTAATATTTTAGGCTCAATGCATGAGATAAATGCAACATAATTACAAGTATTTCTAAGAGAAGATCTAGTAGTTACCCCTTTGGATGGATTTCTCAATATCTTACCATCTTTCACATGGTTGAACTCTCTTGGATGAGCGACTTCCCTTTCCTGTATTGTAAACTCCTCTAGAACATTTGTGTTTGTTCTTGAATATTCTCACTTGATGATTGATCCACTTTACCACTAATATAAGAATCCTTTATAGGAGGAAGGTTATAGTCATAAAAGATAACATGTATAAACTCTTCTACTACTAAAGTTCTTTTGTTAAACACTCGAAAGGCTTTAGAATTTAAAAAGTAACAAAAAAAAATTCATTCATCACTTTTTGCATCAAATTTACCAAAATTGTCTTTTCCATTATTTAAAACAAATTACTTGCATCCAAAAGGATAAAAGTAGATAATGTTAGGTTTTTTATTTTTGAAAAGTTCATATGGAGTTTTCTTTAAAATAGGCCTAATCATAACTCTATTAACAATGAAACAAGTATGTTTGTGGCTTTCGGCCAAAAATGTTTTGGTAAATTATTTTCATAGAGCATGGTTCTAGCCATTTATTCTAAAGTTATATTTTCCCTCTTAACAACTCCATTTTGTTAAGGGGTTCTAAGTCCAAAAAAAATTATGACTAATTTCATTTGAGTTGCAAAAATTTTCAAAATCAAGATTTTGAAATTTGGTTTAATGGTCACTTCTAACACTAGTGATAGAGTAACCTTTTTCATTTTGGTTTATTTTTGAAAATGTGATTATTTTTTCTAAAGCTTTATCTTTAGTACTTAAGAAAAGAACCCAAGTGAATTTAGAATAGTCATCAACAAGCACAAAAGCGTATTGTTTTCCACCCAAGTTAGTTGTCCTAATAGGACCAAATAAATTTATGTGAATTAGTTGGAAAATTCTACTAGTTGATACATCATTAATAGGTTTAAAGGAAACTCTTTTATGTTTACCCTAACACATGCATCACAAGTTTTATCTAATTCAAAAATAATATTAGGCAATCCTCTTACTAAATCATTTTTAAGTAGTTTATGCAATATGATCATGCTAGCATGTCCTAGTTTTCTATATCATAATAAAAAATTATTTTCATTTTTAACAACAAGGCATATGAGTAAATCATGCAAATCACCTAAATGTACCGTATATATTTTTCTTATCCTATGTCCTATAAGTATAATCTTATTAGACACAATGTCAACTATTTTACATCCATTAGACTAAAAAATGACATTGAGACCACTATCACACAATTGGCCAATACCAAATAGATTATGCTTAAGACTGTTGACATAGAAAACATTTTCAATAAGAATTGAAGAGCTTGAATCAATAGAATCGATTCATTCGTGTCTTTTAGATTTGTCATCAAATGTAACTACTCCTCCATTTTTTGGCTTCAAATTGATGAAGTGGCTATGTAACATCCTAAAAATGGGGTTATTCGTATTTGCATTATTTTGCTTGAGTTGAATTACTGAGATAATATTTATGGAATGATAAGATTTAATTTAGGGCCTTGAGTTGGCTTGGAATAGTAGAAAATATTATTTATAAGCTTTAGAGGTGGATAGCCTTAGTAGTAGGGGTTATAAGAATAAATGAAGGAACATTTGACATAGAATAAGCCTTGGAAAAGTGGCAATAGTGAGGCCACTTAAGTGCTGCAAGTGACGCCATCAAGGAACAAGGGAGAGCCTTGGTTCGAGTCATAAAGTTCCCTTTTTGTTATTTATTTTGGACGGCATAGGAAGGGAGAGTTCTTTCTCTCTTTAAACTCTTTTTATTTATTAGTATTAGATAATAAGAGATAATCAAGGATATTATTATTTAGATAATAGATAAAAGAGATATTATTTGGATTATTAATTGATTATGGGGATTAATTCAAGTTATTTTGAATTAAATCAAACAAGTGGCCTAGAGTAAATTAAGGTGGTTGAATGAATTTTGAACTCCTTTGGTAGGAGTGGACGGCAAGTAAGGGGGGATAGTGCCGAATGCTTATAAAAGCACCAATTGATCACCTTGCTTTTCTTTTTCCATTTTGTTTAGCCGAAATTTCTAACACCTTTCTTCTTATTTTTCTTTTATTTTTCCATCCTCTCAAGACCTTGGCCGAAACCCTCTCTATTTCTCCTTGCCAAATCCCCATCCTCAATTCCCCTTTTTCTTTTATTTCCTATTAGCCGAACATTCACTCCTATTTGCCGAAATTCTAACACTCTTTTCTCCCATTATTTTTCCTCTAGCCGAATCTCCCTACTACTCCCTTAGTAGTCTAGGCTGAATATTGTACAAGGGGGAGGCCTTCTTTTAATCACTTTTGGGAAGGTAAGTGTGTTTGGTCAATGCCCATGTCCTCTCTTCCTTTCTTGTCGACTTTGATAAAGGTAGGTAGTTGGTTTGACAATTGACGTTAAGGTGCTAATCACTTGTTGAATCAAATCATCTAGGTGCTTGGGATTTTGAGATCGTCAAACTAAGCTTTCATTCGTGACCAATCGAGTGGTAAGTGGGGTAAGAATCGATTTTCATGGATTTAACTTGCAAGTATTCAAGTCAAGGCTATTAGCTTTATTTACTAACCGATGGTACTTGGTGAAGCAGATTCGGGAATCGGGTGTTGTGATTAGTATCCAAAAGCGTAAAGGTAAGGCTTCGGGTTCAAAAGATGACCCCTTTAAATTACTTGGGTTGGCCGAATAGGCCCTAGTACTAATCCCATGGTTGGCCGTGGTGACCAACATCTCTTTTCGGGATTTAGATCATTCAGTGGTGACAGGTGTGTACATACACATTTATAATAATTAATTAAATGCATGCTATGTGTAAATCTGCTTTATGTAGATACTGAATTAGTACCTTAATGGTACAAGCGAGGATCTCGGTAAGTCTCTATCAATATGAGATTGATAATAATGCTTTTGGGAAGCATAGCTTATGTTATACATGTGATAAATGTATGTTGTTATAAACTCTGTTATAATATGATTTGATATGGGTTGATGAGTGGAGGGGCGATTATTAGTGTCGACGAACACGGTGTTTTGGTAACACACCGTGACTACGGTCACCGAGGTTTGGTACCTCCAGGTTTGGCACCTCATAGCGTCTCATCCACGTGGCTTAGCACCACCGTGGTTGGCCCCACTTTGAGATATGGGATTGACGCCATGATTTGGTATCACGCGATGGGTTGGCCCCATCAACCGATTTGTGTCTTCGGACACGGAGGTTTGGCACCTCCATGATTTGGTATCACATCTGTGACTATATGTCACCAGTGGTTTGGCACCACCGGTGGTTTGGTACCACGACGGGTAGACAGAGGCGTTTGGTTGGCTAGGTTGGGTACATAACCTAATGCATGTTAATTGTTATACATTGTATGAAAATTGCTTAAACCAGGAAGGGTTGCTTAAACCACCTTCTCCTTTATTTTTTTCAGTGACACATAGTTCATGGATATGGAGCCGAGGGACTTGAGGTGGCCATGCAAAGGAGTTCTAAATTTATTAGATTTTGAATTTCGGTTCTTTAGACTTTCTTTATTTTTGGTTGATTTTAATTGGGTTGTAATAAGGCCTCCTAAAAATTATTTTATTATTGTGCTATGCTTGAAATTTTCGTTTCAACCTTTATGTTTATATGAATGAATTCACATGTTTTCCAAAGTAATCGAAAAAGGGTTTTCAAGTACCATCGGTTACATATAAAACATACATAATAACTTGACTTAACATATATTTTCAAAAACAAATCCAAATATAAGATTTGTACATCTCAACTGTTTTTAACAAAACGCTATCTTTTATCAAAAACTTAAACCGGTTTAAAAAGATTTCAAAGGTTTCTCTCCGTAGCAAACCAAATTCGATCAAGCGTTTGGTAGGGTTTGGGTGTTATAAATTGGTATCGAGCCGTGTTCAAAACTCTATTGTGGGGCCCAAGGCCCAAAAATGTTTTGGTAGGCCTTTTTGAAGTATTTTGGGGTTTTGAATAAGCATGGCATCGAGTCTCTGGCACCTATCCGCCAGGTAAGTACCTCTAAACTTCTTTGTGAATTATTTTCTATAGAAGGGTAGGAAGCATGGAACGTAGAGTAGACTTATAGGAATCTGACCCTAAGATTAGATTACTCCAACACACAAACAAGACATAAGACTTAAAGAACTAAACCAACCTATGACCAAGTCACTGAGCTAGGGTGTGGTAACCCCTGTACGCATGTCTAGGATTGGATCCCAAGAGCTCACAGTATTTAAGCGGTCAAGTGACTCACCACCTCTTCGCAGTATCCCACCCGCGTGTAGCTTGGGTTCACCCTAACTCGGAGGCTCGAGGTGTGGTAACCTCTGTGCGCATGTCTACAATGGTTCGGTGGGAGCTTGGTATTTAAGCAGTCCGCGTGACTCACCTCCTCTCCACACGAATCCTGCCTGGTGCGTAGCTTTGGTTCACCCTGACCAAGAGGGCTCGGTCATAGGCTAAACGTAACGACTAAAACCCGAAAGGGAACTAACCATGTTTTTGAAAAAGAGGAAAACAACAAAACCCTAATTTCTTCAAAAAAAATTTTAAATCACACTTCCAAATATGAGAATAACCATTCTTACAATGTTTTTCTCGAAAAAGTTGATTTGTGAAAATTACAAAATGCCCTTAGGGGTGAAATTACTAAAATACCCTTGACTCATAAAATATCAAATCAATGGTTTTGCCCAAAAATTTCCTTATTTTAGAAATATCTAAAAACTCTATTTTGCAAATCACCAATAAATTACTTTGGTTTTAGGAAATTACGAAAATGCCCTCAACTTGTAAAAATTACCAAAACGACCCTGAGTGCAAAATTTTTGCAACATCATCGTTTTAAGAAAGGAAAACTCTAAAAAGGGACCCTCAGAGTTTTACAACTTTTAAAATACCCCGAATTTGTTAAAAATTTCAAAATTACCCCGATTGACAAAAATTACCAAAATACCCCTAGTTTCCAAAATGATGCCATAACTTCGAATTTTACAAATTTTTAGGAATACCCTCTAGTTTTGGGAATTTCAAAGTGACCTGCTTTATTAAAGTTTGAAATTTCCCAGATTCTATTACAAAATACCCTCAGATGGAAATGACGAAAATACCCTTGGTTAAAGCAGGACAAAAATGTCAGGAGTGAATAGGTATGGAAAGTATTAGGGAATGAATGTGGCCTTTGGTGTGAACTAGGGTAGAAGACTTAAAACATTGTTTGATCGAAAGAATCCTTATTAAACTTTTCATAAAATTCTTCATGGATAATCAAGCGGAACAAATTACTAATCCATAAAATTTTTCTTAATCGATTAAAAGCGCGTTAGATAGAATGAGTTCTAGAGGACGTGGCCGATGTGGGCGTGGTAGGGAAGAATGACCATATCTCGAACCCGTTAGGTCGGGACATGGTTCAAAATGAGGTACCATCGCCACCACCACCTCCACTTTTGGAGCCGGGAGCAAGATCGACGGAGGAGGAGGCGATGCGCAAGTCGTGTTGCGAGTTCTCGAGTTGGTGGCTAGGGCTGGTGGAAATTTGGGAGCTCAAAAATCTATTCCCGAGCGAATTCGGTCCAACGAAGCTGAGGTGTTCCGGGGTGTATCGAGAATGGCACCTAGTGCCGCAGAATACTGGTTGGAGTCAACGGAAAGGATCATGGACGATCTTGACCTGACTAACGAGGAAAAGCTAAAGGGAGTCGTGTCGCTTCTAAAGGATGAAGCATATCAGTGGTGGCTTACCGTTCGAGATGGGGCCACGGCAGACGATCTTACATGGGATTACTTTAGGGCTGCTTTCCAGAAAAAGTATGTGGGTACTAGCTACACTGACGCTCAGAGAAAGGCTTTTCTGGGGTTAGTACAAGGAACTAAGTCCGTGTCGGAATATGAGGCGAAATTCCTGAGGCTAAGTAGATATGTGAGAGGCATCGTGGCTACGGAACATGAACGCTGTGTCCGCTTTGAGGACGGGCTGAGAGATGATTTGAGGTCACTGATTGCTCATGACGAGTTCATGAGTTTTGTCCCTAGTAGAAAAGGCTAAGGTAGCCGAGGGTATCAAGGCAACGGTGAGGCAAAACTATGATAGGCTCAAGCGAAGAGAGGTTTGGGCCATCCGGGCGGTGGTAATGATCGAAAAAAGGCTAGGCGAGTGGGCCAAGTCGGCAAAAAGGCCCATGACCGCTAATCGAAACCCGATTCGATGTAATCATTGTGGAAAAGCCCATTGGGAGGTTGTTGGACCGGTGAGCGAGGTTGCTTTGAATGTGGGTCTTTGGAACACCGCGTGAGGGATTGTCCCGAAGCGAGCTCGGAATCGACCGAGGCGCGAATCGTACCCAGGATAGAAGTGTGGGACCACGAGAGGTCGTGGTAATGGTAGAGGGGAAATGGTGCTAATCATGGTCGTGGAACTCGAAGCGGAGGCACGTGCAATCTGAGGCAAGGCACCTGGCTTAGTCTATCGCGTGAGGCGTCATGAGGAGGTGACGACCGGATGTCATAACCCAGACGCGTTTCTAATTTTGGTCTTCCTTATGTTGCATTAATTGATGTGGGTTCTACGCATTCATACGTAGCGAGTAGTGTGGTAGAGACTTTGAACCTAGACTCGAGGCTGCTGCTAGGAGATGATCGTAATTAGCCCTTTAGGTCATTCTCGTAGTTATGAGCGTGCTTTATAGGGATGTACCCTAGAACTCCAAGGGGTCGTGTTTGTGGTCGATCCGATGGAACTACCGTTTGGGGAGTTCGATTTGATCCTTGGAATGGATTGGTTGGTTAGGTACCAAAGAGGTTGGATTGCCTTTGCTAAGCACATGGTTCTTAAAATGGCGAAGGGATGAAGTGGTGATGATCGGTGTCGAAGAAATTACATCTAATGTGGTGTCGGCCTTGAAGGCTGAAAAAAGATGGTTAGGAAAGGGTGTGAGGCATTTATAGTTTGAATTTGTGCCTTGGAGGCTAAGGAGTGAGCGGTTGAAAAGGTCCGAACAGTAGGGGAATTCACTGATGTATTCCCAGAAGAACTTCCGGGTTTGCCTCCAGATCGGGAAGTCGAATTCGGTATAGATTTGCTACCTGGAACAGCACCTGTATCTATAGCACCGTATCGAATGGCACCAAAGGAATTGGTGGAGCTGAAGGCTCAAATTCAAGAGCTCTTGGATAGGGGGTTTATTCGACCTAGTATATCTCCGTAGGGAGCGCCTGTATTGTTTGTCAAGAAGAAGGACGGTTCTATGCGGATGTGCATCGACTACCGTCAGTTAAACAAGTTAACGATCAAAAACAAGTACCCGTTGTCTCGGATCGATGACTTGTTTGACCAGTTGAAGGGTGCATCGGTGTTTTCGAAGATAGATCTTAGGTCGGGTTACCATCAACTTAAGGTGAAGGAGGCCGATGTTCACAAGACGGTATTCTGAACTCGGTATGGGCATTACGAGTTCCTAGTGATGCCATTCGGGTTGACCAATGCACCAGCGGCATTCATGGACTTAATGAATAGGGTATTTCAACAGTACTTGGACCAATTTATCGTGGTGTTCATAGACGACATATTGGTTTACTCAAAGACGGAGGAAGAGCATGACAAGCATTTGCGTATAGTCCTACAAGTGTTAAGGGAGAAGCAGTTATATGCCAAATTCAGTAAGTGCAAATTTTGGCTAAGGGAGGTGGCTTTCTTAGGTCACGTGGTGTCGTGGAAGGATTAGAGTGGATCCCGCAAGATTGAAGCGGTGTTGGAGTGGAAACCGCCTAAGTCGATGGCGTAGATTCAAGCTTTACGGTTTAGCCGATTACTATCGAAGGTTTATGGAAGGATTCTTGTTAATTGCTACACCGTTAACTAAGCTACCGAGGAAGGGAGTACCATTCGTTTGGTCGAAGCGAAGAAAGTTTTGATAAGTTGAGAAAAATTCGGCGTAAGCTCGGTCTTGGTACGACATGAGGCGGGGAAGTTGTTTGATTTCTTGTGATGCGTCCCATACGGGGTTGGGATGTGTATTGATGCGAGAAAGGGAAGGTAGTAGCCTATCGTCCGTCGCCTAAGACCACATGAGGTTAACTACCTAACTCACGACTTGGAGTTAGCAGCAGTGGTCTTCGCCTTGAAAATATGGAGACATTATCTTTATGGGGAGAAGTCGATTGTTTACACGGATCACAAGAGTCTAAGGTATCTCTTGACCCGAAAGACTTGAATTTAAGGCGTACAAATGGATTGAATCATTAAAGGACTACGACTGTTCCATCGAATATCATCCGGGTAAGGCTAACGTGGTGGCTGACGCGTTAAGTCGGAAGGTCGTGGCGGACTTAAGAGCGATGTTTGCTCATTTAAGTCTATACGACGATGGAAGTCTTTTGGCAGAGCTGCAAGTTAAGCCAACTTGGATCGAGGAGATTAAGGAAAAGCAGTTGGTAGACGAGGGATTGAATGCAAAGAGATTGCAAGTCCAAAATGGTGGTATGGAAGGGTATAGTTTGACTGATCATGGTGTATTATGTTTCCAAGGACGGCCCTGTATGCCGAAGGATGTAGAATTGAGACAAAGAATTCTCCAAGATGCACATAGCAGCCTATACGCTATGCATCCTGGAGGTAGCAAAATGTACGGAGATTTGCAGAGACAGTTCTAGTGGCCGGGTTGAAGCGTGAAGTGACCGAGTTCGGGAAGGTGTCGGCGTGTCGGCGAGTTAAAGTCGAACATCGGTTGCCATCAGAGTTACTTCAACCAGTAAAGATTCCTCAATGGAAATGGGAGAGGATCACTATGGATTTCATCAGTGGTTTACCCCTTACGGCCAGCAAGAAAGATGCAGTTTGGGTAATTGTAGACCGCCTGACTAAATCAGCTCACTTCGTACCGGTGAGAATGGATTACTCACTCCAGAAGCTAGCAAAGTTGTATGTAGCCGAGATAGTCAGATTGCATGGTGTGCCTATATCAATTATTTCAGATAGGGACCCAAGGTTCACTTTGAGGTTTTGGAAAGCATTGCATCAAGCTTTGGGAACACGATTGGATTTCAATCGGACTTTCCATCCACAAATGGATGGGCAATCGAAAAGGGTCATCTGATCTTAGAGGATATCTTTGAGGGTTGCGTCTTGGAATTTCGAGGTAGTTGGGAGGAATTTTACCATTAGCGAGTTCGCCTACAATAATAGTTACCAAGCGAGTATTCAGATGGCACCATCGGAAATCAGATGGATGAAATGTCGAACTCCACGTGTTGGACAGAGTTGGGTGAACGACAAGTGTTGGGCCCAGAATTGGTAACGGAAACTGAGGATAAAGTGAAGGTGATTCGAGCTCGTCTTAAGGAAGCGTCAGATAGACAGAAGTCCTACGCTGATCTAAAGCGCAAGGAAATGGAGTATGCAGTAGGGGATAAGGTCTTCCTGAAGGTGTCGCCTTGGAAGAAGGTACTAAGATTTGGGCGAAAAGGGAAGCTAAGCCCAAGATTCATTGGCCCATACACAGTATTGAAGCGAGTAGGACCGGTAGCTTATCAGCTCGAACTGCAGACGGAGTTAAGTCAAATTCATAACGTCTTTCATGTGTCGATGCTTAGGCGGTATCGGTCAGATCCATCACACGTGGTGCCTGTGGCAGAAATTGAGGTCAATTTAGACTTATCCTTCGAGGAAGAATCGGTTCAGATTTTGGATCGGGATGTGAAGGTTCTGCGTAGGAAGACAGTGCCCTTAGTGAAAGTGCTATGGCGAAACCATGGTGCAGAGGAAGCTACGTGGGAACCCGAGGATATGATCTGGCAGACAATACCCCACCTCTTACGAAAGGGGTAATTTCGAGGACGAAATTCTTTTAAGGGGGTAGAACTGTAACATCCTAAAAATGGGGTTATTCGTATTTGCATTATTTTGCTTGAGTTGAATTACTGAGATAATATTTATGGAATGATAAGATTTAATTTAGGGCCTTGAGTTGGCTCGGAATAGTAGAAAATATTATTTATAAGCTTTAGAGGTGGATAGCCTTAGTAGTAGGGGTTATAAGAATAAATGAAGGAACATTTGACATAGAATAAGCCTTGGAAAAGTGGCAATAGTGAGGCCACTTAAGTGCTGCAAGTGACGCCATCAAGGAACAAGGGAGAGCCTTGGTTCGAGTCATGAAGTTCCCTTTTTGTTATTTATTTTGGACGGCATAGGAAGGGAGAGTTCTTTCTCTCTTTAAACTCTTTTTATTTATTAGTATTAGATAATAAGAGATAATCAAGGATATTATTATTTAGATAGTAGATAAAAGAGATATTATTTGGATTATTAATTGATTATGGGGTTAATTCAAGTTATTTTGAATTAAATCAAACAAGTGGCCTAGAGTAAATTAAGGTGGTTGAATGAATTTTGAACTCCTTTGGTAGGAGTGACTGACAAGTAAGGGGGATAGTGCTTAGAATGCTTATAAAAGCACCAATTGATCACCTTGCTTTTCTTTTTCCATTTTGTTTAGCCGAAATTTCTAACACCTTTCTTCTTATTTTTCTTTTATTTTTCCATCCTCTCAAGACCTTGGCCGAAACCCTCTCTATTTCTCCTTGCCGAATCCCCATCCTCAATTCCCCTTTTTCTTTTATTTCATATTAGTCGAACATTCACTCCTATTTGCCGAAATTCTAACACTCTTTTCTCCCATTATTTTTCCTCTAGCCGAATATCCCTACTACTCCCTTAGTAGTCTAGGCCAAATATTGTACAAGGGGGATGCCTTCTTTTAATCACTTTTGGGAAGGTAAGTGTGTTTGGCCAAATACCCATGTCCTCTCTTCCTTTCTTGTCGACTTTGATAAAGGTAGGTAGTTGGTTTCAGCAATTGACGTTAAGGGTGCTAATCACATGTTGAATCAAATCTGTCTAGGTGCTTCAGGATTTTGAGATCGTCAAACTAAGCTTTCATTCGTGACCAATCGAGTGGTAAGTGGGGGTAAGAATCGATTTTCATGGATTTAACTTGCAAGTATTCAAGCCGAAGGCTATTAGCTTTATTTACTAACCGATGGTACTTGGTGAAGCAGATTCGGGAATCGGGTGTTGTGATTAGTATCCAAAAGCATAAAGGTAAGGATTCGGGTTCAAAAGATGACCCCTTTAAATTACTTGGGTTGGCCGAATATAGGTACAGAGAGAACTGTGGTGACCAACATCTCTTTTTGGGATTTAGATCATTCTGTGGTGGCAGGTGTGTACATACACACTTATAATAATTAATTAAATGCATGCTATGTGTAAATCGCTTTATGTAGATCTGAATTAGTACCTTAATGGTACAAGCGAGGATCTCGGTAAGTCTCTATCAATATGAGATTGATAATAATGCTTTTGGGAAGCATAGCTTATGTGATACATGTGATAAATGTATGTTGTAAACTCTGTTATAATATGATTTGATATGGGTTGATGAGTGGAGGGTAGTATTATTAGTGTCGACGGACACCGGTGTTTTGGTAACACACTGTGACTATGGTCACCGAGGGTTTGGTACCTCCAGGAGGTTTGGCACCTCATAGCATCTCATCCACGTGGCTTAGCACCACCGTGGGTTGGCCCCACTTTGAGATATGGGATTGACGCGGTGATTTGGTATCACGCGATGGGTTGGCCCCATCAACCGATTTGTGTCTTCGGACACCGAGGTTTGGCACCTCCAGTGATTTGGTATCACATCTGTGACTATATGTCACCAGTGGTTTGGCACCACCAGTGGTTTGGTACCACAACAGGGTAGACAGAGGCGTTTGGTTGGCTAGGTTGGGTACATAACCTAATGCATGTTAATTGTTATACATTGTGTATGAAAATTGCTTAAACCGGGGGAAGGGTTACATACTGAGTCTTGGCGACTCACCTTCTCCTTTATTTTTTTCAGGTGACACATAGTTCGCGGATATGGAGCCGGAGGGACTTGAGGTGGCCATGCAGTGGAGTTCTAAATTTATTAGATTTTGAATTTTGGTTCTTTACACTTTCTTTATTTTTGGTTGATTTTAATTGGGTTGTAATAAGGCCTCCTAAAAATTATTTTATTATTGTGCTATGCTTGAAATTTTCGTTTCAACCTTTATGTTTATATGAATGAATTCACATGTTTTCCAAAGTAATCGAAAAAGGGTTTTCAAGTACCATCGAGTACATATAAAACATACATAATAACTTGACTTAACATATATTTTCAAAAACAAATCCAAATATAAGATTTGTACATCTCAACTGTTTTTAACAAAACGCTATCTTTTATCAAAAACTTAAACCAGTTTAAAAAGATTTCAAAGGTTTCTCTCCGTAGCAAACCAAATCCGGTCGAAGCGTTTGGGCTGGGTTTGGGCTGTTACAGGCTATTATCACCAATCATATGTTTTGAGCATCCACTATCAAGGTACCATAAATTTTTGAATTAATCCTCCACCTTGAAGCAATGCTCTTCTTCCTACAAATATAGAATTAAGCTTTGATTTTTGGTACCCAAATTCTTTTGGATCCATAAGTATTAGTTCTTATAATTTTATTCCCTTTAAGTATCCATTTTGAAAAGATGTCTTTATCTTGAGTATTTGTGAGTTCTTTAGGGACCCATACACTTTTAATAATCTTTCTTTTGTAAAACCTAAAGGACCTCTATATTTATAGAAATTAAAGCTAGTTTTGACAAAGTTTTGTTTTGAGCTATCTCCTCTAAAAGATCTTTTCGGTAAAACTTTGTTAGAGTAAGCTTTTTCACTCTTAACCAACTCAAGTTGTTTTTAATGACCATCATGAACTTTAGAAAGAAAATTATGCAAGTCAAAATTCGTTTTCTCAAAATCATTTATACTAGCTTGCATATCATTTATTTTACTTTCAAGTTCAAGCTTGACTTTGGAGAGTGAATTATTTTCCTCTTTTAGTTTTGAAATTATTTCTCTATATTTTGAAACCATTAACTCAAACTCCAAACCTAATTCATCATAAGCATCTTGTAACTCATCAAAAAAAATAAGAATTTGAAATAGATGAGTTAGAATTTTCCTTTGGTTCATCGATGGCCATAAGGCAAAGATTGGCTACTTCTTCATCATCATTATCGGATGAATCCTCACTACTCCAAGTAGCAACATGAGCCTAGAGTTTTTGTTTGCTTGACCTCTTTTTCTTCCATTAGGGACAATCAAACTTGATGTGTCCTAAGTTCTAGCATTTGTAGCATATTATTAGTTCTTTCTCCTTTAAAGATTCAAGTTTGAGTCATTTGTCATCATCATTATCGGATGAATCCTTATCATTCCAAGTAGCAACATGAGCATTGAGTTTTTGTTTGTTTGACCTCTTTTCTTCCTTTAGGTACAATCAAACTTGATGTGTCCCAGTTTCCTTCATACGTAGCAACTTTCATGAACTATTGAAGTAACTGATCTAAGGTTTGCAAGAATGCCTCATGAGCTAACATTTCTTCCCAACGTGGCAATTTTTCAAGTTCCACTACTATGTCTCCACTGAGTTTAGGTCTTTGTTCTTTCCTGCCTTCGCTAGCAGGGCCCAATTTAAAGGCTCTCCCAGCTCATTTCGAGCTCGGGGTAAAGGTCTATTGCCTTTTCAATTTGCATTCAAGGCTCTACTTTCTACCTCTTCATCTGTTGCTTCTCGAGAATTGTTCGACATCTTCAATCTATAATTCAAAATTTTAAACTTTGTTAAAAGAATCTCATCTCATTACATTGATATATCATATATGGCATGTACTTCTAGAATCATTTTTGGACCAAGAATTAGAAATCCTAGACTCAAATATGACTAAATGTAACACCCCTTACCCGAAGTGAACCAATTCCTTACAAGTAAGGCATGTCACATTAATAACTAAGCTACTCAATTCAATCATAAATTTTGATGCTTTGATTGAACGTAGTTAGACTCCTTTAGAGTTATTTAAGTCATTTCTAAAGATTTCCTAAAGTTTGGTTTCAACAGGGGCTAACTAAGGCTTATGTGAGTCTAAATAGGACAAACAGAGTCAGTGTCGTGACACTGGGAAATGGGTGTCGCGACATTGAACCAATGTCATGACGCTGAGATGCTAGTGTTGTGACACTAAAAACATTTTACTCACTTGAGCCTCCCATGCTCCAATGTCGCGACATTGGGTTTTAGATGTCACAACACCGGAGACAAATTCCCTAGGACATGTTTAAAACACGTAAACCAAGTCTAAACAATTATAATCATTCCATATCACTTCCAAAACATATTCAACATAATCCTCAATCAAAACATCATATAATTCAACTTAAAACCCAATCAAACATAACCAAGTTTACAAAATATATCAAGGAAGATCAAAACTATCATATGCTTCCATTATAATTTTTCCATATATATTAAGCACATGCCATGAGCTAAATCAAAAAATCAATCAAAATTATACTCTCTTCTAAGATACGGTTTGTGATGAGATGAGTCAAAATGACTTCACTCTAAAACTTCAAAACAATCTTCACCTATGCGTTAGAGAAACAACATGATAAGCTCGTGAAACCTTAGTAAATACATCATGAATTAAAATTTTCATTTAAATTTATTCATTACTTGTAACATTCTGGTTTTGACCCTAGTCGGAATAGTGGTTTTGGGACCACAAATTTGAGTCATAAAAATATTTTAATATTATTTTTTGTGCCTATGATACGTGATTAAGCATGTGTGAAATTTCTGTGAACTAATTTGTCCGTTTGTGTGCTTAATTTGAAAAAGGACTAAATAGCATAAGATGAAAAGATAGCATTCTTTTTGAATAGTGGCTGATTTGAGGTGTCTTTGTAAAAAGAAAGCCTTATGGTGAAATTTAGCCATTGTATAAGTTAATGGACGGTAAGGCCATTAAATGTACATGTTTTATATTTTTTATTAAATGATATTAAAAGAAAACAAAGATTAAAAATAAATAGTAAATGATATAATAATAATATATATGTTATAATAAAACAAAAGAAAGAAGATAGTGGAGTATTCATCTTCTTGGTGCCGAAAATAAGAAAAGAAAAGAGGTTTAAGTTCTTCAAAATATTCGGCTATAAAGCTCTTTGATTAAGGTATGATTTTGATTTAGTTTTTGATCATTTCTACGTTTTTGTAACCGTTGCTTTGTATACTTCAAAACCCATGCTTCAATTTTGTAAATTGATGAATATTTTGTAATGTGCCATTGATGAACATGTGAGTTTTTGGATGTTTGATGGTGAAATATGAATTATATGTGATAGAATAACATAGTTTGTCTTTGGAGTTTTTATGATTTTGAGTAATTTGGATTAAATTGAAAGAATAAAATTTTGAGTGACTAAATTATGAAAGAAATTAAATGTATGTACCCATTTGAGTATGAGTAAAATTTGGCTAGCCATGGGTAAAATGAAATTATGTGTATGTTGTAATTTTGTGAAATAGGGACCAAAATGACAAAATGTGAAAATATGGGGGTTAATTTGTAAATTACCATAAATGTGTGTTCTTGGATTAAATTGAATGATTTGGTGAATAAATGGATTAAATTTGAATATGTATAGATCAAGAACCGAAGAAAACGGACTTAGATCGTGAGAAATCGAAAGTAATTGAGTAGCTGAGTTCGTTTCTGTTTATCCTAATTCGAGGTAAGTCAATATACAAATAATTGTATTTGAATTGAGTTATTTGTGCATATATGAAATTTGGATTGCTATGAATAATAATCGAAATGGAATGTATGTGAAATCCGAGGATATATATTTATATCGACAAGTTGTTAATGTCTGAGAAGTCCTGTTTGAACTTGTTTGGGACGTTGGCATCAATATGAGATTTACGTATAAGACCATGTCTGGGACATTGGCATCGTATTGATTCGTGTAAGACCCTATCTGGGACAGTGGCATTGATATATGAGTACATGTAAGACCTCGTCTGGGACGTTGGCATTGTACGACTATTCTGAGCATTCTGAGTATCCTATTAGATTCCGAATGGTTCAACGGGCAAGTCTGAGAAATGAATGACTATGTGATTTGTATATCTGCTTCAGGTACGTTTGATGTACATGTTTTGAACAGGCATGGAAGGTGAGTAAATATGCATATGGATGCAATGAACCAAAATGTGATATATGAATGAATGTGACATGAGTAAATGATGAGATGATATGTGATATATATATGCTTAAATGAGTTATGAGCATATGAGATATTTGAGTTGTGAAATATGAGTAAGTAATGGCTAAGTAATGAGCCAAGGATGATATTATGAATTTGTAAATGAGAAATATTAATGTCATTGTATCAATGTAGCTATGTGAAATTTATGTTAAGTTTATTTGTATATGGCTTACTAAGCTTTTGAAAGCTTACTTTGTGTGTATTTGCTCTGTTTTATAGATTGTCAAAGCTACTGAAGGCTCGGGAAATCATCGAGGATCGTCATCACACTACTCAATCTTATTTTGGTACCTTTTGAAAGTGTATATACTAAATATGGCATGTATAGATTAGTTATTTTGGGTTATGTTTGATATGTGTAAATGGCCATGTGATATGGCTAAATATATGTTTGTGGTTTTGAATGACTAAATAAGTTTCATGATACTAGTTTTGGTTTAGCTTGTAATGGTTATATGAATGGTGAACTATTGATGCTTAGTTAGCACATTACTAATGATAAGTATGTGATGGATTCTATCTTGAAATGATTGAGGTTATGTGGTATTAAATGCATTATAAGTTAGTATGATTGTTAGGCTCTTAGATGGTTGGAAATGATGTATATTTTGGTATATTTTAATTGCCTTTGATGATTTGAATTGGTGTTAATTTGTGTTGGAAGAATGACCTAAGTGTGGGTGGCATTTTGGCCTTGTAAATGGCCTATAATTGCCCACACGGTTGAGCACATGGGCATGTGGCTCGATCGTGTCCTTCGAGGTTACATTTCAAAACAAGTCAGGCTCAACCATGGGCTGGACACTCTGGCGTGTCCCAGGCCGTGTGGTCAAGTTGTATGTATGCCCTATTTTGACACGGCTTGGACACATGGGCGTGTCTGAGGCCGCGTGAGGCACACGGCCTACCCACACGGGCATGTGACCTCTGTATCATAGAAAAATTTTTAAATTTTTGAGAATTTCTGTATGTGTTCGGTTTAGTCCCAACCATTTTATAAAGCATGATTAAGGTTTCGATTATCTATTTAAAGGACACTTTGATTGTATTGGATGAATTGTATTCTAAAATGTCTATAAAAGATTCTGTTTGTTCGGTAATGCCTTTTAACCCTAATCCAACGATAGAATTGGGTTAGAGGTGTTACATTTGATTGGTATCAGAGCTACGATTTAGTCAATTCTCAGACTAACGTAGCATATAAGAGTCTAGCTATACATGCCATATA
This sequence comes from Gossypium rotundifolium, assembly GCA_025506655.1. Classification (NCBI taxonomy): domain Eukaryota; kingdom Viridiplantae; phylum Streptophyta; class Magnoliopsida; order Malvales; family Malvaceae; genus Gossypium; species Gossypium rotundifolium. Next base: position 114,140,119 of record CP106727.1, on the reverse strand, counting down.
TATGAAAAATGATAGTATGATGAATCCCGACATGTAAAGTGTGTTTTTAGTATAGTAATGGATCCCGAAAGAGCCGTAGCTGACGATGTTGAAAGCAATGCACCTCTCCCGCTCAAGGGATAGTGACATCTAATTTGAGACCGATTGCTAGCGGTCAAGAGGGAGAGGCTAAACAAGCCTTCTTCCAAATGATGAACGAGTGGTTCACTCAGTACATAAGAACGAATCCGGCTATTTCACAACCTCACCCCCATATCAGTGAAATGTTAAAATGAAATCTGTAAGAATTTGGGATGAAAAAGCTCACAAGTGTGGAGTTACAGAAGTTCGTGCTTGAAAAATGAGTAATGTGGTCAGAAAAGAGAATGAATCGACAAGTGAAGACAGTACTAAAAGAGATATTGGATAGTTATGAAGACTATTCAAATTATGCAGAGTCACTAGTAAATAAGAAGTTAATTTCGACTAAATGACGTATTCAGGTATGTTATCTAAAGAAAGTATTAACTGAAAACTTTTCTGAAATTTACTTTTGTTAGCGATGGGATAATGTGAAAATTTCTGATGATAGAATTAGACAGTTGAATAATGTTTGTATTGTATTGATGACTGAGTGCAATGGTTATAGTTGGGAAATTACTATGATTCCTTCTGGGCATTCTATGTGTACATTTATCCTCAGAAGCATATGTGATTGTTTAATTCTAGAAAGAAGAGTTACGTTCGGTATTGCTATGTCTTTCCCTGGTATTTATTCCTTGTGCGGATATGAAAATCAACGGTAAAATCTGAATGATACTAATACTCTATTTCTACTAGTTATTGCTCTGTTGAATGTATGTAAAGATTATATTGCTTGTAACATCCCAAAATTGGGCCTAGTAGAATTGGGCCCATTGGGCCTTGGGCGTAGGAGTGTTTTAAATTTTTTTGAGAATAAGAGAACGGCATTATTTCAAGTTGGACTTATTAGGAAGGTGATTTTGGAAAGTTACGGGGTTTCTAGGAAGTTCTGGGTTCAAGTTAGGCTATAGGAAAATTTTAGTGTTTGAACACTTAAGGGGGGAGAAGGCAAGTGGCATCAATTCTTATGGAAATAAGTGAGTAAATTACTAGCATAAATGAGCATATAGTAAAGAGGATGTGGCGTCACATGAAGGGCTTTAGGGGAAGAGGTTCGAATCCCACTTGGTGCAAATTTTGATTTTTTTTTTGTGCTATTCATCCATAGTGTCGGCCAAGGTTTCAATTATGGAAATGAAGACTTGTTCTTTTAGGAAAGATGGCTAAGGAAATAAGGAAAGGATGAGTGGAAGGAAAGAAGGAAAAAGAAAAGGAAAGAATAGGGAACATGTTGGCTTAAAGTGTGGAGGATGTTTTGGAAAGAGTTTTTGGGTCAACCATGACCTTTTGGTGTAGTTGGCACATGGTTTTGTTAGGGAGAGGGAGATCCGAATTTCTCTTGGCCATTTTGCAAAGCTTTTTTCATTTTGGCATTTTCTTTACCAACTATTTTTCTCTTGTTTTGGCCGAAATACCTAGTCATTGTTCATCTTGTCCCCTTGTTGTGCCGTAAGCTTTAATCCATCATTGTTCATTCTTCTTTGGTTGCCGAAACTATCAAGCCATCCTTTGCTACTACTTGTCATTCTCTTAGCCTTGGTTTCGGAAGTTGATTGGAACCCATTGCAATAGCCAAGGTGCAACGTTGAATTTTAGAACCTAGTAGGGAAGGATCACGATTGTGGGGGCAACGATGAGTGGTTCTTTAGGAAATCCTAATAAGGTGTGTAATCTTGTACCCTTCCGAATACATGTTTGAAATGGTGTGTAATCTCACACCTCTCTGAATATTTGCATGAAATATTTGTGATTCGGTGGAAAGATCAAAAAATCGAAAACCGACATCTGTGACCACTCGGGCGTGCGTATGTTCGTAGTGGTAACCGTATTTTGCAATGAAACAGTTTTTGGTTAGCAGCAGTGATGTGATTTTGAAAAATCACAAAAAATAGAAGAAATGGAATTAGAAGGTGAATAAGGTATAGAATTAAAGCTTATTGTGTCTATTTTTATATGAAAGAAACAGTGTTGGAAGAGGAATTTTATATTCTGTGATAGTGTGACTGGTTCTGAATGACTTCGTGGTTCCCTATTCTGTCTTGGAAAAATCATTCAAAATTTTACAAGGTGAATTATGAGTTATAATTTATATGTATTGATTCCTCAATAGAAATAAGTGGGAGAAACATATAGAAACTGTACAAGGAGATATTTGAATTTAGGGTAAGAGAGGTCAGAACCATTGGTCTGTGAAATAGGGTAAACCTTAGTGAATAAACTGTACTAAATGGCTAAGCCAAAATTTCTGGAAAAATTGTGGTAAGAAGATATATGAGTCTAGTTTCAAGAAAAATTTACGAATCTAAATTTCAAGTTTCCTAACTGGAGTTATAGTCAATTTAGTCAACATGAAGCAGATGGACAGTTTCAATTTTATGCCCCAAATTAGTAGTTAAGTCCGGGGTTGCGAAATTATAAAAATACCCTTAGATGATAAATTATCGAAATACCCTTGGGTTGCGAGATTACCGAATTACAGAAATGCCCCTAATGGGCTGATATGCTAGAATGCCTTAATGGGCCGATTATTATTGCTTAAATGGGCCTAGTCATTGTAATAAATTACTTGATAAATGGTTGTTATTTATATGCGAACATCTTATTATGTATGTTGAATTTTCATATATTGCATGGGTTAGGAAAAATATTGAAGAGAAGTGTAGCCTGGTGGCATTGCCACAATAAACTGTTTATTATAATGTTTACACATGATATCGGTGGCTTGGCCACAAAAAAATATTATAAATGGCAATTTGCCTGCGTTTTGGTGTGATTGGCGGGGTGGGTTGACTTGATCCCCACATGTGTGATGGTTGGTACGGGGTGTGATGGATGGATGGGTTGGGTTACATTTATTGCACATATATATATTATGTTATGTAAATGGTCTTAGGCCCAAGATTATGCTATATGGGCTCAGGCCCAAGATGTTGCTTTTTGGGTTCAAACCCAGTGGATGACGGTAAGGGGATTATGCACTGAGTTATTGTAACTCACCTCCCTTCTTTCTTAATCCTTGTAGGTAATATTCAGTGATGTGGTCTTGGGCCATGGATGACTCGGTGAAGGCCATACTTCAGAAATGGTGTTTTGAACTTTAAATTCTTCTCCGTTTATTTTATTACTTTTACTATTTTGGGTTTTAAAGTTGTAATAAGGCCTCTGGAATATGTTTTATTTTGCTTTACACTTAGACATACGTAATATCTTTCTTGAATTGTTTTAAATAGGGATTTTATAAAATCGTTAATAACGGTTTTCCAAAATTGATTAACAAATGGATTTTATAACAAGTATATTTATAAATAATTTAACTTGGATTTTCTTTCAAAATTATCAACGTCATTTTCAAAAGGCACGATTTTAAGGTTCATTGGTTCGAGTTTTGGTTTATCAATTAAACCTCTCGTGATTAGAAGTATTTTATCAAATATTCACAACCAAACTTGTTTTCTTAACTATAATTTAATAACACTTATTTTAGTACAAATTACAAGTTCTTAATATGTTTTCTTCATGTGACATGTCAGATCCGGTCATAATACATGGGCTGGGTTTGGGGTGTTACATTGCTTCTGTTACTGTGGATTTCAATATTTATGAGTGACATTATTCTTTCTGTATATTTTTTGGGATATCATCGGGATTGATATCATTCTATCTGGGTTGTAATTTTCAGATATCCTATGTTTGAAATTTTGTTATCCTGGTTTTCTTATGAATCTATGTGATTATCTGTGAGAGATATCTATTTGACAGAAATGGCTATATCGTTTATAATTATAATTTTTGGCCTGAAATGTGAGAGTACAGTGGTACTTTTGCAGAGGTTACTATTAAAATCATATTTGATTCTTCTCTGTGTTCAAATGCTTCATTAATAGTCGGGATAATATCTATTTATAGGGTTGAGACATCGTTCTTATTAAGGCCCAATGATTTCTATCTGATAAAGGTGACTATAGTATAATTTAGAACTTCGATGCTTAATAGATGAGACAGCTTTATTATAAATTCTTTTCTAGTTCTCGTGAAAGTTCGACATTGATAAAAGTGAAAATGGTTGAGGATCAAGATCAATCTGTGAAACGATATGTCTAGGTTATCCTTTTTAACGGAAAGAAAAGATTTCTTTGAAAAGACTGATTCAGTGGTTTAGTTCGATTTGAATTATTTGATTTAAAAAATAATTGGGTTATATGTGTCTAAATCTATTCATCTGACTAGAAACAACCTTTGAATGTACATGTGTGAATTTAGGGATAGTCTGGAAGAAGATTTCGTATTCTTGAAGACTTGATATTGAATTATATCTATCGGAACGATTCTATCTGGGAAATGTTGTGATAAATTAAAGTTAGTTTGATTGTTGATTTTTTCTTTTACACGAAAATAATTTCGACCAAAATATCAGTTTGGTTCAGTTTGAGTGCAATAAAGAGATTACGATCTTCGTCCTTATGTTAATAAATGAAAGATCTGAACTTGGCACAGCAAGGTTAGCTCCAATCATTGAAAACTTTTGAGTCTGTAAGTGATTCTTGTCCGAGGAAAATGATTATGGTTTCGAATATTTTGATTTGGTGATGAATACGTGATTGATTTTATCAGGTAATGAACAATTATTAGTTGAATTAGAAGTTAAATAAATGCTTATTTGGTGAAGTCGTGAAATTCAGAAATGTGTCAGCAAACTATAAGTTAAAAAGGAGTTCAACATAAATTGATTTCTAATGCATAATCTCATATGTGTATCGATGATTATTTGTTATTTTGAGATAGAGTGTGTATGCTGAAAAGTTCTATGAATATACAATAGCTGCTACAAGAAACTCTCAGTGATAATTTATTTGTTCATATGGGAATAACAAGATGCACAACAATTCTAATGAATGTGAAATGTGATATATTCTGACTTTTTTTATTATAGAAATGGAGGGTGATGAATTCTGTATCAAGATTATCTTTATCATTGAAAAAGGATAGAGTTATTTGAAATATGATTAACTGTCTGAAGAAATCTCTCTGTACTTATAGATTTTCTCTTTTGATAAAATAGTTGAGTTATCCGTTTCTGTGTTGGTAAGTCTATCTATGGTGTTAGTTATCATTATTTTGGATTAAGATCTGAAACTTATATGGTAATTCTGAGACTACGGTAATTTGTGAGTATGAAATTGTATTAAAATCGAGTAAAGTAAATGTTGTTACTAATGCACTGAGTCGAAAATCACTGTTTGCATAACGTGCTATGAATGCTCATTTAGACTTGTCTGATGATGGTTCAGTTTTAGCTTATTTGGGAGCGAACCGTTGTTCTTGCAACAAATATATGATGCTCAGAAAGTGGATAATGAAATGCTAGAGAAACGAGCTCAATGTAATTTGAATCCCTATTCTGAATTTTGAGTTGACAATGATGATTGCTTGAGATTTAGAGATAGAATTTGTGTTCCAAGAAATTCCAAATTATTGCAGTTGATTTTAAATGAAGCTCATAATAGTCGCCTATCTATTTATCCGAGAAGTACAAAGATGCATCATGATCTGAAGCAACACTATTGGTGGTCTGGAATGAAACGAGACATTTCTGACTTTGTTTTGAAATGTTTAGTTTGTCAGCAAGTTAAGGTTGAACATCAAGTTCCATCTAGTTTGTTACAACCGATTCTAGTTCCCGAATGGAAATGAGATAGAGTGACGATGGATTTTGAATCTGGATCACCTTTGACTCCGAGAAAGAAAGATGCAATTTGGGTCGTGGTTGATCGATTAACGAAATCTTCCCATTTTACTCCAGTATGATCTAATTACTCACTCGATAAGTTAGCTGAGCTTTACATTTCTGATATTATGAGATTGCACGAAGTGCCTCTGTCTATTGTGTCTGACAGAGATCTGAGGTTTACTTCACAGTTCTGGAAGAAATTGCAAGAGGCTTTAGGTACTAAATTGCACTTTAGTATAGCCTTTCACCCGCAAACAGATGGCCAGTCTGAGCGGATCATTCAGATACTCAAGGATATGTTAGCATTCTTGAGGTTGATGGTACGTGGGAACATTATTTACCATTGATTAAATTTGTATATAATAACAATTTTAAGTCGAGCATTAAAATGGCACCATATGAAGCTTTGTACGGACACAAATGTCGAACACCTTTACATTGGAATGAGCTTAGTGAAAGTAAAATACACGGGGTCGATTTGATAAACGATATAGAACAGAAAGTGAAAGTAATCCGTGATAGTCTGAAGGCAACATCTGATCGTCAAAAGTCCTATGCAGACTTGAAAAGAAAATACATTGAATTCAAGATCGATGATAAAGTATTTTTGAAAGTATCTCCGTGGAAGAAAGTACTCCGATTCAGACGTAAAGGCAAATTGAGTCTAAGGTTCACCGGACCGTATGAAGTTATCAAATGAATTGGGCCAGTTGCGTATAGATTTTTATTGCCACTAGAGTTGGAAAAGATTCACGATGTATTCCATGTTTCAATGCTCCGTAGATCCCGATCCGATCCATCACATGTGATTTCTCCATCTGAAATTAAAATCCGATCTGATATGATGTAAGAGGAAGAACCAATTCGTATCTTAGATCATGACGTGAAAAAATTGAGAAACAAGAAAACTCCATTAGTAAAAGTATTATGGCATCGACATGGAGTTGAAGAGGCTATGTGGAAGCCTAAAGATTCAATGAGACAACAATATCCGAACTTATTCAACGGTAAGATTTTCGAGGACGAAAATCCCTAATGGGGGAGAATTGTAACAGTCCAGTTTAGACCTTAGTCGGAATAGTGGTTTCGAGACAACAAATTCGAGTCATAAAAATATTTTAATATTATTTTTCGTGCCTATGATACGTGATTAAGCATGTGTAAAATTTCTGTGAACTAATTTGTTCGTTTGTGTGCTTAACTTGAAAAAAGACTAAATAGCATAAGATGAAAAGATAGCATTCTTTTTTAATAGTGGCTGATTTGAGGTGTCTTTGTAAAAAGGAAGCCTTAGGATGAAATTTAGCCATTGTATAAGTTAATGGATAGTAAGGCCATTAAATGTACATGTTTTATATGTTTTATTAAATGATATTAAATGAAAAAAAGGTTAAAAATAAATAGTAAATGATATAATAATATATATGTTATAATAAAACAAAAGAAAGAAGATAGTGGAGTATTCATCTTCTTGGTGCCGAAAATAAGAAAAGAAAAGAGGTTTCAGTTCTTCAAAATATTCGGCTATAAAGCTTTTGATTAAGGTATGATTTTGATTCAGTTTTTGATAATTTCTACGTTTTTGTAACCATTGCTTTGTATACTGCAAAACCCATGCTTCAATTTTGTAAATTGATGAATATTTTGTAATGTGCCATTGATGAACATGTGAGTTTTTGGATGTTTGATGGTGAAATATGAATTATATGTGATAGAATAACATAGTTTGTCTTTGGAGTTTTGATGATTTTGAGGAATTTGGATTAAATTGAAAGAATAAAATTTTGAGGGACTAAATTATGAAATAAATGAAATGTATGGACTCATTTGAGTATGATTAAAATTCGGCTAGGCATGGGTAATATGAAATTATGTGTATTTTGTAATTTTGTGAAATAGGGACTAAAATGTCAAAATGTGAAAATATGGGGGCTAATTTGTAAATTTCCCTAAATGTGTGTTCTTAGATTGAATTGAATGATTTGGTGAATAAATGGATTAATCTTGAATGTGTATAGATGTATAGATCAGGAACCAAAGAAAACAGACTTAGATCACGGGAAATCGAAAGTAATTGAGTAGCCAAGTTCGTTTCTATTTATCCTAATTCGAGGTAAGTCGATATACAAATAAATGTATTTGGATTGAGTTATTTGTGCATATATGAAATTTGGATTGCTATGAACAACAATCGAAATGGAATGTATGTGAAATCCGAGGATAAATATTTATATCGACAAGTTGTTAATGTCCGAGAAGTCCCGTTTGAACCTAGGAATAGAAAGGAATGTATATGTCATGACATAAGTGTCCCATTTGTGATATCATTTAAGGCCACATCTGGGACGTTAGCATTGATTCGAAATTTTGTGTAAGACCATGTCTGGGACGTTGGCGTCGATATGAGATTTACATGTAAGACCATGTCTGGGACATTGGCATCGTATTGATTCATGTAAGGCCCTGTTTGGGATAGTGGCATCGATATCTGAGTACATGTAAGACCTTGTCTGGGAAATTGGCATTATACGACTATTTCGAGCATTCTAAGTATCCTATTAGATTCCAAACGGTTCAATGGGCAAGTCTGAGAAATGAATGACTATGTGATTTGTATATCTGCTTCAGGTACGTTTGATGTACATGTTTTGAATAGGCATGGAAGGTGAGTAAATGTGCATATGGATGCAATGAACCAAAATGTGATATATGAATGAATGTGACATGAGTAAATGATGAGATGATATGTGATATATATGCTTAAATTATTTATGAGCATATGAGATATTTGAGTTGTGAAATATGAGTAAGTAATGGCTAAGTAATGAGCCAAGGATGATATTATGAATTTGTAAATGAGAAACATTAATGTCATTGTATCAATGTAGCTATGTGCAATTTATGTTAAGTTTATTTGTATATGGCTTACTAAGCTCTTGAAAGCTTACTTTGTGTGTGTTTGCTCTGTTTAAATGCTCCGTAGATACCAATCCGATCCATCACATGTGATTTCTCCGTCTGAAATTGAAATCCGATCTGATATGATGTAAGAGGAAGAACCAACCCGTATCTTAGATCGTGACGTGAAAGAATTGAGAAACAAGAAAATTTCGTTAGTAAAAGTATTATGGCATCGACATGGAGTTGAAGAGGCTATGTGGAAGCCTAAAGATTCAATAAGACAACAATATCCGAACTTATTCAACGGTAAGATTTTCGGGGACGAAAATCCCTAAGAGGGGAGAATTGTAATAGTCCAGTTTAGACCCTAGTCGAAATAGTGGTGTCGGGACAACAAATCCAAGTCATAAAAATATTTTAATATTATTTTCCGTGCCTATGATACGTGATTAAGCATGTGTAAAATTTCTGTGAACTAATTTGTCCGTTTGTGTGCTTAATTTGAAAAAGGACTAAATAGCATAAGATGAAAAGATAGCATTCTTTTTCAATAGTGGTTGATTTGAGGTGTCTTTGTAACAAGGAAGCCTTAGGATAAAATTTAGCCATTGTATAAGTTAATGGACAGTAAGGCCATTAAATGTACATGTTTCATATGTTTTATTAAAAGATATTAACGAAAAAAAAGGTTAACAATAAATAGTAAATGATATAATAAAATATATGTTATAATAAAACAAAAGACAGAAGATAGTGGAGTATTCATCTTCTTGGTGCCGAAAATAAGAAAAGAAAAGAGGTTTCAGTTCTTCAAAATATTCGGCTATAAAGCTCTTTGATTAAGGTATGATTTTGATTCAGTTTTTGATAATTTCTACGATTTTGTAACCATTGCTTTGTATACTTCAAAACCCATGCTTCAATTTTGTAAATTGATGAATATTTTATAATGTGCCATTGATGAACATATGAGGTTTTGGATGTTTGATGGTGAAATATGAATTATATGTGATAGAATAACATAGTTTGTCTTTAGAGTTTTGATGATTTTGAGTAATTTGGATTAATTTGAAAGAATAAAATTTTGAGGAACTAAATTGTGAAATAAATGAAATGTATGGACTCATTTGAGTATGATTAAAATTCGGCTAGGCATGGGTAATATGAACTTATGTGTATTTTGTAATTTTGTGAAATAGGGACTAAGATGTCAAAATGTGAAAATATGGGGCTAATTTGTAAATTACCTAAATGTGTGTTCTTAGATTGAATTGAATGATTTGGTGAATAAATGGATTAAATTTTAATATGTATAGATCAAGAACCGAAGAAAACGGACTTAGATCGTGGGAAATCGAAAGTAATTGAGTAGCTGAACTCGTTTCTATTTATCCTAATTCGAGGTAAGTCGATATACAAATAAATGTATTTGAATTGAGTTATTTGTGCATATATGAAATTTGGATTGCTATGAATAACAATCGAAATGGAATGTATGTGAAATCCGAGGATAAATATTTATATCGACAAGTTGTTAATGTTCGAGAAGTCTCGTTTGAACTCAGGAATAGAAAGAAATGAATATGTCATGACATAAGTGTCCGATTTGTGATATCATTTAAGATCACGTCTAGGACGCTGGCATTGATTCGAAATTTTGTGTAACACCACATCTGGGACGTTGGCATCGATATGAGATTTACATGTAAGACCATGTCTGGGACATTGGCATCGTATTGATTCGTGTAAGACCTTGCCTGGGACAGTAGCATCGATATCTGAGTACATGTAAGACCTCGTCTGGGACATTGGCATTATACGACTATTCTGAGCATTCTAAGTATCCTATTAGATTCTGATCGGTTCAACGGGCAAGTCCAAGAAATGAATGACTATGTGATTTGTATATCCGCTTCAGGTACGTTTGATGTACTTGTTTTGAATAGGCATGGAAGGTGAGTAAATATGCATATGGATGCAATGAACCAAAATGTGATATATGAATGAATGTGACATGAGTAAATGATGAGATGATCTGTGATATATATGCTTAAATGATTTATGAGCATATGAGATATTTGAGTTGTGAAATATGAGTAAGTAATGGCTAAGTAATGAGCCAAGGATGATATTATGAATTTGTAAATGAGAAACATTAATGTCATTGTATCAATGTAGCTATGTGCAATTTATGTTAAGTTTATTTGTATATGGCTTACTAAGCTTTTGAAAGCTTACATTGTGTGTGTTTGCTCTGTTTTATAGATCGTCAAAGCTACTGAAGGCTCGGGAAACCGTCGAGGATAGTCATCACACTACTCAATCTTATTTTGGTACCTTTTGAAAGTGTATATACTAAGTATGGCATGTATAGGCTAGTTATTTTCGGTTATGTTTGATATGTATAAATGGCCATGTGATATGGCTAAATATATGTTTGTGAATAAGTTTCATGATGCTAGTTTTGGTTTAGCTTGTAATGGTTATATGAATGGTGAACTCATTGATGCTTAGTTAGCACATTGCTAATGATAAGTATGTGATGGATTCTATCTTGAAATGATTGAGATTATGTGATATTAAATTCCTTATAAGTTGGTATGATTGTTAGGCTCTTAAATGGTTAGAAATGATGTATATTTTGGTATGTTTTAATTGCCTTTGATGATTTGAATTAGTGTTAATTTGTGTTGGAAGAATGACCCAAGTGTGGGTGGCATTTTGGCCTTGTAAATGGCCTATAATTGCCCACACGGTTGAGCACACGGGTGTGTGGCTCGACCGTGTCCTTCTAGGTTACATTTCAAAAAAAGCCAGGCTCGACCACAGGCTGGACACACGGGCGTGTGGTGCAAGTCAAGCTCGACCACGAGTGGGGCACACGGGTGTGTCCCAGGCCGTGTGGTCAAGTCAGTATGTTTGCCCTGTTTTGACACGGCTTGGACACATGGGCGTCACATGGCCTGCCCACACAGGCGTGTGACTTCTGTATCATAGAAAAAATTTTAAATTTCTGAGAATTTCCGTATGTGTACAGTTTAGTCTCGACCCTTTTATAAAGCATGATTAAGGTCTCGAAGATCTATTTAAGGGACACTTTGATTGCATTACATGAATTGTATTATGAAATGTCCGTAAAAGATTCAGTTTTTTGGGTAATGCCTTTTAACCATAATCCGGCGACTGAATCGGGTTAGGAGTGTTACATTACTAATGTATGTAAACTAATGGATTATTACCTTTATATATATATATATATATAAATATATAAACTTATTAGATAGCATCTATTATAAGCAATCAAAAGAACAATCCATAAATCACCTATCATTTTCATTACTAAATTCACTTGCCTTGAAATTTAAGCCCAATTGTAGACTCAATAGAACGTATAGGATATACAGAAAAAGTCCGAAATGCCGCTATCATTTCCACTGTAGTGCCACTAACACTTGTACCATAGTGCCACTATCACTTGTGCATATAAAATGTTTCCTAATGGCATGCCATTTATATCCTACTAGTTCTCATTTTGTCTACATCCACATTTAAATATAGATTTTCACTACATTTTCTCAACAATAAAAGCATTACAGACTTTACTCTTTTTATGATTTAGTCCATAATTATATAGAAATCAACAATCATCACATTTCACATAACATTTTATTTTACTAATATTTAACACTTCTTATAAATACTTTATCTTACTATCTATTTCACCTATCTAAATTTTATACTCTTTGCAATTTATACACACATCATATTAGTTCTAGATTCTTACAACCTAACACATTTAATGATTCATCGGTTATTTGCAATTTACAATTCGAATCCGAATAAACCTAGTCAACCTCCAACTTGAGGCATGGCTTTTGTAGGTGCGCCGCTATATACATGAACAGCTACTGCACCCACCTATTCTAGCAGAGTCTGGCTTGGTCCCCTTTATTTTTTTGAGTCTTTATCTAACTTGAATTCAAGCAGCAATTTTATAAGTTCGGAAGAACTCAGTGAAATCTGTACATAAAATGAGTGTTGCATAAATTTTAAGAAATTGAGATTCCTGGCGCAGAATAAAACTCTCTAAATTTCATAATAGAATTTGCAAACTTAGTTGGCAAGGCTCGTGCCTTATACACTCTAAGTTGTTTATTGGCAGACTTAGACCCTTATCTGGTTCCAACCATGTTCCCTCATGGGTCTCACCCTCTCGCCATATCTTATTATTTTACATCCCTAATACTAGTATTCATTATTTTTGGCTGGCGATGCTTAACGATTACCCAAGTAATTTCCATAATTGTTGTTTGTACCAGAATATAATACCCTTACTAATGTAGAGAAATGGTTCCCACAACGCAACACCATAGTAACTACCTTTTCAGTCCGTTCCTTTAAGATGCTTCATTAGACATGTGGTACCGACATATTATTTCCTACTAAGATGTTTTGTGAAGGTTTCCAACCCTGGGTAGTTCAACAAGACTTTAACCTTGTTTTATGGTCTAGACGAGCCTTCGCTTTTCACTATTCTCTAGTAGACTTTATTGAACATTCAGCCTTGGGTTGGCATTTCCTTTCATAAAAACTCGTATAGGTCTACCCAATCTTTTTCCTACCCTTTGCCAAGTTACAATTTAAGATTGCTCCTATTATTGTCTATTTCGTATCTGCTCAAATAATATGGGATCTGTGGCTTCCATGACGAACTCACTTTGATCTACATTACGTTTACCTTTTAACCTCAGGAGGCTCTCTCATTATCCCATTGGTATGTGTTTCCTAGGTGTACCAAGTTCATTTGATCTTGTGGATTATCACACCCACCACACTGCAACTTTTACTTCACACCTTGGCTGGTCTCCTTATATACTAATCTATGAACTTCACACATGTAACCTCGTGTTTTACTTCTTAATGTACTACCTTGTGTTTATTGTGCCAATGAACTCTCTATGTTGCCATAACCGAGCTATGGTCTTACACATGTTACCATATGTCCAATGTCCTGACGGACTACCTTGTATCTGCAGTCCCGACGAACTCTCTATGTTGCCATAACCGAGCTATGGTTTTACACACGTAACCCTATGTTTAATGTCCTAGTGGACTCCATTGGTTGTCATAGTCGAGCTATGGTCTTACACCTTAAACCTCTTTGAGGTGTTGCCCAAAAGGACCTTATCGTTGTTGCGGTGTCGCCCCATAGAGCCTGTTGACCACCATCATGGTGTTTCTCTATGGAACCTAATTACCGTCGTAACGGGATCACTCTAACGAGCTAATCAATATCATTTCAATCCATTTCTAACATTGATGCTCGAACACTGCAGTGTCCCCTTTGCAAGGCTCGGAGCTTCACACATCACAATTTGCTCTCAACAACACCTAATTGCTAAAATTTCATTTCGCTATCCATCTACCTACTCCTCCATTTCGCCATTTCTAACATTGATGCTCAAACATTTCAGTGTCCCCTCTACAAGGCTCGGAGCTTCACACATCACGATTTGCACACAGTAGCACCGTATGGTGATACACAAAAACACTATTTTGCAAATCCTAAACTCATCTAACTCATCAATGATTTCCCTCCGCACTACATAGACATTATTCAAGCATATCATACAATTTATCATTACACATACATCATGCTAGTTTACCTATCATCAACTATCTATCATAAAACAACCAGCAGACAACAACAAGAGCTCCCATAGTATTGTGCACACACACAACCTAGTCTTTCTTTAAACACATACACATCATAAACTTAGGAAACCTTAGTACTTCATCAACGTGATACATGCAACTCATATAACATAATATATAATCCAGAAGACAAGGTATAGGGACTCACCTCACTTCATTATCTTTGACAGCTTAGCTTGTCCAAACGCCAAAGCCTTCTTATCCTGGCAGGTAAGCATGACAACTATTTATATGTTAATTTAATGGTGGTAAGCCCTTAGAAACCTAGATTTATAAAAAAAATTAAGAATCTTTGCTCTACTTCTCCCTTTCTTCTACGAGTATAGAGAGATGAGGAAGCTTGTAACGCCTCAAAATGTAGGGTTGTAATTTTGCTAATTTGGCTTAAATTCCATGTGTGCTTCAATAGCTTAGTAATTGAGTGTATTTTGGGGTTTTTAGGAAGCCTGGGTTCGAGTCTGAGCCTTGGAAAATTTTTAATTTTTGCTCTTAAGTGAAACTGGCTGTTAGCAGTTAGGACTTATGTTTAATGATGTGTGTTTCTATGTCACAAAAAAGGCATGTGGCTTGATGGTGGAGGCGTCACTAAGATGGCAAGGGGAGTTGGGGTTGAATCCTACGGTATGCAAATAAGGGGCTTTTATTTTATGATTTGGGGGTGCGAGAGGTAGAGTTTGAATCAAACTCTGTAGAGGAGGTTGGAGACTTGGCCAACAAATTCGAATGGGAGGTTGGGAGCAATTCAAGGAGGATTTGGTAGAGAGTTTGAGAAAGTTGGAATGTAAGGGGAGTCTTGGCCGGTTGGGAGAGCTTGAGTAAGGGGAAATTCGGCCAAGGGTGGGGCTTTTGGTGCAGTTTTGGCTTTGGGAGAGGGTAGAGGCGCCGAATTTTCTCTGGTATTTTCGGGTGTTATTTTTGCTTCTTGGCACATTTTTTTTTAACCATTCGGGTCTTTGTTCTCTTCATATCTATTCTCAACTACTACCTACTTTTTTCCAGAACATAATATCGAGGGCCTATTTTCATCAATCCTTTGAAGTCTTTCTCTCATCTCTTCTCTAATCACTTCTTCCATAGCCGACCCTCTTTTGCTTCCATCTCTTCTTTTTTCAAACTTCGTTTTCCCTTTCTCTAGTAGGCCGAATCTTCATACTCCCTTCTTCTCAAATCTCTTTGTTCTCCGTGGCTAGGGCTGAACCTTCTTGGCTGACTACTTCCGGTATTCATTGGTTATCGATATTGGTAAGGGGCCTGCTTCAACCACTTTATTATTTCGTTATTAGTAAAGATTTCTTTTGACTCTATTAACAAGCTTTGACTTTCCCTTTTTATTTTTCTATTGGGGGCCGAATGTTTGATTGTTTCTAACAACTTTTATTTTACCAAATCATGTTAGGAAGGGGAGATCGCCCTTGATCAGCAGAGAGGGGCTAGTATATATTAGTTTTAGGAAGGTGAGTGATTGTGGTTTAAGTTAATAATTGTGGTGGATTAGGTGTATGCGTTAACCTAATTGGTGTAATCTGATGTGATATGTTGGTGGATTGTAGGATTTGGAGAGCGTGGATCTTATTTAGTCTCGCGAACAGGTGTGTAATTGTATGTCGCTTTCGATAATAGGCTGGAAAGTCGAAAGTACGTAAAGGTTATACTGCTAAGATTGTAGAGTCGGCTGAATGTCGAAAAGCCAAAAATATGGCGTGTGATGCCACACGAGCGTCGAGCGTGCGTGTGGTTAACCGAGCCCATGAACAAGGGCGCTAGACTGTAGAGCCACCACGAGCGTTCTCGTGGGCTTAGGCCGTAATAGGCGTCGTTAGGACGAGATGGGCCAAATGGGCCCAATGAGCTCATAGGCCCCGCATGGGTAAAATTATCGAAATACCCTCAAAGGGTAAAATTACCAAAATACCCTCGAAGGGAAAAATTACTGAAATACCCTCATAGAGTAGAATTACCAAAATACCCCTAAGGCTAAAAATTACCATTTTACCCCTAATCGACAAAATGACCATTATACCCCTAGTGGTAGGTTAAGTGATGTGTGTATGACATTATATGACTGATCATGAGTATGATGTACTGCATACATGTAATATTTATGACACGACATTCTATATTGGGGTTGGGTTTCGGATTTGGAGGAAGTACTATACTAGTGGCTCTGCCACATTTTTACCATTCGAGTGGCTTCGCCACGTATTCTGATTTTAGTGGCTTGGCCACGTTTTCTTAGCAGCTTTGTTGCGTTATTATTAGTAGCTATGCTGCGATATTGGTGTGTTGGCTGGGTGGGTCGACTTGGTCCCCACATGGTGTGTTGGTTGGTAGGCGTTGTGTGTTGGCTGGACTGGGTTGTGTTGCATCTATGTTCTGCACTGTTATGACTTTGGGCTTAGACCCACTCTGCTACTGTATAGGGCTAAAGCCCAGACTGTTCTGTTACTTAATAGGGCTTGGGCCTAGACTGTTCTGCATGATAAGGGATTACACACTGATTTATCATACCTTTTCTTTTAACTATACAGGTAATCCCCAGCCGTAGAGGATTTAGAGCTACGAGGGACTCGGAGGTGGCCACACGTTCGTAAGTGTTTTGATTTATACATAGTTTCCTTTAAGTTATTTATTTTGGGAGATAATTATGTAATAAGGTCATTTGAGGTTTTTAACTTTTATTTGGTTTTAACTGTAACACCCCAAACCTGACCCAAACACCACAACCGGATCTGGTATGTCACTAAGGAAATTTTTTTAAAACAAATCGTGTTGTCAGAAAGCCCAAATGTAATTTATATAAATTATGCCTTCATGAATAAAACCCAAACTTAATTACATGCCTTAGTTTAATTAAAATTTGAATAACTAAAAATAATTTATCCCATAATAAAACAAGATATAAACTAGTGGCCCATGGCCTTATTACAACAAGGTTTAAAATCTATTAAATAAAACATAATATAAAAATAATTAACTTGAGTCTTTTTGTCGGATCCACATATTCTTTTGCATGGCCACCTTGCGCTCCTCTCGGCCGGTCGATGCACTAAATGTTACCGAAATGTTAATTAATTGGTTGAGTCACGAGATTCAGTGTGCAACCTTCATGCACCATTAGATTTAGGCCTTAACCCATAAAAATAGAATAATAAATTCATGTACATATATAACAAATAATATACAAGGCCCAACCCATTTGCCTAGGTTTCCATCCGCTACACTCCCCCGTACTAACCGTTCACACCATTGGGGATTTCTACAATCAACCTACACCACTACACGCCAAGATGGCAGTCATGCTACTCATCAACATATCATGGTCAAAGCCCTTGTAACAGATCACGGCAAAAGCCGCTACAACATATAACAGATCACAGTAAAAATCGCTACACATATAACGTATAAATTCCTCCTTTCATCAAACCCACCCCATGCAATCACAAAAATCAATACACTTATAACATATAATCAGAATATTCACTGACCTGGTGATTCGCTTTTACCCTCTTTGGGCCTCCATCTTTATGCCGGGGATTTGGCATTTATCACAACATATAATACTTATAAGCAATATTTAACGACGAGATCTAAATGGTGGGAAGTATTACACACGATATCGTGAAATCAATATTCTTAGTCGATGTCCTTGATATCCGGATCTATTATCCTCAATCTATAACTTTGCTTAAAAGCGAAAAAGCGTGAAAATATACCTCTCCTATATTCGGCCATGGTTAGTGTTCTACCCGATTTTATATATATAAATAAACAAATCCTCTTACCTTGAAATCCGAAAGTAACACGATTCTATAACTTAGAGATCTATGCAATTGGCCTCTTTCTTCAAATCCCGAATCTTAGAAAAAAGTGTGAAATAAGAGATTAGTTTCTAATAGCCATTCGACTAAGGACTTTAAGCGAAAAAGAACATTAAAATCCTAAAATCAACACTTACCTATTGTTTCATTTAGATCCCGGCACAAGCAGACTCCATTAAAGAGGATTCGCAACCACAGGAGATGAGATCTAGCTATTTCGGCTTTTATGAAAATCCCAAAAAGATGAACTGATGCATTTTCGGCTTTTAGAAAAAGCGGGTGAAGTGTTTGACTTAGAAAGAAAGTGAAAAGAAAGTGGAGAGAAAGAATACTTAGGGGTTTGACTTTGGAAGAAATCAAAGAAAAGTAAAAGCCGAGTGAAAACACAGTGTATTTTGAAGACAATTAGCGTAGACTTGTTTGAAATCGATGGTGTATTTGAAACCCGAGATTTTGAAAATTTATCTCAAGTGTAGGTAGAACTAATTTATGTCGGTTTGATTTTTTAGTTGTTTCATATTATTACTAAAGTATTTTGTCTTAGTAGAAAATCATATTTAAGTTAGAAAAACAATTGAGTTCATTTTGTTCTAAGTTATAGTATGATACCCGATGGTATAGTTTAAAACATCATTTTGAAGTTTTGAAAGCGTTGTCTTTCAAGTTTTAGCACATTTTAACTCAAGTAGTTTGTTAAAGCATACTATACATCCAACTTAATCGTGAACAAAACATAATTTAAAAGGCCATTTACAACTCAAATAAAACCAAATAGTAATAATAAAACTTAAGTACCAATTTCTTAAAAGTCCGAGCAAAGCTTTATTTCAGTATGGCATGAGCACCTCGAGTCCATCCCGGCTCCGTGTCCGCGTCTATGTGTCACCTGAAATAGTCAAAGGAGAGGGTGAGTCGAGTGACTCAGTGTGTAAATCCCGCTCCCGAAAAATAACATGCTAACACACATCATACAAAGCAACATAATTAATGCAACCCGATCCTAACCATCCATATCGCCTTTTCTACCCCGTGTGGTACCAAACCACTGGTGGTGCCAAACCACCTGTGACATATAGTCACAATGTGTTACCAAAACACTTGGTGTCCCAAAGACACAATTGTGCTACCAAAGCACCGTGTGACCAAGTCACAAATGCTGATGGGGCCAACCCATCGTGTGATACCAATCACTAGCGGACGATCCCATATCTCATGTGGGGCCAACCCACGGTGGTTAAACCACGTGGACAAGTCGCAATGAGGTGCCAAACCTCCGGTGTCCCAAAGACACAATTGTGCTACCAAAGCACCGGTGATCGTAGTCACAAATCATTGATGGGGCCAACCCATCGTGTGATACCAAATCACCGGCGTCAATCCCATATCTCACGAGTGGGGCCAACCCACGGTGGTGTTAACCACGAGGACGAGGCCGAGGTACCAAACCTCCGAGGTGCCAAACCTCTGGTGACCCAAAGTCACAAAGTGTGTTACCAAAACACCTGGTGCTCGTCGGCAAAAATATCACCGCTCCCTCCACTCGTATCACCCATCAACATACCACACTCATGTAATCATGCATATCATATAATCATGCATATCATGCTAATATGTCTAATCTCATACCCCATGTCACATATATCCACAACCATGGTATCATATAGATCATCGATAAACTCATAATAATAATCTTGACTTACAGAGTCCAGAATCATACCCATTAGGGTATCACATCAATCATCATTGTTTCATTAATCATCACACAGGTTATCGATTATATTACTAAACAGAAGTGTGTTAGTTTACACACCTGAATTAGCGAAGGTATTAATCCCTAAAATCGATTTACGTCCTTTGATCACTTCTACAACTCGAATCCTACAATCGGCCAACAAATGGATTAACCATCATACCATTCGGCCACAAGCATTAAACCAAAAAGGGTTTATCAAATAGTCCTCACCTTGCAACGTTTGGCTTCCTACCAAACTCGAACCACAAAGGTTTCTCCTTTACAAACGGCTCCACCTAAAAAAGAAAGTCCATTAGTCCATTGAGACTTGCTTTAACGAGGCTAAAAGAACGGACTAACAAAATACTCCTCCTACCACCACTTAACAATCGGCTAAAAGAGTTGGAAGACTCCTTTGATTATTTCCAAAGTCCAAAGATCCTATCTGAAAAGATTAAACAAGAAGTTAAACCCTTTTAATCAATATCAATATCACCCATAACATATCAAAATTGGTAAAATCTGGGAGAAAGAGAATGGCCATTATACCAACACTTACCCTTTAGTAGACCGATTGATCACCAACACCCCAACACAACCAATATTCACCTACCAACTACTAAGAGAGGAGAAAGATTAACCAATGCTAGCACCAAAAGAAAAACAAAAGAGAAGGTTCGGCCAAGGTGTTTTATGGCAACCCAAAATTGATCGGAGAGAAAGGAAAGGGAAGCCAAAATGCAAGAGGATAGGGTTGATAATCGGCAAGAACGGAGATGAGAAAAGAAACGAAATGAAAATGAGAAAGAAAATTAGGAGGATGATGTTTGACACAAAGCTTCAAGAAGAAAAAGAGGTGAAAGAGGAGAGAACATTCGGCTATTGAGAGTACCAAAAGAATAATGCAATATGCAACTTGGACTTTTGGTTTAACAAAATTGAAAAAGAAAAGAGGTGAGAGGGCATTAGACACAAGGTTCCCAAAGAGAAAAAGATGGTAAAGGGGCTGCTATGTTCGGTTAACACAAGGAGAAAGAAGCAAAACAACCAAAGAGGACAAATGATGCTTAAGAGTCCAAGAGGACATTCGGCTACTACTAAACAAAGATGATTGAACAGCAAGCAACTTTGGCAAAGATGGAACACTTGGGTTCGGTTTCCAAAATGAAAAGAAGAACGAAAAGATTCACAGCTATTTGCAAATGACCGAAACAACACACATGCAAAAGGAAATTTGGCTCACTCCAATACCATACCAAGCCGTCCACTCCCTCACTCAAACACCCCAAAATTTCGGCCAAATCCCCACAACACTCCACACCACTCAATTCAAATGAGTTTACCAAGTCTTCCTCCTACTTTCACTCTCCACCCCTCTTTTGAATGTGAAGACTAAGTCCAAGCTAGAGTTCAAGTTGCCTTCTACCTCTTCCTCCATGCCAGTCCAAAATGAGAGCCAAAATGGGTGGGATTCTCATGACTTGAACACAAGACCTCCCCTTGCGGATGACGCCACACACACTCTCCATATGGCGCATGCTTGCCACTTTGCTAGCTCCTCATTTGTGCTTTAAATTCACTTAATTTATTTATAAGCCCCATCTCCTTGACTCCTATCTCCTAAAGCCCAAAACTAAAATTTCACCACCTACCCAGGCTCACTCCTAGCCTACAACTAAGTCCCGAAAACACCCAAACAACATCATAGCAAGCAATTAATCATGCAACCAATGCCAAAACAAAATAGCCCTTAACCCGGGATATTACAGTTCTACCCCCTTAAAAGAATTTCGACCTCGAAATTACACAGTCGAAGAAAGAGTTCGGGTATTCTTTGTCTCATCATATCCTCGGGTTCACGTCGCTTCTTCCATGCCATGATTCCGCCAAAGAACCTTAACGGAGGCACGGACTTCTGCAGAACCTTCACATCCCGATCTAAAATCAGATAGGCTCTTCCTCCATGGACATATCTGGATTCACCTCGATCTCTTCTCTTTGTTACCACATGTGATGGATCGGAACGATATCGCCAAGCATCGAAGCGTGGAACACGTCGTGAATCGACTTAGCTCGGTGGCAACTCGGTGATATGCAATCGGTCCCACTCGTCTTAATACCTTATCTGCCCAATAAACCTCGGACTAAGCTTGCCTTTCTTCCGAACCTTAATACTTTCTTCCACGGTGAGACCTTGGAAAACCCGATCTCCTGAAAGAAACTCAATATCTCTCCGTTTAAGATCGGCATAGGACTTCATCGGTTGAAGCTTCCTTCAATCGAGCTGAATCAACTTAACCTTGTCTTCGGTCTGACAACCAACTCGGTCCCAATAGCGGCGTTCACTTAGCTCTGTCCAACAAGTAGGTGGCGACACTTCCTACCACACAACGCCTCATAAGGTGCCATCTTGATGCTCGCTTGGTAGTTGTTGTTGTAGGCGAACTTCGATAGCAGTAGATACTCCTCCCAACTCCTCTCAAGTCCAAAACACAACCTCGTAGCATATCCTCCAAGATCAGTATAACCCTTTACGATTGCCCGTCGATCTGCGGATGAAATCTTTGTCTTTGAAATCTAACCGTACCAAGAGCACGATGTAACGCCTTCGGAACCTTGGCGTGAATCTCGGATCCCTATCCGAGATGATCGACTTGCACCCGTCTTGATCTCACTATCTCGACACATACGCCGCCAACCTCTCAAGTGAGTAATCCACCCTCACCTAATAAAGTGAGTGATTTAGCCACCGATCCACAATTACCCAAATCTGAATCCTTCTTGCTTGGTGTAGCGGTAATTCAGCGATTTAAATCCATAGTTATTCTTTCCCACTTCCTTTGTGGAATCTTCATTTGGTCAAGCAACCTAGGCGGCAATTGATGCTCGGCCTTGACCACCGACAAGTCGACACTTACCTACAAACTTCGGTCACCTCCTTTTCGGACCTTACCACGTAATTGTTCCACGAGATCCTTATACATTTTGCTACCTCCGGGATGCATAGCGTAGGGTCTGCTATGAGCATCTGAAGAATCTTTTGCCTCAATTCAGCATCTCTCGGCATACAAGCCTTCCCACGAAACACAGAACCCCATCATTAGACAAGCTATACCCTTCAAACCATCATTACGCACTTGTGTCCTCTACGCACTCGAACTTCATCCAACAAGCGCTTTTCTACGATCCGCTCAACCCAAGTAGAAGCAACTCAGCTCTGCCGAGAATACTCCGTCATCATACAAACTCAAGTGGGCAAACAACGCTCTCAAATCGAAACAACCTTACGGCTCAATCGTCGCCACAACATTAGCCTTACCGGATGATACTCAATTGAGCAATCGTAGTCTTTCGGACTCAATCCATCGGCATCTCGATTCAAGTCTTTACGAGTCGGAAGATACTTGAACTCTTATGGTCCGTATAGACTATCGATCTTTCTCCGTACAAGTAATGCCTCCATATCTTTAGGGCAAATACTACATTGCTAACTCTAGATCGTCGTGGGATAATTAACCTCATGTGGCCTCGGTACGTCGGGATCGTAAGCCACAACCTTCCTTCTTGCATCGACACGCCCAAACCCGTATGTGATGCATCGCAAGATATCAGTAAATTCCTTACCACCTCGGGTTGAATCGAGGCGGAGCTTCGGTCAAAATCTTCTTCAACTTGTCGAAGCTCTCCTGTTGCTTCTCGGTCCAAATAAGCGGGACTCCTTTCTCAATAATTTGGTCATCGGTCTTGCAATCAGCGAAACCCTCTACAAATCTTGGTAGTATCACGCCAACCCCGAAAACTCAATTTCCGCTCTTGACTTAGGCGGCTTCCAATCCAAAACCGCTTCTATCTTACGGGGTCCTCTAATCCCTCATTGACACTATATGACCCAAGAATGTCACCTCCACAGGCGAGTCGCATTCTTGAACTTCGCATTTGTTTCTCTCTTAGAATCGCAATACCACCGTAGATGGCGTCATGCTCTTCCTCGATCCTTGAGTATACCAAGATGTCGTCGATAAAAACTACCACGAGGCTGATCTAGGTGCTGTTGGAACACCCTATTCATCGGATCCATGAAAGTCGTGTCGGTGCGTTAGTCAACCCGAACGGCATAACTAAGAACTCAAAGTGCCCATACTGAGTGCGAAATGCCGTCTTACGATATCCGCCTCTTTTACCTTCAACTGGTGATACCCGGACCTTAGGTCGATCTTGAAAAACGACGCCTTTCAAATTGATCAAACAAGTCATCTATCCGAAGCGGTGGATACTTGTTTTGATCGTCGACTTATTTAGTTGGCGATAGTCTATGCACATCCGCATAGTACCGTCTTTCTTCTTTACAAAATACCGGCGCTCCCAAGGCGAAATACTTGGCTTTGATAAAACCTCGGTCCAATAACTCTGGATTTGAGCCTTAAGCTCCACTAACTCCTTAGGTGCCATCACATGCGAGCAATGAATCTTGCGCAGATTCCGATGAATGATCTATCCTGAATTCTACCTCCGTCCGGTGGCAAACCCTAAGCTCCTCGAAACACATCCACAAATTCCCTAATCGTCAACTGCCGTCTCCACGGTAGACTCCTTAGTTTCAAGGCATACACATGAACCACATCGCTTCCATGCCCTTCCTCGACCATTTCTCGGCTTTCGGGCAGATACCAAATTGACGAGATAGTTTCTCTATTCTGCGTCGAACTACTTCATCACCTCGGTGTTTTCGAGAACCATACGCTTAGCATGCGATCCAACCGCTTTGGTGCTTACTCGGCCATCCATCCCAAAATCGGATCGAACTCCCCAAGCAGCGGTTCCATCAAATCGACCTCGAAAGATACCCCTTGGAGTTCTAGAAGTGCGTCTCTATCTGATTTATCTACCACTACTGAGTGACCTAAAGGGCTTATTACGGTCATACGCCTGAAGATATCTCGAGTCTAAATCCATTTTCTCTACTATACTTACGGCAACATAAGAGTCGTAGAACCCACATCAATTAAAGCGGTATAAGGAGAACCGAAATCAAAAACGCGTGCAGTTATGACGTCCGGTCGCGTCGCCCTCCTCTCGGCGCCTCATGACATACACTAGCCCTATTGTTTGGCCTCGAACTACACCTGCTCTGCCCGGGTGCTCCACGGCCCGACCGAACTATTACCTCCTCGCCATTACCTCGGCCCCTCTGCGGTGGTCCATTATTTACGTATTGATTACGGCCCGATTCTCGGATGAATTCTAGCCAACTTGCGGACGGTCCCTCACACGGTGGTCCAATGAGCCACACTCAAAACAACCTCTACCATCCGTCCAACATCCTCCTAGTGAGCCTTTCCACAAGCGGTTACAATGCGGCGGTCCACGCTGGCGACAACAAACCTACCCGGTGATTCGCCCACTCGGTCTAGCCCTCTTCTGCGATTACCCATGACCCGGAAGATTCAAAACTCCTTTTGTGGGTTTCTATCCATACTACGCCTCACGAGACTCTTTAATACCCTCGGCAACCTTCGCCTTTTCAACTAGAACCGCAAATTCACGCTCTGCTTTGGCGCAATTATCGACCTTAGTTCGTCTCGCAGCCATCCTCGAAGCGAATGCACCTCTCATGCTCGGTAGCCACCATACCCACAGCATACCGACTCGACCTCGAAACTACGCCTCGTACTCAAACCGATTTGCTCCCTGGACTAACCTCGAAATGCTTTTCTCGGCTCATTTATGTAGTTAGCTCAAGCGTACTTTTCGATAAGCGACCCAAAAATAATCCCATGTCAAATCTTAATTTGCGGTATTGTCACGGACCGTGAGCCACCTTGGTATGACTCATCTCGAGAAGTGATCGATCCCTTTAATTTCTCCTCGGTAGTTAGGTCCGGATAAATCCATGATCCGCTCTGTCGCTTCTAGCGATGATTCTGCAGTCTTTGGGAGCAACACCGAGACACCGGAAGAACTCACTTCATTTGCGAAAGTCGCTCGAGCACAAATTTCCTAGCTCCTACGCCTCCACCTCCAACTACCCTCTCTAAACCCGCAGATCGCTGTGACATTGCATCATCGCCGTGCATTCTGGAACTCACCACCTCCGGTGGTGGCGGGCAGATCTTATTCTCTGAACCTGCCCGAAACCTACGGGCTCGAAAGCGATCATCCTACTGGCGACCACGCCCACGACCACGTCCACCTCGGTACTCATGACTAAATCTCGTCGATTAAAGAATTTTATGTATCGATTACTATTTCACATCTTTAAAGCAAAGTTTTATGAATATTAAAGAGACTTTGTTTTCGCGAGTCCACGTAATCCGATCGGTTTGGTCTCTAAAGTAATCTTACTATCACTAGCCATTCAATCATATCAATTAATATCACAACCAATAGTGCAGGTACTTACTCAGGAATCGGTGCCGGTGACTCGGTGCCATGCCTTTCAAATCACACTTTTAAAATGTAATACTTGAAAGCTATAGTTTTAAAACATTTTGGGCCTCGGGCCCAAAGTCGAGCTTTTGAACTTGGCTCGATACCACAAATGTAACACCCCAAACCCGGACAAGACACCACGTCCAAATGGTATGTTACGGAAACATGTTTGTGAGAGGTTAAATTTTTCGTTAAAAGTCGAGTGAAAACACGAAGGTATTTTGAAGACAATTAGCGTAGATTGTTTGAAATCGATGGTGTATTTGAAACCACGAGATTTTGAAAATTTATCTCGAAGTGTAGGTAGAACTAATTTATGTCGGTTTGATTTTTTAGTTGTTTCATATTATTACTAAAGTATTTTGTCTTAGTAGAAAATCATATTTAAGTTAGAAAAACAATTGAGTTCATTTTGTTCTAAGTTATAGTATGATACCCGATGGTATAGTTTAAAACATCGTTTTTGAAGTTTTGAAAACGTTGTCTTTCCAAGTTTTAGCACATTTTAACTCAAGTAGTTTGTTAAAGCATACTATACATCCAACTTAATCGTGAACAAAACATAATTTAAAAGGCCATTTACAACCCAAATAAAACCAAATAGTAATAATAAAACTTAAGTACCAATTTCTTAAAAGTCCGAGCAAAGCTTTATTTCAAGATGGCATGAGCACCTCGAGTCCATCCAGGCTCGTGTCCGTCTATGTGTCACACGAAATAGTCAAAGGAGAGGGTGAGTCGAGTGACTCGGTGTGTAAATCCCGCTCTGAAAAACAACATGCTAACACACATCATACAAAGCAACATAATTAATGCAACCCGATCCTAACCATCCATATCGCTTTTCTACCCCGTGTGGTACCAAACCCTTGGTGACATATAGTCACAATGTGTTACCAAAACACCGGTGTCCCAAAGACACAATTGTGCTACTAAAGCACCGGTGACCGAAGTCACAACTGCATGATGGGGCCAACCCATCGTGTGATACCAATCACTAGCGAGGCGATCCCATATCTCATGTGGGGCCAACCCACGGTGGTTAAACCACGAGGACAAGTCGCAATGAGGTGCCAAACCTCGGTGTCCCAAAGACACAATTGTGCTACCAAAGCACTTTGGTGGCCGTAGTCACAAATCATTGATGGGGCCAACCCATCGTGTGATACCAAATCACTGGCGTCAATCCCATATCTCACGAGTGGGGCCAACCCACGGTGGTGTTAACCACGTGGACGAGACGGCGAGGTACCAAACCTCTGGAGGTGCCAAACCTCACAGTGACCCAAAGTCACAAAGTGTGTTACTAAAACACCGGTGCTCGTCGACACAAAATATCACTTGCTCCCTCCACTCGTATCACCCATCAACATACCACACTCATGTAATCATGCATATCATATAATCATGCATATCATGCTAATATGTCTAATCTCATACCCCATGTCACATATATCCACAACCATGGTATCATATAGATCATCGATAAACTCATAATAATAATCTTGACTTACAGGAGTCCGTAATCATACCCATTAGGGTATCACATCAATCATCACTGCTTCATTAATCATCACACGGTTATCGATTATATTACTAAGCGAAGTGTGTTAGTTTACACACCAATTAGCGAAGGTATTAATCCTAAAATCGATTTACGTCCTTTGATCACTTCTACAACTCGAATCCTACAATCGGCCAACAAATGGATTAACCATCATACCATTCGGCCACAAGCATTAAACCAAAAAGGGTTTATCAAATAGTCCTCACCTTGCAACGTTTGGCTTCCTACCAAACTCGAACCACAAAGATTTCTCCTTTACAAACGGCCTCCACCTAAAAAAAGAAAGTCCATTAGTCCATTGAGACTTGCTTTAACGAGGCTAAAAGAACGGACTAACAAAATACTCCTCCTACCACCACTTAACAATCGGCTAAAAGAGTTGGAAGACTCCCTTTGATTATTTCCAAAGTCCAAAGATCCTATCTGAAAAGATTAAACAAGAAGTTAAACCCTTTTTAATCAATATCAATATCGATACTTAACATATCAAAAATTGGTAAAATCTGGAGAAAGAGAAATGGCCATTAAAGCCAACACTTACCCCCTTTAGTAGACCGATTGATCACCAACACCCAAACACAACCAATATTCGACCTACCAACTACTAAGAGAGGAGAAAGATTAGGCCAATGCTAGCACCAAAAGAAAAACAAAGAGAAGGTTCGGCCAAGGTGTTTTATGGCAACCCAAAATTGATCGAGAGAAAGGAAGGGAAGCCAAATGCAAGAGGATAGGGGTTGATAATCGGCCAGAACGGAGATGAGAAAAGAAGCGAAATGAAATGAGAAAGAAAATTAGGAGGATGATGTTTACGACACAAAGCTTCAAGAAGAAAAGAGGTGAAAGAGGAGAGAACATTGGCTATTGAGAGTACCAAAAGAATAATGCAATATGCAACTTGGACTTTCGGTTTAACAAAATTGAAAAAGAAAAGAGGGTGGGAGAGGCATTCACTTACAAGGTTCCCAAAGAGAGAAAAAGATGGTAAAGGGGTGCATATGTTAGGTTAACACAAGGAGAAAGAAGCAAAACAACCAAAGAGGACAAATGATGCTTAAGAGTCCAAGAGGACATTATTACTACTAAACAAAGATGATTGAACAACAAGCAACTTTGGCAAAGATAGGAGCACTTGGGTTCGGTTTCCAAAATGAAAAGAAGAACGAAAAGATTCAACAGCTATTTGCAAATGACCAAACAACACACATGCAAAAAGGAAATTTCGGCTCACTCCAATACCACACCAAGCCGTCCACTCCCTCACCCAAACACCCAAAAATTTCGGCCAAATCCCCACAACCTCCACACCACTCAATTCAAATGAGTTTACCAAGTCTTCCTCCTACTTTCACTCTCCACCCTCTTTTGAATGTGAAGACTAAGTCCAAGCTAGAGTTCAAGTTGCCTTCTACCTCTTCCTCCATGCCGTCCAAAATGAGAGCCAAAGGGTGGGATTCTCATGACTTGAACACAAGACCTCCCTTGCAGGATGACGCCACACACACTCTCCATATGGCGCATGCTTGCCACTTTGCTAGCTCCTCATTTGTGCTTTAAATTCACTTAATTTATTTATAAGCCCCATCTCCTTCAGCTCCTATCTCCTAAAGCCCAAAACTAAAATTTCACCACCTACCCAGGCTCACTCCTAGCCTACAACTAAGTCCCGAAAACACCCAAACAACATCATAGCAAGCAATTAATCATGCAACCAATGCCTAAACAAAATAGCCCTTAACCCGGGATATTACAAAAGAGATTACCAAGAAGAATCGAGAATTTTGGCACAGAAGATGAGAGAAGAATGGGGTTCAAAATCTAGGAATTGAAGAGGTACCCCTATTTATATGGAATTTGGCACCCCTCCAAGAGATGGAATTTGACCAACTCTGTACTCGAGAAGATAACTCCTATCTTTTCTCCTCTATCCTTCTATCCCTTATCCTATCAAAACACTCATCCATAAGAGGCCACATTTGCACCAACTCTCCTTTATTTTATCAACTTGTTATCCTCATTAATTAAACAAAAATAATCCTAAATTATAGCCTTGTGCTAGTCCCCCTTAGCTCACCTTGGCTACCAAACTGAACCTCAAATTAACATATTAAACATAACATTACACACAATGCACAAGCCCATTAATACCTTACCATAACATTCTAAGTGCTACATGCATCTCAAAAATTTTAAACGTTCCCATTCTCAAGGCCTATTGGGCCCAATTCTACTAGGCCCAATTTTAAGATGTTACATTAACCTTTTTATGTTAACCTACTAGATTAGAAAACACGGGTTTTCAAAATAATAATTGTTTCCAAAAAAATCACGCATTTTCAAATTTTAAAGATTACATTTGGGAAAGCTTCCGCGATATTTAATCCTGATTAATAAATGATATGACCAATAAGTGAATAACAAGTTTTGATTTTACAACCCCAACATTTTCAAAAAGGATATAAAGTTTAGTAACGAACTTTTATTGACAAGCCTGATTTTCAAACGACACTTTAATGTGACACGTCAGATCCGGTCGTAACGTCTAGGCCGAGTTTGGGGTGTTACAAAGTTTACCAATTTTCCCAATTTATCCACTCTAAGACTTTAATCCACACAACAACAGTAACGTGCAAAGTTTTCTACAACCACATCCCTCTTCTTCTTCAAAGCAATCAAAGAAGATGGTGCTGAGAGGAGAAAATTTGTAAACAGAATTGAGAAGAATTCTATCTCCACGCATACCTATATATATACTCCATTGGCACGGTTCCCATAAGCCAATACAACCACTCCTTCCTAATCATTTTGCCTCTCACTATGGAACTAGCTGACCCTAATCTAACTGAACAAAAATTGAAATCTAATTATTTATTTTATAGTCAAGAGTTTCTCTCAAAATTCTTGGTAGAGTACGCCAACTTTATATGAGTTCAATTTAGTCCCAAAATTTTTCTAAATTAGGTTTTAGAAGGAGATCCGGGTGTGGCAACTCCCCCATCCTTAAATAAAATTTCATCCCCAGAATTTCCTTTCTTACCTAGATTTTTTAGACGGTCTCCAAATTAGTTTCCCCTTTTATTAGATAATTCATGGCATACCTAGAAGCAGACACCTTCAAACATTCCCTCTTGTCTTAGCGCTTACCTGACTTGAATTTACCAAACATTTATAAATTCATTCTAAGCTTATTCTACTCGGATGAGGGTTTTACCCTTACTCTATATAGGGTAGATCATTTATCAAGGATTCTTCTAAAACTATTCTCACTAATTCTTGGATTGACATACATTATCTGGTGGGTATTCCTACTTTTTTGGTTACCGAAGGGTTTATGAAAAACCCTTCCGATAGCTAACATGTTTCAAACACTAGTTAGGAGACCTGAACCATTTTTGGAAAATTTAACTCTCATTGACGATTGGTTATTTAAAATTGAGATATATAGAGAAAAGGAATTCCTTTTACTTGATTTCAAGTTTCTCTTCAAAATTTCCTTGTTGATTTAGTTCTTCTTCAAAACCTTTGACTGTTCTTCTCTTCCTCCTCTTCTCCTCCCACAGTTTCCCTCTCTTGAGCTTACTACACTAAGGCATTACCCACCTTCCAAGTGAGTCCTCCTTAATCATTTTTGTCTTTCATAACCAACTACAACTTCATCATGCCCCGATTTAGGCCATTGTCAAGAGAGAAAAAATGGAATACAATGATTCAAATCGGAGGGGTTAGGGTGGCAATAGGCCCTCTTCAGCATGTGTGCATAGGTCATCTGACCACAAAGCCAGAGCGTCCATTGAATCATTGTTTTATAAATGTACGATTGCTCGTAAGGACATATTCAAGTGTTTATCAGCCAAAGGAATCAGATTGCCCAATTTTGCCTACTATTTTGAAATCTTGGATAAAGATTGCCAGTTGAGTGACTTTCGTGATGGGTTTATCCTCCCACTATACTTATTGGAGGTAGACTTCCATCTCAATTTACATCCCTTCTTTTGTAGGGTGTTAAATATCTATGGAATTGCACACATGTAGCATAATGATTCTTCCTAGTGGACCCTGGTATCTTACTTCATTGATTGTAGTAAACACCATGAGCCTCCATTCATTGGCGTATTTCATCATTTTTACCAACTGAAGGTCTTTTCTCAGAGAATCTCAATCGGAACAGTCTACTTCCACACTCACAATGGCAACAAGTCTATAGTTCAAAGTTCCTCTTTGATTTTCCACTCAAACCACCATAAGTTCATACGGGTGAGAAAAAAGTTTGATGGCAGCTTTGGCTTTCCTACGAGGTGGCCTATCCCTCAAAAGTTTATTTGTCTTCAACGACAACCAATTGTCTCTAACCTCTCTAGGTCACAATATGACCGCTTAAAGCTGGGGCATCCTCTGAAGCTACACAAACTCTTAACAGTACAGAAAGTTTTTTTGTTACTGTTAAGAAGAGTAAAGCCCTAATGGCTTTAGATTAGCGAATTTAGCATTAAGAGCAAACCCTCAAAGAGTCTAGCCTATCAATGAAACATGGCCTTAAAGAGCCTTTGATGAGTTGGCCTAGCCCTTAATGAGGAGAAGAAATGAGCCCTCCATCCCGTAAAGTATACCTCTTTTATGCTTATCTCCCTCAACACTTGAACTTGAGGGTCTCATTTCTCACCAAACCCTTACTAACCCTACTATTGACTCCTAATTTTTCATTGTAGGTCCTCCCCACATGGATTTGGAGGCACTTATGGAAAGTGCATGGGAACTTGTGGCGATAGTTGACATTCTGACTCGGGTAGTTAGAAGTAACCATAAGAAGGAAAGGCTAGAAGGAGAGTCCTCTAATGTTGGGGAAAAGAGCAAAGTTGGTTTGGTCTGCCATTGACCTAGTAAAAAACTTTGATCCTAGAGATGGAATCACTTATTTCTCCCTTAGCCATCTCCGTCCCTCCCACTAAGCCAGATTTTAGTGTAACTCTCTTCCCACACCATTGGTGTCTCAACTCGAGGCTCCAGTCTAGGATTGTACTAGCTTCAACCCTGCATACATCCCCGATCGACACCATCAATTATACCCTTTACTCTAGTGAGGTACAAACCTTCTTTCCATAGGCACATCAGTAAATATCAGTATCCCTTTTCCCTATTCTTAATTTAGCAAAAACAAGATAGGGACTTGTTCTCAAAGCTAAAGAAATTCGTCTACTCATCGTTTTCTCTGAGGGTATTCACAAGCCCACCCTTGCTAAGCTGATGGGTTTTTTTCTCTATAATGGTTGTGGAGTGGGAACTTATGAGTTGGGCTCTCCAATAGGCTTGCAAAGAGGTTGAGGCCAGTTGGACTGTTTCTGAGATAACCATCCTTTCGGATAACAATCACTCACCCAACTTTGTCAATCCTATAATGCCCTTTTTCTCTAAAATCATGAACTTACTCAATCCATCTCAGCATGGAAAGCTAAATACCAAGCATCTGCGGCTCGACAAAAAGATTTAAATGGTCCAACATCTGAAGACCTTAGAGAAACAACACATCGCTGATAAAGAGCAAATACAAGAAGAGAGTAACATGGCCCTGAAAAAATTTGTGGTAGATACCAACAAAGGTATTAAGGATCATTTTCCAGTTTGAAAGTCCAACTTGATATTGCCCTTGCAAGTAGTTATTGGTCCCTTCAATCTATGCTACATGAACTTCAAATGTATGCAGCCTCTTATCAAAATCGACCTTGGATTCGACGTCCTAAATCCCAATGGGGATGTATAGAGGAAATTCCAAAAGAAATGGAAAGAGTCGGGTGAACTCTTCTATAACCATGATTCAAACACGTCTAGCTCGGATTCCACATATGGTAATGCCTGAACACCCGATGGTGCCTCCACTTCTCCAGCCCAACAGAAAGCTAATGTTGAGAGGGAAAAGAGCACAGAGGAAAAGAATAATCCGCTAGTTGAGATAATGCTTAATATTTTCTTGTACTTGTACTGATCTTTAGAAGTAATAGAAGTTCCCATCTTGTCTTTCCTTATCCCTTTTATTTCCACCGTACTTACCTTCCTTTTGTTCTTTTATAGTCAATCTTACAATGATCCATCAACCTGTACTTATTCTTGCCTCACTTACTACTTTAAAAATAGCTAAAGGGACTAAGCCAGACATACTCTTCATGTATATAGGGGCCATTTCATAAATTCCTATGTCTAGATGATCAGCTAAACCGAAACTCTGATGCCACTAAATATGAAACACCTGTTACCCGACCTGATCATCATGCCCAGGTATCAAATGCCACAACTATCCAAATAACTTAATACATTTCTATTTTAAATTCACACATACTTAGAAAATTTAAACCTTCAAATTCATCTCTAATATTTATAAACACATCATATTAGTTCTATATTCTTAAAACCTGACACGTTTATTGATTCATTAGTTTTTTTTTTCAATTTACAATATGAATCCGAATAAACCTAATCAACCTCCACACTGAGGCGTGCCCTTTATAGATGCCCTTCTATATACATGAATAACTATTACCCCCACTTATTCTAGCGAAGTTTTGCTTGTTCCTTGTTGATTTTTTTGAGTCTTTTTCTAACTTGCATTCAAGGAGCAATTTTATAAGTTTGGAAGAACTTAGTGAGATCTGTATATAAACTGAATGTTGCATAAATTTTAAGAAATTGATATTTCTGGCTCATAATCAAACTCCCTAGATTTCATAGGAGAATTGGGAAACTTAGTTGGCAAGGGCACTATGAGTCATTTTTTGATGGATTTAGACCCTGGTCTAGTTCTAACCATGTTCCCTCATGGGTCTCACCCCTTCTCTATCTATCATTATTCTACATCCCTAATACCCGTATTCATTACTTTTGGCTGGCGATGCTTGGCGACTATCCAAGTAATTTCCATAATTGTGGTCTTTACTATAATACAATACCCTCGCTACTTTGGAGAACCAGTGCCCACAACACAGCACTGTAGTACCTACCCTTTCAGTCTGTTTCTTTAATATGCTCCACTAGACATGTGGTACCAATGTACTATTCTTACTCAGATATTTCATGAAGGCTTCCACCCCTAGGTAGTTTGACAAGACTTTTACCTTATTTCGTGGTCCTGACGGGCCTCCACTTTTCACTATTCTCTAGCAAACTTTATTGAGCATTCAGCCTTGAGTTGGCACTTATTCACATAAAGACTCGTATCAATTTACATAATCTTTCATCTACCTCTTACCGACTTACAATTTAAGATTGATCCTATTATAGCCTATTTCGTATATGCTCAAACAATGTGGGATCTACGACTTCCCTAATGGACTCACTTTGATGTACATTATGTTTACCTCCTAAGCTTAGGAGACTCTCTCATTATCCTATTGGCCTGTGTTTCTTAGACATACCAAGTTCATTAGGTCTTGTGGATTATCACACCCACCACATCGTGACTTCTACTTTACACCTGAGCGGGTCTCCTGGTATACTGATCTACGAACATCACACGTGTAACCTCATTTTTTCGTCCTGGCAAAGCACCCTGTGTTTACTGTCCCAATGGATTCTCTATGTTGCCATAGCCAAATTATGGTCTTAAACATGTAACCTTATGTTTAATTTCCTGACAGAATACCCGTGTTTACTTCTCGATGGACTCTCTATATTGCCATAGTTGAGCTATGGTCTTGCACATGTAAACCCATGTTCCATGTCCTAGCAGACTTCATTGGTTGCCATATTTGAGTTATGGTCTTACACCTTAAATATCTTTGAGGTATCACCCTAAAAGACCGTACTGTCATCACGGTGTCACTCTAGTGAGCCATTCGATATCATTCCAATACATTTCTAAACTTGATGCTCAAACATCGTAATGTCCCCTCATCAAGGCCCAAAGCTTTGCATATCACAGTTTGTACTCAGCAACACTTGATTGCAGAATCTTAACGAAAATTTCATTTCCCTTTCCATCTAGCCATTCCTCCATTTCTCCATTTCTAACCTTAATGCTTGAACACCACAGTGTCCTCACCGTAAGGCCCAAAGCTTCGCACATCACAGTTTGTACTCAACAACACCTGATTGCGAAATTTTAATAGAAATTTCATTTCCCTATCCATCAGCCCATTCCTCCATTTCACCATTTCTAACCTTGATGCTCAAACACTGTAGTGTCCCCTCTGAGAAGCCTGGAGCTTTGGACATCACAGTTTGCACTCAGCAACACATGATATCAGAATCTTAACGGAAATTTCATTTCCCTATCCATCCGTTCATTCCTATATTTTTCCATTTCTAATCTTAATGCTCAAACACCATAGTTTCCCCTCTGCAAGGGCCAGAGCTTTGCACGACACAATTTGCACTCAGTAACACCGTATGTCGATACACAAAAACACTATTTCCCAAATCCTAACATCATCTAACCGGTCAATGATTTCCCTCTGCACTAGCATACATTACTCAAGTATGTCGTACAATTTATCATTATACATACATCACGCCAGTTTACCTATCATCAACTATCTACCATAAAACAACCAGCAGATAATGGCAAGAACTCCCCAGTATTGTGCATACACACAAACTACTCTTTCTTTAAGCACATAGACACCTTAAACTTAGGCAACCTCAGTACATCATCAACGTGATACATGCAAGTCACATAACCTCATCTATCATCCAGAAGACAAGGTATAGGGACTCACTTCACTTCCCTATCTTTGACAGTTTAGCTTGTCTGGACACTAGAGACTTTTTGTCCTGGTAAGTAAGCATGAAAACCATTTATTGATTAATTTAATGGTGGTAAGTCCTTAGGAACCAAGAATTACATAGAAACTTTTAAAAATCTTTACTCAACTTCTCTCTTTCATCCTCGAGTACGTAGATATAAGGAAGCTTACCAGTTTTCCAAACTTCTCCACTCTCAGACTTTAGTCCACACAATAGTAGTAAAATGCAAAGCTTTTTTCAACCACATCGCCCTTCTTCTTCGAAGCAGTCGAAGAAGACGGTGCTACGGGGAAAAAATTTTGTAAACAAACTTAAGAAGAATTCTGTATCCATCCATACCTATATATATACTCCATTGGTACAGCTTTCACAGGACAATACAGCCACTCCTTTCTAATGATTTTGTCTCCCACTATAGAATAGCCAGTTCCAATCTAACTAAACTAAAACTGAAATCTAATTCTTTATTCAATAGTCAGGATTTTTTCCCAAAATTCCTAGTAGAGTCTACCAACTTTCTATGAATTCAACTTAGTCCCAATATTCTTCTAAATTAGGGTTTATAAATGAATCTAAAAGTGACAAATTTCATAATACAAAGTATCATTTTCATATACTGTAATATCCGGGAATTAGGGCTTGTGCATAATTGCTAAATTGTATGAAGTAGCATGCCTAAGTGTGTTTGAATGTGTTATATGAATTTTTGAGGACCTTAGAGAGAAGGAAAATGTCTTAGAAAATATTTGATTTTAAGTTTTAAAGGGGAGCTAAGCCTGATAGGCCTTAAAAGAAATTGTAGGGGAAATTGGACATAAGATTGGGCTTGGCAAAGTGGCAAGGAGGCGCCACTTAGGGCCTTAGTAAGTGACGCCACAAGCAAGGGGAAAGGGCCTTGGTTCGAAAGCGACAAGGGACGCAAAAAAAGGAGTTTTATTTTGCAGCTAAGATGGGCGTTGGTGGATGGCATGGGAGACCGATTGGATGAGCTTTAGATATGGTCTGATTCCTTTTAAAATTTGGCTAAGATGGGAGGATAAGTGTTGGATTATTTCAATTATTTTGAATGGGTGATAAAGAGAAAAATAAAGAGGAAAAAGTGGGATTTGAGAAGGGGGTGTGAGTTGGCCGGCCAAGGGACTCTTTTGGTGGTATTATCGGCCAAAGAGGGGAGAGTGAGGCCATTTGTTTTCTTTTCTTTCCAATTGAGCCTCTGCCGAAACTCTTTTCCTATGTTGACTAAAAACTGAAAGTAACTCTTCCCTTTTTCTTTTATTTTGTCAAAGCTAAAAGCTCCTTTCTTTCTTTCCATTCTTGTTGAGGCCGAATCTCCATCATCAACCTTCCCTTCTTCTTTTAAAAATTCACTCAAAGCCAAATATACCAATAACCCTAGTCGATTGTCCATTAAGACCCCAAAAGTCAAAACCTGTTGATCAACATCTAGCCTGTAGCCAAATCTCTTAGTGGTGTCAGGCAGGAGTGCTGTCGATTTCTGTAGTAAGGGTAAGATCAAATGCTATTCGGTTTCCTTTCTTTTTCTTTTAGCCAAAACTTAAGAACTAATCCTATCAATGAACTTTGGCTGAAACTCTGAAGGAGGGTTTCGGGATTCTGCTATTGTCAACTACAAGGGAGGAGGTCGTCGGGATTTCAAGATCTAAGGTAAGCGAGTGTGGTTTTAGGCCAAAGGCCATTTTATTGTGTTTAAGAGTTAGAACTGAATCTAACATATATCTATAGGGATCTCGACATCACCAAGAGCAAGTAGCAATTTCGGGATTTAAGATTCGCAAGGTAAGTGAACATGCAAATTCGTCCAAGGCCATATTTAGTGATTCGAATCTGTTTCTTATACGTTCAAAAGTCGAAACTAACTAGCTAAGTGATTTAGTGTCTGGCCGATTGCA
Source organism: Gossypium rotundifolium (assembly GCA_025506655.1). Classification (NCBI taxonomy): domain Eukaryota; kingdom Viridiplantae; phylum Streptophyta; class Magnoliopsida; order Malvales; family Malvaceae; genus Gossypium; species Gossypium rotundifolium. Next base: position 114,101,466 of record CP106727.1, on the reverse strand, counting down.
AGAGGGAACATCACAAAGTTTCAGGATTTGAGTAGTAATCAAATTGACAGCAAGGTAAGGATTTTGGGTTGTGATAATCCTTTGGGATTTGATTATTTAGCCGAATGGCTTCTTACTAAAAAGGTAAGTGTTGGCCGAATGTAGGAACTAAGGATCTAGAGTATTAGATCGGGATTTTTGGGATCTCAGTGAACTCGTTAAGTAAACCAGGTGTGTAGCCCTACACTATTCTCAATAGATTTATGGCACTAATATTCTGTATATGTTAATGAGAATCTGGAAAAAAAAAGTGGCTAAAGATACCATGTAATGGTACAGAGTACTCAGGTACGTAACCTTAACATTATGTTAACAAATGTTGTGAACATTTGGAATATGGCACATATGTGAATATTGATATGAACATGGAATAAGACATATAGCATGTTACTTGCATGATTTGTATGACATGGGGCATATGGGTGATTATGAAAAGGGGAAGTGATCTGGTGGTTTATACCACAATATCTGGTGACTCATGTCACATAATCTGAATGTGGTGACTTATGTCACATATTATCATCTGGTGACTTTATCACAATTATCTGGTGGCTATGCCACGAATTTATAAGGGCGATGTGCAAGTCGTCTGCAGCGATTGCCTTTGATGATGTGTAGCGGATGGAGGGTCGACTTAGTAGTCCCCACGGTGTGATGGTTGGTACGGGTGATGTGTAGCGGATGGTTATCTATGTTTGCGTTTGGGATTGCATCATTATCTATAATTGCTATAAATATATGTATGAACTGATATGCCCAAATCATTGGGACTTTGTGTTGGTGGTTATACACTGAGTTCGTTTGACTCACCCCGTTGTGGGATATTTTTCAGGTGACACTCAGTAATGGACCGGGTCAGCAGGAGCTCAGTGGTCGCCATGCTTAGCTCAGAGTTATTTTATTTTTATTGGTTTTTATCATTTAAGTTTTGGATTTATTTCGGGTTTTGCTATGTTGTAATATGGCCATTCTTATTAACTGTTTTAAGTATGCGTTTAAATTTGGGTTATTATGATAAGACCATTATTAAATCAAGACTAAATCACTTTTCTTTGAAATGTAAGCAAACAACTAAATGTTTTGACACCCAAACAACACCATTTCTAATTTGAACCCAACACAAATCAACTGTTCTTCAAATACTTACAAATTTTTTCCAAAGTAGCAAGTAAAGTTTTGAATTGTTTTACTCTAGAAGCATGCCAGATCGATTAGGGCTTGTGGGCCGGGTTTGGGGTATTTCAGTTTGGTATCAGAGCCAGGTTCAAAACTCGGCCTTGAGGGCATTTTGGGCCCAAAACATTTTCTCTCTTTTAAAATTAAATTTTACTAAGAAATGAGCAGGTTTTCTGGCATGGCACCTGAGTCTCCGGCCCGAAGTCCACCAGGTAAGTACTCCTAACTCTTTTGTGATTTGTATGTGGGAAACTATAGGGATGTAGATTAGTAGACTAGGAATTAAACCCTAGGATTAGCCTACTTCAACACCAAGATACATAAAACTTAAAGTCTAACCAAACAAACCTGTGTTTGAGTCGCCGAGTTAAAGGTGTGGCAACCGTTGTACGCATGTCTAGGATTGGATTCAAGGGGAGCTTGGTATTTAAGTAGTCCTCGTGACTCACCTCCTCACCGCTCGAATCCTACCTGGTGCAGAGTGACGGTTCACCCTAACCAAGAGGACTCAGTCACAGGCTAAACTCAATAATTAAAACCCGAAAGGGACCCACACACTGGTTTTGTGAAATACTAAACTCAAACCGTGATTTTAAAATTTCAAAGTACCCTTGATTTAAAAATGACCCAAAATACCCTGATTTGCAAAATTGACCAAATTATCCCTAACATGTACAAATGACCAAAATACCCTCAGTGTGGAAAGTTACTGAAGTACCCTCAAATTAAAAGAAAAAAATTCTAAAAATACCCTTATTTTGAAAAGTCACGAGGAACCATATTTTGGGAAAAAAATTATCGAAATACCCTTGGTTCAAAAAATTACAAAAATACACCCAGTTTATAAAATTACCATTTTACCCTTGAAATTTTCTTACCAAGTAATTCAATTTTGTAAAAAAAATATCAAAAATCTCTATTTTGCAAAATTTTCAAATACCCTAATTTGAAAAATTACCAAAATACCCCTATAAGATAAAATTACGAAAATACCCTTGGGTAGTGGAAAACAACAACAACGACAACTACAACACTTTTCTGTAATGAACGCAAGTTCATGAATGTGATGATTGAATGAATTTGAGACTGTATGTGTATGAATTCGAAAGAACTACTCCTTAGAGCTATTGAACATAAGACTGTACATGATAAATTAGTAGAACAAAACTAATTCATAAAATTCTTTAATTAGATAAATGCGATTCAGAAGTATGAACTCTAGGGGACGTGGTTGTAACATGCGTGGCCATGGTAGAGGTCGAATGACCATGTCGGAGCCCGCTAGGTCAGGACAAGGGTTAAAAATGAAATGCCACCACCATCACCACCGATGTGGAATATCAGGACCAGACGGGGGAAGATGCAGTATCACAGGCGATGCTGCGAGTTCTAGAAAGGGTGGCTAGAGCAGGTGGAGGCATGGGAGCTCGAAAGTCAGTACCTAAGCGGCTTCGAGCTAATGGAGTTGAGTTTTTCGTGGCGTATCTGATGTGGCACCCAATACGGCTGAGTATTGGTTAGAGGCGACAGAACGGATTATGGATGACTTGGACCTGACTGCCAAGGAGAAACTGAAAGGGGTAGTGTCGCTAATCCGTGATGAGTCATATCAATGGTGGCTCACAGTTCGGGATGGTGCTGCTGCTGATGATCTTACTTGGAAATATTTTAAGGCGGCATATCAAAAGAAGTATATTGGAACTAGTTATGTGGATGCAGAGGAAGGCATTTTTAAGGCTAGTTCAGGGGAATAAGACCGTAGCAGAATACGAGGTAGAATTTTTAAGGTTGAGCCGATATGCTCGAGGTATTATGTCAACGGAGCATGAACGGTGTGTCCGATTTGAGGACGGATTAAGGGATGACCTGAGGTTGTTGATAGCTCCACAGCAGGAGCGAGAATTTGTCGTATTAGTGGAGAAGGCTAAGGTAGCCGAAGGGATTAAGGACTCGGTGAGGCGTAATCTGGATCGGAATAGGTAAAGAGAGGTTTTGGACCATCGAGGTCACCGGGAATGTGCAAAAGAGGCCTAGAGGTGATGGGCCTCGAGGTCAGTAGGCTGCTATGGGAGGACAGTACCGTACTTGTGGCCAGTGTGGAAAGATGCACTTAAGAGAGTGTCGAAAGAAGATAGAGGGATGTTTCAAGTGTGGGTCCAAGGACCACATGATTAAGGACTGTCCTATGAGAACAGAAGGGGCCGACCAAGAAGTCGTGGTCCTAATCAGTGGAAGAAGAGGACGCAGACCCACCCTTGGGTCGTGGTTCTACCGGCGAGGTAATGGTTACAGTAGAGGATGAGGAACACCGGGCAGAGGTGTTGGTAATACAAAGGCAAGACAACCGAGTTTGGTATATGCAGTTCACCGGAGGGAGAATAGAGACGCACCGGACGTCATAACTGGTACGTTTCTTATAGCTGACAAGCCTTATTTTGCTCTAATTGATGTTGGCTCTACCCACTCTTATATTGCTTGTAGAATAGTTGAAACACTAGGCATAGCCTCTGAACTGTCTAATAGGGAGATGACTGTAGTGAGCCCATTAGGTCAAACCGTAGTGGTGAATAAGATATTCAGAGTGTACCTCTAGAACTTCAGGGAGTGGTATTTCCTGCCGACTTGATGGAACTATCTTTCGAGAATTTGATCTCATTCTTGGTATAGACTGGCTAGTGGAACATCGGGCTGTGTTGGATTGTACAGCTAAGCGAATGGAGTTAAGGACACCGGAGGATAAGGCGATAATTATGATAGGAGAAAGAAGGAACTACATGTCTAATATAGTTTCTACTTTAAAGGCTGATAAGATGATTCGGAAGAGGTGCAAGGCATTTTGACCTTTGTTAGTGCGTTGAATGCAAAGAAGGGGAGTTAGTGGAGTTAGAACCGTAAGAGAATCATGGATGTCTTTCGGAGAATTACAGAATACCCGGACGAGGGAGGTGGAGTTCAAATTGATTTGTTTGCTAGTGCGACTCCTGTGTCAATTACCCAGTACAAAATGGCACCAAAGGAGTTGGTTGAGCTCAAGGTACAGATCCAAGAGTTGCTTGACCGTGGGTTTATCCGACCCAGTGTGTCTCCATGGGGAGCACCGGTCTTGTTTGTGAAGAAGAAGGACGAAACTATGTGCATGTGCATAGATTATCGTCAGTTGAATAAGCTGACCATCAAGAACAAGTACCCTTTGCCAAGAATAGACGACTTGTTCGATCAGCTTAAGGGGGGCCGCAGTATTTTCAAAGATAGATCTAAGGTCTGGATATCATTAGCTTAAGATGAAGGAGGCTAATATCCATAAGATAGCTTTTCGGATAAGGTACGGGCATTATGAATTCTTGGTAATGCCGTTCGGATTGACAAACGCCCCAGCCGCATTCATGGACATGATGAACTGGGTTTTCCAACCCTATCTGGACCGGTTCGTTGTTGTGTTCATAGACGATATTTTAGTGTATTCGAAGTCTGAGGAAGAACATGATGAGTACCTCCGAGTCGTGTTGCAAGTGTTAAGGGAGAAAAGGCTATATGCCAAGTTCAGCAAGTGCGAATTTTGGCTGAAGAAAGTTACGTTTTTAGGACATGTGGTGTCTGCCGAAGGAATAAGGGTAGATCCTCAGAAGATTGAGGCGGTATTGGATTGGAAACCACCCAAGTCTGTGGCGGAGGTTCGTAGCTTCTTGGGATTGGCAGGCTATTACAGAAGGTTCGTAGAAGGGTTCTCGTCGATCGCAGCACCTTTGACAAAGTTACTAAGGAAGGAGGTACCTTTCATATGGACTGATAAGCAACAGGAGAGCTTTGAGAAGCTTAAGAGAGTCTTGACTGAAGCTCCAGTTTTAATTCAACCAAAGGCGAGAAAGGAGTTTGTGGTGTATTGTGATGCTTCCCATACAGGATTGGGAGGTGTCCTTATGCAAGACGGGAAGGTAGTTACTTATGCGTCTCGACAATTAAGGCCACATGAGGTTAACTACCCGACGTACGATTTGGAATTAGCAGCAGTGGTCTTTGCTCTTAAAGTGTGGAGGCACTACTTATATGGAGAAAAGTCAATGATCTACACGGACCACAAGAGTTCGAAGTATTCTTGACTCGAGAAAGAGTGAACACAGGGACAATGAAGGTGGGTGGAGTTATTGAAGGACTATGATTGCTCTGTAGAGTATCACCCGGGCAAGGCGAATGTGGTGGCAGATGCCCTAAGTCAGAAAGTAGTGACGGATTTAAGGGCAATGTTCGTACATTTAAGCCTCTATGACGATGAAAGTTTGTTAGCAGAGTTTCAAGTTAAGCCGACGTGGTTGAATGAGGTGAAAGAGGGACAGTTGGTTGATGATGATTTAAGTGCTAAGCTACGGCAAGTGCAGAATGGGGAGTTGGAAGATTATGGCATTAATGACGAGGGAGTATTGTGTTTCAAGGGAAAAGTTTGTATGCCTAAGAATAAGGAGCTAAGGCAGAAAATTCTTCAGGAATCGCATTGTAGTCCTTGTGCTATGAATCCTGGAGGCAGTAAGATGTATAGAGACCTAAGGGAACAGTTTTGGTGGCCTGGTCTTAAGCGGGAAGTTACCGAATTTGTAGGAAAGTGCTTAACGTGTCAGCAAGCTAAGGCTGAACACCAAGTTCCGTCAGGGTTGCTTTAGCCGATTAAGATACCACAGTGGAAGTGGGAGAGAATTACCATGGACTTCGTTAGTGGGCTTCCCCTTACGCCGACTAAGAAGGACTCGGTATGGGTAATAGTGGATCGGCTGACAAAGTCCGCGCATTTCATTCCAGTACGGGTTGACTATTCTCTCCAGAGGTTAGCTAAGTTGTATGTTGCGAAAATTGTGAGGCTGCACGAAGTGCCGGTGTCTATTATCTCGGATAAGGATCCGAGGTTTATATTTCGATTTTGGAAGGCACTACATCAAGCTTTGGGTACCAAATTAGACTTTAGTAGGACATTTCATCCGCAGTCGGACAGCCAGTCTGAGCGAGTGATCCAAGTGTTGGAGGATATGTTGAGGGGCTGTGTAATAGACTTCAGAGGAAGTTGGGAAGAATATTTGCCTTTAGCAGAATTTGCGTACAATAATAGCTATCAGGCAAGTATTCGGATGGCAACGTATGAAGCACTGTATGGACGAAAGTGTCACACTCCCACATGTTGGACGGAATTGGGAGAACGTCAGATTTTGGGTTCGAAAATTATGGCAGAATCAGAGGAAAAGGTTAAGATAATTCGAACACGGTTGAAGGAGGCATCTGACCGATAGAAGTCATACGCGGATCTTAAACGGAAGGAGATTGAGTTTGCCGTGGGAGATTCGGTGTTCCTTAAAGTTTCACCGTGGAAAAAGGTGATGAGGTTTGGTCACAAAGGGAAGTTAAGTCCCAGGTTTATAGGACCTTATCGGGTATTAAAGCGAGTTGGATCAGTGGCATACCAGTTAGAGTTGCCTTCGGAATTGCAGCAGATGCACGATGTATTCCATGTTTCTATGCTACGTCATTACTAATCGGATCCATCTCATGTAGTTTCGGTTGAAGAGGTGGAGCTAAGGCTAGATTTGTCCTACGATGAGGAGCCAATTCAGATTTTGGAACAAGATGTGAAAGTGTTAAGGAGGAAATCGGTCCTTCGGATCAAAGTGCTATGGCGTAACCATGGATTGGAGGAAGCTTCTTGGGAGCCGGAAGAAGCAATGCAATAGCAATACCCCCACCTATTCTAGCCAGGTAATTTTAGGGTCAAAATTATTTTAAGGGGGTAGAACTGTAATATCCGGGAATTAGGGCTTGTGCATAATTGCTAAATTGTATGAAGTAGAATGCCTAAGTGTGTTTGAATGTGTTATATGAATTTTTGAGAACCTTAGAGAGAAGGAAAATGCCTTAGAAAATATTTGATTTTAAGTTTTAAAGGGGAGCTAAGCCTGATAGGCCTTAAAAGAAATTGTAGGGGAAATTGGACATAAGATTGGGCTTGGCAAAGTGGCAAGGAGGCACCACTTAGGGCCTTAGTAAGTGACGCCACAAGCAAGGGGAAAGGGCCTTGGTTGACGCAAGGGGGACTTAAAAGGAGTTTTATTTTGCAGCTAAGATGGGCAGTGGTGGACGGCATGGAGAGACTGATTGGATGAGCTTTAGATATGGTCTGATTCCTTTTAAAATTTGGCTAAGATGGGAGGATAAGTGTTGGATTATTTCAATTATTTTGAATGGGTGATAAAGAGAAAAATAAGGATGAAAAAGTGGGATTTGAGAAGGGGTGTGTGTTGGCCGGCCAAGGGACTCTTTTGGTGGTATTTTCGGCCAAAGAGGGGAGAGTGAGGCCATTTGTTTTCTTTTCTTTCCAATTGAGCCTCTGCCAAAACTCTTTTCCTCTGTTGACTAAAAACTGAAAGCAACTCTTCTCTTCTTCTTTTATTTTGTCAAAGCCGAAAGCTCCTTTCTTTCTTTCCATTCTTGTTGAGGCCGAATCTCCATCATCAACCTTCTCTTCTTCTTTTGCAAATTCACTCAAATCCGAATATACCAATAACCCTAGCCGATTGTCCATTAAGACCCCAAAAGTCGAAACCTGTTGATCAACATCTAGCCTGTAGCTGAATCTCTTAGTGGTGTCAGGCAGGAGTGCTGTCGATTTTTGTAGTAAGGGTAAGATCAAATGCTATTCGGTTTCCTTTCTTTTTCTTTTAGCTGAAACTTAAGAACTAATCCTATCAATGTATTTTGGCTGAAACTCTGAAGGAGGGTTTCGGGATTCTTCTATTGTCAACTACAAGGGAAGAGGTCGTCGGGATTTCAAGATCTAAGGTAAGCGAGTGTGGTTTTAGGCCAAAGGCCATTTTATTGTGTTTAAGAGTTAGAACCGAATCTAACATATATCTATAGGGATCTCGACATCACCAAGAGCAAGTAGAAATTTCGGATTTAAGATTCGCAAGGTAAGTGAACATGCACATTCGCCAAGGCCATATTTAGTGATTCGGATCTGCTTTTATATGTTCAAAAGTCAAACTAACTAGTTAAGTGATTTAGTGTCCGCCGATTGCAAGAGGGAACATCGCAAAGTTTGAGTTTGAGAAGTAATCAAATCGGCAAACAAGGTAAGGATTTTGGGTTGTGATAATCCTTGAGATTTGATTATTTAGCCAAATGGCTTCTTCTTTGAAAAGCTAAGTGTTGGCGAATGTAGGAACTAAGGATCTAGAGTATTAGATCGGGATTTTCGGGATCTCAGTGAACTCGTTAAGTAAACCAGGTGTATAGCCATACACTATTCTCAATAGATTTATGGTACTAATATTACGTATATGTTAATGAGAATCGGAAAAAGTGGCTAAAGGTACCATGTAATGGTGCAGTACTACTGTGCACGTAGCCTTAACATTATGTTAACAAATGTTGTGAACATTTGGAATATGGCACATATGTGAATATTGATATGAACATGGAATAAGACATATAGCATGTTACTTGTATGATTTGTATGACATGGGGCATATGGGTGATTATGAAAAGGGAAAGTGATCTGGTGGTTTATACCACAATATCTGGTGACTCATGTCACATAATCTGAATGTGGTGACTTATGTCATATATTATCATCTGGTGACTTTGTCATAATTATCTAGTGGCTATGCCACGAATTTATAAGGGCGATGTGCAAGTCGTCTGCAGTGATTGCCTTTGATGATGTGTAGTGGATGGAGGGTCGACTTAGTAGTCCCCACGGTGTGATGGTTGGTACGGGTGATGTGTAGCGGATGGTTATCTATGTTTGCATTTGGGATTGCATCATTATCTATAATTTCTATAAATATATGTATGAACTGATATGCCCAAATCGTTGGGACTTTGTGTTGGTGGTTATACACTGAGTTCGTTTGACTCGCCCCGTTGTGGGATATTTTTCAGGTGACACTCAATAATGGACTGGGTCGGCAGGAGCTCAGTGGTGGCGATGCTCAGCTCAGAGTTATTTTATTTTTATTGGTTTTTATCATTTAAGTTTTGGATTTATTTCGGGTTTTGCTATGTTGTAATATGGCCATTCTTATTAACTGTTTTAAGTATGCGTTTAAATTTGGGTTATTATGATAAGACCATTATTAAATCAAGACTAAATCACTTTTCTTTGAAATGTAAGCAAACAACTAAATGTTTTGATACCCAAACAACACCGTTTCTAATTTGAATCCAACACAAATCAACTGTTCTTCAAATACTCACAAATTTTTCCAAAGTAGCAAGTAAAGTTTTGAATTGTTTTATTCAAAAAGCATGCCAGATCCGGTCAGGGCTTGTGGGCCGGGTTTGGGGTGTTTCATATACAATCAGATCTCATGAATATTACTAAATAAATATATTAATTTTCATTTAGGGTTTAAATTAGGTAAAGTAAAATTCTTGATATACTTATAATCTAATACTTAGATAAGCCATTTTCTTCTTTCTTCACTCTTTTGCAACTCACATGCGTTTATCCCTAACTTATCCTTCAGTTCACTTCTCTTTCTCTTCATTAACATAAAACACATACACAATATTTCTATGCATTTTTATGAGATAAACATAAGGTACTATAAGAAACTTCATCACCCTTACCTTAAACATTTACTTAAATCCCTAACTTCTTTTTTCTCTCTTCAAATGTGAACTCTAGCTAACTTCAAAAGAAAATTATATTGCTATGGAGTTGTTCTTGTGATTTCACTAAAAATCTATGGAAGTAATTTGAAGTTTTGAGCTTGAGAAAGGTGAAAATGGTAGAAAGGCACTAAATTGAAAGAAAATGGAAAATGAATGAAAAGGGAGATAAGAGAGATGTGGGGAGATATGATGAAGATGATAATGAAAGGTTTTCTACATATTTCTATGTAGAAATATCTTTCTTTCTTATTTTAAATTATTAATAACACTTAATTAAGAAAATATTTAATCATCATCATACTGCACAAGTGGTGCCTATTCACTTCCAATCTCATCCAAACATTTTTGTACTTCTATGGTTAAATTTCTCTTCTAGTCCTCCTTCTTTTTCCCATCCAACTAATCTAATCATTTCTTATTTTTAATTTTCACACATTTGCCCAACACTTCTCAGCCCTTTACAATTTAGTCAATAACTTAAATTAATTTCTCTAAATCCAAAAGTCCTTTTAATTTCTTATGATATCCAACTACCTTTTTCCTCTAATTTTATTCTATTTTATCTACTTCAAAAACTCTAACGTGTACAAAATTTGTATTGACACGGTTCTCATTTCAAAGGGGTGTTAGGGATGTTACATTCTCCCCCCTTAAAATAAAATTTCATCCTCAAAATTTACTTTACTCAAATAGTTGTGAGTACTACTGCTTCATTATTTCTTCACTTTCCCATGTCGCTTCCTCCACATTATGATGTCTCTGTGATACCTTCACTAGAGAACCCGCATATTTCTTAGTTCCTTTATGTCCCTAGCAAGAATCTTTATTGGTTCTTCTTCGTATGTCAAATTCAGTTGAACTTCAATAGCTTCTGATGGAACCACATGTGATTACATGCTCCGTTCATGTGGATCATGCGTGTCAAGTTTGATATAAATTAACAATTTTTAACTGTTTGTTTTATATAAAAAATTCAACCATTATATATATTAATATATAGAAAATATTTTAAGTTGACATGATAGTGATATCATATCGATGATAGAGATATCGATCGATTCAATATTTTACATACATGACAAGTACAAATATATTGATAAATTCAATGGTTGGGTAATTAAAACATTGATCATATAAAAATTATGGAATGGTGTAAAACCACTTAAATTTTATACTAGTGTAAGTGGATCTCTTCCCATATCATACATATATAATATAACAAGGTACTCAAGCTCATATTCCAACAAGTGGTGCATCTCCCTTTTTTCTATAGTTTTAAAATAATTTATTTAAACTTTCAGCATCCATTTAACTTCTACAATTTAAAAAAAAATTGTTAGCTTGATCGATCAAACCAAAATAGCCAAGAGGGGGTGAATTGGCCTTTAAAAAATTTGGTGGGAGCAAAGAAAGTGTACGAAACAGTGAACGCAAAGATTTAGAGTGGTTCGACCCCAATTGCCTACTCCACTACCTTAGCTTTCCACAACTAAGGATTTTCCAAAATTCACAATTTTGTTCAACCTTTGAGGACAAGATTTAACCTTACAACTCTCTTAAGATTTCTACCCAAATCTTAAGGCAAACCCTCTCAAAGAATTGCAAAAAAGCAAACTATGAAATAATCCTCACAAGATTAGAATGTTTTCTAATAAAGCACAAATAAACAAGAATACACCTAAGCTAAAGAATAACAATAAAATATCACAAGTGTATACAAGAAAAGTATGAAATAATTTAGCACTAAGGTTAAATTGATTGATCTTTAGGCTTGATTATGTCTCTGGTTATTGTAGGACCATTAGAAGCTGGTATTTATACCTTCTAATTCATTTCCAACCGTTGTGGTTGTTGGGAGAATAAATAAAGTCGTTGGGATGGAAAAACCAGACCATTAAATTCACCTGCAACAAAAAGTATCGATGTTTTTTGTACGAGTATCAACACTAAAGACATTTCACGCCTAATTCAATGACCGTTAAAATTAGTTTCCAACGATACCATAGATATTTATCGATACTTGGTAAAAGGTATCGATATAATTTTATGGGTATTGATACCTTTTGACATTTTTTAATAGATCATGAAAAACAGAATGCAAAATTAGTATCAATATAAATTTTTGGTATCGTTAAAATTTAATAAGTATCGATATAATTTTCAAGGTATCAATACTTATTGTTTATGTTCAATTTTTTATTCAAAACAGAAAGTAGATTTGGTATCGATAAAAAGATGAAGTATCGATAAAATTTTTCAAGTATCGATACATTTTGTAAAACACCGATACTTCTTGTAGGGAGCAGTTTTTCAACAGATTTGAAATGGTTTTGATTAAGTTTAAGAGTTGAAATTTATTTTCAGAATTTTTTTTAAAAAATATTCTAAGTGTTTAAAGAATTTTATAAGATGTTTAGAAGTTTTGAAATATTATTCATGTTTTGAATTCTTTTGTAACACCCCAAACCCGGTCATCACACCATATCCGGATCTGGCATGTCACGGAGTGAAAATATCTTTTTTTTTCTTTTTAAAATGAAAGTTTGCCGGATAATTTTCTTAGGAAACCCTTTTTAGAAATCCTTGCTTATAGTCTACTTATTGTTACAAATTTTTAGAAACCATTCAAGTTATCTTTGTTATCATATGTTGAGTGATGTTACCCGATGGCAACGCTTTAAAGAAAAACGAAGGAGTTATAGTTTTGAAAACATTGCATTTTGCCGGTTAATTAGTAAAATCATTTATCGCACATAGTTAAAATAATAGCAAAGATGAAAATAACCAAAACAAATCTTAGCAGCCTTATTACATAACCCAAAACCAAAATTTAAAATTTAAATAGTAACTATAAGAATTTAGAGTCCAACGAACATGCATGGCCGCCTCGAGTCCTCCCGGCTCCATCTCCGCAATCTATTCACCTACAAAATATAAGGGAAGGGGTGAGTCACCAAGATTCAGTGTGTAAATCCCCAACCCGATAGTGCATTCGCCACACAAGTTATCAAGAAACATGCAAACCATGCAAAACATGCAACCCATAACCTAGCCATCCAAACACCTTTAACTACCCCGTGTGGTCAAAACCACTAGTGGTCAAAACCATTGGTGACCGTAGTCACAAATGTATCGGTGTGGTCAAAACCACTGATGACCGAAGTCACAAATCAAGTGATGGGGCCAACCCATCGTGTGGTCAAAACCACTGGGACAAGTCACAAATCGGTATGTGGTCAAAACCACTGGTGGTCAAAACCACTAGGACTTAGTCATAAAATATAATATCAAGACAGGGCCAACCCGTCATGTGGTCAAAACCACTGGTGACAGTCCAAAATAAATCATCCCCCTCCTCTCATCAAACCCATCATCATGTTCATAACATACATGCCATAGTATCAAATAATCATGCCAAATATCATATAACACAAAGATCCAATGAATCATGATGATGTATACTAAGGATCGCATAATAGGGGACTTACGGCATCCAAGCTTATGCCTATAAGACAAAGTCACTAATATCAAGGGTTATACAGTAACATATTGAGCATTATTAAACTAATAAAGTGTGTAAGCATTTACACACCTGACTATACGTAAAATCCTGAAACTATGCGATTCTACGAGATCTCGAAACGTAAGCCCTTACTGCACCTACAATCGGCCAACACCACCTTTTAGATTTAAAACCATTTGGCTTATTCACAAATCCCAAAGGATGAATCGCACAAGGTTAATTCCTTACCTTAGTGCCGATTTGGTCTCCTACCAAATCCCGAAACCACACACTAAGCCCCCTTGCAATTGACCACACCCATAATCGGCTAACAAATCTTCCAACTTCACTTTATTCGGCTACTTCCCCTTCCTCCTACAATCGGCTTAACACATCATTAGAGAACTAAAGTCCATTCGGCCATACCATGAATCCAAAACCAAAAGAGTTTGACACCTTTTTACCTTATTCAACAGATTCGGCTTCTATACACCAAAGATCGACACACTCCAAATGGAAGGATTAGATTCGGCTCTTAATCCCAAAGATCCTAGGAGAAATCGGTTTCCAACAAGGGTTAGGAATCATGTCAACAAATGCCAAAATTCGGCTTTTATCCCTATGTGAGTTGATAGAGAAAAAGGAAAGAAAATAATAGAAATGTGGCCAAGAACACTTACCCTCTTCAAATCTGATTAAAGAAGAACCCAAGAAGATCCACTCTGGTTGATATTCGCCAAAATAACACTAGAATAAAGAAGGAGATTCACCAAGATGAATGAGAGGACTTTCGGCACAAAGGGGTTTGAAAGAGAGAAAAGAAAAGGTGAGTGTAAAGGGTTCATTTGTGGTGTTTTCGGCTTGAGCAAAATAGGAAGAAAAAGAGAGATGAGGGAGATGAAGATTTCAATTTGGGTACTTTGAGAGAAAAGAAAATAACACTAATGAGTCTAGGGGGACATTCGGCTATACCAAATGCTCCCTAAAACCGATAGCCCCCTTTGCCCACAGTTCACTATTCGGCCAACTCTTTCAAGTGAGCCTGATACAATTCAAACTCCTCAATTTCCCTCATCTACATCCATTTGACTCCCTCTATCCTTATCCCAAAGAGTCCAATCTAAGCACTCCTCTCCTTGCTTATGGCGTGAAAAAGGAATAAGCAGGAGTGTAATTCCTGTAGCTCGAACACAGGCACTCCCTCTCTGCATGTGGCGTCACTCCTCTGACACCCTAGTGGCGCCTCCTTGCCACTTTACCAAGGTAGTTCTTGTGTCAACCTTCCCAAATAAAATCTCTTAACCCCTCTTTCCCTTAGCTTCACTTCCTTAAATGCCAAAATAAAATTCTTAGCCCTAACTCAGGCCTAACCTAGGGTTATAATTAGACCCCAAAACATGTTAAATGAACATTATAATCAATTCATCACATGCAACACAAGCAAAATGCAAAACCTCATTTTAAGGATGTTACAGTTCTACCCCCTTAAAAATAATTTCGGCCTCGAAATTACCTGATCAGAAGAGTTGAGGGTATTGCTGCCTCATCACATCCTCGGGTTCCCATGTGGCCTCCTTCGTACCATGGTTTCGCCATAACACCTTCACCAAGGGTACTGACTTCCTACGTAGAACTTTGACATCCCGATCTAAGATCTGTACCAGCTCCTCCTCAAAAGACAAGTCCAAGCTCACCTCAATCTCTGTAACTGGCACAACGTGTGATGGATCTGATCGGTAGTGCCTAAGCATCGAAACATAGAAGACATCGTGAATCTGACTTAACTCTGCCAGCAGCTCGAGCTGATAAGCTATCGGTCCTACTCGCTTCAACATCGTGTACGGCCCGATAAACCTAGGGCTTAGCTTCCCTTTCCGTCCAAATCTTAGCACCTTCTTCCATGGTGATACCTTCAGAAAAACTTTATCACCCACTGCATATTCTATATCTCTGCGTTTAAGATCGGTGTAAGACTTCTGCCTGTTCGACACTTCCTTAAAACGAGCCCAAATCACCTTAACCTTATCCTCAGTTTCTGCCACCAACTCCAGACCCAAAACATGCCATTCACCCAACTCTGTCCAACACGTAGGAGTATGACACTTCCGTCCATACAACGCCTCATATGGTGCCATCTGGGTACTCACTTGATAACTATTGTTATAAGCGAATTTCACCAATGGTAGATACTCCTCCCAACTACCACTGAAATCTAGAACACAGCCTCTTAGCATATCCTCTAAAACCTGAATCACCCTTTTAGACTGACCATCAGATTACGGATGAAAAGCTGTGCTAAAATCCAACCTCGTTCCTAAAGCTTGATGCAAAGCTTTCCAGAACCTCAATGTGAGCCTAGGATCCCTATCCGAGATGATTGACACTGGCACTCCATGCAACCTTACAATCTCGGCCACATACAATTTGGCTAACTTCTATAGCGAATAATCAACCCTCACCGGTATGAAGTGAGCTGATTTGGTCAGGAGGTCCACAACCACCCAGACTGAGTCTTTCTTACTGGGCGTTAGGGGTAGCCCACTGACAAAATCCATGGTAATCCTTTCCCACTTCCATTGAGGAATCTTCACCGGCTGAAGTAAACCTGACGGCAACTGATGTTCAGCTTTGACCTGCTGACACGTCAGACATTTTCCCACGCACTCGATCACTTCCTACTTCAACCTCGCCACCGTAATCGCTCGCAAATCTTGGTACATCTTGCTACCTCCAGGATGCATAGCGATGGGCTGCTATGTGCATCCCGAAGAATCCTTTGCCTCAACTCCATGTCCTTCGGCATACAAGCTCTCCCTTGAAAACACGGTACTCCATCGTGAGTCAAGCTGTAACCTTCCAACCCATTACTCTGTACTTGCGACCTCCGAGCATTCAAACCCTCATCCTCTAACTATTTCTTCTGGATCTGCTCAACCCAAGTCGGTTTAACCTGAATTCTGCCAAAAGACTCCCATCGTCATACAAGCTAAGACGAGCAAACATCGCTCTTAAGTCCGCGATCACCTTATGGCTCAACACGTCAGCTACCACGTTAGCCTTGCCCGGATGATACTCTATCAAACAATCGTAGTCCTTTAATAGCTCAATCCATCTGTGCTGCCTTAAGTTCAGATCCTTCTGAGTCAGAAGATACTTCCGGTTCTTGTGATCTATGTAAACTACCGACTTTTCTTCATACAGATAATGCCTTTAAATTTTCAAGGCAAAAATCACCACAGCCAACTCCAAGTCATGCGTCGGGTAGTTACCCTCATGCGGTCTCAACTGTCAAGATGCGTACGCTACTACTTTTCCTTCTCAGATCAAGACACATCCCAAACCAAGATGTGATGCATCGCAATAGACCGTGAATACCTTTCCCGCCTCAGTCACATGCAACCGGAGCTTCGTCGAATCTTCCTCAACTTGTCGAAACTTTCCTGCTGTTTCTCCGTCCACACAAATGGAACTCCTTTCCTCAATAGCTTAGTTAATGGTGCCACGATCAGAGAAAATCCTTCCACAAATCTCTGGTAATACCCTGCCAGACCTAGAAAACTCCAAATTTCAGCCACCGACCTAGGCGGTTTCCAATCCAACACCGCCTCAATCTTGCGGGGTTCCACTCTAATCCTTCAATGGACACTACGTGACCCAAGAAAGTCACCTCCTAAGCCGAATTCGCACTTCATCGAATTTGGCAAATAGTCGCTTCTCCTCGAATTTGCAATACCACCCGCAAGTATGTATCATGATCCTCCTCAGCCTTTGAGTACACCAATATGTCGTCTATGAATACTATGACAAACTGGTCCAAGTACTGCTGACACACCCGATTCATCAAGTCCATGAATGCTGTCGGTGCATTAGTTAACTCGAACGACATTACCAGAAACTCGTAGTGCCCATACCGAACAGAATGTCGTTTTATGCACATCAACCTCTTTCACTTTGAGTTGATGATACCCCGACCTGAGATCTATCTTCGAGAAAACTGATGCACCCTTCAGTTGATCAAACAGGTCATCAATCCGAGGCAACGGATACCTGTTCTTGATCGTCAACTTGTTCAGTTGGCGGTAGTCTATACACATCCGCATTGTACCATCCTTCTTCTTAACAAAGAGTACAGGTGCTCCCCAAGAAGATATGCTTGGTCAAATAAAACCTCAATCCAACAACTCCTGAATTTGGGCCTTTAACTCCACCAATTCCTTTGGCACCATCCTATACGGGGCTATAGACACTGGCGCAGTTTTGGGTAACAGGTCTATACCGAATTCCACTTCTCGATCCGGAGGCAGACCCGAAAGTTCTTCTGGAAATACATCAGTGAATTCCTTTACTGTTCGAACATTCTCCACTGCTAACTCCTTAGCCTTCAAAGCACATACTCGAACCAGAAATGCCTCACAGCCCTTCCTGACCATTTTCTCCGCCTTTAGTGTCGAGACCACATTCGATAGGTACTCCTTCCTATTACCTATCATCACCACCTCCTCACCTTCCATTGTCCTCAACACCATGCGCTTAGCCGCGCAATCCAAACTGGCCTGGTACTTCACCAGCCAATCCATCTCGAGAATCAGATCAAACTCCCCAAACGGCAGTTCCATTAAATTAGCCAAGAACATGACCCTTTGAAGTTCTAGGGGTACCTCCCTATATAGTTTACTTACTTCTATAGAGTGACCTAAAGGGCTTATCACAGTCATCTTCCTAGAATTAATCTTAGAGTCTAAGTTCATAGTTTCCACTATGCTACTGGCTACATACGAGTGCATCGAACCCACATCTATTAAAGCATTATAAGGAAATCCAAAGATTAGGAATGTACCGGTTATGACATCCGGTGCGTCACCTTCCTCTCGACGCCTCACTGCGCAGACTAATCCAGGTTGTCTAGCCTCTGCACCACCTGCACCTCTGCTTGGTGCTCCACGTCCTCTACCAGATCCATTATCTCCTCTAGCAACACCACGGCCCCTCTGTGGCTGCTGAACATCCCTCCTGCTCGAGTACGCTCGATCCCAGGCGCAATCTAGTGGATCGCTTGGACAATCCTCACTCGATGCTCCATCGACCCACACTCAAAACATCCTCTGTTTCCAGTCCAGCATTCCTCCGTGTGAGACTTTCCACATCGAGCACATTGTGGCGGCCACTGAGTATTATCCGTAGTAGGCCTAGCAGCTTGATTCAGCCCATTATATCTACCCCTTTTGTTGGTTCCAGCTAGACCCAGATGATCCAACATTCCTTTTATTCCATCCCCCGTCCTGATTCCGTCCCACAGACTGTTTCACCTCCTCAGTGACTTTGGCCTTTTCCACTAAGACCGCAAACTCTCTCTCCTTGTGGAGCAATCAGCAGCCTCAAATCATCCCTTAATCCATCCTCGAATCTAACACACCGTTCATGCTCCGTAGCTATAATTCCCTGAGCATATCGGCTTAGCCTCAAAAATCCTACCTCGTATTCTGATACAGATTTATTCCCCTGAACCAACCTAAGAAACGCCTTCCTTTGTGCATCAATGTAACTAGACCCAACATATTTCTTCTGATAAGCTACCTTAAAATAGTCCCAAGTGAGGTCATCCACTGTCGCACTATCCCGAACTGTGAGCCACCACTGGTATGACTCATCCCGGAGAAGCGACACTATACCCTTCAGTTTTTCCTCAGCAGTCAGATCCAAGTTATCCATAATTCGTTCGGTCGCTTCCAACCAATACTCAGTCGTATTGGGAGCCACACTAGAAACACCTCAAAATACCTCGGCTCCATTGGCTCGCAGTCGTTCAGATATGGATTTTCGGCCCCGCATTCACACCTACTCCACCACTCTTTCCAACTCGCAAAGATCGCATGACATCGCATCCTCTCGGCTTGATCTTGATACCCAACACCAACAACTGGTGGTGGTGGTATCTCATTCTCAGACCCTTGACTAGACCTAACAGGTTCCGATACGGTTACTCCGCCTCTACCGCGTCCTCGCACATTCTAACCACGTCCCTTAATACTCATGTCTATGGTTGCGGTTTATCTGTTTAAAAGATTTTTATGAATTAGCCTCTATTCCACTTATTACCCACGAATAAATTTTATGTAGAGAAATTTAGTAGTGGTTCTTTCGATCATCACACAGTTTTCAGTTCAATTTCCTACCCTCATTCCACGTGTAGGGGTATTCTCATCATTTCACTACTCGGGGGTATTTTTGTAATTTTAACCTATCGGGGTATTTTAGTAATTAAAACAAGGTTAATTCAAAAACTTTTACAAATCGTAGGTATTTTCAAAAATTTTTCGAAATAGGGGTGTTTTGGTAATTTCATAAACCAGGGGTATTTTCATAATTTTTCATGATTTAGGGGTATTTTCAAAAAAATTTCAAGATATGGTTTAAGGTGATTTTACAAAATAAAGGTATTTTGAAAATTTTCAATTCAAGGGTACCTCGGCAATTCTCCATACTAAGGGCATTTTGGTAATTTTACAAGTCAGGGGTAATTTGGTCATTTTTCAAATCAGGGGTACTCTGGTCTTTTTCCAAATCAGGGGTACTGTGGTAATTTCAAAACTAACATTTAAAGTGTTTCAAAACAAAACGGCTGGTCCCTTTCGGGTTTTAGTTATGAAGTTTAGCCTGTGAATAAGTCGTCTTGGCTGGGGTGAACCATCGCTACGCACCAGGTAGGATTCGGGTGAAGAGGAGGTGAGTCACTAGGACAGCTTAAATACCAAGCTCCTCCCTGAATCCACTCCTAGACATGCGCACAACGGTTACCACACCATTGGCTCAAGGACGTACTCACAGGTTTGTTTAGTGGATCATTAAGTCTTATGTACTTGAGTTGGGGTAAACTATTCCTAGGGTTCAATAATTCCTATTCTACTAATCTACGATCCCGAAATACCCTTTTCCCCCACATATAAATCACACAATAGTCAGAAGTACTTACCTGGGCGGATTGGCGCCGAAGACTCGGTGCCATGCTGTTCAACCTATGCATTTCCAACCAAGAACATTTAAAACCCTACTTTAAAACGTTTTGGGCCTCGGGCCCATAGTCGAGCCTTTGAACTTGGCCTGATACCAAAATTGTAATACCCCAAACCCGTCATCACAACATATCCGGATCTGGCATGTCACGGAGTGAAAATATCTTTTTTTTCTTTTTAAAACGAAAGTTTGCCAGATAATTTTCTTAGGAAACCCTTTTTATAAATCCTTACTTATAGTCTAATTATTGTTACAATTTTTTAGAAACCATTCAAGTTATCTTTGTTATCATATGTTGAGTGATGTTACCCGATGGCAACGCTTTAAAGAAAAACAAAGGAGTTATAGTTTTGAAAACATTGCGTTTTGCCGATTAATTAGTAAAATCGTTTATCCCACATAGTTAAAATAATAGCAAAGATGAAAATAACCAAAACAAATCTTAGCGGCCTTATTACATAACCCAAAACCAAAATTTAAAATTTAAATAGTATATAAGAATTCAGAGTCCAACGAACATGCATGGCCACCTCGAGTCCTCCCGGCTCCATCTCCGTAATCTATTCACCTGCAAAATATAAGGGAAGGGGTGAGTCACCAAGACTCAGTGTGTAAATCCCCAACCCGATAGTGCATTCACTTACACAAGTTATCAGTAAAACATGCAAACCATGCAAAACATGCAACCCATAACCTAGCCATCCAAACACCTTTAACTACCCCTGTGGTCAAAACCACCGTGGTCAAAACCACTAGTGACCGTAGTCACAAATGTATCGGTGTGGTCAAAACCACGATGACCGAAGTCACAAATCAAGTGATGGGGCCAACCCATCGTGTGGTCAAAACCATCGACAAGTCACAAATCGGTATGTGGTCAAAACCATCGTGGTCAAAACCACTAGGACTTAGTCATAAACAAGACAACCCGTCATGTGGTCAAAACCAACAAATCCAAAATAAATCATCCCCTCCTCTCATCAAACCCATCATCATGTTCATAACATACATGCCATAGTATCAAATAATCATGCCAAATATCATATAACACAAATCCAACGAATCATGATGATGTATACTAAGGATCGCATAATAGGGGACTTACTCGGCATCCAAGCTTATGCCCACAAGACAAAGGAACTAATATCAAGGGTTATACAGTAACATATTGAGCATTATTAAACTAATAAAGTGTGTAAGTGTTTACACACCTGACTATACGCAAAATCCCGAAACTATGCGATTCTACGAGATCTCAAAACGTAAGCCCTTACTCCACCTACAATCGGCCAACACCACCTTTTAGATTTAAATCCATTTGGCTTATTCACAAATCTCGAAGGATGAATCGTACAAGGTTAATTCCTTACCTTAGTGTCGATTTGGTCTCCTACCAAATCCCGAAACCACACACTAAGGCCCCTTGCAATTGGCCACACCCTTAATCGGCTAACAAATCTTCTAACTTCACTTTATTCGGCTACTTCCTTTCCTCCTACAATCGGCTTAACACATCATTAGAGAACTAAAGGCCATTCAGCCATACCATGAATCCAAAACCAAAAGAGTTTGACACCTTCTTACCTTATTCAATGATTCTACTTCTATACACCAAAGATCTAAGACACTCTAAATGGAAGGATTAGATTCGGCTCTTAATCCCAAAGATCCTAGGAGAAATTGATTTCCAACAAGGGTTAGGAATCATGTCAACAAATACCGAAATTCAACTTTTATCCCTATGTGAGTTGACAGAGAAAAGGAAAAAGAAATAATAGAAATTTGGCCAAGAACACTTACCCTCTTCAAATCTGATTAAAGAAGAACCCGAAGAAGATCCACTCTTGGTTGATATTCGGCCAACATAACACTAGAATAAAGAAGGAGATTCGGCCAAGATGAATGAGAGGACTTTCGGCACAAAGGGGTTTGAAAGAGAGAAAAGAAAAGGTGAGTGTAAAGGGTTCGGCTATGGTGTTTTCGGCTTGAGCAAAATAGGAAGAAAAAGAGAGGGATGAGGGAGATGAAGATTTCGGCTAGGTACTTTGAGAGAAAAAGAAAATAACACTAATGAGTCTAGGGGGACATTCGGCTATACCAAATACTCTCTAAAATCGATAGCCCCCTTTGCCCACAGTCCACTATTCGGCCAACTCTCTCAAGTGAGCCTGATACAATTCAAACTCCTCAATTTCCCTCATCTACATCCATTTGACCCCCTCTAACCTTATCCCGAAGAGTCCAATCTGAGCACTCCTCTCCTAGCTTGTGGCGTGAAAAAAGAATAAGCAGGAGTGCAATTCCTGCAGCTCGAACACAGGCACTCCCTCTCTGCATGTGGCGTCACTCCTCTGACACCCTAGTGGCGCCTCCTTGTCCCTTTACCAAGGTAGTTCTTGTGTCAACCTTCCCAAATAAAATCTCTTAACCCCTCTCTCCCTTAGCTTCACTTCCTTAAATGCCAAAATAAAATTCTTAGCCCTAACTCAGGCCTAACCTAGGGTTATAATTAGACCCCAAAACATGTTAAATGAACATTATAATCAATTCATCACATGCAACACAAGCAAAACGCAGAACCCCATTTTAAGGATGTTACATCTTTATTCAAAAAACAAATTTATATTTTAAAGATATGTTTGTTATATCAAAATAATTTAACAAATAAAGCAAGTTCAACAATCTCACCCTTTTTTGATATAACAAAATATTTTGGTAAATTCGTTTTTGAATTTGTTACTCCCCGTTTTAAAGTTCAATTTGAATCAATGACTTGATTTTTTGTGAAATTTTGGAAACAAGGATTTGACATTAAAAAATAGTCACTTGATGTTGGTTTTGAAAGATTAGTCATAAAATCAACCAAATACCAATGATTTATCTTTCTCTTCTCTTCTTTCCCTTTTTGTTATATCAAAATTAACAAATAAAGATTAAGAGAAAGAGTTTGTTAGTCCAATAAAAGAGTAAATAATTAAAAATCAAAGAACTAACATAGATGTATCAAAATAAACCAACAAGTATATACAAATAAGATATCAAAATAAACATTAAGTTCTAACACAGAGATGGGAAAATGTGCAATGAAGATGAGTGAGATGCATGAGAAAATGAAATACATGCATCCTAGTCTCTTTGAGGTGGAAGAGGAGAAGGGAATAGATACATTATAAATACAATATTTTCCTCCATCCTAAACATCCTAGAGTCTAAACCATGAACATTATCATTAACACTCTTAAAGGCATCATCTACCTGAGTGTTGAAACCCCTAAACTCATCAATCAATGAGGTAATTGCACCAAGGATGACGATAGACATTTCATCGGAGAGACGCTAAGCAGACGATTGAGTGGAGGAAGATGCTAGTGAAGGGTCTTGGTCTTCTTCAAGTTCTTCATTATGATCGTCTTGAGGAACATGGTAAACATCTTTAACCCAAGTGTTGGTAGCAAGATCCAGTTTAAAACCAGCTCTATGAAGGGTAGAAAAATAATTGGTTTATGTTTAATGGCCAAAAGAGGATTGACATTTGTGGGGATGTTAAGACATTTGAAAATATATGACAAGAATGTACTAAAGAATAGAGAGCTTACTCTCAAGCTTTTGACCAAGATGTTTGGTAATGTCATTGAATAAAATTAAAGCCAAATCCGGATGCCTATTGCTATGAAATGAATCAATCCACCAATAGTCGGTATATCGAAGAACGACATGTTTTGAAATAAGACGTAATATCCATGTAATTATAAAAAGAAAAATACGATCATGGACATCTCGCTCAGATGCAAACGAGCGTCGAACGTTCAAGGCTGAATTATAAAGGCCTTTCTCATTCGACTCACCCCATAGAGGAAGTTTCAAAAATTCATCAAAATTTTCTAAAGTGAGATGAATAGGAGTATTTATAAGAAAAGAATATATAGCAACAACCATCTCACCGGACTCATCATGTTTAAGTCTTGCATTTGAATAAAATATTTGAACAAGATTAGAATGAATTTTGAAAAAAAATTGAACCATTGTCATTCGGTTAAAGTTTGGAGAAATGGAAAATTGATTTTGGCAAAAAAAAACTCAATATCAAGGGTGCCAGAAACATTAACATTTCGTTTTAGAAAATATTGATTAAAACGACAAGAGTCATGGTTATATCTAAAACAATTATCAAAAGAATTGGGTTGTCCACTAGAAGAAGATGAATGACTGGGACGAAGGCATTTCCTAACCGACATTCTAACTAACTAAACAAGAGTGACCATATTAGCACTTAAAATCTAGTTGGGGAATTTTATCGAACACTTTGTGGGCAATAAGTTTGAAGAAAAATTTTAAGAGTTTGTTTAAAAATAGGCAACCACCTACATGAAAACACATATATATGTTCCGAATCAACCCAAAAATACAATTTCTAATCAACAATTTAAAAAGAAGTCCATAGATTTTGTAGTAGAAAAATAAGAGTTTTACCTCGAAATTTCTTTGAAATTGTGAAAAATGAGAGCAAACTTGAAAAATCCTTGCATAAGATGATAATATAGGTTGATTTGAGCCAAGATTTTAAAGAGAAGTTGAAAAAATTGAAGATTTTAAAGAATGGGTTGAGAGGGTTTTGAAAAAAAAAATAAAAACTTTAAGGTTTTTCTAAATCAGTTCAAAACACATTGCATGTACTTTAAAAATCCCCCAAGTATCGATACTTTTTAGGAAAGTATCGATAATTTTTAAAAAGTATCAATAAATTGTATCGGTATTGATACCAAATGCTGAAACTATTCTTCAAAGTGCAAAAAATTTTCCCAACATGAATTTTAAGTTATAACTAGTTCTATACTAACTTAGGATGAGTTAATAACAATTTATAATGAGTTCATATGCTTGCATATTCCAAAATTGAGTATGATGCATATGAAACATAGAGGATTGTGAGGTATGCAAAATTGAACATTCTTATCAAACAAAGTCTAATGGAGCACATTCAAAGGTATTTAAAATTTTATGCTAGACAATACTGATCAAAATAGATTAATTATGCAACAACTAACTCCCCTTAACTAATTGCATATAGACGTCATAAAAATCATGCATAAATACTTTTGCAATCAATTTTCAGTCCTAAAACATTTTGAAAACAACAAAGTGAAAAAAAAAATCATTTGAACACAAAATTAAGGCAATGTAGTAATACCTAATTTTCTCTTAAGTATCCAAAATCTTTCTTTGTCTAAAGGTTTTGTAAAAATATCAGCTAATTGATTTAAGGTGTCAACATACTCTAGAACAATCTTTCCTTTTTGGACATGATCTCTAATGAAATTATGTCTAAGCTCAATATGTTTAGTTCTAGAATTTCGGATGGAATTTTTAGTGAGACAAATAACACTAGTATTGTCACACTTGATAGGAATGGTATCTATATCAATTCCATAGTCCTTAAGTTGTTGTTTCATCCATAAAACTTCAGCACAACAACTACCGATAGAAATATATTCTGCTTCGGTGGTGGACAATGCAAAACTATTTTGTGTCTTTGAAAACCATAATACAAGTATGTTGCCTAGAAATTGAAAAGTATCAGAGGTACTCTTCCTATCTAGTTCGTATCCTCTAAAATTTGCATCTGAGAATGCATGCAAGCTAAAGGATGAGTCGCTACGATACCAAATGCCTAAATTAGGAGGGTCTCTAAGGTATCTAGATATTCTCTTCAAGGCTTGTAAATGTGATTCTTTAGTATATGATTGAAATCTAGCAAACAAGCAAACACTAAACATGATATCGGGTCTACTTATGGTAAGATAAAGCAAAAAGTCAATCATAGACCTATATAACTTTAAATCAACACATTTGTCTTCCTCATCTTTGACAAGTTTTGTAAAAGAGCTCATAGAAGTAGCTTGTTGTAGCGCCCCAAAAATGAGGGGTTGGTAGTTTTCCTTAATTTCCATGTTGTGCTTGAATGGCTAGCTATTTGAGTGTATTTGGGGGTTCTAAGGAGGCTTGGGTTCAAGTCTGAACTATGGAAAAATTTTAGCTTTTGCTCATAAAGGGAAGCTAGCAGTTAGTAATAGGACTTATGTATAACTATGTGTGTTTTGTGACACAAGAGAGTTTGTGGTGTAATAGCAAAGTGGTGCCACTTAGGGAGCAGGGAGGTGGCGTCATTAGCAGGCAAGGGAGTCCAAGGTTCGAGTAGTGGCATAGTATTTTATTGGGGTATTTATTTTGCAGATTGGACGGCCAGAGTTTGTGTTGGATTTGAACTCTAGCTTTGGGGAGTTTGAACTGGTCTTGTGAGATGGTTGTGGAGGAAATCAAGGAGAGATTGTAGGAGCTTATCTTAGAGAAAATTTAGGATGAGATTGAGGAGTTATCAGGGAGAAAAGTTAGGAGCTGAGAAGTGTGAAAAGTTGTTGTCATTTTGGGAAGTGGGAAGTGTATAAATTCGGCTTAGGAGCGTAGATGAATGCCGTTTTGGGGTCTTTTAGGGGGTATTACGAATTTTTATTGTAGCTTTCGGCATTTGGAGAGTTTTGCAAATAGGTCATTGTTTCTTTTCTTTACCGAATATCCTGTAGTTACCCTCACACAAGCACATTTGATCTTTTTCTTTTCTTGTTGTTACCTTTTCCAAACCCTCTAAAGCCGAATAACTCCACCCTCTTTTTGTCGAAATTCTTTTTATGCTGTCACTATTTATTCAACCTAGCCGATTCTTGTGTAACTAATTTACTCTTTTAATTGATCTTGCTGAAACCGACTTCTCCTCTCCTCACTCTTTCTAAATCAATTTTGGTAGGGGATTGATATCGAATCTTAGTTCTTCAGATCTCTGTCGAATTACCCTGTATGCGTTTCAAGATTTAGGTAAGTATTCTTCATGTTTGGTTTTGAAGGTTGGTCGAATGGTCGTAAGTAATGTAAGGGTGACTTAAGATAGATATAAATCACTTATGGTTCAGTTTTTAATAATTAAGATTGATGCAAATTTAAGAAGTACCCGTGATTAGTGATCAAGGAAAAGCTATTAAGGCTTGGTGTTTTAAGAAGGTTCAGGTGAGACTTCGGTTTTTTGTAAAGTATTATATAAGTATATGTGATTAATAATTGAGTGACATTGTTTGTAGGATCGTGGCTAAGGAGATCACAGCGACGTTTTGTTCTCATGTGTGTACATACACTATACACACACAATGGATTGGGAAATCCCGAATTCCCAAAAGTTTGGCTTTGGTAGTCTTACGAGTGTGCGAACACTCATATGAGGGAAATGAATCGATAATATAGACCCCGTGAGTGATCTCATGGACTTGGGTCGTATTGTGGCCAACTGTGTAACGACTCGAATTTAGGCCTAGTAGAATTGAGCCCATTGGGCCTTAGGCGTTGGAGCGTTTAAAATTTTTTTGAGAACATGAGAACGGCATTAGTGCAAGTTGAACCTATTAGGTGAGTGATTTTGGAAGGTTAGGGGGCTTCTATGAAGTCCTGAGATCAAACCTAGGCTTTAGGAAAATTTTGGTTTTAGGTGAATAAAACCCTGGGAGTTAGTAGGTAGGCTTTAAGAATAAAATATGGAGAAGAATGACACAAGAAGAGATAGTGGCCTAGTGGCAAGTGGCGCCACTTAGGGAGGAAGGGAGTGACGGCACACAAGGAAGCAAGGGGTCCAAGGTTCAAGTCTTGGCACTTGCAATTCTTTTAGATTATTTTTTTAAATGGATTTAGACTTTATCCATAGACTTATCTTTAATTGCTCATGTTTTAAGACACAAGATGAGTTGGTGGCTCAGTGGTGTGGTGTAACATCCTGAAAAGGGCTTATGCATTTTCGGGTTAATTGTACGAAGTGACATGTTTTATGTATTAAGAATAAATTTTGAACATTTTTGGAAACCTGAAAAATGTATGGAAATGCTAAGTTAAAAAGAGGAAAGTGAACATTTATGGAAACTAGGAAAATGATTTAGAAATGATTCAAAAGAGGAAAGTGAACATTTCTGGAAACTTGGAAATGTAAGGAAATGTCAAGTTTAAAGAGCCAAACAAAATTTTTGGAAACTTAGAAATGACTTAGAAATGTCGAGTTTTAAAGTTTAAAAGAGGAAATTAAGGCAAGGTGGCCTTAAGAGAAAAAGTATGTGAAATTTGACACACAAACAGGCTTGGAAAAGTGGCCTGAAGATGCCACTTAGGGCCTCTGGAAATGGCGCCACATGCAAGGGTGTTGGGCCTAAGTTCGAGTCACATGGGAAGCAAATAAAAGAAGTTTTATTTTTGCTTCTAGAAGCACAGAGGTGGATGGCACAAGGCTTGCAAAAGAGGAGTTTCATTCTCTTTTAAATTCGGCTAATTAGGGGATAAATAAAGGATTTTGTTTTGGATTATTTCTAAGAGATAATAAGGATTATTCTTTATTTTTTAAAAATTAAAGAGATAAAGTTATCACATAAGGAAGAGTGGTGGCCAAGCAAAGGATTCTTGGCCTAGTAATTTCGGCTATAAAAGGAAGAGAATAGGGCTACTCATCAAATTTTCTTCCTCCTCTTCTCTCTGCCAAATTTTTCCCTAGCAAAATCCTCTCCTCTCTTTTATTTTGTCAAATCGAATATACCAATAGTCTCTAGTGAAATCAATTTCTTTTAAGCCTCAAAAGCCGAATCTTTGTGACTCCAAGCAAGGGTGTAGTCAACTGAGGTATTAAGGTAAGAAAATTGGATTTTGTTGTTAAGTTTCTTTTCATCGAGATCTAGAAACTGATCCCTTTGTTGTCTCTTGGCCGAATATTAAAGGAGGAACTCCGGGATTTTTGATAGTTGTCGACTTCAAGAGAAGGGATTTTTCGGGATTTAAAGCTTCAAGGTAAGACATCTGATATTCGGCCATAGGCCAATTAATGATGATTAAGTGTTAAAAATCAATCTAACATGTGCTTATAGGATTTTCGACAGCATTAAGAAAGCAACGATCTATTTCGGGATTTAAGATTTGGAAGGTAAGCATATAGGTATGTTCGGCCAAGGCTTGATTTGGTATTTAGATCTATTCTTTAATTTGTTTAAAAAGCCGGAACTAACCCCTGATAAGATTTAGTGCTTGGCCGAATACAAGAAGAAGCATAGCAGCAATTTCGGGATTTGAATAATCATCAAATCGGCACCAAAGGGATTAAGGATCTAAGCATTAGATCAAGCTTTTCGGGATCTCAAGAAATTGTAAAAGCAAATCAGGTGTGTACCCCACACTATATCATATTATGTTTTATGGCTACGTTTAATTAATATATGTGATATTAAGAATATGAAAGTGGCTAAGGTACCATGTTATGGTACAAAGTACTCAGCACATTTCCTACTCCTACTAGGATTATGAAATATGTTAATTGTAACATGAGAATAAGAATAAGAATGTGAACTCCGCATATTTATGCATATTACTATTATATGGGGCATATGGGTTTATTTTGGGGAAGTGAATGTGGTGACCTAAGACCACAAACACGGTGACCTAAGACCGTGATATCTGAATATGGTGACCTAAGACCACGAGAATCAATGTGGTGACCTAAGACCACGTAAATCTAAATGTGGTGACCTAAGACCACGAATACGGTGACCTAAGACCGTGATATGGAGTGTAGCGAAAGGAGGGTCGACTTAGTAGTCCCCACGGTATATAGGTTGGTACGGGAGAGTGTAGCGGATGGCTTAATAGGTTTGGGTTTTGGGAATGCATCATAATTTGTATGCTATGATATGAATGTGTAATAATTGTTATGCCTGTTTCGATTATGATTTAGTGTTGTGTACACATTGAGTCTGTTGACTCACCCGCTAGGGACCATGTTTGGTGATGAATAGTGATGGACCGGACGGCAGAACTTGTGGTGGCCATGCTCAACTTAGAAGTTTTATTTTAATGGACATTTTATTTCATTTAAGTACTTTGGACTATTTGGATTTGTTTGATGTAATAAGGTCATAAGGCCATGGTGAACCATTTTATTTCTGTTTATTGTTTAATTATGTTACAAATTTTTATTGAGTTAAAGACTAAGTAATTCATTTTTTTAATATACTCTATATGTTTTATCACTTAATATTAAAAAGGGGTTTTCAAAATAAAATTTAATCCGTTTCAACACAAGCCCAACCCAAAACAATATTTTTTTTTTTAGAATCACACAAGTTTTCTCTAAGTTACAAAAGAACTTGAAACCAGTTTACTTGAGGAACATACCAAATCTGGTCAAAGCTCGTGGGCCAGGTTTGGGGTGTTTCAGTTTGGTATCAGAGCCCAGTTTTAAACTCTCGGCCTGTGGGCTAAGGCCCAAAACGTTTTCAAATCGAGCCCAAATAAGCTTTATAAAGTATCTTATGAAATAAGTAGGTTTTTCGGCATGGCACCTAAGTCTCCAACCATGATCCGGCAGTAAGTACCCCTAACTATCTGTGATTATGTGAATTATAGAAGGGTAGAAAAGAATGGAACGAGAATAGCATGATAGGAACTTGAACCCTAGGATTAGTCTACTCAAACACAAATACATAAGACTTAATGCACTCAACAAACCTATGGCTAAGTCAACCAAGTTAGGGTGTGGTAACCCCAATGCGCATGTCTAGGATTGGATCCAAAGAGCTCGGTATTTAAGCGCCCTAGTGACTCACCTCCTCTTCGCAGAATCCTACGATGCGTAGCTTCGGTTCACCCTAATCCGTAGGGGCTCAGAGGGTGTGGCAACCTCATGCGCATGTTTAGGAATGGTTTGATGGGAGCTCGGTATTTAAGCGATCCGCGTGACTCACCTCCTCTCCACTGAATCGTGCACAGTGCGTAGCTTTGGTTCACCCCGACCAATAGGACTCGGTCATAGGCTAAACACAATAACTAAAACCTGAAAAGGGAACTAGTCGTGTTTTTATGCAAACCCAAATTAAAAAAAAATTTGACAACCCACTCTTTTGAACTGAGAAAATTGTTATTTTCGAAAAAAATTTTCTCAAAAACTTCTAGTTTACAAAATTACTAAAATACCCCTAGTGGTAAAATTATAAAAATGCCCTTGGTTTATAAAATGTCCAACTACTCAACAGTTTTGCCAAAATTTCATTATTTTATTAATGTTCAAAGACCCTAATTTGCAAACTATCAAAAATACCTTAATTTTGGAAAAACTACAAAATTGCCATTAACTTACAAAATTACCAAAATGACCCTGATTTCCAAGATTTTTGCAACACCACCGTTTTGGAAAGTACAATTCTAAAAAAGAACCCTCAAAGTTTTGCAACTTCTGAAATATCCCTAATTTATTAAAATTTTACAATTTACCCTGCTTGTGGAAAAATTACCAAAATACCCCAAGGTCCAAAATTTTGAAATACCTCGATTTTAAAATTTTCCAAAATACCTCGAATTTAAAAATACCAAAATACTTTGTGACAAAATCACCAAGGAACTTTTTTTGAAAAATTACGAAAATACCCCTGGGTAGTGAAAAAATAACAACAATGAAAACTACAACATTTCTCTGAATGAACGAAGGTTCATAATTATTTGATGGATGTATGAATGAATGAAAAGGCTGTGTTCATGTATGAATACGAAAGAACCACTCCTAAATTCCTTTTCATAAAATTTCTTCACGGGTAATCAAGTGAAACAAAAGTACTAATTCATAAAACTTCTTAATCAGATCTCGACGTTAGAAATGAGCTCTAGAGGATGTGGTTGTCGTGGACGCGGTAGAGAAAGAATGACTAGGTCAGAACCCGTTAGATCGGGTCAAGGGTCTGATAATGAAGTACCACCGCCACCACCACCCCTAGCTGTTGGTGTTGAGCAGCCAGCTCAAACGGAGGATGATGCTGTGTCGCAGGTGGTGCTGCGAGTTTTGGAGTTAGTGGCTGGTGCAGGAGGGAATTCGGGAAATCGAAAGTCTGTGCCTGAACGGCTTCAAGCTAATGGAGCTGAAATATTTCGTGGAGTATCTGGTGTGGCACCCAGTATAGTTGAGTACTGGTTGGAAGCAACTGAGCGCATCATGGATGAGTTTGATCTGACCCCTAAAGAGAAGTTGAAAGGAATGGTGGCACTATTACGCGATGAGGCGTATCAATGGTGGTTAACTGTTTGGGATGGTGCCACAGCGAGGACTTGACACAGGACTATGTTAAAGAAGCTTATCAAAAGAAGTATGTTGGAACCGTATATCGATGAGCAAAGGAAAGCATTTCGAAATTTGGTTCAAGGGAACAAGTCTGTGGCAAAATATGAGGTCAATTCTCGAGGTTGAGCCAGATGCTCGAGGAGTAGTGGCAATCGAGCATGAGCTACCGTGTCCGCTTTGAGGACGAACTAAGAGATGATCTGAGATTGTTAATAGCACCGCATCAGGAGCGGGAATTTTCTGCTTTGGTGGAAAAGGCTAAAGTGGCTGAAGGAATTAAGGATTCTACAAAGCAGACTGTGGCTTGGAATAGGCCCAAAAGAGGTTTTAGATCATCTGGAAAGGTTCATAAGAGG
Organism: Gossypium rotundifolium; assembly: GCA_025506655.1. Classification (NCBI taxonomy): domain Eukaryota; kingdom Viridiplantae; phylum Streptophyta; class Magnoliopsida; order Malvales; family Malvaceae; genus Gossypium; species Gossypium rotundifolium. The sequence continues at coordinate 114,068,558 of CP106727.1, read as the reverse complement.
CCTAGAGTTTATGGGCCACGAGGTCAGCAAGTTGGTTCTGGAGGGCAGTACCATCCTTGTGATGTGTATGGAAAGAAGCACTTAGGAGAGTGCTGGAAGAAAACTGGAGGATGATTTAGGTGTGGGTCCAAGGACCATGTGATCAAGGATTTTCCTAAGCAAACAGATGAAAGTCGACCAGCAGCTCAGAATGTTAGTCAGGCTGGTAGAGGAGGACAGCAACTTCAACGAGGTCGTGGTTCGAGCAATAGAGGTAATGGTGCTAGCAGAGGCCGTGGAACACAGGGCAGAGGTGCTGCTAATGCTGAGGCAAGGCAACATGGTTTGGTTTATGCAGTTCACCGGAGGGAGGATGGAGACGCGTCGGATGTTATAATTGGTACGTTCTTTATTTTTGGCAAGCCCTATTTTGCTCTAATTGATTTGGGCTCGACCCATTCTTATGTTGCATGTAGTATAGTGGAAACATTAGGCCTAGACTCTGAACTTTTTGATAGGCAGATAACTGTAGTAAGCCCATTAGGCCAAACTGTAGTAGTTGATAAGATCTTTCGAAATGTACCCCTAGAGATTCAAGGATTGAACTTTCGGGCTGACTTAATGGACTACCCTTTGGAGAGTTTGAACTTGTACTCGGAATGGACTAGCTAGTAGAGCACTGAGTCGTGTTGGATTGTGCGACTAAACAAATAGAACTAAGGACCCCGGAGGATGAAGTAGTAGTAATGATCGAACAAATGAGAAATTATCTGTCTAACGTAGTTTCGACGTTAAAGGCTGAGAAAATGGTTAGGAAAGGGTGCAAGGCATTCCTAGCCTTCGTAAGTGCGTTGGGTGGAAAGGAAGAAGGTGTTAATAGAGTTAGAACGGTAAAGGATTTTGAAGATGTGTTTTTGGAGGAATTACCAGAAATACCCCTAGATAGGGAAGTGGAATTTGGAATAGATTTGCTGCCGAAAACAGCTCTTGTGTCAATTGTCCCGTATCGAATGGCACCAAAGGAGTTGGTTGAGCTCATGGCTCAAATCCAAGAATTGCTGGATCGTGGGTTCATTCGACCCAGTGTGTCTCCATGGGGACCACCGGTTCTATTTGTGAAGAAGAAGGACAGAACTATGCGTATGTGCATAGATTACCTTCAGTTGAACAAGCTAACCATCAAGAACAAGTATCCTTTGCCAAGGATCGATGAATTGTTCGATCAGCTGAAGGGAGCCGCAGTATTCTCGAATATAGACTTAAGGTCAGGATATCATCAATTAAAGGTGAAGGAGGCAGATATCCATAAGACAGCTTTTAGGACAAGATACGGCCATTTTGAGTTTATCGTAATGCCGTTTGGGTTGACGAACGCTCCAGCCGCATTCATGGATATGATGAACAGAATTTTTCAACCCTACTTGGATAGGTTCTTCGTAGTGTTCATCGACGATATTTTGGTGTACTCTAAGTCTGAAGAGGAGCATGATGAGCATTTTCGAGTTGTGTTGCAAGTATTACGGAGAAGAAGCTCTATGCCAAATTCAACAAGTGTGAATTTTGGCTTAAGGAGGTGGCATTCTTAGGGCATGTGGTATCCGTAGAGGGAATAAGAGTGGATCCTAGGAAGATAGAAGCAGTGCTGGATTGGAAACCACCTAGGTCCGTGGCTGAGATCTGAAGTTTCTTAGGTTTGGCCGGCTATTATAGGAGGTTCGTGGAAGGATTCTCATCATTAGCCGCACCTTTGACAAAGTTATTGAGGAAGGAAGTATCATTTGAATGGACGGATAAGCAACAAGAGAGCTTCGAAAAGCTTAAGAAGGTGTTGACGGAAGCTCTAGTGTTAATTCAACCAGAGGCAGGAAAGGATTTTGTGGTGTACTATGACGCTTCGCATACGGGATTAGGATGTGTCCTAATGCAAGATGGAAAAGTAATCGCTTATGCGTCTCGGCAGTTAAGGCCGCATGAAGTTAACTACCTAACCCATGACTTAGAATTGGCAGGAGTGGTTTTTGCCCTTAAGGTGTGGAGGCACTACCTCTATGGTGAAAGGTCAGTGATCTACACAGACCACAAGAGCCTAAAGTATTTGTTGACTCATAAGGAGTTGAACTTGAGGCAGCGAAGGTGGGTAGAGTTGTTGAAGGATTATGACTGCTCGATAGAGTACCACCCTGGCAAGGCAAATATAGTGGCTGATGCCCTAAATCAGAAGGTTGTGTCGAACCTAAGGGCTATGTTCGCACACTTGAGTCTGTATGATGACGGAAGTCTATTGGCAGAGTTGCCAGTCAAGCCCACATGGCTGAATGAGGTGAAAAGGGGACAGTTGGCTGATAAGGACCTAAGTGCTAAGTTACAGCAAGTACTGAATAGAGAGTTAAAGGATTATGGCGTTGATGATGAAGGAGTATTGTGCTACAAAGGAAAGGTCTGTATGCCAAGAGATGAGAAGTTAAGACAGAGGATTTTTCGGGAAGTGCATAGTAGCCATTATGCTATGCACCCCGGAGGTATTAAGTTGTACAGAGATCTAAGAGAACAATTTTGGTGGCCTGATCTTAAACAAGAAGTTACTAAATTCGTGGGAAATTGTCTGACGTGTCAGCAAGTTAAAGCTGAACACCAAGTTCCATCAGGATTACTTCAACCAATTGAGATTCCACAGTAGAAGTGGGAAAGAATTACCATGGACTTCATTAGTGGGCTTCCCCTTACGCCTACTAAGAAGGACTCGGTATGGTGATCGTGGACCATTTGACCAAGTCCATGCATTTCATTCCTAAGAGTTGACTATTCTCTTCAGAAGTTGGCCAAGTTATATGTAGCAGAAATTGTGAGGTTACATGGAGTACCGGTATCGATCATCTCCGATAGAGACCCAAGGTTTACGTCTCAGTTTTGGAAAGCACTTCATCAAGCTTTAGGAACTAAGTTGGACTTCACTACGGCTTTTCATCCACAATCAGACGGGCAGTCTGAACGGGTTATACAAGTGTTGGAGGATATGTTGAGAGGCTGTGTGATGGATTTTCGAGGAAGTTGGGAAGATTACTTGCCTTTAGCAGAGTTTGCCTACAACAACAGCTATCAGGCTAGCATTCGGATGGCACCATATGAAGTGTTGTATGGTCAAGTGTCGAACTCTTACTTGTTGGACTGAGTTAGGAGAACGTCGAGTTTTGGGTCCAGAGTTAGTGGTAGAAGCTGAAGAGAAGGTTGAGATAATTTGGGCACGGTTAAAGGAAGCCGCTGATAGGCAGAAGTCGTACGCAGACCTTAAGCGGAAGGAAATAGAGTTTGAAGTGGGAGACCAAGTGTTTTTGAAAGTCTCGCCTTGGAAGAAGGTGATGAGGTTTGGTCGGAAAGGGAAGCTAAGCCCAAGGTTTATAGGGCCCTATCAAATACTGAAGCGAGTTGGACCAGTGGCATACCAGTTAGAGTTGCCACCAGAGTTACAGCAGATACACGACGTATTCCATGTATCCATGCTACGTCGTTACCGATCGGATCCATCTCATGTGGTACCAGTTGAAGAAGTGGAGCTAAGGCCAGACTTATCCTACGAGGAAGAGCCGATTCAGATATTGGAACGTGATGTGAAGGTACTACGGAGGAAGTCAGTTCCTCTAGTCAAAGTGTTATGGCGCAATCATGGATCGGAGGAAGCTTCGTGGGAGCTAGAAGAAGCGGTCTGACGAAATACCCTCAATTATTTTAGTTAGGAAATTTCGGGACGAAATTATTTTAAGGGGTAGAATCAGAACATCCCGAAAAGGGCCTATGCATTTTCGGGTTAATTGTACAAGTGACATGTTTTATGTGTTAAGAATAAATTTTGAACATTTTGGAAACCGAAAAATGTATGGAAATGCTAAGTTAAAAGAGGAAAGTGAACATTTATGAAAACTAGGAAAATGATTTAGAAATGATTCAAAGAGGAAAGTGAACATTTCGAAACTTGGAAATGTAAGGAAATGTCAAGTTTAAAGAGCCAAATGAAAATTTTTGGAAAGTTAGAAATGACTTAGAAATGTCGAGTTTTAAAGTTTAAAAGAGGAAATTAAGGCAAGGTGGCCTTAAGAGAAAAAGTATGTGAAATTTGACATACAAACAGCTTGGAAAAGTGGCTCAAGATGCCACTTAGGGCCTCTGAAATGGTGCCACATGCAAGGGTGTTGGGCCTGAGTTTGAGTCACATGGGAAGCAAATAAAAGAAGTTTTATTTTTGCTTCTAGAAGCATAGAGGTGGACGGCACAAGGCTTGCAAAAGAGGAGTTTCATTCTCTTTTAAATTCGGCTAATTAGGGGATAAATAAAGGATTTTGTTTTGGATTATTTCTAAGAGATAATAAGGATTATTCTTTATTTTTTTAAAAATTAAAGAGATAAAGTTATCACATAAGGAAGAGTGGTGGCCAAGCAAAGGATTCTTGTCCTAGTAATTTCGGCTATAAAAGGAAGAGAATAGGGCTACTCATCAAATTTTCTTCCTCCTCTTCTCTCTGCCAAATTTTTCCCTAGCAAAATCCTCTCCTCTCTTTTATTTTGTCAAATTGAATATACCAATAGTCTCTAGTGAAATCGATTTCTTTTAAGCCTCAAAAGCCGAATCTTTGTGACTCCAAGCAAGGGTGTAGTCGACTAAGGTATTAAGGTAAGAAAATTGGATTTTGTTGTTCAGTTTCTTTTTATCGAGATCTAGAAACTAGTCCCCTTGTTGTCTCTTGGCCGAATATTAAAGGAGGAACTCCGGGATTTTTGATAGTTGTCGACTTCAAGAGAAGGGATTTTTCAGGATTTAAAGCTTCAAGGTAAGACATTTGATATTCGGCCATAGGCCAATTAATGATGATTAAGTGTTAGAAATCAATCTAACATGTGTTTATAGGATTTTCGACAGCATTAAGAAAGTAGGGATCTATTTCGGGATTTAAGATTTGGAAGGTAAGCATATAGGTATGTTCGGCCAAGGCTTGATTTGGTATTTAGATCTATGCTTTAATTTGTTTAAAAGCGTGAACTAACCCCGATGAGATTTAATGCTTGGCGAATACAAGAAGAAGCATAGCGACAATTTCGGATTTGAATAATCATCAAATCGGCACCAAAGGGATTAAGGATCTAAGCATTAGATCAAGCTTTTCGGGATCTCAAAGAATTGCTAAGCAAATCGGTGTGTACCCACTATATCATAATATGTTTTATGGCTACGCTTAATTAATATATGTGATATTAAGAATATGAAAGTGGCTAAGGTACCATGTTATGGTACAAAGTACTCGTGCACGCTTCCTACTCCTACTAGGATTATGAAATATGTTAATTGTAACATGAGAATAAGAATAAGAATGTGAACTCGCATATTTATGCATATTACTATTATATGGGGCATATGGGTTTATTTTTGGGGAAGTGAATATGGTGACCTAAGACCACAAACACGGTGACCTAAGATCGTGATATCCGAATATGGTGACCTAAGACCACGATGAATCAATGTGGTGACCTAAGACTACAATCTGAACGTGGTGACCTAAGACCACGAATGCAAAGACCTAAGACCGCGATATGGAGTGTAGCGGAAGAAGGGTCGACTTAGTAGTCCCCACTTGTACAAAGTTGGTACGGGGGAGTGTAGCGGATAGCTTAATAGGTTTGTGTTTTGGGAATGCATGATAATTTGTATACTATGATATGAATGTGTAATAATTGTTATGCATGTTTCGATTATGATTTAGTGTTGTGTACACATTGAGTCTGTTGACTCACCCCATTGTGGGACCATGTTTCAGGTGATGAACAGTGATGGACCGGGACGGCAGAACTTGTGGTGGCCATGCTCAACTTGGAAGTTTTTATTTTTTAATGGACATTTTTATTTCATTTAAGTATTTTGGACTATTTGGATTTGTTTGATGTAATAAGGCTATAAGGCCATGGTGAACCATTTTATTTCTTTTTATTGTTTAATTATGTTACAAATTTTTATTGAGTTAAAGACTAAGTAATTCATTTTTTTAATATACTCTATATGTTTTATCACTTAATATTAAAAAGGGGTTTTCAAAATAAAATTTAATCCGTTTCAACACAAGCCCAACCCAAAATAATATTTTTTTTTTAGAATCACACAAGTTTTCTCTAAGTTACAAAAGAACTTGAAACCAGTTTACTTGAGGAACATGCCAAATCTGGTCAAAGCTCGTGGGCCGGGTTTGGGGTGTTTCATGTGGTGTCAAAGGGAGTGTAAGGAGGTTGGAGGTTCGATTCCCATAAGCAGTATATGTGGGTTTTTATTTTATGCTATGGGAGGAGAAGAGGTGGAGTTGGATTAGAACTCTGTAGGAGAGAGAGAGGACTTGGTCAAATAATTTGAATGGGAGGTGGAGAGTGAATGGTGGAGCAAATAGAAGAGAGAATCATGGGATTTAAGTGGGGGAAGTGTTATGGATGAATAAGGGGTGTTGTGTGGGAAAAATTCGACTGGAAGAGGGGTCTTGTATAGCATTTTTCAGTAGCTTTAGTTTGGGGGGAGGAACTAAAACTTCTGGGGTCTATTTTCTCACTCTTGCTTTTGGTTTCCAAGTTGTTCATTTAGGCATTTCGGCTGAGAGTATTTTGGGAAGCATTTCGGGTCTTTTTGTTCTTTCTCTTGACAACATTTTCATGACTTACCTCTCGTGCACTATTGGGTTTTCTCCTTTCTTCTGCTAGCCGAAACCTCAGTGTTGGCCGAATCATCTCTTACTCATCCACTTTCTCTTTTTCCATTTCTTTCTTTCTCTTTTTCCTGTTTTATTCTCTCTTTCTACACTCTTTTCTCCATAAGTCGAATTTCCCTTTTTCCCATTTGAGTCAGTTTCCTTTTCTTTTTACCATTAGCCAAACTTGGCCTAGTCTGAAGCGTGGTGTTTTTGTGATCATTGAATCTCCTTTTCCATTCGATTTTTCCTTTAGTTGCAAGGTAATAGTCTATTTTCTTTTTATGTTCTCCTTCTATTTTCTCTCTTAAAGGATTGAAACACTCATCTTCTAACCCTTTTAATCAGATTGAATCTATATTTCCCTAGCACTCCTCCATCTTTTGCTCTTTTTTTGATCAAACCGGTGCTAATCTCTCATTTTTCTAGGTGGTGGTCATCCTTGAGGGCCGAATACTATAGTAGCAATCTTGGGTTTGCTAATCGTTGGTAAGTGCCTACAACCAATAAAGAGGTTTGTTATCTCTCTTTTTCTCAACTGGGTTCTTTAAGCCGAAGGGCTGATTCTTAAGGGGAGTAACGTTTTAATGTGTTATGGTTGGCAACCAATGTTAGGGAACCAGTATCTCTCAACCTCGGATTAAGGCTGATTACTTCGGTATTGAGGAATTTTTATCACGTGGTAAGTGAGGCTTGTCCTGTTGAGTACATCGATATGTTGATTTTCATGAAGTGGTGATTAACGATTGTCTAAACGTTGTTCTAGGTGTTTGGAAGGGGGCGAAAATCACAACTCGTTCATAGGTGTGTAATCTCACACCCTTCCGATAAATGCTTGCGATATTCTACATAACGCCGAAATGTCGAAAAGCCGGCAACTATGACCACTCGAGCATGCAAGCGCTGGTAGTGGTGAATCGAGATGCGAATAGTGTTGTTAAGTCATTGAGAGTGTCGTGAACACCCTCGCAATGCCGAGGCTGTAATGGGCTTAATCGGGCCGAAACGGGCCAAATAGGCCCAACGGGCTAACTGGCTCACCTGGGCAAAACTATTGGAAAACTAGCCAGCAATAGGCCCGAATACGAAATCTGCAAATCAAAAACCGAAACCATGAGTTGTGGGCCACACGAGCCCAATAGTTTCGTGGAGACCCAAAAAGGGGTCCTGAGTCGCTCGAGGCGACAGTAGGCCTCTAGAAAGGCCGTTAAATGTAAAAATTACTAAAATACCCCTGGGTTGCAAAATTACTGAAATACCCTTAGAAGGTAAATTACTGAAATACCCTAGGTTGTGAAATTACCAAAATACCCTCAATAGGTAGAATGACTATAATACCCTTCATTGTGGTTGGGTATCGTGGGTATTATTTTGTTACACTCTCATATGTTGACATATATATTGCATGTTATTATGTTGCACGGAGCGGGATAATAATTGGAGAGCAGTGTAGACTGGTGGCTCTACAACATACTATTTTGGTGGCTCTGCCACATATATATATACGTATTATAACTCCGGTGGCTCAGCCACAAATATTGTGATTAGCAGCTTGACTGCATTATTGGTGTGATTGGCGGGGTGGGTTGACTTGATCCCCACAGGTGACGATGTGTTGGTACGGGGGTGTGATTGGCTGGATTGGGTTGGATTGCATTACATTATCTGCATTTCATCATTGTATTACCATGATTATAGGGCTTGGGCCCAAATTTGTTACCGTGAGGGCTAAGGCCCAGTTAGAGATCGTTTAAGAGATTGCACATTGAATTCTCGTAACTCACCCCCTTTCCTTAACCTTGCAGGAAAATCCCAGCGATAGAAGACTTGGAGCTGTGGAGGACTCGGTGGTGGCCATACATCGTGAACTTTAGTAAACTTCTATTTCGCTTTAATTTTAAGATTTTATCTAATTTGGGTTTATTATTATAATAAGGCCTTTGGATTTAAAATTTTCTTTTAAGCTTTCATTTCTGTTATTATTTATAATTAAATGTTTGATATGGGGGTTTTCCTAAAACTTTAATAATTGTTTTCAAATTATCACGTTACCGTAAATATTCAAATTTTTATTTTTTATAAAAAAAAGGTTGCAAAATAATAACAACTTTTTAAAAGAGACATTTAGTAAATCGGGGTTTTTATTAACAAACATCGGAACTCAAAGTTTTAAAAAGAATACGAACTTTTTAACAAACGCACATTTAGTTTTTAAACAACCTCTTTATGTGACATGCCAGATCTGGTCGTAACGTCTAGGCCGGGTTTGGGGTGTTACATTTCATGGTATCAGAGCCAGGGTTACAAAACTCGGTTGTGGAATGGGTTCGAAAACATTTTTCAAAGTTTGTCTGAAATTTGGTTTAGAAAAATATATCTTTATTGGATATATGGCACCCGAGTCTCCTGCACCAAATTCGTAAGTCTTCTTACTTTATATTTGATTATGCAAGGGATGCCTATAAGGGAGAAAACTACTAGAGATAGTGGTAGTATACTGAAACTTTTAGCTATAGGAGCTAAGATTTTAGAGACTGAAACATTAGTAAATTCAATCCGCGAAAACAACTTTTCTACCTATTTTTCATAAGACACTTGTTAATAAACATTGGAACTATAGACTGATTCATAAAACTCTTAAATAGATTAACTCGATTCAGTAATATGAGTACGAGACGCGACCGTGGTGTTAGGGCTGGATCCTCGGCATCAGGGCTTATGCCCAAAAGGGAGGCGTCGTCATCGTCAGTGGGTCTCATGACCGAGTCGGAGTTGAAATACTGACTCAACTAGTTGAGAGCTATTGGAAGAGGTTAAATAGATTGCTGGAACACTTCGAGTGGGGTGCGTGGACATGAAGAAGAGAAGAGATCGCAGTTCTCTATGACAGCAGTCTCGTTCTGTGAAGCGTGTTAAGGCACGTCCAAACTTTCCTGCTTGCGAATATTGCAAAAGGCATCATCCAAGTGAATGCTGAGGAGGTCAGGAGCATGCTTGAGATGCGAGTCTAAGGAGCATAAGGCTCGGGATTGTTCCATCACCATTAAGTCGGGTATGTTTTGGTTGTATGTGATTTTTGAATGTAGGAAATTTTATGTATGTGCGAAAAATATCTATTTGCTTCTATGGTTAGATATTTGGTTGTATGAAGAGGTTTCTAGATTTGGTTAGAAGTGTATTAGTGTTATTGGAATGAGAGTACACAGTGGCAGCGTGGTGGAGTAGCCTGTGTTACACGATTGTTATATAGTTGGAAATTTCGAGGATGAAATTTCTTTAAGGGGGTAGATTTGTAACAACCTAAATTTGGGCCTAGTAGAATTAGGCCCATTGGGCCTTGGGCGTAAGAGTGTTTAAAATTCTTTTTTTGAGAACATGAAAACGGCATTAGTGCAAGTTGGACCTATTAGGTGAGTGATTTTGGAAGGTTAGGGGGCTTCTATGAAGTCCCAGGATCAAACCTGAGATTTAGGAAAATTTTGGTTTTAAGTGAATAAAACCCTGGGAGTTAGTAGGTAGGCTTTAAGAATAAAATATGAAGAGGAATGACACAAGAAGAGCTAGTGGCCTAGTGGCAAGTGGCGCCAGTTAGGGAGCAAGGGAGTGACGCCACACAAGGAAGCAAGGGGTCCAAGGTTCAAGTCTTTGCACTTGTATTTCTTTTAGATTATTTTTTTAAAATAGATTTAGACTTTGGCCATAGACTTATCTTTAATTGCTCATTTTTTAAGACACAAGATGAGTTGGCGACTCAGTGGTGTGGCGTCAAAGGGAGTGCAAGGAGGTTGGAGGTTCGATTCCCACAAGCAGCATATGTGGGTTTTTATTTTATGCTATAGGAGGAGAAGAGGTGGAGTTGGATTAAAACTCTACAGGAGAGAGAGAGGACTTGGTCAAATAATTTGAATGGGAGGTGGAGAGTGAATGGTGGAGTAAATAGAGGAGAGAATCATGGGATTCAAGTGGGGGAGTGTTATAGACGAACAAGGGGTCTTGTGTAGGAAAAATTCGGCTAGAAGAGGGGTCTTGTATAGCATTTTTTGGTAGCTTTAGTTTGGGGGGAGAAACCAAAACTTATGGGGTCTATTTTCTCCCTCTTGCTTTTCGTTTCCAAGTTGTTCATTTAGGCATTTCGGCTGAGAGTATTTTGGGAAGCATTTCAGGTCTTTTTGTTCTTTCTATTGACAACATTTTCATGACTTACCTCTCGTGCACTATTGGGTTTTCTCTTTTCTTTTGCTAGCCGAAACTTTAGTGTTGACCGAATCATCTCTTACTCATCCACTTTCTCTTTGTCTATTTCTTTCTTTCTCTTTTTCCCATTTTGTTCTCTCTTTCTACACTCTTTTCTCCATATGCCAAATTTCCCTTTTTTCACATTTGAGTCAGTTTCCTTTTCTTTTGCCATTAACCGAACTTGGCCTAGTCTGAAGCGTGGTGTGTTTGTGATCATCGAATATCCTTTTCCATTCAATTTTTCCTTTAGTTCCAAGGTAATAGTCTCTTTTCTTTTTTTGTTCTCTTTCTCTTTTCTCTCTTAAAGGACTGAAACACTCATCTTCTAACCCTTTTAATCAGACCGAATCTATATTTCCCTAGCACTCCTTTATCTTTTACTCTCTTTTTGATCAAACTGGTGCTAATCTCTCTTTTTTCTAGGTAGTGATCATCCTTGAGGGTCGAATACTGTAGTAGCAATCGTGGGTTTGCTAATCGTTGGTAAGTGCCTGCAACCAATAAAGAGGTTTGTTATCTCTCTTTTTCTCAATTGGGTTCTTTAAGCCGAAAGGCTGATTCTTAAGGGGAGTAACATTTTAATGTGTTATGGTTGGCAACCAATGTTAGGGAACCAGTATCTCTGAACCTCAGATTAAGGCCGATTACTTCAGTATTGGGGAAATTTTATCACGTGGTAAGTGAAGCTTGTCCTGTTGAGTACATCGATATGTTGATTTTCATGAAGTGGTGATTAACAATTGTCTAAACGTTGTTCTAGGTGTTTAGAAGGGGGCAAAAATCACAACTCGTTCACAGGTGTGTAATCTCACACCCTTCCGATAAATGCTTGCGATATTCTACGAACGCAAAATGTCGAAAAGTCAGAATCAGGACCACTCGAAAGTCGGCGCTCGTAGTGGTGAATCGAGATGCGAATAGTGTTGTTAAGTCATTGAGAGTGTCATGAACACCCTCGCGATACCAAGGCTGTAATGGGCTTAACCGGGCCGAAACGTGCCAAATGGGCCCAACGGGCTAACTGGCCCACTTGGTCAAAACTGTTGGAAAACTAGCCAGCAATAGGCCCGAATGCGAAATCTGCAAATCAAAAATCGAAACCATGCGTTGTGGGCCACAGAGCTTGTAGGCCCGTTTGGGCCTAAAATGGATTTTAGGCCCAATAGTTTCGTGGAGACCCAAAAAGGGGTCCTGAGTTGCTCGAGGCGACAGTAGGCCTCTAGAAAGGCCGTTAAATGTAAAAATTATTGAAATACCCCTTGGTTGTAAAATTACTAAAATACCCTTAGAGGGTAAATTACTGAAATACCCTTAGGTTGCGAAATTACTAAAATACCCTCAATGGGTAGATTGACTATAATACCCTTCATTGTGGTTGGGTATCGTGGGTATGATTTTGTTACACTCTCATATGTTGACATATATATTGCATGTTATCATGTTACATGGGGTGAGATAATGATTGGTGAGCAGTGTAGACCGGTGGCTCTGCCACATACCGTTTTGGTGGCTCTGCCATATATATATGTATTATAACTCCGGTGGCTCAGCCACAAATATTGTGATTAGCAGCTTGACTGCATTACTGGTGTGATTGGCGGGGTGGGTTGACTTGATCCCCACAGGTGACAATATGTTGGTATGGGGGTGTGATTGGCTGGATTGGGTTGGATTGCATTACATTATCTGCATTTCATCATTGTATTACCATGATTATAGGGCTTGGGCCCAAATTTGTTACCATGAGGGCTAAGGCCCAGTTAGAGACCGTTTAAGAGATTGCACACTGAGTTCTTGTAACTCACCCCCTTTTTCCCTTAACCTTACAAGAAAATCCCAGCGACAGAGGACTTGGAGTCGTAGAGGACTCGGTGGTGGCCATACATTGTGAACTTTAGTAAACTTCCATTTTGCTTTAATTTTAAGATTTTATTTAATTTGGGTTTATTATTGTAATAAGGCTTTTGGATTTAAATTTTCTTTTAAGCTTCCATTTCTATTATTATTTATTATTAAATGTTTGATATGGGGGTTTTCCTAAAACTTTAATAATTATTTTCCAAATTATCACGTTACCGTAAATATTCAAATTTTAAATTTTCATAACAAAAGTGGGTTGCAAAATAATAACAACTTTTTAAAAGAGACATTTAGTAAATCGGGTTTTTATTAACAAACATTGAAACTCGAAGTTTTAAAAGAATACGAACTTTTAACAAACGCGCATTTAGTTTTTAAACAACCTCTCTATGTGACATGCCAGATCCGGTCGTAAGTCGTAACGTTTAGGCTAGGTTTGGGGTGTTACAAACTGGGCCAGAATGGGCAAATGGGCCCGATGGGCCGTAGGCAAAATAGACGAATTTGAAGATTTGGTAATAAATGAAGAGCTAGTCATGCTGGTTACATGGCTTGGAATTGATTTGGGCCAGATAGACCATATGAATGTGTTTGGGCCAGACGGGCCATATGAATGCAATTTGGGCCTAATGGGCCATACGCATGAGATTGGGCCTGGTGGGCCATATGAACGTATGTGAATTTGTTTGGGCTTTGTAAGGAGTCTTGGGCTTAGTATTTGGTAAATTGTTTAACCTTACATAAAACTTTAATAATCTATTAAGTGCGACTGTGAACAAGTCATAAGGTTTAAGTGTGGCAACGGCATATGCATGTCTAGGATCGGATCTAGGGAGAGCTTGGTACTTAAACGGTCTTAATGATCCACCTCCTCTTTTTTGGAATCCTACTTGGTGCGTAGTGTCTGTTCACTTTAGCCTCGAGGACTTGTTGACCGGCCAAGGCTCGTAATTAAGACCCATAATAATGAAAAAGGACCGAAATGCCCCTAAGGGAAAAAATGACTAAAATGCCCCTATGTGTTAATGTAAGATTTATGGATGTTACATCTACATTTGCTGCATTTATATGATATTCTGTTTAGGTTGCATATGGGTTGGGAATTATGGAATGGAGGAAGTATATGAGGATCGCATGGTTGCTTGATGACCGTGGATCCACTGATGGCTTTTTAAGCCTATTATATGGTTGGCAGCTTTGCTGCAACGGATCGCATGGTTGCTTGACGATCGTGGATCCATAGATGGCTTTTTAAGCCTATTATATGATTAGTAGCTTTACTACAATGTTAGGTAGTATCGTAACCGGGCTATCTTTAAAGTGTATCGGATGGGTGGGTCGATTTAGAAATCCCCACAGAAGTGTTTCGATTGGACGGAGACGAAGTGTAGCGGATGGATTATTTGGGGAGGGTTTGCACTGCATTGCATGTATGATATTATTATGTTAATAATATGTTATGTATGCTATTTTTTTGACGAGTGTCATACACACTGAGTTTTCGAAAACTCACTCCCTCTTTTATTTTTCTCAGGTGATCCTCACTAGGCGGTTCGACAGATGGAGGGACTCAAAAGTGGCCAACTAGCAAGACGATTAGACCTATTTTTCTTAATATCTAAATTCTATATTTTAAGTTATTTATTTTAAATTATTTTATTTCGGATTGTAATAAGGTTTTCCTCTAGTTATTATTCCATTACTTCCACTATGCATTAAAATTTTGAAAAGGAACATGGATTTATTTCCTTTAAGCATATTTCAAGTTTTTGGAAATAATTGTGTTTTAAGAACGAAGCTTCAGCTGTCAAAGAAAATTTTTATATAGTAACAAGGAAATGGTTTTTGGCTACACCTCATTTTGAAAGCAAAATGGATTTTACTTAACTTTTCTCTAGAAGGGTTTTCAATGAAAATAAGGTTTTCGCAAAAACACTTCAATGTGACACGCTGATTTTGGGCCTAACTTTTAGGATGGTTTGGGGTGTTACATTTGTAGTATCAGAGCCCGATTGCAAAGCTCGGGCTATGAAATGGGCTTTATTACTTGGGTTTTGAAAAAAACTATTTTTGGATTAGATCGAAATGTTTTGGAAATTCTTGTGATGTGGCACACAGAGTCTTCTACGTCGAACCAAGTAAGTTCTCTTATTATTAAGCTTGTTTAACTTGATATACTATTGATAGTTAGTGGGTTACTTTAGATGATTATACTAAAGCTTTTTAGTTAGAGTGAGACAAAGCCCCTAGGAACTTGAAACTGTAGAGGATTTTGAAAACAACCTCTTTACTTAATACTATCATAAAACATCCGCTTAATTCTGAAACTAACTAAAATTTCATAAAATTCCTGATTCAAATAATACGAGAATCAATGATGAGCACTGGAAGAGGTGCTAGGGGTCACAGCAGAGGCCGTGGAAGAATTAGGGCAGGATCGTCAGCATTGGGCCATATGCCCAATGTTGAAGTACGAGAGTTCCGGCCTCACCCGAGGCTAAGACTAGACTGTATGATCGGTCGCGGGGGATGACGCATTGTCACGGGTAATGCTGAGGATTTTGGAAAGGGTCACTGGGCCCAATAATGGTACGAGTAGTCATGGGTCGATTTCAGAGCGACTACGATCTAATAGGGCTGAGGTCTTTAAAGGTATTACTGGTGTGGCTCCTAACATGGCTGAATACTGGATGGAGGCCACTGAGAGGATAATGGAGGATTTGGACTGCTCACTTGAGCAAAATTGAAAGGGACAGTGTCGCTGCTTGTGGAGGAAGCATATCAGTGGTGGTTGACAATGAAAGAGGGTACCCAACCTGAGCAGATCACTTAGGAGTTTTTCAAAACTACGTTTCAAGGGAAGTACATGGGTGCAAGCTATGTTGATGCTAGAAAGAAGGAGTTTCTGAACTTGATCCAAGGGAACAAATCTGTGGTGGAGTATGAGGTGAAATTTCTACGCCTTAGTAGGTATGCAAGAGTTATGGTGGCAACGGACTATGAGCGTTGCGTAAGGTTTGAGGATGGGCTTAGGGATAGCCTCAGGGTGTTGATAGCTCCTCAAAAAGAGTGAGTTTTCTCGGAGTTGGTTGAAAAAGCAAAGCTAACAGAAGAGGTGAAGTGCACTGAGAACTTGAATCGGAAGAAAAAGAAAGGCAAGAATGAAAGGGAGGCTGAGTCTTTTGGTGCGGGGCAAAGGCCTAGAGCTAAGACTTGAGTTGATGGGCAAGTTGAAGTGGGACCCCCTACTGCTAATCCAGGGGTGCCACCTTGTGCTGATTGTGAGAAAGGTCATACAGTGAGTGTTGGAAGAGGATAGGAGCTTGTCTAGCTTGCGGATCTATGGAGCATAGGATCAAGAATTGCCCTAGAAAGGCGGCTCAGGTGCCAGTCGTGGGTCGGGTAATGTTTAGCCACCAAGGGGTGATCAGCTGCCACCAAGGGGCCGTGGGCAAGCCAAGGGCGATAATGGCAATGGACGTAGATGTGGAGCACTGGGCGGAGGTGCAGGTCATACTGAGGCGAGGTAGCCAACTTTGGTTTACGCTGCTCATCGCCGGGAAGACGGGGATGCCCAAATGTGATAACGGGTATGTTTTGTGTGGATGTGATATTTTGGGTATAGAAACTGTATGCATGCAATTATCTGCTCCAGTGGGTAGTTTTTTTTGGGGGGTAAGTGTAAGAGGGTTCAATTAGAGTTAAAGTGTGTTAGTGTTATTAAAATCAGAGTACGCAGCGATAGCATAATGGTGTGACTTGAGCGGTGCGATTAATAGTTAGTTAGAAATTTCGAGGATCAAATTTCTTTAAGGGGGTAGAGTTGTAACACACCAAAAATGAGGGGTTGGTAGTTTTCCTTAATTTCCATGTTGTGCTTGAACAGCTAGCTATTTGAGTGTATTTAGGGGTTCTAAGGAGGCTTGGGTTCGAGTCTAAGCTATGGAAAAATTTTAGTTTTTGCTCATAAGGGGAAACTGGCAGTTAGTAGTAGGACTTATGTATAATTATGTGTGTTTTGTGACACAAGAGAGCTTGTGGTGTAGTGGCAAAGTGGCGCCACTTAGGGAGCAGGGAGGTGGCATCATTAGTAGGCAAGGGAGTCCAAGGTTCGAGTAGTGGCATAGTATTTTATTGGGGTATTTATTTTGCAGATTGGACGGCCAGAGTTTGTGTTGGATTTGAGCTCTAGCTTTAGAGAGTTTGAATTGGTCTTGTGAGATGGTTGTGGAGGAAATCAAGGAGTGATTGTAGGAGCTTATCTTGGAGAAAATTTAGGATGAGATTGAGGAGTTATCATGGAGAAAAGTTAGGAGCTGAGAAGTGTGAAGAGTTAGTCCCGTTTTAGGAAGTGGGAAGTGTATAAGTTTGGCTTAGGAGGATAGATGAGTGCCTTTTTAGGTCTTTTAGGGGGTATTACAAATTTTTATTGTGGCTTTCGGCATTTGGAGAGTTTTGCAAATAGGTCAGTCTTTCTTTTCTTTACCGAATATCCTATAGTTACCCTCACACAAGCACATTTGATCTTTTTTCTTTTCTTCTTGTTACCTTTTTCCAAACCCTCTAAAGCCGAATAACTCCACCCTCCCTTTGTCGAAATTCTTTTTGTGCCGTCACTATTTCTTCAACCTAACCGATTCTTGTGTAAGTAATTTACTCTTTCAATTGATCTTGCTGGAACCGACTTCTCTTCTCCCTCACTCTTTCTAAATCAATTTTGCTATGTGATTGATATCGAATCTCTGTTCTTCAGATCTCTGTCGAATTACTCTATATGCGTTTCGAGATTTGGGTAAGTATTCTTCACTTTTGGTTTTGAAGGTTGGCCGAATGGCCGTAAGTAATGTAAGGGTGACTTAAGATGGATATAAGTCACTTATGGTTCAATTTTTAATAAGTAAGATTGATGTAGATCTAAGAAGTACCCGTGATTAGTGATCGAAGAAAAGCTATTAAGGCTTGGTGCTTCAAGTAAGGTTAAGGTGAGACTTCGGCTTTTGGTAAAGTATTATATAAGTATATGTGATTAATAATTAAGTGACATCATTTGTAGGATCGTGGCTAAGGAGATCGCAGCGCGTTTTATTCTCAGGTGTGTACATACACTATACACACACAATGGATTGGGAAATCCTGAAAGTTTGGCTTCGGTAGTCTTGCAAGTGTGCGAACACTTGTATGAGGGAAATGGGATCGATAACAGAGACCCCATAAGCGATCTCATGGACTTGGGTCATGTTGTGGCCAATTGGGCTAGAATCAGGAAATGGGCTTGATGGGCCATAGGCAAAATAGGCGAATTTGATGATTTGGTAATAAGTGAAGAGCTAGTCCTATTGGTTACATGGCTTGGAATTGATCTAGGCCAAATGGGCCATATGAATGTGATTGGGCCAGACGGGCCATATGAATGCGATTTGGGCCTAATGGGCCATACGAATGAGATTGGGCCTAGTGGGCCATATGAACGTATGTGAACTTGTTTGGGCTTTGTAAGGGTTCTTGGGCTTAGCATTTGGTAAATTGTTTAACCTTACATAAAACTTTAATAATCTATTAAGTGCGATTGTGAACAAGTCATAAGGTTTAAGTGTGGCAACGGGTATATGCATGTTTAGGATTGGATCTAAGGAGAGCTTGGTACTAAGCGGTCTTAATGACCCACCTCCTATTTTCTGGAATCCTAACTGGTGCGTAGTGTCTGTTCACTTTAGTTGCGAGGACTTGTTAACGGGACAAGGTTAGTAATTAAGACCCATAACAATGAGAAAGGACCAAAATGCCCCTAAGGGTGAAAATGACTAAAATGCCCCTATGTATTGAATGTAAGATTTATAGATGTTACATCTACATTTGCTGCATTCATATGATATTCTGTTTAGGTTGCATATGGGTCGAGAATTATGGAACGGAGGAAGTATATGAGGATCGCATGGTTACTTGACGACCGTGGATCCACTGATGGCTTTTTAAGCCTATTATATAATTGGCAGCTTTGCTGCAACGGAACGCATGGTTGCTTGACGACCGTGGATCCACCGATGGCTTTTTAAGCCTATTATATGATTAGCATCTTTACTGCAACGTTAGGTAGTACTGCAACTGGGCTACCCTTGAAGTGTATCGGATGGATGGGTCGATTTAGAAATCCCCACAGGAGTGTTTCGGTTGGACAGAGACGAAGTGTACCGGATGGATTATTTGGAGAGGGTTTGCACTACATTACATGTATGATATTATTATGTTAACGATATGTTATGTATGCTATTTGTTTGACGAGGGTCGTACACACTGAGTTTTCGAAAACTCACTCCTTTTATTTTTCTCAGGTGATCTTCAGTAGGCGGTTCGACGGGTGGAGGGACTCAGAGGTGGCCAACTAGCAAGACGATTAGACCTGTTTTTCTTAATATCTAAATTCTATATTTTAAGTTATTTATTTTAAGTTATTTTATTTCGGATTGTAATAAAATTTTCCCTCTAGTTATTATTCCATTACTTCCACTATGCATTGAAATTTTGAAACAGAACCTGGATTGATTAATTTAAGCATATTTCAAGTTTTTGGAAATAATTGTGTTTTAAGAACGAGCTTCAGCTGTCAAAGAAAATTTTAACATAGTAACAAGGAAGTGGTTTTTGGCTACACCTTGTTTTGAAAGTAAAATGGATTTTACTTAACTTTTCTCTAGAAGGGTTTTCAATGAAAAAAAGGTTTTCGCAAAAACACTTCAATGTGACACGCCGGATTCGGGCCTAACTTCTAAGCCGGGTTTGGGGTGTTACACTTGTGGTTTGAGAATGTTCATCCCAAATTTCTTGAGCATTTCCTTTGTGTATTTAGTTTGATTGATGAAGATTTCATCCTTTTTTTGCTTGATTTGGAGTCCCAAAAAGAAATTTAGTTCTCTCATCATACTCATCTCAAATTCACCTTGCATTAGCTTAGAGAATTCTTAAAAAAGAAGATCATTAATAGAACCAAAAATGATATCATCAACATAAATTTGAACTACTAATAAATTTTTCTTTTCTTTTGATAAAAATGATATGTCAACCTTCCCTTTACAAAAACCTTTTTTAGTGAGGAAATTTGATAATATTTCATACCAAGCTCTAGAAGCTTGTTTTAAACCATATAAGACTTTTGAAAGTTTGAAATGATTTGGAAATTTTGAGTATTCAAAACCAGGTAGTTGTTCAACATACACTTCTTCATTTATAAAACCCTTTAGAAAAGCACTTTTAACATCTATTTGATATAGTTTAAACTTATTAAAACATGCTAAAGCTAAAAACATTCTAATGGCTTCCATCCTAGCTACGGAAGCATAACTTTCATCATAATCTATTCCTTCCTCTTGAGTGTAACCTTAAGCAACAAGTCTAACCTTGTTCCTCACTATATTACCACTCTCATCTAGCTTGTTCCTAAAAACCCATTTAATACCTATAGTAGATTTATTAAAAGATCTTTCAACTAGGGTTCATACTTCTCTCAAATTTATTAACCCTTCTTGCATAGCCAATATCCAATATTCATCATTTAATTCTTCTTTAATATTTTAGGCTCAATGCATGAGATAAATGCAACATAATTACAAGTCTTTCTAAGAGAAGATCTAGTAGTTACCCCTTTGGATGGATCTCTCAATATCTTACCATCTTTCACATGGTTGAACTCTCTTGGATGAGAGACTTCCCTTTCCTCTATTGTAAGCTCCTCTAGAACATTTTGTGTTTGTTCTTGAATATTCTCACTTGATGATTGATCCACTTTACCATTAATATAAGAATCCTTTATAGGAGGAAGGTTAAAGTCATAAAAGATAACATGTATTAACTCTTCTACTACTAAAGATCTTTTGTTAAACACTTGAAAGGCTTTAGAATTTAAAAAGTAACAAAAAAAATTCATTCATCACTTTTTGCATCAAATTTACCAAAATTGTCTTTTCCATTATTTAAAACAAATCACTTGCATCCAAAAGGATAAAAGTAGATAATGTTAGGTTTTTTATTTTTGAAAAGTTCATATGGAGTTTTCTTTAAAATAGGCCTAATCATCACTCTATTAACAATGTAACAAGTATGTTTGTGACTTTCGCCCAAAAATGTTTTGGTAAATTATTTTCATAGAGCATGGTTCTAGCCATTTCTTCTAAAGTTATATTTTCCCTCTTAACAACTCCATTTTGTTAAGGGGTTCTAAGTCCAAAAAAAAATATGACTAATTTCATTTGAGTTGCAAAAATTTTCAAAATCAAGATTTTGAAATTCGGTTTCATGGTCACTTCTAACACTAGTGATAGAGTAACCTTTTTCATTTTGATTTATTTTTGAAAATGTGATTATTTTTTCTAAAGCTTTATCTTTAGTACTTAAGAACCCAAGTGAATTTAGAATAGTCATCAACAAGCACAAAAGCATATTGTTTTCCACCCAAGTTAGTTGTCCTAATAGGACCAAATAAATTTATGTGAATTAGTTGGAAAATTCTACTAGTTGATACATCATTAATAGGTTTAAAGGAAACTCTTTTATGTTTACCCTTAGCACATGCATCACAAGTTTTATCTAATTCAAAAATAATATTAGGAAATCCTCTTACTAAATCATTTTTAAGTAGTTTATGCAATATAATCATGCTAGCATGTCCTCGTTTTCCATATCATAATAAAAAAATATTTTCATTTTTAACAACAAGGCATATGAGTAAATCATGCAAATCATCTAAATGTACCATATATATTTTTCTTATCCTATGTCCTATAAGTATAATCTTATTAGACACAATGTCAACTATTTTACATCCATTAGACTAAAAAATAACATTGAGACCACTATCACACAATTGGCCAATACCAAATAGATTATGCTTAAGACCGTTGACATAGAAAACATTTTCAATAAGAATTGAAGAGCTTGCATCAATAGAATCGATTCCTTCGTGTCTTTTAGATTTGTCGTCAAATGTAACTACTCCTCCATTTTTTGGCTTCAAATTGATGAAGTGGCTATTATCACCAATCATGTGCTTTGAGCATCCACTATCAAGGTACCATAAATTTTTAAATTAATCCTCCACCTTGAAGCAATGCTCTTCTTCCTACAAATATAGAATTAAGCTTTGATTTTTGGTACCCAAATTCTTTTGGATCCATAAGTATTAGTTCATACAATTTTATTCCCTTTAAGTATCCATTTTGAAAAGATGTCTTTATCTTGAGTATTTATGAGTTCATTAGGGACCCATACACTTTTAATAATCTTTCTTTTGTAAAACCTTAAAGGACCTCTATATTTATAGAAATTAAAGCTAGTTTTGACAAAGTTTTGTTTTGAGCTATCTCCTCTAAAAGATCTTTTTGGTAAAACTTTGTTAGAGTAAGCTTTTTCACTCTTAACCAACTCAAGTTGTTTTTAGTGACCATCATGAACTTTAGAAATAAAATTATGCAACTCAAAATTCGTTTTCTCAAAATCATTTATACTAGCTTGCATATCATTTATTTTACTTTCAAGTTCAAGCTTGACTTTGGAGAGTGAATCATTTTCCTCTTTTAGTTTTGAGATTATTTCTCTATATTTTGAAACCATTAACTCAAACTCCAAACCTAATTCATCATAAGCATCTTGTAACTCATCAAAAAATTAAGAATTTGAAATAGATGAGTTAGAATTTTCCTTTGGTTCATCGATGGCCATAAGGCAAAGATTGGCTACTTCTTCATCATCATTATCCGATGAATCCTCACTATTCCAAGTAGCAACATGAGCCTTGAGTTTTTGTTTGCTTGACCTCTTTTTCTTCCATTGGGGACAATCAAACTTGATGTGTCCTAAGTTCCTGCATTCGTAGCATATTATTAGTTCCTTCTCCTTTAAAGATTCAAGTTTGAGTCATTTGTCATCATTATTATCAGATGAATCCTTATCATTCCAAGTAGCAACATGAGCATTGAGCTTTTGTTTGCTTGACCTCTCTTCTTCCATTAGGTACAATCAAACTTTATGTGTCTCGATTTCTTTCATACATAGCATATTATTGGTTCCTTCTCCTTTGAAGATTAAATTTTGAGTCATTCTTTCTTTTGAGACATTTTATCTCTATTGAATCTCATAAATCTTTTGAATCGTCTAACAAACATTGTCATCTTTTGATCCTTATCCACATCATCACTAGAATTACATTTTTCTATTGTGGACTTAAGGCCAATAACTACCTTCTTCTTTTCAACTTTTTCTTCTTCTTTATTCACTCATTTGAGCCTCATTTCATGAGTGAGCAAATAACTAATCAGCTCATCTAATGAAAGAGTCTCCAAATTTTTTGCTTCCTCTATGACTGTAACTTTGGCATCCCAAGACATTGGCAGACTTCTAAGCATTTTCAACACCACTTCTTCATTGGATAAGTCTTCCCGTAGGACTTGAGTTCATTGATGATAATGGTAAATTTATTAGACAAAGCTTTGATGTCCTCCTCGGGAATTGAGGGTGAGAATTCCAACCTTTGATTTCTTGACTTGATTGGTACCCTTATGAGTGACCTCCAATTTATCCCAAATTTCCTTAGCATTGGCACATTATGATACCCTACTATATTCTTCTGAGCAAAGTGCACAAAAGAGAGTGTACATGGCCTTGGCATTGAGTTGTATGCTTCTCCTATCTTCCTTTTTCCATTCCTTCCTGCTCTTTGGAACTAAGAGCTCTCATTTTTACTTTTGAGTTATGGATGGACCATCCATGATGATGTCCCATACGACAAGATCATTGGCTTGTATAAACAACATCATTCTAGTCTTCCAATAGGAATAATTGGCACCATTAAAGTAAAGAGGTTTATTAAGGAATTAAGACTCACCAATAATAATTGTAACACCCCTTACCCGTATTCAATGCTGGAAACGGGAACGAGGCTTACCGGACTTAACCTGCTTGAACATACAACTTTGGGCTATAAAATTTCGTTCCCATTTAAAAACTTCCCATTCACATTCATAACATCCTTATTATGGGCCTACAAGGCCTTAAACATGCAAATGTAGGATTTTAGAATCAAACCGAGAACTTTTGTATACTTAGAAAAAAATTTACCCTAACAGAGCCACACGCCCGTGTGGACAGGCCATGTGGTCACACACACCCATGTCCCTAGCCCGTGTGGGATTTATTTTTCATTTCGAACTTATAGGGGTTTTCACAAGGCCGGACACCCACCCGTGTCCTTGGCTCGTGTCCTCCACACAGCCTAGACACGCCCATGTCCTCACCCGTGTGTGAAAACCTAGGTATTCTGTTATGACGCCAGCAACCTCAAAAGGGGCACACGCCCGTGTGTCTAGCTCGTGGTTGACACTAGCTTGCAACCTAACATGCAGGGGACACACGGCCTGGTCACACACCCATGGAACTGACCGTGTGTCACACACTACCTAGACACACGCCCGTGTATCTACCTATATGGACCAATTCAAGGCTATTTTCCAAGCCATTTAGCCACCCTCACTTGCACACATTCATACAACATCACATATCATTCTCAAATCATCAATTGTAATACTTAAATTTTCACATTAAAACCATGGGAACTAAACTTCTTTCCTATATACAAAAGAGTACTATCACTAGTACAATTACAATTGGTATAAACCATCATCCATGGCTTGGCACCATCGAACCATAAACCATTTTAAGCCAACACATTTGGCTACAGTATCTATGACATAAATTAAACAAAAGATAAGATCCTTATACATGCTATATCTCATGAACATTTGAAAATTTATACCCAAGTGACTGCTCGATAGTATGAAAGCATCTCCGGCGGTCTCCAACCTGAGCTAGTTGAGTTAACCTATAAGAGATAGGAAATGAAGTGGAGCAAGAAATAACGCTTAGTAAGTTCATATGCAAATAAAAATCAATTATTGATGTTCATTTATTTCACTCAACCACAAAGGAATTATAATGAGATTTACACTCAAGCTCATGGTTACTCATTCAATCATTCATAATGCTTGCTCATTCCAAACCTTTACATATCACAAAACATCGTTCACCTTTACTTGCATCTATTCCCACAAAGCAACATGTAATTTCACTTAGTTAAATTTCTCGATAACACCTCAGAATAATAATAAATACTCGATGGTTTCATACACAGCCCACCATTTAATAATTAATAAGGTGGTATCGTACACAGCCCACCATTAATACTAATCACGATGGTATCCCACACACCCATCAAGAATAAATAATAAGGTGGTATCGCATACGACCCAATTAATGATAGTAATTACGATGGTAACGCATACGTACCCCATCGTAAACAAATATTAAGGTAGTATCGCATACGTACCACCATTTATCACACATTCACGAATATTTATCCACATTCATTTTCCTATTTTGAATGTTCATTCGGGAATTTCCTCATACTCTATCATTTTTACATAGATTTCTACAATAATTGTTCGCATTCACGCAATGCATTAATAAATATAAAATATGCAATTAGGATGCATCGTTTACACATAAACTCACCATGGGTTCTTCATATGCCGAATTCATCTCAAATGTGTTCTAGGCACATACCTGTACCTCTCATGGCATAACCACATACTTTCTTATTTTCAACATACCTGTTGAATCACTCAAATACTAAAGGATACTCTTAAGTCTCACACATATAGTATCATATCAACATCATATCCCCGATTGGGCCTTACATGAAATATCAATCGATGCCATGTCTCTGACATGGTTTTATACGAAATCTCACACCGAGGCCATATTCCAAATATGGTCTTACACGGGACATTAATTATCTTAGTAGCGTGATATTTTCATTCCATCCATTCTTAAGTTCAATTGAAGATTTTCATTTCTTAACATCTCGTCAAAAACGTATTTAATATATTCGTAGAGACAATATACAATTCATACAACATCGAAATATTAAATACTTCACTTAAAGTTGCATTATTAGCACACGCACTTACCTCAATACCAAAAGGGTAAAAATATACCTAATTGTCCATATTTCTCTTTTCTCCCATTCTAGGTCTGAATCTCGTTTTCTTTGATCTATAACAACAAAATTTACTCATTTAATCTCCACACAATTCAATACATTTCAAAATTTCTACTTTAAAAAAATTACCATTTTGCCCTTGGACTTTGGCAAAATTACGATTTTGCCCCTAGGCTCGTATATCTATCTTCATCCAAATTTTTGTTGATCAAGCCTAGCCAATTCATATTTCCTCCTTTAGCAACTCAAGATTTCAACTATTACACACATTTACCACTTATTTCACAACTTTTACAAAAAGGTCATTTTAGGTGTTTTCATGGTAACACCTTTCACAAAAGTTGTTCATAACACCTTTCACAAAAGTTGTTCATCTAACAACTAAGACTCATTTTCTTCCATAAAGATGCCGCATAAACATGAAATCTCTCATGGAAAGTCCCTAAAATTTCATTCATTTAGCAAAATAGTCCCCTCATTATCTAGCTCAAACTTTGGGGGTTCCAAAAGTTCAAAAATAATCATCAAGATGACTTACTTGTAGAGATGAGGAGTTGCTAAAAATTTTCAAGCTTCCATGGCTGTTTTTCTTGAGGAATTTCGGTGGAGAGAAGGGGAAGAAAAGATGATCTCTTTATTTTATTTTATTCTAGACAATTTTCCACCAAAACCTCACCTAATTCATTTAAAATTTATTTCTTTGTCCCCTATGATCAGCTATTAACCATAGAAAGGTCTAATTGCACATTAGGGACCTCCAATTAATATTCCTTAGCTATTAGACACCTCAAGCAAATAAAATAGAACTTTCACACTTTATGCGATTTAGTCCTTTTTCGCGATTAAGCATGAAATCGCTAAAATTAAAGTACCAAAATTTTCATGCACCCTTATAATCATGCTATAACCATGAACTAAAATTAAAATAATTTTCTTTGACCCTAGATTAGTGGTCCCGAGACCACTGTTTCGACTAGCCCCTAAATCAAGCTGTTACAATTCTCCCCCTTAGGGATTTTCTTCCCCGAAAATCTTACTAGAAGAAGTTGCTTTCAACTTTCATGCAATGTTTCCACTAACTTTTTAGAATCACAAATCGATTTATCCTCGTAAATCTCTTGCTAATGGCCTTTAAACTTTAGTACACATTATTGAAGTACCTCTTTAAGATCTAAATCACTCTTTTTCTGAAACACATATATTCAGTAATCTGTCAAGTAATATTTTTGCACATACTAAAATGATCATATAGATCTTTATTAAACAATTTACCACAATCCAAATGATATCATTCTTTTTGAGGATTATAACAGTCCAAAATCAAAACCTGTAGTATTATCAACTTATTTTCTCCCTGAATTCTTTACTGACTGTAATAGTCCTGAATACTCTTGAAATTCAGCTTATACCTATCGAAAAATCGACATCTGGATATAATTTCAAAAAATATCGTGATATACATATACCCTCAATCACCAGAACACCTACTCATATAACTGCTCATTTCATTATTCTTGGATGAACAGAAGTGCTACCACTGAGTCTCGTACTAAATCTTCTACATAAGTTCTGGATTCATCAATACGCAAATTCTATCTCGAGCTAACAATTACAACAGAAATCATTTCCGACCTGAATCTTAACATCAGAAGTAAACTCATTCTGGACTCATTTAAATTACCATTCACTATCACTCTTCTAAACTTCTCTGTTTCACAAGGAAAACTCACTTTAGCATTTAACACCGATAAAATTAGGATATTATCAACTAAGATCAATCGAGTAACCAACTCGCATCGATTAAACAAGGATTTTCCATCTCGACCTCTGTACTATGTCCGCTTTCCGAAAAGTAATTCAATAACTATACATACTCTTGTAATAACTCAAGTCATTTTCACTGTTTTACATTCCTATTTTCTGCAACATTAGATACTTTACTCATCAAGATTCAGGAAACACACAACATTTTCCAAAGATCCTACTATATCATTGAATTCACAACACAGACATAAAAGTGATTATTTCTATGTCACCAGTCCAACAGTTCTTTTTGATGTAACCTTAACCATCCAAAGATACAACTATCTCCTTGCACCCTGGTATTAAGGCATATTCTAATTTATTTAATAGTGCATCATTAAATATCATAAATTCCTTTTCTCAATTCAAACTAAACTTAGATCTAGAACTTTCAGTTAATAATACCTTCAATAGCTTTCGACTTTGCCAACCTGCAACAGACAATTTAAACTTTCATAAAGGTGATAACTTTTCAATTAGAACAACTTCAACTTGTAATTAACATTATCCGATTAGAATATTTCAATAGGCATATCTCTGTATTATGCTTCCTAGAATCAAATTTCCTCTTTCAGACTATCCATCTCCATACTCGTAAATACACCGAATTTATTCTCTTTGTTGAGGCACTCTTAAATTGTAACATCCTGAAAAAGGGCCTATGCATTTTTGGTTTAATTGTACGAAATGACATGTCTTATGTGTTATGAATGTATTTTGAATATTTTTTGGAAACCTGGGAATGTATGGAAATGTTAAGTTAAAATAGGAAAGTGAACATTTTGGAAACCTAAGTTAAAGAGGAAAGTGAACATTTTGGAACCCTAAGTTAAAGAGGAAAGTGAACATTTTGGAAACCTAAGTTAAAAGAGGAAAGTGAACATTTTGGAAACCTAAGTTAAAAGAGGAAACTAAGGCAAGGTGGCCTTAAGAAAATTAATAGGAGGAATTTGACACACAAACAGGCTTGTCAAAGTGGCTTGAAGGCACCACTTAAAAGCCCAGCAAGTGACGCCATAAGCTTGTGTATTTGGGCTAGGGATCGAGTCACTTGGGAAGCAAATAAAAGAAATTTTATTGTTGCTTCTAGGAGCAGAAAGATGGACGGCACATGGCTAAATTTTAGGAGTTTTATCCCTTTTATTTTAATTAAGGATAACAGATGATAAATGAAGAATTATTCTTTAATTAGGAGAATGTGGGAGAAGTGATGGCCAAGTAAGGGACTTT
This sequence comes from Gossypium rotundifolium, assembly GCA_025506655.1. Taxonomy (NCBI): domain Eukaryota; kingdom Viridiplantae; phylum Streptophyta; class Magnoliopsida; order Malvales; family Malvaceae; genus Gossypium; species Gossypium rotundifolium. Next base: position 114,039,698 of record CP106727.1, on the reverse strand, counting down.
GAGTTTAGTAATTTCGGCTAGGTAAGGATAGTTGCTGAATTATCTTTTATTTTAGATGAAAATTAAAGAGATAACATTTATCAAAATAGGAAGAGTTGGCCGAATGAGGGTCTCTATGTGGATTAATTTCGGCAACAAGGGGAAAAGGGGTAGCTATCCTTCATTCTCTCTTTTCTTCTGCCGAAATTCCCTAGCAAATTTCTCTTTTCTTCATTTGTTCTCCTTCCTTTTTTGTTAAGTCAAAGCCAAAAATTCAAGATACCACCATTAGCCGATTTCTTCTTCTTTATTTCAATTCATCAAAAGCCGACATCTGTTAAGTGTTCACTTAGGCTATAGTCAAAACTCTGAAGTGGTGTCAGGAGAGAGATTGTCAACTTCTTCAAGTAAGGGTAAGGATAAATTGCTATTATTTTCTTTCTTCTGTAAACCGAAAGTTAAGATTCTAATGCCATATACATGTTGGCCGAAACTTTGAAGGAAAAATTTGGGATTCTGTGACTGTCGACTACAAGGAGGAAAGTTTTGGGATTTGAAATCACAAGGTATGTGTTTAAGACATTCGGCCAAGACCTATTTTAAGTGATTGGATTTATTCTTAAAAGCCGAAAACTAACCTATGTAGAGATTTAGGATTTGGCCGAATACAAGGAGAAGAAAAGCAAAGTTTTCGGGATTTGAGTGATAAGCAAATCGGCATTAAGGTAAGTTCTAGTGCACAAATCCTACTAGGATTTGGTTTTATGACCAAATAGGCTTTTACTAAATAGTAAGTGATTAATCAAATGTAGGAACTTGAGATCTAAGACAGTAGATCAAATTTCGGGATTTCAGTGAAGTTGTTAAACGAATCAGGTGTGTACCCCACACTAATCTTAATAGAGTTATGGCTTTAACTTGATATATGTGTTAATATGAAAGTGTAAGAATGTGGCTAAAGTACCATATTATGGTACAAAGTACTCAGGTACGTTTCCTACTCCTACTAAGATTACGAAATATGTTATATTTAACATGTGAAAAGTGACATAAATGTGGATTTAAGTATGATATGCATGATATGAATAATATGGGGCATTTGGGTTATATGAAAAAGGGGAAGTGAAAGTGGTGACTTCGATCTCACTATCTGAATGTGGTGACTTCGGTCACATTATCTGAATGTGGTAACCTCGGTTACAATATCTGAATGTGGTGTCTCATGACACAATTATTTAATCTGGTGGTTATGCCATGAATTTTATACGGACGATGAGCACGTCGACTGTAGCGACTGCCTTCGATGGTGTGTAGTGGATGGAGGGTTGACTTAGTAGTCCCACTTGTGCAGGTTTGGTACGAAGATGTGTAGCGGATGGCATCTAGGTTTGGGTTCGGGATTGCATCATTATCTTGAATTATTATGTGAACATGATATGTATGTTATGCTTAAATCTATTAAATTTTAGTGTTGGTTACACATTGAGTCTCATTGACTCACCCGTTGTGGGAACATGTTTCGGTGATGAACAAGTGATGGACCGGACTACGAAACTTGTGATGGCCATGCTCACTTGAAGTTTTATTTAATTTGGACATTTTATTTTATTTAAGTACTCATAAATTTTATTTTGGGTTTGTTTTATATAATAAGGCCATAGTGATGATTTTATTGTTGTTTTAATTACTATATTACTTAATTTAGTTTATTTAAAGATTAAGTCAATATAATTTAAAATAAACTTTAATTATTTTGTCACTTGAAATAAATGGGCTTTCATTACAAAAATAAACTTGTTTTCAACTCAAGCCCAACCCACAAACAAACTATCTTGAAAACACACAAGTTTTTCCTAAGAACAAAAGAATTTTGAACCGGTTTACATCGAGGAACATACCAGATCCGGTCTAGGCTCGTGGGCCGGGTGTGGGGTGTTTCAATTTGGTATCAGAGCCCAGTTTTAAACTCTCAGCCTGTGGTCTAAGGCCTAAAACATTTTCAAATCGAGCCCAAATGAGTTTTATGGAAGTATTTCTGAAAATAGGCAAGTTTGATGGCATGGCACCTAAGTCTCCGACCCGTAGTCCACCAGGTAAGTACTCCTAACCATCTGTGTGATTATGTGATTTATAGAAGGGTAGAAAAGGAATGGAACGTAGAATAGAATGATAGGTACTTGAACCCTAGGACTAGTCTACCCCAACTACTACATAAAACTTAAATGCCTAACTAAACAAACCTATGGCTAAGTCAATCGAGTTAGGGTGTGGTAACCACTTATGCATGTCTAGGATTGGATCCGAAGAGCACAGTATTTAAGCGATCCTAGTGACTCACCTCTCTTCGTAGGAATCCTACCTGGTGCGTAGCTTCGGCTCACCCTAACTCAGAAGACTTAGTAGGTGTGGCAACCCTTGTGCGCATGCCTAGAAATGGTTTCATGGGAGCTTGGTATTTAAGCAAATCAGTGTGACTCACCTCCTCTCCACTCGAATCCTACAGGTGCGTAACTTTGGTTCACCCTGACCAAGAAGACTCGGTCATAGGCTAAACCCAATAACTAAAACCCGAAAGGGAACTAGCCATGTTTTTTTTAAGAACCCTAATTTTAAAACTCTTAAAATCATTTTTCTTTAATTTGTGAAAACTATTTTTTCCTACACAATTTTTCGAAAAATTTTTGATTTATAAAATTACAAAAAAACCCCTAGTGGTAAAATTACAAAAATGCCCTTGGTTTATAAAAATGTCTAAAATACCCACAATTCTAATCAACATTTTCATTATTTTATAACAAGTCCAAAAACCCTTATTCGCAAATTATCAAAAATACCTTGATTTTTGGAAATTTACAAAATTGCCCTAACTTACCAAAATTTCCAAAATGACCCTGATTTCCAAAATTTTTGCAACTTTATCGTTTTGGAAAATTAATTTCTCAAAAAGAAACCCCAAAGTTTTGCAAATTTTGAAATATCCATGAATTATTAAACTTTACAAATTTACCCTGGTTTATTACCAAGATACCCCTGAAATTCAAAATTACCGAAATACCCTTGGAATTTCCAAATTTACCGAAGAGCCCTAGGACTTTAAAATTTTCGAAATACTTTTTGACAAAATTACCAAGGAACCCTATTTGACAAATTACAAAAATACCCCATAGGGCAAATTATGAAAATACCTCTGGGTAGTAGAAAAAAAACAACAACAATGAAAACTACAACATTTCTCTGAATGAACGAAAGTTTATAATTGATTGATGGATGTATGAATGTAAAGACTGTGTGCATGTATGAATACGAAAGAACCACTTCTTAAAATTCTTTTCATAAAACTTCGTCGTAGATAATCAGTGGAATAAAGGCTAATTCATAAAACTTTCTTAAATCAGATTAAAGTGCATCGTTAGATATGAATTCTAGAGGACGCGATCGTCATGGACGCGGTAGAGGAAGAATGGCTGTGTCAGAACCCGTTAGATCGGGTCAAGGGTCTGACAATGAGTTACCACCGCCACCACCACCCCCAGCTGTTGGTGTCGAGCAGCAGGCTCAGACGGGGGATGATATTGTATCGCAGGCTGTGCTGCGAGTTCTGGAAATGGTGGCTGGAGCGGGCGAAAATATAGGAGCTCGAAAGTTTGTACCTGAGCAACTCCGAGCCAACAGAGCTGAGGTGTTTCGTGGAGTATCCGGTGTGGCACCCAGTACAGCTGAGTACTGGTTGGAAGCAACCGAAAGTATTATGGATGAGCTCGATCTGACCCCGGAGGAGAAGTTGAAAGGAATGGTGACACTACTACGAGATAAAGCGTATCAATGGTGGTTAACAGTGAGGGATGGTGCCACTGTTGAGGATCTGACCTGGGAGTATGCTAAGGAGGCATATCAGAAAAAGTATGTAGGGACCAGATATATTGATGAGCAGAGAAAGGCATTTTTGGGGCTGGTTCAAGGGAACAAGTCGGTAGCAGCATATGAAGCTGAATTTTTGAGGTTGAGCCGATATGCTCGAGGAGTAGTGGCTACGGAGAATGAGCGGTGTGTGCGATTCAAAGACGGGTTAAGGGATGACCTAAGGTTACTGATAGCATCGCATCAGGAGCGGGAGTTTTCTGCTTTAGTAGAAAAGGCCAAGGTAGCCGAGGGAGTTAAGGATGCTACAAAGCAGACTATGGATCGGAATAGGCTAAAAAGAGGTTTTGGATTATCTGGGAAGGATCAAAAGAGGCCTAGAGCTGATGGGCCACGAAATCGCAAGTTTAAGACAGATGGCAATATCGTCCTTGTGATCATTATGGAAAGAAGCACTTAGGGAATCTTTGGAAAAGATGGAAGGATGTTTTAAGTGTGGGTCCAAGGACCATATGCTCAAAGATTGTCCTAAGAAACCGGATGAAAGTCGATCAACACTCGTAACGTTAATCAGCCGGTAGAGGAGGACAACAAACCAACGAGGTCGTGGTTTGAATAACAGAGGTAATGGTGCTGGCAGAGGACGTGGAACACAAGGCAGAGGTGCTGCTAACACTGAGGTAAGGCAGTCGGGTTTGGTTTATGCAGTTCACCGAAGGGAGGATGGTGACGCACCGGATGTCATAACCGGTACATTCTTTATTTATGGCAAACCCTATTATGCTTTAATTGATGTGGGCTCGACCCATTCTTATGTTGCCTGTAGTGTAGTTGAAACACTAAGCCTAGGCTCTGAACTTTCTGATAGGGAGATGACGGTAGTAAGCCCATTAGGCCAAACTATAGTGGTGGATAAGATCTTTCGGAGTGTACCCCTAGAAATTCAGAGAGTGAGCTTTCGGGCTGACTTAATGGAGTTACCCTTCGGAGAATTTAACCTCATACTTGGTATGGATTGATTAGTAGAGCACCGAGCCATGTTGGATTGTGCGGCTAAACGAATGGAACTAAGGACCCCGAGGATGAGGTGGTCATTATGATAGGAGAAAGAAGAAATACTTGTCTAATGTAGTTTCGGTGCTTAAGGCTGAAAAGATGGTTCGTAAAGGGTGCGAGGCATTTTAGTCTTTGTAAGTGCGTTGGATGGAAAGGAGGAAGGTGTCAATGGAGTTAGAACGGTAAGGGACATTGGGGATGTGTTCCTAGAGGAATTACTAGGAATACCCCCAAATAGGGAGGTGGAGTTTGGAATTGATTTGCTGCCGGGAACAGCTCCTATGTCAATCGCTCCGTATAGAATGGCACCAAAAGAGTTGGTTGAACTCAAGGCTCAAATCTAGGAATTACTTGACCGTGGGTTTATCCGGCCCAGTGTGTCTCCGTGGGGAGCACCGGTCTTATTTGTAAAGAAGAAGGATGGAACTATGCGTATGTGCATAGCCTATCGTCAGTTAAATAAGCTGACCGTTAAGAATAAGTATCCTTTGCCAAGGATCGATGACTTGTTCGATCAGTTGAAAGGGGCCGCGGTATTCTCAAAGATAGACTTGAGGTCGGGATATCATCAGTTGAAAGTGAAGGAGGCAGATATCCATAAGACAGCCTTTAGGACAAGATACGGCCACTATGAGTTTGTAGTAATGCCGTTCGGTTTAACAAAGGCCCTAGCCTCATTCATGGATATGATGAACCGAGTTTTCCAACCTTACTTGGATAGGTTCGTCGTTGTGTTCATCGATGATATTTTGGTGTACTCTAAGTCTGAAGAGGAGAATGATGAGCATCTTCGGATTGTGTTGCAAGTATTGAGGGAGAAGAAGCTTTATGCCAAATTCAGCAAGTGTGAATTTTGGCTTAAGGAAGTTACTTTCCTAGGACACGTGGTGTCTGCTGAAGGAATAAGGGTGGATCCTAAGAAAATTGAAGCTGTGTTGGATTGGAAACCACCTAAGTCGGTGGTGGAGATTCGTAGTTTCTTGGGATTGGCAAGCTATTACAGAAGGTTCGTGGAAGGATTTTCGTCAATAGTCGCACCATTAACAAGGTTGTTGAGGAAGGAAGTACCCTTTGTATGGACAGATAAGCAGCAGAAGAGCTTTGAGAAGCTTAAGGAAGTATTGACGGAAGCTCCAGTGTTGATTCAACCGGAGGCAGGAAAGGATTTTATGGTGTATTGTGACGCTTCCCATACAGGTTTAGGTTGCGTATTGATGCAAGACGGGAAGGTAGTCGCGTACGCGTCTCGACAGTTGAGGCCACATGAGGTAAACTACCCGACGCATGACTTGGAATTAGCAGCAGTGGTCTTCGCTCTTAAGGTATAGAGGCACTACCTTTATGGCGAAAAGTCGACGATCTACACAGACCACAAAAGTCTCAAGTACCTGTTGACTCAGAAGGAGTTAAACTTGAGGCAAAGAAGGTGGGTGGAATTACTGAAGGACTATGACTGTTCGATAGAATATCACCCGCAAGGCGAATGTAGTAGCAGATGCCCTAAGTCAAAAGGTGGTGTCGGATCTGAGGCCAATGTTCGCCCATTTAAGTTTGTACGAGGATGGAAGCCTGTTGGCTGAGTTGCAAGTCAAGCCAACGTGGTCGAATGAGGTGAAAAGGGGACAGTTGACTGATAAGGACCTAAGTGCTAAGTTACAGCAAGTACAGAATAGAGAGTTAGAAGATTATGGCGTTAATGATGAAGGAGTATTATGCTACGAAGGAAAAGTCTGTATGCCGAAGGACGAGGAGTTAAGACAGAGGATTCTTCGGGAAGCGCATGTAGCCCTTATGCTATGCATCCCGGAGGCACCAAGTTGTACAGGGACTTAAGAGAACAGTTTTGGTGGCCCGGTCTGAAGAAAGAAGTTACTGAAATTGTTGGCAAGTGCTTGACATACCAGCAAGTTAAGGCTGAACACCAAGTTCCATTGGGATTGCTTCAGCCAATCCAGATTCCGCAGTGGAAGTGGGAAAGAATTACCATGGACTTCGTTAGTGGGCTTCCCCTTACGCCTACTAAGAAGGACTCGGTATGGGTAATAGTGGACCGTTTGACTAAGTCCACACATTTCATCCCGGTAAGAGTGGATTATTTCCTTCAGAAGTTAGCCAAGTTATATGTGGCAGAAATCGTGAGACTACACGGAGTGCCGGTGTCTATCATTTGGGATAGAGACCCAATATTTACGTCTCGGTTTTGGAGGGCACTTCATCAAGCTTTAGGCACTAAGTTGGACTTCACTATGACTTTTCATCCACAATCAGACGGGCAGTCGAACAGGTAATACTAAGTGTTGGAGGATATGTTGAGAGGTCAGTGATGGATTTTCGAGGAAGTTGGGAGGATTACTTGCCTTTAGCAGAGTTCACCTACAACAATAGTTATCAGGCTAGCATTCGAATGGCACCATATGAAGCATTGTATGGTCGGAAGTGTCGAACTCCTACTTGTTGGACTGAGTTAGGAGAACGTCGAGTTTTGGGACCAGAGATGGTGGCAGAAACTGAAGAAAAGTTGAGATAATCTGAGCACGGTTAAAAGAAACCTCTGATAGGCAAAAGTCTGATGCCGACCTCAAGCGGAAGGAAATAGAGTTTGAAATGGGAGACCAAGTGTTTCTGAAAGTCTCGCCTTGGAAGAAGGTGATGAGGTTTGGTCGGAAAGGAAAGTTAAGCCCAAGGTTTATAGGGCCCTATCGGTACTAAAGCGAGTGGGACCAATGGCATACCAACTAGAGTTACCACCGAGTTGCAGCAGATGCACGACGATTCCATGTTTCCATGCTACATCGCTATCGATCGGATCCATCTCACGTGGTACCGCTTGAAGAAGTGGAGTTAAGGCCAGACTTATCCTACGAGGAAGAGCCAATTCAGATTTTGGAACGTGATGTGAAAGTGTTATGGAGGAAGTCGGTTCCTCTAGTCAAAGTGTTATGGTGCAATCATGGATCGAGGAAGCTTCGTGGGAACCAGAGGAGGCAATGTGACAAAGAATACCCTCAATTATTTTAGCTAGAAAATTTTGAGGACGAAATTATTTTAAGGGGGTAGAACTGTAACATCCTGGAAAAGGGCCTATGCATTTTCGGTTTAATTGTACGAAATGACATGTCTTATGTGTTATGAATGTATTTTGAATATTTTTTGGAAACCTAGGAATGTATGGAAATGTTAAGTTAAAATAGGAAAGTGAACAATTTGGAAACCTAAGTTAAAGAGGAAAGTGAACATTTTGGAAACCTAAGTTAAAGAGGAAAGTGAACATTTTGGAAACCTAAGTTAAAAGAGGAAAGTGAACATTTTGGAAACCTAAGTTAAAAGAGGAAACTAAGGCAAGGTGGCCTTAAGAAAATTAATAGGAGGAATTTGACACATAAACAGGCTTGTCAAAGTGGCTTGAAGGCACCACTTAAAAGCCCAGCAAGTGACGCCACAAGCTTGTGTATTTGGGCCAGGGATCGAGTCACTTGGGAAGCAAATAAAAGAAATTTTATTTTTGCTTCTAGGAGCAGAAAGATGGACGGCACATGACTAAATTTTAGGAGTTTTATCCCTTTTATTTTAATTAAGGATAATGATGATAAATGAAGAATTATTCTTTAATTAGGAGAATGTGGGAGAAGTGATGGCCAAGTAAGGGACTTTGAGTTTAGTAATTTCGGCTAGGTAAGGATAGTTGTTGAATTATCTTTTATTTTAGATGAAAATTAAAGAGATAACATTTATCAAAATAGGAAGAGTTGGCCGAATAAGGGTCTCTATATGGATTAATTTCGGCAACAAGGGGAAAAGGGGTAGCTATCCTTCATTCTCTCTTTTCTTCTGCCGAAATTCCCTAGCAAATTTCTCTCTTCTTCATTTGTTCTCCTTCTTTTTTTGTTAAGTCAAAGCCGAAAATTCAAGATACCACCATTAGTCGATTTCTTCTTCTTTATTTCAATTCATCAAAAGCCGACATCTGTTAAGTGTTCACTTAGGCTATAGCCGAAACTCTGAAGTGGTGTTAGGAGGGAGATTGTCGACTTCTTCAAGTAAGGGTAAGGATCAATTGCTATTATTTTCTTCCTTCTATAAACCGAAAGTTAAGATTCTAATGCCATATACATGTTGGCCGAAACTTTAAAGGAAAACTTCGGGATTCTGTGACTGTCGACTACAAGGAGGAAAGTTTCGGGATTTGAAATCACAAGGTATATGTTTAAGACATTCGGCCAAGACCTATTTTAAGTGATTGGATTTATTCTTAAAAGCCGAAAACTAACTTATGTAGAGATTTAGGATTTGGTCGAATGCAAGGAGAAGAAAAGCAAAGTTTTCGGGATTTGAGTGATAAGCAAATCGGCATTAAGGTAAGTTCTAGTGCACAAATCCTACTAGGATTTGGTTTTATGACCAAATAGGCTTTTACTAAATAGTAAGTGATTAATCAAATGTAGAAACTTGAGATCTAAGACAGTAGATCAAATTTTGGATTTCAGTGAAGTTGTTAAACGAATTAGGTGTGTACCCTACACTAATCTTAATATAGTTATGGCTTTAACTTGATATATGTGTTAATATGAAAGTGTAAGAATGTGGCTAAAGTACCATGTTATGGTACAAAGTACTCAGGTATGTTTCCTACTCCTACTAGGATTATGAAATATGTTATATTTAACATGTGAAAAGTGACATAAATGTGGATTTAAGTATGATATGCATGATATGAATAATATGGGGCATTCAAGGTTATATGAAAAGGGAAGTGAAAGTGGTGACTTGGTCTCACTATCTCGAATATGGTGACTTGGTCACATTATCTCGAATGTGGTAACCTCGGTTATAATATCTCGAATGTGGTGTCTCATGACACAATTATTTAATCTAGTGGCTATGCCACGAATTTTATATTTGGCGATGAGCACGCCGATTGCAATGACGCCTTCGATGGTGTGTAGCGGATGGAGGGTTGACTTAGTAGTCCCCACATTAGTGTGTTGGTACGGGGATGTGTAGCGGATGGCATCTAGGTTTGGGTTCGGGATTGCATCATTATCTTGAATTATTATGTGAACATGATATGTATGGTATGCTTAAATCTATTAAATTTTAGTGTTGGTTACACATTGAGTCTGCTGACTCACCCTGCTAGGGAACATGTTTCGTGATGAACAGTGATGGATCGGGATGGCGAGAACTTGTGGTGGCCATGCTCAGCTTGAAGTTTTATTTAATTTGGACATTTTATTTTATTTAAGTACTCCGCAAATTTTATTTTGGGTTTGTTTTATGTAATAAGGCCATAGTGATGATTTTATTGTTGTTTTAATTACTATATTACGAATTTAGTTTATTTAAAGATTAAGTCAATATAATTTAAAATAAACTTTAATTATTTTGTCACCTGAAATAAATGGGCTTTCATTATAAAAATAAACTTGTTTTCAACTCAAGTCCAACCCACAAACAAACTATCTTGAAAACACACAAGTTTTTCCTAAGAAGAAAAGAATTTTAAACCGGTTTACATCGAGGAATATACCAGATCCGGTCCAGGCTCGTGGGCCGGGTGTGGGGTGTTTCATAAATATACACATCACTCGAATCATATCTCAGTAATCAATCTACTCTTTTCTTCATACTGAGAATACAGTTCAAACACACAATCTCTTGAAATCCTCTTGTTATGCTAATCAAAACCTTTACTATCGTCTTAGCTCAGAGTAATCAGGATATCTCGATTGAATGTGTTGACTTTATTCAGCTTACCAAAAAAAATCCATCGCACAACTTTAAACTTACGATTTCACTAATTATACTTTTGTCTATATTAACTTCTTATACAAAAATTAGAGGTATCCAAATAGTAGAATCATCACTTTTCTATGATCAAACTAAAAGCGTTACCATAGTAGATATAACTATCACCAACTGAAGAATACACTTTAAACATAAACCAGGATCAACAGAAATATAAGAATAGTCTCACATAACATTTTTATCACTGATTTTACTTTAAAATACCAGAATAGAATTACTAAGAAATAAACAAATGTGTATTGCGAACCAACCAAATCGATAACAATTTCGTCTAATTTTATAATCAGCTAACATTCTCACACGATCATAATTTCATAAAAATGAACAACCACAGAATTCTCAAAGAGATCATTATAATCTATTCAACCATGATTGTCATAGCCAAACATTTTTACAGCTCGAATATTGTTTCTCTAACCATTTCCGTCATCATAAACCCTTTATTATTCCTTTCACTAATGAACATCAATTTGGGAAGATCTCGGTAAGTACATACCTTAGGCTTCTTACCCAATTGAGTCGAATAGCTGAGACTAGCTTTTTTCTTTACTTGTAACATTGCATAATCAGTGTAATCTTTAAAACATCCTGATATGCTTCCCAAAACTGTTTTCACTTTCTCACTACTTTTATCTCTGTATGAATTACTAATTGTTTCACCACCGAACTCTTTTGTTTCACACTTATGATCTTATTCAACTCGACTCTCATAAAAATCTCGCTATAGATCAACACTGGTAAGGGGGTGAGGTCGTAAAGCCCCTAGCTTGCCTTTCATGACTACACACATATGACTTAACATTCATCATTAATGAAATATCATCGTAATTACACAACTCGCTCCAAGCGAATTTTTCACACTTACTCATGTTACAAATGTTTCTATCATTCATAATTTCGAATGATGATTTTACATACTCAAACTCCATATTAATATCTATTTAGGTACTCAACATTTAACCCCAATTTCTCTTACCATCGCTTATTAAATTAGAGGACGTCTTACGGGGTTTGAGCACGTCATTTACTGAATTGCCACAGTCCAACTATGGTCTTATTCTTATCACAATATCATAACTCAATTATAATCTTACATGTCATCAGGATGCTATAGTCTCGCTATGGTCTTACACGAAATCTCATATCGATACCAATGCCACATCCCAAATATGGTCTTACATGGAAACACATGTCGTTGCCGATACCATATCCTAGATATGGTCTTACACGGGATCGTACGTCGATGCCATGCCCGATACATGGTCTTATACGGAATCACTATTCGATGCCAATGCCATATCCTAGATATAGTCTTACACGGGATCATGTATCGATGCCAATGCCATGTCCCAGACATGGTCTTATATGGGATCACATATACTGACATGGTCCAACCATGGTCTTATCCATCATTTCTTCCTTGAGTGACCATACTCATCTCTTGCGTTCTACTTAATTTGACTTCCCAGCTCAAATTCTACACTATTATAATATTTGTGGCTTCATAACAAAGTCATAAAACAAAACATTATGCATCCACTAATTTAACGGTCACACATGAGATTCAACTATGTGGACATACTAATTATACATTATTCAAACAAATGTACATACACACATATCTCGTTCATTTGGTAAGTTTACTCATCATATTCACTTAGTCAAATATGTTGAGCATATAACATCGTATACATGTCGAATCAACATGGATAAGCTTATCACCATATAACTTTCATTTCATTCTATATTTTTCACATTTCTCAACTTATGATTATCTCTTTTCGTATCTTATTACACATATGTAATGAACTTCTGTTCATACCTTTCTGAATTTCGACACATCATAAGCACATTTCAATTATTGCATTATCACTTTCAGCATTATCGAAAATAGCTCGGTTGGGAATCATCTCTGTCTTACCAAAACAATTTCGTTAGAGCCGAGAGATATCGCACTATCATGAGGAGTAATATGGCATGTATAGCTAACCTCTTGTACGCTATGTTAGCCCGAGAATAGACTAAATCATAGCTCCGATACCACTAAATGTAACACCCCTTACCCGTATTCAATGTCGAAATCGGGAATGAGGCGTTACTGAACTTAACTTGCTTGAACATACAACTTTGGGCTATAAAATTTCGTTCCCATTTAAAAACTTCCCATTCACATTCATAACATCCTTATTATGGGCCTACGAGGCCTTAAACATGCAAACGGAGGATTTCAGAATCAAACCGAGAACTTTTGTATACTTAGAAAAAATTTTGCTTTACGCCCGTGTGAAATGGGACACGCCCATGTGGATAGGCCGTGTGGTCAAACACGCCCATGCCCCTAGCTTGTGTGGGATTTATTTTTCATTTTGAACCTACAGGGGTTTTTACACAGCCAGACACACGCTCGTGTCCTCCACACGACCTAGACATGCCCGTGTCCTCACCCGTGTGTGAAAACCTGGGTATTCTTTTTATGACGTCAGCAACCTCATAAGGAGCACACGACCTAGGCACACGCCCGTGTGTCTAGCCTGTGGCTGACACTGACTTGCAACACTAACATGTAGGGGACACACGGCCCGCTCACACAACTATGGAACTGACCATGTGTCACACACGGCCTAGACACACGCCCGTGTGTCTACCCCTGTGGACCAATTCAAGGTAATTTTCCAAGCCATTTAGCCACCCTCACTTGCACACATTCATACAACATCACATATCATTCTCAAATCATCAATTGTAATACTTAAATTTTCACATTAAAACCATTAGAACTAAACTTCCTTCCTATATACAAGAGAGTACAATCACTAGTACAATTACAATTGATATAAGCCATCATCCATGGCTTGGCACCATTGAACCATAAACCATTTAAAGCCAACACATTTGGCTACAGTATCTATGACTTAAATTAAACAAAAGATAATATCCCTATACATGCCATATCTCATGAAGACTTGAAAACTTATACCCAAGTGATTGCTCGATAGTGTGAAAGCATCCCCGGCAGTCTCCAATCTGAGCTAGTTGAGTTAACCTATAAGAGATAAGAAAGGAAGGGGAGTAAGCAATAACGCTTAGTAAGTTCATATGCAAATAAAAATCAATTATTGACGTTCATTTATTTCACTCAACCACAAAGGTATTATAATGAGATTTACACTCAAGCTCATGGTTACTCATTCAATCATTCATAATGCTTGCTCATTCCAAACCTCCACATATCACAAAACATCGTTCACCTTTACTTGCATCTATTCCCACAAAGCAACATGTAATTTCACTTAGTTAAATTTCTCGATAACACCTCGAAATAATAATAAATACTCAGTGGTTTGTACACAGCCTATCATTTAATAATTAATAAGGTGGTATCGCACACAGCCCACCATTAATACTAATCACGATGGTATCGCACACAGCCTATCGGTAACAAATAATAAGGTGGTATCGCACACAGCCCACCAATGATAGTAATTATGATGGTAGCGTACATAACCCATCGTAAACAAATATTAAGGTGGTATCGCACACAGCCCACCATTTATCACACATTAATGAATATTTATCCACATTCATTTTCCTATTTTGAATGTTCATTCGAGAATTTCCTCATACTCTATCATTTTTACATAGATTTCTATAATAATCATTGGCATTCACGCAATGCATTAATAAATATAACATATGCAATTAGGATACATCGTTTACACATAAAATCACCATGGATTCTTCATATACCGAATTCACCTCAAATGAGTTATGGGCACATACCTGTATCTCTCATGGCATAACCACATACTTTCTTATTTTCAAGATACATGTTGAATCACTCAAATACTAAAGGATACTCTTAAGCCTCACACATATAGTATCATATCAACATCATATCCCCGATAGGGCCTTACATGAAATATTATATCGATGCCATGTCTCTGACATGGTCTTATACGAAATCTCACACCGAGGCCATTTTCCAAATATGGTCTTATACGGGACCTTAATTATCTTAGTATCATGATATTTGCATTCCATCCATTCTTAAGTTCAATTGAAGATTTTCATTTCTTGACATCTCATTAAAAATGTATTTAATATATTCGTAAAGACAATATACAATTCATACAACATCGAAATATTAAATACTTCACTTAAAGTTGCATTATTAGCACACGAACGTATGTCGATACCAAAAGGGTAAAAATATACCTAATTGTCCATATTTCTCTTTTCTCCTATTCTAGGTCCAAATCCGTTTGCTTTGATCTATAACAATAAAATTTATTCATTTAATCTTCACACAATTCAATACATTTCAAAATTTCTACTTTGGTAAAATTACCATTTTGCCCTTAGACTTTAGCAAAATTATGATTTTGCCCCTAGGCTTGTATATCGATCTTCATCCAATTTCTTTTTTAATCAAGCCTAGCCAATTCATATTTCCTCCTTTAGCAACTCAAGATTTCAACTATTACACACATTACCACTTATTTCACAACTTCTACAAAAAGGTCATTTTAGGTGTTTTCATGGTAACACCTTTCACAAAAGTTGTTCATCTAACAACTAAGACTCATTTTCTTCCATAAAAATGCCGCATCAACATGAAATCTCTCATGGAAAGTCCCTAAAATTTCATTCATTTAGCAAAATAGTCCCCTCATTATCTAGCTCAAACTTTGGGGGTTCCAAAAGTTCAAAAATAATCATCAAGATGACTTACTTGTAGAGGTGAGGAGTTGCTGAAAATTTTCAAGCTTCCATGGCTGTTTTTCTTGAGGAATTTTGGTGGAGAGAAGGGGAAGAAAAGATGATAGCTTTTCTTCTCTTTATTTTATTTTATTCTAGACAATTTTCCACCAAAACCTCACCTAATTCATTTAAAATATATTTCTTTGTCCCCTATGATCAGCTATTAGCCTTAGAAAGGTCTAATTGCACATTAGGGACCTCCAATTAATATTCCTTAGTTATTAGACACCTCTAGCAAATAAAATAGAACTTTCACACTTTATGCTATTTAGTCTTTTTTCACGATTAAGCATGAAATCGCTAAAATTAAAGTACCAAAATTTTCATGCACCCTTATAATCATGCTATAACCCATGAACTAAAATTAACTCCTACCCCGATTAGTGGTCTCGAGACCACTGTTCTGACTAGCCCTTAAATCAGGCTGTTATAATAATGGAGCCGGAAGTAAATGTCATCTTGTATGGTTTGAATATATGAAAGTTAAGCTACCTCGAGGACCTTCTCTTAGTTGTTATATCGTCTTTTAAAGACTAGCTTTGATACCAATTTTTAACTCGATCGATCAAACCAAAATTGCAAAGAGGGAGGTGAATTGGCCTTTAAAAAATTTGGCGGAAGCAAAGAAAGATTATGAAACAGTGAAAGCAGAGATTTAGAGTGGTTCAGCCCCAATTGCCTACTCCACTACCTTAGCTTTCCACTACTAAGGAATTTCCCATATTCACTAATTTGTTCAACCTTTGAAGATAAGGTTTAACCTTACATCTCTCTTAAGATTTCTACCCAAATCTTAAGACAAGCCTTCTCAAATAATTACAAAAAGCAGACTAAGAAATAATCCTCACAAGATCAGAATGTTTGCCAATAAAGCACAAATAAACAAGAATACACTTGAGCTAAAGAATAACAAAAAAGCTCACAAGTGTGTATAAGAAAAGTATGAAAGAATTGAGCACTAAGGTTGAATTGATTGATCTTTAGGCTTGATTATGTCTCTTGTTATTGTAGGACCATCAGAAGCTGATATTTATACCTTCTAATTCATTTCTAATCGTTGTGGTTTTTGGGAGAATAAATAAAGCTATTAGGATGGAAATACCATACTATTAAATTCACCTGCAACAAAAAAGTATCCATACTTTTTGTACGAGTATCAATACTAGAGACATTTAATGCATGATTCAGTGGCTGTTAAAATTAGTTTTCAACGATACCAAAGATGTTTTATTGATACCTGGTAAAAGGTATCAATATAATTTTATTGGTATCCATACTTTTTGACATTTTTTAATAGATTATGAAAAATAGAATGCAAAATTGGCATCGATATAAATTTTTGGTATCGTTAAAATTTAATAAGTATCGATATAATTTTCAAGGTATCGATACTTATTGTTTGTGATCAATTTTTTATTCAAAACATAAAGCGATTTGGTATCGATAAAAGATGAAGTATCGATATAATTTTACAAATATTGATATATTTTGGAAAACATCGATACTTCTTGTAGGAATAGTTTTTAATTGATTAGAAATGGTTTTGATTAAGTTCAAGAGTTTAAATTTATTTTCAAAATTTTGTCAAAAATATTTTGAAGTGTTTAAAGCATTTTCTAAGATGTTTAGAAATTTTGAAATATTATTTATGCTTTGGATTCTTTGTTAAAAAAAAAACAAATTTATATTTAAAGATATATTTGTTATATCAAAATAATTTATCAAATAAAGTTAGTTCAACAAAATTATTTTATATATTTCTAACTAAACTATGTGGGTAAATTATTCAAAATACCAAAAAATTAAAATTTAAGGAATTAAATGATTTTATAAAATTTATAGAAAGGGTCATTTCCCATCAAAATATGTCCATGTCGTAGCTTTTGAGGAAATGGCAGAAAGCTGCCTCTCGATCGCTTTGTTACCTCAAAAAAAGCGCCTCCTACGGGCGCGCTTTTGATGATAGTGTTACAAAGGGACGCTTTTAGCCCCTCAAGAATAAAAAAAAAGGTTAAAATTTTTAAATTTTAATTTTAAAAAATTAAACAAATTCTATTTTATAAAAGATATTAAAATTAAATTACAAAACATATAAGCAAATATTATTTTATTAAATATATTAAAACTAAATTACAAAAAAACTTCTTATTTATTAAATATATTAAAACTAAATTACAATAAAATAAAAAATAAAAAACTTCTTATTTATTAAATATATTAAAACTAAATTACAATAAAGTTAAAAATAAAAACAACTTCTTATTTTATTACATATATTAAAATTAAATTACAATTAAAAAATTAAACAATTTCTATTTTATTAAAGGTATTAAAATTAAATTACAATAAAAAATTAAACAACTATTATTTTATTAAATACATTAAAACTAAATTACAAAATATAAAATAAAAATAACTTTTTATTTTATTAAAAAATTCAAATTAAATTACATACAAAAAATTAAACAACTTCTATTTTAGTGAAGATATTAAAATTAAATTACAAACACAAATAAAAAGCTCATCCTAATTTTTTACAATTTAAAAATAAAAAGCTCATCCGAATCAATGTTGATGCTTGGCTTAATCAAGCACACACTGGGCGGTTATCATGATTATGCTACTGATTCCTCCTTCTTCTAGCTTTCTACTGGGGTCGTCAAACCTCAGGGGATTCCGTTCCTCTGGCGGTGGTCCGTTGTGGGTGTTGCGAGGATGACCCACCTTGATAAAATAACGACCCCGGAGGTGTTTGCATAAAACACGGTGGGGGTGTCTGAATCCCGTATGGCGAAAGAGGGTGGTAGAAAGAAGTGCTCCCCGATGGTACCTCTTGTGATCCCTCACGCGACGACGGCCTCAAGATCGGCTGGCTAGCCGGAGTAGTCGGGAACGGACTCGAACCCGGCCATGCATTCCAACCTGGGTTGAGACTGGGAAAAGGAAACATATATGGGTTAGGATACATATAAGGGTAGGGTATGCACCTGGCATAAAGGGTAAAGGTCGTGATGTTTGGTGTCGCCACCGAATCGATGGGCCGGTGACTATATCGGCACTATTGATGGCCTGCCTCATCACCCTTCTCCTTGAATTTAAGGGCCCCGACATTCCTTTGTTGACGGTTGTTGTCGATCTCTTCTTCCGACAACAATACGCTTACCATGGATCCTAAACCATGGCATGTATTTCGACGCATGCTAACTCCTAACGACATTGGTTCCCGGCTAGGTAAATAGTCATACCGGATTTGAAACTTACTTGTGATTCC
The DNA here is from genome assembly GCA_025506655.1 of Gossypium rotundifolium. Taxonomy (NCBI): domain Eukaryota; kingdom Viridiplantae; phylum Streptophyta; class Magnoliopsida; order Malvales; family Malvaceae; genus Gossypium; species Gossypium rotundifolium. The sequence continues at coordinate 114,020,968 of CP106727.1, read as the reverse complement.
TACCGTTGGTAATTTAAGTATAATCTTCAAGTGTTGGTAGGTTTTGGGTGTGTTTGGAGGTGTTTAGAGGTTTTAGAAATGTTTGGGTGAAAGGGAAGGCTTTGGAAAATTTTGGATTTTTAGTGGGAAAATGAATCGGGTGGTCAAGGAGGCCTTAAGAATAATTTCGAACCATTTATGGCACAATAATTCACTTGGCAAAGTGGCAAGGAGGTGCCACTTAAGGTCTTGGAAGTGACCTCATGCATGCTAAGAGGACAACTCAGGTTCGAGTCCAAAATCAACAAGGGTTTTATTTTGCATGTTGGCGTTAAAAAGGTCCAAGATCGATAGAAGGTTCAAAGAATTTGGTGGAGCATGCCGACATTCACTCTATTTCGATCGAACCTCCTTCAATCCAAGAATGTGTCTCGGGAGTGCCATCTCGATCCGACCTCCCCAATTTTATCTCGGCTCATAGCATACTACCATCCAATCACTTTGTTATGGACCGGTGACTACCGAATTCGGCCCACCGGGAGCTAATCGCAATCGCAAATCTTCCAGAGTGATGGTACACTTTCGCATGGAAGATGGAAAGTTTTGGTGTTTTATTTTCACGTGTGGCTATGGGCTTGAGTAGGAAGCCTTTAAGATTAAATGATGGGGTTTTGTCATAAAATCAATGTTGCATAGAATGGCTGGGCATTGGAGGAAGCACCAGGTTCTCGAGTCCTTGTTGTCTAGACGTAAGTCGAATTGTAATATTGCATTTGGAATTTTATTTTTGTTGTGGTCTTTTTTTGTAACTAGTAAAGGACACTTTGAGTTGGAGGAAGTGTGGGACTTAAAGAGACATGGGTGTTGCATTTGAAGTATAATTTTGTTGGAAAAAATAAAAGGGATGGTAGCTTAAGCATTTGTGGATTCTTGGAAGATAAGGATTAGTTTTTTTGAATTCATGGATAGGTAGGTGATGACTTTTGTTATTTTATTATTTTAGATAATAAAGGATTATTTTAGTTAGTTTTAAATTAGAGAATTAGAGATAATGGTCTGGTGGTTTAATTGTTTTAATAGGATTAAGTGATATTTTAGAGTGATAAAATATGGATAATAGTGGGGTAGTTGGCTAATTCAAATTAAATTGAATTAGTGGCTGGAGCATTTGAAGTAGCAAAGAAAGTGGGAGTCTCCAAGGGGAAAACAAGTGCTTAGAATTGCTATTTAATGGGCACCTTCCTCTTGATTTTCTTTTGCCCATTTGACAAATTCTTTTAGTCCATATTTGGTGCATTTGGTCACCATAGCCTTGTGTACCTAGTCAAGGTTCAAGTGGAGTTTTTATTTTTTTATAAATATTTCTTTTGTTTTCTTTTAAATTCCTTGATAGCGAAACCTCTAGCCCTCCATTCCTCTACGATTTTACTAAGTTTGAAGTCGAATTCTCCTTGTATTCTAAGCGTGGTTGGCCGATTCTTAAGCAAGTGTGGTAAGCATGTTCGCTTTTAGCGAATGGTTTTGGTTCCCTATTTTAGTGGCTAAACCAAGGGTTGGCCTTAGTTTTGGCATTAATTGATTCTAATATTGTGTAACAGGATTTTTGGCAACCGGAGATCGGTGGTGTTTGGGATCCGAGTAAGAGGGTAAGGGATCCATTGGTATTCGCCTTAGGCCATTGTGTATGATTAGGTGTTGACCGAATAGTGACTTTGGTTTCTAGGGCGATCGGCATAAGCGAAGGAAGGCCTTGGGATCTCGGTTTATTTCGATAAGGAAATTAGTAAGTAACTTAGATTTGTTAATAGTAGATTGTGGCTTTGATTGATTAATCGTGTGATTCGATTAAGTGTCGATGGATGCGAAAAGGATCAAGAGGGAAAGGAAGGTCCTGCTCCAAAGTTTAAGAAAAAGCCGGCGATTCGGGATTAGCCAATGTGGTCGTGCAATGAAAGCGATAGGCAAATAACGGTAGTCTCGCTAAACGATAGCGCGGGATCGAGGTTTAGAGCTTCGGTTATAAGGTGTGTAGTTAGCCATTGTTTCCGGTTTTATGTGATATTTGCTTATGTTATATACTTACTAATAAGTGCAGTGGTAAAGTGCAATAGATACCTAAAAGGGTATGATGTCGATCGTAAATAGCAAATTTTAATATTATTGTCATTTATTTAAATATGAGTGTATGCCTATATTTGTGAATGACATGCACATGCATCATATTGTCATTATATCATGTTACATGTGCATGGGTGGGTTATGAAAGAAGGTACAGGTGTACTTGATGCGTGGTTGATGTCGACTTTGTGCTACATCGTGGATTGATTGCCCGAGGTCGCGTTGTGGATCTTTGCGATTTAGTTCGCGTGGTTACCTTTGATCGATATCGACTTATGCCATAACGTGGCTTGATGGATTCTTTGTGTGCTCCATCGTGGTTTGATGTTAGCTACGTGCTACATCGTGGATGGCATTGGTTGCCTTTTGGAGGAAAAGGAGAGAGTGACTCGATAGTCCCCGGTGTGTGGTAGGTTGGTTAAGGGGTGTGTAGCGGATGGACCTTAGGATTGGGTTGGGTTTCATGTTGCATTGTTTTGTTATGAAATGATATGGAAATGGGCCAAGCCAATATGAAATATGAATAGGTATGTTTTGGGAACATACGTGGAAATGGGCCAAGCCCGATGTCGATGAATTAATGAGAAAAGGGCCTAGCCAAAGCTTGAATATGATTTGATTGTGGGCCAAGCCAGTTATAGTAATGTCTAAATGATTATATTTACATGTTGCATTTGATAATTGGGATGTTGTGTGGCTAGCATGTGGGTGGATTTCGATGGTTTTAATTACACATCGAGTCTGTATGACTCACCCAATTATTTTCCTAACATTTCAGTGACTCTTGAGATTGGACCGGGGATCGGAGAGGACACATGGTGGCCCATCGAGAAGGAAGAGTTTAAATATTTTTAAAGCTTATTTATATTAAGTTTTGGTTTAAATATTGGTTGTAATAAAAGGCCTCTTAATTTATTGTTGGGATCATTTTATTATCTTTTAATTAGGTTTATATTATACTTAGATATATTTCCTTCAAATGATTTATAATATAATAAATTATAATAAAGTTTTAATTCACATATTTTCTATCGGGCTTATAGTATTAAATAATTTTAATGGAATTACTTCCCAAAATAAACAAAATTTTCAAGTTTTATGCTAAAGACAAAGATTTTCAACCGTCATTCCGCGGTGACATAACCAGATCCGGTCAAGGCTCGTAAAGGGTTTGGGGATGTTACAAATCGACTTACCATGGATCCTAAACCATGGCATGTATTTCGATGCATGCTAACTCCTAACGCATTTATTGGTTCCCGTTAGGTAAATAGTCATACCGGTTCTCCCGTCTCGATATGTCTTGACCAAAATCTTGGCCAATCCATGTGCAATCGTCGAAGTCTACTTTATGCTCATCATCGAGCATCTCGTGGCACGGAATCGGTTGCGGAATCAAATTGTCGCAGAACCCGATCTGACTGGTGCATCTCCACGGTCGCATAGGTGATCAACGGGACCTTCACGTGCCAACTGCTCGGATTTTGTAAGAACTCCTCCGGAATTACTACCCGAATTTTCAGATTCTTGTACGGTGTCCATTGAAACTATATTAACATTACCAGAATATTAGTTATATACATAATACTAGACACTAAATACAAAATACTAAATTATAAATACGAAATTTGAAACTTACTTGTGATTCCTACCGTTGGTCCAATAGAAGCCGTATATCTTCAAGTGAGGTAGTTATTCCAGCATGACTCGCCGAATGGTTCCACCTAATTAAATAATTTTTTAGCATAATTATATTATAAATCTACGTAATAATTGTAAAATATAACATTAAATTTACCTTGTTATCAGTGGGAATGAATATGGGTGGTCGAGTCGAGGACGTAAAAATAGATATCGAAACCATGCCCATGACTGCAGTAGTGATAGGCAACCTCTGATTTTCGCTTTACTCGACCGCGTCGTCCAACACATCTCCCGATAGAACCTCGATAGCATGGTAGACCCCCAACTCAGTTCACCGGCTGCTCTAAAATCAACAAGTTTTAGCAGCCATCTCAAGTGTACGAGATTTCTAGAAAGGTCCAGCATCAGATAGCCTTCAATTATCTGAAGAATGTATGCCCGAGCATGCCGTATTCACTCTATTTCGATCGAACCCTCATTCGAATCCAAGAATGTGTCTCGTAACCAAGCCATCTCGATCCGACCTCCCTGAATTTTATCTGGAATAGCACCCAGAAGCTCATAGCATACGGCCATCCAATCACGAAGTTGCGGACCGGTGACTCCGAATTCGGCCCACCGGCAATCCTAATCAGAATCGCACATCTTCCAGAGTGATGGTACACTTTTCGCATGGAAGATGGAAAGTGTGCGTCTTGGGTCTCCACCTCTTTATCAACGCACTGATCAAAGGCGGCTTCAACTTGAACCCCCGGCCTATCGTGGTCACGTGCCAAAAACCCGCTTCCCGCAGGTAATTCTCGATCAACGGCGATGGGGGACCATGCATATTGCGAATATAACATTGCAACACCCGATCTACAAACTGTTTAAAAAATTATAAAATAAAAATTAATTAAAATTGCATAGACCTAAAAATTATTAAATAATATTGAAAAATTAAAATTAAAACTTACCATTTGTATTTGCTCGACGGAGATGTGCTTGTTGTCTAGACGAAGTAATTCTCCGGCCATTGTAATACGATCGAAAATTTTAAAATTTTTCAAAAAAAATATATTAAAAAATTAAAAAGGGCTTTTTTGTAACTAGTAAAGGACTACTTTGAAATTTTAGAGGAAGTTTGAAGGACTTAAAGAGAAATTTGAGAGGAATTTGAGAGAAGAATGAGTAAGGATTAAAGTGTGGAAAAAAATAAAAGGGATGGGGGTTTTTAAAATTTTTTTTTTTACCGTTGGTACCCCAACGGTTAAAAAAATTTTGACCGTTTTTTTTAACCGTTGGAGGCTAAAGCGCGTCCCCAGGGGCGCACTTTCCTACCATTTCCCCTCAAAACGAGTTGATGTGGACGTGTTTTAAGGGAAATGGCCATTTTCCATAAATTTTCAAGAAACTGGCCCAATTCCGTAATTTTTTTTTTTTTTGGTATATTTAGGTATTTTACCCAAACTATCCTTTCAAAATATTTAATTTTAAAATATCTTTTATCTTTATCGTTATCTTGATTGATATATAAATTTTCCTATTGAAATTTAAATTTAATTTTTAAATTACTTCTTAAATACTTTTTATTTTTCACATAAATTCAAACATAGTGATTTAAAAAAAAATCATTCCATCTATTTATGAAGATTGACAACGTATAAGGAACACATAAAAGATAAATTTTACCAAAAATGTCACTTTTAAAAAATATAGTTGTAAAAATCAAATTTTAGTAATTTGATAAATTTAATTATCTTAAATTTGAATTTTAAATGGAAGGACAAATATATTAAGATAATTAATATAAGTAAATATTTTGTAATTTATTATATTTATTAATTATTTTATCCATTTAACTATTTTTAAATGCTTGATAATATATAATCAAGATGTAAAAAATATAAAAAATTGTTAAAAATCATTTAAAATTATAATATTTGGTTTTTAAATGTTAAAATTTGATAATGTATTTTAAAATTAATAAAACCGGTAATAATTAATTGATAGATCAGTATAAATTAAAACCATGAAAAATAATATAAAAAGGTGAAAATAAATATAAAATTTATATCATTATTAAAATATTTAATATTTTAAATGAAATATAAAAATTAACAAAAATTATCTATTTAAATTTATCAATTACTTTTAAATTTTTAATACTATTTAATTTCCAAATATAAAATTTACTATGATAATAAGATATTATATAAAATTAGTCATTAAAATAATATTATACATATTATATAATTTTGAAATTTTACAAAGATATTGATTTTCATTTATTGATTTTAAAATTTAATTATTTATTTTAAAATTTAATTATTTATACATTTTAATTACGCTTAAATAGTGTAAAAATTTAAAGTATAAATATGGAATTGGAGTTTTACTTTACAACAACTAAATTTTATTAATATAAATATATATTTAATGATTTTAATAATTTATTTTTCTACACTTTTTATATTTTTACAACACATAGAGAAAAAACTTCTCTATGACATATAATTTAATAATATTTGTTATACTTAAATTAAGATTTAATAATATTCACAATATCTTTTTGTTATATTAAAATTTTATTAATAATATTAAATTATAAGATAATATTTTTAAATTTATTTAAAATATTTTAATTAACTAAAATATATATTAAATAAATAAACTAACCCATGCATCACTGGGTAACAAGCCGGTAGTATATGTATGTATATAGTTGGGACCTAATTCGATGGGTTAAAGCATACGGTTGATGGATTAAATCGATTTTCCAACATTTAACAGAGTCAACCGATTGCTGTCCATCGAGCATACGGGGTTGGATGGTTGAGCAAATTGGGCATTCTATTTCTTGTCTCTTGATGGCCTTTATGGCTCAATAATAATACAACAGGGGCAAAATCGATATTTTAGTTTTGAACTGAATCTGAAATAAAGACTGTCAAGCAAGGGTAATCTTGTAAACATTGTATGCGCTCTAAACTCTATTAAGAGTTTTTCTTTTTTTAATTTCGACGTTTATAACTCTTTTTTCTTTTTCTAAAAAATCAAAACCCCTAATTTCCCCCGCTGCTACAGCTAGGGTTTCTTTCTCTTCTCTCTCGCAAGTCACCAGGTTCAACTTTTAGATCTCTCTTTTACGTTCAATTTTGGCAGTTTATTTTTACATCTATCTTGATTTATTTCATTGTTAGTTTTTAAATTGTTTTTTCGGGATTTTTGTATTGAAGTGAGACTTGAAATAACGTAAAATTTGTTTTGATAGGTTTCTTTGGAGAAAAAAGGAAATGTCTCGAGTTTACGTGGGTAACCTTGACCCACGAGTTTCGGAGCGAGATCTTGAAGACGAGTTTCGTGTCTTTGGAGTTATTCGAAGGTAGAATAATATTGTTGTACCTCTCTTTTACTTTTTGTCTTCTTTTTTACTGCTACATTTTGAACAACAATTGTTTGTAATATGCACCTTTCCAGCACGATTTTTCTGTCATAATTCCATCCAATTTCGTCTTTCTGATTTGATATATATATTGCAGTGTGTGGGTTGCTAGAAGGCCACCAGGTTACGCTTTCATTGACTTTGATGATCACAGAGACGCCGAGGATGCAATTCGTGAATTAGATGGTATTCCAACCAGATTTCCTCATTTCTGATTATGACACTAATTGCATCCTAAATTTTCCGTCTTGTTAGTTGTGGGGCTTTTTTTTTTTTTTTTTTTTGGTATTGGAAACAAATTATGCCAACCTAGTTTTTATTTTTCTAAGTATTCCTCCTTGGTTAGGAGCTAATTCGTTGTTATTCATCTGCTCCTTTATGAATAAGAAAGATTAGTGATGAAAGTCATAATTTGGTAGTCTCATAATTCTTTAGATTTGGATTTTTTTATGAAGAATGTGCCTTTAACAGCGTTTAACCTTCATGTCTATTTGTGGAGGAAGTTTGTGTGAGCTGTTAGACCAGAATTAAGCTGCCCATGTGGTTGTGTTATGTTTGACATTTCTCCAGTTTAGTTTTATATATTAATTCAAAATTCTGTAAAACTTGTTGGTAGGACATGGTTTTATCTCATTCATCCATCCAGTTGCTAGTTTCTGATTTTCGTTTTCTTAATGGCATCTTTTAACAAGCATACGGTTATCATTTGAGATTCACATCCTATACTAGCTTTTTAAGTCACATATTTGGATTTAGGCAAGAATGGCTGGAGAGTTGAGCTTTCTCATAATTCTAGAGGCAGAGGTGGACGTGGAGGTGGAGGTGGAGGTGGTCGGGGACGGTCGGGTGGTTCTGATTTGAAGTGCTACGAGTGTGGTGAGGCTGGTCATTTTGCTCGAGAATGTCGTACACGTGGTGGTTCCGGAAGACGTCGCAGCCGCAGCCCTAGATATCGTAGGAGCCCAAGCTATGGTCGCAGGTAAGGCCTCCTAAGCAAAACATTGCCTTCTATGCATAATTGATTGAAGTTTTACAATCGAATGACACTTTTTAATTCCAAACAGAAGTTACAGTCCTCGTGGACGATCCCCTAGGCGTCGCAGTCCCTCTCCTCATGGGCGTAGCTACAGCAGGTCTCCACCATACCGTGGTCGTGAGGAATTGCCATATGCTAATGGGTGAACTTCCTTGAACTTTATGCTATTAGCTGGAAAGGCTTTTTTTAATGTTGTCTTTTTCATCAATAACGAGCAAGTGCATCAAACTAGTTAAATTTTGGTTATCCATCTGATTTGATCACACTCACAGCTTTGTTCATCCTAGTTTAATTTTTTGTTGTGCTGTTTGGATTATGATATGTGCATGAAAGATTGCTACTGAATTTGGTGCAGAAATGGTGCAAGGGAACGCCGACGGAGCAGGAGTTAAGTGCTGCAAGGATGTAACTCTTATGTGAAGGGACTGATTAAGTGTGTTTAGTTTGTTGACTTCAGTGCTACTGTTTTAATTGGGCAACGCCCGCAGCATCTTGGATTTGGTTAAGTTACTTTCTGTTTTTCCTTATTTCTATGATGGTTTTATTTGCTTTATCTATGCTAAGTACTTTTTTATGCGTAGGGGGAAAAACTTAAAATGACCTATAATTTTATTGAGAAATCATTAAAGAAATTCTGCTAAAAAGTTCATGCTTTTCTTTTGTGTTGAGGTGTCTTCTGGGTCTGCCTCGTTACTTTTCTGCTTCTACACATCTGGGATTTGCTTCTTTGCTGCCCGTCTATGGGATCTTCAATATTTGATCATTGTGGGTCCCATTTGTCATCATCTGTAGTTGCTACTGTTTGAATGAATCTCTCCTGCTGTGATGCACCTTCGTCAAACTCTAGTGGCTTTACTTACTTTATCTTAAAAGGATTGAGGGAGCTGCCTCAAACGCTGCTTCTGGCAGGTACTATATCTGTTCTACAGAAGTTGATGTTTTAGGGTCCTTACAAGAGTGGGATTGGTAATTTACAGACCTTTTTTTTTTGTGCAAACTTTTTAAAAGAAATGATGGTAAAATATTTTGAAAGATGCAAGGATATTTTGCTTACTGTTTTTCTTCAACATGTTTGTGGTCATTCAGCTGACAAGCAAGAATAAATTTGGAGTGTTCTACTTCTGTTGGGTTGGAAAGTTGGGAAGCTGTACTCACTTTTCTTCCTAGTGTCTGCATCTAGTTCCAGATGATTATGCTTGACAAAAAGTGTGTGCTTGATAGTTTCCTTTCGAATATTTTGAGTATTTTTGCGTGAGTGTCTTTGGCGGTACATAAATTCAGGAGTGTTCTGGGATGGTTTGACTCTTAGTTGCAGAACTTGATGATCTCTGACAAAGTCACAATATCCTCACAAGTTAATCATGATTCACTGACCTTGCTATATATCTTTGGGTCCCTTGGTAGGCTGCAAAACAAGAATAGGTGAAGTGACTGGCCTGTTATCTTTGGTGTGACTGGATGATATTTAACCTACCAAAATAGGTTGGTTTCTTGTCTACCTGTTTACCGTCTTTGAATAGGAAGACTAATCATCATTTGGCGTCATGAATTTTTTTTGCTGTATACGAGATGCTAATGTTGCTCAAATGTCCCAAACATGTTTTTGGCCCTCTGGTTAACTCTGAAACAAGACTTGGGACAAAGTTTTCATGTCAGATATTTAAGAGTGAGGTCATGTTAGATTGGGTGTTGTTTTGTTTTATAAACAGTTGGAATGATAAAAAGTCCAACAAATTCATTGTTCATGAGTTTAATTTAATTTCTAAAATTATTGTATGCAATGTTGCAATTCAAGTCAGATGGATGCACTTCCATTTTGTTCCCGGTGATTAAGTTTTTTCTATGCATGGTTGGAAGTATGACTGCTGCTATGTTCATGGTGAACCAATTTATAATTTAAAATCTCCATAGAACATATTCTCTATTGTGTAATTTGCTTGAATTTTTGGTTTGTTGGAAGAAATATGAACGTAGTGTGTTTGTATGTGTGGCAGCCGCTATTATGGATACTGAACTTGGTCCATCTATGATATTTATATGTATATTGGTACACTGGTGATTACGGTTTTTTTATTTTACATTTGACAAGTGGCTTAATTGATCATTTGAAACGTGATTTAAAAAAAGGGTAATGATTTGGTTTCAAAGTATCCTTTTGATGTCAATTTTTTGTTCGTCAGATGAGATTAGGGTTTACCAGCTGTCCAAGATTTTTGACTCATTTTTCATGGCGATATCTCAAACATTATTAAATTTTAGTTAGTGGTTTGTGAAGCCTGAAAAGGTATTGAAAAGAAATTAAATTTGAAGGGGTTTTCGTTTTAAAAAAAGAAATTGAATGGTTGTTGATATTCGAAGTAAGCCCTCCCCAGTAAAAAATTAACTTATTGCTGCATAGCCAGCTATTTGAAAGAAAAAAATATTCTTACTCAATTAGAAATGCCTGTGCTTGGAGACGAGATAGCTGTAGAACTTCGTTTTTGCTAATTATCAATTGTAGTCCTTTTAATCCGATGTCATTTAAACTGGTTAATAACATTATGATTTTTTTAAAAAAAAAATTATGTAAATTAAAACAGAAGTTTTAATCTCAAAACTTTTAATTGGTGAGACTTACCACTAAAACCGACTGAATTATCCGAGTTTTTTAAGTTTTCCTATTAATTTTTTATTTCATTTTGGAGACATGAGTTCTGTTTGATTTTTTAGATATTAAAAAATAAAATTTCAAGTAAACAAAAAATAATGAATATCTTTTAAATGAACTTTTAGATAAATTTTAAGGTTTTAAAATTAAAATTAAAATAGCATTTAGATTTATGAACATGAAATTAGAAAGGAATCTAAGATAGTGGTAGGCCTCGACGGCTGCATCACTGCCGATGTGGCAAGGACCACTCAACTGTGGGATCTAAACTTCCAATAACGAGTAGGGATCCTGCCTGTTTTTATTACAAACACAAAACAGAGAGCCGGCAACAACCCTGTTATCAAAATTGTTATTAAATTTTCAATTATCTTCCAATTATCATTAATATAAAGTTTTATTAAATGTTGGGTATAATAATAAATTAAATTATTGTATAAACAATAAATGGGAATCAATGAATATATAAATATTGTTTGATTGCCTCCAATCTCCAAAGTCAATGGTATTTCGAGAGTTTTTTTACATTGAATCCTCTTTTTAATTTCTTCCAACAACACAAACTAGTTAAAAAAAAAAAAGCACTCTGAGCTGTTCTTCCTTCATTTTGCTTTTACAGTATTTCTTTATTGAAATTCCTAGTTTTGGGATTTGCTTTCCTTTTTTCCGCCCTTTCTTCTCGTTCAGTCCTCCAGAAATCTTGCATCCGATTACGTCAATATCCTTCTTCCTCTCTTCTTTTCATTTGAGAAAAGAAAACGACCTTTTTGTTGGTATTTTCACTATGTTGGTCGATACGAGGAGGCAATGAAAGATCTATCTTGTTTGCTTCTTTTTTTCTAAGCATTTCCACTTCCTTTATGATGGGTTTTCAATATAATTTTTGTTGCAGTAAAGCTGCACCCATTTCTCTGCTCACTTTACTTTTATGACCAATTTCACAAAAAAGGATGGAGTTCAAAACAGAGAAGCTAGTGAGGTAATCTTAGCAACCCACCTCTCCTCAATTTTCCAAATTTCCATTGATGGATCCTTTTTCGAATTCTCAGGTTCAACAACAATGGCACAGCACGTACGGAGAAGCCGCCACTACCCGTATTCAAAGCAACCGTCCCTTTATTGAAAACCGAAGGAGTTTCCAAATATGGAAAGTCAAAGGTTCTTTTTCCAGAGAATCACGAGCCATGGAGGGAAAGGATTCTAGATCCTGGTACTGAAATTTACTTGCAGTGGAACAGGATTTTTCTCTTTTGGTGCTTAGTGGCTCTCTTCGTTGACCCATTGTTTTTCTACCTGCCTTCATTGATAAAAAAAGACACCACCTCTTGTTTGGAAACTGATTTGAATCTGGGAATTGTTGTAACTTGTTTCCGCACACTTGCCGATGCATTTTACGTGTTGCATATATTCATCAAGTTCCGAACGGCTTATGTGTCGCCTACCTCAAGGGTATTTGGTAGGGGTGAACTTGTTACTCACCCAGATTTGATTGCTAAAAGGTATTTGAGATCGGATTTCTTCATAGATCTTGTGGCTGCTCTACCTCTTCCTCAGGTACTTCATTCTGTAAATATCCCTATTTAATCAAATGAAGGGCCTTTTCTGAATTGTTTAATTTGCAAGTGATGTTGATGGCGTTTTTGGTAGCTGAGATTGATGTAAATGCTGCAAGCAACCACTGGAATCTAGATATGTTTTTATGCTGTTGTTGAGAAAATGCTGATTTCTTTCGGGGAGGTCTTTTAACTGTCATGTGTTGTAAGTCGAAACATCCTTCAATTGGCCTGTATTATTTACGTCCGGGGATTTTATCTCTCAACTCTGAGAACCTAAGTGCCTAAAGACGGCGAGTTCAAACAGAGCGAGAGATTTTCGTCAGGTGGCTAAGAAGGTAGACCATGTATGTGTGCAAGTAGGTCAAGTGGTTGTGTTGTTATCCAACAATGCCTTATAGGGCATAATCTTAACCCTTCCAACCTTTAACCCTTTCAAGTGCAAAATTTGAGATTTCTATGGTGGTGACCATGTCACAAGCATCCAACGAGTCATTTCCGCTTTATTGAACCCACAATTTTTTTCGGGTAGCTTTTTCAGGCACCCTCATAGAGTTAGGGGACAAAACCTTTCATCAGAAACAATACCAATCTACTAAAAGAACTGTCAATTCTCAATACACAACACTCTAAAAACTTCTCCCAAGTTGATCTCCTCTCTAACAATTTTCTTTCACAAGGTTCAATATTTAGTAAGGATAAATTGCTGAAATAGTCATTTTTGTTTCTATCAGGTTACATTTTAACCACTTATGTTTGAAATATTATATTTTAGTTACTTACGTTATCTTATTATAATATTTTAGTCACTGAGCATTAATTTTCATTATCGATGGTAAGCAGACGTAACACGTTAAATCATCATTTCAAACGAAATTTTTAGATTAAATTATACAATTGATCCTTATATTTTTTTCGTTTTGAGCAATTTAATTTTTTTCTTTTACATTAAAAGAGATGGAGAAGGAAGAAAATAGTCAGAAGAGAATAAAGAACAAGGAAAGTTAAAATAAATTGCTTAAAACGAAAAAATATGGAGGTCAATTGTATAATTTAACTTAAAATTTTTATTTGTAATGGTGATTTAACGTGACACATTAGCTTACCGTTATCTCGTTAACAACAATTAATGGCTCGGTGACTAAAATATTGTAAGGAAAACAAAATTGATTATTTTGGTAGTTTACTATGGGATTTTGATAAATGATGAAAAAGTGGTACAAGTTTTTTCTTTGGTTTAAGGAAAGATATTTTGCTCAAGCTAAAACTGATTAACATATTGGGTTTTTTTTTTTTTTTTACTTTTGTTCGCAGATTGTGATATGGTTCATTATACCAGCAATTAGAAGCTCCCATGCTGATTATACTAATAATGCACTTGTGCTGATTGTGCTGCTCCAATATGTTCCCAGATTGTATTTAATTTTCCCTTTAAGCTCTCAGATTATCAAAGCCACTGGTGTTGTCACAAAGACTGCCTGGGCTGGTGCTGCATACAATCTCTTACTTTACATGTTAGCTAGCCATGTATGTAAATTTTCATACCCCAATCTTGTCTGTGGCTATCATTGTTCCCATTTTGATTGATTGTTCGGCTTCGCTTCTTGCAGGTATTAGGGGCGTCCTGGTATTTACTGTCATTCGAGCGACATGCATCCTGTTTGAAAACTGAATGCAGAAATGAGACTAGCCCTCTGCTATGTGATCCTCGTTACCTCGATTGCGGCACATTGAGTGATGCCGGTCGCCATAAATGGGAAAACAGTACTGTCGTGTTTGGTAAATGTGATCCCAATAATGATATTAGTTTTGACTATGGGATTTTCGAGAATGCGTTGACGAAGAAAGTATTCTCCTCCGGCTTCTACCGGAAGTATTTCTATTGTCTGTGGTGGGGTTTGCAGAATTTGAGGTATGCATGTATCATGAACATTCATACAACATAATTTAGATATATTGTGTAACTTTTTGATGAAACAACTCTGGTTTCTGAATTTTCAGCTCTTATGGACAGAATTTAGATACAAGCACATTTATGGGGGAAACCCTGTTTGCCATACTGATTGCTATCTTGGGTTTGGTTTTGTTTGCCCATTTAATTGGAAACATGCAGGTATTTGTCTAAAACCCTAACATATAATTCTTATTTCTTATAACATGCATAGGTTTTGATCATATATTCAATAACGTTGTTTATCATGTCATGCAGACCTACTTACAATCCATCACCGTGAGACTGGAGGAGTGGAGGCTTAAACGGTGGGACACCGAGGAGTGGATGAGACATCGCCAACTCCCGCAAGATCTGCGAGAGCGCGTTCAGCGTTTTGTTCAGTACAAGTGGCTTGCAACTCGAGGCGTGGATGAAGAATCAATCTTACGTGCTTTACCTCCAGATCTCCGCCGAGACATCCAACGCCATCTATGCTTGGACCTTGTTCGGCGTGTAAGTTCTTCATGCTACTTGCATTCAGATTTAGTCCTATAGGTCTGAATGCCCACATGATTTTTCCCCATATCCATATAGGTCCCCTTTTTCTCAGAGATGGATGATCAGCTACTAGATGCCATATGTGAGCGCTTAGTATCCTCCTTAAGTACTCAAGGAACCTACATTGTTCGGGAAGGTGACCCCGTCACCGAGATGCTTTTTATTATCAGAGGGAGGCTAGAGAGTTCTACCACAAATGGAGGCCGGACAGGTTTCTTCAATTCAATTAATCTGAGACCAGGTGACTTCTGTGGCGAGGAGCTACTTTCATGGGCATTGCTTCCAAAATCCTCTCTGAACTTACCTTCATCCACCAGAACAGTAAGAGCCCTGGTTGAAGTAGAGGCATTTGCATTAAGAGCAGAAGATCTCAAATTCGTGGCCAATCAGTTTCGACGTCTTCATAGCAAGAAGCTTCAGCATACCTTCCGCTATCATTCTTACCATTGGAGGACATGGGGTGCCTGCTTCATTCAAGCAGCTTGGCGTCGACACAAGAAGAGGACGGTGATGAGGAGTCTCAGCACGACGGAGTCTTTCTCGTATCCTCCCGATGAAGAAGCTGCCAATGAAACAGAACAAAAGAAAGAACACAATCTTGCATCTTCGAATTCTTCCCAAGTAAAACAGAACTTAGGTGTCACAATACTAGCTTCGAGGTTTGCAGCAAATACCCGGCGTGGAGCTCAGAAGGTGAAGGATGTTGAAATGCCTAAGTTGCAAAAGCCCGACGAGCCAGACTTCTCAGCCGAGCCAGATGATGAGTAGTTCTCCTATGTCAGCAGCAATGGTGGTTGAAGGGAAATTCCATTTGACTATGCCTGTTCTAAGTACTACAATTCAAAGCTATGCATATACATACATAACTAATTTCAATGTCATGATAGCAATTTCAAACAGGGAAAGTATATATGGCCACTAAAGAACAGCATTTGCAAAGAGCCAAAAGCAGCAAATGTGGCCACCGAAGATCTCTTGGCCCCAGCCATGTCAACCTTTTAAATGAGAAGGTGAATATGATGAGACACCAACCGAAACCAGCAGCCACTGTCACATTTGCTTGCCGACACTTTTTAACATTATTGAATCACAACCCACCAAGCATTAACAAAATGCAGACTAAACGCATCCAACATCACTAAAGGACTTAACTCATTCTTATGCCTCATTCTTGCTTTCCGGCTTTCAAATACAATATGGCTTGAATCTTTAGTGCCTAACCACACTCGAGCAATAATCGAAAGGTAGAATATGAATCCTTAACTATATATAACAACGAAGAAGGTTGAAAAGTCTAATGAAGATAAAAAAGACTGCTATCCATTGTGAAAAATTTTAAATATATAAAATATGAAATAAAATCTGTGACTACAGAAAAGTAGAGTTACTGATTAATAAATAAATAACCCTTATGTTTGGCGTCTCAAAGCTAGTATGGAAAATGCAACTTCGGTTATTCAACTGAATGGAACCCTTAATCATTTCTCCAAACCCGAAATCCAGCTTTTGTCGATGAATATTGACACAGTTTTAGCAGCTTACGCTCGCTCTCTCTAGCTTCCATGCAGAGCAATATTAGCTCATATGCTCTCCTATTAAATCAAGACCCACTAGGAGAAAGGTCACCCCTTGGAAGAGGAGGAAATAGAAATGTACTCCTTGGGCTGAAAACAGGCTCCTAACAGAAGCCGCGAGAAGGAGGAATGCTAGAGTGAGCTCTTTCCTATATATCTTATAGACCTTCTTAATCCGTATAGGGACGGCTTCTTTCTGTTCCTTTAATTCATTATATTCAGTGAACTCACTTTGTGAAGCTCCCCTCGGGATATGCTGCTGGTTTGTTATCTTTGATTCCCTCTCGGTAGCAGCCACTAAGTCAGATTCTGATGACCTGCCAGCCTTCTTGGTTACAACCCACTCATAGGAACTACCCAACTGGAACAATCCAGATACCATTGCATTGAATTTGGTCACGGACATGGTGTTCTCAAATAGAAGGTAAGGAACAATGAAAGGGAACGATTTGGGGGACGGAAGAATGTTGAGGAATGACATAAAAACAGGTACGTAACAAATCACCCAAACAGGAAGCTCAGCCTCGGGAACAAACATGGTTAGAGGAAGAATTATGCAAAACAATGTGAAGGAGTAGAAGGGAAGGATAAGTTTCCTCAATAAAAAGAATAGTAGTATTAAGTTTGCTTTCTTCCATATTGCTATCTGCAGAATTACAGCATTGAAGGGTAATTTTATATACCGTAAACATAGCATGACCGTGAAAGATTCGGGGTTGCCTACGAGTGTACCTTGGAAGTTAAAACTGCTGGAAGGCATAAGCGGAAGAGTTGCATAGGTCCCGAATGCCATCGGTGTTGCTGCTTCCTGTATGCTTCATATGATTCTGGAACTTCACAAAAGACCTAAAAAAATTTCCACGGTAACTCCCTGTTGTAATCAGTTTAACTTTGATAATTTGTAGCTATGGTTCTTACACTCAAAACTTTTACTGATAAACAGACCACTCATATTAATTACAGGCTATGTATTGTTTAAATGACGCACTTATCTTGCTCGAGTAGTTCTACATCGAGTCAGTAACCAGTTCGGCCAAATAGGTGAAAACGAAAATGAAAGTCTATTCAAGCAAAAGGAAATGGAAATGTGAATGAGGGTACCTTTACATCATTAAGGAAGATGAATTTCCAACCATTGAGATGTGCACGAATGGCTATGTCCGTATCCTCAACGGTTGTCCTTTCAAGCCAGCCTCCGGATTCCTCAAGAGCTTTAATTCTCCAAACACCAGCCGTTCCATTAAATCCAAAGAAATTTAAAAACACACCATTAACTTGCTGCTCAACTTCAAAGTGGAAGCACAAATTAATGTTCTGTAGTCGTGTCAATAAATTATCATCCTTGTTCACAAAAGCCCATCTAGCCTGAACTAAACCTAACTCGGGATTGTCCTGCAAGACAAAGGAGAGACACAATGTATAGAGCCCGATAAGCTGATTGTAGGCAAGTAACTTAAAACCAAAAACAATTCAGGTTTGTTTCTCCTCACCTTGAAATGTGGCACCGTCTGCTTTAGAAATTTCGGACTAGGTTGGAAATCAGCATCAAATATCGCTACAAACTCGTAAGTCTTTACATACTCGCAGCTCATTGCAGACTTAAGATTCCCAGCCTTGTAACCAGTTCTTTCCAAGCGATGGAGATAAATTATGTTGATACCCCTTTGGCTCCATGTAGCAACCTCTGCCATAATTAAATATCGGATGCTCTCATCATTGGAATCATCAAGAACCTGAATCAATAACCGGTCCTTTGGCCAATCGAGTTGGCAGACAGCAGAGATAGACTGCTCGTATACCTGTATGAGGTTGGTAAAGAAGTCGTAATCAACAGAAATAGAATATGCTTAATATTTATTAGATTCCACGCTTCGATGTCTACCATAGGCATTTATTTACTACTCCATTAGTCGGCTAGCCCAAAACAATAGTAATGAGAATTGCAACATGATTTGGCAGTCAATTATTCTCATATGAAACAACAAAAGTATTTACTTCACATACATGAACTCATGTCCATAATTCTTAAACATTTAACAATCATTATTTGATATGATCCAATATGTTAAAGATGAAGTTCTACAAGGAATCAGATTTCCTTTTCCTCGTGCATTTTTTACTTTCAATGACACTTACCATGTCTATATATAATGCATACCAAGAAAAAGATGAAACTTTAATAAAGAAACCAGACAAGGCATTGATCAGTTTATTACCTCCCTCTCATTAAACATTGGAATTTGAACAAGAACCATGGGGTACTCATAGCTACACCCTTCAACATCAGCCGACTCGAATGGATCCCCCTCGATTTTCTGCTTAATATTCTTGTCTTTAATCCAAAAGCAGCCTAAGCTAAGCATGAAACGATCTGCAGATTGGACAAGGAACAGAACTACACAAAACTTAGACAATGCTTGAATTAATGGTGCAATGTAATCGGCTCTAAACGGCAACCAAGTAACATAAACCAAGTGGAGCAACCCCGGATATCATCATCACTAGGAATGTGCAAACTGGGATTTTGAAAACAATGCCAGCCCTTGAAATAAGCAACAACCTCAAAAGAGAGAATCGCCAATGAAGTTAGGATGAAGGCTTTAATGGCTGCAAAGAGCAGTTTCCCTTTCCCCAACTTTTCAGTAGTCATTGCAACGTCTTGCCTGAAGATCAACCTTCTTTTAATGGTTCCAAGCAAATCCCAGAAGAGTGTAGCAATCCAAGCAACGCGACCGACAGCACGGTGAGCCTTGAAAAGTAAAACCCAAGTCACTTGCTTTGGGTTTTTCCCTCTGGTTTTTTCCATAGGCTTGAATGCAGCATCTGGGTCGTCGATTTCCACCACCGAGTAGCTTGGGTTGTCCATTTTAACTACCACCGGCGTGCCTTTTGGAGCCGTTCTAATTGTAAATGCTGGATCTTGGTGGTCTTTCTACTTTGACAAAAACAAAATAAAAAATGCTTTACAGCAATGGTTGGAAACTCAGATCTTAAGTAAGAAACAAAACTAAGAGAATGTTTGCATTTTGTAGTAGCAAAAGGGATACACAACATTGGAAAACAATGTTATGTGGAAACGTATCAGCAGCTGGAAGTAAGAACCCATTTTCCTTTCTTATGGTTTAATAACCGGACAAGCTCTCAGGCACTCCATTTTTACTATATATATATATATATATATATATATATATAGCTTTATACAGCAGAACAGAATCTGGTAAACCAGTTAAACGAAAGATGCGTTCATTAAATACACTACTTTAATTGGCCTTCACTTCATCACTGAAAGCTAACTTACACTCCTTATTAGTTTTCAACAAATCTTTAATGGATAAAATTGCGCAAAATTAAGATTAAAATGATCTAATGGGGTTACTGTTATCTTTATCTACTGAAAAGGAATGTTAACCTTATCTCTCCATTGAATTTCTTTATCAAGTAAAATTTATGGTTTTCACTTTTCACAAATATTTATCTGAAAACTCAAATATAGTTGTCATACTCCCAAACACATGATGGAAATAAATGAAAAATAACTTGTCTGTATATATACTGTAAGGTCACCCTTCTTCAATATATTTGCAATAACAATGTTTTTATTTTTGCTACAATTTAAATCTTAATCTAATTTATTTTATAATATTATTAGTTAGGTAAAATGTAATTTTCTTAAATTACTACTAATTAATATGATTAAATAGATTTTTTGGTACAATCTTGAGGAAAACTAACACCAAATCCACAACCCAAAGCTGAACTTACTAATAAGAAAGATTAAATTTCAAGAAACTAGCCATGTTGCAACATTAAAATCACAATTGAATATTAACGAGAAACACATAGGCAGCTACCAATTGTCAAAGTTAGACATGCTTGCGATAAAAAATGTATTAATTAAAGGGCTGATCTAAATTTATTAGCAAATAAATAACATTCTTACATTATGTCATTGTCAACCTAAATTGGTTATATGAACCATCTAAAAATTGGTACAATAGCATCTAAGATTTCTGTAAATAATGAAACCCCAGATAGAGAACCCACCCACCACATTCATCCATTTCCTTTTCATCATGGGATGACGATTAAATTTTTAAAAATAAGGATAAAAAAAATATGATTTAACTAGAAATTGCAGCCAATTATTGCAAACTGCCATCTGCAATTTCAGCTCTCTTTACCCCATTCCCTTCCAAAAGTTTCTGAACCCTGTATCAACACTTCATGTTTCAGGCTGTTATCCCCTGCTATAGAAGAATTTGATTCAGAATTCGCCATATTTATGTCTTCTGAATCTCCCTCTACATAATTGATCGCTACCCGAGGATCTTGCTCGCAGCTTTTTACTTCTTTTGAAACCGGTAAATATTGCGGCTTCGCTTCAACCATCCTTGTATTTTCTGCCTCTCTTTCAGCTTCAGAACTCAGATCTTTATCGCAGCTGGGAACCTCCTTTGTATTAGAAGAACATGGCTGGCTACTTGTCCAGTCCATGTTCTCCACATTTTCTCTCACAGCTATAGAATTAACACTATCCCTATCTTCACCGTTTGTTCTGATAGCTCCCAAATCAATCTGGAAACACGATCCATTCTCTTTGGACGAAGCTTCCTTAGAAAGAGATGGTGTTGAGTTAGCCACATCACCGTTCTCATGTCCAGGAACAACATCCGCATTCATTCCAATAGATGACCCAATTTCACGTCTAGGGACTTCTGAATGCAAACTACCATTCATTGACAGGGACATACGGCAACTGGGAGAGCTAATGGACTCTTTTCCAGGTACATATTCAATCTGTTCCTTTGAGCAATGATCTGCTTCAGAGTTGATTCCAGAGGTTCTAAGACATGATGGGCGTGCAGAGACCCTGAACAAAAATAGGAAAACAGGATGCCTCTCAGGTCACCAATATAATCAAACACTTAGAAGCCAAAGCACAGGACAATGATATTCATATGTATCTTTTACTTGGTCCCATAAGAGCAGACACACGGAATGCATATTTTAGCAACCAAAAACATAGGCATCTGTGAAAAAAACATAAACCATGTATGGCTCTTTTTTAACATTTTACCATACTATGACGTATACATGACGAAACAAAGGGTCAGCACACATATATCTACAGTTACAGTTAATGAGTGATAAAAAGGATATACAGATGTTGAATCTAACCATAACTGCAAGTTTATCTCAACAAGTTATTTCACATCAAACCTTGGACATTTATAAGGCAGAACCTAAACATTTTTTTTAGTTAATGGCAAACTCTGGTAATTCTTTTATAATTTGAATGGCAGAAAAGTAATAAAAGTTTTAAACAGGAGAGCCGGCTTTCAAGTGCCAATACTGGTGGGGGAGGAAAAAGGTACCTGCTATATAAAAGCATATATGCTCCCTGAGAAAGTACCTCTTCCAATTCAGCCCTCGCAACCTGGAAAAAGAGGCAAAACAGGTTAAGATAAAAAATAAAATAAAAATAAAAATCAAGTACAATAGACATGGCATGCAAATTTATGCGTCTACCCCATGTTCTAATGATGATTGAATGGGGTCTGGGGACGACACAGAGGCCTTGGCATAAAGAGAACTCCACGGAGAGGTTATTGTAATAGGCATGACACACAATAGAAGAGAAATGACAATGACAGAGAGAGAGAGAATACCTTACAGTCATCAATTCTGTACCAGTTTCCAGAGAAATCTTTGGTATAGCAGATGTAATGACCAAAAAAGGATGCATTCAACATATCCACGTGGACAACAACCGCATAAAGTTTGTAAATATTGGAATCATCCCCATCTTCACTCTCACTCATGTAAGGGCTAAGATCTAACGTCTCAGGAAAGCTGACTCTTTTGTTGAGTTTTCCAAATCGGCCGCTCTGATAAAAGTTTCAATATGAATTTTAGTATCATAAAGCAAAGCTTCAATCATCTGCCTTACCAGCAAAAGGAAAAGACATCAAGTATTCACTGCCATGTCAAACAAATTAAACATGCATTTCGGATGTAGGATAAGACCTGAAATCTTTTCAAGGCAATTGTAAGAATGTTAGGAGCCCATCGTATGGTAAGGCGCTTCCATGCCTTAACATAGTCATTGCAGCTGAAACGAGAAACTAAATATCATAGTTAACACCAGATCCAAAAACGTGAATAAAAGTGTAGTTAGAAATCAAAGTACAATAAAAATATATAAAATATGGGTAAAGATTCTGGCTGTATAACTTAAAATCATGCAAACTAAACTATAAACATCTTGAGATCAAATGGAGAGCAATCATACCCATCACATTTGTACATATTATCTCCATGAAGCCACTCTTTAACGGTGAACTGGTCAAGGCATTCCTCCAATGATGAAGCATCTCCATGAATTTCAACAGTCAAATCCATCATATTTTCATACTGATTTGAAATCTTATTGCAATTAGTACAAATCACCTACAGGTTTCAACATAATGATAAGTATTAGATATTAGAGTGAAAACTTGAATTTTAAAACACTAAGCAAGGTGATTATAAAAGACATTAGACCCTAATCATCTGAAATCACCTTTAATTGATTGGATATTTTACTTCCAAACTCACTAGGTTGTGGAGTAATACTCTTATTTGCTAAAACATAGGTATAATGTTTTGGGGGATAACTTAAACCAAACTTTTCAAAAGTGCTTCTCTAAATCACTTTTCCACAGCACTTTTTAAAAGCACTTCTCAAAAGCAATGCTAAACTAACCCAAAAACTAAATTAAGAAGCAAACTGAAAAACAAAAATTGTTTCAGAATATTCTTCACTAATATGATCCACTGACACTGTATCCTTATCAATGGCCTAAGTTAAAATGGAAAAGGAGAAAGAAAAGTCAATTATTCTAAGCTAATGAGATGCATCACCTGAGACTGCAGATGACCACCAAATATATGCTGAATAAGAGTTGTCTCCTGAGAGCTGCGGTCAACAGCTTTTTCTCCACCAAATTCATCAAGGCAAACTGATTGCATCGTGTCAATAGCAAACCTGAAAGAATAAAAAGAATAAAAAAGATCCAGTAATCCATAATTTCCTCAAGTTAATTTCAGTAGATGTTAAAAGAGAATGCAATCACATACAAAGTAATACCAACCTCATGAATTCATGAGCATCCTCTTGTCTTCCATAGCCGAGATTACCTCCAATATTAGGCAACCGTGACAGAATATTGATTGGTGAAAATGGATGCAAACTTTGTCTTGATCGTTCAACATGAGTTTGAAACTCGCACATAAAGCACCAATCATTGCGTCTGCCTAGAGAATTGAAATAAAAAAATATAAAGGTCACATGCAGTTCAAGAACCTAGAGATGAAAACCTATTAGCTCTAGTTTCTCAACTTACATTCTTTCCGATGGCCTTTCTCCAACAAGTAAGCAACAAGTGGTCGAGTGGATACAAGGCATTGCAGAACAACATTAGCGAAGCAACTGCAGAAACAAACAGGAAAAGATAAACCAAATAGAGATGGAACACAAACTGATCTTGTCTAATCATATGTAAAGAAGGCTTCAACTAGAAGAATTAATAAGCATGGTACACATGAACCTGTTTCCACAATTTAAGAGTCCACATGGAGGGAATCCTGGTTTCTCCCAGTTGAAAAGCTTTACAAACTCATCGTATGGGAAAAGAACCTGAAAATTTTGAATATGAGTTTCATATTTACTTATATTGGTTTTACAAAGGGTCAAAAGATTAATCTTTCTCGGTTTCTTGATAATCATAGAGGTTCCACTGACAGGAACCAGAGCAACTCCTGAAAACGGTTTGGTGGTTGTAGTTTGTGTTGAATTTACTTTGCACTTTGTCTTATGCCCATCCTTCCAGTCCACCTGTTGGCACGCTGAGGAGCTGAAAAATGAAGCAAACATAAAGATTAAACCATCCACTTGATAGAAGAATTTATGTAACCATAAGTTGACGAACTTATAGGTTTGCAAATCATAGCCCACTGGCCTGTAAACTGACACGTCTCATTTTCTAATACCAGAAAGCAAATGCAGAACTTTTAAAGTCAAGGAGGTACAGGGGCTTTTTGTTAACTTAAGCAAATATAACTACAATCAAGGCATCTTTTTGTATAATTGACTGATAGACTGATCAAAATTTCAACACTGAACTAGCTGGGCATTCAGTTTATTGACATAATCAGTGTCAATAAGTAGGCTCAACCTAGATTAAGCATAACAGTACGTTTATAAAGAAAAAATTTCAAGCCAAATGCTTTATTAAAAGAAGAAGCTAAATTCCTGGAAAATGTTCTAACATCGAGAACAAAAACACTTCTTTCTAACCCATAATTAACAACATGCCAAACTAATAAAAAGCAAATTAAATTAAGAAAACTAAAATAGATAAAGAAAACCCACGAATGTCAACAATAAGCACTTAAACCACTGTCAACGCAGAATCGAGAAATGCCACCAGTAAATAACAGTTAGAGAAACTTCAAAAAGCAGTTAATCACTAAGATGCTTACGAGTACTGAAAACATAGAAAAATAAATAAATAAACTTTTTTATCTTCTTTTTTCTTTTCGATAATCCCGAAACGTTAAAGAAACAGCTCAAACAATATTAACAACAGTAATTAACAGCCAAAACAGAAAAGCAATCAAGGAGTACGATCATACAAGGACAACGAATTCTTCTGGAGAAAAGAAAAAGCGTGCGTACCAATAACGGACGGATTTGCAACGAGAGCACTTCTTGAAGGCGGGATTAGAGCATACGGCGCAAGGGAAGTGATCGGCGTCCATGGGGATGGAAGGCATTGGTTGGTCCCGATCGAAATTGGCGTCGACCTCGAAGTATTTCGACGCCGTGTTCTTCAGCAAGCGAAGAGCCACAAATGCGAAAATGAAGAGCGTGAAAATGAATTGCAGGAACCAATTCAGATCCAACGTTATTCCGCCGACATGCATCTACACAGCCTTCTCGATCCCGGTTCTAGGGTTTTTCTTCATCGATTTTTTATTTTCCTTTCTGTACCACTCTATCACAGTTCCCCCTTTACCAATTTTATCTTTTCTTTTTTTTTTTTTTAAATTTAATTACTCTATATTTCTCTCGAAAGCCCTAAACCAAAATTAGCAAACCCATTCCCTATTTAACAGGATATTTATTTTCTTTTTTCTTTCTAGTTCTCCAAAGTGTATATAATTTCTAAAATACTAGTAAGTAATAATAATTATTGATATTGTAATGAAATTTATAAATAATTGTGTTAATTAAATTTCGATTGTGCACTCAAATTCATTTTATTTTTAAATAAATTACATTATTTATATTACTTTTTAATATATTTTAATAATTTTAAGGTGAGTTGATATCAAATTGATTTATCCCAACAATTCAATTAAATATTTAAATTTATATGATAGTATAGATACATGTGTATATATTATAAATACTTTTATGTTTATATTTGTTTTGTATCTCTTTTATTAAATATATACATGTTTAAGTAGATTATATTATTATTAAGGCTAACCTAAATTTATGAGCACTTTAAAATAGGGTTTGTCCTATTTTGATTACTTTAAACCTTTTTTTTAATAATCACTCTAAATAAGATAATTGTGTGAACTAATCACTGTTATTAAAACTTTTATTTTCTTTTAACGGAATACTGACGTGGTACAATAGCACATTGAGTGACTGACATGTGGTATTTTTTATTTGACTTTTGATTAAAGTTTATAGATAAGTCTTTAAAGTTTAAGGAGAAAAGGTTTTGGACTAAGTATAGGGTGGTCCTTAACTTTAGTAAAATATCAATAAAAAATATCGTGTCAGTCATTTAATGTGCTAATATGTCACGTCAATAATTTGTTAAAATAAAATAAAAATTTTAATAGCTATGATTAAAAAATACCTAAATTAAAAAAATAAGATGACCAAAATAAGACAAATCCTATGAATGTAGTTTTTGTAATAAGTTAATATAAAGTAGTCTACAAATCAAGTGATACTATATATAACCCTTCTTTTAACAAGTGACATGAATTGTTTTTTATGCAATTAACCTAAAAGAAATAATTATTTACGAAAATGATTCTAGTCAAATTTATGTACGTTAAATGATCTGCTCTCTATAGTAACCATCAGTGCTACTTGACATACTGGTGACATTGCCCCCTTATCATTAGCCAATCAACGACTTTTTAAAAAAAAATTTGAGTACTGCCACTGTATTAGGTGATACTAATATGTAATTTTTCAAATTCCCATTACAAATACGATTATTCAGGGGAGAAAAATGAGAGTAGAAAAGAAAGAGATGGGAGAAATATAGAGGGATGAGAGAGAAAGAGAAATGGGAGAAAGAGAGGGATGAGAGAAGAAAAGTCAAATATGAGAAAGGAAAGAGAATAACAAATATATAGAATAAAAATACGAAAATGAATTGAATATTTTATAAAAAATAGATAATCAAATATAGGAGACTAAAGAGAATAACATATATGGAAAATAAAAATCAGATATGAAAAAAAAAAGAGAATAACAAATACTGAAATATTTATTTTCATAAAATATTAAATACCCTTTCATATATTTATTTTTCATTTATGTTATTCTATTTCCTTTCCCATATTTGATTATCTATTTTTAATACTGGTTATTCTTTTTCCTTTTTTCCATTGAAATTTCTCTTCTTTTTCACAATTTCTTTTTTTTCTCAATTGGAAATTTTAGTCACCGTACTCAATAGCCACCAATTTTGCCGTTTACGGTGGCCTCTCGTATCGATTTCAAGACAAAAAAGAGATTTCTTTCTTCTCAATGACTTTTATGGTCCAAATCTCTGAGTAGCCTAGCTCCAAATGTTTTAAAACAATAACTAAATCTTTGAATTACTTTTTCTACAATTTTTTTTAAATATCATTGGTGCCTCCTGACAAGATAAGGACACCTAAAAAGATATATGTTTTTAAAAAAATTTAACAGACTAACGACACTCATCAATTTTTTCTTTTTTTTCCTTCCTGAATACCCATATTTTTAACAGGTATTTTGAAAAATACATATTAGTGTTGTTTGACACAATGGTGACATCCAAAACAATTATATTTAAAAAAAACGATGATTGATTAATTATGAGGGGGTGATGCCGCCTATGTGTCAGGTGACACCAACGATCACGATAAAAAGCAGATCATTTACGTACAGGGAAAGGATTAAATGAAACGGTGACATCACGTCATTTGTATCCCTTTCCAATAGATTTATGATACATTAGTATTTTTATCCTGAAAAAAAATTAAATCCAAATTAAAATCCTGAAATTCAAGATAAAATATTGAAATTCAAGATAAAAATGTTGATGTGACATAAATCTATTGAAAATAGATACAGATGACGTGGCGTCACTGTTTCATTCAATATTTTCTCTTTAAGTATATAAGTTTTAACTTAAGTTATTCTCATAAATAATTAATTATTTTGGTCATATAAGTAAAAAAACCTGACATAAATAAATTATTACAATAATTACAATTTTAATATAAAGTGAATTCGTGGAAAATCAAAGGGTAAACATTAATGCATTTAATTTTTTAAAAAATATAAAATTATAAGTTATTATAATAATGAAATTTCATTTTGACTGGTTAAATTTTAGTTCTCCAAAATTATCTTTCAGCTTTTGTTTTGATTTTTCTAAAACTCAAATACTCATCCTGGAAGCAATTTGTTATTAACACATCATAATTCAATCTCATAACATAAGTGATAAAATGAACATTTATGATCACTAAACTAAACAATAGGATTCTAAATTTTACCCTTGATTAAATCTATAATATGAAATAAAATTCTCGAGAATTCTCGAGACACTATTTTTCATTCACAATATTCGTGAATTTAATAACCTAAAATGAAAAAAATTATTTTAAAAATAATAAAATTATATTTTTAACATCTTAAGTTCACCCGGTTTAAAATTTCTTATTGCTGGACAAAAAAAAAAATTTATAAGATCTGTAAAGATGTCTAGAACTGTGGAGAAGTGAGAATATTCTTGGCACTGAATGCCTATCCTTTTTTCTGCATGGCTTTAGGTTCATAGCCAATCAGCAAATAGCAACAATACAACCCCAATGCACGCCATATCGACCCCACTCAGCCCCCCCAAAAAAAAACCAGAAGAAAAAAAAAACCATTTGGGCTTAACATCCTTCTCTACCTCCAAAAACATGGGCTTAGTACAATGAGTAAGGCAAATAAAACGGGAAAATTGCCCAAGTACTTACATGGCTGCCACATTTCAAAATGTACTTACGATTTAACCCCTGAACTTGACACTTTCTCTCAAATTAGTACTTATTTTTTTTGATCCCTTCAATTTTCATTTCGTATACTGTTAGACAATGACATATGGCAATAATGATGCCATTGTGATGTCATAATTCAATTTTAAAAAATTTAAAAAATTCAAGAGTATATTAAGAAAATTTAAAATCATAACAATTTTATAAATAAAAAAAAATATATTAAAAGTTAAAAAAAAAAAAAAAATAATGATGTTTGTAGAAAAGAATGCATCTAAGCTGCGTTTATTATCATTAACTGTTTACCATGTAAAGTCATAGTTTTATACAACATACTAAGTAAAGAAAAGAATCCAACTAATTAACAAAAGTAACAGTTTAACTGGTACTAACTAACTACCAGCTTACTAACAGAAAGCTATATTACTAACATCCCCCCTCAAGTTGGAGAGTGTATGGAAAGCAAGCCCAGCTTGGACAACAAGAGTTGAAAAGGAATAGCTGCTAGGGGTTTTGTAAAGATGTCAGCGAGTTGATCCTTGGAAGAGCAAGGAAGCAGTTTGATGATGCGGGAGTGCACTTTCTCACGAACAAGATGGCAGTCAATCTCGATGTGCTTGGTACGTTCATGAAATGTTGGATTGGCAACAAGCTGAAGAGCGGAGTTGTTATCACAAAACAAGGCAGTAGGAGTAGAAGGAGGCATATGCAAATCACGCAAAAGGAACCGAAGCCACTGGACTTCACAAGCAGTAGAGGCAAGAGCATGATATTCTACTTCGGAAGAAGAACGAGACACAATGGTTTGCTTCTTGGCCTTCCAACTAATAAGAGAATCACCATAAAAGAGGCAACAACCTGTCACAGATCGTCGGGTCAAGGGACACCACCATTAATCAAGATCACTAAAAGCTTTCAAAATAGACGAGGAAGAGCGAAAAGAAAAGACCCAAAGTAGGGCAGCCATTCAAGTAATGAAGAACACGGTGAGCAGCTTGCAAATGAGAGATTATAGGCTGGTCCAAGAATTGACTCAATTGCTGAACCGTGAAGGCAATATCAGGTCTAGTAGAAACCAAATATAAAAGTCGGCCAATTAGTTTCTGGAAGAGGGTATTGTCAGGAAGTAAGTCTGCAGAAGCATCCCGAGGAAGTTTGGCAGTCATTGGGGTTTTAACAGGTTTACAATCTGAGAAGCCAAAGTTAGACAATATATCAAGAGCATATTTTCTTTGACAAAGATGAATTCAGTGAGCTTGAGCAACCTCAAGGCCAAGAAAATATTTTAAAACACCCAAGTCTTTGATCTGAAACACGGAATCCAGAAAAGCTTTAACCCGTGCTATTTCATCCAAGTCGTTACCAGCCAGGATAACATCATCAACATAAACAAGCAAAGTAGTAAAAGAAACAACATCCTTTTTAACAAACAATGAGAAATCAGAACTGGATTGAACATAACCAAGTGAAAGAAAAGCAGATGTGAGCTTAGAGAACCATTGTCGACTAGCTTGTTTGAGACCATATAAGGATTTTTATAGCTTACAAACCTTATTTGGCGTTGATGAAGTGACACCAGGAGGTAAAACCATGTAAACTTCTTCGTTTAAATCACCATGCAGAAAAGCATTGTTAATGTCAAGTTGGTGAAAATGCCAATTCTTAGAGGCAGCAATAGCAAGTAACAAATGAACAGTAGTAATCTTGGCCATAGGTGAAAAAGTATCAAAGTAATCAACACCCTCAGTTTGTGTAAATCCCTTCGCAACCAAACGAGCCTTGTAACGTTCAATAGAACCATCAGCTCGATGTTTTATCCGATAAACCCATTTACAACCTATTGCAGCCTTGCTTGGAGGTAAATCCATAATGATCCAGGTATTATTTTGTTCAAGAGCAGAAATTTTAGCCTGCATTGCTTCTCTCCAATGGGAATGTTTACTGGCTTGTAAATATGTAGTAGGGACAGAAGAAGCACTAATGGCAAGTGTGAAATGTAAATGAGTTGAGGAAAGGTTGGAGAAAGGTTGTGAACATCGAAAATGATTGGTAACAGCCTTGTTGTAAGGACAATGATACTGGTCTAAGTAAGAAGGTGGTTTTCGAGTACGAGATGGCTTGGAAGGTTGAATGGGAGGAGTAGTTGTAATTGCGGGTTGAGAATGTGGTGGTACTTGGATTTGAGAAGGTAAATCATAAGTGGTGGAGGGATCAAAACTTAGCTTTGGGGTAGAAGAATTGGATGGTGAATGAGAAAAGGGAAAAATGGACTCATGAAAAATG
Source organism: Gossypium rotundifolium (assembly GCA_025506655.1). Lineage (NCBI taxonomy): Eukaryota > Viridiplantae > Streptophyta > Magnoliopsida > Malvales > Malvaceae > Gossypium > Gossypium rotundifolium. The sequence continues at coordinate 113,989,904 of CP106727.1, read as the reverse complement.
ACATTTCTGGATACAAAAATGACATGAGATAATAGATAAAAAAGAATATAACCTTTAACATTGGGTTGAAAACCAAGGAAAATGCATGCTCGAGCTCGAGGATCAAATTTATGGCGATGAGCAGTAAGAGTTGTAGCATAGCTAAGACAACCAAACACTCACATAAACTGAAAATTAGGCTTGGCTTGATAAAGTTTGTCAAAAGGGGTAAGGTTGTCCAAAAGGGGTGTTGGTGTGCGGTTAATAAAAAATATAGCATGAAGAACAACATGGCCCCAAAAGTGCTTAGGTAAGTTGGAATGAAACAGAAGTGCCCGTGAAACGTTAAGAATGTGTTGATGCTTTCGTTCAACAAGACCATTCTGTTGGGGAGTTTCAACGCAAGAAGTCTAATAAATAATTCCCTTGGAAGCATAGAAGGTTGGAATATCGAATTCACGGCCATTATCGATTCTAAAAAATTTAATTTTTGAGGAAAATTGAGTTTCAATAAGAGTATAAAAATTTTGAATATGAGCACAAGCTTTAGACTTTGTTTTTAAAAGAATAATCCAAGTAAAACGACTGAAATTATCAACAATGGTTAGAAAATAACGATGACCAGTGATAGAAACAACATCAGTTGGACCCCAAATATCAACATGAACAAGGTTAAAACTTTTATTTGAAACAGAAGTATGAACAGGAAAAGAAAGTTTCTTTTGTTTAGCCAAAGGACAAGCTTTACAATCTGAAGTAGTTGCTATGGACAAAGAAGGAATATAAGAAGAAAGCAACTTTAGCCTTGAATCAGAAATGTGACCAAGACGTTGGTGCCAAAGATGGGATGAGGTAGTGGTAGCTGTTAAGGCAGTTGGAACAGGAATGGAGAATGTTTGAGCTGGTGTGTCCAAAATGTAAAGACCATGAACAACTTTAGCTATACCAATCATCTTCAAAGAGGAAGGGCTGCGAGGAACAATAAGTCTTATAAAAGGTAAATGAACAAGGTAAGGTGGCAGTAAGTTTGGTGACAGATAAAAGATTAAAAGTAAAATGAGGAACATAAAGAACATTTGTAAGATAAAGGCTATCATTAAAAATAATTGTGCCAGAAAATCGAGCACAAACCTTGGTGCCATTAGGTAGAGTGATATGCACAGGTTGTATTTGAGTAAAAGAAGCAAACAAAGATAAAGAATGTGCAATATGATTAGTTACACCAGTATCTATGATCCAATGATGGGATTTTAAAGAAAGAAAATTACCTGCAGATGGAGAAGATGTTTGGTGTAAAGAAGAGGCAATATTAGTAACATGAGGCGGGGAGGTGGGGCTAGAGGATGGAAGTAATGTGAGCAATTATTGTAACTGTTCTTGTGTCAAACTAACACAAAGAGCAGGTGACAAGGAAGCAACAGACTGTGAAGATTGCAAAGATTGTGCAACACCATCATCAAATGCATTGTGCGCACGAGAAGTCCGGCCATGAGACTTATAACCAGATGGATAACCATGCTTTTCATAACATGTTTCAATAGTATGCCTGGATTTGCCACAAAAAGTACATTGGCGTGAATCAGTGAAGGATTTTACCTGAGATTTCTTGGAAGAAGAGTGTTGGCGCATTGTGTTACTAACAAATACTTGAGAAGATCCAGGATTAAGATGACGTTCCTGTTGAATGACCATAGAAAAAGTTTTATTAATCGTAGGCAATGGATCAGTGAGCATAATCTGAGAACGAACACCAGCAAACCGATCATGAAGGCCTTTAAGAAACAGAATAACATAATCATTATCATGATACTTCTGAAGTGTAGCAAAAACACCACAAGAACAGGGTGTGCGACAAGAACAGACAGGAATGGGCCTGAAGTTTAACAACTCGTCCCAGAGCATCTTTAACTCAGTAAAGTAATTAGTAACCGAGCGCTCATCTTGTTTAAAAGAAGAAATTTCTTCTTGGAGATCAAAATGCGAAAAATATCTCCCTGAGAAAAATGTTCACGGAGATCACGCCAAATCTCGTAGGCAAAATCAAGACAAAGAATGCTATTCATGATCGAAGGCGAGATAGAGTGATATAGCCAAGAAATCACCATAGTGTTGCACCGCTCCCAAGCTGGATAAAGAGGATCGGTTTTAATCGGAACTGAGATCGTACCATCGACAAATTGAAGCTTGTTCTTGGATAAGAGTGCCAATTTCATTGCTCGAGACCAAGAATGATAATTCGAGCTTGATAAGGCAGGAGAAACCAAGACTAAAGCAGGATTTTCCTTTGGATGAAGGTAGTAAGGACTAGAAGGCAGTATAGAATCATTGAATGCCATGAGGAAGATAGAAATTGAAGAAAATCAGAGAAATAAAGTGTTTGGGAAGCACAAAAATGCAGAAAAGAAAACAAATGTACAGCTGATACCATGTAGAAAAGAATGCATCTAAGTTGCGTTTATTATCATTAATTGTTTACCATGTAAAGTCATAGTTTTATACAACATACTAAGTAAAGAAAAGAATCTAACTAATTAACAAAAGTAACAGTTTAGCTGGTACTAACTAACTACCAGCTTACTAACAGAAAGCTATATTACTAACAATGTTTAATTTTAATTCAATTTATATTTTTAAAAATTTTAATATACATTTTATTTTTATATAAAAACTATATATATTCCATAAGACTAAATTCTTTCGTTTGGTAGGAGTATTATATTTTATACACATTTTAATATATAATTAAATTAGCAATAAACTAATTCAATTGGTAATATTTAACCACTTCTAAGGCTTATTTTAACAAAAAAAAGAAGAAAATTTTCACTTATTTTTTATAAAAATTTTTACTTATCTTTTAATTTCAAGTTTAAAATTGTACAAATTATCCTTAATTTTAAGTCTAATAATTATAATAAATAAGTTTCTTTTTCTCATATTATTACATTAGTAACTAAACGAGTTAGATATCGAAGATGCTCATGAAGAGATAGCATTACATATAACTTGCTAATTACTGGGCACGGTCGATATGGGAATCTAAAGCAAGCACTATATTTATAAGGAAATGGTTTCGCAGGGAATCAAAGAAACTGGTCCTACATTTTCGTCCGTGATTACTGTTTGTGTAAATGAGGGGTTTTATAAAGAAGGTATTCAAGTTCATTGCAGGGTGATTTCAATTGGGGTTGGATTGAAGTTGTTTATTGGGAGCTCATTGATTAGCCTTTATCTTCATATGGGACTTATTGATGTGACTTGAGAGTTGTTCCATTAAAAATTGCCTGAACAGAATTTAGTCGTATGGAATATATATACTTTATAATAATATATATTATTTAAAAGAATTGAATTAAAAATTAAATAATATTTAAATTACTTTTTGTAATTTTTAAATATATTTTATATTTTATTTATACAATTTTATGATTTAAATTTTTTATATATACTTTTAATTTTATAATTAAAAACTAAATTATGACATCATAATGACATCATCATTGCACATGTAATAAATTTAATATTATTACAAAAAAAAAAAAAAAAAAAAACACCAAAAGCTTTGACGAAATAATAGTCTCAATATCAAATGGGGACAAAAAAAAAATCATTTGTAAAAATTTGGGAGAAGGTGGTAAGTTTGGGTCCAAATGTATATTTAAGCCTAATATTAATAGGTCAAATACGAGTTTGGGTTCTTCTACTACACTCTAATTTGAGATTTAATCATGTACTTTAATTCAATATAACTTTATCACTTTATTTTTATGATGCGACTAGTTAATTCAAATAGTCAATACTAGTAACAATCTCGGTTAAAATGTTGGCATGTTAAGTTACAAGTAGACCTGTCCATAGGAAAGTCATCTGGCTCAGTTTGAAAAGTTGGAAGGTTTGAGCAAAAATATAGGTTTGAAAAATGGCTTGAACAAAAAAATAAAGTCCATTTAAAAAATTGGTCAGGTCTCAAGTAAGACTTTTTTGGCCTCGAGCTTGGCCCAAATTTGCAAAAAGAAAAAAAATATTTTTTTCTTGTTGTTTTTCTGCTATTTTCTCGTTATTTGACCATCATTTCACTATTTTTTTATATTGTGTAACTCTTATTTTATTATTAATTTTACTACTATTTTAGAGATATTTGCTTGTTAAGTGACACTTATCTTAGTGTTATTTAGCTATAAATATTTTTAAATTTATTTTCAATTTGTTGGGAAACATTTATTTTAATGTTTTTAGTGTTTTTTATGTATTATATTTTTAAAAATATATAAAATTTAATCTGATCAAGTCGGGTCTAGTCTCAGTTTTATCATTTTTATTCGGGTTGAGCTTTGACAAAAAATTAGACCCATTTTTCAAACAAGGCCCGGTCGATACTCGGCCTGACCAGATCCATGGACAGGTCTAGTTACAAGGACAAGTATTTAGAAAAAAAAGTTGAAGTTAGTATTTTTAGGGATGAGCAAATGGTTAATTGAGTCAGGTCTTTTTTCAATTAAATCGACCTTCATATACAATAACCTAATAAAATGACTTATTTGTTATAAATTGGTCTAACCGAACTAACTTACACCGTTAGTTAAATCATTAACCAACTTATTTTAAATATATTATAAAATACATTTAAAATAAACATATCATAAAATATAATGAAAATATAAATATATTTAACCGACTTAATCAATTTATATATTATAATAAAATATGAATATATTTAAATAATCATAAATATTAAATATTAAGTTAGTCAATTAATTGTGAAATTCAATAACAAATGACCAATTGACATAGTCAAATAAATTGATCCTACAACTAATTCAACCATTAAAACCGTTTAAATCGAAATGATTTATGCTCTCCCCTATGTGTAATAACTGAAATAGTTTTTGCGTGTGTTCAAGGGGCTGATTATGTTGCAAAGTCAGAAAGCTTAATTAATGGACGTCAATTGACAAGCTGGGAGGAGGGTTTACAGTATAATGAAAATGTTGGGGGTATGGTGGAAAAGGAACTGGTAATCAAGTCGGTGGAAAAAAATAATGAAGCACACAAAAAATCGAGTTGGAAAAGAATGGGCGTAAGGAGTAAGGGTGAAATCAGTATGAGTGAGCAGTTGGTGGGAAAGAGGAAATTTATTGATAATGAAGTTGACAGAAGTTATGAGGAAAGCTTAAGATCTGGAAGTGTGAAAAAGATAAAAGTAGACGGTGAAAACGAATTGTTTGGGAGCGAAATCCTTGAGATTCAGGTTGATTACGCAGAATCAGACTCTTTTAAATCAGCGGCTGCCTTTAGGCAAGCCGACTGAACACAATGAAAAGCCTATGTTGGAACGTTCGTGGGTTGGGGAGTCCACGGGCAGTTCGAAGGCTGTGCTACTTAGTTAAGCAGCACAATTCCCAATTGGTCTTCTTAATGGAGACGAAGTTAAATAAGAGCAGGATGGAAAAGGTACGGAGAAGATGTGGATTTGTAAATGGAATCAAAATTGAAGCTGAAGGATCTAGGGGAGGACTTTGCTTGGCATGGAAGGGGGAAATTAGTGTTAATTTGAGAAGTTTTTCCAAATGGCATATTGATGTTCTAATCAAGGAGGATGATGTGGACGAGGTATGGAGATATACGGGTTTGTATGGTTCTCCCTATCTAAAAGATAAAAATACTGTTTGGAATTTGCTTAGAAGACTGGCTTATGAGATTGATTACCCTTGGCTTGTTTAAGGTGATTTCAATGAAATCTTATATTCGTTTGAGAAAAATGGAGGAGTTCAAAGGGAGAATAGGAGAATGGAGGCATTTAGGGAAACATTAGAGGATTACCAGCTAGTTGATATTGGGTTTTCAGGGGTCTGGTTCACATGGGAAAGGGGTAATCTGTCGAAAACAAATATAAGAGAAAGGTTAGACAATGGGGTTACAAATGAGAGGTGGTTTAAGCTTTTTTCACTGAATACTATACAACATCTCCCTTATTCTACTTCAGACTATTGCCCTCTTCTTCTGAATACAAAATAGCATGTAGCTTTTACAGGAACCAGGAAATTTCATTTTGAAGCATGGCGAACCCTGGAAGAATCTTTTGAAAAAGTCATTCGAGATTCTTGGACGGCAAGTGAAGGAACGCTGTTGGAGAAGTTAGGAAAATTGCAACTTTGTTTGGAAGAATGGGCACGAAAAAATAGCAGAAATAAGGATGGGTTGAAAAGGAAATTAACTAAGGAGCTGGAAGTTCTATTAGAAGGGGAAAGGAATGATGCTACTATGGCAAAACTCATTGATACTAAAATCCATCTCAATTTGGAAATTGACAAAGATGAGATGTATTGGGAGCAGTGAGGAAGAGAAAATTGGTTGAAGCTCGGAGAAAAAATACGAAATTTTTTCATAAGAGCACTTTGGCCCGGAGGAGAGCGAATACTATCTCTAAATTGGTGACGAAGGAAATGTTGGGATTATGGAGGAATCAGAAATTATGGAGGAGGCTTTTTCATTCTTTTAGAATTTATTCAAGTCAAAAGGAGTGGCTAATCCTTGTAAGATTTTGGAAGGCATTGATAGAACGATACAGAAAGAGGACAATGGATTCTTATTAGAGTCTTTTCGAGAAGAAGAAATTCAAGTAGCTTTGAAGGGTATGGGACCTACAAAGGCTCCGGGAGCAGATGGTTTTCCAGCTTTGTTCTTCCAAAAGTATTGGCACATTGTAGGACGCGATGTCATTGACTTCTGTTTGGAAATTTTGAATAATAAGCAGGATCTTGGAGGGTTTAACAGAATAGATATTGTCCTCATTCCTAAAACTCAAAGACCTACTCAACTAGCCAATTTCAGGCCTATCAGCTTGTGTACAGTTATGTATAAAGTTGTGGTTAAAACTATAGCTAATAGACTACAAAAGATGATTGATAAATGCATTGACAAAGTTTAGAGTGCTTTTGTACCAGAACGACTCATTACAGATAATGTGCTTCTAGCTTACGAAATTCTTCAAACGATTAATCAAAATGCAAGGGAAAAAAGGTGTTATGGCAGTCAAATTGGATATGAGTAAGGCATATGTTAGAGTGGAATAGGGGTTTATCGAAGAGGTGATGTTAAAGATGGATTTTGATTGTGAATGGGTGGAAAAATTAAGACGATGTGTTACTACAATCACTTATGCAGTCAACATTAATGGTAGGAGGGGGAATTTGTTTTATCCATCTAAAGGACTTAGACAGGGGGAACCATTGAGCCCTTTTCTTTTTTTGATTTGTAGTGAGGGTCTTTCATCTCTTATGAGAACTGCTATAAGGCGAGGATTAATCAAAGGCGCGAAGCTAGCAGGCAAGGGTCAGTGATATCGTATTTGTTATTTGCAGACGATTGTATACTATTTGGGGAGGCATCTAATAGAGGAGCTAAAATTATGAAGGATATTCTACAGGATTATGAGATCTGTTAGGTCAATGTGTTAATTTTTTGAAGTCAACAGTCTTTTTTAGTCTGAATACAGCTGAAGAAGATAAAGCAGCAGTATCCTTTATGTTAGGAGTCAGAGCAGTAACAAACCCAGAAAAATATTTAGGGCTCCCAAATATGATCGACAGACGAAAAAAGAATCGTTTCAAAATCTCCTCAACAGAATTTTAAAGCGCATTGAGGGATGGAGCAACAAATTATTATCACAAGGGGGGAAGGAAATTTTCATTAAATTGGTCCTACAAGCTATTCCAATTTTTGTAATGTCGTGTTTTCTTCTTCCGAATTCTTTATGCAAAAAAATGGAAAGCATCTTCGCTAATTTCTGGTAGCAGAAAGGAAAGGGTAGAAATGGTATTCACTGGTGTCAATGGGGATATTTATGCAGACCAAAAAGTGAAGGGGGATGGGTTTTCGTAATATGGCCCAATTCAATGTAGCAATGTTAGCAAAACAGGGGTGGCGTTTTTTAGAAAACCCAAATTCTTTAGTCGCGCAAGTGTTTAAGGCAAAATATTTTCCAAAAAGCAATTTTCTTAACTCTCAGTTAGGTAATAGGAGTTCATACGTTTGGCGCAGCATCTGGTTGCAAGGGGCATTTTGGAAAAGGGGCTGATTTGGAAAGTGGGAACAGGCACTAGTATCTCTATTGTTAATGATGCGTGGGTTCCAGATCTTGATAATTACAGGTTATTATCTTCCTATTCAGGTTCTATTGATAATAATGTTGTAGCACTTATTGATTGCCAAACAAGAGAGTGGAATAGGAAAGTGATTAATTTTACCTTCGGAGCTGATGAGGCAGAAAGGATCCTTTGCATCCCTCTCGTAAAGCATCTGCATGTTGATCTGATGGCATGGAGGGGCAAACCATCAGGGAGTTTCTCGGTCAAGAGCACCTATAAACTATTACAGAGATCGAATCCTAACGCTTATGCCATACAACCGGTCTACAATAATTTTTATAAGAAACTTTGGTCTATTGATATCCCTACTAAGATTAAAGTTAATATCTGGAAAGCCTCCTGGAATTATCTACCGACAAGGGTCAATTTACTCTACAAAAGTTAGCTACAAAAGTCGCATGTCCTCATTGTGGCTTGGGAACAGAAACGTTGAATCATCTATTCAGACAGTGGAAGTTTGGACTCAGCTATCGGAAATAAAAGTGCTACAAGATACTACTAGTGAGTTTAAACAGTGGCTCACATCGTCTCTCGATCTTCTTTCTCTGGATCTGTGTAGACTTTTCTGCGAAGCTCTGTAGGCCATCTGGGGGATAGGAATGCTCAGATTCGTGAAAAAATAAGTAAAACAGGCTATGAGATTACAGTTTTTGTGAGGAATTATGTAAAAGAACTTGATGGTGTTAAAATAGATCAGTTAAATCTTCAAAAGATGTTAACAGATGGAAGCACCCACCTCACCAGATTGTAAAAATCAATTTTGATGGGGCATTTGCGGCGAAGGAACATTGTTCAGCATCAGGAATAGTGGCCAGAGACAACGAAAGGTCGGTTCTCATCTCGAAGTCCAGAATCTATGAGCAGGTGGCGCAGCTTTCAAGGCCGAAGCTTTGGCTTGTCGAGAAGCGGTTCAGTTAGGGATCGACATGCAAAAAGACGAGGTCATTGTAGAGGGCAACTCACTTACAGTTATTAAGAAATGTAGAAATGATCTAACAGATAGATCTCAGATTGGCCCATATATAAACGATATTCGAAAGATGAAGTTAGATCTCAAGGAGATTAGGTTCGTTTTCATTTCCAAATCAATTAACACTGTAGCACATATGATAGTGAATGAAACTTTGAAGAAGAAAAAGGAAGTTTACCTGGTTAGGGGAGTGCCAGACTTTGCTGTAACACAAGTGCAAGACGAAAGCCTAAGGGAGCCCGACTGATCGAAAGAGAGACTGGAAGGAAGTGTTGGAATGGGGGGAGGAAAATGGGATTGTGAATCTGTTTTCAATTTCAAAATAAAACCCTTGGTGTTATCTGGCATTGAAGAATGAAGCACAGATTTGATGGGAGCCAGACATTGTGAATGCTGATTAGGCTATAGGTCAGCTACATTAATTGCTGGCAGTCTTTCCGTTTTTTTCTTCTGATTTTGTTTTATTTTATTAGCTTGTGATGGATAGGGCCTTTCTTTATCAGACTTGGATTTTGTAAAGGCCAGAATTCTAGTATTTTGTTTGGTTTTTATTTTCTTTTCTTTTATATATACAAGCCCAATCTATTTTGTTCAAAAAAAATAACTGAAATAGTTAGTACGGTTATTTATTTGGATTAAAAATTATATATTATATTGAATTATGTCAAATTAAAATACTGAATACTAAATTACAAATTTAAACATTATAAAAGAACCAAAATTATAAATGTACCATATTAACATCCTTGTTGAAGACTAGCTAAAATTTGATCAACTAGAGGTTCCTAATATACATATATCATATGTTTGCTTATGTATTAAATATATATATATATATATATATTATTATTAATTTGATGTTTATGTTATGTGGATAAGTATGTGTTAAATTATTATTTATTAATTTATGTGTTCGGGTGACTAATTTAAATGAAAGGATTGAATAGTTAAAATAGTATTTATTTAGTTGAAGGGCCTAATTGAATTGTTTCTTGAATAAATGGTTTTGCATGTCAAATTGCCCAAAAAGCTAGTAGGTGGACGGCATGGTGTTTGATTAATGTTTCTATATTAGTTATTTTAGTAAGTGGTGTAATAATAATATTTTAGTATGTGATTAAATAAGGGAAATACATAAAAGAAAGATAGAAAATTCATCTTCCATGGATGTTCTTCTTGCCGAAATTTACAAAGAAAAAAGGGGGAAAATTCATGCTCACCATAACCGGCCATTGCATGTGTCAATAAGATTGTTAAACACATGTTTGAAATAAAACAAGTAGTGGGGAGTCATCTCCTACCTTTGGCCTTTGAGTGCCGAAATTGGAAGGAAGAAAAAAAAAAAAAGTTTAGGCTCTATCATTCGGTTCTTGCATGCTCCCATGAGGTTAGCTTTTGAACTTCATTTTCTTAAATTCTTGCATTTTTAAGTTCTTTTCTTTGAGTATTACCGAACCCATGTCAAAGATTTTTGAGATTTGGGCATGCTATAGGTTCGGCCATTGGTGAATAAATTTGGGTTTGCTATGCTTGATGAATGGATATAAAGTATATTTAAACTCAATATGTTTTGAGTAGGAATTTTAAATGAGATGAAGAATAGTGGCATTAAACTTGTTAAATAATTAGTATGAATTTATATGGTTATTAGGTAGGTTCGGCTATGAGGAAGGAATGTGCTATTATATGTAAAATTGGGAGAAATCTTAGGTTTGGATTAAATTGAGTATTATATGGAACTTTAATGAGCTAGGAAACAATCGGCCTTAACTAATTAGTGAATAAATTGGCATGATTTTGAATAATTATAAACTTTGTATATAATTGGGTAACATGTGAAATATCAAGGTTGAATTTATAATTGTCCCTTATTCGTTTATGGCCAAATCGAGTAGAAGAGTAATGAATGAGCTCAAATTTAAATTATTTAGATCAAGTACAAAAAGGGAAAGGTTTTGGATCGAGGAAATTAATGAGTAGCCGGGAAGCTTAATTCGACAACTATCGAGGTAAGTTTTTAAGCAATCAGATTAATTTGAATTACCGCTATATTAAATTGTACATGTTTGAGTGACATAACAAATTTTATTGTCAAATTGCCGAATAAGGCATAGGAATTATTATATGTGATAGCCGAATGCGGATTAATAAATACATGTATATATCTATAACCTTTGAATAATTGAGTTGGCAAAATATATGCACTTGTGATAAGGGATAGAAATATATAATTATATATATATGTATGGGAAATAAATATTCGGATATGTGTGAGTGTATATATATATTTTATGGTGCCAAATATGGTATGGTGACTTTAAATGTGTTTGCGAATATGATAGTATCATGAACAGGTGCTTATTATATAAATACCTTGGATGGTTGAAATATGTATAAACATTTATATATATATATATATATATAATGTTACCAATGTGATAGGGTATAAAACTAAATATTGATATTGGCGAATGTATATTTGCCTTATGTATGAAATTTTGATATGTTTGAATTGGATAAATAATTATGAGTTGAGTAGTATTTAATAGTGGACCATGAAATATGTGATGGTGGTGACTGAACAAATAAATATGTGTTTATTTGAGTGTGACTGAATGTGATGATAAATGATAGGAAGAAAGAGTTGGTTTGAATGTGTGTATTGGTATATGTTCATATTTATAATATGTGAATATGTATGTTAAAGGGTGGCTTAGATGGATCGTTATTTTAAAAGTATAATTTAATATGATTACGTTTAGTTCGATTGAGATATGATGTTCGAAAAATTCGTACAAGGATCATGAAGTATATAAAAGTTTCGATATATAAATTGGTTGCGAAACAGCTTTATAAATATGATAGTATCGGGCTTTAAGCCTAGCAGGCTTTGTGCCGGTGTATAATGACAGGCTTTAAGCCTAGCAGGCTCTGTGCCGGTGTATTACATGATGCTTTATGCCTAGCAAATTTTACGGGAGCAACGGTAAAAATAATCAAACGTGCTAAATGAGTTAAAGTGAACAGGTATGTAACAATTTATTTCCTTTTTAGAAATAAGGTAAGTTAATTATTTGATATGTGATATAAGTTAAAAATGACGTTAATGGTAGTGAATGTGTACATGAAAAGCCATATATGGATTAATGCACAAATATGTGATATAAATGTTTGATTTTGAGCTTATATTCGCCTAATGTTGCATGAGGAATAAATTGAATTGTAAAATTCATATTAATATTAAAAGATTTATGTGCATTCGATTAGTAGGTATTTCAAATGTGAACCTTTAACGTGTTTATAGGGATTATATATATATATATTTAGCGAAAATAAGGCCTATGGGATATTAAACATATTAATGATCAATATATGTTTGGAAATGTTATAATTCATGGATAAATGTTTGGCGTTAAATTTCATAAGTATGGCTTGTTTGTACCTAAATAAATTATCAATGCCATTGAGGTAATATTTGAATTAAATTAAGCTATGAATTAAGTGAATGAAACCATATGTTTAAGCATATGATTGATTATATTCATTTTAATGTTATAAATATATATATGATATGGAGATGCGAAATTTATATTCATGCCAAAGTTTATATGTGCATTTGTCTATAAAGTAGTTGAATGTGAGATTAAGGAAATGTGAATTGTATAAATGTATTATGATATTATGTGTTCGGTCAAATGAAATTTCTATTGCTCTTGAGTAAAAGAGATGCTTGTTTGGACAAAACTTATGTCATGTTTAGTTGCATGTGGATATTTGAATTTACAAGTATGGTGCGGTTATGTTTTATTAGATTATTATTGTTATTGGGTTATTATTTGCTTATGACTTACTAAGCTATGATAGCTTACCACGTGTGTGTATTTTTACCTTTATTTATAGATTTTGGAGACTAGTTGCAAGCTCGGGATCATTAGCGAAGTTTATCACACTATCGATGCTTTCGGGTTTTCAAAAGTGAATTAGAAATTTATGGCATGTATAGGCTATAGTACTTTTGAATATGGTTGAAGTTGTATATATATGTCTAAGTCATGCGAAAATGGCTTGCCCATCTTGTTAAATCTTGGGATTTATATTTTGGTTTGATTATCATGTTTGGTTGTGGTTTTGGTTGATTTGGTTTTGGGTACGTATAAGTATAAAAAAAAAATTTGTAATTAAGTTTAGTAATACCTCGTGCTCGACTCTGACAACGGTCTCGGGTAAGGGGTGTTACATTCCTACTTGCCCTTTTTTGGGTTTGTTAGATAACATTCAGGAGTTTGATAGCTATATTAGGTCTTGAATAAATCTGAAGTTAAGTTGGATCAAACTCTTTAAGTGATATAAAACTCTTTTAGCATTATTATTTTTCATTCACAAAACTAGAACTCGAAACTTTAATAAAAATTATCGCATTTTTTACTACTCAACTTAATAGAGAGGTACACAAGTCACCTACTTACATTAATTTTCGCTCATGTACATTGATCAAGTTTTGTATTCAATTAAAAGTTGCCCACTTAATTGCCTTGTAACACCCTTTGCTCTACTTGATCAATGATGCAATTTACAAGATGCTATATTTTTGCTAGAGCAACTACAATCAATTTACAATAAAATATTATTACACACATGTAATTCAATTCCAAACACATTCATTTATAGATAAACAATCAGAATCGAGTCTTAATCGAGCTTACGGAAGATCTTTTATCAACCTAAGCACAAAATAGGACCAAATTTAAAGTTTTAAAGTTCGGTAGACGTCATGATGTCGCCAAAAAAGTATGTATGTCACGTCATGATCTTAGGCCACTCGACGTCGCGATGTGACTCACTATTGGCCGATATTGCGACGAAGTAGGTTGCTCATCGGAACGTGACCTTATTTTTTATAAAAATGAACCATTTGGTACCTATTCCAAAGCTTCTATACATTCCTGTCATTATGATCAACAAAACTTCACTTTCACCTGATTTCAAACTTGCCAAAACCATGCTAAGCAACTCAAACATTCAATTTGATATTTAAACAATCATTCAATACATAATTACCAACTAAACTTAACAATTCAAAGGACATTTCATATCAACATTTAACCATTTAAGTACTATCCCCTACTTATGCCATAACATCTTGATACATATCATTCCCTTTTAAGTTCATGCATTTATACACATTCCATATATCAATGGCTATTGACCCTTAAGTGATCTAAGTCAAAAACATGTCAAAACACAAGTTCAAACAATCGAACGGTGGTTTCGGGACCATGAATCCGAGTCAGAAATAATTTAATATTATAATTTGAGTTGGATATATGTAAATTAATGGGTGTGAAAAGTTTCGTATATAAATTTAACTGTTTGTGTGCTCAATTAGTTAAAAAGGACTAAATCGCGCCACTGGTAAAAGTGGCCTTTTATTTGATTTATGGTTAAATTGATGTGGCTTTATTTTAGTGAATTCCTTAAAGGGAAATATACCCATTTTAAATTGTAGTGGACGGCAATGTGGTCTTATGCACATGTTTTAAGTATTATTTTATATGTTAAAGATTATATTATAATTGTTTTATAATTTATAATTATATTATAATAAAACCAACATGAAAGTGGGATTTATTCATCCCTTCTTCCACCGAATAACAAAGAAAAGAAAAGAATGATGGAGCTTGGTACATTCGGCCATTTTGCTAGCTAAATTAAAGGTTAGTTTTTAATCGGTTTTCAATAATTCCTTCGTTTTTGAAATCGTTGTTTTGAATACTTTAAGACTCATGCTTGAATTTTTGATTTTGATGAATTATGAAAGATTTATGTTAGATTAATATGTTTTGTATTGAGATTTTGGTAAATTTGAGTGAATAAGGCTAAATTGAGTGGTCTTTCTTGATATGAGTATTCTAGTTGCAAATTGACCTTTTTGAAATTCATAGTGGACGGTAATATGGTCTATTAATATATACATATATCATATGTTTGCTTATGTATTAAATATATATATATATATATATATTATTATTAATTTGATGTTTATGTTATGTGGATAAGTATGTGTTAAATTATTATTTATTAATTTATGTGTTGGGTGACTAATTTAAATGAAAGGATTGAATAGTTAAAATAGTATTTATTTAGTTGAAGGGCCTAATTGAATTGTTTCTTGAATAAATGGTTTTGCATGTCAAATTGCCCAAAAAGCTAGTAGGTGGACGGCATGGTGTTTGATTAATGTTTCTATATTAGTTATTTTAGTAAGTGGTGTAATAATAATATTTTAGTATGTGATTAAATAAGGAAATACATAAAGAAAGATAGAAAATTCATCTTCCATGGATGTTCTTCTTGCCGAAATTTACAAAGAAAAAAGGGAAAATTCATGCTCACCATAACCGGCCATTGCATGTGTCAATAAGATTGTTAAACACATGTTTGAAATAAAACAAGTAGTGGG
This sequence comes from Gossypium rotundifolium, assembly GCA_025506655.1. Lineage (NCBI taxonomy): Eukaryota > Viridiplantae > Streptophyta > Magnoliopsida > Malvales > Malvaceae > Gossypium > Gossypium rotundifolium. The sequence goes on along the minus strand of CP106727.1, from coordinate 113,974,348 downwards.
AGTCATCTCCTACCTTTGGCCTTTGAGTGCCGAAATTGGAAGGAAGAAAAAAAAAAAAGTTTAGGCTCTATCATTCGGTTCTTGCATGCTCCCATGAGGTTAGCTTTTGAACTTCATTTTCTTAAATTCTTGCATTTTAAGTTCTTTTCTTTGAGTATTACCGAACCCATGTCAAAGATTTTGAGATTTGGGCATGCTATAGGTTCGGCCATTGGTGAATAAATTTGGGTTTGCTATGCTTGATGAATGGATATAAAGTATATTTAAACTCAATATGTTTTGAGTAGGAATTTTAAATGAGATGAAGAATAGTGGCATTAAACTTGTTAAATAATTAGTATGAATTTATATGGTTATTAGGTAGGTTCGGCTATGAGGAAGGAATGTGCTATTATATGTAAAATTGGGAGAAATCTTAGGTTTGGATTAAATTGAGTATTATATGGAACTTTAATGAGCTAGGGAAACAATCGGCCTTAACTAATTAGTGAATAAATTGGCATGATTTTGAATAATTATAAACTTTGTATATAATTGGGTAACATGTGAAATATCAAGGTTGAATTTATAATTGTCCCTTATTCGTTTATGGCCAAATCGAGTAGAAGAGTAATGAATGAGCTCAAATTTAAATTATTTAGATCAAGTACAAAAAGGGAAAGGTTTTGGATCGAGGAAATTAATGAGTAGCCGGAAGCTTAATTCGACAACTATCGAGGTAAGTTTTAAGCAATCGATTAATTTGAATTACCGCTATATTAAATTGTACATGTTTGAGTGACATAACAAATTTTATTGTCAAATTGCGAATAAGGCATAGGAATTATTATATGTGATAGCCGAATGCGGATTAATAAATACATGTATATATCTATAACCTTTGAATAATTGAGTTGGCAAAATATATGCACTTGTGATAAGGGATAGAAATATATAATTATATATATATGTATGGAAATAAATATTCGGATATGTGTGAGTGTATATATATATTTTATGGTGCCAAATATGGTATGGTGACTTTAAATGTGTTTGCGAATATGATAGTATCATGAACAGGTGCTTATTATATAAATACCTTGGATGGTTGAAATATGTATAAACATTTATATATATATATATATATATAAATGTTACCAATGTGATAGGGTATAAAACTAAATATTGATATTGGCGAATGTATATTTGCCTTATGTATGAAATTTTGATATGTTTGGATTTGGATAAATAATTATGAGTTGAGTAGTATTTAATAGTGGACCATGAAATATGTGATGGTGGTGACTGAACAAATAAATATGTGTTTATTTGAGTGTGATGAATGTGATGATAAATGATAGGAAGAAAGAGTTGGTTTGAATGTGTGTATTGGTATATGTTCATATTTATAATATGTGAATATGTATGTTAAAGGGTGGCTTAGATGGATCGTTATTTTAAAAGTATAATTTAATATGATTACGTTTAGTTCGATTGAGATATGATGTTGAAAAATTAGTACAAGGATCATGAAGTATATAAAAGTTTCGATATATAAATTGGTTGCAAACGACTTTATAAATATGATAGTATCGGGCTTTAAGCCTAGCGAGCTTTGTGCTTGTGTATAATGATGTGCTTTAAGCCTAGCGGGCTCTATGCTGGTGTATTACATGATGCTTTATGCCTAGCAAATTTTACAGAACAACGGTAAAATAATCAAAGCGTGCTAAATGAGTTAAAGTGAGCAGTATGTAACAATTTATTTCCTTTTAGAAATAAGGTAAGTTAATTATTTGATATGTGATATAAGTTAAAAATGACGTTAATGGTAGTGAATGTGTACATGAAAAGCCATATATGGATTAATGCACAAATATGTGATATAAATGTTTGATTTTTGAGCTTATATTGGCCTAATGTTGCATGAGGAATAAATTGAATTGTAAAATTCATATTAATATTAAAAGATTTATGTGCATTCGATTAGTAGGTATTTCAAATGTGAACCTTTAACGTGTTTATAGGGATTATATATATATATATTTAGGCGAAAATAAGGCCTATGGGATATTAAACATATTAATGATCAATATATGTTTGGAAATGTTATAATTAGTGCGTGGATAAATGTTTGGCGTTAAATTTCATAAGTATGGCTTGTTTGTACCTAAATAAATTATCAATGCCATTGAGGTAATATTTGAATTAAATTAAGCTATGAATTAAGTGAATGAAACCATATGTTTAAGCATATGATTGATTATATTCATTTTAATGTTATAAATATATATATGATATGGAGATGCGAAATTTATATTCATGCCAAAGTTTATATGTGCATTTGTCTATAAAGTAGTTGAATGTGAGATTAAGGAAACTTGCCCTTTTTGGGTTTGTTAGATAACATTCTTAGGATTTATATTTTGAGTTTGATACTATATTAGGTCTTGAATAAATCAAGTTAAGTTGGATCAAACTCTTTAAGTGATATAAAACTCTTTTAGCATTATTATTTTTCATTCACAAAACTAGAACTCGAAACTTTAATAAAAATTATCGCATTTTTTACTACTCAACTTAATAGAGAGGTACACAAGTCACCTACTTACATTAATTTTCGCTCATGTCTGTTGATCAAGTTTTGTATTCAATTAAAAGTTGCCCACTTAATTGCCTTGTAACACCCTTTGCTCTACTTGATCAACTGATGCAATTTACAAGATGCTATATTTTTTGCTAGAGCAACTACAATCAATTTACAATAAAATATTATTACACACATGTAATTCAATTCCAAACACATTCATTTATAGATAAACAATCAGAATCGAGTCTTAATCGAGCTTACGGAAGATCTTTTTATCAACCTAAGCACAAAATAGGACCAAATTTAAAGTTTTAAAAGTTCAGGGCTGACGTCATGATGTCGCCAAAAAAGTATGTATGTCACGTCATGATCTTAGGCCACTCGACGTCGCGATGTGACTCACTATTGGCCGATATTGCGACGAAGTAGGTTGCTCATCTAACGTGACCTTATTTTTATAAAATAAACCATTTGGTACCTATTCCAAAGCTTCTATACATTCTCATCATTATGATCAACAAAACTTCACTTTCACCGATTTCAAACTTGCCAAAACCATGCTAAGCAACTCAAACATTCAATTTGATATTTAAACAATCATTCAATACATAATTACCAACTAAACTTAACAATTCAAAGGACATTTCATATCAACATTTAACCATTTAAGTACTATCCCCTACTTATGCCATAACATCTTGATACATATCATTCCCTTTTAAGTTCATGCATTTATACACATTCCATATATCAATGGCTATTGACCCTTAAGTGATCTAAGTCAAAACATGTCAAAACACAAGTTCAAACAAGCCATCAACATGTGACATTTCAAATAAGCTTCAACCATTGCCAACTACCATTTTTAACCTATTTGTTGCCATTCCATATGACATATCTATAATTATAAGTCATAACATCTATATACTCAACAACATGTATGATTTAAGTCACTAATTCAACATGATAAGTAAAGGCTAAAGTAAACTTGTCATACGAAGTATATTTACATGCTAAGTTGTACCATAAGACACCTTATATACATGCCACAATCTTTAACTCTAAATGATCAAAAGCTACCAATTCAATAATAGGATAGTGTGAGCTTTGAAAGGATCCAGTTTGAGGCATTCCACAAGGTAATGATTTACAAAGAAAAAGGAAAACAACTGGGTATGTAATAGTCCGATTTAGGGGCTAGTCGGAATAGTGATCTCGAAATCACTAAATCGAGGATAGAGAAAATTATTTTCATGTTATTTTATGTGTTATAACATGTTTATAATGGTGCATGAAAATTTTGGTGCCTTAATTTTAGCAATTTCTAGCTAAATTGTGAAAAAGGACTAAATCGCATAAAGTGCAAAAGTTTTATTTTATTTGCTAGAGGTGACAAATAGCTATGAATTATAAATTGAAGGTCCTAAATGTGCAATTTGGCCTTGTTAAGTGAGTTGGCCGGTCAAGGAAAGTTAGGGGACAAGGGCATTAAATGTTGGTCATGTTAGTTGATTAAAAAGAATAAAATAGATGAAATAAGCAAAAAGCTATCATCTTTTTTTTATTTCTTCTCTTCATCCACCGAAAATGAGTAGCAAGAATGGGGTTTTTGAAGCTCAAAATTTCAGCAAGCCTTTATCCTCACAAGTAAGTGATTTTGATGACTTTTCTTGATAATTTTTGTACTTTTGGAGTCCCCAAAGCTTAAGCTAGCTAATGAGGGGACTAATTTGTAACATGGTTGAGAGTCTAGGGACTTTACATGAGAGATTTTATTCTGGTTACTGAATTTATAGAATAAAACGAATGATAGGATGATGAGAAACAACTTTTGTGAAAGGTGTTGTCATGAAAACACCTAATTGGATTAAAATGCAAAAGTTGTGATTTGTTCATTAAGGCATGAAATTGATGGACTTGTGAATAGTTGTAAGAGGATTAAATGTTTATCTAGGCTTTTTTAACGAGAAAATGTGATGAAAATTTATTTACGAGCCTAGGGGCAAAATCATAATTTTGCCAAAGTGTAGGGGCAAAATAGTCATTTTTGCCTAAAGTGTAGATTATGATATATTATGATTTATAAGTGATTGAATCAGTATATTACATTGTTCTAGATTAAAGAAAATGAGTTTTGGACCTAGAATGGGTGAAAAGAAAAATGTGGGCAAAAAGGTCCCTTTCGGCCCTTTCGACATCGAGGTAAGTTCATGTGCAAATGTAGTAATTACGTATGAGTTATTTTAATATTCCAATGTTTTATGGAATGTATAATTACTCAATTAATGTTTAAAATGTCTTTTGATGAGTTGTTAAGAGAATTGAACCTAAGAATGGTAAGAAACGTAAATAGTATGAAATGATGATAGTTAAGGTTTCGTGTAAGACCATATTGGACTATGGCTTCAGTGAGAGATATCAAATAAGACCATGTCAAGGACATGGAAACGATGTGATGCTTCGTATAAGACCTTGTCGGGAACATGGCATCGATATGTTAATTCATGTATGACCTTATCAGGGGTATGATGTCAATGTGACAATAAGTGTATGAGACTTAATAGTGTTATTTAATACTTGGAGATGAATTCAGTGTATGATGGACCTCTAAAGGGATAAGTGTAATCAATACACCTTAGTGTATGAGAGAGATTTGTTAATGCACTGTGTGAGTGCGAATGAGAATCATAGAAAGTTAAGTAAGAATGATAGTCAGTGATGATGTTTACGGATGAACATTTGAATTAGAGAAATGTATGAGGATAGATATTTGTAAATACATAATATCGGTGGGCTGTGTGCGATACCGCCTGATATATTATTAATTAATGGGCTGTGTGCGATACCATCAACTATATTACTGTCGGTGGGCTGTGTGCGTTACCACCTAATTAGTTAGTAATCGATGGACTGTGTATGATACCATCGCTTATAAATGATTGGTGAGCTAAATGCGAAATCACCATAGTTATAGATGATTAGTGGGTTGTGTGCGATACCACCCTATAAGAGATTTAATGGTGGGCTAAGTGCGTAACCACTGAGAGATTAGTAGTATGAGAGACTTATTAAAAATGCCTGATGTGCTATTTTATATGATCTTGTGGTGATCAGTGCAGGATTGTGTACTAATTAAACGAGCAATTGGCTTGTAACATGGTAAGAATGTGGTAAGATATAGAATGAGTAGGCTTTAAGAGTGGTTGAGTAAGTAGCCATAAGTTAAAGGAAAAAAATTGGTATAATACTTTGTGGTTATCTATATTCAGTGAATACTAATAATGGTCAGATTATGCAGATGAACTTACTAAGCATTATTACTTACTCCTCTTTTTTTCTCATCTCTTATAGGTTATTTTAGCTATCTCGGGTTAGAAATCACTGGAGATGTTTCCACACTATTGAACAGACACTCGGTATGAGATATCAAGTCCCCATGAGTTATGGCATGTATAGGGCTAGTACTTAAGGTTGATTAAGTTATTGTTGATGTAGCCAAATTGTGTTGGCCTATAAGAACTTATGTTTTGTTTGTGTATAGCCATGGATGATGGCCTAAGTTGTTTGTATTTATATGGGAATTATTCCTCCCTAGTGTATGGGATGAAAACCTTATTTCTTTTATAATCAAATGTCTTTAATGTAAGAATTATATTGATGCTATGTATAGCTATGTGATAAAGTATGGATGTATGCAAATATGGGTGGCAAAAGGCTTGGTAGATAGCCTGATATTTATCTACATGGGTAGACACACGGGCGTGTGTCTAAACCGTGTGGGAGGCACGGCTAGAACATGGGCGTGTACCCAGGCCGTGTGAAGTCTGCACCTTGCTCATAAAATGGTAAATTTCCCATGGCCAGGATACACGAGTGTGTGCATAGGTCGTATGGTTAAGTCAGAATGCTAAGGTTTTACATACGGGCTAGGGCCATGGGCGTGCCATGGCCGTGTGATATTAGTCAGTGTCGACCACGGACACAAGACACGGGCATGCCTTAGAGGTACACAGGCGTGTCCCAAGACCTACACGGGCGTGTGGCCCTTGTTTTGTTAAAAAGTTTCTCATACGTGTGAAAGTTCCTGGAAAGATTTATATACTTCTCGGAAGTATGTTTAAGGCCTCGTAGGCCAAGTTTGAGTAAGAGATACGTTTAAATGAAATTTTACAGCCCGTTTCAAAGTATTAAGTAAGATTAAGCACGGTACTACCTCGTATTTCGATCTCGTTGTTAGACGCGGGTAAGGGGTGTTACATTAGTGGTATCAGAGCATGGTTTATTCGGTTCTTAGACTAACCTATTATAAGTAAGAGTCTAGCTATACATGCCATAGGTGGACTGTGATAGTGTGATATCTCCGGCTTTAACAAAATTATTTTGTTAAGACAGGGATAGTTCCCAACCGAGCTAAATTCAATAATGTTGTAAGTGATAATGAGGTAATTGAAATGCTCTAATGCAATGATGAGATTCGAAGAGGTATGAATAGAAGTGTTTGACATGTGTGTGATAATGTATGAAATGAGAGTTATAAAGTGATAAGCTTATCTGTATTGGCTGGATGTGCATAAGGTGTTATATACTTAACCTATTGGGTTAGGTGCATATAGTGAGTAAATTTACCCAGAGAATAGGGTATATGTGTATGTACGATTGTTTGAATGATGTATAATTAATATGTCCACATAGTTGAATCTCATGTGCGACGGTTAAATATAATGTTTTATTTCGTGACTCTGTATGAAATTACGAGTATTATAGTGTGAGAGTTAAACTGAAAGTTTGACTAAGTAAAATGCAGGGGATGAGTACAGTCGTTCAATGATAAGATGATGAATAAGACCATGGTTGGACCATGGCGATACATGTGATCCCATATAAGACCATGTCTGGGACATGGTATTGGTGATGATACGTGATCTCGTGTAAAACCATATCTGGGATATGGCATCGGCATCAACATAAATTCCCATGTAAGACCGTATCTGGGATATGGCATTAGTATTGATATGAGATTTCGTGTAAGACCATAGCGAGGCTATGGCATTGTGACGACATGTAAAGTAATAGCTGGGCTATGATGTTATGATACGAGTAAGACCATAGTTGAACTATGGCAATCAAGTAAACGACGTACTCAAACCTGTAAGACATTCTTTAATTGATTAGTAATAGTAAGAGAAAGTAGAGTGAAATGTTGAGTATATGAGTAGATGTTAATGTAGAATATGAGTATGAGAAAGTCTCGATTGAAGTTGAATTACTTAGGATACTCAATCACTCACATGAGACGAGAGAGTCCGTATAAGACCAAGCTAAGGCATGGCATCGACAAATAGGCAAAGATACCAAGTAAGTCCATGTCAAGACATAGCGTAGAGGGCGAGTTAAGAGATCCCATTTAAGACTATACCTAGGATATAGCATTGGCACTAGAATATATGTGAGATGAGATTCAGTATCCTCGGTCATACATAGTAATTTATCGGGTAAAAAGTAAAGATTGAATGAGAAAGCAGAGAAGTCAAGTGAGTAAAGCTATTATTAAGTTATGCTAGTTAGAGCTGACTAAGAATATTACGCATTTTATGAATGATGAAGTTGAGATCATGTTTACCATATCAAAGTATGCTGATATGTGTGAATAATACAATATTTATGATAGCACAATTCAGAATGCCTTGTATCACATTGATACATAATACTCTACCAGATAGAGTAATTGTTGTTGAACATGAGGTTGAAGTCCTAGAGGACTAAAATGAAAAGGTTATCAATGAGACATAAAATAAATAAGGTCCCGTATAAGACCATATCCAGGATATGGCCTCGGTAAGGAATAGGAGAATCGTGTAAGACCATGTTCAAAATATAGCATCGATACTTGATGTGGAAGTCCATATAAAACCACCTCGGGGATGTGGCATTGGTTTTATACCTACATGAATGACGATGTATAAGCGTCTTTAACTCTCCCTAGTGATCAATGGGACAGATAGATGAGTTTAGAGGTAGAAATGAGAATTGTACTAAAGTCATGTGAATGAGTGAAAACCGGCACTCGTGAACGAGTCGCAAGCAAATGAGTATAGAGTGTGGCACGATATGTGCTTAAGAAAGTTGACTGTAAATAAGTATGTCTGAATGCTTTAACGATTGTATTGATTATACAATGTTAAAAACAAAGAGAAAGTTAGCCTAGGCTATTTGACTCAAGTGAGTAGGAAGCCTGAGATGTATGTTTATCGAGATCTTCTTAAAATGATGTTCATTAATGAAAGGAATTGTTAAGGAGTTTGAAGGCGAAATGGTTAAATAAAAAATGTTTGAACTGTGAGAGTGTTCAATTATGATAACCATAGTTGTATGGATCATGATGATCTCTTTAAATATTACGTGTTAATAACTTTTGCCTTTCAGGGGTGATGTAGTTGTTTATCTCATGAATCGAGATCGTACGAAAATGTTAGCTGATTGTGAAATCAGAATAAACGGTTGTCGATTTAATAATTGGAACTGACATCTCTTTATCTCCTCGTAACCTTATTCGGGTAGTTTGAGGAGGAGGTTGTGATGATTCTAGTATAAGGAGTGGAATCATGAGTTTCACGTTGTGTGATGAGTTTTCGGACAAGCCGAATAGAGTTAATGAATTCGATCAAGATGTCCCTGCTATCGTGAGTTATGACGATAGTAAAGGTTTTAGATTAGCATAGCAAGAGAAACTCAGATGAGAGTGTGCTTGAAATATGTTTTCGGTGTGGAGAAGAGAGTAGATTAATGTATTGAGATATGATCCAAGTTCTGTGTATATTTGCGCATGAATCAGTGAAGAGAATAAAATTTTGTGTGAACGTGAACAGGGAGCATGATACAAAGATATACTCATCAAAATATTCAACCATGATGATTGAATTGAAAGCTATAGAAGGAACTATTAATTGAAAGTTCTAGTACTGAGTTCAGTCTGAATTGAGAAAAAGGAGTTGTTAGATTGGTGATCTAGAGACAATCACTTTTTTGTCTGTGTTGAGAGTTAGATGTGTTGTAATGATCTATGGGAAAAATTGATGTGTATTTTCTAAATTTTTTTTAATGAGTGAGAGCATCTTATGAAAATGAGATAGTGGAAACGCCTTGAGCTATTACCAAGTGGGTACAGTTATCGTAATACTTCTCAGACAGTAGACATAGTACAGGTGTTTAAATGAAAGATCCATGTTAAGCAATGCAAGTTAGTTACTCGGTTGATCTTAGTTGGTAATATCCTGATTTCAGCGAGGTTAATGACTAAAGTGAGTCTTCTTTTCAGAACAAAAGGGTTCAGAAGTGAGTTAGTAAATTGCATTTTTTTTTTAAATAAGCTCTAAATGAGTTTATTTAATGTAGTGAAAATTCAAGTTGGATAAGATTTTCGTTATTGATATTTCTTAATTGAGACAGAATTTGGAATGATGATGAATCCAGAACTTATACAGAAATTTTGGTATGAGATTTAGTAGTAGCATATCTACTTATGCAAGAATAAGGAAGTACAGTTAGGTGCATAAATGTTTTAACAATAGAGTACATTTTACGATATGATTGAGTTTATGGTCAGAAGTAGTCGACCACTAAGAGCTGAGTTTCCAAAGCACACAATAGATTTCGAATTTGGATTAACCTGATTCCTAAAGAGGGGATGTCATCTGAATTGTAGTGAATTATGCGATACAGATTTGATTGATCATTCTGGACATGTACAGAGTTTCCAATTAGTAGATTGTTGAATATATGCCCGGGAGGGAGAGTAATTTAGGTCTCCAGTTGTGATTCGACTTTATGTACTATAGCTTAAAGGTTGTTGGTGAGAGAAACTTGAGGACAAGTTGATTTGTAATTTGAAATAGTTGATGGAAACGTTTTAAGAATGATAATAGCAGCTTCACCTGAAAAGATTTTCGGGGACGAAAATCCCTAAGGGGGGAGAATTGTAACAGTCCGATTTAGGGGCTAGTCAGAACAATGATCTTGGAATCACTAAACCGAGGATAGAGAAAATTATTTTCATGTTATTTTATGGGTTATAACATGTTTATAAGGGTGCATAAAAATTTTGGTGCCTTAATTTTAGCAATTTCTGGCTAAATTGTGAAAAAGGACTAAATCGCATAAAGTGAGAAAGTTTTATTTTATTTGCTAGAGGTGCCAAATAGCTATGAATTATAAATTGGAGGTCCCAAATGTGCAATTTGGCCTTGTTAAGTGAGTTGGCCGGTCAAGGAAAGTTAGGGGGACAAGGGCATTAAATGTTGGTCATGTTAGTTGATTAAAAAGAATAAAATAAGATGAAATAAGCAAAAAGCTATCATCTTTTTTTTTTTTTATTTCTTCTCTTCATCCACCAAAAATGAGCAGCAAGAATGGGGTTTATGAAGCTCAAAATTTCAGCAAGCCTTTCTCCTCACAAGTAAGTGATTTTGATGACTTTTCTTGATAATTTTTGTACTTTTGGAGTCCCCAAAGCTTAAGCTAGCTAATGAGGGGACTAATTTGTAACATGGTTGAGAGCATATGGACTTGCCATGAGAGAGTTTATGCTGGTTGCTGAATTTTTATGGAAGAAAATGAATGATAGGATGATGAGAAACAACTTTTGTGAAAGGTGTTGTCATGAAAACACCTAATTGGATTAAAATGCAAAAGTTGTGATTTATTCATTAAGGCATGAAATTGATGGAATTGTGAATAGTTGTAAGAGGATTAAATGTTTATCTAGGCTTTTTTAACGAGAAAATGTGATGAAAATTTATTTATGAGCCTAGTGGCAAAATCGTAATTTTGCCAAAGTGTAGGGGCAAAATAATCATTTTTGCCTAAAGTGTAGATTATGATATATTATGATTTATAAGTGATTAAATCAGTATATTACATTGTTCTAGATCAAAGAAAACGAGTTTTGGACCTAGAACGGGTGAAAAGAGAAATGTGGGCAAAAAGGTCCCTTTCGACCCTTTCGACATCGAGGTAAGTTCATGTGCAAATGTTGTAATTATGTATAAGTTATTTTAATATTCCAATGTTGTATGGAATGTATAATTACTCAATGAATGTTTGAAATGTCTTTTGATGAGTTATTAAAAGAATTGAACCTAAGAATGGTAAGAAACGTAAATAGTATGAAATGATGATAGTTAAGGTTCCGTGTAAGACCATATTGCAATATGGCTTCGGTGAGAGATATTAAATAAGACCATGTCAAGGACATGGAAACGATGTGATACTTCGTATAAGACCTTGTCGGGGACATGGCATCGATATGTTAATTCATGTATGACCCTATCAAGGGTATGATGTCAATGTGACAATAAGTGTATGAGACTTAATAGTGTTATTTAACAGTTGGAGATGAATTCAGTGTATGATGGACCTCTAAAGGGATAAGTGTAATCAATACACCTTAGTGTATGAGAGAGATTTGTTAATGCACTGTGTGAGTGCGAATGAGAATCGTAGAAAGTTAAGTAAGAATGATAGTGAGTGATGATGTTTACGGATGAGCATTTGAATTAGAGAAATGTATGAGGATAGATATTTGTGAATGCATAATACCGATAGGCTGTGTGCGATACCGCCTAATATATTATTAATTATGGGCTGTTTGCGATACCATCAACTATAGTACTATCAGTGGGCTGTGTGCGTTACCACATGATTAGTTAGTAATCGATGGACTGTGTGCGATACCATCGCTTATAAATGATTGGTGAGCTAAGTGCGAAATCACCATAGTTATAAATGATTGGCGGGTTGTGTGTGGTACCACCCTATAAGAGATTTAATGGTGGGCTAAGTGCGTAACCATTGAGAGATTAGTAGTATGAGAGACTTATTGAAAATGCCTGATGTGTTGTTTTATATGATCTTATGGTGATCAGTGCAGGATTGTGTACTAATTAAACGAGAAATTGGCTTGTGACATGGTAAGAATGTGGTAAGAGATAGAATGAGTAGGCTTTAAGAGTGGTTGAGTAAGTAGCCATAAGTTAAAGGGAAAAACTCGATATAATACTTTGTGGTTATCTATATTTAGTGAATATTAATAATGGTCAGATTATGCAGATGAACTTACTAAGCATTATTGCTTACTCCTCTTCTTTTCTCATCTCTTATAGGTTATTTTAGCTAGCTCGGGTTGGAGATCGCTGAAGATGTTTTCACACTATTGAACAGACACTCGGTATGAGGTATCAAGTCCCCATGAGTTATGGCATGTATAGGGCTAGTGCTTAAGGTTGATTAAGTTATTGTTGATGTAGCCAAATTGTGTTGGCCTATGAGAACTTATGTTTTGTTTGTGTATAGCCATGGATGATGGCCTAAGTTGTTTGTATTTATATGGGAATTAGTCCTCCATAGTGTATGGGATGAAAACCTTATTTCTTTTATAATCAAATGTTTTTAATATAAGAATTATATTAATGCTATGTATAGCTATGTGATAAGGTATGAATGTATGCAAATGTGGGTGGCAAAAGGCTTGGTAGATAGCCTGATATTTGTCTACATGGGTAGACACACGGGCATGTATTTAAACCGTGTGGGAGGCACGACTAGAACATGGGCGTGTACCTAGGCCATGTAAAGTATGCACCTTGCTCATAAAATGGTAAATTTCCCACGGCCAGGATACACGGGTGTGTGCATAGGCTGTGTGGTTAAGTTAGAATGCTAAGGTTTTACACAAGAGCTAGGGCCACGGGTGTGCCATTGCCATGTGATATTAGTCAGTGTTGACCACGGACACAAGACACGGGCATGCCTTAGAGGTACAAGGGCGTGTCCCAAGACCTACACGGGCGTGTGGCCCCTGTTTTGTTAAAAAGTTTCTTGAACATGTGAAAGTTCCTAGAAAGATTTATATACTTCTCGGAAGTATGTTTAAGGCCTCGTAGGCCAAGTTTGAGTAAGAGATACGTTTAAATGAAATTTTATAGCCCGTTTAGAAGTATTAAGTAAGATTAAGCATGGTAATGCCTCGTATTCCGGTCTCGTTGTTAGATACGGGTAAGGGGTGTTACAGGGTAAGCATATAAAATGCTTAGTAAGTTCATATGAAAACAACTTACCTTGATCAATTCAACAAGCTACACTATTATTCACATTAACATTCAATATGGCTTTCCTTGATATACATTGGTTCAACTAATGCATATCATCATATGCAACCAAGTAGGTTAGTCAAATTGCATATCAAAAACATTAAGCAAGAAATCATATAGCATATCTCAATTTGAATGCATATGCAATCCATTTCCAAATCATTTCAAGTTTCCTCTTTCATTAGATTGAAATTTCACTTGAGGGAACTATAGTAAAACTAACTCGGTTACACGGGAATGTTTTTGTAACACCCCTAACCTACATCCGTAGCTCAAATAATGTTTTAGAGCATTACCGATCAAACAGACATAATTTCAAAACATTTCATATCAAAACATACATCCTAGGTGTCTAACCAATTTGCCCTCATTAGTACCACAATTATATCATCAAATCATATCATCAAAGTATCATTCGAGTTTAATTTGTAAACATGCCAAATTCAATCTATTTTGCCTATTTCATGTTCATTTAAACATTAACTTAAACATGCCATAATATAACCTCAAACATAAATACATATTTATATGTATATAACCAATCAAAATTAACTTATAATCTTATTCACAATCAATCCACAAAATGATTAATAGTTAGACACCTTAGGTACATGCCAACACAAAAGGATAAACATCACCACGTTTGAGATCGGGATCATTGTTGGATGTTGAATCAGCGATCAAAATTAAGTACCTAACCTGCACAAGCAAAACAAAACCGTACGCTGAGTAAAACTCAATGGTATTTTATAATCTGAATATCAATAGATATGAAATCACAAATATACAATCTAAATATTACAACAATCGTATCACATGTCATTTGTTTCACAATATCTCAATTCTCATATTTGCTATATAAATAACTTTTCACAATATAATACACATATCATTTAAACAATAATTTTGTTCATTCCATATCCAATTCATGAATACACAATTCATGTGTCTCAATCCATATTTCAATTCATTGTCCCATTTTCATTTCACATACAATATCATCTAACATCGATCATAATGCAATTTCAATTAATTACCCCTATTAACACGACTCAGACTCGGACGGATACACGGATCCAACCAAACACACCAGTTTGGCACCCAGTGCCTCATCGGATAATTCGAAGTAATAATTTGACACCCAGTGTCTCATCGGCTAGACCGAAGTAAATTGGCACCCAGTGCCTCATCGAATTAATTCGAAGTAGTAAATTGACACCCATTGTCTCATTGACTCGAAGTCGAAGGAATCCTTGAGCTCTTTCAATCCTATGGGATGCCATCTATATCCGACTCAGCCTGATACAGTTAATAGGGTTTCAATTTACTTTTTATATACAACCAATATTCAATTCAATTCAATTCAAATAATCAATATATAATCAGTATATATATCAATTTAATCAATATAAATTCAATAAATTCATCACATACTAAATCAATCCAATTCCATTGCAAAACACAATAATTCTCACCTCAACACTTACCATATACATTAATTTGAATTATAACAAAATTCAGATTATGGAAATACAAACTAGAAATTTCGAGCCATTCCTCGTCAACTTTATCTTTTCCCTTTTTAGTCGAGGGTTCCGGTACAACGTTAGATACAAAATTAAAACAATTAAAAATCACCAATACAACACAATTCAATTTCATATTGAATATTTCAATTTTTACTCAAATATTGCCTAATTTCCAATTTAGTCCCTAAACCGAGATTAAATTTTATTCTTCACATTTAATTCTTTATTTTCATGCAAATTCCACTTTAGACTAAATTCAACTCTCTATTTTCACATAAACTCCTAAATTTCAAACTTTTCACGATTTAGTCCCTATTACAAAATTTACTATTTGTTCTACAATTTAATCATTTTCATTTTAACTTAAAAATCTATCAATTTTGTCCCTAATACTAAAATTATTCAACATTAACAACATTTAAAAACTTAATAATTTCTAAAATTTTGACATGGGTTGGATAGTATTTAATACCGTGATTCTAAAACATAAAAATTACAAAAAGAGAGATTAAATTAACTAACTAATTGAACTTTGAACAATTGAAACCCCTAAGACTTTCTTTCTCTCCTTCCCTTTTCTTTTCTTTCCTTTCTGTTTCTTTCTTTTCGTTTGTTGTTTCTATTTCTATTTATTTATTTGTTATAATATATATATATATATATATATATATATACTTAATACTTAAAGTAAATATTATAATATATATTTTAACTTAAAGTTTTATAATAATATACACTTATGCCGCCTCATTTATGAGCAATGGCATAATTACTTCTTTAGTCCTTTTAGTTTTTCTTTAATCTATAAGTCAACTTTCACCCTTCATACAATTTAGTCCTTTTACTTAATTACTTTTAATTCATGCAAATTCACCTAACCAAAACCTAATTAACCACACAACTAACTTTGTAAATATTTCTAATAAATGTTTACGAGTCTAATTTATGAAAACGGAGTCTTGAAATGCACTTTTCGACACCCATGACTATCGAGTCGTTACAGTTTTGCTCACACAAGCTGACATAGATCAGGGTTGCTCACACAAGCTGACATTTTAATGGGATTACGCACAAAAGTTCACATTATATCAAGGTTACTAGTTTAGGCTACACCAACAATACGTATAACCCGAGAATCTACAAAAAATGCTAGATCTCCTAACATCATGTAATCCCTGATTAATTACATGTACAGCTCTAATGACATGTCATATGTATCCTAATCCTTTACCAAGTTTACACGGGCATTGCTGTTGGATACATATCATTAACAAACCCTGTACCAATTTACATATTTCATTCCAAGTTCTGGAAACATTCAACATTTATATTGATACTCCGTACCTTTTTGTAATAGCCAATAATCTCATAATTTTCAATTCAATCCATGTTTAGCCAAATATTCCAAATGCACTAAATTTACTTCAAACTAAACACATTCATGAAATAAAACAAAATTCAACATAGCATAGATAAGATTGTAAGTTCCATATGAGCTAACTTGGCAAAAATAAAAATAACTTGAAACTTCATAGACAAATCTACAATTTTTGCTTTTCCCTAATTATCTTCGGTTTGATCGAATTCTAGAGCTATATAGTTATTCCATTCAATTCATCAATATTAAACATTTATACATTATACCTTGACATGTATGAACTTATAAATTTTATTTTTGATACCCTAAAGTTTTACGTTTTATTCAATTTAGTCTCTCAAACCTAAATAACCATATATTTCAATTTTGAGCCTTGATTTAAAATCGATTTAAATTACATACCTTATAGACCCTCTAATATCTATAATTACTAAAATTTTACCTTAATTTTTAAATTTATTCACTTTAGTCCTTAAGTACAGAAGTAACAATTAAATTTTACTATCTAGTCTTTTTTTCACATCTAAGCTTAAAATGTATCAATTTAACACCAAATTCTTTAATAATTCATCAATGAAAACTTTCAAAAACTTTAACAATTTTACAAATTGGTACATGGGCAAGAAGAATTTAGGGGGGGCAAGGGCCCAACCCCTAAAATGTAAAATTTAAATTTAGCCCCTTAAATTTTTTAAAAAATTTTAAATTAGTAAAGGTAAATTACACTTTGGCCCCCCTAAAATTATAAAAATTTGATTTAATCCTTTAAAAATTATAAAGATATAGACTATAAAAAATTAAAATTTCATTCAGTCCCCCAAAAAATTTGTTTTGGCTTCGCCCCTGTACATAGACTAGCTAAATTAAACTCTCATGACCTAAAAACATAAAAATTACAAGAAAAAAAAAAACTTTAAATACTTTACCTAAAGTATGGTGGAATGCTTCAAGCTCTCAACCATAGAGTTTCTTCATGTTTCTCTTTAATGGACGATGGAAAAGATGTTAAGTCTCATCTTTTCCAACCAACTTAACTTATATACTAACATTAATATTAAATTAACTTAGTTTAGATTAAGTAAACATTGGTTTATTAGCTTAATCTTTAATTAATTAATAATAATGACACCCACCTCATCATCCACTATGCACAAGTTTATAATGGTTTATTTTCACTTTATTCCTCTGAATAACTGTTATTTAAGTCTTTAAGTCTTTGGCCAATTAAAACTCTATAGCGATAAAACTTTTACAATTTAGTCCATATACCTCAATTAAACTATTAATAAACATGAAGGAGTAAAATTTAATACTCTATTATAAAAATCTGTACATATTTATATTTGATATTTACAAACCCGATTTACAAAAATGAGTTTTAAAATCGTCTTTTATGATACCACTAAAAATCAAGCTGCTACATGCTTTCTAAGTTATAACTGTGTGTTTAATAATTGCAAACACATAAACCTAATTAATTTGCTTGGAAAACCTTCTTAAGTGCCTTTTATGTTTAAGAATTAAGACTTAAACAACAAAATGGTACTAGTTTTCCCACATTAGTACCTAAACTTTTTTTAACCAAAATTAGTACCTAAACTATTAAAATCATTACCAATTTTACCCTAACTGTTAGCCTTGTTAAAAAAAATTTTTTAGCCAATCACAACTTGCCGCGTAGATTTATTTTTTCTTCTTCAAAATATTAGTAAAATTCAGAAATGCATTTAAAAATAGTTTAAAAAAATTAAAACATATTAACTTAAATTTAAATGGTAAGTAAAATTTTACTCCTTCAAAATATCCTTTAAAAATTTCATTAACTCTATTTCGTTCAAAAAATTTGACGAACCCTATTTCATTCAAAAAAAAATTCAGCAACTCTCTTTGCTTCAACAAATTCACAACCCTTTCAATCATCTTCTGAGAACCTACAATCCCTTTGTAGAATTGATAGGTGGTAAGTTTGAATAACCATTTTTTTTTACTGAAACCTTGTTTGACTGAAGAACTTTTTTCTTCTTGGAACCCTTGTTTTCCATTTTTATTGTTGAAACCTTTCTAATTTCATAATTATTTGATTTTTATTTTAGGCAAACCATAAAATCCTAACTGATTGGGGCAAACTGAATGAGTTGTAGAAATGTATGGTTTAGGCTTAAGCTAACGTTATTTGTTAAGTGTTTTTATAGTTAATTTGTATAATCTAATTTTTGTAATTTTTTGGCAGATAGTGAGTTCTTGAAATTTTCAGTTAAAAAGTTGTTTTGGGTGCAAAAAAGAAAATTCATTAATTTCAATTATTTATTGTTAAACCATTAATCTATTTTTGTTATAATCGTTTTTCCTCATCTTGACTGAACCAATATATATACCAGATTACTTAACAATGGAGTTTATTTCTTTAAATTATTTGATTAATGTAAATAATAGTTCACCTACTCTGATTTCGACCCAGAATGGCATGGATCTCTTCAAATAGTGGTTGCTTAATTCTCCCAATATGATGCCACTCAACATGCAAAACAAGTAACATAACAATGAACTCCCATGTTTAGTCTATTGTATAATATAATTTATGTAATTTTTTGGTAGGTAATGGGTTCTTGAAATTTTATACGAAGAAAGTCGAACACACCTTTTAAGAGACAAAATGCCAAAAAAGGTACCATATTTGTTGTATAATCTAATTCATATTTTTTACTAATTAATTTTATTTAAGTATAGTTTAGGTTGACTGTTTGAGATATTTGTTGATTGTTTGATAAATTAGTGGTATCTTACGTTTTTTAATTTATTTTTTAAGACTCAAGCTATAGGGAAAAAGTCTTGGGTTTGTGTTGATAGAGGTTCAATTGAACTTGAGTTAAATGGTGAAGGTGTTAGGCTTGAAACTGAGTTAGAGGGAGAGAGGATTAGTGGTCCTATAGAATTAAATAAGGAAAATATTGTTGCTAGTGGGGTAGGAGTAAATACTAAGAGGGTAAGCAGTGATATAAGTGAAGATGCAAATGAGGATGATGATAATGATGGTGACTTTCAAAGCAGTGAACTAGAAGAGGTAGGTACGGAAGGATGGTTTAGTAATGATGATGATATGGGATAAAGAATATTAGAAATAAGTATAGGGTTTTATAGAGAAAAAGAAAAATAGGTTAGTGGGAGCTGAAGATTTGGAGCTTGTTGTTAACCTAAGTGGCCTTCAGAGGGATAGAACAAAGGAGGTTAATGGTGAGGGTATTGGTAATGAGACAGATAATATAGGATCTGATGATGTGGTAGCTATGATATAGATTCTAATGGTGAGTTATTTTGTAGGAAAATTTTCTTTAATGAGGGTAGTGTTGAGCCTAGGTTTGAGATAGGAATGATCTTTGAGAGCCCCAATTAATTTAAGGAAGCCCTTTCAGCTTATGTTGTCCACAATAGATTTGATTTTAAGTTAGCTAGAAATGAAAAATTTAGGGCAAGAGCTAAGTGCAAAGCTCAATGCTTTAAGGTCAAGACATTTGATAGTGGACATACTTTTTCCATAATCTTCAAGAACAAAAGAGCGAATAATAAGTTCATAGGGAAACACTTTCTTAGCAAGGTCAAGATTATCCCTAGGTTAAAGCTATTTGAGATGCAAAGACTAGCTAAGGAAGAGTTGAAAGTAGAACTAAACAAGAATGTCTGTCAAAAGCTAGGTCTTGGGCTATATAACATATAAGGGGTAGCTTAGAGAATGAGGTTAACCACTTATTTCATAATGTTTTTGCTTTGAGAAGTGTAGATCCAAATGGTAACTTTGACTTATTAGTTGTGAGACCAATTCCTACTGAGAACCTAAGTTTAGGAGGTTATATATTTGTTTTAGTGCTTTAAAGGGCGGATTTAAAAACTTTTGTAGACTAGTTTTATCTTTAGATGGTTGCTACCTTAAAGGGTCATTTAAGGGAGAACTCTTAGCTACTGTGGGTAGGGATGGTAACAACCAAATTTTCCTTGCAGCTTGGGCAATTGTAGAGGTGGAGAACAGGGAATCCTAGGCTTGATTCTTGAAACATCTTCAATCAAACTTAGAGATGGGGGATGGGAAAGGCTTCATTGTAATAAGTGATATTCAAAAGGTTAGAAATTTCTATATATATTTTTCTTTTTTTGACTACTGTTATATTTGTAATAATATTACAATAATAATTAATTTTACTTCTTTTGAAGGGTTTGGTAGAAGAAATGCTCTTGATATTACCATATGTTGAGCATAGATTCTATGCAAGACACATGTATGCAAACTTGAGGAAAGAGCACAGGGGATGGTGATTTATAGAAACTGTTTTGGGCTTGCTGTAAGTCAACAACTGAAGGTCTCTTTCAAAAATATACTGCAAGAATTGGTCAGTTAAAGAAAGTTGCTTTGGAAAGTTTGATGAGGAAGGAACCAAAAAATTGCTCAAAAGCTTTTTTCAACACTCATTCAAAGTGTGATGCAATTAATAACAACTTCGGTGAGGCCTTCAACTCCACACTTGTGACAACTAGGTTTAAATCTATCATTTCTTTGTTTGAGGATATTAGACACTACGTCATGAATAGGGTAATGCAAAATAAGAAAAAATGTGAAGATTGGTCCACTGATTTACTCTAAAAAATAAGTAAAAAAATTGAAGAACATAAAGATTTAAGTTATTACTGTCATGTGTGTTGGAATGGGCAAGATGGTTATGAGGTTGACTATAATAGGGATACTTATGTTGTAGATGTTAGGGGCTGGAAATGTACATGTAGATCTTGGGATCTAACAGGCATGTGGATGTTAGGGGTTGTATCTAAAATTTTGTTTTGAGAACAAATAGTTGAAGAATATGTAAGTGATTATTACGAAAGGGATACGTACAAAATGTTGTACAATTGTACACTTTCCACTATCCCAAGTGAGAATTTCTAGAAAGACACTAGAATGGGGCTGATCGATCCTTCTTTGAAAAAGTAAGCTTCCTGGAATACCCAAACAGAAAAGGAGAAGAGAAGAGGGTGAGACATCAAATAGAAGAAAGCTATCCAAAAGAGGAATCAAAATGACTATCAAAGATGCGGGATGGTTGGCAATAACTCTAGAACCTGTCCAGCTCAAAATACATCAGTAAGTCTATTTCAGACTTCTTATTTTCCTTTATACACGTGGTTCTCTAATCTTGTTAGAAATGACTTCAATCACTTTTACTTTTTTGTAGCAAATGGGCCAAAATGAAGGAACTAACTCACAACAATATCCCCCAACACAGTCATCGATAGATGAAATGGTACTGAATGATATAAACTCCGCAATTGTTAAAATTTCACTTTTATTCAACTCTTTTGCTGATTTGTTTGCATAGGTACCTTAACGAACAAGTAGTAAGAAAGTTCGTGCCCAAGGATGAATACGTCAACTACTTCTCACTCACATCTTGAAACTGAATGAACGAAGAGTAAATCCTTTGGCGCAAGAGGGAGAACAATAATACAAGGCATAGGCATCTACACCAACACTACAACACATCTACACCAACACTACAACAGTAATGCAAATTCTTTATGTAATCCTTAAACCCTCAAAACTTAACTATTACCACTTTGATATTGGTTTGTTTGATTTATGAATGTTTCTTAAAAAAAAAAATCCATTTTTGGCAGCCTGGGAGACGAGGTCAAATGATGATAAAAAAGCCTCAATCTAGGCCTGCAGTCACCTCATCAATCGCTCTAGCATCCCCCCCAATTTGTTGCCTCCTCAGCACCTACATCCTCTTCTACTTCTTTAATACCTGAACCATCTCAACTTGTAGCGTCATCAAGATTTGCACAACCATCTTCATCAAGCCATTGGCCTGCTTGAAAGAGACAGTTCGTTAGATTGTAGTTGTGAATTGCTCAAAATTTGAGATTTTTGGTGTTATGTTCTTTTTGTATTATTGGGAAACATCAATGTCAACATGTCAAATGTTGAGATTTTTAGTATTATACTCTCTTTGTATGCAATGTTATTTATAGATTCTAATGCTTCTGTTGCCATGATTTTATTTTATTATAATCCATCTTCTAGCTAATTACTTATTGGGGTATCTGAGCTAATAGAAAGTAGTATATAATTCTTTTTTACTATTATACTTAATTTTATTTTATTATAAAAAATTTTAAATCATAAAGATGGACTGTTGAACTTTCAATGAGAGACATTGGGAACTTGTAGCAGGGATTGAACTTTATGCTTTGGTCCATTGTCTTATTTTTTTTATTTGTATACATTGGACAAAACATTAAAATTTATTAATCAATTGTTATATTTTTTAATATGGTGCTTTTTTATGGGGTATGTTTCTGTCTGTAAAATAATTACATACGTAGTTGGAAGTCTATGCCTTTATCAGGGCAATATGTTGAACCTGCTTCTCATTTCTTGTGGGATTTTGGTTGTTTCTTGTCATCACATCTGCAAGAGGGCTACTGCCAAGTATTTTGGCAATTACATCAACCATACTTGATCACTACTTGCATGTAATCCGACATCTGCATGAAACTTATGTCTTTCAATGAGGTTTTACATCAATTGTTAATAATTGTAAGTGCAGTTCTAAAATCTTGTTTGTGTTGTTTTCTAGTAAAAGGGGATGCCAAAATTATGTAATTCGGCATAAATCTACTCATAAACATATTTTCAAAAGCTAAATCATCTCATTACATTTTATAAGTCCAATAACTTCCATTCCAAAGTTAATAAACCATGCAAAAGTATTACAAATAATTATTCTACTCTACAAACCACAAAGTTAAGAACAACAAAAACTATCCATGATGTAATGAAAGCAACCTTATAGAAATACGTCATTCTGTCTTTGTCACCAACAATTTATACCCTCTTAATTTCTCCTTTTGCTTTGCAACCTTCCTCACTAACTTCTCTATTTCATCCACCTTCACCATTTTCTTGAATTCGGTGTTCTCAATCCTAATTTCTCTATTCTCAATCAATAGCATTTGAATATGCCCTTTCAATTCATTAAGATTTCCATTGCCATCTTGCTTTTCAACTCATTCAAAGAAATCACAGCCACCCTACACCATTCGAATATACAAATCAATTTAATTCAAAAATGAAATCTCTCATTTTAACTAAATAAAATCATCGAACTAAACTTTATTTCAAACAAAAATCATTTAAAAAATCAACCCTATAATATTAACAGTAAACATTCCTTAGTCAATTTTTAATACATCTCAAATTCAGAACAAAACTAAATTTCTGTCGAATTAAGTCTTCAACATAAAAAATCATAGATCTATACAATTACCCAACATTTATTTATACCAAATATGGTGTGAAACAAAAACAAAAAACAAAACAAATTAAAATACCTCTTTATACTTTGAACAACCATAGAATTTCTTCCCTTTGCTCCAAGGGGTATTTGAAGTACAAAAATCGGTGCTCTTATTCCACAAGAACAATGAACAACCCTCAACCCACCATAAGTTTTTTAGCTTGCAGCCGGCATCTAATACATCCAACCAAGTTAGAAAGAAAGAACCATAAGTTTTTGCTCTACTCCAAAAAAAAAAAAAAATCTTTAGACAAACAAGGGTTTCAATAAAAAAATCAATTCTCATAACATGAACTGCTTCAAGTGTGGGCTTGAACGATTCGAATCAAATACAGAACTACAAATAATTTTATGTACTTTCAATGTGAAAGCAAAATCTCTTCTCAATAAAAATCGATAAAATTTTTATTCCAGAAAAAATATTTAATACTTAGAGAATAAACTCACACTATTTTCGACCAAAGTAATAATATCTTCAAGTTCTATATTTAGCCCTACCAATACCATTTATTTATAAAAAGAATAGGTAAAACCCTTATTAAATTATAAAAGATTATTTCAATAAAAAAACGTACTTTTAGGAGTAGGTTGGACGACAACCCTGATTAAACAAACTAGGGTTTATTGTCCTCTTCTTAAACATGAGGCTTTTGGGCCTTACTCATATTAGGTCCAATTACAAATACTTCTAACCTTTTAACTTAACACTTTATAATTCAATACAACCCGAATCCAATTCTAATTCCATTAATATAATGACCTGATTTCTAGTAGAGTCAAAAATTGTAGTTTTAAAATCCGTTCTCCGATTATCGAGTTCATAAATATTATTTATCTTTACAAACTCATCGTAAAGAACTTGAAAATTTTGAATATAAGTTTCATATTTACTTATATTGGTTTTACAAAGGATTAAAAGATTAACCTTTCTCGATTTCTTGATAATCTTAGAGGTTCCACTGACGGGAACCGGAGCAACTACTGAAAACGGTTTGGTGGTTGTAGTTTGTGTTGAAATTTCTTTGCACTTTGTCTTATGCCCATCCCTCCAGTCCACAATTTGGCAGGCTGAGGAGCTGAAAAATGAAGCAAACATAAAGATTAAACCATCCACTTGATAGAAGAATTTATGTAACCCGAAGTTGACGAACTTATAGGTTTGCAAATCATAGTCCACTAGCCTGTAAACTGACACGTCTCATTTTCTAATACCAGAAAGCAAATGCAGAACTTTTAAAGTCAAGGCGGTACCGGGAGAAAGGGGCTTTTTGTTAACTTATGCAAATATAACTACAATCAAGGCATCTTTTTATATAATTGACTGATAGATTGATCAAAATTTCAACACTGAACTAGCTGGACATTTAGTTTATTGACATAATCAGTGTTAATAAGTGCAGGCTCAACCTAGGTTAAGCACAACAGTACGTTTGTAAAGAAAAAAATTCAAGCCAAATGTTTTATTAAAAGAAGAAGAAGCAAAATTCCTGGAAAACGTTCTAACATCGACAACAAAAACACTTCTTTCTAACCCATAATTAACAACATGCCAAACTAATAAAAAACAAAGTAAATTAAGAAACTAAAATAAATAAAGAAAACCCACGAATGTCCACAATAAGCACTTAAACCAATGCCAATGCAGAATCGAGAAACGCCACCAGTAAATAACAGTTAGAGAAACTTCAAAAAGCAGTTAATCACTAAGATGCTTACGAGTATTAAAAACAATAAATAAATAAATAACCTTTTTTATCTTTTTTTTTTTACTTTTCGATAATCCCGAAACGTTAAAGAAACAGCTCAAACAATATTAACAACAGTAATTAACAGCCAAAAAGAAAAAGCGATCAAGGAGTACGATCATACAAAGACAAAGAATTCTTGTGGAGAAAAAAAAGCGTACGTACCAATAACGAACGGATTTGTGACGAGAGCACTTATTGGAGGCGGGATTAGAGCATACAGCGCGAGGGAAGTGATCGACGTCCATGGAGATGGAAGGCATTGGTTGGTCCCGATCGAAATTGGCGTCGACCTCGAAGTATTTCGACGCCGTGTTCTTCAGCAAGCGAAGAGCCACAAATGCAAAAATGAAGAGCGTGAAAATGAATTGCAGGAACCAATTCAGATCCAACGTTATTCCGCCGACATGCATCTACACAGCCTTCTCGAAAATTTTAATTACTCTATTCCTCTCGAAACCCCTAAACCAAAATTAGCAAACCCATTCGCTATTTAACAGGATATTTATTTTCTTTTTTTCTTTTTAATTCTCCACAAGTGTATCTAAATTCTAAAATACTAGTAAGTAATAATAATTATTAATATTGTAATAAAATTTAAATAATTGTGTTAATTAAATTTCGATTGTGCACTTAAATTCATTTTATTTTTAAATAAATTATATTATTTATATTAATTTTAAATATATTTTAAAAATTTTAATAACTTTAAACTGACCTGCTGATTTATCCTAACAACTCAATTAAAGTTTTAAGTTTAAATTTAAGTGATAGTATAGATACATGTGTATATATTAATATATTATAAATACTTTTATATTCATATTTGCTTTTGTGTCTCTTTTGTTAAATATATACATATTAAGTAGATTATATTATTAAGGGTAAGCTAAACTCATGTTCACTTTAAAATAGAGTTTATCTTATTGTGATTATTTTAAAATTTTTTAATAGTCACTCTAAATAAAATAATTGTGCAAATTAGTCATTACTATTAAAATTTTCGTTTTCCTTTAAAGAATTACTTGACATGACACAATAATCTATTGAGTAACTAACATGTGACATTTTTTGTTTGACTTTTAATTAAAGTTTAGCAACTTTTCTATAAAGTTTAAGGAGAAAATATTTTGGGCTAATTATAGAGAGGTTTCTAAATTGTAATAAAAATCAACAAAAAATAGCATGTGTCAATCATTCAATGTATGAAAGAAAGATGAATGAGAGATGGAAAATCAAATATGGAAAAGGAAAGAGAATAACAAATATGTAAAATATAAATATGAAAGGAATTGAATATTTTATGAAAATAGAAAATCAAATATAGGAAAGGAAAGAAAATAACATATATGAAAATAGATAATCAAATATGAGAAAAGAAAAGGAAAAATAAATATGGAAATATATATTTTCCATAAAATATTAAATTCCCTTTCATATATCTATTTTTCATATATGCTATTCTATTTCCTTTCCCATATTTGATTCTCTATTTTCAATATTTGTTATTCTCTTTTTTTTTTTTTCCCATTTAAATTTCTCTTTTTTTCTCAATTGAAAATCCTAGTCGCCATAATCAATAGCCATCGATGCTGTCGTTTATAGTGGCATTTTATACCGATTTCGACATCAAAGAAGAGATTTTCTACTTCTCATTGACTTTTATGGTTCATATCTCCTAGAAGTCAGTTCCAAATATTTTAAAACAATGACCAAAGCTTCGAACTATTTTTTCTACAATAGTTTTTTTTTTAAATATAATTGGTGCCGCCTAACATGATGAGGACACCTAAATATGTATATTTTTAAAAAATTTTAATGGGTGCCGCCTGATAGACCGTCGACACCCATTAAAAATATTTTTTTTTTTTCTCCCTGAATATTCGTATTTTTAATGGGTATTTTAAAAATATATATATTGGTGCTGCCTGACATAGTGGTGGCACCGAATTTTTTTTTGTAAAAGTCGATGATTGGCTAATTATGAGAGGGCGGTGTCGTTGATGTGTCAAATGGCACCGACAATCATAGTAGAAAATGAGTCATTTACATATATAAGTTTTAACTTAAGTCATTTTCGTAAACAATTAATTATTTTGGTCAGTTAGATAGAAAAACTTGACATAAATAAAAATTTTTAATAATTATAAATTTAATATAAAGTGAATCAGATCAGACTCGTGGGCAAATCAAAGGGTAAACATTAATGCATTTAAAATTTTTAAAAAATATAAAAGTATAAGTTTTATAATAATGAAATTTCAGTTTTAACCCTTAAAATGTATAGTTTAATTTTAGTTCTCCTAAAATTATCTTTTAGCTTTCACTTTGATTTTTTAAAGTTCAAACACTCATCGTAGAAGTAATTTATTATTATTAACACATCACGAGTCGAACTCATAACATGACTGATAAGATAAACATTTATGATCAATAAACTAAATAATAGGATTCTAAATTTTGCCATCGATTAAACCAATAATATGAAATAAAATTCACGAGACGCTATTTTTTTTTCATTCACTATCACATCCCAAAACCCGACCTAGTAATTTTCAGTTAGTAGAATCATATTTTTCTTTAACCGGAGGTTGGGTCAGATATCAAAAATAGGGTCGTAAATGAGTAATTTAATTATGTGAGTGTCATAATCAAATTTTTATTTTACTGTTTAGCTCAAAACAAAATTCAATTTTGAGGTCTTGTTTGAAGAAAATGAGTTTTAATTGATTTAGGACCTATTTGAAAAAGAGAAAAGTTAGGAGGGATCAAAAGGGAAAAAGCCCAAAATTTGACTTTCAAAATTTCAGCCATTCACGTCTTCCCCTTCCCTTTGCTGTCATTCAAAATTTTTTTCCTTAAATCTCAAATCCACTTATTTTCTCTCTAATTAAACCTAACCCTTGTGATTTTCTCATCTCCCAAACTCTAAGATCTCTCTCAATTTAAGAAAACCCCTACAGACATTATCAATTTCATCATTCGATTACCAAATAGATTTCTTGAAATTCAATCTTCCGTTCATTCTTCTTCTCAATTGCGGTAAAGTTTTGTTTCCTTATTAAGTTTTGATATATTCCACCTTCTAAAATCAAGTTTTGCTTCATTGTAAAAAGAATTTCATGTTTTGATCGAGATTGAGATATTTAATGGTGAAATCTAGTTTTTTTCAATTAAACTGTTGTTTCTAAGTATTTTTCGACTTGTTTTGATGATATTAGAAGGTTTTTAAACTCGTTTTAAACTTTCGTTAAAAGATTTGAAGGTTTTGTTGAGTTTTCATTCAAATAGTCATGGATGTTGAAATTTTTGGAACTATAAGTCTGAGGAGTGTTTGGTGTTTTGAGGGTTGAGATTCATTCCATATTGAATAATTAGATGTTTAAATTCGGTTTTAAGCTATAGTAATCAATTTGGATTAAGATATTCGATTTTTCGACCAGTCTAGTAAAAAATTCAGCTATAAGAGGAGCTAGTTCTAGACTTGTGTTTTTGGTTTGATTAAGATGTGTTTTGGTTGCTAATTGTTTGTACATATTGTGTGGTTAATGCTTGTGAAGTTTTGGAACCGTTGGATCCCTCTTCGAGCAAGGCGAAAGGTAAGGAAAAACAAGTTTAAACTTTCGACTTATAAGAGGAAGCGTGAATAGTGCGTGTCCAAAGTCCTTACTAGTATGCACAATTCATAGCGTTAATCGAGAGCTTAGGAATAGCCTAAACCCCTATCTAAGTTTTGAGTGTAAGTCTTTGTTATATTTTTTGCCTTGTTGTGAAATTACGCTTAATGAATGTCGAGTTGTGGAATGTGATGCTAATATGACCGGTAATGTAAGTGAATACTTGTATGTGGTATGACATAATCCTGATTTTAATGCAGACATATGTGGTTGGCTATGTGACAGCTCAATGAGCATAGTTGTGACACTTAAAGTGCAATTAAATGTGAACTTGATAAGCATGCATTGTGTACAAGTTTGTGATGTGAATTGATGATTATAAATAGAGATTATGTGCATTAAAACATTAATTAAATGTGTGTATTTGCGAATTTTTTGGCCTTGTGATATCTTGAAATCGTTGGATATAGTTGACATGCCTTAGATTGTGAGTACTCACCTTTGTGTTTTGTGATTTGGGCGTTGAGGCCCTGGGACAAGTTGGAGAGATAAGGGAATGTTGAGAAGCTCCATTCATCGGGTCATGTTGGTGTGTTGGAGAGTGTTTAGCTTTATGCTACACTTATAGGATAAGTTAGACTTTTCGAGTCATTGGTGTGATGGAGATCCGTGTATTCAATGTGTAGTGATAGAGTCCACTTTTATGTTTTGTAATATTAAGTTGCCAAATTATCATTAAATGATTCATGTATGAAATATGTTGTATGTAGGTGCATGTGAGTACCTAAGCTAGACATGTAAGATAATGTATCATAAATACGATATTTTGACTTGATGAAAATATAAATGCGAATGAGTAGTAGTATGCTTTTGCTTAACATATGATGTCATGTATGCTTGTGGTAATTGTGAACATTCATTGAGCTTGTTAAAGCTCACACACTCCTCACTAAATTCTTGCAGATAGTTAGCATTACTCGTGTGAGCGATGTGACTAAGGAATTAATCCAAGCTAAGCAATAAGTTCAAATAGGTGGCTTCAAAATTATTTTGGACATTTGAAATAAGGGCAATGTGGGTTTAGAATTTCGTTTGGTTATCATTATTATTTTATTTGTTTATTATGATTATTATGGATAATGGAGTTTTGGTATAGCTTGGAATTATATTTATGAATGTTTTGATGATTGGTATTGTGCTTAATAATGCATGTTGAAAGGATTATATGTTAAGCATGAGTGTGCCCCATTATTTTGATGGGGGTTTTTTCATTTTGTACAGAGGTATCAATACTCGGGGCATAAATATTGATACATCAATGTTGTAATGGATGTGCTGGAAAATAGTAGCTTAATTTGGTATCGATACCCTTTCATGAGTATCGATACTTGGGCTAAAAATACAGATAACTTTGTTTAGGTATCAATAAAATTTTCGGTTTCAAATTTAAGGAAAAACAAAATGCTAAAATGATATCGATATTCTCAATGGTATCGATACTTGTCTTGATAAATATCGATACCTGTGTTTACGTATCGATACCTACGTGGTTTTTTTGTAATCTTTCTAAATGGTCCTTAAGTACGTATTTAAATTGTTTCTAGTGATGATTCATGTTTGTTAAGCTGTGAGCACATTTATAATTGATTAAGTTATTAAGAGTCGAGCTTGCTTGAAAGTTATGCGTGTATGTGTAAGTTTCGATGGTTGATGTGGCATCATGTTACTTGGGTCCAACGACCGAGCCAGGTGTGGAGTGTTACATTTGGTGGTATTAGAGCTTAGGTTCTCTAACACTTGGACCTAGGTTATTGATGTATGGACTAGGGTTACGTAAACCATGTATCCAAAAACCCAAGTGTTTAAATTTTCTTAATACTTGAACTGTCTGATTTAGATATATCTATTTGAAATTGTATGAATTTGCTTAAAATTGGGGTAGGATATAGAATGCATTGCCTTTATTTAAAATTTTTTCTTTCAGGAGCATGCCTTGGATCATTTCTTCGCCACTCACACTTTTGGTTTGTGTGTGTGTGTGTTAGATTAGATAAAAAAATGCCTCGTAGACGTGTGAATGTGAATGCGAACACTCAAGAGGATGATATATCCTCTGCACCTCTTGTGTCATCGCATAGAGTGAATATACCTGATGAAGGTGTTGTCCCTCTGATGGAAGCCATGATTGAGGCATTTCAAAGGATTGGTGGTGCTAACTCTACTCCTACACCTGCCAAGCCTGCACCTATTAATCGAGGAACGCCTCTTGAACGTCTCTTGAACGTCTAAGGGCATTGGGTGGTAAAGAGTTTACTGAAGTGAAAGGAGTTGATCTAACTGTAGCGGAATACTAACTTGAAGGTGTTGAAAGGATCCTCGAATAGATGTCCTATACCGACGAGGAGAAATTGGGCTGTACCGTGTCCCTACTCTCTTGTGAGCTCATTGTTGGTGGAATACTGTAAAAAGAGATACTACTGCAGACCAATTGACTTGGGGTTATTTTTTGGAAGTGTTTAAAAGGAAGTTTATGGGCGAACAATACGTTGAAGCCCGTAAACATGAGTTTCTGGACCTGGTTCAAGGTAATTTGACTGTGGCTAGTTACGAGACAAAGTTTGTGCAACTCAGTCAGTATGCACCTGGGGTGGTTCTTTTGAGAGGGACCGATGCAAGAGGTGTCACACCCCATATTTTATTTACCTTAATTCACTAGTGCATGACAAATAAATTCAAATAGCCTAGTGGTTAAATGAGTAAAAGGTCCTAAGATCAAGCCCCCATACTTTCTACTTTTTAATTAAATTTTTGTGACAACTTTTGCATAAAGTCAACATCCTTGTCGTCTAACCCATGAGTTGACATGCTTGGGAAGATTCCTTCCTTGTTTGCATGGTCAACATTCCATTTTTGTTCTTTTATTTCCTCCATGATCCACCATTTGCTCCCCTTTTCCCCAAACTTGGCTTTCTCCCCTCCATTGACTAGTTGATGCCATCCAATACATGTAGACACATACTTACTTTTTAATTTTTTTCATTTTGCTCTCCCCCCTCTCTTTGCCGTCCTCTTTCTTGCTTCTACCCTTTTTTCTCATTTTCTTTCATTTTTATCACATAATCACCCTTTTTATTCCTTTCTCCTTCACTTAACCACCATTAGTAGCCAATCGAACCACGTCCACAATACCACTACTAAATTGCCGTTGTCGCGCCGTCGCACCACCGACGTGCTGCCATTGTCCACCATTAAATTTCTTTGTTTTTCATTCTCTTCTCCTCATCTACTTGTAATCAATTTTCTAATCATTCAATTTTATTACTTTGATCTTAAAAGGGATTTATTCATGTCCCATTTATTTCTAATTAGTTGCGAATCCTCCTTCCTAATCAATTCGTCGTGGGAAATCGTTGAACCCTACCGTTTCGATATTGCATAAGTATTGAAGATCCTACGATCACAATATATTCTCTTACTTTTATACTCGATTAGGACATTTCTAACGTTATGATTTATTGTGTATTTGTGAAGTGATATTCATAAATCTTGGATCTATACTCCACATTTTAGAAGAGTGCGTTTAGACAGCTAATAAGTAAGTATTTTTGTAACACCCCTAACCCGTATTCGTTGTCGAAACAGGGTTACGGAGCATTACCAGAACTTTTCAGAAACATTTTTAGATAAATCATGTAAATCGCTACTCATTAATTGAGATCATTCGTAACGTCCCTTAGATGGACCTTCGAGGTCCAATACGAGCATTAGAATCTATTCGAGATTTAATCGGAAACTCTAAGAATTTTTTGTGACATTTCAAAAATTTTCAAAGGTGCAGGGCTCACACACTTATGTGGTCCAAGGGACACGCCCGTACATCAGGCCGTGTCCGATTTAGGTTGCTCTCTGACTTGCGCCACACGGTCATACCACACGTTCGTGTAGTTATTTAATTCAATTCGAATTAGATACATATTTCACACGGCCAAGATACATGTCCGTGTTCTAGGCCGTGTGACACACACGGCTGAGACACACCCCCGTGTCTCTACCCATGTGCTCAATTCTGAGCATTCTGTTTCTCAAATTTTAGATGCAGGAGACACACGACCTAACCACATGCCCGTATTACCAGGCCGTGTGTCACACAGGGTCTAGACACATGCCCATGTGTCTGCCCGTGTGGACAAAATAAAGGCATTCCTAGCTTCATTTCTCACCCCAATCTTTGCCATAATCCTACACTACATCTTGCATTCATAACCCAATAAATCCAAGCATTTTATTCAAGTTAATTCTATCATTTAACATGATATATCATCACATACAATTACTAACCATTTCAAGCATTCTAATCAAGCATATTCCATCCATCATCATGGCATATCATTTCATGCATACATGTTTACAATCTTACCTTGGTTATGTCCTCATGTTGACATAATTTGATCAACTACTTAACATATATGTGGCTAACATAATATGGCATTACAAGTATATCAAAACAATCATTACTAGCCATACCAATGGCTAGATTACAAGCATTGTTTATGTTTACATGCCAATATGGCCAACATATCCTATACATGCCATTACAACCATAATTGATTTACCATATTGGACCGTCATGGGCCAATGGATAGTGTGAGTGATCTTTGCCAAGCTTCCAATCCAACGAGCTTTTGATTTACTATAAAACAGGGGAAAATAAAATGGGGTAAGCATAAAATGCTTAGTAAGTTCTTATAACATGGTACTTAACTTACCATACATCTTATTTGAGGTAACTAAGTAAGGTATAATCAACCACTTTGATCTCAAGCCCTACACAGATCCTCATTGCCCTTGTTAGTCATATATTCTATAGTAATATCAAGACATGTATGGTCTCAACAATAATCAAGTTTCTGAGCACTTATGCTTTCCACATCATGTATTCATTCAACATACATAATTCATCTCACTATTTCGAGTATAATTTCATAATAGTTCATTTCAAATCTAGATCATTTCGCATCAAAACTTTATACATATTACTCGGAATATCAAAGTCACGATTAGTACACTCTAGGTATACAAGTCTATAATCAAGAATGAACATTCTCATCAAATAATTTCTATGTACAAATATCATCTCATATTTCATATATCACTTGTCATGTATCATCATTTTCTTACATATCATGAAATATTCTTTCATGTCATATTTTCATATCATATACACCATTCCATGTCAATTTGTCTTAGATTTATATTTGCCCCTGTCAGAACCTTGCTCGTTGAATTTTTTTGAATTATCGATGGATACATAAGTAGTACACTCTAGGCGTACCAATTAGGATCCATCAATTCATATTCAATGGTATCCATAAGGTACAATTTCAGAGAGTACACTCTCGAGCCACACACATATATACTAAAGGATTACCAGTCCAGGCTAAATCCTTTTTATGACATATGCGCTAAAGAGCTTGATTAGGATTACCCGTCCGGGCTAAATGTAACACCCCTTACCCGTATTCGATGTCGGAACAGGGTACGAGGCATTACCGAGGAGTACGGAACACTTACAGATGATTTAAACCATTTATCACTCAAATATCAAAATTGATTATAGAAGTTTCCTTTAACAGACCCTTGGAGTCCAAATCATGCATTAGGATTGGGTCGGGATTGAATCAGAATCGTATGAAATTTTTCGCAAAATCTCTAAGTTTAACTCATTTACAAAGCTCCCGCGCCCATGTGGCTCACATGACCGTGCCTCTGGGCCGTATAACTCTTTGACTTGCGTCTATGAAGGAACTTGAGTCACACGGCCTTAGTACACGCCCTTGTTGCTAGGTCGTGGGATAAAGTTAATTTTTACAAATTAGGCTATTTTCCAAGCCATATTTCTCACTCATTTGATCCTTATTCTTCACCCACATTTAATACATACAAAACCAATTTAAGATATTCAATGAGCCTTATACTTAATACCATTTGTTAGTCGTACACTTCATATAAATAACAAGAAATGTATATGGGCTCAATTCTCATTAAATTTCTCTTGTACTTATACTTTTCACACTATGTATTCATATAACATATAACAATCACACCTCTGTATTTCATATATATTTTATAACAAATTATCTTGGTTTCAAACTACTTCATATTTGAGTTTTACTTATCAAATCATTTGAAACATCATCTTTACACGTATAGTGCACTAGAGATGCACAATTCTATAATTATGAATGAACACATTTATCAAACATATTCCATGTTTTTATATGTATAGTCTCATATTTCCATGTATCAATTACCATCATTTCCTCGTATTTTGACAAATACATGTAACAATTCATAAACATGTAATTCACTAACCCTTCACCTAATCACAATTCAAAGTGACAAATCACTTATTGAGCCCAATTTCAATGTTCACTACAATCTATCATATAAATTTGGATGTACGTATCCACCAATAAATTCCATGTACAGTATCATCATCTCATATTTCCACATACATTACTTTACACATTATGAACTCAAATAATATATACAAGACATACTAATGTATTTCAAATACGTTTTCATAATATTTCATTTAGAATTAAGATTATTTCATATTAGAACTCTTCTCATTAACTCATTTGGAATACCAATTCATACAGATAATAGACTCAATGATGTACAAATATTTAATCACAAATGAACTCATTCGTCAACTAAGTTCTACATTCATGTCTCATCAACTCGTATTTCCTTATATCACATAATATATATATATCATGATTTCCATTCCTTAATATTTTTCATATTTATCCGTTGAATTTCTTGGAATTTCGATGGATTTTCGAGGTACACTTTAGTGTACAAATCCAGTCCGTCAATTCATGTTCATGTGGGCACATTTTCATTCGAGAGAGCACTCGCGAACCTCATCCTTATGAACCTCATCCTTACAGAGCACACTCCCGAACCTCATCCTTACAGGATTACTAGTCGAGCTAAATATAAACTCATAGAGTATTGTCGGATTACTACCCACAATTACTCTAATGAACTTGGATCTGAATTACAGTCCGAGCTAAATTGAGACCTAATTCGGATTACCGTCCGGGCTAAATCCATTTTCCACACATTCTTGGGAGGGCTATATCGGGATCACCCGTCCGGCTAGATCCTTTTCACACATATTCTTGGGAGGGCTATATCGGGATAGGATCACCGTCAAGCTAGATCCTTTTACCGTCAATTCCTTTTGAGAGATCCATCAATTTTCTTTTCATTCAACCGGATTTCTTCCCTTTTATCAAATATATCAATGTTTCATCAATTTTCATACAATGAACATTCAAATTATATTCATATCAATAACATACATTTCAAGCATTTAAGAAAATAATTCAAGTTATATGAACTTACAATTCGATTTTTATACCATAACGATAATCTTAGTTTCATAATAAATATTTGAAATAAAACATTATATCATTTCTACCTCAACGTTTATCAATTATAATCGAGCATGTCATCAATTTATACACAAGTCATTCATTTATTATTTTTCCTCCTCCTCCTCTCCATCCACATCCTTAGTATAAATAACTCACTTGTAAGTAACATTATCTATTATTTTCACTATTTCCTTATGTGAATATTCAAGCTGTCCATCCGTGTCATAGTCACTAAATTATTTTTATCTTGAGCTACAGAACTCCAAATTAAGATCCGTAAATTTTATTTGAAACTAGACTCACATATCTTCTTACCATAATATTTCAAAAATTTTTGGTATGGCCAATTAGTACAGTTTATTAGTTAAGTTCTCCCCTATTACACAGTCCTACTGCTCTAACCTCTCTTCACTAAAAATCAATTATATCATAGTACAATTTTCATTTAGTGTTTCCGATTATTTCTAATGAAAATAGGCTAAGGAATACAGAAATATAAATTATAATGAATAATTATTTTTGTACAATTTTAGTGAATTTCTAAAGTAAGAACAGGGCTCATGAAGTTATTCTAAACCAGTCTTACTAAAATTTAAATATCTTAAAATGTAGACTTCCTTTGCTTGCTCTGTTTCTTTTATATGAAAATAGACTCAACAAGCTTTAATTATATATCTCACTAAACTTCTAATTTAATTTCTACCATTTTGGTGATTTTTCAAAGTTAGACAACTGCTGCTGTCCAAAACTGCTTTAGTGTAACATGTTGATTTCTATTTTGTCCCAAATTCCACAATTCATACAATTAAAGACTTGCTCAATTAACCCCTCAATTGAGCTAATTTTCTCATTTAATACTTTTCTCTATCATTTTAAACTACTTCATAACCTTTGAAAATCAGAATTTTAACATTAGGCCTTAATTTCAACTCTTTCACAATTAGGTCCTAAAACCAAATTTCATCAATTTTACTTGATAAAATCACCATATATCAAAATTAAAGCTTCAATTCTATATTTATTCATCATATTATTCCAGCACTCATCCATAGAAACTTTAAAAATTTGCCATAGAATCAAAAACTAATGACATACTAAGTTGGACCCAATTGTAAAAGTTTAAAAACATAGAAATTTCAAGGAGAAAGCAAGAATTAAACTTACATGAAGCCAGAGTATGAAAATCAGATTGAACCCTCTTCCATGACTATTTTTCAGCTGATGAAAATGAAGAGAAATGAAGAGAATTCTAGATACTCCAATTTGGTCCCATATTTATTTAACTAATTTTGACAATTTTCCAATTTTACCCTTATTTCAGCCATTTCCTGATTTTTCTCAGCTATTGCCACCCAAAATATCTCCTTTGGGCTTATTTTCACTTTAGGTCCTTCCACATTTGACAATTAAGCTATTTAATCCTTCTAGCAACTTTTACACCTTTTTCAATTTAGTCCTTTTTATTTTATTAACCACTCAAACGTCAAAATTTCCTAACGAAATTTTTATACCACTTTATTGACATTCTGTAAATATTCATAAAAATATTTTTGACTCGGTTTATAACACCGAGATCTCGATAGCTTTCTTGATTTCTTGACCAAATAAATCTTTATAAAACACAATTTACTATTTCAAAAATCTTTTAAAAGCTACATTTGGCTCGTAAATATTAAATAATACAATCTATGAGTTCATTTGTCAGATTTGATGGTCTCGAACCACTATTTCTAATATAACTGAAATTTGGGCTATTACACTAAATCCAATTCATAATATATGCTCGAGAGGACTTATATCAGGATTACCCGTCTGTGCTAAATCCTATCAGAATTGAGGTCGAAGGATTACTCATTCGAGCTAAATCCTATCCGCAACAAATGCAGGACCTCTTTCGTTTTAGGAAATCACATATCCATCGATTTTCCATTTATTCAACAGGGATTTAAACACTTTTCAAGAATTATCAGGTATTTGATTATTTCATACCTCCGTAACATTTATGTAATTCGAGTAAAACACATTCCACATTCATGTTAAGCATACAAGTAACATTTTATTCATTTACCATTTTATCGGGCATTTTCATTTATCGGGCTATATCGAGTAGGTGATCATTTCACATATTTATGACATTGATAAAATTCACAAACACAACATTTAAATCAAGCATAAAAACATATACAATTTAGTTACACGAACTTACCTCGACAAAGGTTCGTGTACGTAAAATTTACTAATCCGACATTTTCCTCATTTCTAGTTCTAACTCCGAATTTGGTCTATTCTATACGAGTAGATTTAACATCTATTTATCATATTTTACATTCATATGGACTAAATTTTCATCTTAGGCAAAATTATTATTTTGCCCCTAACTTTTCCATAAATTTCATTTTCGTCCTTAGGCTCGGAAAATGAAACTTGTGCAAATTACTCCCTATTCCAAGCCTAACCAAAGCCCCATTGCAAATTTTACAGTACATGTATTCATAAAATTTCATCAAATTTTACAATTTTTCATTTTAGTCCCTAAATCATGTTTTCATCAAAAATCACTTTGTAAAAGTTGTCTAGCAATAATCTTTTATTTTCTACCATAAATTTCTAATTTCCAACATATACATCCTTGACCCATTTTCATACTTTGATAAATTTTCAAATTAATCCCCCAAATAGAGAGATTAAGCTATCCCGATTCTAAAAATATCAAAATTACTAAAAACGGGACAAGAAAACTTACCCAATTTGGCCATGAAAGTCTCTTCTCTCTCTCCTAGGGTTTCCATGTTTATTTTGGGGAAGAATATGAGAAAATATGAATTTTATTTTCTTTTCATATTTTTAATTAATTAATATTTTCACTTTCCAATTTAGTCCCTAGCCTTTTTCTCATTTTCCATGGATGAATCATCCAAAAATATCTACATAATTTTTTATTAATGGTCTAATTACCATATAAGGATATTGATTTTTGAATTCCATAGCTATTTGATCCTTCTAGCTACTAGAATCCAACTTTTGCATTTTATGCGATTTGGTCCTTTTGTAATTAAGCAATTAATCGGTAAAATTTTCTTTTCAAAATTTTCACACTACATTTCTAGTATAATATAGATCATATAATAAAATAAAATAAATTTTATTTTTCGGCTCAAATTTGTGGTCCCGATACCACTATTCTGATTTTACCAAAATTGGACTGTTACAATTTTACTTAATCACTAAAAAGAGAGTTATTCATTAAAATAACATTATTTTGACGCAATACGAAATTTGGTTTAAATTAAGGATTCAAGGATTGATCTTTTCTTTGAGAATTGAAAGCAAAATTGATATCATCGAAATTCAAAAAATCAGGTGTGGGGATTTATTTTTATCAAAATATTTGAAATCATTGTTAGTTGAAAAAATGTGAAAACATTAAATAATCGTTAAGAAAACGCTGAAACATGAAAATGGATGAATTCACTAAATATTCAAATGGATAGATAAATTCCTTAAAAATGAGGATTCCATGTAAATGAGGATTTATTTTTTGATAAATGCGATATTATATGATTTCCCGACACTCATGTATTGTGATATATGGCGTTATTTGATATGCATGAAAATGAACATGCCGCTATTTCTGTTGATATTTTGATTTGCATGTTAAGCATGCCATTATACTGATTCCGATTCGCATGTAAAGCATGCCACTATACTGGTTTTGATTCGCATGTAAAGCATGCTTATTGAAAATTTTGTTTTGTATGCCATATCACATGCATGGGTTGGGATATGACTGTACGGAAGAAGATTCTGACAGTTTAATAATCTGCATATTCTGGTGGTTTAACCACACTATTTGGCAGTATATCTGCAATTCTGGTGGCTTGACCACAATATTCTGTATCTAGCAGCTTGGCTGCAATATCTGGTGGCTCGACCAAAATATTCTGTTTCTGGCAGCTTGATTGCGATATATGGTGGCTTGTCCATATTATTAGTGTGATATTGGATGGACGAGTTTTGGGAACTCATTATGGTGTGTGGTGAAGATGGGTAGAAAATGTTTTCTAAAAAATTTGCATTGTTTCTGAAAAAGTGTTGCATCGACATCATCACTATGCATTCTAATAAATGTGATTCTGTGATTGTATACATATGAATATGTGTTCTGTTATACCGAATGAGATCCTATCTTAATTTATGTTGTTATGCCTATTGACCCACACTGGGC
The DNA here is from genome assembly GCA_025506655.1 of Gossypium rotundifolium. Classification (NCBI taxonomy): domain Eukaryota; kingdom Viridiplantae; phylum Streptophyta; class Magnoliopsida; order Malvales; family Malvaceae; genus Gossypium; species Gossypium rotundifolium. Next base: position 113,933,350 of record CP106727.1, on the reverse strand, counting down.
TTTAAAAGCTCACCCCTTTAAGTTTTTGATTTTCAAAAAATAATCGATGTTAGGACATGGGCTCAGCTTACAGAGTTGCACTCAGATATTTTCGAATAAGCTACCATTCTTTGATATTTGGTATTTTGGGAATTGTTTTTTATTTTGGACTGTGGCTTGGGACTTTTCTTTTGGATTTTGGGTTTTTGAATGATTTTGCATGATTAGATTTTTAAAACTATCACTTAAGATGATTTATGAATTTAATAAGAAAAACTAAATTTTTCAACCTAATGAAAACTCAACTCAACAATAGTTATTTCAAACTCAGGACATCATTTTTGAAACTCAACACTATCTGCCTATTTAACTGATATTTTACAAGATATGTCAAAATTATTATTTTAAATCAACGAGTGAGATTTAGCTAGGTTATTTTCTGCTGTGACATTTTCTTGAAACATGATTTTTTTTTATAAACATTTGATACTTGAGGTTTTCTAAAGATAATTGGTTTTGACAAATTTCTTTTCAAAAGAGAATTTATAGACACGACTTGGCTTTTTCTCAAGCAAGTCAAAATGACTATTTTAAATAACGTCAAGAGAAATTAGTTAAATGATTTTTTACGCCATCATCATGGCCAATGTGATCTTGGAGATTTGGCCATAAAGTCTAGGCCGAGTTTAGGGGGTTGCAAGAGGTTTCATTTTGGGCTTAATCGAGAGATCCGAGTTTATTTGATAGCTCAAAATACCAAGTTGTTTGATGAGATGGTTGAGAAATCCAAAGTTGTTGAAGAGACTTTGGTTGAGCCGCCACGTTCAGTAATGACTGAATCGGGGAAAAGAACTTCTGATAGTTCTGGTGCAACTAACGATAGCCTAAGAGAGGGCGTGGTACTCAGGGTTATGATAGGAGTGTATGACACGAGTTTCAACCAAGTCAGTCTATCTAGTAGGACAGTGTTGTAATTAGTACTGGTGGATCGCAGAGAGGTTCTGGACGGCCGCTTTGTGGACACTGTGAGCGTAGGGCATCCTAGAAAGTGCTATAAACTGAGAGAAGGATGTTTTAAGTGTGGCTCTAAGGAACACATGTTGAGGGATTGTTTAAAGAGAGTAGAGGTTTCGCAGACTCAGAGTTTTGCACGTGCACCTGTGCCTCTTAGAGGCCATGGCCAAGTAGGGGTGGTAATGAGATACAAGTTGGGCAGTGGGTTTTTGCTCATATTTTTGCTACTCAAGTTGATACCAGAGGACTAGCTCATGTATATGCTATTAGGGAGCTGCAGGTTCAGGATTTGATTGATGAGATTACTAGTATTTTTGCCTTGTAATTAATCCTTTTGTTCTCATTGGTAAATTTAGGTTCTATTCTTTCAAAATTTTTGAGTGAATTAGCTAATAAGTGGAGAATCTCGATAAATACTATTGAATTAGGAACAACGATTACGGGTTCTTTAGATGAGAGTGTTGTAATAAATAAAGGAAATTGTTACTGTGTTATCGAAGGACAGTCCGTGGTAGTGAATAGGATCTTAAGAAAAATCGTATGAAGTTAAAGAGAATAGGAATCAGAGTTGTGCAACGGAAGCGTGGTGGTTGGTTTAAAAGAAGAAATAATATATTTTGTGATTAAGCAAGTGACGTGTTAGCAGGAATTTTGAGGACGAAATTCTTTTTAGAGAGGGAAAATTGTCACATCCCAAAACCTGACCTAGTATTTTTGGGTTAGTAGAATCAGGTTTTTCTTTAATTGGAGGTTGAGTTAGATATCGAAAAATAGGGTCATACATGAGAAATTTTAGTATATAATCATATTTTTATTTTATTATTTAGCTCAAATCAAAATTCAATTTTAAGGTCTAACTTGAATAAAATGAGTTTTAATTGATTTAAGACCTATTTGGAAAAGGGAAAAAGTTAAGAGGGACCAAAAGGGAAAAAAACCCAATTTTTGGAATTTGGCTTTCAAAATTTTAGCCATTCATGTCTTCCCCACCTTGCCGTCATTCCAAAACAAATTTCCTTAAACCTCAAATCCACTTATTTGCTCTCTAATTAAACCTAACCCTTGTGATTTTCTCATCTCCCAAATTATGAAATCTTTCTCAATTTTAAGAAAAACCCCAAAGAGATTATCAATTTCCTTATTCGATTTCCAAGCAGATTTTCTAAAATTTAATCTTTTGTTACTTCTTCTCAATCGAGGTAAAGTTTTGTTTTCTTATTAAGTTCTGATATATTCCAGCTTCTTAAATCAAGTTTTGATTCGTTGTAAAAAGAATTTCATGTTTTGATCGAGATTGGGATCTTTAATGGTAGAATCTAGGTTTTTCAATTAAATTGTTATTTCTAAGTTTTTTTTGACTTGTTTAGATGAGATTAGAAGGTTTTTAAACTCGTTTAAACTTTCGTTAAAAGATTTGAAGGTTTTGTTGAGTTTTCATTAAAAATAGCTATGGATGTTGAAGTTTTTGGAACCATAATTCTAAGGAGTTTTGGGTGTTTTGAGGGTTGAGATTCATTCTTTATTGAATAATTAGTTGTCTCGAATTGGTTTTAAACGATAGGAATGAATTTGGATTACGATATTCGAGTTTTGTCCAATCTAGTCGAAAATTTCAATTATAAGAGGAGCTACTTCTAGACTTGTGTTTTTGGTTTGATTACGATGTGTTTTGGCTGTTAATTGTTTGTACATATTGTGTTGTTAATGCTTGTGAAGTTTTGGAACCGCTGGAGCCTTCTTTGAGCAAGGCGAAAGAAAAGGAAAAGCTAGTTTGAACTTTCGACTTACAAGCGGAAGCATAATCGGTGAGTGTTTGGAGTCGCTGATGATTCATAGCATTAATCAATAGCTTAGAAATAGCCTAAACCTCTATCCTAAGTTCTGACTGTAGGTCTTTCTTATACTTTTTGCCTCCTTGTGAAATTACACTTAATAAATATCAAGTTGTGAAATGTGATGCTATTATGACAGGTATTGTAACTAAACACTTGTATGCGGTATGAGATAATCTGATTTTAATGCACACATATGTGGTTGGATATGTGATGTCTCAATGAGCATATTTGTGGCATTTAAAGTGAAATTAAATGTGAACTTGATAAGCATGCATTGTGTACAAGTTTATGATGTGAATTAATGATTATGAACAGAGATTATGTGCATTAAAACATTAATTAAATGTGTATGTTTGTGGATATTTTGGCCTTATGAGATCTTGAAACCCTTTTATATAGTTGGCATGCCATAAGATTGTGAGTACTCACCTTCGTGTTTTGTGATTTGGGCGTTGAGGCCTCAGGACAAGTTGGAGAGATAAGGGAATGTCGAGCTAAGCTCCATTCATCGGGACATGTTGGTGTGTTGGAGAGTGTTTAGCTTTTTGCTACAATTATGAGATATGTTAGACTCTTTGAGTCCTTGGTATAATGGAGATCCGTGTATCCAATGTGTGGTGATAGAGTTCACTTTTATGTTTCGTAATCTCAAGTTTCCAAATTATCATTAAATGATTCGTATATGAAATATGTTGTATGTAGGCGCATGTGAGTACCTAAGCTAGACATGTGAGAGAATGTAGCATGAATATGATATTTTGACTTGATGAAAATATGAATGCATATAAGTCATAGTATGCTTTTGCTTAACATATGTCGTCGTGTATGCTTGTGGTAATTTTGAACATTCATTGAGCTTGTTTAAGCTCACACACTCCTCACTAAATCCTTGCAGATAGTTAGCATTATCGGTGTGAGTGGTGCGACCAAGGAAGTTATCCAAGCTATGCAATAAGTTTGAGTAGGTCGCTTCAAAATTATTTTGGACATTTGAAATAAGGGCAATGTGGGTTTAGAATTTCATTTGATTATCATAATTATTTTATTTGTTTTCCATGATTATGGACAATGGAGTTTTGGTATAGCTTGGAATTATATTTATGAACGTTTTGATGATTGCTATTGTGCTTAATGATGCATATTGAAAGGATTATATGTTGATATAAGTGCGCCCTCTATTTTGATGGGTTTTTTTTTTTCAATTTGTATAGAGGTATTGATACTCGGGGCACAAATAGCGATACCTCGATGTTGTAATGTATGTACAGGAAAATAGTAGCTCAATTTGGTATTGATACGCTTTCACGAGTATTGATATTCGGGGTAAAAATATAGATACCGTTGTTTAGGTATCGATAAAATGTTTGGTTTCAAATTTAAGGAAAAACAAAATACTAAAATAGTACCAATTTTCTTGATGGTATCAATACCTGTCTTGATAAATATCGATACTTGTGTTTCCATATTGATACCTACGTGATTCCTTTGTTTATAATCTTAGTATTGGTCGATTGTAGGACAAGGTGATCTAGTGCAGTAGATCGGATCTTTGGAAGTTAGTTCTAGCGTTAGTGAAAGGTGTGTACCTTACACACTTTATAACTCGGTTAAGTATATGTATTTATATTATTAATTTACTAATCATATTATCAAAGTGGGAAAACGATGAGATCTTGATATGATACCATGATGGTATGAATGAGGATTCGGGTAAGTCCGTTTCGATATGTTGTTAATACATGTGGATTGAAAACATGATCTATGATTTATGATATATCATTATGTGATTCATAATAGAGTATATTGACATGATTTGTCTATCTATTGCATTGGTATGGGCAATATGAGAGGAGGGAAGATTGATATCGTGTCTTGGACACGGAGGTTTGGTACCTCCGGTGATTTGGTATCACATTCGTGTCTTCGGACACGGAGGTTTGGCACCTCATAGCGACTCGTCCTGTGGTTTCACACCACCGTGGGTTGGCCCCATTTTGAGATATGGGATCGTCGCCGGTGATTTGGTATCACACGGGTTGGCCCCACGATGGATTATTCGTGACTTTGGTCACCGGTGATTTGGTATCACATATATTTCATGACTTTGGTCACGGTGGTTTGGCACCACCGGTGGTTTGGTACCACACGGGTAGAAAAGGAGTTATGGATGGTTAGGTTGGGTGCATTATACATATATGTTGCTTTGTTATAATTTGTGTAAGTATGTGATATTTACGGGAGAGGATTATGCCTTTGAGTCTTGGTGACTCACCTTCTCCTTACTTTTTCAAGTGATGCATAAAATTCGAGGATGAGGAGGGATGAACTCAAGGAGGCCATGTAATAAACATTGATTTTTCATGAACTTGATTTGGGGTACTTTAAATTATTTTAATTTGGTTTTCATATTTTATGGATTTGTAATAAGGCTGTTTAATTATGTTTTGGATTATTTATATGTTTTAGATTTGATTTAAATTTGGCTTAAAAATTACATGTTTGATATAATAATTTGAGCACAAAGTTTTCTAAACTACTGAACGCAATGGTTTTCAAAACGTTACCATCGGGTAATTTAAATAATTTGATAATATTTAATAATTTAAGTGTTTTGATAACTCATACGTATTTCCAAAACTTAAGTTTGCAAATTTCAATTAGCAACGGTTTTCAACTAATCGCTTGAGTTTCTTATAAAAATTATAAAAAGTTTTCTAATCTATGGATATGTAACTAATATTTAATTAGATAATTTCAAAGTAAATTATCAGTTTTTAACTTAATATACACCTGTTTTCTATAAATATAAAATTTTCAAAGAGTTTTTCACTAAAAATTAATTGTTATCTCGATTTTCTTCAAAATGTTTTACTCTGTGGCATGCTAGATTCGGTCATGGTGAATTGATCGGGTTTGGGGTGTTACAAAATTGGATGATGAGCTCATCTATTTTTACTTGACATGTTTGTAAGTGTTGAGTAACATGTTTGATTGAAGGCATGTGCTTAGGAAATTTTTCTAATGGATGGAAAACATGATGTTGTGTTCTTAAATTTAATAACAGGATTGGTAAGTTTAGTTTCCATTATACGAACTTACTAAGCATGTAATGCTTAATCCATTTATTTTTCCCTTGTTTTATAGTGCTCGAAAGCTTGTGAAGGTTGGAAGATCATTGGAGCATCGTCACACTATCAACTAGCATTTTGGGTATATTTGGTGAAATCATTTTGGGTATAATAGCATGTATAGGACAACTTGGCCAATAGTGGCTTAAAATGTTATTTTGTAACCTAGCCATTGGAATGGCTAGTATTGGTTCATTTTGGTCTGACTAAGTAGATTATTATGATATATATATATACACACATGTGTTATGTTAAAAATATGTGATCAATGTGGGAATGCCTAAGTTAAACTAAGGTAAGGTTTTGATCATGTATGCGTGTAGTGATATGCCTTGTGAATGATAGAAATTGCCCAATTTGAATGCTTGAATTGGTTGGTATTGGATGAATGTTTCAAGTGTAGGTCTTAGGTGAAATTTTGGATGAGAAATGAAGCTAGAAATGGCTTCATTTCATCCACATAAGCAGACACACAGGCGTGTGTCTAGGCCGTGTGTCACACGAGCATGTAGTTAGGCCGTGTGTCTCTTGCACCTTAATTTTGAGAAACATAGTGCTCAAAATTGGGCACACAGGCAGAGACACGAGCTTGTGTCTCAGCCGTGTGTGCCACATGGCCTAGAACATGGGCGTGTGTCTTGGCCATGTGAAACCTGCACCTAATTCGAATTAATTTAATTAACCACACGGCCTAGCACACGGGCGTGTGGCGTAAGTCAGAGAGAAACCTAAATCGAACATGGCCTGTAGCACGAGCGTGTTCCAGGGTCACACAGGCGTGTCCCTTGGACCACACAGACGTGTAAGCCTGCACTTTAGAAAAATTTTGTAATTTTGCAAAAAATTCTTAGAGGTTCCGATTAAGTCCTGATTTGATTCTAATGCTCGTATTAGGCTTTGAGGGCCCGATCAAGGGACGTTCTGGATGATCTCAGAAAATAAATAGTAAATTTATGTAGATTAATAGAAAATTGTTTTGAATGTTCTGGTAATGCTCCTAAACCCTGTTTCATTGATGGGTACGGGTTAGGGGTGTTACACACACGATCGTGTGAAGAGGCTGTGTGCAATACAAGATCATGTGACAGCCCGTGTCCTAGGCTGTGTTGCCCTAATTGAACCTTTAAATGCAAATTTACCAAATCGAACTAACTTAGACCGCAAGCAACTCATTTACCTACAATTAAACCTACTTAAAACACACCTAAACGAACCCAAAACATGTTAAAAACATTCAACATAGATGCCTAACCAATGTGCCTTCATTGACACCGCAATTTTGTACATGACAATCAAGTAATTCACCTAAAACATCACATTCATGTTCATGTCAATCAATTATCAACAAAGCCCCAAAATACCAAATACCAAATCATATGCCAAATACACCTCAAACATGTCCATTATCATTATCTACCTACCAAATTGACCATATTTCATCATCACAAGAGAAATCAAACCAAAACAATGCCAAATTTCAAGTCTATCGAACATTACCATATCCAAAATAACATTAACATAAATCACAGATTACCTATCCCAAACCATAAAAGCTTAAAATCTTAACAACATCAAACCCTATGTACATGCCACAAATTATGATAACTCAAACAATAGCTACCGAAAGAGTTTGGATAGTGTGAGCTCCGATGTTGATTTGCCTAACCAGTTTCGCAAAATATTAACTACAACAACAAAAACGAAAATAGGTAATCTTAAGAAGCTTAATAAGTCCATATATAAGAATTCAAACCAACTTACCTCAATCCATAAATGAATACGAAAAGAGGATTAAATTTTCTAAACCTGACAATTGTTTCTAAAATCACATAATGCCAGTACCAAAACTTTCAATTGAGCGATCATAAACCACAATAGTTCAATGTAACACCCCAAACTTGGCCTAGACGTTATGGCCATATCTAGTAATGTCACACGATAGTGTTTTTGAAACCTTGTTGTTACGATGAAAACATTCCATGTTATTATCTTTAGTAAACCTTTGTTAGAACTTAGGAAGTCATCTTTATTCATTTAAAACATTTGTTTTGAAACATCCCTTGTTGCAGAAGCTTTAATAAAACAGTCTAGGTGATCATGCGTTTAGAAATTACTTTAACTTTTTGAAAACTGAATTTCCTACGACTAGCAGGTATAAATCCATAAAGTAAAATAGATAAATAAAAACCCAAATTTAAAACCAAAGTCCCAGAGGGTCCTTAAATTACAACCCAAATAATCAATAATAATCAAATCATAAATCGTAAATTGAAAACCATGAAGTCCAAAAATTATTTTGGTCACCACTGAGTCTTCCATTGCACCGATCCGTCTAAGTCTGGGGATTACCTGTGCACAATAAACAAAAAGGTGAGTTTACGTAAACTCAGTGTGTAATCCCGTAGAAACAAACAAACAATCAGTATTCACAATACACAGTTGAACAGTCTTGGGCCTAAGCCCTTTTCAGTATGAGTGACAGTTTGGGCCTTAACCCATCTTAGTATAGTGTCAAAAACGCAGTAGGGCCTTAGCCCATCAAAGTATCAGTAGCAGTAACACTTATGCAGTAGCAAAATCCTACCCAACCAGCCTCTACACACCATCTCCGTCCAACCCTACACTCCATGTGGGGATATAATCAACCCACCCATCCCTAATCAAATGCGGCTGTCTGATGGTTTGCGGTGAGTCACAATAAATTAGGCTTAAAGCCTTTCAGTACACTTCCTCCAAATAACAACCCCCAACCCAATGCAATGCAACACACAATGGATGACATGCTATTATGCAATTTCAGTACAAATATTTAGTTCAGATATTAACATGCCCAGTACAGATATCATTCAGTCAATTTCACACATTTAGGGGTCTAAGTAGCACTTACAGAGCCCTACGAGAGGTTCACAATCGACTTGGGACCGTGCAACCTTAAAAACATTTCGATAAAATGGGCCCACATCGCTGTAGCCCACTCGGCCCAATTTGGCCTTGGCCGTGTGATCCATTTTTTAAGTAACCCATGCTAGCTCAATACTCATATATGTTATCAGTATTTACTTATATGTTCATTCAAAGATGTCTACTTGAGTCATTATCACTAAATTATTTATATCTTGAGCTAAAGAATTCCAAATTAAGATCTGCTTGATGTTTTTGAAACTAGACTCAAATAAATTTCTACCATAAAATTTTTAGAATTTATAGTTTATCAAATAAGTACAGTAAAATCTTTAAAGTTATCCCTATTTTGCTGTTTGAAAGCTTCATCCTTTTCTTAGTAAAAATTATTTATCTCTTAGTACGGAATTTAGATGATGTTTCTATTTGTTTCTCTTGGAAATAAACTCATTAAGGATTTAAAAATATAAATTTAAGCCCATAATTATTTTTTTACAATTTTTTATGATTTTCTTAAGTCAGAACAGGGGAATCCAAAATCATTCTGATGTTGTCTCACAAAATTAATTATATCTCATGACTTACAACTTCATTGCTTACACTGTTTCTTCCATAATAAACTAGACTCAATAAAATTTAATTTCATGTTTTATTTAACCTCTAACTCAATTCTCGCTATTTTTGATGATTTTTCAAAGTTAGACTACTGCTACTGTCCAAAACTATTTTAGTGCAAAATGTTGATTTCCAAGTTTATAACACCCTTATTTCCTTTCTTTACAATTTTTTGCATCATTTTCTCTTATTTCTCTTATTTCTCGACGGCAAGCAATTTTGGCTTTTGTCTGAATCCCCTTTTTTGCGTTTCGGGTGCACACCTGGTATCATTTTTGATGCGTAAGCACTCCTAATCCTCCAGAACCTAAAAATCGACCAACATATCTCCAGATTAATCACTTAATTCATTTTTAATCAACAAATTCCGGAAGGAACTCGACTAAAAACCAAGCAAAACCCTTACCTCGCTTGAGTAACCACGATTTCACACAATCACAGCGTCGATTCAAAACCATCAGCCCCTTGATTAACTCCTAAACACCAAAAAGGAATCCCCCTTTGAGAGATTAACCAAGAATGATAAACAATAGACAAAACCGCTACTTACCAAACACGCGCAATCAACGATGAACAACCGAATCAATTGGAAAAAAAAAGAAATAGAAGGGGAAAAAATAATGGAAGTTTCGGCAGCAACTAGGGGAAAGAATCGGCAGAGGAGGGAAAAAAGAAGAAGAAGAAAACGTCAGAAAAAGTTTGGGCTAAATGGGTCACACGAGCGTGTGGGCCCACTTAGGCCGAGTATTGGGCTTTGGGCCCAATTACACCGTTTTGATCATCTATGCTATTTGTGTCGCTTGAGGCGACTGTAGACCTTCGTGGAGGTCGCAAAATGACCGAAATACCCCTGGAGGGTAAAATGACCAAAATATCCTTGGAGGGTAAAATGACCGAAATACCCCTAGAGGGTAAAATGATTGAAATACCCCTAGAGGGTAAAATGACCAAAAACCCTCGATTTGTAGAATTACAAAAATACCCTCGATTTGTAAAATTATCAAAATACCCCTGATTTGTAAAATTATCAAAATACTCTCGATTTGTGAAATTATCAAAATACCCCTAATTTGGGAAATTACCGAATACCCCTATTTACAAAATTACCAAAATACCCCTATAGGGTAGAACTACCATAATTACCTTGTAGGCTAAAATAACCGTAATACCCCTGTAGGGTAAAATGACCGTAATACCATTGTAGGGTAAAATGACCATAATGTCCCTGTAGGGTAAATGATTGTTATGCCCCCGAAGGGAAAAGTGACCAAAATGCCCCTACATGTTATATGATTGTTATTGTATGCTATTTATATTATGTCTGCATTCATGTGATATGATGCTGCATGGGGATGGGATTATTGATATAGAAGAAGTATATGACTTGTTAGGGTAGCATAGTTGCTTTACGACTGTGGATCCACCGATGGCTTTAAGCCGATTATGTGATTGGCAGCTCTGCTGCAATATTGGTTAGTGCCGCAACCGGTGTTACATAAGGAGTGTAGAGATGGGTGGGTCGATTAAATCCCCACAAGAGTGCAGGGTTGGACAGGAGACGGAGTGCAGGGTTAGTATGGCATTAATGCATTGCATACACTTGTTCTGTTATTGAGATGGGCTTAGGCCCAGATAGATGTGATGTGTGACTTTTAATATGGGCTAAGGCCCAACTGAGGCTATATGGGCTAAGGCCCAAATGCCACCATTATTGTATTGGCTTAAGATCCAACTGAGGCTAATATGGGCTAAGGCCCATTGCCACCGTAACTGTGTTGGGCTTAGGCCCACATTGATTATTGTAATGGGCTTAAGCCCGGATTGTTGTGATGCATGTTTTTACCGATGAGGGTTGTACACACTGAGTTTTCATAAACTCACCCCCTCTTTTTAATTTTTCAGGTAATCCTCAGTAAAGCGGTTCGACGTACGGGAGGACTCGGAGGTGGCCACACTATGAGCATCATTAAATTTTAGTTTTATTTTACCTTATTAAACCACTTTCTTATTGGGATGTAATAAGGCGGCTTTTAATTTCTGGTTTTTATTTGGGATATTTATCTATGATGTTTTATATCTGCTAGAAGTAGAACCTGGTTTTCCCAAAGCGATTACTGTCTTCAAAATACTACGTTTCTGCAACACAATTTTTGTTAAACATCACGTTTTCACAAATCACTTGTTTTAAATTAATCTTCTGCAACAATAAGGTTTTGAATGTAATAAATTTTTTATGAACCTCGAAAAAAAATAATAAACTGATGCAACTGGGATTTTCTTAAGCTTTTAATTAAGAAGGGTTTTCAAGAAAAACATGATTTTCGAAAAACACTTCAATGTGGCACGGATTCAGACCTAACTTCTAGGTCGGGTTTGGGGTATTACAATTAAATAGTGAACAATAATATAATTATAAAGAAATACACATTTACAAATCATTACACTATGAACTTACCTAATTTATGTTTTCAGTTGACTCGTAGAGACTAATCCATAATTTTCTCTTTTCCCCAGTTAACCTCCGTACGATTTGATTCTTGATCTATATAATAATTAAATTCAATATATCAAATTCAAATACATATTCCAACTCATTTTATGCATATGACCCTTAATTTTTATTATTTACATATTTTCCTAAACTTTTACATTTCTCACAATTTAGTTCCTAAACCCAAATTCCAAATATATAAAAATTTCATAATTTCTCATGTTAACCAAATTTTAACTTATAAAACTATAGCTCATAATTATTTCAAATTCACAAGAATTCCTATCAATTTTAATATTTTAACAATTGAGTCCTTTAACTAAAAACTAACAAAACCACTTTACAAAATAATCTTAATCAACAAATAACGCTACAAATTTACCATTTAACATCAAGAATAACTAAGATTAATTAATAGTAAAATCCAAAATCTTTAACAGTTTCAAAAATGAAGGTACGAGTTAGTTGGACCTAGTTGCAACGATCTCAAAATCATAAAAATTATAAGAAACAGGCTAAGAATTCATACCATGCAAGAGGAATTTGCTATTTCCGAAACTCAAGCCCTTCAATGGTGTTTCCCAATTCCATTTTCGGTGGTAAGAAACACCAAGGAAGATAATGCTTTATTTTTATTTTATTTACTTAAGTTATATTTATTTAATTACAAGATTGCCCTTCAATTAAACATACAATTTTAGCATTTTTCATGGCTTAACCGTCCATGCTAAAATAAGAATGGTATAATTTCCATTTAAAACATTCCACTTATGTTATTTAAATTATAACTAGGTTTTATAACTTTCACAACTTAGTCCTTTTCTTTAATTAACAAACCAAACAATAAAATTCTCGAATTGAACTTTCACTTATCAAAATAATAAATCTGTAAATGTTAAATAAAAAAATGTTCAAGGGCTCAGTTTTTAAAAAACAAGGTCTCGTTATCTTGTTTTTTGAAACTACTTGACTTTTGGGACAACCACTTATACCTAATTTATTTAATTAGCTAAAAATTATCAAATCAAAATTATATATAAAATTATAATTAACTTGTATTAATTAAATAATAATATAGACGTGCTTGTCAGATTTGTGGTCCCGAAACCCCTATTTATGACAACACTAAAAAAGGGGCTATTACAGACATTGTCCAAATGTGATGTTGATATTTTGATTTAATGAATGCATTATGGATGATTTATTCTGTCCAAAACAACATGTATATTAAGTATAACCTTACAAATTAGGTCCTTGCTCAATTGATGAGTTAATGTTGCTAAAATCATTTTAATTATGTATTGTTAAAGTGTAAATAAATGGGCTATTCGAATTGTATTTTAGAAAGTGGTTCGAATATTTGTTGGATTGATAATGACCGAATGACACGTTCAAGGTTGTTTTGTTGTGTCTAAATAAGTTGTTTGATTATGAATAATTTCATTACTTAAGCGTGCTGTTTCCAATTTGGTCTCATAGTGTTAATGACTGTTATATTGTCTGGACATGACATTGATAATGAGGACTAGATATTGTATGGTTGAGGCTATCCAAAGTAGCCTTTAAACGAGATGAAATTTTAGTAAGTAAACTATGTGTTGCAAGTCTTTTATGCTGCTCATAATGAAACTTTTAAATACAAATGTTATCATGAGTTTACTTCCAATTGATGGATGTAACACCCATAACTCTACCCGTCGTCAGATTAGGGTTATGGCGTATTACCGTTCGATCCAAAACAATCAATAGCAGATAGCATCAAGTTTTCAATTTAATTAAAAGAATCTCATAATAATTTATGTAGGAGTCACACATACATTTATGGGCCTTAAATCGAGATTACGAGGCCTTAAAATTAGTTTAGGAACAATCAGGGATCAATTTGAAAAAAATTTAGAAGATTTAGGGAAATTATGAAAATTTTCAAAATAGGGGTCATGCGGCTGTATGTTTAGGCCTTGTGACAGAGCCCAGATCGTGTGGTTCTAGACATGGCCATGTGGCTAAACATGTGTCAGGTTGTTTACCTTTCAAAATGCCCTCACACGGCCATGTCCCTGGCCGTGTGGTAGACTGTGTAAAACTTGCACCTAACAAGTTTAGGGCACACGACAGTGTGGGTTTCCCATGTGTGACACACGACTATGTGACAGCCCGTGTCCTAGGCCGTGTGTATGCAAAAATATCCCAAAACATGCTCATTTCATATGCAAATACGTAAGTACTTAATTATACACTTACACATATGTTCACAAGACTTTAAAGTACATTTTAAACTACTCCAAATCAACTTAAACAACCAACCTATGTGCCTAACCAATATGCCATCATTGACACCACATTTCAATTACATACAAATCCATTATCAAGCTAAACTTTCAAACCATAAATGCATACCATCACTAATAACAAAACTTATCAATTCATGCTTGATTAGCATCACCTACTCATGCCTAAACTAGAATTAAGCATACAAGCCTCAAATAGCTACTTAGCACAACAACGATTCAAGAACATCAAACTACAACATATGTGTTTAAAACTATCACCAAACATTCATTATTAGCCTATTACATTTTTAAGCCACAACATGTTTCAATTGACTTACTATGGCTCCCATAATATCATCATTAACTCAAACCAAATTTATCATGCCATATTCATTCAAACTTACCATTTATTGCTTGGACTTAGGATGAAAGATGCATACTTCACTTAATTACTCCTGTCACAAAATCAAATGCACAATGCACACACATTTCAGATACTATGAACCATTACAAAACATAACCAGATATTCCTATTACGTGCCATATAAGCCAAGATGTATTCAAAAGCTACCAAATGATCCCCAGATAGTGTGATTTCTTCGAGTTGATTCGATCACCCATTCCATAAAACATATCTACAAGAAATAAGACAAATAACACGAGTAAGCTTTCGTAAGGCTTAGTAAGTTCATTGATTGAACGATAAATCTTACCGAATTAAAACTCAACAAATCAAATAACAAGATTAAAGAATAGAGTTCCTATCACAAGGTTATTATCAGAGTTCCTATCAGTCACAGCTCACAACATGTGAGTATTGCACAATACAATAGAACAAATCCATTTCCATATTTCAATAACTTTTAGAGATCAATAAAGATAGCCTGATGAACGATTAGTGGATACGAGTACACGGTTAACCAACCCACACACCAAGTGCTCGTATGAGGTAGTCCATCCAGCACACCAAATGCTCGTATGAGCCGATCCATCCATCATACCAAATAACACAGTAATATATCTCGAAAGTCCACAACAAATGCAGGACCTCGACATATGCGGCAAACAGAGAATATACAAAATCATCTCCATTGCTCAACTCAACCCTGTACTGTACACAATATAATCTATTGGATGCCAATCGCACCCTATCCTATGTTCACCGGTTCAGAGCATTCTATCACAGAACAATACGTGAATATCTCACTATCTCATATTTCATATGCAACATTAGTTCAACAACCAAACATTCTTCGGCTCAGACTATCTCAATCAGTGATCGATACCATATCAATTTATTATTGCCATTTTTAATTACATGCATCAATATATTATTCAACATTCAACAATTAAATTCATATAATATACACTTAAATTGTATTAAAATTAAACCAAACAAACTTACCTGACTAAATTGCAACAATGAAAAAGGTACATGGATAATTTGGTAATTTCTCTTCTCCTCAGTTTTTCACTCGTTCTTGATCCAATGGAGAACCTTAGCTAGCCAGAGCTTGCTCTCCCCTTAACAATGGTGTTTCGGCCTTCGGAAGAAGAAAACAATGAAATTTCTTAGCGAATTTGGCTTTTATTTCATTTAAATTTTATTTATTTACTTAATTACTATTTTACCTTTAATTAATTCATGAAATTTTAGTTAAATGAAAGCCAAAACTATCCACTATGAGTAATGGTGGTTTATTTACCATCCAAACCCCTTTAATTTACCCCTTTTAACTAATAAATCCATCTTTTTCCATATTTATGATTTAGTCCTTTTTACTTAATTAACCATCCAAACGTTAAATTTTCCTAAAAAGTATTTTACACGACACTAATGTCCTCTTAAATATTAAACAATTAATATTTACCGCCTGAAACGTAGGAGTGTAGGAGTTATGGCCCCGAAACCACCATTTTTGATCTTATTGGAAAGCGAACTAATTCGTAAATCCTTATTTCATTAGGATTTAATTGTAATTTACCACAATGTAAAGAATTCCACATCATTTCTATTATTAGGCCATTTAAGGAGGATCCAAGTACACAATTGGTCCTTCAGTTATATTAAATTCCAATTAAACAAGCTTATTTACAATTTAGCCTTAAACTAATTAGGACTAAATGAATAAATAACCCAAAAGTTAGTGGGATGATTGGCATCCACCTTATCTTGGAATTTTTGACAATGGTTTAATCACCATTTTGGTCCCTTTACTATTTTAAATCTATAGTAATTAACTTTTATCTTTTTACAATTTAATCTTTTTACCTTAATTAAGTAATAAATCATCAAAATTTCTAGACCAAAATTCAACTCGCATATCAACAAATCTATAAATATTCAATAAAATATTTACGACTTTAAATTATGAAAACAAGGCCCCAATACCTCATTTTCAACAACCACTTGACTTTTGGACTAAACCACTCATATTAACTATTAATTCAATTAATTAAAAAAATTCAAATCAAAATTCAATATAAAAATTATTATTGACTCGTATAATTTAAATACTAATTATACGAACTTCCTCGTCGGTTTTGTGGTCCCGAAACCACTGTTCTGACACCATTGAAAATCAGACTGTTACAATGGAGTACTGTACTGTTTAGGTTAAGCCTTCCTTGAAAGTAGGGATGTTTTTGAAAGTAGGGACAATTTGAATACGGCATAGTTGGTCAATCACACTATTTTAATGTTGTCTTATGTTGCCCAACATAGGATAAATTAAACTCTTTATTGCTTAATAAATATCCTGCATCGATATTGTTTATGGTCCAAATTGAAATAAGTTAAATGTGCTTGTGAATGAGTTCTTCTTAATTAATTTATAAATTTTCTTGCTTGACTAATTTCTAAGTTGCAAGAAATTCTCGATTTTCATGGCGTTTCAAACCATGCTTGGAGTAAAATAAAATGTATGTTTTCTCTAAGCTGTTACTGTCTGATTTGGGGAGAATTTTGTTGTCCAAAGTGATATAATGATTGTTGTACAACAAGTGAATTGGATGCTGTTCAAAGGTTGAAATTTAAACATTTCCCTTATACTTAAATGCGTCTTAATTATACTGTAAATTGTGAATGATATAAGATGTTAATGTTTTTTTAGGTAGTTAAAGTGTATTAAAAATGCAGTCATGTGTTCAAATTAGTACCGAGGTTGTTTCTGAGTTGCCGTGTTTTAATGTTGTTTAATAGGAGACATATTAATGTTGGTATGATTGGTTTGAATTATTGCAATGAGGCTATTTTGGTGCGGACCAAATTTTGGTTATATTAACTGTTGTGACGTTAATTTAATGTTCTGTTTAAGGTGGTTTGTGTTGTAAAATTGGAAAATTTAATGTGAGTAAGTTCATATGTTATAATTATATTTAAATTGTTATGTATTCAAATTATGAATCATGTGTATACAAATATGTTGTGATGTGCTTGAAGTATGAAATGAGTATGGGATCATATAGTAGGTTGCTCAAGGACATTAAATGGTGTTTGGCAATAATATTATTGACTAAGGTAAGGATAAAGTTGTAATTAGGTAAGTGAAAAGGATACACAAATAGCATGATAATAATGTCATGAGTTGGTAAAGGAAATGTTTGGATATGTAACATCCCAAAAATTAGGGCTTGGTCATATCTGTGTAATTACATGTTATGCTGGTTCTGTGTGTTGTTTAAGGGTGTTTAGAGGCCCTAGGGAGGCCTGGGGTCGAGTTTGAACCTTGGTAAAATTTGGGTTTTTGGGCACTTTAGTGGGGTGAGCTAGTGAAAGCAGGACTTAAGGTTAATTAAGTGTGTTGGTTATCACAAGATGAGCTAGTGGTGGAGTGGTGTTGGCCTCACTAGTAAAGCAAAGGAGGTGGGGTTCGAATCCCACATGTAGCATATGGGAGGTTTTTATTTTGTGCTCAGGGAAGTGAGGTAGCTGAGTGGAGACCAAACTCTGCAAGAGAGAGTGAAGACTTAGTCAAATTATTTGAATGGGTGTTGGAGAGTAAATGGGGGAGCAAATCAAGGAGAGAATCATGGGATTTGGAGAGTGGAGGTGTTTGGCCGAAATTGGGAAGTGCTTAGGGAGCACATTCGATTTTTGTGTGTGTGTAGGTGCCGTTTAGCTCAATTCATCTTTTGGAGAGTAGTGTTGCGTTTCTGACCTTATCTTTTTGGGTCTTTTATACTCATTTCGCTATTATTGCTGAAACTCTCAGCTTATTTTTTTATATCTTTTCCTCATTTGGGGTCCTAGCCGAATTTGTAGAGAGTTAACCACTCGTGCATCTCCTTTCATTCTTTCTTTCTTACTTCCCTATAATCTTTTCTCTTATGTGCTCACCATTTGTTCTTTTCTACATTATAGCAGAAATCCCCACTCTTTTTCTTCCTATTTAAACATCTACCTTCTTCATTTACTCTTGTCAAGTGCCGGTTATTTTCTACTCTATCATTCTTTTCTCTGAGTAGTGGCCGAATAAGTGAGTCCTCCATGCCATTTTTCTTTTCAATCCACATTAGTTCTTTCTTCTTTGGCCGAATGTATCTTGCCTTCTTTCTTATTGTTTTCCTTCTCCATTCAAAGCATAAGTTCACCCCTAATATATTTCATCTATCGTTCTCTTTTTGGCCAAGCCGAAGCTAATCTCTTCTTCTTTTTCTTTCCAGTGGATTATCATCTCTAAAGGGTGTGAGGGTCCAACATCTGATTATTCAAGAACCTATTCTTGCGGATCTAAGGGTAAGCAGTGTTAAGGGTATTGGGGGTTTTGCTCTGTTGACGAATAGGGGTGGTTGGTATCTCCAATTGTTTTGTCATATCAATTATGTTAGGAACTCATTGGTGTTAGTCAAGGGAGAAAATCAAGCTGTGGTGGTGTATCGAAGAGAATCTCATGGTGGTAAGTGAAGTTTGTAATTATTTTGTGCTCAAGCTTTAGTTATGCTTTACTAGTGATGAGACTAACTGATAGCCAAATTTTTCTTAGGTGCTTTGGAGGGTAACATGGTTCGGATTCCAAACAGGTGTGTAATTTCACACCCTTCCTGAATGATTGTTTGTGGTGTTTTGCGAATCGGCCAAAAGCCGAAAGGCCGAGAACTGGCATCTGAACCCACTCAAGCATACGAGCGCTAGTGGTGTGAAACAAGATACGAAATGTGATGTTAAATCGTTGAGGGTGTCACGAACACTTTCGCAACACTGAGGCTGAAACAGGCCTATTCGGGCCGAGACGACAAAATGGGCCCAATGGGTTATTGGCCCACATGGGCGAAATTGATGGAAAATTGTAAAAGGGTAAGTGCGATTGTGAAATATGGAAATCTGAGACCGAAACATTTGGAATGGGCCACACGAGCGTGTGGGCCCGTTTGGGCCTAAAATGGATTTTAGGCCCAATAGCTCCGTAGAGACCCAGAAAGGGGCTCGTGTCACTCAAGGCGACAATAGGCCTTTGGAAAGGCCGTTAGTTGGTAAAAATTACTGAAATACCCTTGGTGGGTAAATTACTAAAATACCCTTGGTGGGTAAATTACTGAAATGCCCTTGGTGGGTAAATTACTGAAATACCCTCAGTGGGTAAATTATTGAGATACCGTCGTTGGGGAAAATTACTGTTATACCCTTAAGGGTAGATTTGGCATGATTGTGCATAACTTGATTAACTCCATGATGATACATTTTGCATACATTAAATTAATATGTCATGACAGGTTGCATTGGGATGGGCTGTAATGATGGAGGAAGTGCTGTATTGGTGGCTGTGCCACATTATACTAATTTCAGTGGCTCAACCACATATACTGATACTGGCAGCGTTGCTGTATTTATACTGACAGCTCAACTATATTCTTGGAGTGTAGGGTTGGGTGGGTTGACTTGGTCTCCACATGGAGTGTAGGGCTGGTACGGGTGGAGTGTAGCGGATGGACTATTAGGCTGGGTTGCATTTTTTGTTTGCATTACCTTGATTTTGGGGCCGTGGGCCCAAGTTAATACTGTATGGGGCTTAGGCTCAGAATGAAACCATGACTGTGACCAAAATATAGGTTACACACTAAGTTCTCATAACTCACCCCTCTTTTTTAACCTTGTAGGTAATACCCAACATTAGTGGATTTGGAGCTGTGGAGGATTCTGTGGTGGTCATACTTTAGGATTTATTATCGCAAACTTAATAAATTTTTGTTTTGCTTTACTTTAGTCTTATTTTTATTTCGGGGTTAATATTTTTGTAATAAGGCCATTGATTTATTTTCTTTAAGTTTTATTTAATAACTGCTAAATTTATTGATACTTGGCTTACTTAAAATAACGATGACCGTTTTTAAAATATCATATCTTTGCAAATAACTGAACCTGATTTCTATTATAAATAGAGGTTTCACTAGTTATAACAAACAACGTTTTTACAACAACACCATGAAAGCGAAACTGATTTTTACACACAACAAAGCCAAAGTCCTAAAATAAAAATATACGAAGTTTTTAACAAGAACACAACTCTTAAACAACCCAACCATGTGACATGCTGGATTCGGTCGTAACGTCTAGGCCGAGTTTGGGGTGTTACATTTTATGGTATCAGAGCCAGGTTACAAAACTCGGTTGTGGAATGGGTTTAAAAAATGTTTTCAGATATGTTTAAAATTTGGTTTAGCAAAATATATCGTTTTTGGAAGCATGGCACCCAAGTCTCCGGCACCAAATCTGTAAGTCCTCTTACTATATGTTTGATTATATGATACAATGACTTTAGTAAGAAATTATTTGAGTTAGAGATAGTATATTGAGACTGCTAGCTATAAGAGCTAGGACTATAGAGACTGAGACATTAGGAAATTCTATCTGCGAAAATAACTTTTATATCTGCATTCCATAAAACATTTGTTAATGTAACACCCCAAACCCGATCAATACACCACGACCGAATCTGGCATGTTACGGGGAAAACGTATTTGAGAGGTTAGGTTTCCGGATAAAGGTTTGATGAAAACTCTTTGCTGTATTTATACTTTGTAAAAATCTTGAGCATGATTGTTTTAAAACCGATAGTGCATTTTGCTAACCCGGAAGTTTTGGAAACTTAGTTGAGTCTAATAGTAAAACCAATTAATATCATTTGGAAATATGAGTTATTCCTTTTTAGTTGCTTAAAAACATTTTGATTCAGCTTGAATTTGAAAAACATTTGAGTTGCATTCATTTTTAAATTACAGTGTGATACCCGATGGTAAAGTGTAAAACATATCGCTTTGTAGTTTTGAAAACCTTATCGTTCCAAGTTTTATCGAATATTACCCAATAATTTGTTAAGGCATATTGAAATCAAATTTAAGCATAAATAATAACCAAAGTAAAATTTGGAAAAGGCCTTTTACAATCCCAACAAAATCAAATGAAATTAAATAATGTAAAGTACCAAGTTTGAAAATCAGTGCGAGTCCAAATTTATTTCTAGCATGGTTACCTCGAGTCCACCCGGCTCTAGGTCCACGATCTAAGCGTCACCTGAAATGATAAGGGAGAAGGTGAGTCGCAAGACTCAGTGCATAAATCCCCCTCCCGATGAATGCAACATACTAACACACAACATAACAAAGCAATACAATTAATGCACCCGATCCTAACCATCAATAACACCTTTTCTACCCCGCGTGGTACCAAACCACTGGTGGTGCCAAACCACTGGTGACCCAAAGTCACGATATCCATCAATGTGGTGCCAAACCACTGGTGACCCAAAGTCACGAATAATCCATATATGGGGCCAACCCACGTGTGATACCAAATCATGGCGACGATCCCCGTATCTCAATAGTGGGGCCAACCCACGGTGGTACTAAGCCACAGGGACGAGTCGCTATAAGGTGCCAAACCTCTGGTGTCCCAAAGACACAATTGTGATACCAAATCACTGGTGACCGAAGTCACGATTAGTCAAGTTGTTGGGCCAACCCACGTGTGATGCCAAATCACCGGGCGGCGATCCGTAATATCAACGTGGGGCCAACCCATCGTGGTACTAAGCCACCGGGACAAGTCGCTATGAGGTGCCAAACCTCTGTGACCCAAAGTCACAATAATCGATCGTGGTACCAAACCACTGGAGGTGCCAAACCTCTGGTGTCCCAAAGACACGGATATCATATTCCCCCTCCTCTCATATCACCCATAAACATACCATACTGATGCAAATCGTGCAAATCATGCAAATCATGCTAATATGTTTAGTGTAGCATCTCATAACACATACATCATAGATCATGATATCATATCAATAACAGAACTCGTAATGGAACGGACTTACTCGAATCCGTGCACATACCCCGTAAGGTATCATATCAATCAACCATACTGTTTCGGCTTTATTAAGAAATTAGGTTATTAAGCATATTACTAAGTAAAGAGTGTGTTAGTTTACACACCTATTAATATGCAAGCCCTAATCCAAAAGAACCGATCTAAGACCCTCGATTAGCTTGCTCCTATAATCGGCCAAATAAGAACATTAGGACCAAGGCCATTCAGCCACCCCAAATAAACTAAAGGGTTAACACTCAAACCCTTACCTTATGAATGATTTGGTTTCCTACCAAATCCCGAACCAACAGATGGTTCCTCTGACAATCGGCCATACCCTATTAAGAAGAATAATTAATCCTTGAAGACTTTGGCTTAACGAGACTAAGAGAATAAACCAATGAAACCAACCCTTACCACCACTTACCAACCGATCACTCTCAAGCGGAGGCTTCGCTTGACTGCTCCGAAGTCCCGGAGATCCTATAACAAAATAATTCCAAAACAATCGATTAACACATTTCCAAACAAAAGCCGAATCAACCCTTACCTTACGAAAGTCGACAGAGAACAGGGATGGGAAGAAATAGGCATTCGGCCTAGCACTAACCTTCCTCTAAAAACCCGATTGGAGAGAAAAGAGAAGAGACCACCCTCCCCCCTTGCTTGTGATTCGGCCAAAATAAAAAAAAAAAGAAGGAGATTCGGCTGAGTTTGCTTAAGACTATCAAACAAGGTTCGGCTATAGGTGTTTAACACCACTTATGGTACGGCGTGGGTGGTAAGAGAGAAAGAGAAGGAGTGAAATGGAGATAAGGTTTCGGCAAAGGGTTTTGAGAAAAGAGAAAGAAAGTTTGAGGGGAAAAGGTGAGATGGTTTCAGCTCAAGCGAAATGGAGAGAAACAAATGGAGAATTCGACTACAGTTTGGAAGTGGAAGCAAAGAAATGCTTAAAGGAGAAGGGAGAAACGGCAAAGTAGATTAGAGAAGAAAGAGAGCAAATTTGGCTAAGAAGGCAATATGTATTTCAAGACAAGTGTTCTAAGAAAGAGAGAAATGAAAGTATGAGAAGAGAGAATCTTTGGTTACTTATCACTAAAAAGAACAAAAGAAAAGAAGGGAGCATTCTACCACACACACAATTTAGGAGGCAAATTTGGCAATGGTAAGGGTTACTTGGGGTTTTCGATTTTCAATGGAAAACAAAGGAGAGACTTCTTTGAAAAAATTTGGCTAGGCACTTGACTAAAGTCTGCTGAAAGTCACACAAATTGCCAAAAAGAATTTCGGCACTCCCACTTACACACCTACCAAACCGGCCACTCTCCCCCTATGAAGACTCCAACATACTACCATCTCCTAAGCTCACTCATGGCCACTAATTCAAACCAATTTGAATTAGTCAATCCTAATTCACTCCTTAATTCACTCCTTGCCCACCATTTGAATTATTTGACTTGGTCTATGGCGAGTTTGAATCGCACACAACTTCTCCCTCCATGCAGTCAAAATGGAAGCAAAATGTGTGGCTTCTACAGCTTGAACACATGACCTCCTCCCCTTGCAAGGCGTCACACACACAAGCTCTAAGTGGCGCCTCTAGCCACTCCACCAAGGCTCCTCTTGTGCTAAAATCCACCGAAAAAATACCTATAACCCCTAGCTCCTTCAGCTCCATTCACTTAAAGCTTAAAAACTAAAATTTTCTCTACCACTCCAACTTACACTAGGCTTTCAACTAAGCCCCAAAACATCAAAAACAACCATACTACAGATCAAACACATGCAAACAATGCAATAACAAAAATAGCCCCTATTCCAGGATATTACAGTTAATAAACATTGAATTATATACTGATTCATAAAATTCCTAATCAGATTAATTCGATTTAGCAACATGAGTACAAGAAGATGTGGATACGGTAGACGTGGCCGTGGTAGAGGCCAATGTGCTAGGGTTGAATCCTCAACATCAGGGTACATACCTGAAATGGAAGCACATACATCTCTGGTGACCAAGATAGGGTCTCATGATCGAGCTGGAGGGGAAGCACATACATCTCTGGAGGGGACGACGAGTTTTGGAATGGGTTGCTGGAGCAAGTACTAGGTCGACAGCTAGTGGGTCTATTTCTGAGTGACTCCGGTCAAAAGGGGCCGAAGTCTATAGGGTATTTTTGGTGTGGCCCCAAATATAGTCGAATACTGGTTGGAGGCAGTTGAATGCATTATGGATGATCTGGATTGCACTGCTGAATAGAAATTGAAAGGGGCTGTGTCTCTGCTGAGAGATGAGTCATACCAGTGGTGGCTCACGGTGAGGAAAGGTACTCAAGCGGATCGTATCACCTAGGATTTCTTTGAAATGGCTTTCTAGGAGAAGTATGTTGGGACTAGCTATGTGGATGCTCGGAGGAAGGAATTTTGAATCTGGTTCAGGGTAATAAATCAGTAGTAGAATATGAGGCGAAGTCTTTGCGTCTGAGCCTGTATACTCGAGGAATAGTCTCGACCGATTATGAGCGTTGTGTATGGTTTGAAGATGGGTTGTGAGATGAATTAAGGGTATTGAGAGCTCCGCAGCGGGAAAGAGATTTTGCTGTATTGGTGGAAAAAGCTAAGATTGCTGAGGAGGTGAAACGTATTGAGCGTTAGAATCGTGACAAGGATAAGGGAAGGAATAAGAGGGATTTTAGGCCTTCTAGTTCTTCTGATAGATTTCAAAAGAGGTTTAGATTTAACGAGCTGGTCTAAATTGAAGCTCCGTTTGCTACTGGTAGATCGCAGCCTTGTGTAGTGTATCGGTTATTTCATCGGGGTAAATGTTAGAAGAAAGTTGGGGCTTGCTTCAGGTGTGGGTCAAGAGACCACAGAATCAAAGACTATATGCTAAAACTATGTCTGACGTCAGTTGTGAGACAGGGTTATGTTCAGCCAGAGAGAGGTGGTTAGCAGCCACTGAGAGGGCGTGGTCCAGCCAGAGGCAGAAATGGGTTTGCACGAGGTCGTGGAGCCCCAAGCAGAGGTGCTAGAAATACAGATGCAAGGCAGCCGAGTTTGGTTTATGCGGCTAGACATCGAGAGGATGGTGATGCACCGAATGTTATAACTGTTACATTTCTTATATTTGATGTGCCATTTACAGCTTTGATAGATATTGGATCTACCCATTCATATGTTGCATGTACTGTATCTGGGGCTCTTGGTATCGAATCTAAGATTGCTACTAGAGAAATGTTTGTGATTAGCCCTTTAGAACAATCTGTGGTAGTGAACAAGTTGTTTAGGAATGTGCCTCTAGAAGTTCAAGGAGTAGTATTTTTGGCAAATTTGATGGAACTTTTGTTCGATGAGTTTGACCTTATTCTAGGCATGGACTGGCTAGTTAATCACCATGCAAACTTGGATTGCGCTGCTAAGCGTATGGTATGAAGCACTCTAGAGGATGAGGGGGTAATGGTGATAGAGGAAAGAAAGGGTTATCTGTCTCATGTGATTTCGGCATTAAAGGCTGAGAAGTTGGTGCGTAAGGGGTGTGAGGCGTTTCTAGCTTTTGTCAGTACATCTGATGTTAAGGAATTGTCTATTGGGGATGTCAAAAATGTGAGGGAGTTCTCAGATGTTTTTCCTGAAGAGCTTCTGGGTTGTCTTCGAATCGCGAGGTCAAATTTGGCATTGAGCTATTATCGGGAACGACTCCGGTGTCCATTGCCCCTTATAAGATGGCACCGAAGGAGTTGGTAAAACTTAAAGCTCAGATCCAAGAGTTTTTGGATCATGGATTTATCCGGCCAAGTGTGTCTCTGTGGGAAGCATCGATTTTGTTCATAAGGAAGAGGGATGGGTCGATGCGTATGTGCATTGACTATCGTCAACTGAACAAGTTAACTATTAAGAACAAATACCCGCTACCAAGGATTGACGATTTATTCAATCAGCTACAGTTTTCTCAAAAATCGATTTAAGATCGGGGTACCATCAGCTAAAGGTCAAAGAGGAAAATATTCACAAGACTGCTTTTCAAACTCGTTATGGGCATTACCAGTTTTTGGTGATGCCATTCGGTTCGGATTAACAAATACACCCACCACTTTTATGGATATGATGAATTGGGTTTTACAACCCTATCTAGACCAGTTCATGGTGGTATTAATAGATGACATCTTGGTGTACTCAAAGACTGAGGAGAAGCATGATTCGCATCTTCAGGTTGTTTTGCAGATATGGAGAGAGAAGCATCTTTATGCCAAATTCAGTAAGTGTGAGTTTTGGTTGAAAGAGGTGACTTTTTTGGGGCATGTTGTGCCTGCTGAGGGGATTAGGGTTGACCCTTATAAAATTGAAGCTGTGTTGGACTGGAAGCCACCAAAGTCAGTGTCAGAGATCCAAAGTTTTCTGGGCTTGGCTGGGTACTACAGAAAGTTTGTTGAGGGGTTTTCATTGATTCTGCACCTTAACTAAGTTGGTCTTTAAATAGCAAGTAAGGCTAAAGAGTACCATTTGTATGGTCGATAAATAGCAAGATAGTTTTGAGAAGCTAAAGAAGATGGTGGCATATGCATCTTGAATATCCGGGTTAAGCACCGGCATGTTTATAGGCTAGGAGTGAGCTGACTGAGGTTGGGAAAGAATTTGTTGTCTATTATGATGCATCGCATGTGTATGGCGTCAATTGCAAGGGGTGAGGTCCCGAGTTCAAGTTTGGGATGTGTGCTAATGAAAGAAGGGATGGTGGTGGCATATGCATCTTTGAGGACCGAAAGTCCAAGGTTGCTTCTTGCCAAAAGGTTGCTTTTTCCTTTTGGTAGCCGAATGCCTCTCCTACTTTCTTTTCTTTTTCATTTATGTTAAACCGAAACCAGACTTTTGTCTTCTCTTCAACATTTAGCAGAATCTAGCTTCTCTTACTCTCCTTTTTCTGCTCATATTCTTCTTCTCTTGGGCAAAAACCCAAACACTTGTGTCTTAAATTGCCTTGTTTCTTTCTTCTTCTTCTCATTGTGCTAGTTGAAATTAGCATCTTCTTCCCACATTTTCTTTCTCCTTTTCTTGAAGATCGATGGCAAAACTCATCCTCCAAAACACCTTCCTCATTTCTTATTTTTTCAAAACCGAAAGTAACCCCTATTCATCTTTTACTTTGCTTTTCCCAAACCCTTTAGCTAACCATCATCCCTTCATAGAAATTTCCTTCTTCTATTTTTTTCCATCTTGGCGATTGTGAGGTGTGGTGTGGATCATTTTGGGTTTTGTTTTCAAGCGTTGGAAGGGTAAGTTCTTGGTAGAATGGCCATTTCTCTTTCTCTCTAGTCTATGTTGATTTGGGTTGGATAGGCCTATGTGGATTTTGGTTGGAGTTAATCATTTGTTTAAACATCTCATTATAGGGCTTTCGGGTTTCAAGCGATCGACAAAGCTTTTATCTGGATTCAATTATTTGGTAAGTGATGGTGAAATGGTGGCTCATGGTCTATCTGGTTAGTTTCGATTAAGTATAAGGTTTCAAAAGGATTTATTGTTCTCTTTTATGGTGTAGTCGATTAGTGGAGGAACCCTTTGTTGGTTTGAGACTTGGTTGGTAGCAGATTCAAGGCGGGTAAGAGATCGAAGATTAACCCCTTTTGTGTAAATGGTTATGACCGAATGGTATGATGATTAATCCTTTGTTAGCCGATTATAGGATCGGGGTTGTCGAGGTGATCAAGGGACTTAGACAGGTTCTTAGGATTTAACCTTCGCTATTTCGGTGTGTAAACCAACACACTTTCTTAATCGAGCAATGTGATAACTTTGTTGTGTAAATGAAACGAAGGTGGTTGACTATTTTGGTACCCATTGAGGTATGGATACGGTTCGTAAGTCCGTTTCATTATGAAATATGTGATGATATATGATATCATGATTATGGGTGTATATTCGTTGAGATGCCATAATAAGCATGTGAGCATGATAGCATGATTGCACAATTTTGCATTTAGTATGATGTGCTATTGGGTGATATGAGAGGAAGGGAGTATGATATCAGTGTCTTTGGGACACTATGTCTTTGGGACACGGAGGTTTGGCACCTCCAGGTGGTTTGGTACCACATATTTTGTGACTTTGGGTCACCAGAGGTTTGGCACCTCGTCTCGTCCAGTGGCTTAGTACCACGGTGGGTTGGCCCTACAGCTTGATTATCTGGGATTGGCGCTTGATGATTTGGTATCCTACGATGGGTTAGCCCCATCATCGGATTTGTATTGCGGTCACGGTGATTTAGTATCCTGCTGTGTCTTTGGGACACGAGGTTTGGCACCTCATTGCGACTCATCCACGTGGTTTGACACCACCGTGGGTTGGCCCCACTTATGAGATACGGGATCGTCGCTAGTGATTTGGTATCACGATGGGTTGGCCCCATCATTGGATTATTGTGACTTGGTCACCTGTAGTTTAGCACCACATTATAGATATCGTGACTTTGGGTCACGGTGGTTTAGCACCACCGGTGGTTTGGTACCACACGGGGTAGAAAAGGAGATATGGTTGGCGGGATCGGGTGCATTACTTGCATTATTTTGTTATGATGTGTGTTGGCATGATATCTGGGAGAGGATTTATACATGAGTCTTGCGACTCACTCTCTCCTTTGACTTTTTTTCGGTGACATTAGAGCGGATATGGGCCGGGATGGACTCGAGGTGCTCATGCCATGCTTAAATAGGGAGTTGCTCGGACTTTTATAGAATTTGGTACTTAAGCTTATTATTTTACTATTTGGTTTTATTTGGGTTTGTAAATGGCCTTTTAAAATTATGTTTTGTTATGTTTATGTTTAAAATAGATTTTTAATATGCCTTAACAAATTAATTGGGTTAAAATGCGCTAAAACTCGAAAAGACAACGCTTTCAAAACTGCAAAAGCGATATTTTAAACTATACCATCGGGTATCACACTAAGGTTTGGAATTAAGAGAACTCAAACGTTTTTTTTAACTTAAACTTGATTTTCTACTAAGTCAAAAATGTGATAGTAATAATGAGAGACAACTTAAACTTCTTAACGAGATAAACCTGTTTTACCTACCCATCTGAGTAAGTTTTAAAATTTACGGTTTTCAAATACATCATCGATTTCAATCAAACCTACTCAAGTTTTCTTCAAATACATAATTTAGCGAAGTATTTTCCTCAAACTTTTAAACTTAAACCTAAACCTCTCAAAACCCTTTTCCTGTGACATACAGATTAAATCGTGGTGTGTTGGCCAGGGTTTAAGGTGTTACAATTGTGGTATCGAGCTAAGTTCAAAGGCTGGTTTGTGGGCACTGAGGCCCAAAATGTTTTCAAAAGTCTATTTTAAGTGTTTTGTTTTAAAAGTATGGTGTGAAAGGCATGGCATTGAGTCTCAAGGCACCAATCCGCCCAGTAAGTACCCGTACTATTGTTTGTGATAATGATATTAATGAGATGTGATTGAATGGCAAGTGATAGTAAGACTACCTTAGAGGCCAGTATAGGACTCTGTGGACTCATGAAAATGAAACTTCTTTAATAAGCAATATTCATAAGACTTTGCTTTTAAATAGTGGAATAATTCTTGATGCATAAAATTCTTTAAATCGAATGAGATTTAGTCATGAGTACAGAGGTGGGCCGAAGTCGCGGTAGAATAACAGCTTACGAGCCCGTAGGTTACAGTGGAAGTCGGGAAGAGCGAGATCTGGGATTCCGCCACTGTTTGGAGGTGGTGAGTTTCGAGAACAGACTGGGATGACCCAGCAGTGTCACGAGAAGCGATCTTTGCGGTTCGGAAAGGGTAGTGGAGTAGGTAGGCGTAGGAGCTAGGAAATGCATGCTGGCGACTTGAGCAAATGAATTTGAATTCTTCGGGGTGTCTCGAGTGTTGCTCCTAACCTTCTTGAATATTGGTGGAAGCGGCAGGCGGATAATGGACGATCTAGATCATTGCTGAAGAAAAGTTAAAGGGATCGTATCACTTCTCGAGATGAGTCATACCGATGGTGGCTCACGGTTCGGAACGACGTTGCGTGAAGATCGACTTGGGACTATTTAAGAACGCTTATCGGAAGAAATGCGTGAGACTAACTACATAAATGAGCAACGGAAAGTATTTACGAGGTTAGTTCGAGAACAAATCGTAATGTCGGCGAGTTTGGCGAGTTTACGAGTCGTCGGTATGCCAAGGGTATGGTGGCTCTTGAACATGAGAGGTGCGTTCGTTTTAAGGATGACATGCGAGGCAATTAAGGTTGTTAATTGCGCTGACAAGAGCGTGAATTCTGCGATTACGGTTGAAAAGCGAAGGTAGCGAGGCATTAAAGAGTCGTGAGGCAAAGTATGGATGAGGCAAACACAAAAGAGTTTTGGATCTTACGGGTCATCGGGTGTCAGTGAAAAGGGCTAGACCGAGTGGGTCGAATCGGTCGGGTAGGTTTGTTGTTGCTAGGCAAGGACCGCCGCAGATGTAACCGTTGTGGAAAAGCTCATTGGGAGGATGTTGGGTGATGGTAGAGGCTATTTTGAGTGTGGCTCATTTGGACCACTGTGTGAGGGTCCGTGTCATAAGTTGGCCGGAATTGATCAGGAGAGTCAAGGCCGTACTCGATTATAGGAATAATGGACCACCACCATGAGAGGGCGAGGTAATGGCGAGGAGGTAATGGTTACGGTCGGGGCCGTGGTGCACCGGGCGAGGTGTAAATAGTTCGAGGCAGACGGTAGGGGTTGGTGTATCTTTGTGAGGCGCCAAGAGGAGGCGGCCTTGGGACGTCATTACCGTGCGTTTTTAATCTTTGGTTCTCCATTCTTGCTTTGATTGATGTGGGTTCAACACATTCATATGTTGCAAGTAGCATAGTGAAGACCATGGATTTAGACTACGAGATATCTTCTAGGCGGATGACCGTAATAAGCCCTTTAGGTCACTCTGTAGTTGTAAATAAAGCGTATAGAGGCGCACCTCTAGAACTCCAAGGGTAGTATTTGAGGCGATCTGATGGAGCTACCGTTTGGGGAGTTCAACTGATTCTTGGGATGGTGGTGGTTGAGTCTAAGGCGAAGTTGGATCTGTGACTAAGCGCATGGGTCTGGCTGAGCACGTGAGGGTGTGAGGTAGTTCGATTGGTAATAGGAGGAATTATCATCCAATGTAGTATCTGCTCTGGCCGAGAAGATGGTCAAAAGAACGTGAAGCATATGTGGTTCATGTGTATGCTTTGGAAGCTAAGAGTCTCTTTGTGGAGACAATTGGACGATTAGAGAATTTGTTGATGTGTTTCTGAGGAGCTTAGGGTTTGCCACCGGATCGGAGGTAGAGTTTAGGATAGATCATTGCGGAATGCGCCAAGATCCATTGCTCCGTCAGGATGGCACCTAAAGAGTTAGTGGAGCTTAAGGCTCAAATCCGAGTTGTTGGACCGAGGCTTTATTAGGCCAAGTGTTTACGCCTTGGGGAAGCCGGTACTCTTTGTCAAGAAGAAAGACGGTACTATACGGATGTGTATAGACTATGGCCAATAATAAGTGACGATCAAAAACAAGTATCCATTGCCTCGGATAGATGACTTGTTTGATTAAATTTGAAGAAGCGTCGGTTTTCTCGAAGATCGACTTAAGATGCAGGTATCACCAGTTAAAGGTGAAGGAGGCGGATATCAGTAAAACTGACATTTACGTACTCGGTATGGGCACTTTGAGTTCTTAGTTATGCCGTTTGGGTTGACTAACGCGCCGGCGGCCTTCATGGATCTGATGAATAGGGTGTTTCAGCGGTATTTGGATCAGTTCGTAGTGGTTTTTATCGACGACATCTTAGTATATTCAAGGACTGAGGAGGAACATGATGCGCATTTACGGGTGGTGTTGCAGATTTTGAGGGAGAAACAGCTTTATGCGAAGTTCAGTAAATGCGAGTTCTGGCTTAGGGAGGTGACGTTCTTGGGTCATGTAGTATCTGCTGAGGGGATTAGAGTGGATCCTCGGAAGATTGAGGCGGTTTTGGATTGGAAGCCGCCTAAGTCAGTAGCTGAGATTCGGAGTTTTCTGGGCTTGGCAGGGTACTACCGAAGATTTGTAGAGGGTTTCTCATTGATCGCAGCTCCGATGACTAAATTATTGAGAAAAGGGTTAGTTTATTTGGGTGAGAAGCGGCGGAGAGCTTCGACAAGTTGAAGAAGATTTTGACCAAGCTCGGTTCTAATTCAACTTTGAGGTCGGTAAGGAATTCACGATATCTGCGATGCATCACATACGGGTTTGGGTTGTGTGCTAATGCAGGGAAGGAAGGTTGTGGCTTACAGCGTCCAATCGAGGCCATATGAGGTGAATTATCCCACTCATGATCTGGAGCTAGCGGTTGTAGTTTTGCCTTGAAGATATGGAGACATTACTTGTATGGAGAGAGATCGATCATCTACACGGATCATAAGAGCTCAAGTACCTTCTTACTCAAAAGACTTAAATCTCGTGCAGCGAGATGGATTGAGTTGTTTGAAAGACTATGATTGCTCAATTGAGTATCATCCTGTAAGGCTAATGTGGTGGCGATGCATTAAGTCATAAAGTGGTTTCGATTTAAGAGCGTTGTTTGCCCACTTCGGTTTGTATGAAGATGGTAGCTTATTAGTGGAACTTCAAGTGAAACCTACTTGGGTTGGTCGATCGAAGAAAACAACTGTTGGATGAGGTTATTGAGTCTCGGAGGACACAAGTGCGGAAAGATGGTTTGGAGGATTCTGAGTTTGGACCTATGGAGTCTTATTATGTTTTTGGAAGAATTTGTATGCCAAAGGATCTCGAGTTAAGATGAAGATTCTTGGGATGCACATAGTAGCCCATATGCTATGAATCCGGTGGAGGTAAAAATGTATAGAGATATCGAGAATAGATTCTAGTGGTAAGATGGTTGAAAAAGTGAGGTTACCAACTTTGTAGGAAAGTGTCGACATGTCGCCAAGTGAAAGCGAGCATCGCCTTCCTTCTGGATTGCTTGACCAATGAAGATCCCACTTTGGAAGTGGGAGAGGATAACTATGGATTTTGTTAGTGGATTACCCCGATGCCTACTAAGAAGGATTCAATTTGGGTAATTGTGGATCGATTGACTAAGTCCACTCACTTTATTCCGGTGAGGTGGATTACTCACTATGCGAAGGTTGGCCAAATTATGTGTCGAGAGATAGTGAGGTTACATGGGGTGCCAAATGTCGATCATCTCGAGATAGGGATCCAAGATTCATGTCTCGGTTTTGGAAAGCGTTGCATCGGCTCTGGGTACACTGTTAGATTTCAAAGAGTATTTCATTCGCGATGACGAAGCGATCGAAAAGGTTATCTGAGATCTTGGAAGACATATTACGAGGTTGTGTATTGGACTTGAGGGTAGTTGGGAGGAGTATCTACCGTTATTGAGTTCGCCTATAACAACATTACCAAGCAAGCATCAAGATGGCACCATATGAGGCGTTATGCGGTAGGAAGTGTCGCTCACCTACTTGTTGGACGAGTTAAGTGAGCGTCGGTTGTTGGGACGAGTTAATTCTTTGAGGCGAAGACAAGGTTAAGTTGATTCGAGTTCGATTGAAGGAAGCTTGAATTGGCGAAGTCTATCTGCCGATCTTAAGCGGAGAGATATTGAATTTCTTGTGGGGATCAAGTTTTTGAAGGTCTCACCGTGGAAGAAAGTATTAAGGTTCGGAGGAAAGGCAAGCTAAATCCGAGGTTTATTGGGCGTATAAAGTCTTGAGGCGAGTGGGACGATTGCATATCATTTCGAGTTGCCAGCAGAGCTAAGTCAAATTCACGACGTGTTCCACGTTTGATGCTTGCGTTATCGCTCGATCCATCGCACGGGTGACGATGAAGAGATCGAGGTAAACCCAGATTTAACCATGGAGGAAGAGCACATGCATTTTAGATCGGGATGTGAAGGTTCTGCGTGGAAAGACTGTGCCTTTGGTTAAGGTTCTTTGGCGAAATCATGGCGTGGAAGAAGCTACTTGGGAACCCGAGGATATGATGAGGCGATAATACCCGCAACTCTTGACGACTGTAATTTTGAGTAGAAATTATTTTGAGGGGTAGAACTGTAATATCGAGTTAAGGGCTATTTTATTTTGGCATTGTTTGCATGTTAATGGCTTGTTATGTTGTTGTTTGTGTGGTCTCGAGGCTTAGTTGTAGGCTAGGAGTGAGCTTTGAGTAGGTGGGAAAATTTTAGTTTTAAGCCTTTGGGTGAGAGGAGTTGAAGGAGTTGGGGTTATATATATTATTTGTTGAGTTGTGGCATAACAAAGGAGTTGGTGGAGTGGCAAGCATGCGCCACTTGGAGCATGTGTATGGCGTCAATTGCAAGGGTGAGGCCACGAGTTCAAGCTGAAAATCCCCATTTGGCTCCCATTTTGACGGCATGGAGGGAGGAGTTGTAGGCGGTTCAAACTACGCCTTGGACTAAGTCTTCTCATTTGAATGGTGGGTGGAGAGCAAATTATGGAGGAAGACTTGGTCATAGTCATTTGAATTAGTGGCTTGGGAGTGATTGGGGGAGGTTGGCGATTTGAGGAGATTTTGGGGAGGTTGGCGGTTGGTAAGTGTTGTGAGAGAGTGGGAGTGTCTTGAATTTTGGTATTGGGTAGGTGTGCATTTTTGGTCATAGGGGAATAGCAAACCAAGTTCTTTCTTTTGCCAAAACAAGCTGATTTCTCTTTTAGTCAAAAGCTAGCCAAAAGAAAAACTTCAAGGTTAATTCTCCTCTCATTTCCTTAAACCAAAGTCCAAGGTTGCTTCTTGCCAAAAGGTTGCTTTTTCCTTTGGTGGCAGAATGCCTCTCCACTTTCTTTTCTTTTTCATTTGTGTTAAACCGAAACCAACTTTTGTCTTCTCTTCAACATTTAGCAGAATCTAGCTTCTCTTACTCTCCTTTTCTGCTCATATTCTTCTTCTCTTGGGCAAAAACCCAAACACTTGTGTGCCAAATTGCGCTTGTTTCTTTCTTCTTCTTCTCATTGTGCTAAGCGAAATTAGCATCTTCTTCCCACATTTTCTTTCTCCTTTTCTTGAAGATCGATGGCAAACTCATCCTCCAAAACACATTCCTCATTTCTTATTTTTTCAAAACCGAAAGTAACCCCTATTCATCTTTTACTTTGCTTTTCCCAAACCCTTTAGCCGAACCATCATCCCTTCATAGAAATTTCCTTCTTCTATTTTTCTTCCATCTTGGCGATTGTGAGGTGTGGTGTGGATCATTTTGGGTTTTGTTTTCAAGCGTTGGAAGGGTAAGTTCTTGGCGAATGGCCATTTCTCTTTCTCTCTAGTCTTTATGTTGATTTGGGTTGGATAGGCCTATGTGGATTTTGGTTGGAGTTAATCATTTGTTTAAACATCTCATTATAGGGCTTCCGAGTTCAAGCGATCGATAAAGCTTTTATCTGGATTCAATTGTTTGGTAAGTGATGGTGAAATGGTGGCTCATGGTCTATCTGGTTAGTTTCGATTAAGTATAAGGTTTCAAAAGGATTTATTGTTCTCTTTTATGGTGTAGTCGATTAGTGGAGGAACCACTTGTTGGTTGAGACTTGGTTGGTAACGATTCAAGAGGCGGAGTAAGAGATCAAGATTAACCCTTTTGTGTAAATGGTTATGACCGAATGGTATGATGATTAATCCTTTGTTGGCCGATTATAGGATCGGGGTTGTCGAGGTGATCAAGGGACTTAGGCCGGTTCTTAGGATTTAACCTTCGCTATTTCAGGTGTGTAAACCAACACACTTTCTTAACTGAGTAATGTGATAACCTGTTGTGTAAATGAAATAGTGTGGTTGACTATTTTGGTACCCATTGAGGTATGGATACGGATTCGGGTAAGTCCGTTTCATTATGAAATATGTGATGATATATGATATCATAATTATGGGTGTATATTCGTTGAGATGCCATAATAAGCATGTAAGCATGATAGCATGATTGCGATTTTGCATTTAGTATGATGTGCTATTGGGTGATATGAGAGGAGGGAGTATGATATCAGTGTCTTTGGGACCTTTGTGTCTTTGGGACACCGGAGGTTTAGCACCTCCGGTGGTTTGGTACCACATATTTTGTGACTTTGGGTCACGGAGGTTTGGCACCTCGGCGTCTCGTCAGTGGCTTAGTACCACGATGGGTTGGCCCCACAGATTGATTATCTGGATTGGCGCTTGATGATTTGGTATCACACGATGGGTTGGCCCCATCATCGGTTTGTATTGCGGTCACGGTGATTTAGTATCACATCTTGTATCTTTGGGACACGGAGGTTTGACACCTCATTGCGACTCGTCCACGTGGTTTGACACCACCGTGGGTTGGCCCCACTTATGAGATCTGGGATCGTCGCTAGTGATTTGGTATCACACGATGGGTTGGCCCCATCATTGGATTATTGTGACTTGGTCACGGTGGTTTGGCACCACATTATGGATATCGTGACTTTGGGTCACGGTGGTTTAGCACCACCGTGGTTTGGTACCACAGGGGTAGAAAAGGAGATATGGTTGGCTAGGATCGGGTGCATTACTTGCATTATTTTGTTATGATGTGTGTTGGCATGATATCTGGGAGAGGATTTATACACCGAGTCTTGCGACTCACTCTCTCCTTTGACTTTTTTCGGTGACACTTAGACGCGGATATGGAGTGGGATGGACTCGAGGTGCTCATGCCATGCTTAAATAAGGAGTTGCTTCGGACTTTTATAGAATTTGGTACTTAAGCTTATTATTTTACTATTTGGTTTTATTTGGGTATGTAAATGGCCTTTTAAAATTATGTTTTGTTATGTTTATGTTTAAAATAGATTTTAATATGTCTTAACAAATTAATTGGGTTAAAATCTTAAAACTCGAAAAGACAACGCTTTCAAAAGCTGCAAAAGCGATATTTTAAACTATACCATCGGGTATCACACTAAGGTTTGGAATTAAGAGAACTCAAGCGTTTTTTAACTTAAACTTGATTTTCTACTAAGTCAAAAATGTGATAGTAATAATGAGAGACAACTTAAACTTCTTAACGAGATAAACTGTTTTACACCTTACATCGGAGTAAGTTTTAAAATTTACGGGTTTTCAAATACATCATCGATTTCAATCAAACCTCTCAAGTTTTTCTTCAAATACACAATTTAGCGAAGTGTTTTCCTCAAACTTTTAAACTTAAACCTAAACCTCTCAAAACCCTTTTTCCTGTGACATACTAGATTCGATCGTGGTGTGTTGGTAGGGTTTAAGTGTTACAATTGTGGTATCGAGCTAAGTTCAAAGGCTCATTTGTGGGCTGAGGCCCAAAATGTTTTCAAAAGTCTGTTTTAAGTGTTTTGTTTTAAAAAGTATGGTGTGAAAGGCATGGCACCGAGTCTCCGGCACCAATCCGCCTAGGTAAGTACCCTGTACTATTGTTTGTGATAATGATATTGATGAGATGTGATTGAATGGCTAGTGATAGTAAGACTACCTTAGAGGCTGGCGATAGGACTCTGTGGACTCGCGAAAACGAAACTTCTTTAATAAGCAATATTCATAAGACTTTGCTTTTAAATAGTGGAATAATTCTTGATGCATAAAATTCTTTAAATCGACGAGATTTAGTCATGAGTGCAGAGGTGGGCGTGGTCGTGGGCGAGTCGCGATAGAATAGCAGTTTTGAGCCGTAGGTTACAGTCGAGGTCGAAGAACGAGATCTGGGTTCGCCACCAATTTGGAGGTGGTGAGTTTGAAGCAGATGGGGATGACGCAGATGTCACGAGCGATCTTGCAGTTCGGAAAGGGTAGCTGGAGTAGGTGGGCGTAGGAGCTAGGAAATCGTGCTGGCGACTTGAACAAATGGGGTTGAATTCTTTCGGGGTGTCTCGGTGTTGCTCCTAGCCTTCTTGAATATTAATTTGAAGCGGCAGGCGGATAATGGACGATCTAGACTGATCTTGAAGAAAAGTTAAAGGGATCGTATCACTTCTCGAGATGAGTCATACCGGTGGTGGCTCATGGTTGGAACAATGACTGCAGCAGAAGATCGACTTGGGACTATTTAGGGTGCTTATCGGAAGAAATGCGTCGAGCTAACTACATAAATGAGCAGCGGAAAGCATTTTTGAGGTTAGTTCGGGGAGCAAATCGTGTGTCGATCTGGCGAGTTTACGAAATGAAGTCGGTATGCGGGGTATGGTGGCTCTTGAACATGAGAGGTGCGTTCGTTTTGAGGATGGCTGCAAGGCGAATTAAGGTTGTTAATGCGCCCGTGAGGCGTGAATTCTTGATTCTGGTTGAAAAGGTGAAGGTAGCCGAGGGCATTAAAGAGTCTGTGAGGCAAGGTATGGATAGGAACCGAACACAAAAGGAGTTTTGGATCTTACGGGTCATCGGTGTCAATGAGAAAAGGGCTAGACCGAGTGGGCGAATCGGTCGGGTAGGTTTATTGTTGCTAGGCAAGGACCGCCGCATGATGTAACCGTTGTGGAAAAGCTCATTGGGGAGGATGTTGGGTGATGGTAGATCTTGTTTTGAGTGTGGCTCCTTTGGACCACCGTGTGAGGGACCTGTTCGCAAGTTGGCTAGAATTGATCGAGAGTCGGGCCGTACTCGATTATAGAATAATGGACCACCACCGCAGAGGGGCGAGGTAATGGCGAGGAGGTAATGGTTACGGTGGGCCGTGGAGCCTTGAAGGCGGAGGTGCGAGTAGTTCGAGGCAGACGGTAGGGGTTGGTGTATCTTCGAGGCGTCGAGAGGAGGCGGCGCTTCTGGGCGTCATTACGTGCGTTTTAATCTTTGGTTCTCCATTTATTGCTTTAATCTTTGGTGCGTCATTATCGGAAGGCATTTTATGAAGCTTTGGGTAAAAGATTAGACTTCAGCACAGCGTTTCATCCACAGACTGATGGTCAGTAGGAAAGGGTAATTCAGATTCTGGAAGATATGTTAAGGGGCTGTGTGATTAATTTCAGGGGTAGTTAGGGAGATTACTTACCGTTAGCGGAGTTTGCGTATAACAATAGCTATCAAGTGAGCATTCAGATGGCACCTTACGAGGTATTATATGGTCGTAGGTGTCGTACCACTACCTGTTGGATAGAATTGGGCGACCGACAGTTGTTGGGTCTGGAATTAATTTTAGAAATTGAGGAGAAGGTTAAGTTGATTCGGGATCGACTAAAAGAAGCTGCTGATAGACAAAAGCTATATGCGGATTTGAAGCATAGGGAGATAGAATTTTCAGTGAGGGATTATGTCTTCTTGAAGGTCTCACCTTGGATGAAGATTTTGAGATTCGGACGGAAGGGTAAGTTGAGCCCCAGATTCATTGGGCCTTACCGGATAGTAAAATGTGTGGACCGGTCGCATATCAGCTTGAGTTGCCCTCAAAATTGAATTGGATACATGATGTATTCCATGTTTCGATGCTGAGATGCTATCGCTCAGATCCTTCTCATATAATACCGGTGGAAGAAATTGAAGTTAGACCTGATCTGTCATTTGAAGAAGAGCCAATGCAAATTTTGGATCGGGATGTTAAAGTGTTGAGAAGGAAGTCCGTGTTACTAGTCAAAGTGTTGTGGTGTAATCAAAGTTTAGAGGGAGCCATGTGGGAGCCGTAGGAGGCAATTAGTCAGCAATACCCTCACCTCTTTTAATCAGGTAAATTTTGAGGCCGAAATTTCTTTAAGGGGGTAGAATTGTAACATCCCAAAAATTAGGGGTTGGTCATATCTGTGTAATTGCATGTTATGCTGGTTCTGTGTGTTGTTTAAGGGTGTTTAAGGGCCCTAGGAAGGCCAGGGGTCAAGTTTGAGCCCTGGTAAAATTTGGGTTTTTGGGCACTTTAGTGGGGGTGAGCTCGTGAAAGCAGGACTTAAGGTTAATTAAGTGTGTTGGTTATCACAAGATGAGCTAGTGGTGGAGTGGTGTTGGTGTCACTGGTGAGGCAAGGGAGGTGGGGTTCGAATCCCACATGTAGCATATGGGAGGTTTTTATTTTGTGCTCAGGGAAGAGAGGTAGCTGAGTGGAGACCAAACTCTGTAGGAGAGAGGGAAGACTTGGTCAAATTATTTGAATGGGTGTTGGAGAGTGAATGGGGGAGTAAATCGAGGAGAGAATCATGTGATTTGGAGAGTGGAGGTGTTTGGCCAAAATTGGGAAGTGCTTAGGGAGCACATTTGGTTTTTGTGTGTGTGTAGGTGCCGTTTAGCTCAATTTATCTTTTGGAGAGTAGTGTCGCGTTTCTGACCTTATCTTTTCGGGTCTTTTCTGCTATTGCCGAAACTCTCAGCTTATTGTTTTCATCTCTTTTCCTCATTTGGGGTCCTAGCCGGATTTGTAGAGAGTTAACCACTCGTGCATCTCCTTTCATTCATTCTTTCTTACTTCCCTCTCATCTTTTCTCTTATGTGCTCACCATTTGTTCTTTGCTACACTATAGCCGAAATCCCCATTCTTTTTCTTCCTCTTCAAACATCTACCTTCTTCATTTGCTCTCGTTAAGTGCCGATTATTTTCTACTCTATCATTCTTTTCTCTGGGTAGTGGCCGAATAAGTGAGTCCTCCATGCCATTTTTCTTTTCTCCCCACATTAGTTCTTTCTTCTTTGGTCGGATGCATCTTACCTTTCTTTCTTATTATTTTCCTTCTCTATTCAAAGCATAAGCCAAACCTATTCACCCCTAATATATTTCGTCTGTCGTTCTCTTTTTGCCCAAGTCAAAGCTAATCTCTTCTTCTTTTTCTTTCTAGTGGATTATCATTTTCGAAGGGTGTGAGGGTCCAACATCTGATTATTCAAGAACCTATTCTTGCCGATCTAAGGGTAAACAGTGTTAAGGGGATTGGGGGTTTTGCCCTATTGAGTGAATAGGGGTGGTTGGTAACTCCAATTGTTTTGTTATATCAATTATATTAGGAACTCGTTGGTGTTAGTCAAGGGAGAAAATCAAGCTGTGGTGGTGCATCGAAGAGAATCTCGTGGTGGTAAGTGAAGTTAGTAATTATTTTGGGCTCAAGATTTAGTTATGCTTTACCAGTGATGAGATTAAATGATAGCCAAATGTGTTCTTAGGTGCTTCGGAGGGTAACATGGTTCGGATTCCAAACAGGTGTGTAATTTCACACCCTTCCTAAATGATTGCTTGTGGTGTTTTGCGAATCGACCAAAATTCGAAAGGCCGGGAATCGACATCTGAACCCACTCGAGCGTGCGAGCGCTCATGGTGGTGAAACGAGATACGAAATGTGACTTTAAATCATTAAGGGTGTTACGAACACTCTCGCGACACTGAGGTTGAAACGGGCCTATTCGGGCCGAGATGGGCCAAAAGGACCCAATGGGCTATTCGACCCACATGGGTGGAATTGATGGAAAATTGTAAAAGGGTAAGTGTGATTGCGAAATCTGGAAATCTAAGATCGAAACATTTGGAATGGGCCAAAGAGCGTGTGGGCCTGTTTGGGCCTAAAATGGATTTTAGGCCCAATAGCTCCGTAGAGACCCCAAAAGGGGCTCGTGTCGCTCAAGGCGACAATAGGCCTTTGGAAAGGCCGTTAGTTGGTA
The DNA here is from genome assembly GCA_025506655.1 of Gossypium rotundifolium. NCBI lineage: Eukaryota > Viridiplantae > Streptophyta > Magnoliopsida > Malvales > Malvaceae > Gossypium > Gossypium rotundifolium. The sequence continues at coordinate 113,891,234 of CP106727.1, read as the reverse complement.
AAAATTACTAAAATACCCTCGGGGGGTAAATTACTGAAATACCCTTGGTGGGTAAATTACTGAAATACCCTTGGTGGGTAAATTATTGAAATACCCTCGGTGGGTAAATTACTAAGATACCCTCATTAGGAAAAATTACTGTTATACCCTGAGGGGCAAATTTGGCATGGTTGTGTATAAGTTGATTAACTGCCATGATGATACATTTTGCATACACTAAATTTATATGTCATGACATGTTGCATCGGGATGAGTTGTAATGATGGAGGAAGTGCTGTACTGGTGGCTATGCGACATTATACTGATTCTAGTGGCTCAGCCACATATACTGATACTGGCAGCTTTGCTGCGTTTATATTGGCATCTCAACTGCATTCTTGGAGTGTAGGGTTGGGTGGATTGACTTGGTCCCCACATGGAGTGTAGGGCTGGTACGGGTGGAGTGTAGCGGATGGACTATTAGGTTGGGTTGCATTTTCTATTTGAATTACCATGATTTTGGAGCCGTGGGCCCAAATTAATACTGTATGGGGCTTAGGCCCAGACTGAGACCATGACTGTGACTGAAATTGGGGTTACACACTGAGTTTTTGTAACTCACCCCACTTTTTTAACCTTGTAGGTAATCCCCAACGTTAGTGGATTTGGAGCTATGGAGGATTCTGTGGTGGCCATACTTCAGGATTTATTATCGCGAACTTAGTAAATTTCCGTTTTGCTTTACTTTAGTCTTATTTTTATTTTGGGGTTAATATTTTTGTAATAAGGCCGTTGGTTTATTTTCTTTAATTTTTCTTTAATAACTACTAAATTTATTTATACGTGGCTTACTTAAAATAACGATAATCATTTTCAAAATATCGCATCTTTGCAAATAACTGAACCTGATTTCTATTATAAACAGAGGTTTCACTAGTTATAACAAACAACGTTTTTACAACAACACCATGAAAGCGAAACTGATTTTCACACACAACAAAGCCAAAGACCTAAAATAAAAATATACTAAGTTTTTAACAAGAACACAACTTTTAAACAACCCAACCATATGACATGCTGGATCCAGTTATAACGTCTAGGCCGGGTTTGGGTTGTTACAAGATATATGGTAGAAATGGTTTGGTTATAATTGAATGAATTGAGTTATATCTTTGAGGGGTTAAGTTGAATTGATAATTGATGAATGAACATAATTAAACATACTTTTAGTGTAACATCTCTAACCCGTAACTGTCACCGGACTAGGGTTAAGTGGCATTACTAATCATTTCCGAACATTTCATATCATTTTTCAACGCAAAGTCAATCATCATTGAAACATATCAAAATATAAACATATAGTCCCTTAAAAAGGTCTACGAGACCTTAAACATGCTTTTGGATAGGGTCGAGACTAAACCGAACACATACGAAAATTTCTAAAAATTAAACATTTTTCTAAGTTACAGAGGTCACATGCCCATGTGGGTAGGCCGTGTGCCTCACACGGCCTCGGACACACCCATGCATCCAAGCCATGGCAAAACAGGGCATACATACTGACTTGTTCACATGGCCTAAGACACGCCATTGTGCCTCACCCGTGGTCGACACTGAATTACGCCACACGGCCAGTCACACGCCCGTGTGTCCAGCCCGTGGTCGAGTCTGACTTATTTTGAAATACAACCTCGAAGGACATGGTCGAGCCACCTCAACTGTGTGGGCAATTATAGGCCATTTGCAAGGCCAATTTTTCACCCACACTTAGTGTCACACCTACAAGCACAAACCAATCCAACTTCATACTTCAATTAGACTTCAAACACACCAAATCATATTCAATTTAAACTCATAACAACATCATTCAACTTCCTATACAAATCCACCAAAATATACCTATCCAAACTATTAGCTACACAACCAAAATCATGTAATCTATCAAACATTCATTCCTTATTAATCCTACCATAAAACATACCATTTTCCATCTTGCTAAATTCTTGTAATAATGATCACTCACATAGAGTATACACCTACACTTATAAGACATTCTTTTCACAAGCTCAAAACACATATCAACCATCATTCTACCAAGCCAAATCACATGGCAAGGTTTATACACTTCAAAACATGTTACATTAACTAGCATATACATGCCATATTCAAATAAACACATCTTTCAAAAGTACCAAAATAGATAGTCGATAGTGTGATTGAGTCATTGACGATCCCTGAATCCGAGCTAGCTTTACTCACACTGTAAAACAAAGAAACATATCACACAGTCAGCTTAAGAGCTTAGTAAGTTTGTAACATAATACATTCAATTTAATAAATCAAATACAATATACAAAGTGAATCCATCACATAGATCAACTCTCAAATATTCACACCATATCATCCATAGCTAAAATACTCACTCAACCATTCATAATTCCATTCACAATTTCATCAACCAAAAAGGTTCAATACATACCTTAGCCAACACATAGTTATTCACCATCCATGCTACTTTATGCTCGATATTACATTTCGATCATTCTTTGTTATTCGTTTGATTTAATCGCACACTTAGTGTCAATTTCGTAGCCGAAGCATAAATATCATCGCACACTTAGTGCTTGTACTTTAAACTAAACTTATCTCGGTATCACACACACAGTCCCAATCAACAAAGCCGAAGCTTCCATTACTTCGCACACACAGTACTATTTATCTCTGTCTCGATTCCAATTACTCACACTCAGTGCCACATTTCTCAATTCATATATATATAACATTTCTAATTCAATAACTATACATTAATTAATTTCACATCACATAGATATAATTTAACAACTTGTATTATATTCGAACTTACCTCGGACATAGAAATACCAAAACTAGTCGATCAATCAAGCACTTTGTCTTTGCCTTGATCTCGATTCGAATCTCTCCTTTCTTATTCTATACATATTCAAATTTAGCTCATTCAATCACCAATTCATTCAATTTAGTCCAAACAAACATATTTAGGGCATTTTACAAAATAGCCCTCACATTTCACATTTTGACACTTTAGTCCCTATTTCACAAAATCACAAAATACACAAAATTTCACTTCACCCATGCCTAGCTGAATTCTCCCTATGTCCATACAAGCCCACGCATTTCATTTATTTCACATTTTAGTCCTCCAATTTCTTATTTTCACAATTAAGCCCAAATTACTCAAAATAACCAAAAATCCAAAGACAAAACATGTTAATCCAACACATATATTTCATATTTCATCATCAAACATCACAAAGCTCATGAATTCATCAATGGAACATTTCAAATTCATCATAGATTCTCAAAATTTAAGCATGGTTTAGTAGAACACGAAGCAACGATTACAAAAATGTAGAAAATATCAAAAATCGAGCTCAAAACATACCTTGATTTTGAGCAACTATGGCCGAATGTTACAAAGCCCTATCTCTTTCTTTTTCTTCTTCAAATTTGGATAAGGAAGATGATCATGGCTTTTAATTCCCTTTTTGTTTTATTTATTATACCTTAATACACATTTTACCATTTTATCCCTTTTAATATCATTTATAATTCCATTAACTAAAGCACATTTTTGTCCATCCCATTTATCAATGGTCTAATATCAGTTTAAGGACCTTTCATTTAATAAGCCATGCCAAATAAGCACTTTAGCAATCAGCACACAGCTTTTTCATTTTATGTGATTAGGTCCTTTTTGCAAATTAATCACACAATCGATAAAATTTTCACACAGAACTTTCGCACATGCTCAATCACATATTATAAACACCAAAAATAAAAATAAAATATTTTTCCAACCTCGAATTTGTGGTCTCAAAATCACTGTTCCGACTAGGGTCAAAACCAGGCTGTTACATTTAGATTTTCAATTAAGGTAGTAAGCATTTATAATTTGGTTAGTGAATTGGATGTGATTTGGTGACAGTTGTGATTGAAGTAGAAATGTTATGATTTGAACTTGAATATTAGATGGTGAGTTAGTACTTATGTATATTGAATATTATAACTTATATAAATATAAGTATGCTATATTGTATTGGACGGTGTTAGAATATAAAATTTGATAATGAGATTTAACATGAGTTGCAATTGTGAAAGATCATGCATAGCAAGTTATGAAATTGGGATAAAATAATCGACTTGATTAGGAATATAGTATGCTAACATGTTATACTTTTGAACTAGTTTATGGAACTTATTTAAATGAACATAAGCGGTATAAATGATGTACTTAGTAGTATGTTTCGCATAGATATAATTATTGAGTGTTTTCATTAACTTATTTGTGTTGATATTGTCTTTGCAGAAGTACCATTAAGTTAATTAGTCAGCGTACAATTTGTTTTCCGTGCGTAGGTTAGGTTATTCAAGATCTTGAATTTTGGCTTCTAACATCTAAAGAAAATCCTAGACTCAGCAATGTTAGTGTATTTACGTTTTTGAATAGTTTTGCATGTACCTATCTAGTTGAGTCGCTCTTAGTATATCTTTATGTTTATATGAATTTGAGTATCAAACTAGTATTTACTGAATTTAGTTAATAGTGTTATTAAATGCTCATAAGTAATTTATTTGAATTGTGATATGTATTTGTATCTAAAATAATTGTAGTTGCTTCGATAATGAATGTGACATCCTTTAGCTCGGACCCAATGATTGGGTCGAAAATAAGGGTGTTACAATTAAAATCATGACAATTATACTGTAAAAGAATCTACGAGAAAAATATATTTAATATTTCTACATTCAACTGATTTACTGTGACCAAAAAAATTATTTTCATTTTCGAACTTCTTTTCATTTGAAAACCATAAATTCATTTCCTGGTCATTTTCATTTTGGAGAAAACCACATTCATTTCCAAATGTTTCCCATTTCTCCATTTTTACCATTTCTATCCATTTTGTTCATTCAACTAGTATTTATTTATGGTTTCAATGAGCTAGGAAAGGAACTAATTGGATATATGCGGTTAGGTCTCAAATGATTTATAGTTAAGTTCCAGCTTTTTGCCTGTTAACTATAAACTCATGTACTCATGAATTCATCCCACTAAAGTATCATGACTGAGCTCTCCCCAATGACATACCATTACTAAAGCAACTTGATCAATGCTCGTCCAATAACCTTGTCGTAAGTGTGTTACCCTCTAGGATATCCTTAATCTCTTTTGGATAAACCCATTCTCCAAAAATGATTTTATTTTATCTATAACATCCTTACCTCGTCTCCGTCATCGAATTTAGGTCACGGGATGGTAAGACAAGCAACAGGACTAGATCATGCAATAACATTTCTTTAACACCCCAAACCCGACCTAGACATTATGGCTGAATTTGGTGATATCACATTGAAGTGTTTTTCGAAAACATCATTTCATTGGGAAAACCCGTTCTATATTAAAACTAGTTTATGATCATAAAAGAAATTTAAGGGTATCTTGTTCATTGGAAACTCAAGTTGTTTTTAGCAGTTTGTCGATCATATTAGTTTGTTACTATATTTAAAACAATGTTTGATGCGGAAGCTTTTACAGTATTTTACGAAAACGTGGTGTTTTGAAAAGAATTCATCTTTCGAAAATTCGCGTCCTACTACTATCAATAAGATTTTAAATAATTAAAATCCAAAATTGAAAGTTAAAAATTTAAAGAGGCCTTATTACAAATACCCAAATTAAATTATTATAAATAAAAATCCAATATAGAAGCAGGTACGGTTGTGTGGCCACCTCCGAGTCCCTCGTAGCATCGATCAGCCTAAGAATGAGGATTACCTGTAAGATAAACAGAGGGGTGAGTTTACGAAAACTCAGTGTGTAACCCCATATAAGAAAAAACCAATCATGCAAGTGCAGTCTGGGCCTAAACCCAAATCAATAATAGTTTAGTTCAGTTGGGCCTTAGCCCATTACAAAACCAGTATCAGTGTGGCCTTAGCCCATTACAGTATTAGTATCAGTGTGGCCTTAGCCCATTACAGTATCAGTATCAGTGTGGGCCTTAGCCCATTTCAGTGACAGTAACAGTTCAAACATGCAATTAGAAATCCTACCCAACCAGCCTCTACACTCCACTCCGTCCAGCCCAACACTCCATGTGGGGATAAAATCACCCACCCATCCCTACACTCCAAAATTAGCACCGGTTGCGGCACTAAACAGTATTTGCAGCAGAGCTGCCAGTACAGTACACTTCCTCCAATCATAATAATCCCATCCCATGCTACATATCATACATGTATGTAACATATATATCGTGGCATGTTCATATAAAGTCATACATAACATAAAACATACCGTTATTTTATAACATAGGGCATAACAGTCATTTTACCACATAGGGGCATAACAATCATTTTTACCACATAGGAGCATAACAGTTATTTTTATATCAATTTGGGGGTCCAGGTATACTTACTGACCCATCAGTAGGTTCACAGTCGTCTCGGGCGACCCGTGCAACCTTAATAGTCAAACAGTGAAAATGGGCCCAAGGCCCATAGTGTCGGCCCTTATGGGCCCATACGCCCGTTTGGCCCACATAGCCTAGAATTGGTTTCAGTCATGCAAATCACATAGTTTGGCCCAATAATCTCCACACGTTCGTGTGGTTTGCCCGTGTGGGGCCTACGAGCCCGTTGGGCCCACACAACATATTTCGGCCCAACGTGGCCCAAAACGTCCTAAGACCACGGAATCGCTCATGATGGCCTCAATAGTCTAATACCCATGTTTTATGCATTTGGGTTACCACACGAGTGAGCACACGCTCGTGTAGTGTCAATGGTCATATCTTTCGGCTTTTGTCGATTTACATTTTGGGCAGTGTTTACACCCACTTTTTGGCATTTCACCAATATCGTTTATGGAGTGTTGTTACACACCTGTTTACGAAAATAGTGCACTCAGTCCTTGAACCCTCCAAATCTAAATTCAAAATATAAATGATAGATTAGTCGTAAGATCAACAAATTTAAAACTACTCTACTCGACCAATTTAATCGCTTCATTAACATCACTTACTTTGTTTGAACAACCGAGTCCCTACGCACTTCACTCATTGGAAAACGATGATCACTAACTCTCGGGTTATTACCTTCAATCCAGTTGAAACCCCTCATTAACACTTATCTACAAGAATAGTTTAATCCAAATCGAATACCAACTTACCGAAAGTACAGAATCGTAGATTAGAAATAGAGTTCTAAATCGGTAGAGAGTAAAGAAAAAGTCAGCACAGTGAGGGTAAAAATGGAGAGCAAATCGGCAAGAAGGGAGGAACACAGTCAATCAACAGAGGAAAGAAATAATCCGCTTGGGTACAAGATGATAAGAAGAATCGATTTAAGGGAGAAAGAGAAAAGAAGACGAGGTAGGGAAGAAGGTATATTCGGCCAACCACTGAAAAAGAAGAGAAGAGGAAAAAAAATGTTTGTTTTGAAAAAGGGCAACCCGAAAGGAACAATAGACTAGCCGAACACACACCTTACAAAGTTCAGCAAAAGATGAAAGAAGGAGAGGTGATAGGCTTGAGAGTAGAGAAAGCAATTGCAAAAGAGGGAAAAAGTGAAAGGAAGCACTAGAAGAATTTTGGCCAAAAGGGAAAGGGAGTTGCCGTCCAACTTGGGAAACAAATAAGAAGCATCCCTCTCTTAGCCGAATTCTTGAGTGCCAGAGTTCAATTTCGGCACAACACTTCCCCTCCTCACATTACCTTGATTTTCTCCTAAAACCCCTCCTCAAATCTCTCCACCTGATCACACCTCCCCTCAACCACTCGATTTGAATTCTTCCTAACCACTTCAGTGTTTCAATCAAACTCCAACTCCTCCCACAGGACAGCAGCAAAATAAATACTCCCTTGCCTCTACCAAGATTTGAACCTCAGTCCTCTGGCATAGGTAACATGCCACTTACCCCCAAACTAACAAGCTCCTTATGTTATACTTTACCCACAAATATTTAAAAGCCTACTAACTATAGGCAAGGGTTTATTCCCTAAAATAAAACTTTTTGCACAAGCCTAGGCTTGAACCTAGGACTTCTTAGACACTCCCAAACACACCCAAATCACTTAACCACTGAAGTAAACAAGTATTTGTTCTAAAAACATGCAAAGATAAATACTTAAATTTTTAAGGCGTTACAATTTCACAATTCAACTCAAATCAATCATTTACACAAAAAATAATTAATTAATCATGCTATTCATATAAATACAAGACTTAAATCGAGCTTACGAGGTCTTAAAAATATAACAAAAATGATCAGGGAAAAATTTGAAACAAAACAAAAAAGTATAGAAAAGTATAGAAAACATGGGTTACATGACAGTGTGGCTCTACAATATGCCCGGGTGCCCACCCATGTGGATGCACATGCTCTTGTAATAGGGTCACACGGCCATGTGACCAGGCTGTGTAACTATTTGAGTCCGTGTGAATTAAAATGGCTTCAAATTGTTACATGGCACACGACCGTGTCCCAAGCCTGTGTGAGACACACGGCCGTGTGACAAGCCGTATGGCAGCCTGAGTGACCTCAAAGATACCTTCAAATGCAAAGTAAACCATATACCAATAATTAAACCAACCTAAAACACATCTAAATAAGCCTAAATCATGCCAAAATATACTTATAATCTATATGTATACAAAAGCATCTCCATCAATGACAACTTTACCAATTACCTAAACAATTTATAGCTAATTCTACTAGTTCAACCATTTCATACCAAACTTTCCCGAATAACCTACTCATCCAGGCCAAATAAACCTATTAATATATCAAATACTTACTTTACATAGATTCAAACTTATCCATCAACTAGGACACACACCCGTGTGCTGGCCCGTGTGACGAATCGAATTCTCATAAATTTGATGCAGGGGACACACGGCCTATCAACACACGCATGGTGTAACATCCCTTACTTGTATCCTATGCCAAAACTGGATACGAGGCATTACCAAACTTAATTCACATGGTCATACAACTTTGGGCTATCAAATTCCATTCTAAACTAAAAATTTTCCACACACACCTCTAATATCTTTATAATAGGCCTACGAGGCCCTAAACAGGCTTCCGAAAGGTTTTGAGAATTAATCAAAAACTTTTACACACTTAGGAAAATTTTACTTGAACAGGGGCCACGTGCCCGTGTGGAGGGATTGACACACTGTGTGCCATCTCACACACCCGTGTTCGACACTAACTTGTATCACACGGCCTAGCACACGCCCATATGGCTAGCCCGTAGTCACCTCTGACTTAATCCACACGGCTGTTGCACGCTCGTGTACTTCAATCGTGTGGTGATTTAAATTCTAAATTCAAGGTGCAGACTTCACATGGCCTGGGCACACACCTATGTTCGTGGCCGTACCTTCTACACGGTTGAGACACACAACCGTGTCTCTACCCGTGTGCTTACTACAAAGGTTACTGACTTGGAAAAACTAACATGCAGGGGACACAAGACCTGGTCACGCACCCATAGGACTGATCGTGTGTTACACACGTCCTAGACACACACCCATGTGCCTACCCATGTGGACAAGAACAAGGCTATTTGCCAAGCTCTTTTCTCCACCCTAACTCATATAACATATTGGTCATCCATCCAAATCACTAAACAACTAAATTTTTGCAATACACCTCCATGAATAACTTCATCTTTTCATATATAAAAATGACTCATCAACTATGGCTATATACAAAAGAATTCATCTTTAAAGGGGCCAACACAGTCTTGGCCAAAATAACAAAACAAGTTATCTAGTCTAGCCCCTATACATGCCATACTTAAAACACTAAGTCTAGATATATCGAGAGAAGCTGATAGTATGGGAGACCTTCCAATTATCTTTGTATCCCGACCCTACTCTTTGACTCTATAAAATAAGGGAAAGGAAAAAGGGGAGTATGCTTTAAGCTTAGTAAGTTTACATGTAAACAAATAACATCATAGTATGTGCTAAACATTAAATAGAATTACATATTTAATAAGAAAAATCCATATTCATGATCATGCTTACTCATTTTCTCCCTTACCACATTCTAACCATATCACAAGCTTAATGCTCACATACATTAACATGCATCCTTGCACTTAACACCACAAAGTCACATGATACAACACATCATAATTTCTCAATAAACCATTCATAATACCAATTATTCAGTGGTTTCACACTTAGCCCACAATCAAACTTTAATAGGGTGGTATTGCACAGCCTACCAAAGAGGATAGTTACGGTGGTATCGCACATAGCCCACCAAATGATAAATAGATGATGGTATTACACACAGCCCATCGTAATTAAGTAATAAAGTGGTTTCGCACTTAGCCCACCATCAAGAGTTATTATAGTGGTATCGAACACAGCCCACTATTTATTACTACGGTTCTTATGTAACATCTCGATTTAGGGCCTAGTCAAAATTGCGGTATGAGACCACAAATCCAAGATATATGAGTTTTTGAGGTCTATGCCATGTTTGCATGTTAGTGTGAAAGTTTCATGAAGCAATTTTGTTAAATTACGGTTGAATTGTCCAAAAGAACTAAATTGCAAAAGTTGCAAAATGTGAGATTCTAGAAGCTATTTGTGTGAAATAGCTTTGGATTATCAATTAGAGGTCCTTGAATAGTAATTTTCCCAAATTCTAATTTTTGGACAAAATTTGGCATGAATGAGTTAAAATTTAAAATTTTAACCAAAGGGCATTTTGGTTATTTGTCAATTAAATGATTAAAATGGGAAAAAGATGATAGAATTTTCATTCATCTTCTTCCCCAAGGCTGCCAAAAATTGAGAGAAGCCATTGTTAGGGCTCTTCAACATTTCAAGTTAGCTAGTAAGTGTATTCTAGCTTCGTTTATGATATTCTTCGTATTTTTTAAGTCCTAGTAGCATGAGTAAGCTATTTTTAGCTACATGTTGAGCTAAGATGGACGTTAAAAAATGTATCCATGTATGAAATGCGTGTATTGTAATGTTTTATGGAAAAATATGAAAGCTTGATGTAGTAGAAACATCTTTTGCTAAGAGAATTCCATTAAAAATGCATGTAGGGACTTGTTTGTAAAAGTCTTGAGATTGGTCATACATGTGGGATTTAGTGAGAATTGATGATTTCTTTAGTTGAGTAAATGGTTCAGCTATGCATGAAAAACTAGAAAGTTGAATGAAAATCACTTTACGAGCCTTGGGCCAAAAGTGTATATGTGAGAAAGTTTAGGGGCAAAATAGTAATTTTGCTAAAGTATGAGATAATGGTCAATTTAGTCAATGTGTGTATTGAATGAGTTGATTTACCATTATGGATCAAGAAAGACGAAGTCTGGATCAAAATCGAGGCAAGAGAAGATGGTGGACTAAGTTGCACATCTTTATACTTTTTAAGTACTGAGGTAATTTTATGTGTAATCAATGCGTTATACTTATACATTCTTAATGCTAGCTAGTGTGTAGCATGAATGAGAATAAATGAGAATGATTGAGAACCTATATGGTTCAAGCGGAATGAACAAGTAAATATGTGGATGTGTAGTGATAATAATTGATGGTGGGCTAAATGCGATACCACCTTAATACTTAACAACTATGAGCCGTGTGTGATACCATAGTTAAGTATATTATTTAGTGGGCTATGTGTGAAACCACTATAATTACCTCTTGGTAAACTATGTGCGATACTACCTTATTACCTGATTGTGGTGGGCTGAGTGCAAAACCACCGAGTAATTTAGCTATGTGGATGTATTAGTGTGATAAAATGATGTGTTGTATTTTCAAGTAAATGTGGTATTAAGTGTAGGGTTGCATGTCAATGGTTGTGAGTATGTGACTCATGATGTTTTGGAAATGTGGTAAGGGATAGAAAGAGTAAGCATAATTGTGGATGTGAATTTATTTGGTAGTATAATGCTAATTGTTGATTAGTTTATACTTGAATGCTTAAATTGTTTATGTGTAAACTTACTAAGCTCAAGGCTTACTCCTTTTCCTTTCCTTTGTCTTGTAAAGAAAGAGAGTTGAATCGATATACATGGATTAAACGAAAGATTGCCCACACTATCAGCTCACTCCGGTACATTAGACTAAATGTTTTGTCTATAGCATGTATAGGGGCTAGACAAGTTAGTGAATTTTGTTGTAAATGGATAAGATGTGTTAACCTATAGTTGGATAACCTATTTTGTATAATGCCATAGTTTTTGGCTGCTTTATTAAATGAAAAGATGTAGTAATCCATGTGAGATTGTGTTTGAATTTGAATTGATTATTGATTTGTTGTCTGAGTATATGTTATAAAAACTTGAAGGCTGAGAAGAGCTTAGCACATAGCTTTGTTCTTGTCCATGTGGATGGACACACAGGCATGTGTTTAGGCCATGTGTGACACACGGCCAGCCTACGAGCATATGCTTTGGCCGAGTCTCTTTGACAGATTTGAGCAATATAGGCCACGGGCTAGCCACACGGACGTGTGTCTAGACTTTAGGTCATGTGGTGTAGTCAGTGTTCACCACGGGTGGTGAGCACGGGCATGTGCCCTAGCCGTGGGGCATTAGCAGAATGCTTGGGTTTTCATGCACGAGTTGAGGGCATGGGCGTGTGTGACCTTACACGGGCGTGTCTCACCTTACACGTGTGTAGTCCCTGTTTAGGTGGGAATTTTTTTAAAATTGCAGAAGTTTTTGATAGGGTATCGAGAGCCCTCGTGAGTTTGAGTGCGGCCTCGTAAGTCGAGAATAAGGTTGTTGAGGTAACTTAAGAGAGTAGTCACGATGAGCCTAATTAACGATCACGTGGTTTTAATATAGTAATGCCTTGGGCCCGATTTTGGCATGGATTATGAGTAAAGGTGTTATATTTAGTGGTATTAAAGCTATGGTTTAGTCATTTCTAGGGCTACCGTAGCGAGTGTAAGAGTCTAACTATATATGCCATAAGCGTATAATGATAGTGTGGTGGCTTTTGATGATTTTGAACTTGTTTTTATATAGAGTATGGATCCTGATCAATCGAATGCTGATGATGCAGCTAGTAATGCGTCGACTCCCGCGTATAGGACTGTGCCTGTGCAGAGTGAACTCGAGACTAGGGGTCAAGAAGATAAGGCTCGGGATGCCTTTCTCTAGATGATGAGTAACTGGTACTCGGAGTATGTTCGAGCAAACCCTAATGCTCAACCTCCTCCACCTCCTCCTATACTCTAGCCAGTTCTAGTGGCTCCTCAAGGTATAAAAGTAGTGAGAGTAACGAAGCCCCCGGTGGATAAGATTAGGAAACACAGGGCTTAGGAGTTTAGAGCTAAGGTAGATGATGACCCTGAGAGGGTAGAGTTTTGGTTGGAGAAATCGATGAGAGTATTCAATGAACTCTCATGTACACCTGAAGAGAACCTGAAGTGTGCCGTATCTTTGCTAAGAGATTTGGCATACCATTGGTGGAAGACGTTGACGTTGGTAGTCCCGAGAGAATGAGTGATGTGGGACTTCTTTCTGAAAGAGTTTCGAAAGAAGTATATAAGCCAGAGATTTACCAATCAAAAAAGGAAAGAATTTCTTGAGTTGAAGCAAGGAAGAATGTCAGTAGCAGAATATGAGCGCGAGTTTGTTAGGCTTAGCAAATATGCTAAAGAATGTGTGTCGACGGAGACCGTCTTATGTAAGAGGTTCGAAGATGGACTGAATAAGGATATCAAACTCCTGGTTGGTATTTTGGAACTGAAAGAGTTCGTAGTGTTGGTTGATAGGGCAAGTTAGGTCGAAGAATTGAGTAAGGAAAAGAGAAGGGCAGTGAATGAGGCCTGAGGTGCAAGAAAACGGTCGATGGGAAAATCATACCAACCTTAATCAAAAAGATCAAAGGAGGCGAATTCTCAGACCACTACATCAGTCGGATATTCACCTCGAGATCAAGGCAATACTCGTTCGGGTTCAAGAGTCCAATCCACCTCGATGGAAAGTGTGGGCAATCCGAAGAATAAATTAGAGTGTCCGAGTTGTGGTAGATATCACACTAGAGAGTGTTGGAGTAACAGTTGAAACTGTTATAAGTGTGGTTCCCCCGACCATTTTATCCGAAATTACCCCGAGAGGGATGACAAGGGAGAGAAGCAAGAGATAAGATCTAGCAATGTACCTATGAGGGGTAGGCCACCAAAGAACCCGGGAGGGGAACTAGTGGTAGAGGTGCATCACGAGATTCTGCTGTGAGACCGGTGGGTCGGGCACCTGCAAGGATGTATGCCATTCGCACTCGCGAAGAGGCATCCTCCCCAGATGTGATAACGTGTACTTTTTCTCTCTATGACACCTTTTTTATTGCTTTAATTGAACCAGGGTATACTCATACCTATATTTGCATGAGACTGACATCTAGTTTGAGTATGACCTTTCAGTCTACGGACATTGTGGTTAAGATGTCAAACCCGTTAGGTAAGCATGTGTTAGTGGACAAGGTGTGTAAGAATTGTCCTTTAATGTTTAAGAGTCATTGTTTTCCGGCAAACCTGATGTTGTTTTCATTTGATGAGTTTGATTTAATCCTTGGCATGGATTGGTTAACTACACATAGTGTCTTAGTTAATTATGGTAGTAAATTTATCAAGCTAAAATGTGAAGATGGAGATGTTATTCGGGTTGAATCAGGAGGATCAGATGTTCTACCAGTGATGATTTCTGCCTTAGTGGCCGAGAAATGCTTGAGAAAGTGTGTGAGTCCTACCTCACATTTGTATTGAATACTCAAGAGTTTGAGGTGAAGATTGAATTAGTGCCGGTGGTATATGAGTATCTAGATGTATTCCCAGAGGAGTTACTCGGATTACCTCTAGTGAGAGAGATCAAGTTTGGGATTGAGTTAATTCCGGGACGACACCTATTTCAATTGCTCCGTATAGGATGGCACCTGTAAAGTTGAAAGAACTGAAGGTTCAGTTGTAAGAATTGACGGATAAAGGTTTTGTGAGTCTGAGCTACTCACTGTAGGGTGCTCCGGTATTTTTTATGAAGAAGAAAGATGGGTCGATGAGATTATGCATAGACTACAGATAACTCAACAAGGTGACGGTGAAGAATAAGTATCCTTTACCAAGGATTGATGATCTTTTTGATCAACTGAAGGGAGCTTCAGTGTTCTCCAAGATAGATTTGAGGTCTGGTTATTACCAGTTGAGAGTGACGGAGCAAGATGTGTTAAAAATTGCATCTCGATCAAGGTATGGCCATTACGAGTTTCTGGTCATACCGTTTGGTTTAACGAATGCACCTGCTATTTTTACGGATCTAATGAACCGTGTCTTTAGACCGTATGTGGACAAGTTTATGGTTGTCTTCATTGACGACATATTGATCTATTCTCGGGATGAGAACGATCATGAAGAACATTTGAGAATTATCTTGCAAACTTTAAGAGATAAGCAGTTGTATTCTAAGTTTAGCAAGAGTGAGTTTTGGCTCCGAGAGGTCAGATTCTAGGACACATTGTGTCCGGTGATGGTATCTGAGTTGACCCGAGTAAGATTTTAGCTATTGTGGATTGAAAACAGTCGAGGAACGTATCAGAAATTAGAAGCTTTCTGGGTTTAGCGGGATATTACAGACGTTTTGTAAAGGGATTTTTTGTGATTGCTACCCCGATGATGAAACTGTTACATAAAGATGTAAAGTTTGATTGGTCTGAGAAATGTCAACAGAGTTTCAATAGGTTGAAAACATTGTTGACTAAGGCACCAGTTTTGGTTCAACCAGAGTCGGGAAAAGAGTTCGTGGTTTACAGTGAAGCATTGTTTAATGGTCTCGATTGCATGTTAATGCAAGAGGGTAAGGTAGTCACATACGCCTCGAGATAGTTAAAAAAGCACAAGAAGAATTATTCAACTCACAATTTGGAGTTAGTTGCGATTGTTTTCGCTTTAAAGATTTGGCGACATTACTTGTATGGGGAAAAGTTTCAAATCTTTATGGATCACAAAATTTTTAAGTATTTGATGGATCAGAAGGATCTGAATTTGTGACAAAGGCGGTGGATTGAGTTGTTGAAAGACTATGAGTTAGTCATTGATTACCACCTGGGAAAAGCAAATGTGGTTGCGGATGCCCTGAGTAGGAAATCATTGTATGCTCTAAGAGTTATGAGCACGAGTTTAGCATTGTCTAATGATGGGACTATATTGGCTGAGTTGAGAGTTAGGCCACTATTTGTTCAACAGATAATTGAGGCTCAGAGAAATGACAGTGAGATGCAAGCTAAGAGACCTAAGTGCGGATCAGAAAGTGATTTTGATTTTCGAGTGGACTCGAACAGTTGTTTGATGTATCATGATAGAATCTGTGTACCCAAAGATGATGAGTTAATTTGAAAAGTCTTGCATAAGGTGTATAGTGGTTATTGGTCAGTACACCCGGGCAGTACAAAAATGTACAATGATTTGAGAAAGTTTATTGGTGGCCGGGTATAAAAAGAGACATTTCAAAGTTTATGGCAAAATGCCTGATTTGTCAATAGGTAAAAGTTGAGCATCAAGTGCCTTCTGGGTTGCTTCAGCCAGTGATGGTTCTCGAATGGAAATGGGATCGTGTTAACATGGATTTTGTGATGGGGTTGCCGAAGTCAGCTCACTTTATTCTAGTACATGTTGATTATTCACTAGATAGATGCTGTGTGGGTTACTATGGATAGATTGACGAAGTCGGCTTACTTTATTCTAGTACGTGTTGATTATTCACTGGATAAGTTAGCTGAATTGTATGTTGCAAAAATAGTGAGATTATATGGTGTGCCTGTGCCTATAATATCTGATAGAGATCCGAGGCTTACTTCGAGGTTCTAGAAGAAGTTGCAAGAAGCCATGGGTACGAGGTTAAATTTTAGTACTGCGTTCCATCTGCAAATTGATGGTCAGTTTGAAAGAGTGACTCAAGTTCTTGAAGATATGCTTCGATGCTGTGTGTTGGAATTCGAAGGTAGTTGGGAGAAATATCTACCTTTGGTTGAATTTACTTACAACAACAGTTATCAATCGAGTATACGGATGGCTCCGTATGAGGCCTTGTATGGATGTAAGTGTTAGACTCCTTTGTATTGGACTGAGCTTGGTGAGAAGTGAATCTACGGGGTCGATTTAGTGAAAGAAACTGAAGAGAAAGTGAAAGTGGTAGTGATCTGTAATGGTTTAAAAGCTGCTTCAGACCGATAGAAGTCGTATGCGGATTTGAAAAGAAAAGAAATTGAGTTTGATGTGGGTGACAAAGTGTTTTTGAAAGTATCTCCATGGAAGAAGATCATGAGATTTGGACGAAAGGGGAAATTGAGTCCAAGATTCATAGGGCCGTATAAAATTACCGATAGAATTGGACCAGTGGCTTACTGTTTGGCCTTGCTGGTGAAATTAGAAAAGATTCATAATGTGTTCCATGTGTCGATGTTGCGACGGTATCGCTCCGATCCTTTGCATGTGATTCCTTCAACGAAAATTAAGATAAGACTGAATATGTCTTATGAAGAGGAGCCGATTAAGATCTTGGCTCGAGGAGTGAAACAATTGAGAAATAAGAACATAGCCCTAGTGAAAGTGTTGTGGCAAAAACACAGGGTGGAAGAGGCTACGTAGGAAACGAAAGAAGCTATGAGAGAGCAACATCCAAACCTCTTTATTGGTAAGATTTTTGGGGGTGTAAATTTCTAAAGGGGAAGAGTTGTAACACCTTGATTTAGGGTCTAGTCAGAATAGTGGTGCGAGACCACAAATCTGAGATATATTTATGAGTTTTTGAGGTCTATGCCATGTTTGCATGTTAGTGTGAAAGTTTCTTGAAGCAATTTTGTTAAATTGCGATTGAATTGTCCAAAAGGACTAAATTGCAAAAGTTGCTAGAAGCTATTTGTGTGAAATAACTTTGGATTATCAATTAGAGGTCCTTAAATAGTAATTTTCCCAAATTCTAATTTTTGGACAAAATTTGGCATGAATGGGTTAAAATTTGAAATTTTGACAAAAGGGCATTTTGGTCATTTGTCAATTAAATGACTAAAATAGGAAAAAGATGATAGAATTTCCACTCATCTTCTTCCCCAAGGCTACCGAAAATTGTGAGAAGCCATTGTTAGGGCTCTTCAACTTTTCAAGTCAGCTAGTAATTATATTCAAGCTCTGTTTTTGATATTCTTCGTATTTTTAAGTCCTAGTAGCATGAGTAAGCTATTTTTAGCTATATGTTAAGCTAAGATGGATGTTAAAAAATGTACCCATGTATGAATGCATATATATTGATGTTTTATGGAAGAATATGAAAGCTTGATGTAGTAGAAACATCTTTTGCTAAGAGAATTCCATTAAAAATGCATGTAGGGACTTGTTTATAAAATTCTTGAGATTGGTCATACATGTGGGATTTAGTGAGAATTGATGATTTCTTTAGTTGAGTAAACGGTTTGGCTATGCATGAAAAACTAGAAAGTTGAATGAAAATCACTTTACGAGCCTTGGGCCAAAAGTGTAAATATGAGAAAGTTTAAGGGCAAAATGGTAATTTTGCTAAAGTATGAGATAATGGTCAATTTAGTCAATGTGTGTATTGAATGAGTTGATTTATCATTATAGATCAAGAAAGACGAAGCCCGGATCGAAATCGAGGCAAGAGTAAGGTGGTGGACTAAATTGCACATCTTTATACTTTTTGAGTACCGAGGTAAGTTTATACGTAATCAATGCGTTATACTTATACGTTCTTAATGCTAGCTAGTGTGTAGCATGAATGAGAATAAATGAGAATGATTGAGAACCTATGTGGTTCAAGCGGAATGATTAAGTGGATATGTGGATGTGTAGTGATAATAATTGATGGTGGGCTAAGTGCGATACCACCTTAATACTTAACAACTATGAGCTGTGTGCGATACCATAGTTAAGTATATTATTTAGTGGGCTATGTGCGAAACCACTATGATTAACTCTTGGTAGGCTATGTGCGATACTACCTTATTACCTGATTGTGGTGGTCTGAGTGCAAAACAACCGAGTATTTTAGCTATGTAGATGTATTAGTGTGATGAAATGATGTGTTGTATTTTCGAGTAAATGTGGTATTAATTGCAGGGGTACATGTCAATGGTTGTGAGTATGTGACTCATGATGTTTTGGAAATGTGGTAAGGGATAGAAAGAGTAAGCATAATTGTGGATGTGAATTTATTTGGTAGTATAATTCTAATTGTTGATTAGTTTATACTTGAATGCTTAAATTGTTTATGTGTAAACTTACTAAGCTCAAGGCTTACTCCTTTTCATTTCCCTTGTCTTGTAGAGAAATAAAGTTGAATCGAGATACGTGGATTAATCGGAAGATCGCCCACACTATCAGCTCACTCTAGTACATTAGACTAAATGTTTTGTATATGGCATGTATAGGGGCTAGACAGTGAATTTTGTTGTAAATGGCTAAGATATGTTAACCTATAGATGGATAACCTATTTTGTATAATGCCATAGTTTTTGGCTACTTTATTATATGAAAAGATGTAGTTATCCATGTGAGATTGTGTTTGAATTTGAATTGATTATTAATGTGTTGTCTGAGTATATGTTATAAGAACTTGAGGGGTGAGAAGAGCTTAGCACATAGCTTTGTTCTTGTCCATGTGGATGGACACACGGACATGTGTTTAGGCTATGTGTGACATATGGCCAGCCCATGGGCATGTGCCTTGGCTGTGTCTCTTTGACAGATTCGAGCAATATAGGCTACGGGGTAGCCACACGGGTGTGTGTCTAAACTTCAGGCCGTGTGGTGTAGTCAGTGTTTTCCACAGTGGTGAGCACGGGCGTGTGCCCTAGCCGTGGGGCATTGGAAGAATGCTTGGGTTTTCACGCACGAGTTGAGGGCATGGGCGTGTGTGACCTTAAACGGGCGTGTCTCACCTTACATGGGCGTGTAGTCCCTGTTTAGGTGGGAATTTTTTTAAAATCGCAGAAGTTTCCGATAGGGTCTCGAGAGCCCTCGTGAGTTTAAGTGAGGCCTCGTAAGTCGAGAATGAGGTTGTTGAGGTGACTAAAGAGAGTAGTCACGATGAGCCTAATTGGCGATCACGTGGCTTTAATATAGTAGCGTCTCAGGCCCGGTTCCGGCATGGATTACGGGTACGGGGTGTTACATGTTATATCACATTTACGTATCTATATCGTCATTCATACGAAAATTATTCAATAACTACCAAATTCAATCCACTTAAATCATACATGTTCTCAATCATACAACGCACCAATTAATAACTACATGTGTACATAAAATGCATCGTTTACACATAAACTTGCCTCGGTGCTAACGCGTTAACTACCGGTTTAATCCGGAACCTTGCCTTTTCCCCAGTCAAGGTTAATTCCACGCTCTTCTTGTTCTATAACAATAAAATTCACTCATTTAGGACATTTATGATCATAATGCATCAAAATCTATAATTAGGCAAAAATGACCATTTTGCCCTTACCTTTTGGTAAAATTACGATTTTTCCCCTAGGCTCGTAAATCATTTTTCAACACATTTTCTCATTAGACAAACCCAGCTGAACATTTATTTCCCTTACAACTACTCACGATTCCAACTATTTCATGTATTTATGACACAAATTCAGTCTTTGCATTCAAGTCCTAATTAAGTGTTTTCATGCTAATACCTTTCACAAAAGTTGTTTCTCATCTCCTGACATCATTTTCTTCCCTAAAAACTCAGCTAGCAACATAAAAACTCTCATGAAAAGTCCTTAGACTTTCAACCATATCGCAAATTTGTCCCCTCATTAGCTAGCTTAAGCTTTGAGGACTCCAAAAGTGCAAAAATTATCAAATAACACTATCAAAATCACTTACATGTAAGGAGATAACTTGGCTGAAATTTTAAAGCATTCAAAACCCTTCTAAGCTTGAAATTTTAGGTGGAGATGAAGAGTGAATAATCAAAGATGATAGCTTTCCTTTTTGCCATATTTTATTCATCTTTTCTCAACTAAGTTCACCCAATTTTGACTACAATTAATGCTTTTGTCCCCTTTGTTATCTATGGCCGGCCAACACATTCTCTAGGGCCTAATTGCACTTTAAGGACCTCCAATTTAGTAATCTATGGCTATTGGACACCTCTACCTTAAAAAATAGAACTTTTTCACTTTATGTGATTTAGTCTTTTTTCACAATTAAGCATGCTATCGCTCAAATTAAAGCACCAAAATTTTCACATAGCCATATATTAATACCATAACACATAAAATAACATCAAAATAATTTTCCTTAACCTTGATTTAGTGGTCTCGAAACCACTGTTCTAACTAGCCCTAAAATTGGGCTGTTATGACTCTTCCCCCTTTAGAGATTTTCGCCCTCGAAAATCTTACCGGTAAAATTTTGGGATATTGTTCTTTCATGACTTCTTCCGGTTCCCACGTAGCCTGTTCCACATCATGTTTTTGCCATAACACTTTCACTAGTGCTATACTCTTATTCCTCAACTGTTTCACCTTTTGAGCCATAATCTTAGCCGGCTCCTCTTCGTATGTCATGTCCAATCGTATCTCAATTTTTGTTAGAGGAATCACATGCGAAGGATCAGAGCGATAACGTCTTAACATCGATACATGGAACACATTGTGTATTTTCTCTAACTCTACCGCCAAAGCCAATCGGTATGCCACTGGTAGAATCCTTTCGGTAATCTCATACGGCCCTATGAATCGTGGACTCAATGTTCCCTTTCTACCAAATCTCAATATTTTATTCCACGGGGATAATTTAAAAAATATCTTATTGCCCACTTAAAATTTGATTTCTTTTCTTTTAAATCTGCGTATGACTTTTGTCGGTCTGAAGCAGCTTTCAGACTATCTCGTATCACTTTCACTTTCTCCTCGGTCCCTTTAACTAGATCGACCTCATGAATTTTTTTCTCACTAAGTTCAGTCCAATACAAGGGAGTTCGACACTAACGACCATACAAGGCTTCGTACGGTGCCATCTGTATACTCAACTGATAACTGTTATTGTAAGCAAACTCAACCAAAGGTAGATATCTTTCCCAGCTACCTCCAAACTCTAACACACAACATCAGAGCATATCCTCAAGGACTTGAATCACTCTTTCAAATTGGCCATCGGTTTGAGGATAGAATGCGGTACTAAAATTCAACCTTGTACCTAAGGCTTCCTGAAACTTCTTCTGTAACACCCCAAACCCGGCCCAAAACACTACGGCTGGATTCGAAATGTTATTGGGAAAGGAGTTGAAAATGGTTTGGATTCAAAGGTGGAAAAAATGAGTTTTAAGTTCTGAAACAAGAACTACGTTTAAAGAGGGTTTCTCGTTTAAACTTAGCAATTTGGCGATGCATAAAAACTCACGACTATATAGGGTTCAAATTGTTTCTCATGCTTGAGTTTCCAAAAAAAAAAAAAAACCGTTTGTTTATAAGTGGTCCAAAATTTTAAACAAAACTTTCATTTGTTACCTTTAGGTTAGTGATATCTTTGTACCATCTTTTAATTAATCAACGGATAAAAGGACTAACTTAAACCATAATAATAATCCCAAAACATTTAAAGCGGCCTTATTACAATAAAAATATCCCAGAAGATAAGGCAAAGTTTAAAACGTAAATAGAACTAAGAAAAACAGCTTCTGCATGGCCACCTCGAATCCTCTCCAAATTTCCAAAGTATCATGTATTACCCGCATTGTTTGAAAAGCAGGGGTGAGTCGTTTGACTCGAGGTGTAATTAATTCACATATTTCCACAAATGGGCTTAGCCCCAAAACCACATCAAATCCATATACCACATATTATCACGCATAATGTGAACCTAACCCAACCTAATATCCAACTGCTACACACCACCCGTATATCCAACCACCACACACCAGGGGATTACTAAATCGACCCTCCATCCGCTACACACCTCTTTGGCAGTCATACTGCTCAAAGTCTACTTATTGGTCTAGCCACATATCCACGTGATTAAAATCACAATATCCATGATGAGACTCTAGGTCGTCATCAATCTACGATGTGGCGTGAAGCCATCATTAATCCACGTATATATAAATATATATATACACACTTCCCTTTTACAATATATACTAAACCCCATGCACATGCAGCATAATATGATGAAATGGTAACATAACATATGAACATACCCGATATGCATATACGACATGCTTACTTAGATCCAAAATTACTAACCACATCCACAACATAGGTAGTATACTAACTTGGTTACCGGATTACCCAACATGAGTAACAACAATACCACCACAGCCACTAATTCAGCTACCACACATATCACATACATTTAATTAATTTTAAACAAGGAAAGTAAAGAAATAGTGTGCTAATTACACACCTGATAACCCGTAATACCACGCTCTCAACGTCGATGCTATCACTAATCGACACTACCACGATTTGCCTATGATCCTATTCCGAAGCTGGCCCATACCCCAGTGGCCAATCCCGAACTGCTGAAACTGACCGTTTCTTAAACTTAGGGGTAGGGAATACTTGTCCAACCCTTTTCTCTCCTTGGCTGGTACTCGCATCCATCGAATAATAACTTAATCAGAAGACTCGATTAAACATTAAATCAGATCTTAAACGAGACTAAATAATCATGTTAATTGAATAACCTTACCAAAGTCGACTCAAATCCCAAAGATTCTCACTTGATCTTGAAAGTTGTCGAAATTCCTACATAAGCCAATATCAGATTCGGCCTAACATTAATAGACAAAAGAAATGGCCTTCTGCTGAACGTTACCTTCTTACCTTAATTGATCAGATCCTTGAGATCCTTAACCTCCTTAACGCTAGCTTATACAGAGGAACCAAAATCCCTCCACAATATTAGAAATTGATTGGAACAGATTTGACAGAAGATGAACGACAACATCTCTTCCCCTTAGGGATTATCAACGAAATGATCACCACACGAAATGAAGGTTCGGCTTGGGAAGGTTTGGCCACAAAATGATTCTTGAAACGAAATAAACCAAATAGGATAAGAATAAGAGAAAGGAATAATAGGGATGCTAGAAGGTTCGACTACGATTCACAAAGGTGAGGTATATTTGGCCATAGGAGAAAAGAGGTTATTCGGCTTTTGATAAAAAAGAAAGGAGAAAGAATGGGAGATTTGGTTCGGCTTTTGAAATAGAGATGAAGGTTGAAGGCTTTCAAAGTGAAAAATAAAGAAGAAGAGAGAATTGAGGCTTAGGAAGTTTCGGCTATGGTGAGGGTGGAGGGTGTATTTCGGCTTTTGGAGAGTGAAGACTCAAAGCTGACAAAATGAGGAAGAAAAGGAGGAGAAGAGAGAGTTGTGGTTTGGCCCTTTGAAAGGAAATAAAGAAAAGAGAAAACGAGTCAAAATGTACCAAATAGTCTTCTAGATTTCGGCTAAGAGACAAAAGAGAAAAAGACTTGAAAATGCCAAATGATTTTCGGCACAAAACTAGAGAAGAGAAAAAGAGATTTCCCAAAAGATGAACACTCACCCTCCTAGCACAAATTCGGCACCTACTCTCCCCTTACATGACCGAAAATGCCACCCTCTAGAGTCCCAAATTCGGCCAACACTCCTCCCTTCACCAAATCCCCCTTTTTCCTCCTCATTTTCCTCCACTCCACTCATTCAAACACATTTGAATGATTCAAACTCTTATTTCCCTTCATAGCCACTCATTTGAATTGTTGACCCATTCAAACTTCCCTCTTCCAAGTGCCATAGCCGAATCCAACTCTCCACTCCCCTTGACACAAAAACAAACCCCAAAATGCTCCTCATGCTGCTCGAACCTCCTCCTCCTTGGAACTTCTTTGATGCAAACTCTCCCCTTGCTCCCATGCGTTACCTTGCCACTCCACCACTTTCTTTCTTGTGTCATAACCTCCTCATTAATTCCCTTAAGGCCTAGCTCCACTAGCTCTCCCCTAAAGGCTTAAAAACAAAAAAAATTTACTAAGGCTCCTACCTAACCCTAAGGTTTCCCGAAGCCTCCAAACACACTCTAACAACATCCAAAGCATACTAGCACATAGAAATAAATTAAAATGCGAGACCCCTAAATCCCAGATGTTACAGTTCTACCCCCTTAAAGAAATTTCGACCTCGAAATTACCTGGTCAAAATAGGTGAGGGTATTGCTGTCTCATCGCCTCCTCCGGCTCCCACGATGCTTCTTTCCAACCATGGTTCCGCCATAACACCTTGACTAGAGGAACTGAATTCTTCCACAGTACCTTCACATCTCACTCCAAAATCTGAATTGGCTCTTCTTCATAGGATAAGTCTGGCCTCAACTCAACTTCCTCCACTGGCACTATGTGAGACGGATCTGATCGGTATCGTCGTAACATCAAGACGTGGAATACATCATGCATCTGCTTCAATTCTAATGGCAACTCTAGCTGATACGCCACTAGTCCAACTCGCTTCAAAACCCAATAAGGTCCTATAAACCTGGGACTCAGCTTACCCTTATGTCCAAATCTCATCACCTTCTTCCAAGGCAAAACTTTCAGGAATACCCGATCACCCACTACAAATTCTATCTCTTTCCACTTAAGATCCACGTATGAATTCTATCTGTTGGATGCCTCCTTCAATCGAGCTCGAATTACCCTAACTTTCTCTTCTGACTCTGCCACTATCTCGGACCCAACACATGACATTTGCCTAACTCTGTCCAACAGGTAGGAGTGCAACACTTCCGCCCATACAATGCTTCATACGGCGCCATCCGAATACTAGCTTGATAATTGTTGTTGTACGCGAACTCTGCTAAGGGCAAGAATTCTTCCTAACTACCTCTGAAGTCGATAACACATCCTCACAAAATATCTTCCAACACCTGAATTACCCTTTCAGACTGGCCATCCATCTACGGATGAAATGCCGTGCTAAAGTCCAACTTGGTGCCCAATGCCTGATGCAATGCCCTCTAGAATCTCAATGTAAATATAGGATCCCTATTCGATATGATCGATACTGGCACCCCATGTAGTCTCACAATTTCAGCCACATACAACTTTGCCAACTTCTGTAAAGAGTAATCCATACGAATAGGTATGAAATGAATGGTTTTTGTCAATCGATCCATGATCACCCATACCGAGTCCTTCTTAGTAGGCGTAAGAAGAAGCCCACTAATGAAGTCCATCGTGATTCTCTCCCACTTTCACTGCAGAATTTTCACTCGTTGCAGCAGTCCCAAAGGCACTTGATGTTCAGCTTTGACTTGTTGGCACGTCAAGCACTTCCCCACAAATTCTGTAACTTCTTGCTTCAAACCAGGCCACCAAAACTGATTTCGAAGATCCCTATACAACTTACTCCCTCCAGGATGCATAGCATAAGGGCTACTATGCGATTCCCGAAGAATCTTCTGCCTCAATTCCACGTCTTTTGGCATACAAACCCTACCTCAAAAACACAAAACTCCATCGCTGTTTACACTGTAGTCCTCTAATCCCCCGTCCTGTACTTGCAGAAGTCTAGCATCCAAAACATCATCCACCGACTATTTCTCTTTTACCTGACTTAACCATGTCGGCTTCACCTGTAGCTCTGCTAACAAACTCCCGCTGAGGAGCTATCAACACCCGCAGCTCATCTCGTAGCCTATCCTCAAATCTCACACAGCGCTCATAGTCGATTGCGACAATTCCCAAGGTGTACCGGCTTAACCGTAAAAATTTTGCCTCGTACTCAGTTACTGACTTTCCCCCATGTACTAGGTTTAAGAACGCCTTCCTCTGTATGTCCACGTAACTAGCTCTGACGTACTTCCCCTCAAACTTTATCCTAAAGAAACTCCAATCCACTTGGTCCGCCGGAGTACCCTCTCTAACAGTGAGCCACCATTGGTAGGCCTCATCCCGAAGTAAAGAAACAAGCCTTCAACTTTTCATCACCGTGCGATCCGGGTCATCCATGATCCTCTCGATTGCCTCTAACCAAGATTCGCCACATTCGAGCTACTCCAAAATACCTCAAACACTTCATTTTATTAGCTCAAAGTCGCTCAGGAATGGACTTCCAAGCCCCAGTACCCATATTCGCTCCCGCAACTCTCTCCAGAACCAGTAGCATAGCCTGAGACACTACGTCGCCTCCACTCGTCTGATCTTGAAACTCAACTTCTACAGCTGGCGGCATTGGTGCCTCATTTCCTGACCCCTGACCAGACCCTGCTGGTTCCGACATAACCATCCTGCCTCTACCGCGCCCTCGCGTATTACGACCACGTCCTCTAAAACTCATGTCTATCGTCGCATTTTAGTTTGATTTAAAGAAATTTTTATGCATCAGTATTCCTTTTCACTTATTAATCACGAACAATTTTATGAAAAGTGATTTCGATAGTGGTTCTTTCGAATTTAGACCTAACTATAGTTTCAGTTTTAGGCTTATCTCCTAATTTCAGAAACCACATACACTCATCAATCATTACACAGATAACATCCATGAATTCACATTCATCACAGAGGGGCATTTTCGTCATTTTTTACCCAAGGGTATTTTTGTAATTTTCCAAAGTAAGGTTTCGGGTGATTAGCCAAAACAAGGGTATTTTGGTAATTTTCAACTTGGGGGCATTTCGATAATTTTGTAAATCAGGGGTATTTTGGTCATTTTCCAAAACCAAGGTGATTTTTCAAATCAGGGGTAATTTGGGAATTTAAAAACTAGGGTTTACCTTAGGATTTTACAAAACAGGGTGGCTAGTCCCTTTTTGGTTAGAGCGAAGAGGAGGTGAGTCACTAGGACTACTTAAATACCAAGCTCTCCCTGAATCCAGTCCTAGACATGCGTACACCTGTTGCCACACCCTAACTCGGCGACTGGTTCACAGGTTTGTTTGCTCGGTTTAAGTCTTATGATTTTTAAGAAGTTGTTCAAACTAAGCCTATAGTCCACCACAGTCTAATTAAAATAGTCTACATCCCATGAAACCCATCAAGCCTACTCATATATACCACACATAGATTTGAAATACTTACCTAGCAGACTTGGGCCGGAGACGCAGGTGCCATGCTTCCACAAAGCCATTTCCCAAGAAATTTTATTTTAAACCAAATTTAAAGTTTAAAAACATTGTGGGCCTCAAAACCCCCAAAGGCCGAGCTTAGAACCTGGATCTGATACCAACTTGTAACACCCCAAACCTGGCCCAAAACACTATGACCGAATTTGAAATGTTACTGGGAAAGGTGTTGAAAATGGTTTGGATTCAAAGGTGGAAAAAATGAGTTTTAAGTTCTAAAACAAGAACTCCGTTTAAAGAGGGTTTCTCATTTAAACTTAGCAATTTGGCGATGCATAAAAACTCACAACTATATAGGGTTCAAATTATTTCTCATGCTTGAGTTTCCCAAAAAAACCGTTTGTTTATAAGTGGTCCAAAATTTTAAACAAAACTTTCATTTGTTACCCTTAGGTTAGTGATATCTTCGTGCCATCTTTTAATTAATCAACGGATAGAAGGACTAACTTAAACCATAATAATAATCCCAAAACATTTAAAGCAGCCTTATTACAATAAAAATATCCCAGAAGGTAAGGTAAAGTTTAAAACGTAAATAGAACTAAGAAAAATAGCTTCTGCATGGCTACCTCGAATCCTCTCTAGCCCGTCCAAAGTATCATGTATTATTGCATTGTTTGAAAAATAGGGTGAGTCGTTTTGACTCAGTGTGTAATTAATCCACATATTTCCACAAATGGGCTTAGTCCAAAAACCACATCAAATCCATATACCACATATTATCACGCATAATGTAAACCCAACCCAACCTAATATCCAACCGCTACACACCACCCGTATATCCAACCACCACACACCAGGGGATTACTAAATCGACCCTCCATCCGCTACACACCTCTTTGGCAGTCATGCTGCTCAAAGTCCACTTAGTGGTCTAGCCATATATCCACGTGATTAAAATCACAATATCCACGATAAGACTCTAGGTCATCATCAATCCACGATGTGGCGCGAAGCCATCATTAATCCACGTATATATAAATATATATACACTTCCCTTTTACAATATATACCAAACCCCATGCACATGCAGCATAATATGATGAAATGGTAACATAACATATGAACATACCCGATATGCATATACGTCATGCTTACATAGATCCACAATTACTAACCACATCCACAACATAGGTAGTATACTAACCTGGTTACCGGATTACCCAACATGAGTAACAACAATACCACCACAACCACTAATTCGGCTACCACACATATCACATACATTTAATTAATTTTAAACAAGGAAAGTAAAGAAACAGTGTGCTAATTACACACCTGATAACCCATAATACCACGCTCTCAATGTCGACGCTATCACTAACCGACACTACCGCTATTTACCTACGATCCTGTTTCGACGCTGGCCCACACCTCGGTGACCAATCATGAACTGTTGAAACTGACCGCTTCTTGAACTTAGGGGTAGGGACTACGTGTCCAACCCCTTTCTCTCCTTGGCTGGTACTCGCATCCATCGATTAATAACTTAATCAGAAGAATCGGTTAAACGTTAAATCAGATCTTAAATGAGACTAAATAATCATGTTAATTGGATAACCTTACCAAAGTCGACTCAAATCCCAAAGATTCTCACTTGATCTTGAAAGTTGTCAAAATTCCTACATAAGCCAATATCAGATTCGGCCTAACACTAATAGACAAAAGAAATGGCCTTCGGCCGAACGTTACCTTCTTACCTTGATTGATTAGATCCCGAAGATCCTTAACCTCCTTAACACTAGCTTATACAGAGGACCCAAAATCCCTCCACAATATTAGAAATCGATTGGAACAGATTTGACAGAAGATGAACGACAGCATCTCTCCCCCAAGGGACTATCAATGAAATGATCACCACACGAAATGAAGGTTCGGCTTGGGAAGGTTCGGCCACAAAATTATTCTTGAAAGGAAATAAACTAAATAAGAGAAGAATAAGAGAAAGGAATAATAGGGATGCTAGAAGGTTCGACTATGATTCACAAAGGTGAGGATATTCAGCCATAGGAGAAAAGAGGATATTTGACTTTTGATAAAAAGAAAGGAGAAGGAATGGGAGATTTGGTTTGGCTTTTGAAATAGAGATGAAGGTTGAAGGCTTTCAAAGTGAAAAATAAAGAAGAAGAGAGAATTGAGGCTTAGGAAGTTTCGGCTATGGTGAGGGTGGAGGGTGTATTTCGGCTTTTAGAGAGTGAAGACTCAAAGCTGACAAAATGAAGAAGAAAAGGAGGAGAAGAGAGAGAGTTATGGTTCGGCCCTTTGAAAGGAAATAAAGAAAAGAGAAAACGAGTCAAAATGCACCAAATAGTCTTCTAGATTTCGTCTAAGAGACAAAAGAGAAAAAGACTTGAAAATGCCAAATGATTTTCGACACAAAACTAGAGAAGAGAAAAAGAGATTGCCCAAAAGATGAACACTCACCCTCCTAGCACAAATTCGACACTTACTCTCCCCTTACATGACCGAAAATACCACCCCCCTAGAGTCCCAAATTCGGCCAACACTCCTCCCTTCATCAAATCCCCCTTTTCCTCCTCATTTTCCTCCACTCCACTCATTCAAACACATTTGAATGATTCAAACTCTTATCTCCCTTCATAGTCACTCATTTGAATTGTTGACCCATTCAAACTTCCCTCTTCCAAGTGCCATAGCCGAATCCAACTCTCCACTCCCCTTGACACAAAAACAAACCCTAAAATGCTCCTCATGTTGCTCGAACCTCCTCCCCCTTAGAACTCCTTTGACGCAAAATCTCCCCCTTGCTCCCATGCATTACCTTGCCACTCCACCACTTCCTTTCTTGTGTCATAACCTCCGCATTAATTCCCTTAAGGCCTAGCTCCCCTAGCTCTCCCCTAAAGGCTTAAAAATAAAAAAATTTACTAAGGCTCCTACCTAACCCCAAGGTTTCCCCAAGCCCCCAAACACACTCTAACAATATCCAAAGCATATTAGCCCTTAGAAATAAATTAAAATGCGAGACCCCTACATCCCGGATGTTACATCTTTTAAAACCTCGAAGTAAATCTCAGATCTTTATCCGAGATAATAGATACAGACACCCCATGTAATCTCACTACCTCAGCAATATACAAGTCGGCTAACTTATCAAGAGCATAATCAACACATACCGATGTAAAGTAAGCCAACTTCATTAGTCTATCCACGATAACCCACACATCATTTTTCTTTCTCGGAGTCATAGGCAACCCCGTTACAAAATCTATAGTAATTCGATTCCACTTCCACTTGGGAACCATTACCAGCTGAAGTAATCCTGAAGGTACTTGGTGCTTGACTTTCACTTGTTGACAGATCAAGCATCTTGCCATGAACTCAGAGATGTCCCTTTTCATACCCGGCCACCAATAAAATTTCTTCAAATCATTGTACATTTTTGTGCTACTGGGATGTACTGACAAATGACCACTATGTGCTTCATTTAATATCTTCCGAATCAACTCATCATCCTTAGGTACACAAATTTTGTTATGGAACATCAAACAATCATCCGACTCATCCAAAAATCAGAACCATTTCCTAATTCACACTAGGCTCTCTTAACTTGCAACTCGTTATCATTCTTTTGAGCTTCACATATCTGTTGAATAAATAATGGTTTAGCCCTCAACTCGGCCAATATAGTACCATCATCAGACAATGCTAAGCTCGTGCTCATAACTCTCAAAGCATACAGGGATTTCCTACTCAGGGCATCCGCAACCACATTCACTTTCCTTGGATGGTAATCGATCGCTAGCTCATAGTCCTTCAATAATTCAAGCCACTGCCGTTGTCTCAAATTTAAATCCTTTTGATCCATCAAGTACTTTAAGCTCTTATGATCCGAGAAGATTCGGTACTTCTCACCATATAAATAATGTCGCTAAAATTTTAATACGAAAACAATCAGAACCAACTCTAAGTCATGAGTTGAATAATTCTTCTCGTGCGGTTTTAGCTGTCACAAGGCATAAGCGACTACCTTGCCCTCTTGCATCAACACACAATCGAGACCATTTAACGACGCATCACTATAGACCACAAAATCTTTGCCCGACTCAGGTTGCACTAAAATCGATCCCTCAGTCAATAATGTTTTTAATCTCTTGAAACTCTGTTGACATTTTTTAGTCTATTCAAACTTAACCTCTTTGTGCAACAGTTTTGTCATCGGGGTGGCAATCATGGAGAATCCCTTCACAAACCATCTATAGTACCCCGCTAAACCCAAAAAGATTTTTAATTTTGACACGTTTCTCGGTGATTTCCACTTTACAATAGTCGATATCTTACCCGGATCAACTCTAGTACCATCACCCAACATAATGTGTCCTAAGAATCCGACCTCTTGGACCCAAAACTCGCTCTTGCTAAATTTAGCATACAACTACTTGTCTCTTAAAGTCTACAAAACAATTCTCAGATTGCTCTGCATGATCACTCTCATCCCTAGAATAAATCAATATGTCATCGATAAAGACAACTACAAACTTGTGTAAATACGGTCAGAAGACACGATTCATTAGATCCATAAAAATCACAGGAGCATTCGTTAGACCAAACGGCATGACAAGAAACTCATAATGGCTATTCCTCGTCTGAAATACAGTTTTTAGCTCGTCCTGCTCCTTAACTCTCAACTGGTAATAGCCAGATCTTAGGTCTATCTTTGAGAACACCGTAGCTCTCTTCAGTTGGTCAAATAGATCATCTATCCTTGGCAAGGGATACTTATTCTTCACAATCACTTTGTTGAGCTATCTGTAGTCTATGCACAATCTCATTGACCCATCTTTCTTTTTCACAAAAAGCACCGAAGCACCCCACAATGAATAGCTCAGTTTTGCAAAACCCTTGTCCGTCAAATCTTGCACCTGAATCTTCAGTTCTTTCAAATCTAATGGTGCCATCCTATACGGAGCAACCAAAATAGGTGTCGTTCCTGGAACTATCTCAATCCCAAACTCGACCTCTCTAACAGGAGGTAATCCCAGTAATTCTTCTGGGAATACATCTGGATACTCATTTACCACCGGTACTGTCTTAGTCCTTACCTCAGACTCTTTAGTATTTAACACAAAGGAGAGATAAGACTCATACCCTTTCCTCAAATATTTCTTAGCCACCATGGAAGAAATCATCACCGGTAAATTATCTGACCCACCTGATTCAATTCGAATGACATCTCCATTTTCACATTTCAATTCAATAAATTTACTACCATAGTTCACTAAAACACTATGGGTAGTCAACCAATCCATACCAAGAATCAAGTCAAATTCATTAAACAGTAACAACATAAGGTTTTGCAAGAAAACAGTGACCCTTAATTGTCAAAGGACAATTTCTGCACACCTTGTCAACTAACACATGTTTACCTAACGGGTTTTGTAATAGCCCGATTTAGACCCTAGTCAGAATAGTGGTTTTGAGACCATAAATTTGAGTTTGGAATAATATTTTAATGTTATTTTTGGTGTTTCTGTGTGGTAATTTTATCGATTGTGTGCCAAATTAAGAGAAATGACTTAATCGCGTAAAGTGAAAAAAGTTATGTGCTGATTTATAAGTACCTAAGTGTTATTGTCTTATTAATGTGGAGGTCTTATGAGGAAATTAAGCCACTATATAGTAAGTGGATGGTGGATGGACAAAAATACCAATGGATAGTGGAAAATGAATGAAAATAAAAAGGCTAGTTTAGTAATTAGTTAATTTAGTAAAATAAAAGTAAAACAAAACATGAAGTGATCATCATTTTACACCACCATTTCTGAAATTGAAGAAGAAAAAGAGAAAGGAATAGGGCTTGAAATATTCAGCTATTACTATCCTTGATTAAGGTATGTTTGACCTTGGTTTTTGATGATTTTTACGTTTTTGAGATCATTGTTTCGTGCTCTTTCAAACCCATGCTTAAATTTTGTGAATTGATGATGTTTATGAGATGTGCCATTGATGAAATGGTGAGCTTTGTGATGAATATTGGTGCTAAATGGAAGATATGTGTTTAATGAACATGTTTGTTCATGGATTTTGGGTAAATTTAGCTAATTAGGGCTAAATTGTGAAAATGATAAATTGAGGGACTAAAATGTAAAATAAATGAGATGTGTGGACTTGTATGAATATAGAGAGAATTGGGCTAGGCTTATGTGAAGAGAAATTTATGTGAATTTGATGATTTTGTGAAATAGGGACTAAAGTGTCGAAATGTGAAAATGTGATGGCTATTTTGTAAAATGCCCTAAATAAGTGTGTGTGGACTAAATTGAATGAATTGGTGATTGAATGGATTTAATTTGAATGTGCATGGACCAAGAAAGGAGAGGTTCAGATCGAGATCGAGGCAAATATAAAGTACTCGGTTAATCGACTGTTTCGATAATTTGACGTCTGAGGTAAGTTCGGACATAATACATGTATTTAGTTATGTTCAATGCTATGAAATGAATTATTGAAATGTGAATGCTATGTGAGGGCTTGAGTTATGTGGCACTAAGTGTGCGTATTCGAAAAGGTGACCGAGATGGTTAGCACTGTGTGTGCGATACTGATTTAAGATCGGTTTGATATGGATGCATTAAGTGTGCGATGTTAATTAAGCTTCAGCTAACTATTTGGGCACTAAGTGTGTAATTGACAACTAAGTGTTGGTTAAGGTACATTCGAAACCTATGTAATATCCGGGAATTAGGGCTTGTGCATTTTGGCTTAATTGCATGTGCTTGGTTGCCATGATAAATTATGAATGTGTTTTATGAATTTTGTGAACTTTAAAGTGTGGAAAATGCCTTAGAAATTATTTGATTTTAAGTTTGAAAGAGGGAGCTAAGCTTAAAAGGCCTTAAGAGAAAATGTAGGGAGTTATGACATAGAAATGGGCTTGATTAAGTGGCTTGGAGGCGCCACTTAATGCCTCTGTAAGTGACGCCACAAGCGGTGTAAATGGGCGTGGTTGAGTCACAGGAAGCATATAAAAGTCTTTATTTTGCTACAAGGAAGAGAAGAAGGCGGCACAAGGACACTTCAAGATGAAGTGTAGATCAAGTTAAAACGTGAAGATTTGGCTAAGGAAGAGTGAATTAGGGGATTTGATAAGAGAGGATGTAGTGGCTAAGGGACTCTCTTGGTGATTATTTTCGGCTTTGTAGTGTGTTAAGAGTGTGTGCCAAATTTTACAAAGCAAATTTGTCTCTTTGTTCTTTTCTCTCCAAAGTTTTCTCTTCTTTTCTTTTATTGGTTCTAGCCGAATTTTCCACTTACTAAAGACCACCATTGCCGAGTTTATCAACTTTTCTTCCTCCTTTTCTCTCACGATTCTCTAACAAAGTGAAGATTCCATCTCCGAATTGGAACCATAGCCAACCTTTCTAGTAATCATCTAAAGTCAAAACTTGTTGGTTCTTATCTAAGTCCACCTAGTCAATCTCTCTATGGATTCAACAAAGAGCAATCAATTTACATCATAAGGGTAAGGATCAATTATCGATTCTTTTCAATCTTTTCTTAAAGTCGAAATAAGATTCTAATCCCTTAATGTTTTTGGTAAAACTATGAAGGATTCTTTCGAATTTCCATAGGGTCGACTTCTAAGGAAACCATCCGGATTTTAGATCTAAGGTGGCGACATAGTGGTAAGTGATCTCCTCCTTAAGTAATCGATTTTGGGTTCTTATTCTTTTAAGATGCCAAAACAATGGTTAAACCTTGGTTAGGGATGGCCGAATGTGTATAGTGCCATAACCTTATGTTCTTTTGTGTGTAGCCAATGTTAAGGGACAGTAAGGAGACTTTCGGGATTTGAAGTGTTTAAGGTAAGTGATATGAAGTATTCGGCCAAAGGCCATTCTCATAGATCTATGCTTAAAATCGATTCTAACACTTGACAAGTAGGGATTTCGACAACTTCAAAGCAAGTAATCACTTTCGGGATTTAAAATCGCAAGGTAAGTACCCATGATATTTGGCCAAGGCTAATTTCGTGAATTAGATCTATTTACTATTTATTCAAAAGCAGAAAACTAACCAAATCAATTGATCTAGTGTTGCTGATTTTAAGGGAGAAAGACTACAGAATTTCGATTTGATTAGTAGTGAAATCGGCAACAAGGTAAGATTTTGGTTGCGATTGTCCTTTGGGATTTAATTAATTAGCCGAATGGCTTTTTGCTAAAGTGTTTAAGGTTGGCCGAATATAGGGATTAAGGGTCTAAAAGCATTAGATTGGGTTTTCGGGATTTCAATAAAGCGCTAAGTAAATCAGGCGTGTACCCCACAATAAGCCTTAATTAATTTACGATTATGTTTTAATAAATATGTTACTATGAATATGTTAAGATGCGGCTAATAGTATCTTGCATTGGTACAAATTACTCAGGTATGTTTACCCACTCCTACAATGAGTATGACATGATCTATGATGGCATATATGTCAAAAGTGATAAGAATGTGAAATAAGGCATGATATTGCATGATTTGTTTGACATGGGGCATATGGGTGATATGTAAAGGGGAAGTGAATTGGTGGTTTTATACCCCAATATCTGAATGTGGTGACTTATGTCACGTAATTTGAATGTGGTGACTTATGTCACGAAATCTGAATGTGGTGACTTATGTCACGAAATAATTATCTGGTGGCTATGCCACGAATTTTATAAGGGCGATGAGCACGTCGACTACAGCGACTGCCTTCGATGGTGTGTAGCGGATGGAGGGTCGACTTAGTAGTCCCCATGGTGTGATGGTTGGTACGGGTGATGTGTAGCGGATGGTTATCTAGGCTTGGGTTCGGGTTTGCATCATGATTTATATATGTTTATCATGTATGATTTGACATGCCTGAATTAATTGAGACTTGTGTTGGTTGTACACATTGAGTCTGTTTGACTCACCCCTTTGTGGGATTACTTTTCAGGTGACACTTAGTGATGGACCGGGTCGGCAGAAGCTCAGAGGTGGCCATGCTCAATTTGGAGATTGTTATATTGTTAATTTGTTTTAAACTTTCAAGTTTTGAATTATTTCGGGTTTTATTGGATGTAATAAAGCTATAAGTATTAAATTGTTTATGCATGCATTTAAACTACCTAGTACGATACGACATTTATCGATTTAAAGTTAAAGTTAATTTTTCTTAAATATAAATACTAATCATTTTGACACCTAATCAACACGGGTTTTAATTTTTGAACCCAACCCAAATCAACTGCTTTCAAATACACACAAGTTTTGGCGAAGCCCAAATAAGATTCAATGGTTTTTCCTAGAAGCATGCGGATCCGGTCGGGGCTTGTGGGTTTGGGTTTGGGTGTTTCATTTTGGTATCGAGCCGATTCAAAACTCGACCTTGAGGGCTTTTGGGCCCAAAATGTTTTCTTTCTTTGAAATTGGACTTTTCTAAGAAATAAGCGGGTTTTCTAGGCGCTTTGAGTCTCGGCCAAGTCCACTGTAAGTGCTCCCAACTCTTCTGTGAATTGTATGTGGGAATATATAGGGACGTAGATTAGTGGACTAGGAATTAAACCCTAGGACTAGGTTACCCCAACATGAGAATTACATAAAACTTTAATGTCCAATCAAACAAACCTATGTCTAAGTCGCCGAGTTAGGGTGTGGCAACCATCGTACGCATGTCTAGGATTGGTTTCGGTGGGAGCTTGGTATTTAAGCAGTCCTAGTGACTCACCTCCTCTCCACTCGAATCCTACCTGGTGCGTAGTAATGGTTCACCCTAACCAAGAGGACTCAGCCACAGGCTAAACCCAATAACTAAAACCCGAAAAGGACTAGCCATGTTTTGATAAAAACCCTAGTCTTAAAATCACCAAATGACCCCTTTAATGTGTAGAAAAACTATTTTGAAAAAAAAATCCAAAATATTCTCGATTTACTAAAATGACCTAAATACCCCTGGTTGGAAAAAAATTACTAAAATACCCTTGGTTCATAAAATCTCCATACTACCCACAGTTTTTACCAAAATTTTCTTACCTTATAAATATCCAAAAATCCTATTTTTACAAAATATTAAAGATACCCCTGATTTGCAAAATGACTAAATTACCCCTAACTTGCACAAATGACCAAAATACCCTCAATGAGGAAAATTACCGAAGTACCCTTAAATTAGAAATCTTTAAAAATACCCTTGTTTTGAAAAGTCACTAGGAACCATATTTTGCAAAAAATTACCGAAATGACCCTGGCTTGTAAATTACAAAAATACCCCTAGTGTATAAAATTACCATTTCACTCTTGAAATTTTTCCAGCAAGTATTTTAATTTTGTAAAATATCAACAATCTCTATTTTGCAACATTTTCAAATACCTTAATTTGGAAAAAATTACCAAAATGCCCTATAGGATAAAATTATAGAAATACCCACGGTAGTGGAAAACAACAAACAACGACAACTACAACATTTCTCCTGTAATGAGCGCAGTTCATGTATGTGATTGAATGAATGATCCGAGACTTATGTGAATGAATTTGAAAGAACTACCCTTTAAAAACTATTAAACATAAGGTATGCGTGATAAATCGAGGAACAAAACTAATCTATAAAATTCTTTAATCGGATAAACGCAAATTGGAAGTATGAATTCAAGGGGCGTGGTAGTAGCGTGCGAGGCCGTGGCAGAGGTCGAATGACTGTGTCCGAACCCGTTAGATCGGGTCAAGGGTCTGAAAATGAAATGCCACCACCACCACCACCAGCGATGCGGAATATCGAGGATCGACGGGGATGACGATTATCTCATGAATTAATTTGAATTTGACCCTAATCGAAATAGTGGTTTCGGGACCAAAAATCCGAGTCTGAGAAATATTTTAATATTATATTTTGTGTTTATTATATGTGAATTTATGTGTGTGAAATTTTCGTACAAAAATTTTATCATTTAAGTGTTGAATTTGATAAAAAGGACTAAATTGCGTAAAGCATAAAAGTTGCATTCTTTAGTGTAAAGTACTAGAATGATGATGGCTTCTTAATTGAGGTATTAAGTGGGTAAATAACCCATTTTCAAGTTAGTGGATGGCTTTTGTCTAATATGCCATTATTATATGTGATAGTTTATTTTTATTTTAAATGTTATATTAGTAAATTAGTAAATAACATATTATATACATAATAAAATAAAGGAAAAAGACATTATCATCTTATTGTTTCTTTGGCCGAATGTGGGAGAAAGAAAAGGGGTTTTATTTCCTTTGATTTTCAGCAATTAGAAGTGCAAAATCAAGGTTAGTTTGATTTCGGTTTTTGTTAATTTTTACGTTTTTGAGATCGTTGCTTGAATCAGAATGACCCATGTTAAAATTTTTAAGAATAATCATGTATGATGTTCGATCTTTGCTATGTTCTTGTAATTTTTGGTGTTTTATGATTTTATGCAAATGATATGTTAAAGATTAGTATATATTGAATTGGAAATTTTAGTAAATTTGAGTATTTTGGACTAATTTGTAAAAATAAAATTTTGAGGACTTGTTTGCAAAATAAATGAAATGTATGTCTTGGTATGAAGGTATAGAAGATTCGGCCCTAAAGTCTTATGTACAAATTATGTGTATTTTGTGTTTTATGCAAATAGGACTAAATTGTAAAAATGTGAAACTCTAGGGGTAAAATGGTAATTTGCCTATTTATGTGCTTAGGGACTAAATTGAGATGAAATGTACTTGAATGAGCTAAATTTTAATGTGTTTAGATCAAGAACAAAGAAAAACAAACTTGGATCGGGGAAAGGCGAAAGTTGTCGACTAGCCGGTTAACGTTGTCCGTCGATAGTCGAGGTAAGTCCTTAAGCTGAAATATGTCAAAGAATTATTTATGAACATGTTAAATGATAATGTTCGATAAATTTGAATGTATATTATTGTAATAGCCGAATGTATATGGGTTAAATTGGCTTGAATGCATAAATTGACAATATGATATGAATGTGTATCTTTGATATCTTATTTGGGAAAAATGTGAAGTATGTGATTGGTTTATGACTTATTCAGGCTTCGTGCCTAGCAGGCTTAGTGCCGGTGACATATTAAGACTCGTGCCTAGTAGGCTTAGTGCTTGGTGACATATTCAGCATCGTGCCTAGCGAGCTTAGTCTTAGGTGACATATTCGGGCTTTGTGCCTAGCAAGCTTAGTGCCGGTGACATATTCGGGCTTTGTGCCTAGTAGGCTTAGTGCCGGTGATTTGATTCGGGCTTCGTGCCTAGCAAGCTTAATGCCAGTGATACTTTAAAACGAAGAAACCATAAATTGTTCGAGTGTAACATAGTGAATCTATTGAGTTAAAAACTCAGGTAAGCTTAAATCTCATTGAATCCATCAGAAGTAAGGTAAATTGTGATTAATGCTACTTGAGTTGAAATATTATGTTAAGAATGGTGTTGTGTGTGATTGAGCTTATTGATCAATGTGTATGAATGGTATAAGATAGAATTTGAGCTTAAGCATACTATTTTGGGAGGTTCTACTACTAGTAGAAATGAAAATAGTGAAAAGACTTTGAATATGATAATATAGTTGATATGAATGTTGTACCTATGTGACATGGAGCATGTGATTACGTAATATATGTTTATACTATGGTACGATGAATTATAGAATTATGGTAATGAAGTGTAAATGCTATGGTTAATGAACTGTTAATATTCTACCTGCATAAATATATTTATGGAAATATTTATATTCAATGTTATAAGTTTAAAGAAATAAAATGTTTAAGTGTTTGAATGATACATTAAAGTTGCTTAAGACTTACTAAGCTAGTGAGATTACTCTGTATGTGTTTGTATCTCTGTTTTATAGATCATTGATTCAACTACAAGCTCAGGGGATCATCAAGAAAGTCGACCACACTATCACTCTCTTTGGTATATATATGTTTTGTATACTTTTTAAATCAAAGGCATGTATAGGCTTTATTTTGATAAGTAATGAATGATGTTGGTTTGTAAATGTATATATATGGCCTTGCGAATAAAATCATTTACTTTCGGTTAAGTATGGTTTATATGTTTGATATAATGGTTTGTTTTAATCTTTGATATAAGGTAGGTGCGTATCATGTTTGGGAGTTAAATGTGGTTATATAGAATTAATCATTTATAGGCAATAAATATATATATACATATATATATATATATATGTATAAGTATTGCCTATTTGGTTGTGTGAATTTTTCTACTGAGATGATTATGTGCTTAGTTATAATTCAAAGTTGATCATGAAAATGTTTATACTCATGCTTAGGTTGAAGATTTTGTGTTATAATTAGTATGGCCAGTCGAATATGGCTTTAATCTTATGCTAGTTTGAGCTTGAGATATATGAATTTTAATTATCGAATGTTGTATATGTTTATGTTATTATGATGCAAGGTCTATATGGATGCTTATATACGGTTATAGTTGAGTATTGTATGGAAAACAAGTGGGTATTGGATAGGTATCAAATTAAAAATTTTGTATGTGCATTGATCTTAATTATTTTATGAAACATGAAACATGTTATGCAATATATGTTTTGGTATATTAACTAAAGCTATTAATCAAGGCGTCTTTGATAATGTAATGAACTTATCTATCTTGACCATTTAGCATGAAGTCTTGTTCATATGGTTTGTTTTCATTAGTAATTAAAATGAATTGACTTTTGAAATGGGGTTACTTTATTAATTAGTTACATATGGTTTACTTGTTTATAAATTTCACATATTAAGACCAACTTGTCGAGTGTGGTATATGGAATTGGGATTATTGTGTAACATTGCCGTAATGTACTTTCAGGGTCATTTTGTGTTCGTTGATGATTATAATGTAAATGATTTGAATTAAAGTATTAATCATATAATATACATGTGTAATTTGTCTGTTGATAAATGAATTACTTGATAAAGATGTTTAGTTAAAAATTTAATCGTTTGAGTAGAAGTTATGACTTATCCGGTAATGCCCGTAACCCTAATCCGATGACAGGTATGGGTTAAGGGTGTTACATTTTATTTGTATTAGAGCTACGGTTTAGTCGATTCTAGGACTACCGTAGTATGTAAGAGTCTAGCTATACATGCCTTTGAATTGTATATATGATAGTGTGGTGACTTCTGACAATTTCAATTGTATTTTATATAGTAAATGGATTTCGATCTGATAGAGCCGTGAGTGATGATGTGGAGGCGTTATACTGGTCTTGCACGTGGATCAGCGCCATTAGACTCTCGACCAATTATGGGTAGCCACGAGGGGGAGGCTAAACAAGCCTTTTACCAAATGATGAATGAATGGTTTACCCAGTTTGTTCAAAATAATCCGACTGTACAACAACCTCCACCCCGAATAATGAACTCCGATCTTCAAAGACCGATGATAGATCTAAGATCTAGCAGCCTCCGTTGATAAAATCGGAAATATGGGGTCGAGGAATTCAAGGCCAATGACAATGATGATGTAGAGCGAGCCGAGATGTAGCTTGATAACACTATTTAGGTACTCGATGAGTTATCTTGTACTCCAGATGAATGCCTAAAGTGTGCTATATCTCTATTTTGGGACACTGCCTATCACTGGTGGAACACACTGGTATCCGTAGTTCCGAAAGAAAAAGTAACTTGGGAATTCTTCCAAATTGAGTTCCATAAGAAATATATCAGTCAGAGATTCATCAATCAGAAATGGAAAGAATTTCTGGAATTAAAATAGGGTCACATGAATGTGACGGAGTATGAGCGGAAGTTTGTTAGATTGAGCCGTTACGCTCGAGAGTGTATATCTACCGAAGCCATTATGTGTAAGAGATTTGAAGACGGCCTGAATGAAGACATAAAGTTACTTGTGGGCATTCTTGAAATCAAAGAGTTTGTGACATTAGTCGAGCGAGCTTGTAAAGTCGAAGAGCTCGGGAAAGAGAAAAGAAAAGCTGAAGTAGAAGCTAGAGACACTCAAAAAAGATCATCGAGTAAAATTTTCCATTCTGTGCATAAGAAGTTCAGAGATGACCCCAGTCGACATAAAGCCACTTCAGACTTGTCTATACGTGATCGACCTCCAGTAAGATCCCGAGCCACGTCGATAGTTAGTGTCGGTAATGTC
This sequence comes from Gossypium rotundifolium, assembly GCA_025506655.1. Lineage (NCBI taxonomy): Eukaryota > Viridiplantae > Streptophyta > Magnoliopsida > Malvales > Malvaceae > Gossypium > Gossypium rotundifolium. The sequence goes on along the minus strand of CP106727.1, from coordinate 113,847,991 downwards.
CCGCAGAACCGAGCTGAATGTAAACATTGTAGGAGATGGCATCCTGAGAGTTGTAGAGTTCGTGATCGGTCCTGCTTTAAATGTGGATTGTCGGATCATTTTATTCGAGAGAGCCCAATGTTAGCCGAGCAAAATGTAACTCAGAACACTAGACCAAAGCGGTCAGCGCCAAAGACGGTAGACCACTCGCACATTGAGCAATGTAGGTGGCGGTCGAGAGAGGACGAAGGACACCGAATACGATCGAGGCTAGAGCTCCAGCTAGAGCTTATGCTACATGAGCCGTGAGGATGCTTCCTCCCGATGTCATTACTGGTACTTTCACCCTTTATGATACTCTGTGATTGCATTGATTGATCTGGTTCGACTCATTCATATGTGTGTGAAACTCTAGTATTCGGTAAGACTCGCCATTGAGTCTCTTGAGTTTGTGATTCGTGTGTCCAACCTTTTGGGTAGATGTGTACTTGTTAATAAAGTGTGTAGAGGTTGCCCGTTGATGATTGGATTCTTGCTTCCCAATCGATTTAATGTTGTTGCCCTTCGATGAGTTCGATATAATTTTGGGAATGGGTGTTAACTTCACATGATGCGGTGGTGAATTGCAAAAGAAAGCTTATTGATTTGAGATGTCGAGCGGTGAGATCATCAGAATTGAATCCAGTGATTTAAGTGGGTTTCCTACAATATTATCCTCGATGTTGGCCCGAAAGTATGTGAGAAAAGGGTGCGAAGCTTATTTGGCCTATGTACTGGATAATAAAGTGTCTGAAAAGCATATTGAATCTGTACCGATTATGTGTGAATACCCAGATGTGTTTCCTGAAAAACTACCGGGTTTACCACCAGTACGAGAGATTGAGTTCGGCATTGAATTAGCACCGGGAATGACTCCGATCTCGATAGCTCCGTATCGGATGGCACCTACTGAGTTAAAAGAGTTGAAAGCACAATTGCAAGAGTTAACAGATACCGGCTTTGCGCGATCGAAGTTTCTCTCCTTGGGTGCACAGTTCTTTTGTGAAGAAGAAAGATGGAGCGATGCGAATGTGTATTAATTATCGACAACTGAATAAGGTAACTATAAAGAATAAGTACCCGTTACCTCGGATTAATAATTTGTTTGATCAGTTGAAAGGGGCTTTCATATTTTCAAAGATAGATTTGAGATCGGGTTATTATCAGTTGCGAGTCAGAGATACAGATGTGCCAAAGACTACATTCCGGACGAGGTACGGACATTTTGAGTTTCTAGTTATGCCTTTTGGACTCACTAATGCACCTGCTATTTTTATGGATCTAATGAATCGGGTCTTCAAACAGTTTTTGGATCGATTTGTAGTAGTGTTTATTGATGATATACTAATCTACTCCAAAAATGAAACCGAGCATGCCGAGCATTTGAGATTAGTACTACAAATTTTGTGAGATCAACAGTTGTATGCAAAGTTTAGTAAGTGCGAGTTCTGGATGAATGAAGCCAGCTTCTTGGGTCATGTTGTTTCAGCATTAGGTATTTGGGTGGATCCAAACAAAGTAGCAGCTATACTTGATTGGAAACCACCAAAGAATGTTTTCGAGATTCGAAGCTTCCTAGGCCTTGCGGGATACTACAGACGGTTTGTAAAAGGTTTTTCTGTGATAGCTACACCTTTGACAAAGCTACTACAGAAAGATTCAAGTTTGAGTGGTCGGAAAAGTGTCAGAAAAGTTTTGAATAGCTGAAAGCTCTTTTGACCAAAGCTCCAGTGTTAGCTCAGCCTGAATCGGGTAAAGAATTTGTCGTTTTTAGTGATGCTTCTTTAAATGGGTTGGGTTGTGTTTTGATGCAGGAAGGCAAAGTTATAGCCTACGCTTCGAGACAATTGAAGCCGCATGAAAGAAATTATCCAACTCACAATCTGGAATTAGCAGCCATTATTTTCGCATTGAAAATATGGCGTCATTACTTATTCGGCGAGAAATGTCACGTTTATTTGGATCATAAAAGTCAAAAATATTTGATGACTCAGAAAGATCTGAACTTGAGACAACGTAGATGGTTAGAATTATTGAAAGACTATGAGTTGGTGATTGACTACCATCCGGGAAAAGCCAATGTTGTTGCAGATGCGTTAAGTCAAAAATCATTATTCGCTCTTCGTGCAATGAACGCACAAATGGTTATGTCTAGGGATGGTTCGACCATAGCCGAGTTACAAGCAAAACCGATGTTTATCCAGCAAATTTGTGATGCACAGAAAGTTGACAAAGATTTGATGGCTAGACGAATTCAAAGTAAAAAGATCTGAAATCGAGTTTCAAATTGATGCTAATGACTGTTTGAACTTTAAAAGCCGAATGTGTGTTCCGAAGAACTCAGAATTGATTCAGATGATTCTGAGTGAGGCTCATAGTGGTCGATTATCGATACATTCGGGTAGCACAAAAATGTATAATGATTTGAAATAGTTTTATTGGTGGCCTGGCATGAAACAGGATATATCTGAATTTGTGTCAAAGTGCTTAATTTGTTAGCAAGTAAAAGCCGAGCATCAAGTGCCTTCTGGGTTGCTTGAATCGATCATGATACCTGAATGGAAATGGGATAGACTCACTATGGATTTTGTATCCGGGTTGCCTATAACATTGAGCAAGAAAGATGCAGTCTGGGTTATAGTAGATAGACTGACCAATCAGCTCATTTTGTACCGGTTCGTATGGACTTTTCACTCGATAAACTTGCTGAGTTGTATATATCTCAAATCGTGAGATTACATGGTATGCCAAGTTCTATTATCTCAGACAGAGACTCGAGATTCACATCGCGATTGTGGAAGAAGTTACAGAGATGCTTTAGGTACTAAACTTCATTTTAGCACTGCCTTTCACCCACAGACAGACGGTCAATCTGAGCGAACCATTCAAACACTTGAGGACATGTTGAGATGTTGCATTCTCGAGTTTGAAGGTACGTGGGAAAAGTACTTACCTTTGATTGAATTTGCTTATAATAACAGTTTTCAATCAAGTACCAAAATGGCACCCTATGAAGGTCTATATGGCCGCAAGTGTTGTACGCCATTGTACTGGACCGAGCTCAGTGAGAACAAGATACAAAGGGTTGATTTGATTAAAGAGACTGAACAGAAATTGGCTATAATCAAAGATAGTTTGAAAGCTGCATCAGATCGTCAAAAGTCTTACTCTGATTTGAAACGTAAAGATATAGAATTTCAAGTCGGAGATCGGGTATTCTTGAAAGTATCTCCGTGGAAGAAAGTACTTCATTTTGGTCGGAAAGGCAAACTGAGTCCGAGATTTATCGGACCGTATGAAATCATCAAACGTGTTGGGCCTGTTGCTTATAGGTTGAAGCTACCCTCTAAATTAGAAAAGATACACGATGTATTTCATGTTTCTATGCTCGTGAATCTGGATCGATTAAGTCACATGTGATTGTTCCATCGAGATCGAAATTCAACCCGATTTGGCGTATGAGGAAGAACCGATCCGAATCTTAGCTCGGAAATGAAAGCGTTAAGAAACAAAAGGATTTCATTAGTGAAAGTACTGTGGAATCGGCATGGAGTTGAAGAAGCTACGTGGGAGCCTGAGGACTCAATGAGGCAACAATATCCGATGTTGTTTAACGGTAAGATTTTCGAGGACGAAAATCCTTAAGGGTGGGAGAGTTGTAACAGACCAAATTTGACCCTAATTGAAACGGTGGTTTCGGGCCACGAATCCGAGTCTGAGAAATATTTTAATATTATATTTTGTGTTTATTATATGTGAATTTATGTGTGTGAAAGTTTCGTAGAAAAATTTTATCGTTTAAGTGTTGAATTTGATAAAAAGGACTAAATCGCGTAAAGCGTAAAAGTTACATTCTTTAGTGTAAAGAACTAGAATGATGATGGCTTCTTAATTTGAGGTATTAAGTGGGTAAATAACCCATTTTACAAGTTAGTGGATGGCTTTTGTCTAATATGCCATTATTATATGTGATAGTTTATTTTTATTTTAAAGGTTATATTAGTAAATTAGTAAATAACATATTATATACATAATAAAATAAAGGAAAAAGACATTATCATCTTATTGTTTCTTTGGCTGAATGTGGGAGAAAGAAAAGGGGTTTTATTTCCTTTGATTTTCGGCAATTAGAAGTGCAAAATCAAGGTTAGTTTGATTTCGATTTTTGTTAATTTTTACGTTTTTGAGATCGTTGCTTCGAACTGTAGCTGATCCATGTTAAAATTTTTAAGAATAATCATGTATGATGTTCTACCTTTGCTATGTTATTGTAATTTTGGTGTTTTATGATTTTATGTAAATGATATGTTAAAGATTAGTATATATTGAATTGGAAATTTTAGTAAATTTGAGTATTTTGGACTAATTTGTAAAAATAAAATTTTTGAGGGACTTATTTACAAAATAAATGAAATGTATGTCTTGGTATGAAGGTGTAGAAGATTCGGCCCTAAAGTATTATGTGCAAATTATGTATATTTTGTGTTTTATGCAAATAGGACTAAATTGTAAAAATGTGAAACTCTAGGGGTAAAATGGTAATTTGCCTATTTATGTGCTTAGGGACTAAATTGAGATGAAATGTACTTGAATGAGCTAAATTTTAATGTGTTTAGATCAAGAACAAAGAAAAATAAATTTGGATCTGGGAAAGGCGAAAGTTGTCGACTAGCTTTGTTAACGTTGTCCGTCGATAGTCGAGGTAAGTCCTGTCGAAATATGTCAAAGAATTATTTATGAACATGTTAAATGATAATGTTCGATAAATTTGAATGTATATTATTGTAATAGCCGAATGTATATGGGTTAAATTGGCTTGAATGCATAAATTGACAATATGATATGAATGTGTATCTTTGATATCTTATTTGGGAAAAATGTGAAGTATGTGATTGGTTTATGACTTATTCAAAGCTTCGTGCCTAGCGAGTGCTTAGTGCTGGTGACATATTAGAGCTACGTGCCTAGTAGGCTTAGTCTTTGGTGACATATTCGGGCTTCGTGCCTAGCAGGCTTAGTGCTGGTGACATATTCGGGCTTTGTACCTAGCAGGCTTAGTGCCGGTGACATATTCGAGCTTTGTGCCTAGTAGGCTTAGTGCCAGTGATTTGATTCGGGCTTCGTGCCTAGCAGGCTTAGTGTCGGTGATACTTTAAAACGAAGAAACCATAAATTGTTTGAGTGTAACATAGTGAATCTATTGAGTTAAAAACTCAGGTAAGCTTAAATCTCATTGAATCCATCAGAAGTAAGGTAAATTGTGATTAATGCTACTTGAGTTGAAATATTATGTTAAGAATGGTGTTATGTGTGATTGAGCTTATTGATCGACGTGTATGAATGGTATAAGATAGGATTTGAGCTTAAACGTACTATTTTTGGGAGGTTCGGTTACTAGTAGAAATGAAAATAGTGAAAAGACTTTGAATATGATAATATAGTTGATATGAATGTTGTACCTATGTGACATGGAGCATGTGATTCTGTAATATATGTTTATACTATGGTACGATGAATTATAGAATTATGGTAATGAAGTGTAAATGCTATGGTTAATGAACTATTAATATTATACCTGCATAAATATATTTATGGAAATATTTATATTCAATGTTATAAGTTTAAAGAAATAAAATGTTTAAGTGTTTGAATGTTACATTAAAGTTGCTTAAGACTTACTAAGCTAGTGAGCTTACTCTGTATGTGTTTGTATCTCTATTTTATAGATCATTGATTCAACTACGGGCTCAGGGGATCATCAAGAAAGTCAACCACACTATCACTCTCTTTGGTATATATATATGTTTTGTATACTTTTTAAATCAAAGGCATGTATAGGCTTTATTTTGATAAGTAATGAATGATGTTCGGATTTGTAAATGTATATATATCGCCTTCCGAATAAGGATGTTACTTTCGGTTAAGTATGGTTTATATGTTTGATATAATGGTTTGTTTTAATCTTTGATATAAGATAGGTGCGTATCATGTTTGGGAGTTAATTGTGGTTATATAGAATTAGTCATTTATAGGTAATATATATATATATATATATATGTATATGTATATGTATTGCCTATTTGGTTGTGTGAATTTTTCTCCTGAGATTATTATGTGCTTAGTTATAATTCAAAGTTGATCATGAAAATGTTTATACTCATGTTTAGGTTGAAGATTTTGTGTTATAATTAGTATGGCCATTCGAATATGGCTTTAATCTTGTGCTAGTTTGAGCTTGAGATATATGAATTTTAATTATCGAATGTTGTATATGTTTATGTTATTATGATGCAAGGTCTATATGGATGCTTATATACGGTTATAGTTGAGTATTGTATGGAAAACAAGTGGGTATTGGATAGGTATCAAATTAAAAATTTTGTATGTGCATTGATCTTAATTATTTTATAAAACATGAAACATGTTATGCAATATATGTTTTGGTATATTGGGCTAAAGCTATTAACTGCGTCTTTGATAATGTAATGAACTTATGTACCTTGACCATTTAGCATGAAGCCTTGTTCATAGGGTTTGTTTTCATTAGTAATTAAAATGAATTGACTTTTGAAATGGGGTTACTTTATTAATTAGTTACATATGGTTTCCTTGTTTATAAATTTCACATATTAAGACCAACTTGTCGAGTGTGGTATATGGAATTGGGATTATTGTGTGACATTGCCGTAATGTACTTTCAGGGTCATTTTGTGTTCGTTGATGATTATAATGTAAATGATTTGAATTAAAGTATTAAGCATATATTATACATGTGTAATTTGTCTGTTGATAAATGAATTACTTGATAAAGATGTTTAGTTAAAAATTTAATCGTTTGAGTAGAAGTTATGACTTATTTGGTAATGCCCGTAACCCTAATCTAGTGACAGGTATGGGTTAAGGGGTGTTCTGATGTCATAAGCGATCTTGCGAGTTTTGGAAAGGGTGGTGGGAGCGGTGGAGGCATGGGAGCTCGAAAGTCGGTACTGGCGACTCGAGCCAACGGAGTGAGGTGTTCCGTGGTGTATCTGGTGTGGCACCCAGTCTGCACCGCTGAGTATTGGTTGGAGGCGACTGAGCGAATTATGGATGAGCTCGATTTAACTGCTGAGGAAAAATTGAAAGGGTTGGTGTCGCTTCTCCGTGATGAGTCATATCAATGGTGGCTCACGGTTAGGGATGGTGTTACAGCTGAGGAACTCACTTGGGATTATGCTAAGGCGGCATACTAGAAGAAGTATGTTGGTACTCATTACATTGATGCGCATAGGAAGGCATTTTTGGGGCTAGTTCAAGGGAACAAGTCCGTGGCGAATCTGGTGAATTTCTAAGGTTAAGCTAATATGCTCGAGGATAGTGGCTCTGAGCATGAACGATGTGTCCGATTTGAGGACGGACTGAGGGATGACTTGAGACTATTGATAGCTCCACAGCAAGAGCAGGAGTTTGCTGTGTTGGTGGAGAAGGCTAAGGTAGCCGAGGGTATCAAGGATTCTGTAAGGCGTAACACCGATCGAAATAAGGCGTAAAAGAGGATTTGGATCATCGGGCCATCCGGGAATGTTCAAAAGAGGCCTAGAGTTGATGGGCCACGAGGTCAGATAGCTGACTCTTGGAGGCGATGTCGTATTTGTGCCCAATGTAGGAAGAAGCATTTAGGAGAGTGCTTTAAGAAGACGGAAGGATGCTTTAAGTGTGGGTCCAAGGACCACATGATTAAGGATTATCCTATGAGAATCGAAGAGGGACGACCAGTAAGTCAAGGTTCTAATCAGTCTGAAAGAGGAGGATAGCAGCCTCAGCGGGGCCGTGGTCCGAATGGTAGAGGTAATGGTACTGGTAGAGGACGGGGAACACCGGGCCGAGGTGTTGGTAACACAAAGGCGAACGGTAGGGTTTAGTATAAGCGATTAAATCGGAGGAGGCGGAGATGCACTGGACGTCATAACCGGTACGTTCCTTATATTTGGCAAGCCTTATGTTGCTTTGATTGATGTGGGCTCGACCCATTCTTATGTTGCATGTAGAGTAGTTGAAACTCTAGGAATAGCCTCTGAACTATCTAATAGGAGATGGTGTAGTAAGCCCATTAGGTCAAGCGTAGTGGTGAACAAGATCTTTTGGAGTGTACCTCTAGAACTTTAGGGAGTGATATTCTCTGAGCTTGATGGAGCTACCTTCGGAGAATTTGATCTTATACTTGGCATGGGTGGCTAGTGGAGCATCGGTGTATTAAGATTGTGCGATAAGCGAATGGAATTAAGGACCCAGAGGATGAGAGATGATAGTTATGATAGGAGAAAGAAGGAACTACTTGTCTAACGTAGTTTCTACTTTGGAGGCTGATAAGATGGTACGGAAAGGGTGCAAGGCATTTTTGGCCTTCATTAGTGCGTTGGATGCGAAAGAAGGGGGAGTTAGTGGAGTTAGAACCGTAAGGAAGTTTGTGGATGTTTTTCTGGAAGAGTTACAAAATACCCGGATAGAGGAGGGAGTTCGAATTGACTTGTCTTACGGATGCGACTCTGTGTCAATTTCCCGTCTGAGAATGGCACCAAGGAGTTGGTTGAGCTCAAGGCTCAGATCCAAGAATTACTAGACTGTGGGTTTATTCGACCCAGTGTGTCTCCATGGGGAGTACCGGTCTTGTTTGTGAATAAGAAGGACGGAACTATGCGCATGTGCATAGATTATCGTCAGTTGAATAAGCTGACCATCAAGAACAAGTATCCGTTGCCAAGGATAGATGACTTGTTCGATCAGCTTAAGGGGGCCGCAGTATTCTCAAAGATAGATATAAGGTCTGGATATCATTAGCTTAAGATGAAGGAGGCTGATATCATAAGGCGACTTTTGAACAAAATGCGGGCATTATGAGTTCTTGGTAATGCCGTTCGGATTGACAAACGCCCCAGTCGCATTTATGGACATGATGAATCGGGTTTTCCAACCCCATCTGGACTAGTTTGTTGTTGTGTTCATAGATGATATCTTGGTGTATTCGAAGTCTAAGGAAGAACACGATGAGCACCTCTGAGTTGTGTTGAAAGTGTTGAGGGAGAAGAAGCTCTATGCCAAATTTAGCAAGTGTGAATTTTGGCTTAAGGAGGTTACGTTTTTAGGACATGTGATATCTGATGAAGGAATAAGGGTGGATCCTCGGAAGATTGAGGCAATTTTGGATTGGAAACCCCCTAACTCTGTGGCGGAAGTTTAGAGTTTCTTAGGATTAGTAGGCTATTACCGAAGGTTCGTGGAAGGGTTCTCATCGATAGCCGCACCTTTGACAAAGTTGTTGAGAAAGGAAGTACCTTTCATATGGACTGATAAGCAACAGGAGAGCTTTGAGAAGCTTAAGAGAGTCTTGACCGAAGCTCTAGTTTTGATTCAGCCTGAGGCCGGGAAGGATTTTGTAGTGTACTGTGATGTTTCCCATACAGGATTGGGAGGTGTCCTTATGCAAGACGGGAAAGTAGTTGCTTATGCGTCTCGACAACTAAGGCCACATGAGGTTAACTACCCGCCGCACGACTTGGAATTGGCGGCAGTGGTCTTTGCTCTTAAGGTGTGGAGGCACTATCTTTATGGAGAAAAGTCAGTAATCTACACAGACCACAAAAGCTTGAAGTATCTAGCTAACTCAAAAGGAGTTGAATCTGAGACAACGAAGGTGGGTGGAATTATTGAAGGACTACGATTGTTCCATAGAGTATCACCCGGGCAAGGCAAATGTGGTGGCAGATGCCCTAAGTCAAAAAGTTGTGTCGATCTGAGGGCGATGTTCACACATCTGAGCTTGTATGATGATGGAAGTCTGCTGGCAGAGTTGCAAGTCAAACCGACATGGTTGAATGAGGTAAAGGAAAGTCAGTTAATGGATGAGGATTTAAGTGCTAAGTTACGGCAAGTGCAGAATGGAGAGTTAGAGAGTTATGGTATTAATGACGAGGAGTATTGTGCTTCAAGGGTAGGGTTTCTATCTTAAGAACGAGGAGTTAAAGCGGAGAATTCTTGAGAATCGCATAGTAGTCCTTATGCTATGCATCCCGGAGGCGATAAGATGTATAGAGATCTAAGGAGCAGCTTTTGGTGGCTTTGGTCTTAAGCGGAAGTGACCGAATTTGTTGGCAAGTGCTTAGCGTGTCGACAAGTTAAGGTTGAACACCAAGTTTCATCAAGATTGCTTCACCGATTAAGATTCCGCAGTGGAAGTGGGAGAGAATTACCATGGACTTCGTTAGTGGGCTTCCCCTTACGCCTTCTAAGAAGGACTCGGTATGGGTGATAGTGGATCAGCTAACAAAGTCTGCGTATTTTATTCCAGTGCGGGTTGACTACTCTCTACAAAAGTTAGCAAGGTTGTATGTAGTGGAGATTGTAAGGTTGCACGGGGTGCCGGTGTCGATTATCTCGGATAGGGATCCTAGGTTCAAGTCTCGATTTTGGAAAGCTCTACATTAGGCTTTAAGCACTAGATTGGATTTCAGTACGACTTTTCATCCACAGTCAGACGGCCAGTCTGAACGAGTGATCCAAGTGTTAGAGGATATGTTAAGAGGTCATGTGATAGACTTGAGAGGAAGTTGGGAAGAATATTTTCCTCTAGCGAATTTGCTTACAACAACAGCTATCAAGCCAGTATTAAAATGGCACCGTACGAGGCGTTGTATGGACGGAAGTGCCACACTCCTACATGTTGGATGGAATTAGGAGAACGTCAGGTTTTGGGTCCAGAGATTGTGGCACAATCCGAAGAGAAAGTGGAGATAATCCGGGCACGGTTGAAGGAGGCATCTGACAGGAAAAAGTCTTACGCAGATCTCAAACGGAAAGAAATAGAATTCGATGTGGGAGATCAAGTGTTTCTCAAAGTTCCACCTTGGAAGAAGGTAATGAGATTTGGTTGCAAAGGGAAATTAAGTCCAAGGTTTATCGGACCTTATCGGGTATTAAGGCGAGTTGGACCGGTGGCATACCAGTTGGAGTTGCCTCCGGAATTGAAATAGATGCAAGACGTATTTCATGTTTCCATGCTACATCGATATCGATCGGATCCATCTCACATAGTTCCGGTTGAAGAGGTGGAGCTGAGACCAGATCTGTCTTATGAAGAAAAGCCGATTTAGATTCTGGAGCAAGATGTGAAGGTGCTTGAAGAAGTCGGTCCCTCTGGTCAAAGTGTTGTGGCATAACCATGGATCGGAGGAAGCTTCTTGGGAGCCAGAAGAAGCAATGCGACAGCAATACCCCCACCTATTCTAGCCAGGTAATTTCGAGGTCGAAATTATTTTAAGGGGGTAGAACTGTAATATTCGGGAATTAGGGCTTGTGCATTTTGGCCTAATTGCATGTGCTTGGTTGCCACGATAAATTATGAATGTGTTTTATGAATTTTGTGAACTTTAAAGTGTGGAAAATGCCTTAGAAATTATTCGATTTTAAGTTTGAAATAGGGAGCTAAGCTTAAAAGGCCTTAAGAGAAAATGTAGGGGAGTTATGACACATAAATGGGCTTGATTAAGTGGCTTGGATGAGCCACTTAAAGCCTCTGTAAGTGACACCACAAGTAGGTGCCAATGGGCCAGGGTTCGAGTCACAAGGGAAGCAAATAAAAGTCTTTATTTTGCTACAAGGAAGAGAAGAAATGGGCGGCACAAGGACACTTCAAGATGATGTGTAGATCAAGTTAAAAACGTGAAGATTTGGCTAAGAAAGAGTGGATTAGGGGATTTGATAAGAGAGGATGTAGTGGCCGGCGAAGGGACTCTCTTGGTGATTATTTTCGGCTTTGTAGTGTGTTAAGGAGTGTGTGCCGAATTTTACAAAGCAAATTAGTCTCTTTTGTTCTTTTCTCTCCAAAGTTTTCTCTTCTTTTTCTTTTATTGGTTCTAGCCAAAATTTTCCACTTACTAAAGACCACCATTGCCGAGTTTATCAACTTTTTCTTCCTCCTTTTCTCTCACGATTCTCTAACAAAGTCGAAGATTCCATCTCTGAATTGGAACCATAGCCGAACCTTTCTAGTAATCATCTAAAGCCAAAACTTGTTGGTTCTTATCTAAGTCCACCTAGCCGAATCTCTCTGTGGATTCAACAAAGAGCAATCGATTTCTGTCATAAGGGTAAGGATCAATTATCGATTCTTTTCAATCTTTTCTTAAAGCGAAATAAGATTCTAATCCCTTAATGTTTTGGCCAAAACTATGAAGGATTCTTTCGAGATTTCCATAGGGTTGGACTTCTAAGGAGACCATCCAGATTCAGATCTAAGGTAGCGACATAGTGGTAAGTGATCTCCTCCTTAAGCAATCGGTTTTGGGTTCTTATTCTTTTAAGATGCCAAAATAATGGTTAAACCTTGGTTAGGGATGGCGAATGTGTATAGTGCCATAACCTTGTGTTCTTTTGTGTGTAGCCAACGTTAAGGGACGAAGGAGACTTTTGAGATTTGAAGTGTTTAAGGTAAGTGATACAAGTATTGACCAAAGGCCATTCTCATAGATCTATGCTTAAAACCGATTCTAACACTTGACAAGTAGGGATTTGAAAACTTCAAAGCAAGTAACCACTTTTGGGATTTAAAATGCAAGGTAAGTACCCATGATATTGACCAAGGCTAATTTAGTGAATTAGATCTATTTACTATTTATTCAAAAGCTGAAAACTAACCAAATCAATTGATCTAGTGTTAGTCGATTCCAAGGGAGAAAGACTACGAAATTTTAGGATTTGATTAGTAGTGAAATCAGCAACAAGGTAAGATTTTGGTTGCGATTGTCCTTTGGGATTTAATTAATTAGCCGAATGGATTTTTGCTAAAGTGTTTAAGGTTGGCCGAATATAGGGATTAAGGGTCTAAAAGCATTAGATTGGGTTTTCGGGATTTCAATAAAGCGCTAAGTAAATCAGGCGTGTACCCTCACTAAGCCTTAATTAATTTATGGTTATGTTTTAATAAATATGTTACTATGAATATGTTAAGATGTGGCTAAGAGTATCTTGTATTGGTACAAATTACTCAGGTATATTTACCCACTCCTACTATGAGTATGACATGATCTATGATGGCACATATGTCAAAAGTGATAAGAATGTGAAATAAGGCATGATATTGCATGATTTGTTTGACATGGGGCATATGGGTGATATGTAAAGGGGAAGTGAATTGGTGGTTTTATACCCCAATATCTGAATGTGGTGACTTATGTCACGTAATTTGAATGTGGTGACTTATGTCACGAAATCTGAATGTGGTGACTTATGTCACGAAATAATTATCTGGTGGCTATGCCACGAATTTTATAAGGGCGATGAGTACGTCGACTGCAGCGACTGCCTTCGATGGTGTGTAGCGGATGGAGGGTCGACTTAGTAGTCCCCACAGTGTGATGGTTGGTACGGGTGATGTGTAGCGGATGGTTATCTAGGCTTGGGTTCGGGTTTGCATCATGATTTATATATGTTTATCATGTATGATTTGACATGCCTGAATTAATTGAGACTTGTGTTGGTTGTACACATTGAGTCTGTTTAACTCACCCCTTTGTGGGATTACTTTTCAGGTGACACTCAGTGATGGACCAGGTCGACAGAAGCTCAGTGGTGGCCATGCTCAATTCGGAGATTGTTATATTTTTAATTAGTTTTTAACTTTCAAGTTTTGAATTATTTCGGGTTTTATTTGATGTAATAAAGCTATAAGTATTAAATTGTTTATGCATGCATTTAAACTACCTAGTACGATACGACATTTATCGATTTAAAGTTAAAGTTAATTTTTCTTAAATATAACTACTAATCATTTTGACACCTAATCAACACGGGTTTTAATTTTTGAACCCAACCCAAATCAACTGTTTTCAAAAACACACAAGTTTTTGGCGAAGCCCAAATAAGATTCGAATGGTTTTTCCCTAGAAGCATGCCAGATTCGGTCAGGGCTTGTGGGCCGGGTTTGGGGTGTTTCAACCTATGTGGTTGATGAATCTATAAATGAGATCATGAAATGTTAAATGAGTATATTAGCTTTGGATGGTATGACATATACATATATATATGTGAAATAAATCTATGTGATGGTTTGTTTTGGTCTAATGTGTTATGTTACGAACTTACTAAGCTTTGGAAAGCTTACTGTGTGATTTGTTTCTCTGCTTTGTAGTGTCACTAAAGCTAGCTCAGATCCGGGGATCGTTAGCATCTCTATCACACTATCGACAATCTATTTTGGTACTTTTGGAAAGATGTATATAGTTGAAATATGGCATGTATAGGCTAGTTGTTTTGAAACATATTTGAGATGTGTAAATAGTCATGTGATGTGGCTAAATATATGTTGGCTATAAGCATGAATGGATTTGGTATATGATGCATATTATGGTTTGGCTTGTTGATAATGAAAATGTCTTATGAACGATAAGCTTAGTAATGGATTGATGCTAATATGATTTAGTGATATTATGGATGAATCATGCTTGGTAATACAAGTGTTTTAGTTGTGAAATTTGGTTTACAAGTTAGCAAGATAGAAATGAGATTGGATAGAATGGTATGTGATCATTTGACATGTATTTGGTTTCCAAATTGTGTGAGAAAATATGCTTAATTGTGCTTGTAGGGTTGACCCTTGTATGGGTGGCAAATTGGCCTTGCAAATGGCCTATTTTGTATACATGGACAAGAGACATGGGCGTGTGTCTCTGTGTGTGGTTTAAGGATCACTTCTAGGTGTGTCTGGACAGGTCACACTGGTGGCCATGTGAATAAGTCAGTAGCTAGCCTAATTGCACACGGCCTTGGCACACGGACGTGTTTGGTGGCCGTGTGAACAAGTCAGTATGTATGCTCTATTTTGGCACGGCTGGACACTTGGGTGTGTCTGGTAGCCTTGTGAGGAACACGGCTTGACTGCACGGGCTTATGATCTCAACAGTGTTGAAGAATGTTTGAATTTCTGAAAAATTTTGTAAGTTTCGGTTTAGTCCCGACCTCATTCTATCATGTGTTTATGGTCTTGTAGACATAGATAAGGGACTATATGCTCGTATTTGAATGTGTTTGATTGATGATTGACTTTGTGTTGTGAAATGGATGTGAAATGCTTTGATCGTTTGATAATGCCTCCTAACCCTATTTCAGCGACGATCTCGGGTTAGGGGTGTTACAGGTTTGACACCTTTACCACAAATTCTGTAGACTCAACAATCATGCTCATACTAGATGCCAATCTCATGCAAATGTAAGAATGGGTAGACCCCGGATCAATCAAAGCAATAACAGAGGTGTTATGAAGAGAAAAAGTACCCGTTATCACATCTGGAGATGGTGCCTCTTCACAAGCGCGAATGGCATAGGTCCTTTCAGGTGCTCGTCCCTCCGTCTTACAGTAGAATCTCGAGGTGCACCTCTACCACTAGTCCCTCCTCTCGGGTTCTTTTGTGATCTACCCCTCGAAGATACATTACTAGATCTTATCTCTTGCTTCCTTTCCTTTTCCTCCCTCTCGAGGCAATTCCAAATGAAATGATAGGGTGAACCACACTTGTAACAGTTTCTATTATTCCCCAACACTCCCGTGTGTTGCCTACAACAATTCAGACACTCCGGTTTGTACTTCGGATTGCCCATACTTGCCATCGAATTGGTTTGAAAATTCGAGTCTGAGTATGTGTTGCCTCGGTCTCTATGCGAATATCCAACTGACGTAGTCATCTAAGGATTTACTTCCTTGGACCTCTTTGATTGAGCTTGGTATGATTTACTCATTAGCCTTTTCCTTGCATCTCGGGCCTCACTCACAGCCTTCCTCTTTTCCTTGTTCAGTTCTTCGGCCTTACATGCCCTATCAACAAACCCTACAAACTCTTTTAACTCCAAGATCCCAACTAAAAGTCTAATATCCTCATTCAGCCCATCTTCAAACCTCTTACACAAGATAGCTCCTGTAGACACCCACTCTTGTGCATACTTGCTGAGCCTAACAAACTCACGCTTATATTCTACCACAATCATTCTTCCTTGCTTTAGTTTAAGGAATTCTTTCCGTTTCTGGTCCACAAACCTATGACTTATATACTTCTTTCAGAACTCTTCCAAAAAGAAGTCCCACGTCACTCTCTCCCTTGGAACCACTGATGTCAATATTTTCCACCAAAGGCATGCTGAGTCCCTCAACAAGGACACGATGCATTTTAAGCTCTCTTCAAGTGTGTAGGAGAGTTCATCAAACACTCTCATCGAGTTCTCAAGCTAGAACTCCACCCTTTCAGGGTCATCATCTATATTACTCTAAACTCCTCAGCCCCTTGCTTCCGAATCTTGTCTACCGGGGGCTTGGTTATTCTCACTACATCTACATCTTGAGGAGCCACGGGAACTGGATGAGGTATAGGAGGTTGAGCATTAGGGTTCGCTCGTACGTACTCTGTGTACCAATTGCTCATCATTTGGAGAAAGGCTTCCCGGGCCTCTTCTCCTTGACTCCTAGTCTTAGGTCCACTTTCTATAGGCACGGTCCCTTGCACGGGAGCCGGCACATTACTAGTTGCGTCATCAATAGCCATTTGATCGGGATCCATTTACTATATAAAAACAAAGTTTAGAATTTTCAGAAGCGACCACACTATCAATATACGCTTATGGCATGTATAGCTAGACCCTAACACACGCTACGGTAGTCCTAGAACCGACTAAACCTTAGCTTTGATACCACTAAATGTAACACCCCTTACTCGTATCCTACACCGGAATCGGATACGAGGCATTACCAAACTTAGTTCACATGGTCATACAACTTTGGGCTATCAAATTCCATTCTAAACTAAAACTTTTCCATACACACCTCTAATATCTTTATAACGGGCCTACGAAGCCCTAAACAGGCTTCCGAAAGGTTTTAAGAATTAATCGAAAACTTTTACACAATTAGGTAAATTTTACTTGAGCAGGGGCCACACGCCCGTGTGGAGGGAATGACACGCCCATGTGCCATCTCACACGCCCGTGTTTAACACTCGTGGTCGACACTGACTTGTATCACACGGCCTAGCACACGCTCATACGGCTAGCCCGTGGTTGCCTCTGACTTAATCCACACGGCCTGTCACACGCTCGTGTGCTTCAACCATGTGGAGATTTAAATTCCAAATTCAAGGTGCAGACTTCACACAACCTGGGCACACGCCCATGTCCGTGGCCGTTCTTTTCACACGACTGAAACACACGGCCATGTCTCTGCCCGTGTGCTTACTACAAAGCTTACTAACTTGGAAAAACTAACATGCAAGGGACACACGGCCTGGTCACACACCCATGAGACTGACCGTGTGTCATAAAGGCCTAGACACACGCCCGTGTGCCTACTCTTGTGGACAAGAACAAGGCTATTTGCCAAGCTCTTTTCGCCACCCTAACTCATATAACATAAATTCATCCATCCAAATCACTAAACAACTAAATTTTTGCAATACACCTCCATGAATAACTTCATCTTTTCATATATAAAAATGAGTCATCAACTATGGCTACATACAAAAGAATTCATCTTTAAAAAGGCCAACACACTCTTGGCCAAAATAACAAAACAAATTATCTAGTCTAGCCCTATACATGCCATACTCAAAAAACTAAGTCTAGATATACCGAGAGAAGCTGATAGTGCGAGAGATCTTCCAATTATCTTTGTATCCCGAGAGAAGCTGACATGCATCCTTAACACCACAAAGTCACACGATACAACACATCATAATTTCTCAATAAACCATTCATAATACCAATTATTCGATGGTTTCGCACTTAGCCCACCATCAAACTTTAATAGAGTGGTATTGCACATAGCCCACCAAAGAGGATAGTTACAGTGGTATCGCACACAGCCCATCGTAATTAAGTAATAAGGTGGTTTCGCACTTAGCCTACCATTAATAGTTATTATAGTGATATCGCACACAGCCCACTATTTATTACTACGGTTATTATTTCTCATTTACATATCTATTTCATCATTCATACAAAAATTATTCAATAACTACCAAATTCAATCCACTTAAATCATACATGTTCTCAATCATACAATGCACCAATTAATAACATGTGTACATAAAATGCATCGTTTACACATAAACTTACTTCGGTGCTAAATGCGTTAACTAGCGGTTTAATTTAGAACCTTGCCTTTTCCCCAGTCAAGGTTAATTTCGTGCTCTTCTTGTTCTATAACAATAAAATTCACTCATTTAGGACATTTATGATCATAATGCATCAAAATTTATAATTAGGCAAAAATGACCATTTTGCCCTTACCTTTTGGCAAAATTACGATTTTTCTCCTAGGCTCGTAAATCATTTTTCAACACATTTTCTCTTTAGACAAGCCTAGCTGAACATTTATTTCCCTTACAACTACTCACAATTCCCACTATTTCATGTATTTATGACACAAATTCAATCTTTGCATTCAAGTCCTAATTAGGTGTTTTCATGCTAATACCTTTCACAAAAGTTGTTTCTCATCTCCCTGACATTCATCTTCTTCCATAAAAACTCAGCTAACAACATAAATACTCTCATGAAAAGTCCTTAGACTCCCTCATTAGCTAGCTTAAGCTTTGAGGACTCCAAAAGTGCAAAAATTATCAAATAACACTATCAAAATCACTTACTTGTAGAGAGATAACTTGGATGAAATTTTAAAGCATTCAAAACCCTTCTAAGCTTGAAATTTTTGGTGGAGATGAAGAGTGAATAGTCAAAGATGATAGCTTTTCTTTTTACCATATTTTATTCATCTTTTCTCAACTAATTTCACCTAATTTTGACTATAATTAATGCTCTTGTCCCCTTTGCTATCTATGGCCGGCCAACACATTCTCTAGAGCCTAATTTCACTTTAAGGACCTCCAATTTAGTAATCTATGGCTATTGGACCCCTCTACCTTGAAAAATAGAAGTTTCACACTTTATGCGATTTAGTCCTTTTTCACAATTAAGCATGCTATCGCTCAAATTAAAGCACCAAAATTTTCACATAGCCATATATTAGTACCATAACACATAAAATAACATCAAAATAATTTTCCTCAACCTTAATTTAGTGGTCTCAAAACCACTATTCCGACTAGCCCCAAAATTAGGTTGTTACATATGGGGGGTAGTCACACACCCGTGTGTCTACCCGTGTGGATAGTTAGAAGGCTATTTACCAAGCCAATTTCCACTCTGAAACTTAAACACACATATGCCAACACAAGCAATACATGACATGGCAATAATACACTATAAAGAACCACTAATCATCATTCATACACTTTACATTTTACTCTATCATTTGCATGAGCTTTCACTTCATAAAACTTAATGAAACTTGAAAAATATTGGCCAATTCCCAATGAACATATACAAAATGAATGTATAACATTAGTAGCCAACACTTTGACTATCAAATATGACATAGTACAAAATGACCAAGTTCCTATACATGCCATACTTAAAAAAAATCTACTTTACTATACCAAAAGAATGATTGATAGTGTGATTCGAGCTCCGACATTCTACAATCCCCGAGCTAGCTTGGCAATACTACAAGGAAAAGAGAAAAGAGAGGGGTAAATATATAGCTTAGTAAGTTTGCATGAATTAATCTAGCAACATAAATACTCATAGTATAATCCATTCATTATGGAACAATAGCAACACAAGTTCTTAAGTACTTTGACATACTTACTCATACTTATTCTTACCCATCATATATCACATTACGGATTTCATAACTCGTATTTTACTCATGGTACCTGTATCACTTCAGCACATAATTTAGCACTTATGCTACCTTGATCATAGAATTAAATTATTAACATCCTTAACTTAAATAGAGCTCTTTGTTATCCTTATATAATATTTAGCTCATTGTCATCTTTACATACTTAGCTCTTTTTCCCGTTGAACTACTCGAAATATTGGAGGATACTCAATCTCATCATACATGTATCACGATCCCAATGCCATATCCCAGATATGGTCTTACATGGGATCACCTCTTGATGCCGATGCCATATCCCAGATATGGTCTTACACAGGATCTCTTAACTCGATGTTGATGCCATGTCCCAGAAATGGTCTTATACGAGATTACATAGATATCGATGCCATGTCCCAGACATGGTCTTACACGGGACCTTCCTTATTCGATGCCGATGTCATGTCCTAGACATGGTCTTATACGGGATCTACATTCGGTGCCAATGCCATGTCCCAGACATGGTCTTATATGGGACCTACATTTGGTGCCGATACCATGTCCCAGACATGGTCTTATACGAGACCATCATTATCTCATGTCTTGACATAGGTATCTACGTTATTCCGAATCCTCAACCGGGACTTCAACTTAACATATTCTCTTCGCTTTCTCATCGAGGTATCATTAATCAAATTCATGGAAATAATAATATTCATTTCTCATAATAAAAATAAATTTAAATACGATAACATATGTAGCCTTAATTTCACACAAACTTACCTCGGTACTCAAAATGCGTGTAGATGTTCGATTTAGTCCAACACTTTGTTCTTGCCTCGATTTCAGTCTGGGCTTCATGTTTCTTAATCTATAATAAAAATTTCACTTGTTTAATACTCACATTGACTAAATTGACTAATGAATAACACTTTGGCAAAATTACAATTTTGCCCGTAAACTTTCAATAATTACACTTTTGCCCCTAGACTCGTAAAATGATTTTCATTCAAATTTCTTGTATTTCAAGCCTAGATGGATCATTTTCTTAACTATAACAGCATCTGATTCCCACTATTTCACTCATGTATGACCATTTTTATAACTTTTACAATTTGGTCATTTTATGCATTTTTCATGAAAATCACTTAGAAAAAGATGTTTATTTTACATCAAACTTTCATATTCTTCCATAAAACATCAAAATACATGCATGTCATACATGGGTAAATTTTTGAACATAAACCCTAGCTCAAAATATAGCTAGAAATAGCTAAATCGAGCTACGAGGATCTAAAAAATATGAAGAACATTAAAAACGGGGCTAGGACGCACTTACTATCAAGCTTGGAAGTTGAAGAAAACCTAGATATGACTCCTTAGTGATTTTCAGCCATGGGAGAAGAATATGAACACAATTTTGACTTCTTTTTCCCTTTTTAATTCATTAATTAACCAAATGACAAAAATGCCCTTAAGGCCCTTTCTTGAGATTTTTCCTTCCCATGTCCAATTTTGTCCATCTTAACATATAATGGTCTAATTGCTAAATAAGGACTTCTAATAATTTTTTATGATGCTATATCATACTTAAATATTCTAGAATCTCATATTTTCTAATCTTTGCAATTTAGTCCTAATGGACAATTTAATCACTAATTAATAAAATTTCTTCATGAGATTTTTTCACAATCATGAAAACACATCATAAGCCTCGTAAAAATCATAAAACACATATCTCTACTTTAGATTTGTGGTTTCACACCACTATTCTGACTAGACCCTAAATCGGGGTGTTACAGATAGATTGTATGTCTGAGTTGTCTTGACAAAAAGAAGAAGGGATTATTCTAAAATGTTATTATCTGATAGATAAAATCGACTAATTTTTTTTAATCAGTGTGGATTATTCATTTGAAAGGTTAATTGAGTTATACGCATTTGAGTTTATCTTTAGGTCTGGGAATAAATTTTGTGCGTTCACAGGTAAATTGACAAACCATCAGAATAGGGGATTCATATTCTAGTAGACTTGATATAGAAATAGATCTATCAGATCAGTTCTAATCGGGAATTGGTATTATGGAGTATAGTTGTCTCGATAGTTGAAGCTATTGCATTTGTGTTAAATAATATTGTTTGACGCTTTCCATATAAGGAGAAACAAAAATAAGTTGAAAGATTTCAGATGTAGACATGCCAGAAGCATTAGTCAGAGTTTGATAATTCAGGTTTCTAGGGACCACTTTGAATTTCTCGGTAATTATACTACTAATGATAAAGTTGTGACACGAGAACATCATGGCTGTTCAATTAAACTTAGTATAATATCAAGTTTTGATATGAATTCTTATACAAGTTCTGAATCGGAATGAGTTATGATGGACTTATATGTGGTTTATCATTAAGAAGAAAATATAAAGACTCAACTTGATGACTTTTATCAGGTAAGAAATTTCGAGGAAGAAATTATTTTAAGGGGGGAGAGTTGTAATAGCCCAAATTTCAGTGGTGTCGAAAACAGTGGTTCGAGGCCACCAAATCCAACAAGTAAGCTCGTAATTTTTATTATTTAATATTTATGATTCAAATATGGTTTTAAAAATATTTTTGAATGGATAATTTATGTTTTATAATGAATTATTAGGTTTGAGTGGTAAAATCCTAGGTCAATTGGTTTTAGAAGTGAGGTATCGGACCTCGTTTCTATAAACCGAGCCGTAAATATTTTTATAAATATTTACGGAGTGGCATTAAGGTGGTATTAAAGTTTCGTGAAAAATTTTAACATTTTAATAGTTAATTAATTAAAAAGAACTAAATTATAAAAGATGTAAAATTTAATCACTATTTGATTAAATGGATAATTGATTGTAACATCCTAAAAATTGAGTATCGATATGTTGCATGTTTTTGGTGCTTAGCTTGTGAATGATTCAATTTGTGTGCTTAATATAGTCTTGAGAAGGCTCGGGATTTATTCGGAATTAGAATAAATTTTAGTAATGAGTACTTTATTGAAGTGGATCAAGTGACCTTGATGTTTAAGGAAATTAAGTGTCAAAAACTAGCATAAAATGAGCTAGTAGTAAAGTGGAGTTGGCGCTATAAGTGTTGCTTGAGGGAAGAGGTTCAAATCTTTAGGAATGCATTTTGTGACATTTATTTTTGCTCTTTCCTAGCAAGTGTCAGCCAAGCATCAAATTTTTGGTAAGTTAGACTTTTATTTTTATGGTAAGATAGCTAAGAGAAAAGGCAAGTACAAAGCTGAAGGTAGGAATCATGAGAATATGGCATGTAGGGGACACAAGGCATATCTTAAGGGTTATGTTTTGGAAACTTAGAATGGCTAACTTGTCTATGAACTTGGGCGGCTTTGTGGACTAAAGGGGCCAATTTTGGTGGTAAGCTTTGGGTAAGGATCGTAGCTAGATAGAATCACATTTGGTCATTTTGCTCTCCCAAAACACCTTTTCCTCTCATCTTTTTCTCTCTTAGTGAATATGCCATATGCTTGGAGAAAACAACTTTGTTTTGTTTCATTTGGTCATTTTTGCCAACCTCTCAAGTGCTTCATTTTGTGCTTCTCTCCTAGTGCCGAAATCATCAAACACAAAAAGACCATTTCTTTTTCTTCTTTATTCCCCATTGCCGAATACACATTGTTCCAAACCTTACTTTTTGCTCTTTTCTCACCCTTGAAAATCGAACCATAAACGTCTCATCTCTATTCTCCTTTCTTCTCCATTTTACTCATCTTTCAAATACATTTTTTTTCCTTCTTATTTCTTCCATGGCCGAATGTTAGAGACCACCTCCATAGCCAAAATTATTTTTCCATTACCATTAAATCATAGCCAAATCATCTTTTCTTCATAGACTTTGTTCTCGATCATTTCTTCTATTCAACTTTGGACAACCAGTAAGAATCATCTTCCTTATTTTCTTTTGATATTTGGTCACCTTGGCCAAATCTTTAGGTTGGCTTAGAAGAGCCTTTAAATCGATAATCATTCATCCTCTTAGACAATTTCCTTTTGTGTTTTTAGTGATATAGTGGAGGGCTGAATCACCCTCTCGTCAAAAGTTATCTTGAAGTTATTCAAGTTCGGATCATCTATCAAGGTAAAAAAAGGGAACTCTTCATGGATTTCATGATCACCCTCGATATTATCAATGATTTTCAATTGGTTTGTTATAAATGAAAGTTTTATATAGGGATCCTTTGGAAATCACTCGAAACTTTAAGGCAAACAAGATAGGGTCGAAAAGAGTGGTGAATAGTGATCGAAAGAGGCGCGCTCGCTATTCCTCTAGATTCAAGCGAAGAAATCGTTTCACAAATCGAGACTTTCCACCGGGTTGTGGACCCTCATCCGAGGAAAATCAATTATTCAAAGTTGTTCGTAGTTTAAAGCCATTAGCTGTTCGAGATTTTCCATCGGGTTGTGAATTGTCAACAGGGGAGAAACGACAAATAGTTGTTGTTCGAGATTCCGAGGATAAAGATCTAGATTGCTTATCTTTAGTATAGATTTATATTAAGTATTAGTGTTCTAATCAAGCGTGACACGTATTTAGGTATCTTACAAGCGGGAAAGTATAGTTCTCACCGTAATTAGGTGTGTAATTTCACATTTATCACATGGGTTAGATGTTATACCGTAAGCATTAGAATAAAAGTCGTAAAGTTGGTAAAATAAAAAATACGATATATTAATACTTTTTGTGTAAATGCATGAAATCGGTATTAAAGTCATGGAAATTACGGAATCGCCTTCGATGGGCTAATTTGATAAAAAGTAATTTTTGGGCCTCATGTGCTTAATGGGCCGAATTGCTAGATTATTTAATGGGCCAATTTGCTAGATTGATTAATTGGCCGAATTGCTAGATTGCTTAATGGGCCGAATTGCTAGATTGCTTAAGGAGCCGATTTGATAAATTACCATATGGGCCAAAATGAGAAATGGGCCAACTTGTAGTATGGGCCTTATGTTGAAATTATCACATGAATATTGTTATGCCTTGTATATGTATACATGATTGCATGGGTTGGGATAAAATTGAAGAGAAGTTCTGGTGGCTCTGCCACAATCTAGTTCGGGTGGCTCTGCCATAGTCTAGTTCGGGTGGCTCAGCCACAAACATTTTAAATGGCTTTATGCCTGTGATTGGTGTGTTGGCGGGGTGGGTTGACTTGATCCCAGGTGTCTTTGGTTGAATGCGGTGGTGTGTAGCGGATGGAAATTTAGGCTTGGTTGGGAATTGCCTTTCACATGCATTTTTTATTTACTATATTGTTAAATTCGTAAATGGGCTCAAGCCCAATAAAATGCTTTGATGATTTGGCCCAGTGGACTTGGTAAGTGGGTTACACATTGAGTTCTAAGTAAGTCACCCCATTTTCTTACCCTTTTCAGGTAATGATAATTGATGGAGGATTGGTAGGGGATGACTTCACGGGGGCCATACTTCAAATGATGGTTTTGATGAACTTTGAATTACTCTTTAAGTATTTTTACTTAATTAATTTTTCAGTTGTGATGTAATAAGGCCTTTGGTATTATTTTTATGGATTTTACTAGTGGATGGCTTTTAATATGTTTTAGATACTAAAAGGAGACTATTTTAACTTTATAAATGTTTTCTTTAATTTACATATAATTAAAGGGTTTTCTTAAAATCACTAACTCGTAAGAATTTCGTGAAAACTCTTTTATGAATTCATTTTCAAATTCCTTTTGAATTCTTTTAAACTTCTTATAAAATTTAATCAATTATTTCTCCGAGATCAAATTATAAACTCCTATGTTTTAAAATTCATAGATTTCAAATTAACCTCAGTTTTTGATAAACTCCATCTCCAAAATAGTTTTTGAAGACCTATTTTCCTTTAATCATTAGATGACTAGATGTATGTACAATTTGTGTGGCATACCAAGTCTGGTCTTAATGCATAGATCGGGTTTGGGGTGTTACATTGATAAAGGAAAAAGGACTTAAATAGTAATTAAACCATGGTCAATGTTTCCAAACTGTGGCGTTATGATTGATTCCACTAGCTTTGGTGGTTTGTTTGTCTTTTTCACATATTCGTTCAATTTGGATTCGAGTAGGAGAAGCGTAAGTGTGTTGTTTTAAGTATTGATTGGTTTTTCTCTTAGTTATTTTTATTTTGTCTTGATCGATTTTCTTATAGGTTTTGTGCTTTCTCATAATCAAGTTTCAGATTGTTTTGTGGAATTGCATTGATAGACTTTTAGTGCTTTAGAAGCGTGTTTCAGGTGTGTTTCTCAAACAATCATAAATAGGGATGATTTTGTGGATAATTTTTGTGATTTGCAGCAAGATTTGGTGTGGTTTTTGAACCACACGGCCGTGTGCCACTTAGAAATTAGGGTAGTTTTCTTGTCACACAACCTGGGGTGAGACACGCGGGCTGGCCATATGACCGTGTGACCTCTATTAGGGATTTTGTCCATCGCACGGCCTGGAGAGGTTTTGCATGGCCTGAGACACAATAGTGTCTCCACTGCTTTTGATTGTGAAATTTTGTCACACAGGCACAGAGAGTTAGATGGTCTGCCTATACAGTCGTGTACCTCAGTCACGCATCTGTGTCTCTCAGTCATACGGTTGTGTATCTCAGCCATACGTCGTGTCTCTTAGACACATAACCGTGTAGCCCTGTCACACGATCTAAACCTTCCCACATCACTAGCCACCCGGCCATGTGGTCATGTTTTTGTAGTTTTTCCACTTTTTTTGCAAATTGATTCATTTTAGTCCCTGAGTGATCCCTTGCTTGTTTAAGCCTCTGTAAGAGTGGCTGGGATCCTATTACTAGTTATGGAAGGTCTATGAAAGGCATATTGCTGTTAGAATATTTTTGTATATATGTATTCATAAGATTTAGTTTTTTTATTCACATTAGTTGTTTATATGATGTGGTATACTAAACTTGGTATACGTAAATGTCTGGATGTGCTAACTGAAAATTGTGTTTAATTTTGAATCCACTGTTTTGGTGATTATTTATGAGTATGATATGAAATACTAGAAACACAATATGAGTATGTTTGATTTCATATATTTGTATGCATTGAGAGTTTTGCATATGCATTATGGTTTAGGTTTGGTTATAAAGGGAAGGAAGTTTGATTTGGTGATTAAACTGCATTGATATAATTTGGCGATAAATCTGCAACAATGTTGGCAGGTTGGCTGTGTAACAATCAAGTGGCACATGACCACTTTAAGGTGTGTGTCCGTTGGATGGGTCCACCATAACCCAAAATTGGTGTGTAGTGGTTGGAAAGGGTCTAGTATCCCCTTATTGGTGTGTGAAGGATGATGGAGTTGGTGTGTAGTGGTTGGGTAGGTGGGTTTTTGTGTCATATTACATTTGAATAGGAATTTTGGTATCTGTTTAGTGGAAAGTATGGTGATTTCTGTTATGATTAGAATTTGGTTATTGTATGTTTGTTTGATTATTTATTACTGAATTGGTTGCTTTTTTTTTTTTGACACTGCCTATTTACATTTGTTTTAGACTCACATTGAGCTTCATAGCTCACCCCCTTAATTTACTCTTTCAGATAACTTGCATGGTTAGGTATCGGGCTCAGCTAATCGGAGGTCTCATAGATTTTCATTTCAATTTGATTTTAATAAAGTTTTTGTCAAGATATAAGCTTTTATGTTCAATTGGACTTGTAAATAAGTTTATAAACTGTGGTATGGGTTTTTGGTTTTGAACTAACTTTTTGATTTCTTGCATGGATTTTAGCCAAATGAATTGCTACTTTCCTTAATAATCACTCGGCTCTTAAGTAATAATTTATGGATTTCTATTTAAAGTAAGATGTCAAATTTTCTATTGCTATACTAATTTTAAAACTTTGGTTAACAATTTGCTAATTTTGAAATGTTTGCAGATCGAATAAGGAAATATCAATTTGGCTTTGATTTAGTCTAAGCAACAATTAAACTAACATTTTCAAAACTTAAGTAAAGCCTGCTGCCAAATTTTATTAACCATGAGTAAAAGTGTTCTTGGAAAAGGTTTTGTAAAATTTGAATGGTTTTCATGTTCGAAGCCATTTCGATGGCCAATGTGACATCAAGGATCTGGTCAAAAATTTTGGGTCAAGTTTTGGGGTGTTACATTTCAGGTTTTTGAGTTTCAGTGATTTTCATTGACTCTTAGACTTACGTTTTAATTTGTTTTTGTTTTTATTGTTTCTTTACGCATTCTAACACTTTATTTTTTCTTGTGTTAGTAGCTTAAAGCACGTTACACATTCCTACCTTCATGCCACACAATTCTTTGATGTCTGGTTGGTTTCGGTCTATTAGTGCCACTAGGTTTGCTTTTCAAGTTTGATTTTAATACTTAGTTGATATAAACACTTTTAAAAAACTACAATATTAATTCTTACCTCATTGAGAGTTTTAGTTTATTTCTGAATGCATAACAATGAGGTTTGCTTAATTTCTTTCGTTTCGAGTTTTGTGTTCTTTTTAGGCTTTCACAGTGACTCATGATACTCGTAGTAGCAAAAAGAGTGATAATCCTAGTGAAAAGCCACTAGTAACCATGGAGAACCTTGTTGGTTTCACTAAAAAATTACAAAATGACCTTTACGAGGTCAATGATAAGTTCGAACACATGATTGTCAAGATACAACGAGAACTAAATGTTCGAGATGCTAAAAAAACAACGAGATGTTCTACTTCAGACAATCTTGGAGCGCTTGAATGCTCAAAAAGAATTTTCGACTCGTAATTTGGACAATGGTGATGGTTTTGAGGTTGAACAACCTTGTGCATGAGGAAATAATACTAAAGGTGCCTCTTGTTCAAATGATGAAACTTTGGTTAATAATGATCTCGAGGCATATTTTGAGTAGGAACCAAAAATTGAACTTATGTTCCGTTACTATAAATGCCCAGAAGAGGAAAAAGTCCCATTATCGATCCTTGAATTTTTGGATTATGAGTTGAGTTGGTGGACTCAACTTGGAATTATTTGTCAAAGAAACTAAGAAAGGGAAATTAAAACATTGGACGAGTTGAACCAAGTGATGTGAAAGAATTTCGTTCCTTCTCATTACTACAGAGAGGTCAAAATAAAATTTCTATGCCATGTTCAAAGCAATCGATTAGTTGACGAGTATTTCAAGGGAGATGGCAAAAAAAATGAGTACAATTGATCTCTCACTTGTTGTGAAATGTTATTGGTGTAGAGAAGAAAGTTATTATGACTTTGTGCCTTTTGTTGACTCTTACTCTAGTGGAAAAGAGATTTATGATGAGAAACTCTGTGAATCGAAAAGATATGATAGTGAGAATTTTTTCCTCGAATCTATGGATTTAAATGAGATAGAAACGTCATGTTCTCCTACTGAGATGTATTGTATTGAACAAAATATTTTAAAACTTGTGAGGAGGATATGGGAAGTGAGGAAAAATCACATAGAAAGACCAAGAGAAAAGAGACCTTGAGTGATAACAATCTACTTGATTGTCCACTTTTAGTAAGTAAAAATACATATGAGGAAAAATTGAAGAGTTATCGAGTGGGAAAAGAAATGAAAAATAAGAAAATACCCATGCAAAACTGAAGAATGATTATGTTCTAACTAACCATAACTCAAATTTGTTTAGTGGTGATTCTTTGTTACAAGATTTCAAGGATCTATTAATAATCTTCCAATTACATTACTCTACCATTGATAGATGATTTTACTTGTGGAAGAGAGGTAAGTTGAACATTTGTAACACCCCTCACCTGGTCCAATCGCCAGACTCTAGTTACGGAATGCTACTACTGTTACTAGAGCAAATCACACAGTTCGTAACAATTTAATTCATTTAAACACCAATTCGTTTCATAATTTGATGTATAATATGATTTACAAAAAAAAATTAAAACTCAATCAAGCTTATGAAAGCTCCCAAGTTGACCCGAGGATGGAAAATGACCATATTGAAAACTTTCTAATATTTTGACAATAAGTATCGATACCCCCTTCAAGTACTAATATCAATTTTGTTTCAAAATTCAAAGTAAATTTTACAAGTATCGATACTTTGAATAAGGTATTGATACCCTTGTTAAGAAGTATCGATACCAAATTTAGTATTGGTACTATTTTGGCATTCTGCCATATAACACCCCTAACCAGTCCCTGTCGCCAGATTAGGGTTACAGAGTATTATGACACATATCGGAGCAATTATTGCAATATTAAATCATTTGATATGTAATTTAAGTAGCATATAATCAAAACTGCATATCATTCATAATATATATACATTTACGGGTTTTATACCGTGCTTATAGGACCAAAAAATTAGTTTAGAAACAATGGGGACTAATTTGAAATAAAATAAAAAATTTAGAAAAATTAAAAATAGAGATCACGCAGCTGTGTGACAGAGCGCAGACTGTGTGGCTCAGGGACATGGCCGTGTGCCCAAACTGTGTAACTCAGGGTCACACGGCCATGTCGCTGATCATGTGCCAGACTGTGTTTGGTTCGATGTAGGGTCACACGGCGTGTGGCCAGGCCGCGTAGCAGCCTAATTTCATGTGGAAAAACCTACACTTAAAATTAATAAGACACACGACTGTGTGAGGAGGCCTTGCATGACACACGGCCATGTAGCCGCCGGTGTCACTGGTCGTGTGTACCTAAAAAACCTCAAATCTAAGCCACATTCAAACACCATTTCTAAAATACCAAGCCAAATAATTTGCAATCATTATTACATACTCAAATCACATTCAAACCTTCCAAAACCATATCATAACATTCGACCTAAATCCCTAGCCAATGTACCCTCATTGGTACTATAGTTTAAACATCCAAACAAACATACACTCAAAAGTTACAAGTCATTACCTTAAAGACATACCAATTCATCCATTTTGTCACTATCATTTACCATTACTCAAACTAATCACATAAGACAATTATCAATTGACTAAAAGCACTTCTAAGCACAGATTTAGACCAAAGATGCAAAGCATATATATACAACCACTAAAATTACTCTATCCAACTTATAGACAACATTGTTATAAACAAAATAACTTAAAGGCTTCTAGTACATGCCATTTATAACCCAATCATCAAAACGATCAAATCTTTTACTATGATCAAGGATAGATAGTGTGAATGTGCTTCGAATTTGAACCATTTTGTAATAGCTTGATTTAGAGCCTAGTCGAAATAGTGGTTGCGAGACCACAAATCTGAGGTAGAAATGTGTTTTATGATTTTTAAGAGGCCTATAGCATGCTTGCATGATTGTGTGAAAATTTCATGAAGAAATTTTATAAGTTAGTGAACAATTTGTCTATTAGGACTAAATTGCAAAGATTTGAAAATATGGGATTCTAGAAGATTTAAGTATGAAATAGCATTATAAAAATTATTAGAAGTCCTTATTTAGCAGTTAGACCAATATATGTCAAGATGGACAAAAATAGACATGGGAAGGAAAAATCTCAAGAAAGGGCCTTAAGGGCATTTTTGTCATTTGGTTAATAAAAGAATTAAAAGGGAAAAAGAAGTCAAAATTGTGTCCATCTTCATCCTCTATAGTCGAAAATCACAAGGGCTCCATAGCTAGGGTTTTTTCAACTTTCAACCTTGATTGTAAGTACCTCCTAGCCCCATTTTTAATGTTCTTCGTATTTTTAAAATCCTCATAGCTCGATTTAGCTATTTCTAGCTATATTTTGAGCTAGGGTTTATGTTCAAAAATTTACCCATGGATGAAATGCATGTATTTTGATGATTTATGGAAGAATATGAAAGTTTAATGTATGATAAACATCATTTTCTAAGTAATTTTCACGAAAAATTCATAAAAGGGACTAAATTGTAAAAGTCATGAAAATGGTCATACATGAGTGAAATAGTGGAAATTGGGGGCTGTAGTAGTTAATAAAATTATTCGGATAGGCTTAAATTACAAAAAAGTTGAATAAAAATGATTTTACGAGCCTAAGGGCAAAAGTGTTATTATGTAAAAGTTTAGGGGCAAAAGTGTAATTCTACCAAAGTATGATTCATGGGTTAATTTAGTCAATGTGAGTATTAAACAAGTGAAATTGTTATTATAGATAGAAACATGAAGCCCGGACCGAAACTGAGGCAAGAACAAGGTTGTGGACTAAATCGAATATCTACACACATTTTGAGTATCGAGGTAAGTTTGTATGAAATTAAAGCTACATAATGATTTTATATTTTTAAATTGCTTGATATTATGTGTAATGAATATTATTTCTATGAAAATCGAATAATGATGCCTCAATGAGAGTATGATGAAAATATGTTATGTTAAAGTCCCGATTGAATATTCGGAATAGCAAGAATACTAATGTCACGACATGAGATAAAGGAGGTCCTGTATAAGACCATGTCTGGGACATGGCATCGGCACCGAATAAAGGAGGTCCCATATAAGACCATGTCTGGGACATGGCATCGGCACCGAATGTAGGTCCCGTATAAGACCATGTCTAGGACATGGCCTCAGCACCAAAAGAAGATCTAGTGTAAGACCATTTCTAGGGACATGGCATCGACATCTATATACGATCTCGTATAAGACCATATCTGGGATATGGCATTGACATCGAGATATGAGATCTCGTGTAAGACCATATTGGGATATGGCATCGGTATCAAGATGTGATCCCATGTAAGACCATATCTGGGATATGGCATTGGCATCGTAATACATGTATGATGAGATTGAGTATCCTTCGATATTCGGAGTAGTTCAACGGGCAAATTTGCTAAGTTTATGTACAGATGAAAAAGAGTAAATTCTATGTTTAAAGAGTATAAAAGTGCTAAAGTTATGTGATGAAGTGATATAGGTACCCATGAGTAACTTACGAGAAATGAATGCAAAATGTGATATGAAATTTGGTAAGAGTATGCATGAGTAAGTTATGTTGATGTGTTTGAGAACTTGTATATCATTCAATGATATGAATGGATGCTATTATAAATCTCAATGTTGCTATTTAATTCATGCAACTTACTAAGCCTTACGCTTACCCCTCTCTTTTCCCTTTTCCTTGTAGTATCGCCAAGCTAGTTCGGGATCGTAGGACGTCGGAGCATAGATCACACTATCAACTATTCTTGTAACACCCCCATACCCAGCCCACGAGCTTTGACCGGATTTGGTTGTGTCACTGTGGAAAGACGGCTGAAAATCTTTGTGACTTTAGAATAAAACCTTAAAATTTATTAACTTCTGAAAACCATGCCCATTTAAAATAATATGAAAACCTTAATGATGTAAAATGTTTGAATTAAAACTTTATTAAACATATATATATATATAATTTGAATAAAGAAAAGTTGTTAAAAATAAAGCCATCTTCACATAAGTAATTTAATTTAAACAAGCTAGCTTACTAATAATAATAATATAATACCACAATAATAAAAAGGCCCTTATTACAACTCATACTTAAACAAAATACTTAATATTAAAAAGGCTTAGAATAATTTAAAATATCTTCTTCTGCATGGGCCACCTTGTATCCTCTCCGAACCCAGTCCGACCTTACGCATCACCTGAAATAGTTAAGAAAAAATAAGGTGAGTCCATAGACTCAGTGCATAATCATTACACATGTTCCACACGTATGGACCTAACCCATACCCACACAGTTCACGTAACAAGTCATGCAAACATGCATCCCAGCCCAACCTACAATCCACCGTAACACCAACCTTAGCAGACTCCTTGCCTAAGGCCATGGCTAATCCATCGATCACAACCGAGTGATCCCATAAATCTTACCTCGGCAGACCTGCTGCACAAGGCCGTGGCTGAGCCACCAATCACATCATGATCCCGACGATGTCATCTCTACGGTGATGCGATCGACTATCAACCGCCGAGATGGGCACCTAGCCACACCTCCCTTGATGTAGCACACGACTAATCATCAAGCGCTAATGTAGCACGAGGCTAACATTAGACCACGTACATCAATGTGTACACCCATCCTTCCTTGGTCACATCCAATCCCCATGCATAAGTGTCAATGCATCATGTCAAGTCAATCATTTTGAATGAGTATACATCACATGATCATTACCATATCATACATACACCATAAGTAAATTTAATAACACAATTTACCAACACGATAATCGATTACCCCACATATGGGTATCCATCACCTTAGCCTTTAAGGTCGGCTATCACACAAAGATACACAAGTACACACTAATAAACAATTAATCAAGAAACAAAGGCGATGATTATGCACCTTAACACTTGAAGTTCTAAACTCTCGATCCCAACACTATCGCTAAACGAGACTACGACTATATGTCTAACTTGTCGCTCGACGTTGGTCCACACCCGTGGCCAATCTCGAACCGCAGAGACGACTCTTTTCTTGAACTTTCGGATAGGGACTTTCCCTTGCTCCCCTTGACTGGTACTTGCCTCCATCAACACACTTAATCAGATAAATCGGTTAAACCTCCAAGCCATAAATCCAAATATTAAACCTTTACTAAAAATTGCTTACCAAAACCAACTTGAATCCCGGAGGCTACTAAATGCTTCTGTCGATTTGCCCCTTACTTGCTTAACCAACCCGAAATTGCCACCTGCTTAAAAGGCTGTCGAAAACCCTGCATGGTCCATGTTAGATTCGGCTCTAACATAAGATTACTTAAGGAAAACCCCTCTTGACCAAAACTAGCCTTTACCTTATGAAATCAAACCTCAACAGATCCTTAGCATTTCCTTCCCTTGGCTACACACGAAAGAAAAACCATATTAAGACCATACAACCATTCGGCCAACTCCAAACACCAAGACCACCCTTTAGGTTCGGCACCCAAACAGAAAGAAGCAAACCAACTACTAAAGTGGAGAGTACTTACTACCAAATGCTCCAAAAAGATTAAGGGAGAGTATCTGATGGCCTCAAGAATCGACTTAGCAAGATGTCAAAAGAAGAGAAAGGTTTTGGCTAAAAGTACTTTTGGCTTTGGTGAAAAATAAGAGAAGAAAAGAAATGTTGTTTGGCTTAAAGAAGTTCATTTCTGGCGACAAGGGATGGAGAGGATTTGGTGAAGTGACTAAGGAAAATGGAAGGAAAAGTGACCTTAAGATTTCGCCAAGTGACAAGTAAGAGGAGAGGGACGTTTCAGTTGTTGGTAGAGTATGGGAAGAAAAATTAAAGTGAAGGCTTTAGATGAAAAAGCTAAAATTCGGCTAAAGGAAGAGCACACCCCCTTAAATAGCATTCGACCACTCCTCCTACCCTTCATAGCCGAAAATACCCTCATGAGAACCCCCTAGCCGTCCAACTCTTCTACCTCACACCCAAAACCCTTGATTCCCTCCTAGCTTCACTCTACACCAACCTTTCAAACAAATTCAAACTAAAACCAACTCAAGCCACACATTCAAAATAAGTTGACCCATTCAAAATCCCCTTTTTAAGTGCCATGGTCGAAACCAACTCCTCCCCCTCTCATGACGCAAAAACAAAACCAAAATATTGCCCTAGCAACTCGAACACTGGCCCCCCTTCTCACCTTGAGGCGTCACTTCTCCATGCTCTATGTGGCGTCTCCCTTGCCACTCTGCCAAGCCTTCTCTTGTGTCTTAACCTCCCAAATATTTCTCTTAAGACCCCTCTAGCCAAGCTCCCCTTTTAATACTAAAAATTAAATAATTTCCTAAGGCATTCTACTACACTTTAGAGTTCTCAAGACCCTCAAAACTCACCCAACCACACACCAAGTATGCCAACACACGAGTTATGCACTAAATGCATAACCCTAGAACAGGTGTTACAATTCTACCCTCCTTAAAAATAATTTCATCCTCAAAATTACTTGGCTAGACTAACAGTCGTACATCCTAATTCACCACCCCACACCAGCACAAGACTCGATCTCAAAGAGCTATCATATTTCCTAGGCATAGTTCCTACGTCCACCCTCAAGGTTCCACATACTTACTAGCAACAGAAAATAATCTGACTTATCCACAAGTAAGACAATTTAGTGGATTCCAGAAATAGAGAACGTACCCAATGTCAAATCTGGCACATCTTCCTCCTCACGACGCCTGACTGCATAAACTCACCTTGGCTGCCTCGCCTCAGTGCCACCATTACCACGGCCTAATGCTCCACAACCTCGACCGGAGCCATTCCCTCCATGGCTCGGACCATGACCCCTCGTCGCCTGCTGACCATCTCTGCTCAGGTGCACATAACCTTGGCCTACTGTCCGAGTCCTATTCGAATCCTGGGGACAATCCTTAATCAAATGAGACTTTGACTTACACCTGAAACACTCTCGCTCCTGATTCCAGCATTCGCCAACATGATACCTTCCACACCGAGCACATGGACGATTCAGATTCCCAGCACGAGTAGAATTCTCAATCCTCGGTCTTTTCTGAAGACTCCCAGACAATTCTGACGGTCCATAACTCCTCTTATCCCAGCTCCTTTCTCTATCTCTATTCTGCCTCTCAGTCCTCTTGACCTCCTCAACTATCCGAGCTTTCTCTACTAAGATGGTGAAGTCTCATTCTCGTTGCGGAGCAATCAAAACTCACAGCTCATCCCGCAGCCCATCTTCGAATCTAACGCATCTCTCATAGTCGGTAGCCACGATTCCC
Source organism: Gossypium rotundifolium (assembly GCA_025506655.1). Lineage (NCBI taxonomy): Eukaryota > Viridiplantae > Streptophyta > Magnoliopsida > Malvales > Malvaceae > Gossypium > Gossypium rotundifolium. The sequence continues at coordinate 113,811,531 of CP106727.1, read as the reverse complement.
CGAGCATACCGGCTCAACCGCAAAAACTCAGCCTCGTACTCCGCTATTGACTTGCCCCCTTGCACCAAATTGAGGAACGCCTTCCTCTGAGCATCCACATAACTCGCTCCGACATACTTCCCCTCAAACTTGATCTTAAAGTAGCCCTAGTCCACTCGATCCGCAGGGGTACCCTCCTTAACCGTGAGCCACCATTGGTAGGCCTCATCCCGTAGCAATGAAACAGCACCCTTAAGCTTCTCCTCTGCAGTTAAATCCAAGTCGTCCATAATTCTTTCAACTACCTCAAGCCAGTATTCTACCACGTTCGAGCTACCCCAGACACTCCTCTGAAAACTTCGGCTCCGTTCGACCTAAGTCTTTCAGCCACTGACTTCCGAGCTCCAATGCCCACATTGGCTCCCGCCACTCTCTCGAGCATCCGCAACATAGCTCGCGATCTCGCATCGCTTCTCTGTCTAATCTCGATGTTCAACCTCAAGAATGGTGGCGGCACATCGCTCTCTGACCCATGACCAGACCCAACCGGTTCCGGTACTGCCATCCTGCCTTTACCACGTCCACGAGCATTGCGACCACGCCCCCTAGAACTCATATCTAGCGTCACGACTTACTCTGTTTAGAAAGTTTTATGCATTAGAAATTTTTGTTCCACTGTTTATCCACGAGCAAATTTTATGAATAACAGTTTCCAGAAGTAGTTCTTTCGATCAATCAAAGTTTCATCTAAAGTTCTCTATTCTAACTCAAACATTCACATTCTTCACTAAAGACACATACATTCATTCATGTCACCTTTCTGAGCATTCCCAACCCAGGGGTAATTTCGTTATTTTCCTATAGGGTATTTCGGTAATAAATCAAGGTCAATTTGAAAATAATTTTTCAAATTAAAGACATTTCAGAATTCTACCAAATCTCGGGAGTCATCTTGAAAATTTATTTTTCAAATCAGCGGTGTTGCAAAAATTTTCAGAAATCGGGGTTGTTTCAGTAATTTTGTAAGTCAGATATCTCTGTAATGTGGAAACATTTTAGTAAAAATCGAGGGTAATGTGAAAATTCAGAAACCTAGGGCATTTTGGTAATTTTATCAATGTGGGGTATTTTCGTAAATTTCCCAAACCAAAATATCTTAATATTTTGAAAACTCGAGATTTTGGTATTTTGCAAAGTAAATCATTTTAACAAAAGTTGAGGGTGGTACAGAAATTTTACAATACAGAGGTATTTTTGTAATTTTGCCATAAGGGACATTTTTAGTAATTTTGTAAATGAGAAAACGTTTTTCAAAATTAGATTTAGGGTTTCACAAACCAAAAGGGTAAATTTAAAAAAAAATTAAAAGAATTAAGGGTTTTAATAATTGGTTCAGCCTGTGAACAAGTCCTCTTGGTTAAGGTGAACCGAAGCCACGCACCAGGTAGGATTCGAGTAAAGAGGAGGTGAGTCACTAGGACTGCTTAAATACCAAGCTCCTACTGAATACCACTCCTAGACATGCGTACAGTGATTACCACACCTTAACTCGGCGACTTACTTCACAGGTTTGTTTAGTAATCTTTAAGTCTTATGCATATGTTTGAGTAAACTAATCCTAGTGGTCCAATAGCCTTAATATTCTAGTCTACGAGCCCAAACAATCCCATAACAATTCATATCAACAAGTCACTTCAAAAGTCCGAAGTACTTACCTGGTGGACTTCGGGCCGGAGGTACAGGTGCCATGCCAGAATAATCTGAGACTTTTTTATAAAAGCTCATATTTTCTAAAAGCCCATTCTTGAAACCATTTTTGGACCCAAAACCCTCAAAGCCGAGTTTTGAACCTGGCTCTGATACCAATTTGTAACACCCCCAAACCCGGCCCACGAGCTTTGACCGGATCTGGTTGTGTCACTGTGGAAAGACGGCTGAAAATCTTTGTGACTTTAGAATAAAACCTTAAAATTTATTAACTTCTGAAAACCATGTCCATTTAAAATAATATGAAAACCTTAATAATGTAAAATGTTTGAATTAAAACTTTATTAAACATATATATATAATTTGAATAAAGAAAAGTTGTTAAAAATAAAGCCATCTTCACATAAGTAATTTAATTTAGACAAGCAAGCTTACTAATAATAATAACATAATACCACAATAATAAAAAGGCCCTTATTACAACTCATACTTAAACAAAATACTTAATATTAAAAAGGCTTAGAATAATTTAAAATATCTTCTTCTGCATGGGCCACCTTGTATCCTCTCCGAACCCAGTCCGACCTTACGCATCACCTGAAATAGTTAAGAAAAAAATAAGGTGAGTCCACAGACTCAGTGCATAATCATTACACATGTTCCACACGTATGGACCTAACCCATACCCACACAGTTCATGTAACAAGTCATGCAAACATGCATCCCAAATTTCAACCTACAATCCACCGTAACACCAACCTTAGCAGGCTCCACGCCTAAGGTCGTATAATCCACCGATCACAACCAAGTGATCCCACAAATCTTACCTCGGTGACCTGTCAGACAAGGCCGTGGCTGAGCCACCGATCATATCATGATCCCGACAGTAATCTGTCTACGGTGATGCACTCAGCTATCAACCGCCGAGATGGGCACCTAGCCACACCTCCCTTGATGTAGCACACAGCTAATCATCAAGTGCTAATGTAGCACGAGGCTAACATTAGACCACGTACATCAATGTGTACACCCATCCTTCCTTGGTCACATCCAATCCCCATGCATAAGTGTCAATGCATCATGTCAAGTCAATCATTTCGAATGAGTATACATCACATGCTCATTACCATATCATACATACACCATAAGTAAATTTAATAACACAATTTACCAACCTGATAATCGATTACCCCACATATGGGTATCCATCACCTTAGCCTTTAAGGTCGGCTATCACACAGCATACACAAGTACACACTAATAAACAATTAACCAAAGAAACAGTGCAATGATTACGCACCTTAACACTTGAAGTTCTAAACTCTCGATCCCAACACTATCGCTAAACGAGACTATAGCTATTTGTCTAACTTGCTGCTTTGACGTTGGTCCACACCCCGGCGGCCAATCTCGAACCGCCGAGACAACTCTTTTCTTGAACTTTCGGATAGGGACTTTCCCTTGCTCCCCTTGACTGGTACTTGCCTCCATCAACACACTTAATCAGATAAATCGGTTAAACCTCCAAGCCATAAATCCAAATATTAAACCTTTACTAAAAATAACTTACCAAAACCAAGTTGAATCCCGGAGGCTACTAAATGCTTCTGTCGATTTGCCCCTTACTTGCTTAACCAACCCGAAATTTCCACCTGCTTAAAAGGCTGTCGTAAACCCTACATGGTCCATGTTAGATTCAGCTCTAACATAAGATTACTTAAGGAAAACCCCTCTTGATCGAAAGTAGCCTTTACCTTATGAAATCAAACCTCAACAGATCCTTAGCGTTTCCTTCCCTTGGCTACACACGAAAGAAAAACCATATTAAGACCATACAACCATTCGACCAACTCCAAACACCAAGACCACCCTTTAGGTTCGGCACCCAAACAAAAAGAAGCAAACCAACTACTAAAGTGGAGAGTACTTACTACCAAATGCTCCAAAAAGATTAAGGGAGAGTATCTGATGGCCTCAAGAATCCACTTAGCAAGATGTCAAAAGAAGAGAAAGGTTTTGGCTAAAAGTACTTTTGGCTTTGGTGAAAAATAAGAGAAGAAAAGAAATGTTGCTGGCTTAAAGAAGTTCGGCTACGGCGACAAGGGATGGAGAGGGATTTCAGTGAAGTGGCTAAGGGAAAATGGAAGGAAAAGTGACCTTGAGATTTTGGCCAAGTGGCAAGTGAAGAGGAGAGGACGTTTACGGTGTTGGTAGAGTATGGAAAGAAAAATTAAAGTGAAGGCTTTAGATGAAAAAGCTAAAATTCGCTAAAGGAAGAGCACACCCCTTAAATAGCATTCGACCACTCCCCCAACCCTTCATAGCCGAAAATACCCTCATGAGAACCCCTAGCCGTCCAACTCTTCTACCTCACACCCAAAACCCTTGATTCCTCTAGCTTCTCTCTACACCAACCTTTCAAACAAATTCAAACTAAAACCAACTCAAGCCACACATTCAAAATAAGTTGACCCATTCAAAATCCCTTTTTAAGTGCCATGGCGAAACCAACTCCTCCCCTCTCATGGCGCTTAAAAACAAATCCAAAATGCTTGCCCTAGCAATTTCGAACACCGCCCCCTTCTCACCTTGAGGCGTCACTTCTCCATGCTCTATGTGGCGTCTCCTTGCCACTCTGCCAAGCCTTCTCTTGTGTCTTAACCTCCCAAATATTTCTTTTAAGACCCCTCTAGCCAAGCTCCCCTTTTAATACTAAAAATTCAATAATTTCCTAAGGCATTCTACTACACTTTAGAGTTCTCAAGACCCTCAAAACTCACCCAACCACACACTGAAGTATGCCAACACTTGAGTTATGCACTAAATGCATAACCCCTAGAACCAGGGTGTTACAATTCTTTTGGTATCGTAAAGTTTATTTATTTTGAGTATGGAATGTATAGGAACTTGGTCATTTTGTTATGTCATATTTGTTAGCCAAGGTGTGGGCTATTAATGTCTTTCCTTTCATTTTGTAATTGGCCATTGGAAATTGGTCAATAATTGTTAAATTTAATATATCCAATGATGATAATGTTCATGAAGTGCAAATTGGTGCAATTGATTGAGTAAGTGTGAAGTGAATGCATAATGAATTAGTGATTCTTCATAGTGTATTATTGCTATGTAATGTGTTGCTTGTGGTAGTATAAATGTGTTCAATTTTCAGGGTGGTATTTGGCTTGGTAAATAGCCTTTTAATTGTCCACACGGGTAGACACACGGGCATGTGTCTAGGCCGTGTGTGACACACGGTCGGCCCCATGGGTGTGTTGATAGGCGTGTGTTCCCTGCATCAAATTTGTGAGAATTCAATTCATCACACGGGCCAGCACAAAGACGTGTGACTAGTCCGTGTGCCCTTAAGTGGTTGCTGACGTCATTAACAGAATGCTAAGGTTTTCACACACGGGTGAGGACACGGGCGTGTCTTGGCCATGTGAGGGATATAGGCCATAGACATGGGCGTGTGCCAGACCGTGTGAAAACCCTGTAGATTCAAATGAAAAATAAAATCCACACGGGCTAGAAACATGGGCGTGTGTGACCACACGGCCTGCCCACACGGGCGTGTAGCCCTATTTTAAGCAAAAATTTTCTAAGTATATGAAAGTTTCCGTTTTAGTCCCGAATCATTTCGTATGTATGTTTAGGGTATTGTAGACCCATAAAGGGACATTATGTATATGAATGAAAAATTTTTAAATTGGAACAAAATTTTATGGCCCGATATTGTATGTTTGAGAAAGTTAAGTTTGGTAATGCCTCATACCCGGTTCCGGTGTTGAATACGTGTAACATTCGGGATTTAGGGGTTATGCATTTTAACTTAAATGTATGTGGTAGCATGCCTATGTGTGGTTTGAATATGTTTTGGGGACTTCGGGAACTTTAGAATGTAGGAGAATGCCTTAGAAAAATATTAGATTTTGAGTCTTAAAATGGTGCTAAGCAAGATAGACCTTAAGAAAAATTGTATGGGATTTTAGACACAAGAATTCAGTTGGCAAAGTGGCAAGGGAGATGCCATTTAGGGCCTTGGAAGGTGACGCTACAAGCAGTGAAAGGGGGCTTAGGTTCGAACAGCATAAGCAACATTTTGGGCTTGAATTTTTTTTTGGCATAGAGGAGTAGTGATGGACGGCACAAGGACTTTAAGTGGATGAGGATGAGACTTGGTCATATTCTTTTAAAAATTTGGCTAAAGGGAGGAGATAAGAGTTGACTCATTGAAATTATTTTGAATCAGTAAAGAAGAGGAAAAGTAGGAGAAAAAGAAGGAAGCTAATAGGGGGAAGAAGAGTTGGCTGGCCAAGGGATTTCTTTGGTGTCAATTTCGGTCATGTTGAAGGGGGAGGAAGCCGAATATGCATAGTGAAGTTTAGGCATTCTCTTTGTGCAATTTTTTTGTCTTGAAAACTTGTGTTCTTTTTCTTGTGGAACCAAAATAGGAGATCACTTGTGCACCTTTTTCTCTCTTGACCAAAATCTGAAACCATTTGTGCATTCCCTTCTCATCTTACTCTTTCTTCACTCATCCTCTAAAAGCCGAAGCACCCTTCTCAATCTCACCATTGCCGAATTCTTTTAGCCTTCTTCTATACTTCTTTGCTTTCTCTCAACTGCAAGTTTATACCTACTCTTTTGGTGGCCAAATATCCCATCTCCATTTGGGAGTATTAGCCGAATCTTATGTCCCTCATTCTCTTTTCTTTTTTGCAAATCCTTAAAGCTGAAACATTCACCATCTAGCCGATTTCTTCATCTATTTCTCCTTCAAAGTCAATCACTTTTCTATAGTAGCCGAACTCCTCTGTGGTTCTAAGCAAGAGTGCAATCGATTTCAACATTAGGGGTAAGGATCAACAGTCATTTGTTTTTCTTTATTTTTCTTTTGGGTTAGCCAAATCTAAGGATCTAATCCCTCTTATTCTCAATTGTCCGAAACCTTGAAGGGGGATTTCGAGATTCTTTTGTAGATGACGATTAGGGGGAGATCATTCGGGATTTGAATACCCAAGGTAAGTGAAGTGTGATATTAGGCCGAATGCCATTTACTTTGGTTTATTAAATGTTAGAATCGAATCTAACAGATACCATATAGGAATTTTGATAGACCCCACAGACAAGTGACGGATTTGGGATTTAGACGATCAAGATAAGGGATATTAATATTCGGCCAAGGGCCACTTTTTGTTCTAAGACTATGCTGATTCTAACTATGGTGTCTTAGGGGGTTTTCGACAGATCTTTGGGATTTGGCTAAGCAATCTAGGTAAGGTTTCTAGTGTTTCAAATCTGTTTCCCATTCGTTCAAAAGTCAAAAACTAACCGTTTGAGTGTACTAATGCTTAGCAGATTGTAAGGGGGAACATCACGAAGTTTCAGGATTTGGTTGGTAACCAAATCGCAACAAGGAAAAAAAAGGGATCTAGAGTGTTAGATCAAAATTTTTGGGATTTCGATTAGATCTACGAGTAATCAGGTGTGTAGCCCTACACTAATTCCCCCTAGGTTGATAATATTAGATATGTGTTAATGAAAATATGAAAATATGGCTAAGGGTACCATTCCATGGTACAGTGCATTCAGGTACATTACCCCTAACTCTCAGATAATCAAAGTTTATAAAATATGAATATGGATATATGAGAAATATAGTTATGGCTATGGGGTAGGGTATAATGCATGTTATTCGTATGTTTTGTATGTTGCATGGGCATATGTGTGATTATGTGAAAGGGAAGTGATCCGTGGTTCCTACCACAATATCTGTGACTCATCACATTATCTCGTGACTATGTCACATAATATGAATCTGGTGACTCATCACATTATCTCGTGGCTATGCCACAATTATAAGGCGATGTCGCTTGATCGCGAATCGCCTTCGATGGTGTGTAGCGGATGGAGGTCGATTTAGTAATCCCTACGGTGTGATCGGTAGGTATGGGTGATGTGTAGAGGTTGGATCTAGGTGGTTTGGGTTGCATCATGGTTTACAATTATTTTATGTGATTTATTATGAATTGTATGATTTGGGAATCTGTGATGGTAGTTACACACTGAGTCTGTTGACTCACCCTTCGTGGGCTAACTTTTTGCAGATGGCACTCAGTAGATGGACCGGGTCGGTAGGAACTTAGCGGTGGCCATGCACAGCTCAGATTTTCGATTTTCTTATTAAGTTTATATTTATTTATTTTGGGTTATATTTTGATGTAATAAGGCCATTATTATTTAACTGTTTTATTTTCATTGCGTTTTAAATTTTTGATATGATACGAACAACGCCAATTATTTTGAAACTCAATCACCTACGGGTTTTTTCCAAGTTACAAAAATATTAAACTCCCTAATTCGGTATTTCTTTAACTTGTAACTTTTGAAATATGAAATTATCGATTTAGTACAAAATTAAATTACAACTCAATTTTTTTAACTTGAGAACAACCCAAATCTATTTTCTTCGAAACCACCACGATTTTCAAAATGTCATACGAGACTTAACTACGTTTTACTCAAAGAGCGTGCCAGATCCGGTCAGGGCTTGTGGGCCGAGTTTGGGGTGTTTCAAATTGGTATTAGAGCCCGGTTCAAAACTCGACCTTGAGGGCTTTTTGGGCCCAAAATGTTTTCTTTATTTTGAAATTGAGTTTCACAAAAGAATGAGCAGGTTTTTCTGGCATGGCACCTGAGTCTCTGGCCCGAAGTCCACCAGGTAAGTACCTCTAACCATTGTGTGATTTGTATGTGAGTGTTATGGGGACGTAGATTAGTAGATTAGGAACTATTGAACCCTAGGATTAGCTTACTCCAACACCAAATTACATAAAATTTAAAGTCTAACCAAACAAACCTGTAAGTGAGTCATCGAGTTAAGAGTGTGGCAACTGTTGTGCGCATGTCTAGGATTGGATTCAGGGGGGAGCTTGGTATTTAAGCGAGTCCTAGTGACTCACCTCCTCTCCGCTCGAATCCTACCTGGTGCATAGTGACGTTCACCCTAATCAAGAGGACTCAATCACAGGCTACATTCAATAATTAAAACCCGAAAGGGACCAGTCACCTTGTTTTGTATAATCCTAAAGTCAAACCTTGGTTATAAAATTCCAAAGTACCTTTGATTCGAAAATAACCAAAATACCCCTGATTTGCAAATTAACCAAATTACTCCTAACTTGTAAAATTATCAAGCTACCCACAGTATGGAAGGTTGCCGAAGTACCCCGAATTGAAAATTTCCAAATTTCCCTTTTTTTGTAAAATCACCTGGAATCATATCGTATAAAATTACCGAAATGCCCCTAGTTGTAAAATTACAAAAATACCCTCAGATTATAAAATTACCATACTACCCTCGATTCCTTTTATCAAAATATTCCTATTTTCCAAAAATACCAAAAATCCCTATTTTGCAAAATTTCAAAATACCCTAATTTGGAAAATTACCAAAATACCCCTATAGGACAAATTACGAAAATACCCCTGGGTTGGAACGAACGAAAATGTTCGAGAGATGAATGTGTGTAGTAAATACTACTGAATGAATGTGTTTTCTCTGAATTAGGGTAGAAAACTTGGAATGAAAACCTTGAAATGATCGAAAGAACTGCCCCTAAATTTCTTTACATAAAATTGTTCGTGGATAATTAGTGGAATAAAAACTAATTCATAAAATTCTTAATCAGATAAACACAACTCGGAAGAATGAGTTCTAGAGGACGTGGTCGTAATGTGCGTGGCCGTGGAAGAGGCCGAATGATCGTGTCGAAACCCGTTAGGTCTGGTTAAGGGTCCGAGAATAGATGCCACCACCACCAGCTGTTGATGGGGAATATCAGGATCAGACGGGAGATGATGCAGATGCAAGCGATTCTGCGAGTTCTTGAGAGGGTGGCTGGAGCAGGTGAAGGTATGGGAGCTCGAAAATCTACACCCGAGCGACTCCGAGCCAATGGAGCTGAGTTTTTTCGAGGTATATTTGGTGTGGCGCCCAATACGGCTGAGTATTGGTTAGAGGCGACGGAGTGAATTATGGATGATTTGGACTTGACTGCTGAGGAGAAACTAAAAGGGGTAGTGTCGCTACTCCGTGATGAGTCATATCAATGGTGGCTCACGATTCGGGATGGTGCTACAGTAGATGATCTCACTTGGGAGTATTTTAAGGTGGCGTATCAGAAGAAGTATATTGGAACCAGCTATATTGATGCGCAGAGGAAGGTGTTTTTGAGGCTGGTTTAGTGGAATAAGTCCGTAGCGGAGTACGAGGTAAAATTCCTAAGGTTGAGCCGATACGCTCGAGGTATAGTGGCTACAAAGCATGAACGATGTGTTTAGTTTGAGGATGGACTGAGGAATGACCTGAGATTGTTGATTGCCCTACAGCAGGAGTAGGAGTTTGCTGTGTTGGTAGAAAGGGCTAAGGTTGCTGAAGGAGTTAAGGAGTCTGTAAGATAGAACACAAACTAGAATAGGCAAAAGAGAGGTTTTGGATCATCAGGGTCATCTGGAAATGTTCAAAAGAGACCCAGAATGGATAGGCCGCGAGGTCAGCAAGTTACTATGGGAGGACAATACCGTACTTGTGCTCGAGTGTGGAAAGATGCACTTGAGAGAGTGTTGGAAGAAGACGGGAGGATGTTTCAAGTATGGGTCCAAGGATCACATGATTAGGGACTATCCTATGAAAACAGACGGGAGCTGACCAACAAGTCAGGGTCCTAATCAGGCTGGAAGAGGAGGACAGCAGCCACCACGGGGTCATGGTCCGATTGGCGAGGTAATGTTTACGAAAGAGGTTGGGGAACATCGGCGAGGTGTCGATGCTGAGGCGAGACAATCGGGTCTAGTGTATGCGCTTCGTCGGAGGGAGGATGGTGGCCTTTTGATGTCATAACGGTATGTTCCTTATCTCCGGATTACCCTTTATTACATTGATAGATATTGGGTCAACTTATTCATACATTGCTAGTAAGGTGTCTGGAACTCTGCATGTGAATCCTAAGACTATACTTAGGAAGATGACTGTACTTAGTCCTTTAGGGCAATCAGTAGTATTAGACAAACTCTTTAGGCGCACCTTTGGAAGTTCGGTAGCAGCTTCCAACCCGACCTAATGGAGTTGCCATTTGAGAGTTTGTTCTAATCTTAGGCATGGATTGGTTAGTGAAGTACCATGCGAATGTGGATTGTCTTGCTAAGCGCGTGTCGTTAAGAACTTCGACGACAAAGAAGTTGTGGTGATGGGCGAGGGATGGAATTACTTGTCAAATGTGGTATCGCCTTAAGGCAGAGAAGATGGTGAGAAAAGGGTGTGTAGCTTTTTGATGTTGATCAGTGCCTTGGAGGCTAAGGAAGCAGCTATAGGAGGAGTTAGAACAGTAAGAGAATTTGTGGATGTCTTTCTGGAGGAGTCGCTGGTTACCCCTTGACGAAGTGGAGTTTGAAATTGACTTACTACTGCAAGATGCGACTCTTGTGTTAATTCTCGCATCACCGAATGGCACCAAAAGAGTTAGTAGAGCTTAAAGCCCAGATCCAAGAGTTACTCGATCGTGGGTTTATACGACCTAGTTGTCTCCATAAGGAGCACCAGTCCTATTTGTAAAGAAGAAGGACGGGACTATGCGCATGTGCATAGATTACCGGCAGTTGAATAAGCTAACCATCAAGAACAAGTATCCATTACCAAGGATAGATGACTTGTTCGATCAGCTTAAGAGGGCCGCAGTATTTTCGAAGATAGATCTAAGGTCAGGATATCACCAGCTTAAGGTGAAAGAGGCTGATATCCATAAGACGCTTTTTGGACAAGGTACAGGCATTATGAGTTCTTGGTAATGCCGTTCGGATTGACAAATGCCCCAGCTACGTTCATGGACATGATGAATCGAGTTTTCCAACCCTACCTGGATCGGTTTGTCATTGTGTTCATAAACAATATCCTAGTGTATTCCAAGTCTGAGGAAGAACATGATGAGCACCTCCGAGTCGTGTTGCAAGTGTTAAGGGAGAAAAAGCTTTATGCCAAGTTCGGCAAGTGCAAATTTTGGCTGAAGGAAGTTACGTTCTTAGGGCATGTGGTGTCTGCCGAAGGAATAAGGGTGGATCCTCGGAAGATTGAGACAGTATTAGATTGGAAACCACCTAAGTCTGTGGCAGAAATTCATAGTTTTTGGGGTTAGCAGGCTACTATAGGAGATTTGTCGAAGGGTTCTCGTCAATAGCAGCACCTTTGATGAAGTTGTTAAGGAAGGAGGTACCTTTCGTATGGGCGGATAAGCAGCAGGAGAGTTTTGAGAAGCTTAAGCAAGTATTGACAGAACCTCTGGTTTTGATTCAGCCTGAAACAGGGAAGGACTATGTGGAATATTGTGATGCTTCCCATACAGGATTAGGATGTGTTCTTATGCAAGACGAGAAAATGGTCGCTTATGCGTCTCGGTAATTGAGGCCACATGAGGTTAACTATCTGGCGCATGATCTGGAATTGGTGGTGGTGGTTTTCGCTCTAAAGGTGTGGAGGCACTACTTATATGGAGAGAAGTCGGTGGTCTATACAGACCACAAGATTCTTAAGTATCTGTTGACCCAGAAGGAGTTGAATCTGAGATAGCAAAGGTGGGTGGAGTTGTTGAAAGATTATGATTGTTCTATAGAGTATCACCCGGGCAAGGCGAATGTGGTGGCAGATGCCTAAGTCAGAAAGTAGTGTCAGATCTGAGGGCGATGTTTGCACATCTTAGCCTGTATGACGATGGAAGTTTGCTAGCTGAGTTACAAGAAAAGCCGACATGGTTGAGTCAGGTGAAAGAAAGACAGTTGCTAGACGATGATCTAAGTGCTAAGCTATGACAAGTGCAGGATGGGAAATTGGAAAATTTTAGTGTAAATAGTGATGGAATGCTGTGTTTTTGGGGCAAGGTCTATATGTCAAAGGATGAGGAGTTAAGACAAAAATTCTTCGGGAATCGCATAGTAGCCCTTATGCTATGTAACCTGGAGGAAGTAAGTTGTACAAGGATTTATGGGAACAGTTTTGGTGGCCTGGTCTTAAGCGGGAAGTTACAAAGTTTGTAGGGAAGTGTTTAACGTGTCAGCAAGTCAAGGCTGAACACCAAGTACCGTCAGGGTTGCTTCAACCGATAAAGATCCGCAATGGAAGTGGGAGAGAATTACCATAGACTTCGTTAGTGGGCTTGCCCTTATGCCTACTAAGAAGGACTCAGTATGGGTGATAGTAGATCGGATGACAAAGTCTGCACATTTTATACCGGTGCAGGTTGACTATTCTCTACAGAAATTGGCAAAGTTGCATGTAGCAGAAATCGTGAGGCTGCACGGAGTGCCAGTGTCGATTATCTCAGATAGAGATCTGAGGTTTACGTCTCGATTTTGGAAGGCACTACATCAAGCTTTGGGCACCAGGCTAGACTTTAGTACGGCATTCCATCCACAGTCGGACGGCCAATCTAAGCGGGTAATACAAGTGTTGGAGGATATGTTGAGAGGTTGCGTGATAGACTTCAGAGGGAGTTGGGAGGAGTTCTTGCCTTTAGCAAAATTTGCGTACAATAATAGCTATCAGGCAAGTATTCAGATGGCATCGTACGAAGTGCGCTGTATGGACGAAAGTGTCGCACTCCTACATACTGGACGGAATTGGGAGAACGTCAGATTTTGGGTCCAAAAATTGTGGCAGAATCGGAAGAAAAGGTTAAGATAATACGGACACGGTTGAAAGAGGCATCTGACCGCAAAAGTCATACGTAGATCTTGAGTGGAAGGAGATTGAGTTTGCTATGGGAGATTATGTGTTTCTCAAAGTTTCACCGTGGAAGAAGGTAATGAGATTTGGTCGCAAGGGAAAGTCAAGTCCTAGGTTTATAGGACCTTATCGGATTCTGAAGCGGGTTGGACCAATGGCATATCAGTTAGAGTTGCCTTCGGAGTTGAAGTAGATGCATAATGTGTTCCACGTGTTGATGCTATGTTGCTACCGGTCAGATCCATCTCATGTGATACCGGTTGAGGAGGTGGAGCTGAGATCAGATCTGTCCTATGAGGAAGAGCCGATTCGGATTCTGGAATGGGATGTGAAGGTGCTTCGGAGAAAATCAGTCCCTCTAGTCAAAGTGCTATGGCGTAACCATGGATCGGAAGAAGCTTCGTGGGAGCCAGAGGAAGCGATGCGACAGCAATACCCTCACTTATTTTAGCCAGGTAATTTCGAGGTCAAAATTATTTTAAGGGGGTAGAACTGTAACATCCGAGATTTAGGGGTTATGCATTTTAACTTAAATGTATGTGGTAGCATGCCTATGTGTGGTTTGAATATGTTTTGGGGACTTCGGGAACTTTAGAATGTAGGAGAATGCCTTAGAAAAATATTAGATTTTGAGTCTTAAAATGGAGCTAAGCAAGATAGACCTTAAGAAAAATTGTATGGGATTTTAGACACAAAAATTCAGTTGGCAAAGTGGCAAGGAGAGGCGCCACTTAGGGCCTTGGAAGGTGGCCTACAAGCAAAGAAAGGGGCTTAGGTTCAACAAAGATAAGCAACATTTTGGGCTTGAATTTTTTCGAAAGAGGAGTAGTGATGGACGGCACAAGGACTTTAAGTGGATGAGGATGAGACTTGGTCATATTCTTTTAAAAATTTGGCTAAAGGGAGGAGATAAGAGTTGACTCATTCAAATTATTTTGAATGAGTAAAGAAGAGGAAAAGTAGGAGAAAAAGAAGGAAGCTGATAGGGGGAAAAAGAGTTGGCTGGCCAAGGGATTTCTTTGGTGTCAATTTTGGTCATGTTGAAGGGGGAGGAAGTCGAATATGCATAGTGAAGTTTGGGCATTCTCTTTGTGCAATTTCTTTGTCTCGAAAACTTGTGTTCTTTTTCTTGTGGAACCGAAATAGGAGATCACTTGTGCACCTTTTTCTCTCTTGACCAAAAGTCAAACCATTTGTGCATTCCCTTCTCATCTTACTCTTTCTTCACTCATCCTCTAAAAGCCGAAGCACCCTTCTCAATCTCACCATTGTCGAATTCTTTTAGCCTTCTTCTATACTTCTTTCCTTTCTCTCAACCGCAAGTTTATACCTACTCTTTTGGTGGCCGAATATCCCATCTCCATTTGGGAGTATTAGCTGAATCTTATGTCCCTCATTCTCTTTTCTTTTTCACAAATCCTTAAAGCCGAAACATTCACCATCTAGCCGATTTCTTCATCTATTTCTCCTTCAAAGTCAATCACTTTTCTATAGTAGCCGAACTCCTCTGTGGTTCTAAGCAAGAGTGCAATCGATTTCAACATTAGGGGTAATGATCAACAGTCATTCATTTTTCTTTCTTTTTCTTTTGGATTAGCCGAATCTAAGGATCTAATCCCTCTAATTCTCAATTGGCCAAAACCTTGAAGGGGGATTTCAGGATTCTTTTGTAAACGACGATTAGGGGGAGATCATTCGGGATTTGAGTACCCAAGGTAAGTGAAGTGTGATATTAGGCCGAAGGCCATTTACTTTGGTTTATTAAATGTTAGAATCGAATCTAACAGATACCATATAGGAATTTCGACAGACCCCACAGACAAGTGACGATTCGGGATTTAGACGATCAAGGTAAGGGATATTAATATTCGGCCAAGGGCCACTTTTTGTTCTAAGACTATGCCGATTCTAACTATGGTGTCTTAGGGGGTTTTCAACAGATCTTCGGGATTTGGCTAAGCAATCTAGATAAGGTTTCTAGTGTTTCAAATCTGTTTCCCATTCGTTCAAAAGCCGAAAACTAACCGTTTGAGTGTACTAATGCTTAGCCGATTGTAAGGGGGAACATCACGAAGTTTCAGGTTTTGGTTGGTAACCAAATCGACAGCAAGAAAAAAAAGGGATCTAGAGCATTAGATCTGGATTTTCAGGATTTCGATTAGATCTACGAGTAATCAGGTGTGTAGCCCTACACTAATTCCCCCTAGGTTGATAATATTAGATATGTGTTAATGAAAATATGAAAATATGGCTAAGGGTACCATTCCATGGTACAGTGCATTCAGGTACGTTACCCCTAACTCTCAGATAATCAAAGTTTATAAAATATGAATATGGATATATGAGAAATATCGTTATGGCTATAAGGTAGGGTATAATGCATGTTATTCGTATGTTTTGTATGTTGCATGGGCATATGGGTGATTATGTGAAAAAGGAAGTGATCTGGTGGTTCCCACCACAATATTTGGTGACTCTGTCACATTATCTGGTGACTATGTCACATAATATGAATCTGGTGACTCTGTCACATTATCTGGTGGCTATGCCACAATTATAAGGGCGATGTACAGTTGACTGCAGTGACTACCTTCGATGGTGTATAGCGGATGGAGGGTCGATTTAGTAATCCCTACGGTGTGATCGGTAGGTACGGGTTATGTGTAGAGGTTGGATCTAGGTGGTTTGGGTTGCATCATGGTTTACAATTATTTTATGTGATTTATTATGCATTGTATGATTTGGGAATCTGTGATGGTAGTTACACACTGAGTCTGTTGACTCACCCTTCGTGGGCTAACTTTTTGCAGATGGCACTCAGTAGATGGACCGGGTCGGCAGGAACTTAGCGGTGGCCATGCATAGCTCATATTTTCGATTTTCTTATTAAGTTTATATTTATTTATTTTGGGTTATATTTTGATGTAATAAGGCCATTATTACTTAACTATTTTATTTTCATTGCGTTTTAAATTTCTGATATGATACGAACAACGCCAATTGTTTTGAAACTCAATCACCTACGGGTTTTTTCCAAGTTACAAAAATATTAAACTCTCTAATTCTGTATTTCTTTAACTTGTAACTTTTGAAATATGAAATTATCGATTTAGTACAAAATTAAATTACAACTCAATTTTTTTAACTTGAGAACAACCCAAATCTATTTTCTTCGAAACCACCACGATTTTCAAAATGTCATACGAGACTTAACTACGTTTTACTCAAGGAGCATGCCAGATCCGGTCAGGGCTTGTGGGCCGGGTTTGGGGTGTTTCAATACGAGTAAGGGGTGTTACACATTTTGTATATAAAGCAAATGAAGGCTTAGTAAGCTCGTATATAATGGAAACTTAAACTTACCGAATTTGAACCATTTTGTAAAATTCTTGCATAATTTCATTAACAAGCTTATGAATTCATTCATTTCCTATATACACGACAATATCACAAGTTAGTGAGTTCACATATATACATGAAACTTAAGTATACTATAGCAAAAACATTCAAATAACATATTGACCAATCAATTCTTCCCAACTCATATTCAAATTGTAAAGTACTGATACCTTAGTCCATGATATCAATACCTTTTTTCCAGAAGGTCAAAAATAATGCATTTTGGCACCTTTTTCATGCTCAAAACAAATTCAACCCAAATGGTGCTTATAGGCACTCATCATACTTGCAAATAACCAACTTTAAAACATACCAATAGCCAAAATTCAACCAAAACCAATCAATTATACTAATATTCCCCAAATGGAAATCAAACTTGCAACTTCTTTCTATACATTTCATGCCAATTGGATTATGCACAATTCAATACATACCAATTTCACCTATTAACCATTTCCAATTTCAATCAAGCCATTCAATATCAAACAGGTACCTTGCTAAACACATCAACCTATACAATTCACCAATTGTTCAAACATTTTGTTCCATTCACATTCACCATGTACTCAGGCATTTTATTGCCAACTTTGTTACTCAAATGCTTCAACTGTAGTTTAACACATTGCCAAAATGCACACTTTTAAACAGAACATATAACCATTCAAATTAAGCAACATTCAAGGTCCAAAATCATCATCATTCAAGATTATCACATATACATAGTAACTCCTATATACATGCCACATAACTAATTCCAGAACTATTAAAAGACTACCAAATCGAAGGTTGGATAGTGTGGGCTCCAAGGCGATTCGATTGACGTTTTCTGCAAAATTGCACTAGCTAACTATACAATTTTCATGTTATAAAATTACAAAATAATAAGGTAAGTTCATAAAATATCGATTTATTTAATAAGGTAAGAATCATCAACTATATCCCATTTAAAACATTCTAATCAAACACAAATTATCATTTTTTTCATTTTCCTTTTTCATTAATCATTTACCCCAAAAACTATAATGAATAGATAAAGATACGCGGGTAACTACACCACACTAGATTGCTCGTCAGAGCAGTAAGTCACCACACCATAGCACTAAGGTGCAAGGCTCGTAGGCACATATATCATATAAAAATACATCCCTCCACCATACCAAAGTCTCCGTAGAGACATAATTCAATAATCCGCAACAAATGTTGGATTCCTGTATAATTAGTGATATTTCAAAATAATTTTTATTTCTTATAATCATTTACACATATCTCATACAAGTGCACAATTAAACCTATTGGTATGCCAATTGTATCCTATCCTTTACTAATGTCCATTCGGGCACATTTAACACGTTAGATCAAATCTTTACAATCCAGTCCATTCCTTACCTTTTGTATCATTTTATATAAAATTCAAGTACATTCACAAAATATGAATTCATAATTCAAATACACAAATTACATTGACATGCATAACTATACCATATGAACTTACCAAACAAAAATAACAGTAAGCGAAGAGTTAAGGACTACTCCGCAATTTTTTTTTTCCTCAATTATCTATCTGTTGATTCAAATATTGATTTGTATGGTAATTCATTTCAATTAATCAGTTTCAATTACATTATATCAAGCTATTTCATGCATATTACAGTTCTATGTAATTTTTTGGATGTTCCCTAGAGTTTTGCATTTTATTCGATTTAGTCCTTAAGAACGAAATTGTTATACCTTTCAAATTTGAGCTTTTATTTTGAAGTCGATCTCAATGCCATCCTTCTACAACCCTGTATTATCATTAATTTAAGTTCAAATCTAACCAAATAACATCAAAAACTTCAAGAAATCATCAACGGTAACTTTTAAAAATTTTAACAGTTTTACAAAATAATACTTGGGCTAACTAAATCAAGCTCCCAGGATCTCAAATACATAAAAATTACAAGAAATAGGTTTGAAATCACTTACCAATTGAAGGAAAAAAGTTGAAATGTTTGAAACCTTAAGTTCCCTTCATCATTTGGCCAAGAGATATAAAAATGAAGAAGATGACACAACTTTGGCTTTTATGCTTTGATTATTATTTAATTAATCCTAATTAATTAAACTAATCTTAATTAGTTTAATGCTAAAATTGATTAACAAAGCTTTATTTGAATTATACGTCATTTCCACTATCCAACATTAATCAATGGTCCAATTGCTTAATTGGTCCTTTAACCAATTAAAAATCCATAACGATTAACTTTTACCGCTTTTAAGATTTAGTCCTTGTACCTTAATTAACTATCAATTAAATAAAATTCCTAGACCAAAATTCAATATAATATTATAATAGACTCGTAAATATTAATTAATAATATTTATGTACTCGATAACTAAAATTGGGGTTCTAAAACCACCATTTACGATACCTTTGAAAAAAGTTGTTACAACTCTCCCTCCTTAAGAAATTTTGTCCTTGAAATTCTTACCTGAGAATAGATTTGGGTATTAAGACTTCATTAATTCTTCTAGTTCCCACATAGCTTCCTTAATACCGTGATGGTGCCATAACACTTTAACTAATGGTACTCGTTTATTTCTGGGTTCTTTTTTTCCCGAGCTAAAATCTTCATCGGCTCTTTACTGTAAGTCAAGTCGGGTTACAACTTTATTTCATCTGTGCAAATCATGTGGGAGGGATCGAACGGTAACAAAGTAACATCAATACATAGAAAACATTATACATCTTTTCTAGTCCTAGTGGCAATGCTAATTTGTAAGCTATCAGGTCGATTCTCTCGAGGATCTCATACGATCCTAAATATCTTAGACTGAGCTTCCATTTTCTGCGGAAACACAAATTTATTTTATGAGGAGACTTTCAAAAATACTTTATCACCCACTCGAAACTGAATATCTTTTCTTTTTAAATCCGCAAATGATTTATGACGGTTTGAAGCAACTTTCAAACAATCTCATATGATTCTAACATTTTCTTTAGTCTCACGGATCAAATTAGTCCCTACTAGCTTGCTTTAACTCAAATCAGGCCAATATATTAGAGTTCTACATTTGTATCAGTACAAAGCCTCATACAGAGCCATTTTAATACTTTTCTGATAACTTTTATTATAAGCGAATTCGGCTAAAGGTTGAAAATTTTCCCAGTTACCTTCAAACTCAATAACACAACATTGCAACATATCTTCCAATATTTGTATTACCCGTTCAGATTTTCTGTCTATCTCGAGGATGGAATGTAGTACTAAATTTCAATTTTATGCCAAGGGCCTCGTGTAATTTACCCCAAAATCTAGAAGTAAATCTCTGGTCTTGATCTGAAAAAATAGACAATGGTATTTCATGAAATCTCACAATCTTAGAAACATACAATTCTACCAACCTTTCAAAGTAATCTGTTATAATCGTGATAAAGTGTGTTGATTTTGTCAATCTGTTAACAATTACCCAAATCACATTTCTTCTTCAGTGAAAATGGTAATCCCGATACAAGATCCATCATAACTCGTTCCCATTTCCACTCCAGAATTATAACAAGTTGTAGCAACCCTGATGAAACCTGGAGCTTGGCTTTCATCTGCTAACACATTAAACACTTGGAAACAATTCAGAGATTTCACGATTTATTTCTGGCCGCCAATATGTTGGTTTTAGATCATTATACATTTTGTTGCTGCTTGGATGTATAGAATAAGTACTACTATGAGCCTCGTGTAAATTGTCTCTCTTTACCTTAAAATCGTTAGGTATGCACAACCAGTTGCGAAAATACAAGTTGCCATTATCACTAATACTGAACTCAATAGTCTGTGCATTTTTAACCAGTTCTCATTTTTCTTGCAACTCTGAATCATTCTTCTGTAATTCTTGAATTTTCTATAAGAATAACGGTTTAGCCCCCAACTCAGCTAGAATAGACCCGTCACGTTACAGAATCATTTGAACTTCATTAAATATGACAAAAAATCTATCTAGATACGGTTGAAATAATCGGTTCATCAAATCCATAAATGCGACAGGTGTAACACCCCTTACCAGTATTCAACGCCGGAACCGGGTACGAGGCATTACTGGACTTAAAATACTTAATCACATAATATCGGGCCATAAATTTTCATTCCATACCATAACGTCACTATTATAGATCTACGAGACCCTAAACATACATATGGAGTGGTTCAAGACTGAATCAGAAACTTACGAGCACTTACAAGGTTTTTGTTCAAAATAGGGTCACACACTCGCGTGGAAGGGAACACGCCCGCGCAGGTGGACCGTGTGATCGTACACGCCCATGTTCCTAATCCGTGTCAATTTTATTTTTCATTTCAAACCTACAGGGTTTTCACGTAGCCTGGCACACACCCGTGTCTATGGCCCATGTCCCTCACACGGCCATGACACGCCCGTGTCTTAGCTCGTGTGTGAAAAGCTTGGCATTCTGTTTATGAAGTCAGCAGACCTTTAGGGCCACACGGCCAAGTCACACGCCCGTGTGACGAACTAAATTTTTCATAAATTAGACGCAGGGGAAACACGGCTTAGAAACACACCCTCGGGGCTGACTGTGTGTCACACACGCCCGTGTGTCTACCCGTGTGGACAAATGTAAGGCTATTTACCAAGCCATTTGCCACCCTGAAAAGAAACATGTAACACCCCACACCCGGCCTAGAAGCTAGGCCCGAATCTGGCGTGTCACATGGAAGTATTTTTCGAAACCATATTTCTTGTTGTTAAAACTTGTTTGAGAGCTAAAGCCTCTTTGTTAAAACTCAAAACACTTAAGCAATTGTTATCCACTTGAAAACGTAATTACCTTTAAAACCTTAGCTGTTACGGAAGCATATTGAAAACGTTGCGACAACTTAGTGTTTTGAAGACAGTTATCGTTTTGGAAAACGTATTCCACTTTTAGCAGTTATAAAACATCATAAATAAATATCACAAATAATAAGTTAAAAATAGAGAGGCCTTATTACAACCCAAATCAAAATATTTAAAAGTAAATAATCAAAACAGCAAGCATAAATAGTGTGTGGTCTTCTTCGAGTCCCTCGTAGCTCCGATCTGTCAAAGTTGGGGATTACCTGCACTTAAAAACAGCGTGAGTTTACGAAAACTCAGTGTGTAATCCCTTTACTAGAGTAACAGTCAGTATACAGAAACAAAACCTGAAATAGTCTCGGCCAAAGCCCTGTAACAGTAACAGTATAGTCCAGTTCAGAGCATACATGGGCCAAAACCCACTACCATATCATTTGGGTCACAGCCCATACAGAATCAATTGGGCCCAGCCCAAACCAATACAGAACAAGTGGCCCTAGGCCCAGTACAATGAAAAAATCTCATAAACAGATATGCAACAGTATGAGGATGCATCCCACCCCGATCTAGCCAACACACCACCCGTACCAACCCTACACTTATGTGGGGATAAAATCGACCCACCCAACTAGCACACCAATGTTAGGACCGGTTGCAGCCCTAACCGAAATCGCAGCAAAGCTGCTATTATATATATATGGGGCTCTAAGCCTTCAGTAGCGGTATTATAATTGGCACAAAGCCATCAGTAACTGTATTATGTTTGGCACATAGCCATCAGCGACGGTAATATAATCAGCACACAGCCTTGGGTAAATATGATCGACACAGAGTCATCGATATATATGTTAGGCACATATCCACGCGTAAATACCATTAGCACAAAGCCATAATCAAGATGGCACAGAGCCATATTTAGGTTGGTACAGAGCCATAATCAAATTACGCGACTTTAAGACGTCCGTTGGTCTACAGTCGTCATGCGACCCGTATGACCTCAACAGATCAATATTGGATCCACAGTCGTCATGCGACTCGTGCGACCCTATCAGATTAATACTGGATCCATAATCGTCATGCGACCCATGCGACCCTATCAGATCAATACTAGATCCACAGTCGTCATGCGACCCGTGCGACCCTATCAGATCAATACTGGATCCACATTCGTCAGGTGACCCTTGCGACCCTATCAGGACTTCCTCCGTATCAATGTCCCAACCCAATGCAATATGTCGTGTATATCATGCTGAATCATTACACGTGTATGGAAAATGGCCATGCTTAGTAACAGTCATTTCAACACATATTAACAGCATATCAGTCACATGCCCACAATGAAGTCAGTTAAACATAGTCATGCGATCACAGTCAAATCAGTCAAATCATAGCACAAGTCAGTCATTTACCCACAAGGGCAAAACTGTCATTTACCTTATAAGGGTTCTTCGATAATCTTACCCTTCAAGGGTAATTCGATAATTCTACCCTATAAGGGTAATTTAGTAATTCTACCCTATAGGGGTATTTCGATAATTTCACAAACAGGGGGTATTTCGGTAATTTTACAACCTATGGGGTATTTCTGTAATTTCATAAATTAGAGGTATTTTGGTAATTTTGTAAACTGGGGTATTTCGATAATTTCGCAAACCAGGGTTATTTCAGTAATTTTGTAAATCAAGGGTATTTCAGTAATTTGTAAACCAAGGTATTCTAAACAGAGATAACGATGCAAATGGGCCTAGGGCCCATTCTCAGCCCAAATGGGTCCACATGCTCGTGTGGCCCATTGAGCCCAAATCTAGCCATAGATATGAGATTCACATAGTCCAGTCCAATATTTGCTATACAATCATACAACTTATCCGATTAGGCCATGGGCCCATTGGCCCCACATGGCCCCTTTCAGCCCATCGTGGCCCAAATAACCTAAACTCACAAGAACACTCATGATGGCCTCAACTATTGCGTCGAAGCTCCCATACGTGCGCTCGCACATTCGTTCGTGTGGCTACCATCGCCATGTGACCGGCATTTCGGCATTTGCCACTCTACAGCTAGAGTAGTGTGAAATACACACTTTCGACTTATTAGCCGATCAACAAGCCGAGCAGTGCATACGGTTACATGCCTAATAGGACTCTGAAGCTAATCCGCACTCCAAACACTCCTATGCCCAAACTCCAACTAAAGTATGCTTACTCTCCTCATAGATCGCTCTATTTAAAGCCAGCTTCTCGCCTACTCTCATGCTAGCTTCTCGATGTGGGATCCCTCCATCAATCCTCCAGAATCATCCTAAATTTTTAAAATAGTCACCTTTCGCATACAAGGGGTTTCGAACTCAGGCTCCCTTGTAACTTAATCCATGCCGCTAGCCACCTTACCAACTAGCTCCTTGTGTAACAAAACAAGCACAACTAAATATAAGCTTTTGGGCCAAAGTCTAAGTTCATTTAAAAGGAAATCAAAATGAATTGCAAGCGCCAAGACTTGAACCCAGGCTCCCTTGCACCCTTAATGACGCCACAACCACTAGGCCACATGCTTCCTTGTGTCATGTTTTCCCCAACAATATTCTTAAAGCCTACTCACTTATATCCAGGGTTTTATTCACCTAAACTAAAATTTTTCCTAAAGCCCAGGTTTGAACCTAAGACCTCATGGATGCCCCCTAACCTTCCAAAATCACTCACCTAATAGGTTCAACTTGCATTAGTGTCATTCTCTTGTTCTCAAAAAAAAATTTTACACACTCTTATGCCCAAGGCCTAATAGGCCCAATTCTATAAGGCCCAAAAATTCGGGGCTTTACAATTCTACCCTCCTTAAAGAAATTTCGTCCTCGAAATTTCCAACCCTCAGAACAATCGCACAACCAAAACTACACCAGCGCGCTTCAATTGCGCACTCTAATTCCAAAACATGACCTCTTACGCACACCCAAAATACCTATCCACTAGAGCAGATAGATATCATACAAATACTATTTCCAATCCACAACATCACATAGAATAAATACAAAATCTAAATTTAAGCATCATAGTACAGTCTAATATCTAAAGAAACCATCGTATTCTAACTCACTGTATTTAAATTTCTAAACAGACAAAAGTATTCAGAAAACTTACGGATTCATTGTCGGAGACTCGGTGTACCACATTTTAGGAAAATGGTCAATATAATTTCAGAACTTTAAATCTTTTCAAGCCTTTTTGAAACAATGCTTTCAAAAATTCAATTTTGAAAACCCAATCCACAGTCGAGTTTTGCAACTTGGCTCTAATACTACTAAATGTAACACCCCACACTCATCCTAGAAGTTAGGCCCGAATCTGGCGTGTTACATGGAAGTGTTTTTCGAAACCATATTTCCTGTTGTTAAAACTTGTTTGAGAGCTAAAGCCTCTTTGTTAAAACTCAAAACACTTAAGCAATTGTTATCCACTTGAAAACGTAATTACCTTGAAAACCTTAGCTGTTTCGAAAGCATATTGAAAACATTACAGAAACATAGTGTTTTGAAGACAGTTATCATTTTGGAAATCGTATTCCACTTTTAGCAGTTATAAAACATCATAAATAAATATCACAAATAATAAGTTAAAAATAGAGAGGCCTTATTACAACCCAAATCAAAATACTTAAAAGTAAATAATCAAAACAGCAAGCATAAGCAGTGTGTGGTCTTCTCCGAGTCCCTCACAGCTTCAATCCATCAAAGTTGGGGTTACCTACACAGTTAAAAATGGGGCAAGTTTACGAAAACTCAGTGTGCAATCCCCTTACTAGAGTAACAGTCAGTATACAGAAATAGAACCGAAATAGTCTTGGCCAAAGCCCTTTAACAGTAACAATACAGTCCAGTTCAGAGCATACGTGGGCCAAAACCCACTACCATATTATTTGGGTCACAAACCATACCGAATCAATTGTGCCCAACCTAAACCAATACAAAACAAGTGGCCCAAGGCCCAGTACAATAATAAATCTCATAAATAGATAAACAGTATGAGGATGCATCCCACCCCGATCCAGCCAACACACGACCCATACCAACCCTACACTTACATGGGGATAAGATCGACCCACCCAACCAGCACACCAATGTTAGGACCGGTTGCGGCCCTAACCGAAATTGCAGCAAAGCTACTAGTATATATATATATGCAGCTTTAAGCCTTCAGTAGCGGTATTATAATTGGCACAAAGCCATCAGTAACTGTATTATGTTTGGCACATAGCCATCAACGATGGTAATATAATCGGTACACAGCCTTGGGTAAATATGATCGACACAGAGTTATTGATATATATGTTAGGCACATAGCCACGGGTAAATACGGTTGGCACAGAGCCATAATCAGATTACGCGACTTTAAGCCTTCCGTTGGTCCACAGTCGTCATGCGACCCGTGCGACCTCAACAAATCAATACTGGATCCACAGTCGTCATACGACCCGTGCGACCTATCAAATTAATACTGGATCAACAGTCATCATGCGACCCATGCTACCCTATCAAATTAATACTGGATCCACAGTCGTCATGCGACCCGTGCGACCCTATCAGATCAATACTGGATCCACAGTCGTCAGACTACCCTATCAGAATTTCCTCCGTATCAATGTCCCAACCCCATGCTATATGTCGTGTATGTCATGCTCAATCATTACACGTGTATGCAAAATGGACATGCTTAGTAACAGTCATTTTAACACATATTAATAGCATATCAGTTACATGCCCACAGTGAAGTCAGTTAAACACAGTCATGCAATCACAGTCAGCAGTCAAATTATAACACAAGTCAGTCATTTACCCACAAGGGCAAAATAGTAATTTACCTTATAAGGGTATTTCGATAATCCTACCCTTCAGGGGTAACCCGATAATTCTACCCTACAGGGGTAATTTAGTAATTTTACTTTACAAGGGTATTTTGGTAATTTCACAAACTGAGGGTATTTCGATAATTTCGCAACCTAGGGCTATTTCGATAATTTTGGAAACTGGGGGTATTTCAGTAATTTCACAAATAGGAGGTATTTCAGTAATTTTGCAACCTAAGGGTATTTCTATAATTTCATAAACTAGGGGTATTTCGGTAATTTTGCAAGCTGGGGTATTTCGATAATTTCACAAACCAAGGTTATTTCAGTAATTTTATAAACTAAAGGTATTTTAGTAATTTGTAAACCAAGGTATTCTAAATAGAGATAACGATGCGAATGGGCTTAGGGCCCATTCTCGACCCAAATGGGCCTACAGGCTCATGTGGCCCATTTAGCCCAAATCTAGCCATAGATATGATATTCACATAGTCCAGTCCAATATTTACTACACAATCATACAACTTATCCAATTGGGCCCACAGGCCTATTGGCCCTACATGGCCCCTTTCGGCCTATCGTGGCCCAAACAGCCTAAACTCACAAGAACACTCATGATGGCCTTAACTATTGCGTCGAAGCTCCCACACGTGCGCTCGCATGCTCGTGTGGCTACCATCGCCGTGTGACCGATATTTCAGCATTTTTCGCTCTACAGCTAGAGTAGTGTGAAATACACACTTTTGGCTTATTAGTCGATCAACAAACAGAGCAGTGCATATGGTTGCACACCTAATAGAAATCTAAAGCTAATCCGCGCTCCGAACACTCCTATGCCCAAACGCCAACCAAGGTATGCTTACTCTCCTCATAGATTGCTCTATTTAAAGCTAGCTTCTCGCTTACTCTCAGGCTAGTTTCCCGATATGGGATCCCTCCATCAATCCTCCAAAACCGTCCCAAATTTTAAAATAGTCACCTTTCGCATACAAGGGGTTTTGAACTTAGGCTCCCTTGCAACTTAATCCACACCGTTAGCCACCTTACCAACTAGCTCCTTGTGTAACAAAACAAGGACAACTAAATATAAGCCTATGGGCCAAAGTCTAAGTTCATTTAAAAGGAAATCAAAATGAATTGCAAGCGCCAAGACTTGAACCCAGGCTCCCTTGCACCCTTAATGACACCACAACCACTAGGCCACATGCTTCCTTGTGTCATGTTTTCCCAACAATATTCTTAAAGCCTACTCACTTATATCCAGGGTTTTATTCACCAAAACAAAAAATTTTCGAAAGCCCAGGTATGAACCCAAGACCTCATGGATGCCCCCTAACCTTCAAAATCACTCACCTAATAGGCCTAACTTGCATTAGTGTCGTTCTCTTGTTCTCAAAAAATTTTACAGACTCTCATGCCCAAGGCCCAATAGGCCAAATTCTATAAGGCCCAAAAATTTGGGGCGTTACACAACCCACTTATTCTATTTCAAGTACCACAAAGCAAGACCATAATTACTTCAAATGTTTACTATCTCGACATCTACACCATAAATTACTCTATTTCATCATGCACATACTTTATACATAACTCATTCAATTGCTCAAACTTACTCTTCATGAATTTCATCATTATTGAATATATATATATATATAACTTAACTAAGTTTAGCTTTTCCCATGGCCATTTACAAAATGAATTAAGTAACATTAATAGCCATCACCTTGGCTACCAATATGACATATAACAAAATGAACAAGTTCCTATACATGCCATACCCTAAATAATCAAATAGCTTGATAGTGTGAACCGAACTCCGACTTCCTTCGATCCCTAAGCTAGCTTGGCGATACTATAAGGAAATGGAAAAGAGAGGGAATAAGTGTAAATCTTAGAAAGTTTGTATGAAATAAATTACAACATTAAAGTTTATGATATCATCCATACATTACATTGAGTAATAACATAAGTTCTCGAGCACTTTAACATAACTTACTCATGCTTACTCTTACCAATCACATACCACATATCAGACTTAATTCTTGTAAGTTACTCATGTGTACCTGTATCACTTCATCACATAACTTTAGCACTTTTACCATCTTGAACATAAACTTAGCTCTTTATCCCGTTGAACCACTTGAAATATTGAAGGATACTCAAACTCGTCATACACGTAATATGATGACAATGCCATATCCCAAACATGGTCTTATATGGGATCACATCTCGATGTTGATGCCATATCCCAGATATGATCTTACAAGGGATCTCATATCTATGTCGATGCCATATCCCAGATATGGTCTTACACGAGATCGTATATCGATGCCATGTCCCAGACATGATCTTACACAGAATCTGTAACACCCCCTAACCCTGAACTGTCGTCAGAATAGGGTTACGAGGCATTACCTAATATATCAGACAATCTTACGAATATTTCATAAATAAATTAACATCCATAGTATAATTGAATAACTAAGTCCCTATAATGAATTCTTGAAGTCTAAAACATATATTAAAAGTGAAATTGGACTCGTTCAAGTACTCTAGAATTTTTTTTAATATAAATTTCGACAGCATTTCTGCTTATTTTCACATAAAACCCCCTGCAATTAACACCGTATCCATTTCAAACATAACCAATTCAACAAATTCTTTTCACATACTCATTTTCTATTCTAAATACCTTTTAATCAAACTCAATCAATATAATATCAATTTAAATTTATCAAAGTACTAATTAAATTGAAATGGATAAATTCTTTCATTATAATTCTTAGACTTGTAATACTAACATTTTTAACCATTTATATTCAAAACATAATAACCTTTATACACATCCTATGTACATGCCACATTACCAAAAGAAAATATACATCACCAAAAGTTTGCTGAAGTCGGGTCTGGCTTTGGATGCTGGTTCAGTACTTGACTTCTACAACATGCGCACGGAAACAACTGTATGCTGAGTATGCATATAGTCAGTGGTATCACTATAATTCAATTTATAATTAAATACATTAAATCTCACACATACTTTTACATTACAATTATCATCACTTAATGAACAATTCAATCTTTTTATGTTATCATTTGATTATAGATATACCATTCTTATTTCTTTATTTCAATTCTCACCTTTCACATATGTCATATCATTCAAATTTAGTTTTATCAGTAAATTTATTTCTTTTGTCCCTATTAAATTGACTTGGAGTCGGAGGATACACGATTCCAACCAACACACCAGTACGACATATTGTGCCTTACCTTTACGATACCTAAATAGTAATCAATAATTAGAGTAGTAATAAAGATAAGATAAAGATATTCAACACACAAAGTGCTGAATCATAATGAATATGATAACGATATTCGACACACAAAGTGTCGAATCGGTAACATTAATGATGGTCGACACATAAGTGCTTGATCGATGGCAAGCAAAAACTCGTACTAATCCATATCCTATGGCATGCCAACTATATCCGACTAGCCCGACTAGTTAATAGGGTATTTAATTCACTTTTCATAGACAATTTCCATCTTAGTTCAAGATCAATTATAATTTCTCTATTTCAATCGGTTTCAAGATATTGCGAATTCATTACTTTCATTTCACAGTTCAATGTAGTACACATAACAATATCCAAGATTCCATAATTGATTCGATGTCGGTCTCAATTTCAATACCCAATCATAAATTTATCATTTTACTAAACACTTACCTTAAAATACTTACCACACGTAATTAGTAAATTAAACATATAATAATGATAAAGTTTGAGTTATAGTGATACAAACCAGAATTCTCTTTGGTTTTAATCCTCGAAGATCTTTTCTTTTCCTTTTTGGTCCGATGCTTTAGGCTCGATATTAGCTACGAACAATTAAAGTAATTTCACAACCATTAGCACAACACAATTTAATTGCTGAAATTTTTATCTAACTTTTACTTTAATTCCAATTTAATCCTAACTAAACCTATATATTTTTCTTTCTCAATTCATACCTTTTTGCTACTCAATTTCTTGCCAAACTCACATTTAACTATCTAATTTTATCATATTTTCATAATTTCAAATTTATTTCAATTTAATCCCTAAAACTCAAAACTTATAGCTTAGTTTACAATTCAATCCTTTATTCAATTCCAATCAAAATTTCTATCAAATAAACCCCCAATTCCATCATTTGTTCAACATAAACCCTACTAAAAAATCTATTAACTTTCAAAATTTCAACTTAATTTCATCAAAATTTTGTTCTAAAATCAAATTTGAGTAAAAAGCGCTTAATTGACTTACCAATTTAAACTTCAAGCTTTAAATCCCTAGTTTTTCCTTTCTTTTTTTTTCCTTTCCCCTGTTTCGTATGCTCTCTGTTCTTTCTCCTTTCTTTTTCTTTTGTTTCTTTATTCTTTCTTTTATTTCTTTTGTTTCTTTTATTTACTTTATTTTTTATTACTTAATAATTAATATAATATCAATATAAAATATCTTATGCTTAAATTTTAAGTAAATCAATTATTTAATTACATTTGTACATATTTATATTATTACACTTGTATAATTTAATTACCATACATTTGTCTTTATTTTAATTTATTTATCATATAAAAATATTATAATATAATATAATTAATATACAAATATCTTTTACTTATTATTTAAGAAAATATATAAATATTTTACAAGTGTATAAAACAAACATTACACATGTATTTTATCATCACCATACACTTGGCATAAATATAATTTATTTATCAACTAAAATCTCATATTGTAATTATTTAATTAATAATTATCTTTTACTTAATAAATATAAATACTAAATATCTATTTACTAATTGATTATTTGTATTACAATTGTATACATATATTTTCCTACATTTTTCTATTTTTATCACCTTACACTTGTCATATTCTAAATTATTTTTCTAATATAATAAGATTAAAAAATAATAATAATAAAATAATTAAAACAAAAAAATTTCTAGACATTTCCTTATATGCCGCCTCAACCTCCAAATGTGGCTTAATTGCCTATTTAGTCCCTCTATTTTCTTTTAATCTATAATTAAACTTTCACCCTTTATTCACTTTAATTCCTTTTTTCCTAATTACTCTTAATTAAGCTAAATTCACTAAATAAAAATCTAATTAAACACACTATTAGACTCATAATTACTCCTAATAATTATTTACTAACTTGGTTTACTAAGACGGAGGCCCGATAACAGACTTTTTCGGTGCCCATGGATTTTGAGTTGTTACAAAATCTCTATTTGATGCCGATGCCATAACCCAGATATGGTCTTATACGAGATCTCAATTTGGTGCCGAGGCCATGTCCCAGACATGGTCATATACGGGAACTTCTTAATGTCATGTCGTGATAATAGTATCCTAAGGTTCAATCGGGACTTCGACTTAAAAAATTTTTATCATATTTTCACCGAGACCTCATTAATCAAATTCATAGAGATAATATGCATTTCACGAAATATAAAGCGTTTAAAAGCTTAATAATATTATGTTGATTTATTACACATAAACTAACCACGGTACCAAAATATGTGTAGTTATTTGATTTAGTCCACCACCTTATTCTTTCCTCGGTTTGATCTGGACTTCGAGTTTCTTGATCTAAAATGACAATTTCACTTATTTAATGATCACATTGACTAAAAAAGCCCATGAATTATAATTTGGCAAAAATTATAATTTTTCACCTAAACTTTCACATATTTACAAAATGGTCCCTAGGCTCGTATAATGAAATATACTTATTTCCTTGGTTACCCAAGCCTAGCCGAACATTTATTGAGCCTATAACAGCTCACACCTTCCTTCAAAACTAATTTTTACTACACATTTCATCACTTTTTACAATTAAGTCATTTTTACGAGTTTTCCATGAAATCATTTAGAAAAAGATGTTTATCATACTTTATGTAACAGTCTGATTTAGGGGCTAGTCGGAATAGCAATTTCGAAACCACTAATCTGAGGTCGAAGAAAATTATTTTTATAATTTTTTATGTGTTATATCATGATTATATGAGTGCATAAAAATTTTGGTGAAGTAATTTTAGTGATTGCATGCTTAATTTTGAAAAAAAAAGGACTAAATTGTATTAAGTGTGAAAGTTTTTTTAGAAGCTAAAGGTATTAAATTGCTATAGAATATTAACTGGAGGTCCTTAATGTGCAATTAGGCCCATGATAGAGTGTTGCCCGGCCATAGGGGACAAGAAATGTCAAAATTGGTTAAAGTAGATGAATTAGGTGACTTAATTGAAGGAAATAAATAAAATAAAGAGAAAGATGATATCACCTTTCAGTTTCATCTTCTTCCACCAAAAAAATCAGCCAAAGAGGGGTTTTGGAATCCTAAAACTTTCAGCAACTTCTCACCCTTGCAAGTAAGTGATTTTGGTGGTCTTTCTTGATAATTTTTATACTTTTGGGACCCTTGTAGCATGATCTAGCTAATAAGGGGACTATTTTGCAAAACGATTAAGAGTATAGGGTTTTTCCATGTGAGCATTAGTGGTTTCCTAAAATTTTATGGAAAAAATGAGTCTTGGTTATTAAATAAACAACTTTTGTGAAAGGAGTTTCCATGAAAACACCTAAAAAGGGCCTTTTTGTAAAGGTTGTAAAATAGGTGGTAAATATGTGAAATAATTGGTATTGAGAGTTGCTATAAGAATAATAAATGTTCAACTAGGCTTGTTAAAGGAAGAAATTTGATTAGAATCGATTTACGAGCCTAAGGGCAAAATTGTAATCTTGTGAAAGTATAGGGGCAAAATGGTAATTTTGTCAAAATGGAAACTTTGAAATGTTTTGAATAATGTGGTGATTTTATGAGTTAAATATGTCATTATAGATCAAGAAGAATGCGGAATCAGCCTTGACTAAGGAAAATGCAAGGTTTCGGATTAAATTCTAAATTGACTCATTTGGATCGAAGTAAGTTTATATGTGAATGATACACTCTTTTTATTTATGTTTTTACATATGAATGCATTATGAGAAATTTGGTTAAATATTATTTATATTTATCAAAATGATAAAAAGTGAGGAAATTATCGGATGAACCTTCGGATGAGGAAAGCGATAAGGATTAAATGCCATAATTGTTATTGTTGGTGCGCTGTGTGTGTTACTTCTGTTTTTATTATTGTTGGTGGGCTGTGTGCGATACCACCGTATTTATAATTTTTGGTGGGATATGTGCGATACCATCGGGATATGTGATTAATTGGTGGGATATGTGAAACCATCGTATACTCGGTAATGTTTCGAAGTGTTTATAGAGAAACTTTGACTAAGTGAAGTTACATGTAATTTTATGATGACAAATGCGGGGCATAAGTACATGTAAATATGAACAATGTTTATGAGATGTGGTGAAATTTGAAATGAGTAAGTACAACTACAAGGTTCAGAATTGTTCTTGAGTTGTATGTAATGTTCTTGATGAATAAGTATGTGGTATGGTATTCATCATTTACATGTAAACTTACTAAGCTTTATGCTTACTCCATTTATTTTCCATTTCCTTGTAGTTTCGCCAAGCTAGCTCGGGGATTTGAAGGATGTCAGAGCTCGTTTCACACTATCAATCTATTCTTTTGGGTATAGTATAGATAGATTTAGCATTTTGAGTATGGCGTGTATAGGGACTTAGTCTTGGGTTATAAGTCATATTGTTTTGGCCAAATGTGTTGGCTTAGTTGAAGATGAATTCTTTTGTATACGGCCATGGTTGATGGCTATTTCTTATTAATATATGAAATGATGATGTTAGTCATGAATGTGCAAGTTGCATGGTTGATTAATTGGTATATTTGTGCATGAATGAGTTGGCTGCTTGATGTGGTTTATATTGGTGTAAGTATGGGTAGCAAAAAAAAAAAGCTTGGTAAATAGCCTTGTTATTGTCTACACGGGCGTGTGTCTAGGCCGTGTCTGACACACAGGCTGCCCCATGGGCGTGTGGTTTGGCCGTGTGTCCCCTTGCATGCTAAATTGGCAAAACATAATGCCCAGTAGTAACTACACAGGCTGAGACACATTCGTGTGTTTCAACCGTGTAGAAGATACGGACCATAAGACATGGGCGTGTGCCCAGGATGTGTGAAGTCTGCACTTGAATTTAGGAATTTAATTTGTCAGACGGTCTAAGGACACGGAATGTGCCTTGGCCGTGTGACCCTATGAGGATGATGACGTCAGAAACAGAATGTCAAGATTTTTGCACACGGGCTAAGACAAGGGTGTGTCTAGGCTGTGTGAGGGACACGGGCATATGTCCGGTCGTGTGAAAACCCCTGTAGGTTCGAATTGAGAAATAAATCTACACTGGTGTGGAACACGAGCATGTGATATGCCATAGAGGTGTGTCCCTTCTTTCACACGGGCGTGTGGACTGTTTGATGAGAATTTTCTAAGTTTTTCCAGAGATCTTCTGAAGAACTTGATTTGGTTCTGAACCATTTCTAAAGTGTGATTTGGGCCTTGTAAGCCTATATTAAGGATATTGAGTTGAAGATTGAAAAGTTTTAAATCTGAACAAACTTTTATGGATTGTGAATGAATGTTAGTATGTGTTTTAGTAAGGTAATGCCTCGTACCCTGTGCCGGTATCAATTACGGGTAAGGGGTGTTACACTTCAAACTTTCATATTCCTCCAATACACATCAAAATACATGCATGTCATTCATGGGTAAATTTTTGAATATGAACCCTAGCTCAAAATAATGGTAGAAATAGCTAAATCGAGCTATGAGGATCTCGAAAATACGAAGAACATAAAAGACGGGGCTAGTAGGTACTTACAATCAAGCTTGAAAGTTGAAGAAACCCTACCTATGGTGTCCTTGATAATTTTGGCCAAGCATGGAGAAGATGGACACCATTTTTTACTTATTTTTCCCTTTTTATTAACTTATTAACCAAATGACCGAAATGCCCTTAAGGCCTCTTTCTTGAGATTTTTCCTTCCCATGTCTATTTTTATCCATCATAAAGTATAATGGTCTAATTGCTAGATAAGGGCCTCTGATAATTTTTCTAATGCTATTTCATACTTGAATCTTCTAGAATCTCATATTTTTCAATCTTTGCAATTTAGTCTAATGAATAATTTGACCACTAATTTATAAAATTTCTTCATGAAATTTTCACAAAATCATGCAAATACGTCATAGACCTCATGAAAACCATAAAACACATATTTCTACTTCGAATTTGTGGTCTTGCAACCACTATTCTGACTAGGCCCTAAATCGGGCTATTACAACAGGGTGTTGGTCAACCTAAACAGCATCACAAGGAATTCATAGTGCCTATAATGAGTCTTGAAAGTAGTTTTCATTTACATTAAACTATTTGACTCGCAGTTGATAGTTACCTGATCAAAGCTCAATCTTCAAAAATATAGCGGCTCCTTTCAACTGGTCAAATAAATCATCAATCCGGGCCAACAGATACTTGTTCTTTATGGTCACCTTATTCAACTTTCTGTAATCGATACAAAATCTCAAATTTTTGTCTTCTTTATAACAAATAGAACTAGTGCACCCTTAAGTGACACGCTCAATCGAATGAATCCTCTATCAATAAACTCTTGCAACTGCGTTTTTAATTCTTTTAGTCCAGTTAGAGCCATTCTGTACAAGGCAATTGAGATCAAAGTAGTTCCCGGTGCTAATTCAATAGCGAATCCAACTTCCCGTTCCAGGGCTAACCTAGGTATTTCTTCTAGAAAGACATCTGTAAATTCATTAACTGTCGATACCTTATCAATCTTTGATTTCTACATCCAGTTATATAAAATATATGCTAGAAACACTTCACAACCTTTTTTGACCAATTTCTGAGTAGAAATCACCGATATAAGTTTGGTATTACAATCAATCCTGTCGGACTCAATAGTAATTAACTCACCACTCTCGCATCTCAGAACAATTCTTTTCTATCTACAATTAACCATAGCATCGTGCATAATCAACCAATCCATACCCAGTATCGCATCAAATTCATCAAAAGGTAACAACATCAAATCAGCCAAAAATTTATAGCCCCAAATTCTTAGTGGACACTTTTTACATGCCATATTAACTATGACACTCTGACCCAACAGATTTGTTACCCTAACGTCAAATACATTCTCCCGTATGATCCTATTTTATCTCATGGTAACCATTACAACTTTTTTCATGAAAAATCAATTAGTATCAAATAGTAATTAAGTCATTCATCACAAAGACGAATGACCAGTGGTTGCATTTACTTTTCATCTATCATGTAATGCCAATAAGAGGATATCATTTACCCATGTCTTGGGCCATGAATTCCATTATCGTGAATGATGTTACATACTGCAAAAGTCATGCACCCAACACACCAACTTTCGGTTCATTACCTATTTGAACTCAAACTTTTACTTATATCAAAGTATATGAGTCACACATACATAGCCCATCATCCACTCATGATTAAGGTATGTCACACTATGAACGTCACAAGTGAATAAATCCATAAACAGATTCAGGATCTATTCTGCTTAGGTCTAGTATGATGTATTGTCAGTCCAGTCAGTCACATCTATGTCTCTATCTTCTGGTAGTCATCCACTCTGATTCTCAAGACAAAGCATCTCCCCAATTGAATTTGACAAACGACATATCAATCTATTATCGGTTTGCTCATTTTCGATTAGACCAAGTGTAACACCCGATTTTGGATCTAGTCAAAATAGTGGTTTCGGGACCACAAATCTGGTGCAGTAAAATTTATTTTTATTATATTTCTATGGTCTACAATTTTATGAAATGATATCGTGAAAATTTCGTTCAAAAATTTTGACGTTTGGGAACTCAATTTAGTTAAAGGGACTAAATTACAATACGTGCAAACCTTGATTTCTATATGTTATAAGTGTCCAATTGCTATGAGATTTTAAATTGGAGGTCCTTAGATGGTAATTATACCATTATACTTTAAGTTGGACAAAAATGGACATGGTAGGGAAAAATTTCAAAGTTTGGTATTAAGGGCATTTTGGTCATTTGGGTAATAAAGACAAAATTAAACACATAAAAGATGTCATCTTCTCAATTTCATCATCCCATGGCCAAAAATTAGGAGGGTCTCCGTAGCTAGGGTTTTTTCATCTTCCAAGCTTGATTGTAAGTTCGTTCTTGTCCCGTTTTTAATGATTTTTACATTTTTTAGATCGGTGTAACCTAATCTAGCTATTTCAAGGACTAATTTGAAAGAAAATCAAAGTCTAAAATTTTACCCATGTTGGATACTTTTGTATTTTGATGTTTAATGGTAGATTATGCAAGTTTGGTGTTAGATAAACAACTTTTCCTAAGTATTTTTTAATAAAAATGCTTAAAAGGACCTATTTGTAAAAGTTATAAAACATGTAGTAAAAGTGTGAATTAATGAAAAATATGGGCTGTTATAAGCATGAGGAAGGCTTGGCTAGGCTTGGGTTTTGAAGAAATTGAACATATTTCATTTTATGAGCCTAGGGACTAAAATGTAAAAAGTTGAAAAATTAGGGGTAAAAATGTAATTTTTCCATAATATGATTTTTGGGCTGAATTGAATAATGCGAGTATTAAGTGAGCTGAATTTTCTATTATAGATCAAGAAAATGAAGTGCAGACCTAGATCGGGGGAAAAACAAAGTGTTTGACGATTATGTCCATTTTCATTATTTTTGTACCGAGGTAAGTTCGTATGTAAATAATGCAATGTTACATTTGTATTTTAATATTTTGATATTGCATGAAATGTATCATTGATTCTATGAGTATATCGACGAAGTTTCGGCAAGAGAGAAATCCCGGTTGAACCTTAGGAATAGATTAGGATAAAAGTGACATGTCACTAGGAACCCATGTGATTATGTGATTTATATGCCCCAGGTGCTGCTCCTGTATGTCCTACTGGTGGCTGGGTATACCTGCATATGTTGTAGATACCTGACAGCTTGTGTGAGCAGCACTGCGTAGTTACGTCTTGACTGATAGCTTGTGTGAGCAGGCCTGTGGATTTGCTCGAGAGCGAGCTTAAATGTGTTATGAGAATTTTGATAGTATTGGCTACATATGTGGCACTTATGTGCAAATTTTTTCGTGTATCCGATAGTATTCCAAGTGGTTCAACGGGTATGTCAAAGACGATAAAGTATGTGATTATGTTACGAGTTGGTACAGGTATGTATGAAAAACTCAAAGGAAATGGATTCGGTATATGATGAACTATTGGTAAGAATGTGATTGAGTATGTTATGTTCATAAGGTTTTAATGACATTTAGATTGATATACGTATGTTACTTATATGGCAATTGTATGGTTAATGTTGTTTATTATTTGCATATGAACTTACTAAGCTATATAGCTTACTCTCTTTTCTTTCCCTTGTCTTATAGTGTCACCAAGCTAGATCGGGATTGGAGATCGTCGGAGATCCATTCACACTATCAACTATTATTTCGGTACCAATGAATTCAACATTTTGAGTTATGGCATGTATAGGGGACTTGGTCATTTTGTTATGTGTCATAATTGATTTGGCCTAATGTGTTGGATTATATTAGTTGAAAGTTCATTTTGTATAAGGCCATTGAAAATTGGCTACAATTGGTATGAGCAATTTATATGATGATGCCTTTTAGAGATGTGGGAATTTACATGATTTGAGTTGATAAGCATGTGATGTTTGTGTATGATAGATGGTAGCATGTGAATGATGTGTTGATGTCTTGATTGTGGCTGATTTAGTTGTATGTAAATGCTTGGATTGGAGCCATTTGATGTTGTGTATGTATGTACAAGTAAGGGTGGAAAAATGGCTTGGTAAATAGCCTTACTATTATCCACATGTGTAGACACACGGGCTTGTGTCTAGGCCGTATGTGATATACGGCCTTCCCCACGGGCATGTGTTCCGGCCATGTGTCCCCTCCACCTTAATTTTGAGAAACAGAATGTCCAAAATATAGCACACGGGTAGAGACATGGGCGTGTCTCTCGACTATGTGTGCTACACGGCCTTGGACACGGGCATGTGTCTCGGCCGTGTGAAGTTTGCACCTATTTTATGAAAAATTATGAAAATTAAATCGACCACATGGCCTAGCACACGAGCGTGTGGCACGGACCGTTTGCACAAGCCAGAGAGCACCCTATTTTGAACACAGCCTATAACAAAGGCGTGTCTAAGGGTCACACGAGCGTGTCCTTTGGACCACACGGGCGTGTGAGCCCTGTAACATGAAAAATTTTCTATGTTTTGTAAAATTTTCTAAATTTCTCGGTTTAGTCTAGAACCACTTCCAAAACATGTATTGAGCCTCGTAGGCTCGTTTTAGGGACGATATGAATGTGTATGAAAAGTTTTAATTTGAATGAAAATTTATGACTCAGAAATGTATGTTTGCTTGTGTTTATGTTCGGTAATGCCTCGTACCCTGTTCTGGCATTGAATACGGATAAGGGGTGTTACACCAAGGACATGTTTAGGTTCATCTACTAATATAAGTTGTCTCTTCGTATTACGATCTGACCACGTAATATCACTTAGTATTAGTTAAACATTAGACAAACAATGAGTTAATATTTGCTTTTATTTTGCTTTACATGCAAAAACCACCTAAGGATATTCATGAATAAATTTATTAAACCAATCTGTGCAAAAAAAAAAAAATACAAGTGTACATAGACGAAAATACTACACTCAGGGCACCAAATCCAACATTTTCTCCCACTCCATGCTTAAAATGAAGTCATATTTCTCATAGTTTTGGTTGGACATCAGTTCATCAAATGCACAACCATAGTAACTACTTTAGGCCAAAATTCTTTAGGCATTCTTTTCTTGACCAATATGGATTTGTTCATTTCCATCACTGTTTGATTCTTCCTTTCAGACACTCCATTTTGTTGTGGTGAATACCCAATAGTCAATTAACATTCCATGCCCTTATCTTCACAAAATTTACAGAACCCTTTAGAGTTGTACTCCTTTCCTCTATCACTTCTTAGAAATTTTATAAACCTGGCAAATTGTTTCTCAACAAGTGCTTTTAAATTTTTAAATATTGAAAATACTTTAGATTTTTGTCTCATAAAATAAACCCATCTCATATGAGTTAAATCATCAATGAATGAAATAAAGTACCTATTTCGAACATAAGATGGTGTTTTTGTATAACCATACACATCAATGTGAACTAACTCTAGCACTTCTTTGGCTCCCCATGCTCATTCCTCTGGAAATGGTGGATGATGTTACTTTCCAAGCATGCAACCTTCAAACACACCAAGTTTTCCTTTAATTGTTGGCAACTTGTACACCATATTCTTTAAAGCAAGCAACTTGAGACCATGGTAGTTCAAGTGCCCAAGTCACTTGTGTCACAAAGCAAGCAAAATGGTGTGTGGTTACACATCCTTTCGGCTTTTAAGCCGATTATCATTTACGGAAAATAGTTACACACCTACTTGTGGAAAACGTGAATAATCCACGAATACCAACCCTGCTTGAACCAATAGGTATGCAACTAACCATTGATCAAAAGTGATTACCCACTCTTTGATTAATATCGATATCCTGCAAAGAAGAACCCACAAGAATCAAAAGAAGTAAGGAATGCAGCAGAGCAGATTCAGCATAGTGGACAAAAGATGGTGGTAATCAGCACTAATAGTAGGTCCACAATCATAGGCTATCAATCAAATGACAGAGTTGAACAAGGGAGGAAGAAAGACAAGAAGAAACGACCACTAGAGAGAACCTAAAAAGAAAAAGGGTAAGGAGAGAAACCACAATCGGCCAAGGGTGAGAGAGGGAGAGAAAAAAAGATCCAGCGATGAGAGAAAATTGAAGAATAATAGGGGAAAGAAAAGAGGTGCATTCGGCAATGCTAAGAGAGTAGAGGAAACAGAAAAAAATGGTGTTCGGCAAAGAATAAAAAGTGAGACCACAAGAAGAAGATTACTTATTCGACAAATGTATAGAGAGAAAATAAAAAGAATCGATACCATAATCGATAAAACGCACAACCTAAAAAGAAGTCCCTAAATGGAAAAAATTGAAACTTGACAAAGAAAATTCGACAAAACTCTCCTTTCAACACCCTTAAAACCGAAACAAAGAAATGACAGGAGAGAACCACTAAAGCCAAAATTGCTCCATATTTCCCCTAACCGAATTCTCAAGTAGAGATTTAGAGTCTCAATCGGCCACAACACCTTACCAACATCCCATTTCAAATTTCCTTTATTTTCTCCCCAATCTCGTCCTTGACTTGCTCCACAAATCCCTCAAAGACCAAATCAAACTCTACCTTACAGAGTTTCAGTCCAACTCCACTTCTCATGCTACAAGGAACTAAAATAAATACTCCCTTGTGCATCATGAGATTCGAACTCGAGCTCCCTTGCAGCCTTAACCATGCCACTTACCCCTGGAATACAAGTTCTTTTGTGTCATAATTCCGCCGTAATTTCTTTTAAAGCCTGTATGCTAACACCAAGGTTCACTTAAGAGAAAACCAAAATTTTGTAAAAGCTAGAGCTTGAACCCAAGACTTCTCAGACACTCCTAAATCACTTAACCATCAAATCAAACAATCAATTGTGTCATTTTCTTGCACACATAAACTTTATGTGTTCCCACGCTCAAGACCTATTTACTTCTAGGCCCAAATTTGGGGCGTTACAATTCACCCCTCCTTAAAGAAATCTCGTCCTCGAAATTTCCAACTTGTCAGAATAGTCGCACCACACAAACTTCACCACGACGCTCCCGCTGCACACTCTGATTTCAAAACATTATTACAGCCTCTTGAACCACGTTCGTGTGTATCTCTTGTGCCCATTGTCTATTCATGTTTTATCAGAACTAACAATTTTATGCAGATCAAAGTTTCACTTTAGTTTCAGTCCCCTTTAGCTTCAGTTTGCTCTATCTAGAGTGGTATAGTCTAATTTTTAAAGTAGTCACAGTATTTCCTAACTTACCGCATTTCAATTTCTAAATAGACAAAAGTATTCAGAAAACTTACGGATTCGACGCCGGAGACTCGGTGTGCCACACTTTTCAAAAGAAGTATCTCAACACACTTCACATATTCGAAAACAACCTTTTGAAATCCAAAACTTTGAAAACCCATTCCACAACCTAGTTTTGCAACTTGGCTCTGATGCCACTAAATGTAACCCCAAACCCGGTCTAGACATTATGGTCAAATCTGGTGGTGTCACATTGGAATGCTTTTAAAAACATGCTCTTGTTGATAAAACTCGTAAGAAGGTTAAAGCCTCTTTGTTAAAACTCAACTCATTCTAGCCATTTCTTATCCATTTTAAAAGGTCATTACTTGTAAAGCATGATTTTTTGCGGAAGCATTTCAATAGTATTGTGAAAACATGATGTTTTGAAAATAGTTACCGTTTTAGAAAACCGTGTTCTACTTCTAACTGATATAAATTGCAATAAATCAATTCCCAAATTAAAAGCTAGACCTTATTACATTATTCAAAAACCCAGAACAAAATTTAATAGTAAATTAAAGCCAAATAAAAGAAAATAGGAGCAGTAGTGTGGCCATCTCTGAGTCCCTCGCAGCACCGATCTACCTATAGCTGGGGATTACATGTACAATTAAAAATAGGGTGAGTTTACGAAAGCTCAGTGTGCAATCCCAATAATAATAATTGTAACATACAATAACAGTCTGGATCTGAGCCCCTTTCAGTAACAGGGACAGTCTGGGCCTAAGCCCATTTCAGAACAGAAGCAGTGCGGGCCTTAGCCCAAACCAGTACATTAATAAAATAATCAAGCATGCAAGAATCCTACCCATCCAGCCTCTACACTCCATCCCCGTCCAACCCTACACTCCATGTGGGGATATAATATCCACCTATACATCCCTACACTCCAAATAATAGTACTGATGCGGCACTAAACAGAAATATGCAGTAGAGCTGCCAGTACAATAGGCTAAAAGCCATCAGAGATATGCAGCAGAGTTGCCAGAATAGTACACTTCCTCCAATCATATATACCCTACCCCCATGCAATGCAACATACATCAGTGACATGCTATATCATAATGTTATGCATTTATTCAAATCATAACCATATATATATGTCATCTCATGGCATACATAATCATCCATACATCATATAGGGTCAAAACAAACATTTTACCTATGGGGGTATTTTAGTTATTTTACCCCTTAGGGGTATTTTAGTCATTTTTATTATTTTAGGCCTAAGTAATCTTAGGGCCATCAGTAAGCCCACGGTCGTCTCGATCGACTCATGCGACCATAATAGTGTAGACAGTTGAATTGGGCCCAAGCCCATCAAGCAGGCCCATGTGGGCCCACACGACCATGTGGCCCACCAAGCCCAAAATTGGACTAAGCCATGTGTACGTCGCAGCCAGGCTAGTAATACCCACCTAACGGTAAGTTTCAATCGTATGGGCCCACAGGGCCCATTGGGCCCATTTTGACCCAAGCCCATAAAATCGCTAATGGTGGCCGTTTCTCGATGTAGGCCTTTCATGGGCTTAGATGATCACATGTTTGTTCACGTGCCCATGTGGCCAAAAGCCCAATCTTTTAGCTTTTTAGCTTCTCGGTATTTTGGCATTTTAGTTTTTACCGTTATAGTCTATTATGGAAAACACACTTTTTCGGGTTTTGACAGTAACAAATTTAGTGTGTGGTTGTACACCCTTTCGGATTTTAAGCCGATTAGCATTTACGGAAAACTGTTACACACCTACTTGTGGAAAATGCTAATAATCCAAGAATACCAACCCTGCTTGAACCAACAGGTATTTACAACTAACCGTTGATCAAAAGTGATTACCCACTCTTTGATTAATATCGATATCGTGCAACGGAGAACCCATAAGAATCAAAAGAAGGAAGGAATGTAGCAGAGCAGATTCGGCACAGTGGATAAAAGATGGTGGTAACCGACACTAATAATAGGTCCACAATCACTAGGCTGTCAATCAAACGACAGATTTGAACAAGGGAGGAAGAAAGACAAGAAGAAACGGCTACTAGAGAGAACCTGAAAAGAAAAGGGTAAGGGTAGAAACCACAATCGGCCAAGGGTGAGAGAG
Source organism: Gossypium rotundifolium (assembly GCA_025506655.1). Taxonomy (NCBI): domain Eukaryota; kingdom Viridiplantae; phylum Streptophyta; class Magnoliopsida; order Malvales; family Malvaceae; genus Gossypium; species Gossypium rotundifolium. Next base: position 113,766,810 of record CP106727.1, on the reverse strand, counting down.
GGAGAGAATAGAAGATTTGGCTATGAGAGAAAATTGAAGAATAATGGGGAGAGAAAAGAGGTGCATTTGCCAATGCTAAGAGAGTAGGGGAAACAGGAAAAAAATAGTGTTCGGTAGAGAGCGAAAAGTGAGACCACAAAAAGAAGATTACCTATTTAGAAAATGTAGAAAGGGAGAAAATAAAAAGAATCGACACAACAATTGATAAAACATACAACCCGAAAAGAAGTCCCTGAATGCAAAAACTAAAACTTCATAAAGAAAATTTGGCAAAACTCTCCATTCAACACCCCCAAATCTGAAACAAAAAAATGACAGGAGAGAACCACTAAAGCCGAAATTGCTCCATATTTCCCCTAGTCGAATTCTCAAGTAGAGCTTTAGAGTCCCAATCGGCCACAACACCTTACCAACCTCCCATTTCAAATTTCCTTGATTTTCTCCCCAATCTCCTCCTTGACTTGCTCCACAAATCCTTCCAAGACCAAATCAAACTCCACCTTACAGAGTCTCAGTCGAACTCCACTTCTCATGCTATAAGGAACTAAAGTAAGTACTCCCTTGCACATCATGATATTCAAACTCAAGCTACCTTGCAGCCTTAAACATGCCACTTACCACTAGAATACAAATTCTTTTGTGTCATAATTCTGCCATAATTTCTTTTAAAGCCTACATGCTAACACCAAGGTTCACTTAAGAGAACCAAATTTTTGCAAAAGCTAGGGCTTGAACCCAGGACTTCCCAGACACTCCTAAATCACTTAACCATCAAAGAAAACAATCAATTGTGTCATTTTCTTGCATACATAAACTTTTATGTGTTCCCACGCTCAAGACCTATTTTCTTCTAGGCCCAAATTTGGGGAGTTACAACCCTTGAATAGTCATAGTTGATAGACCCTTAGTTTCTTCAATAACAACCACAATGGTATCAAAATTTTCTATCAAGCTTATTATAATTTTATCAACAACTCTACGATCATTAATCTTGTCTCCTTATGCCTTCATTTGATTCACCAACTCAAACATCTATTATGATACTCATTTATGCTTTATTACTATTTCATTTTTTTTCATTCTCAATATCTCTTTTTGAGAGGTTGGAGTTTAACAACTCTCACTTTTATGTCTCCTTTGAATTCTTATTGTAGAATATCTCATGCTTCTTTGGATTGTTTTTGGCTCTCATGGTTCTAGGAAATGTGCCATTTGAGACTCCTCTTTGGATTATCCTGAGAACTATGACATCCGTGATCTTGTTATTGTTTAATTCTTCAAGTTGTTCTTGTGTAGCATCTTCTGGATCCTTATAGCCCTTCTTGACAAACTCAAAGACATTCAAGGAAGTGAATAGTGCCTTTATTTTGACTACCAAAAAATCAAAATTTTCACCTTTGAAGACATGTACTTGAATGATGCTGTAGATCGTGTCTGTGGAAGCCATCAGTTGTCACTTCAATTATTTTCTGCACCTACTCAATCTCACTTAGTAAGGATCTCTAGCTCTCGATACCAATTTGTTAAAGAGAATTTAGAGATCGTGACAGGAAGAAATACTCAATATTGAATTAATATTTTCTTTTCACATAATTTTCTCTTAACAAACAATGACTTCATCACTTACAACCTTTATATAATTGTTACAAGTAGGGGTGTTCAAACAGTTAACCAAACCGAATTAGTATTAATCGAGTTAATCGAACTTTTTAATCCTTTAATCCTTAACCGCACCAAAATTTTTTCAAAAAAAAGTAATCGAACAAAAATATTTCGGTTAATTCGGTCGATTAACCGTAATTTATATGTCTTTTTTTTGTTAAAACAAGTATAAAAAATAAGAAAATAAGTTGGTAATGTTCATTTGAATGAATTAACCGAATTAACTAAATTAACCAAAATAAAACTATATATAATTTGTGTTATTAATTATTAAGTTCAGTTATTTCGGTTAATTATCTGATTTCGAATCGAATTAACCGATAATTGAACTTCCAAAAAAGTATTAACCGACCTTCGACCGAATTAGATCGGTTAACTGACCAATTAACTGAACTAGTCGATTCGGCCGGTTAATTCGATTTTAACCAAAATTTGAACACCCCTAGTTGCAAGTGATAATTAGTCTACATGCATCTAGTAATTAATGTGTATCTGGTACATACATGTATCTTAGATAAATACATTCATGCATCTAAATTTCCTAAATTCATCCATTCTAACTATATTGGTTAAATGCACACATTGATGACATCACAGTATCCAACAATAGTTTATCATTCAGAGTCTTAAATGATAAGTGCTACTACAAACTTGAAATTAGTTTTATGGAAATTAATGGATCTAACAATTATTTCATGCTAATAAGATCTTTTTAAACTTGTTACCATTTATCACTTCCATTTCTCACATTTTGGTAAAACAATTTTCATTCTTTAGCAATGCGATCAAGTTTACACATTAACAAAAAGTAGGAGTAAGACTTTATGTAGTACTAGAGTCACCTTTAGCAAAACAAGGATCTCAACATAGATATGATGGAACTACTAATCAATCTACTACTAGTGTAGCGAAAGTATAGGCATGTACATCAACGTCTAAAATTGGTAGTGATTAGAATAAGTTTCATGGTAAGAAACAAGAAGGATCGTGCTAAAATTATTCACTTAGTGAACGTGGTACTTAAATCATTAATGGAAAAATAGATGGAGCTACTGAGCGTGCAAAGTTATTGTAACACCCCAAACCCGTCCCATGAGTCCTGACCGGATCTGGTATGTCACGGAGTAAAATGATTTGAAATATTTTGAGTGTCTGGTGAAAACTTGTTTAAATATGGCTAAGGTAATAAAACAGGGTTTGATGAAACTCAGTTGGGATATATATATTTTTTTATAAACATGGTTGTGTTGAAAAACCCTTTGGAAACATTTGCTCATGTAAAATTTTAAATCGACAGAGTTATTGTTAACTTGGTAAATTTTGTTACCCGATGGTAACATCTTTGAAAACTCGTAAAAGTTATTTAGTTGGAAAATGTTGCTTTTAACCGATTTACTTAACGTTTGTATGTTCATATGTAATATAGCATAAGTAAAATAAAATAACTATGTAAACATCCAAATAAAAATTAGCGGCCTTATTACAACCCAAATAAAAAAAAACTTTAAAGAAAATAAACTTAACTATAATAAATTAAATTCAAATCCAACGAATAAGCATGGCCGCCTCGAGTCCTCTCCGGCTCCATCTCCGCGATCTACTCATCTGCAAAATAGTATGGGAAGGGGTGAGTCACCAAGACTCAGTGTGCAAATCCCCCACCCGAAAATGTAACTCATACACAAATTATTAATAAACATGCAAATATGCAACCCCACTAACCATCCGTACTCCTTTAACTACCCCGTGTGGTCAAAACCACCGGTGGTCAAAACCACTGGTGACTAGAGTCACAAATCAAATGATGGGGCCAACCCATCGTGTGGTCAAAACCACTGATGACCATAGGTCACGATTTATCAAGTGTGGTCAAAACCACTGGTGGTACCAAACCACTGGAACCTAGTCACAATTTATCAACGGTGTGGTCAAAACCACTGGTGACCGAAGTCACAATTAATCTGATGGGGCCAACCCATCTTGTGGTCAAAACCACTGGTGATAGTCCATAAAAATCATCCCCCTCCTCTCATCAATCCCACCATCATCATGCTTACATAACAATTACCATATATCATGCATTTATGTATAGCATAGCATTTAACAGCATGTGATGGCATACTCAAACATACATCATAGATCAAAAAATAGGGGACTTACTCGGAATCCATGCTTATGTCCACAAGCAAATCACTACCACAAAGACTAAATAGACAACAATATAGCAATGTTACTAATAAAGTGTGTAAAGAGTTTTACACACCTGTTTACTAGTAAATCCCGAATATACTAGCGAAATCCCGAGAGGTTGTTTCCCCCCTACAATCGGCCAACACATCAACCTTTAGATCTAATAGCCATTCGGCTATACTAATAATCTTGAAGGATATGTCGTACTCGAAATAACACTCACCTTGGTTACTGATTTGGTTTCCAACCAAATCCCGAAGCCTTTGTTTGCCTTGGCCGATTAGCCCCTAAATTCATGGCACATGTTAGTTTCAACTTTAGGCACTAATTCTCAACAAATGGCCCTTTGGCGAATGATGTATAAGCCTTACCTTGAAAAATCAAATCCCGATAGGCTCCCTCAATGTACCTTAACGTTATCTACACACAAAACGTACACCATTAGAACCATAACCACATTCGGCCAACTTATCAAGGCTTGTTACTCAAGCTTTCGGCACACAAAAAGGAAAAGAGAAGAAGCCGAATGTTAAAGTGACACACTTACCACCCTTTGGAAATCGATAGCACCTTACTAGGGGGATTCGGCCTAAGCCCTTTATGGAAGAGATATTCGGCTAGCAAGGAAGGTGAAATTTTTAGTAGAAGGGGGGTAGGTTCGGCCAAGTAGAAGAAAAGAAGAAGAGAATTTTTTGAAGAATTTTAGCAATTGTGGTTAGGAAGAATTCGGCCAGCAACAAGAAGAGAAAAGAAAAGAATTTTTATGAATTTTGGCCCCTCTCTCTAGGTGATAAAATCGAATGTGAATGGCCCCTAAGGTGTCCCAAATCCGGCCATCACCCCTCTCTTGTTGTGATAATTCTAGCTTTTAATTATCAAAAATAAAGCAAGATTATCTTACATTTAATCTCCTAACCACCTCATCAAACAAATTAAATGAAAGTAAACTACTAACACTTACTCTTCCAGCCAAATTTTAGAGCAAAAATTAAGCTTATCCTTATCAAATTAAGAGTCCAAAATCAGGCCATTAGCTCACCCTCTTCACGCTAGTTTGAAAAAAAATAAAACCCCAATTGCTGCTCCCTTGGTTCGAACATAGGACCTCACTGCCGCAGCCCTCTTATAACGCCCCATGCCATTCTTCCCAATCAACTTTCATGCTCTTAAACCTCACCATTTAATTTTTAAAGCCTTCATACTTGGCCCCCTTTCCTTTAACACCAAAAAGCCCAAAAGAATAAAACACATCCCCCTTGTAACTCCCAAGATTCAACCCAAGACCTGCCCAATCGTCACCTCTAGCTCTTAAGTGGCGCATGAAAGCCACTTTGCCAATTAATCCTTTGTGTCATGCTTCTCCCGAAATTTCTCTTAACCCCTATCTCCTAGCTCCCTCCTTTTAAACACTTAAAAAGAAATTTTTAGTCCTAAGTCAGGCCTAGCTCGGGGTTATTTCTAGACCCTAGAACATGCTTAGCAATCACAGTATTCATTTCTTCAAGCATAGACATGGGAAAATAATTAAATTACAAACAACCCCTAATTTAGGATGTTACAGTTATCTAGAACAATAGTGTGGCTACGATGTGATGTATATGGCAATGGTATTGGAATATACATATGAATGATTTCTTTAAATCATTACATTATCACAACAAATCTTATATTTTGTTAGAATATATAAGTTGGTTTAGGATGGGGAGAAATCGATTAATTTTTCTTGCCTTTCCTTGTAATAGAGAATGCTCTACCTACTCTTTTCAAAAAGTACATGCAAGTCAATGACGATCATGCCCAAAAGTATGATGAGTGATCTATCGTACTTTGAAATGGAAAATTAGGATTTCCCGGTACACTTAAGGAGCTTATTCTCAAGCAAAGTAGCATCTTTTCTATAGTTTTTTTTTTAATTTTTAGGTTTTAATTCAATAAGTGTAAATGACTCGTTTTTACTTATTTTGAGACCTAAATTGGCAAATAGTGTCATTAAGGGCCCTAACATATGATTGAGTGATGGAAGGACGCGTTGGAGGTTGAAATTGAGCAAGAACAACACCAAAGGAAAAGGTATTGCGATATCTAAACCTTGGAATCGCGATACCTCCAACAGACCAAAGAATGGAGACCACCCTTAAATGGTACCGGGTATAGTGATATCCACCTATCAAGAAGCACCTCAAGTTCAAGATTGTCCAAGGTATCGCGATATCCTATTCGTTGGTATCGCAATACCAACATCGTAAAGGGACAAAAAAATAACAAAAAGGGTAGTCCTTTTCCACCCAAAACACCAATCATTGAAGGCTTGTTCAAGGGTTTTTGGGGCACAAGAATTATAACAACTTGATTTTTAGTGATACCAAAAGTGTTAGTTTCAAAACTCCGTTTTCGATGATCGGGTCAGTAAATATTATTTATTAATATTTATGAGGTTATTACAATATTTTGTTGAATTATATAGTCTAATAATTTTAGTTATTCGGAAAATTAGTTAAGGTACAATGTATTGATTCAAAAGTTAGTGGTTTTGGGAATTGAGGTATCGGGACCTCATTTCTGTAAATCAAGCTCATAAACATTTTTTATTAAATATTCATGAAGTTTCTATGTAGGTATATTGAATTTCGATTTGGTAATTTTGTTGATTTAATGACTAATTAAAGTATAAGGAATAAATCTTAAAACCACAAAAGTTAATCGTTATTACTTTATATTAGCTAAATGGGCCAAATTAAATGGATTTAAATGGAAATTATGCCATATTTTATTTTGGTGGACGGTTTATACTTATGATTGTTATAATGTACATGTTAAATTAGTATTAGATAATACAAGTTAAAAAAAAAAGGGCATACAATAAAGTTAATGGCCACTATCCATTCTTTCTTCTTCAATTGTACGAAACTAAAACAACAACAAAAAAAAGAAAGAATCTATTTTGTAAGTTTCAACTTTAGAGCTATGCATGATATGTATTTTTATGTCCGTCTCTCGTAATTTGTATGTTTTTTAAATCGTTGCAGCTTAATCTAGCTAGCCCGGGTGTTAAATTGTAAAACTATTAAATATTTTAAAAGTTTCTATTGATGATTTGTAAGCTTTTTGAATGTTAAATGATAGATTTTGAAGCTTAGAAATGAAATAGGCCTAATTCGTAAAGTGAATTTTGTTAATTTTGAGTTTTGGATCTAAAATGTAAATATTTTGAAATTGAAATGAAATTTTTGTAATTATTGAATTTAGAGGGTTTTATAGGGATGAAATTAAAATCGAAATGAAAATGTGGTTTAAATGTGATGATTATGATAGTTTCGATTTTAAAGACTAAACTGAACAAAATGCAAAACTTTAGGGAAATTATGTAAAATAAAATTAAGTTGTCATATACCTTGAATAGGATGTTATAAGGTAATTGGCATTGATAATTGACAATGAATTATTATAGATTGGGATTTAAATCAATCGGAAGTTAATCGAGAAATAAGAGAAATTGCAGATTAATTCCTGACACTTTATAGTTGCCTTTTTCCAAGTAAGTTTGTATGGAACTTCCTGTATTTTCTTATTATGCTTGCATTGTAGTTGTATTTATTAATTATATATATACAAATGTAATTTTAATGAATTATGACATAAAAATGTCTACATCGATAAAGGAGAGATTTGTGGTGGATACCGATAGATATGCATTAATGAATGAATTAATGTAAATTTTGTTAAAAGAGGTATGATATATATATACATGGTGATCTTATGCAGTTAAAAGGTATATAAATATATTGTTTTGATGTTCTGATGCCCACTGGATTAAATTGATTAAAGTTAAAAAGAAACCAATTGTTTGATATTTTAAATTGTGATTGAAAAGTGATATACTGTTACATGTATTGAGCCCAGATGAACATAGGATAGGATACAATTGACATTCCAATATGTTTATTTCACGCGCTATACGGGTTTGACATGAGATGATATGATTATGTTTTGTATATTCACTGATTGTATCGGAATCCAACATTTGTTGCGGATTACCGAGTTATATCCACAGTGATTGAAGCATGTTTCTTAAGGAGGATGTGTAGCCTACGGGCTTGACACTTAGGGCACAGGCGTGTTTTTGGAGGGATGTTAGCCTACGGCTTAGGTACTCAGTGCTTAGGCGTGTTTTTAAATGGTATGGATCATTTGAGAAATCAGATGTGTTTGGGTGGTTACCCACGTATCCGTATCCATATATTATAATTCCTTGGGCTAAATAGTTATCATTTCAATTCAAATGAATGAATGATAGTGTATGTAATAACCCATTTTGCCTGGGCTGGAATAAAACCAAAACAAAAAATAAATATAATGTCCAATGTCCTTTTACAAAGCCCAAATTAATGGCCAAAATAAATTAAGCCTAACACCTAAAGCTACCTACCCCAAATAGCCCAATACTCAGCAACCTACACTCAGACCTGACCCAATACCCTAATTACCCAAACCTACGCACGACCCAAGTAGCCTAAAAGCTTGCGGATGCAGGAAACCTTAGGTTTCCATTGAGCTGCAAGCACCCCAAAGGGAACTCGATCGTCGCGCCACCAGCTTCGCCCCAGTGAGATCCCGATCGTCGCACCGCCATCAACGCCGAGATCTCTGCCTTCTACCTGCACAGAAAAGGAAGGAATCGCTGTAAAAATGTCAAGAATATAGTATTTCCTTTTTTATTTTTCTCTTTTGGGTTATAAAAACCCATCAAAAACCTGTAATAGACAGGGATTTTTTTTACACAGGTTTTACACAGAGATTTTACACAGAGATTTTACACACAAATATCCAAGCACAGACAAAAAAATTCACAAAGAGACAGAGACTAAATACTCACAGAGAATACCAAAATATTCCAAGGAAATAAAGATATAGAAATTTTGTGGAGGTAATTTTAGTGTTATTTTATGTTTTTTTTAAACTTACGTTTTTATATGTATTGTTAAAAAGAAAAAAACGAAAGGGAAAAATTTTACCTGTGCGCCGCCGAGGGTGACGGCGCATGACTCGCGTGGAGGCAGTAGTCCAGAGGTCCAACGACTGATACCAGGTGAGGGGATAAAGGGACTTCCAGAGGATTCTTGAAGTTTTTTTTTTTAAAACGGATTCAAAATTATTTTTTATTAAAACTGACTTTTATAAGCGAAGAAGAACGACGCCGTTTTGATTAACAAGGTCCGCGCGTTGACCCGAAAACCCGATAAGGGTCCGCTCATTTTATAAAAAAGGGAAAATTATTCCTTCGGTCCCTTCGCTATTTTATTAAATTTAAATTCATCCAAATTAATGTTTTATTTTTAAAAATTTGACCCTAAAATCTATTTATGTTTCAATTTAACCTTTTTTACATATATTTTGAATTAGTATTAAATTACTTATTATATTAAAATTCTATATTTATTAATGTTATAAGATACATATATAAATATTATTATTTTATATTTTTACACATTGTTTTAATATTCATACATATTAATTATTACATTATTTTTCTTTTACATTATATAATATAATATTATATCATATATTATTAAAATTTATTTTTATAAAATTTATCCAGACTTCAAACCCATAGGATCTGGTTATGTCATTTCTGGAAAGACGGTTAAAAATCTTTTGACTTTAGAATAAAACATGAAAATTTGGTTAACTTTTGAAAACCATGTCCGTTTAAAATTATAAGTAAAACTTTGTTATTATAAAATGTCCATATTAAAACTTTAATATATAAATATATATATCTTGAATAAATAGATTGCTAAAAATAAAATAAAGTCATTTTTATATAGTAATTTAATTTTAATCTAACCACAATTAAAATAATACCAAAAATAATAATGAGGCCCTTATTACAACCGTTATTTAAACAAAATACTTAATAAAAATAAATGCTTAAAATAATTAAAATATCTTCTTTCTGCATGGGCCACCTTGTATCCACTCCGAACCCGGTCCAAGGTTTACGCATCACCTGAAATGGTTGAGAAAAAAAATTGGGTGAGTCCACAGACTCAGTGCATAATCATCACACATGCCTCCACACATGGGCTTGGCCCATATCCACACGATCATACAAATAACCATGCAATTACGAAACCCAACCCAACCTAGGTCCATCCGTTACACCAACCTTAGCAAACTCCCTGCTCAAGGCCGTGGCTAATCCACCGATCACAACCGAGTGATCCCACATATCTTACCTCGGCGGACTGCTTTGCACAAGGTCGTGGTGAGCCACCGATCACATCGATGATCCTCACATTAATTCGACTACGGTGATGCACAGAGCCCTCAACCGCCGAGATGGGCACCTAGCCAACATCTCCTTGATGAAGCACACAATGATCATCAAGCGCTAATGTAACGAGGCTAACATTAGACCACGTACATAAATATGTACACCCATCCTTCCTTGATCAAATCCAAGCCCAAGTATATATGTTAATGTATCTTATCAAATCAACATGTAGAATGAATATACATCACATGCTCATTATCATATCACAGGCACCATAAATAATTTAATATCACATATTCTCGACACATTAACCGAATACTCCAAACGTGGGTATCCACCATTTTAGCCTTTATTGTCGGCTATCACACATCATACACCAAGTATATGTACATATATATCAATACACAAAACATGAGAAATAGTACGATAATTACGCACCTAATTACTTGCAGTTCTACACTCTCGATTCCAACGCTATCGCTAACCGAGACTACGGCTATCTGCCTAATCTGCTGTTCTGACGCTGGCCCACACCCGGTGGCCAATCTCTAACCGCCGAGACTGATCTCTTTTTGAACTTCAGAACAGGGACTTTCCCTTGCCCTCCTTGACTGGAACTTGCCTCCATTAATACACTTAATCAGGTCACACGATTAATCCTCCAAGCCATAAATTTAAACAACGAATCTTACCAAATATTGCTTACCACCACTTACCTTAGGAGAATAAATCCCGAAGTCTTAATTAATCCCTAAATCCATGGAACACGTTAGTTTCGGTAGTTAATCATAAACTTTTTAATTGAAAGGCCTTTGGCCGAATGTGCTTACCAACTTTCCTTGGAAAATAATTCCCGAAAGCTTCCCTTGATGATTGTTTCAGCCCTTAAACTCCACAAATCAGCACCACTTGGGGTTGTGAGGGGGTTTGACAATTTTCAATGAAAAGAAAAGAACCGAACAGAAGCTCACTTAAGAGAAAATCGGCTAATCCTAAGAAGAAAAGGGGCTGGAATTTTCCTATTAAAAGAGGGGGTATATTCGGCTTGTACAAGAGAAGAGAAACTGGAATTTTGAATAATTTTGGGCTGTTGTATAAGGAAGTTTCAACAGCAAGGTGATAGGGGTTTGGCTAATGGAGGAAGAAGAAGGAGAAAGAAAAGTAGGGGTTCAAGGAGGATTTCGGCTTGTAAAAGAATAAGAAAAGAAGCTGGAGTTTTAGCAATATAAGCAGAGGAAATTCGACAGCAACAAGTGAGGAAAAGAAGAGAAAAATTGAAGAACTTTTGGCCCTTCTTTGCTGTAAAAAAAAAAAATATGGACAACCCCTAAGGAGTCCCAATGCTGGCCAAATTCTCTTTATTTTGTGATAATTTCCAGCCTTGAATTATCACAAAATAAATCTAGCTTTAATCTCCTAATCCCTCAACAATTTAATAGCAAATAAAACACTAAAATTCCCCTCTTCCAAATGATTATGAGCAAAAAATATGCCCTATCTCTTATCAATTTAAGAGTCCTAAATGCTGCCAATTCTGCTCTCTTCACGCCAGCAGCAGGGGGAAGGAAAAAAAATAAAATCAAGGCGCAAGGCTTGGGGTTCGAACCTATGACCTAGAGCAGCAGCCCCCCCTTTCCTTCACGCCTTACCACTCTTCCCTCTAGACTTTCATGACATAAAGCCCCCACCTTTTAATTATAAACCTTACCTGAGCCCTTTTCCCTTTTTGCGCCGAAGCCCAAAATTAAAATCCCCTTTGCGCTCGACTTGACTCGAACCCGTGTCCCTTTGCCAAAGCCCCTCTTAAGTAGCGCCTCAGCCACTCCGCCAACCTGACTTCCTTGTCCGTTCTTTACTCGAAATTTATTTAAAACCTTTCTTACCTGGGCCCTTCCTTTAGCGCCCAAAAAAAATTTCTCCTTGCTATTTCTCCAGATCGAACCCAAGTCCCCTAGCAACCTCTTAGGCGCTCCACGCCACTTGTACCAAGCCCATTCTTATGCCATGTTCCTCCTAAATTTTATTTAACCCCTATCCCCCAGCTTCCTTCCTTTTAAACCCAAAAAAAATATTTTTAAGTTTCAAATTTTGACCTAAATCGGGGTTATTTTAGACCCTAAATCATGCCAAATAAAATCATATTTATTTATTTCTTGAAGCCCACATGGAATTTAATTAGTTTACTAATAACCCCTAAATCAGGGTGTTACATATATAATATATTTATCACATGTTTTTATAATTAATATTATATATATATATGCATTTATTTAAAATTATTATTTGTTATTTACTAATTATTCTTATTATATGTACTAAATTACTAAATTATGTATATATTTTTTAATTTTGTTATTTTATATATATATTAAATCATTTTAAAAAATTATTTTTATTAAATGTTTAAATATATCGTTCCTTTTGTTTAAATATGAAAGTTTTATTAATTGCTATTTATTTTACATCGCATGTCTATTTATGTTATTTTAATTGTTTATTATTGTTTAATATGATACTATATTTATTCATGTTATATTATTCTTTTATTGTTTATTGTTAATATAATTAGTAGAATTGTAATTGATATGTATGTTACAATGTCTTACTCATACCATTTTTATAAAATACCCTTTAAATTAATGATTCTTTTTAAAATATTTTTAATCGGTGATATGTGATATTTCCCTAACTTATTGGGTTGTGATTTTCCTCATAGAACCTAAAATATTAGATATCCCATCATTTTAAAATGGAAGTTTACCAATTTTCAAATAAAAAAACTTATTCTCGGGAATTCAAAACGTTGTATCCTAACTTACTGGGTATGATGTTTTGTGTCTCGAGGTAAGAATTTTCTAAATAAAGATGTACCTAGCTTCAAAATAATGAGATGTTGTATCTTAACTTACTGGGTATAGTATTTTTATTTCTTTGAGATAGGTAAATCTTGGTTTTCCTTCTAATAACGGATCGTATTTTAAAACTTTTTTAAATTTCAAACATTTGGACATGATTGTATCAATTAGGAAAATATATAAATATTTTACAAGTGTATAAATACAAACATTACACATGTATTTTACTAATTAATTATTTGTATTACAATTGTATACATATATTTTCCTACATTTTTCTATTTTTATCACCTTACACTTGTCATATTCTAAATTATTTTTCTAATATAATAAGATTAAATAATAATAATAATAATAATAATAATAATAATAATAATATAATTAAAACAAAAAAATTTCTAGACATTTCCTTATATGCCGCCTCAACCTCCAAATGTGGCTTAATTGCCCATTTGGTCCCTACTATTTTCTTTTAATCTATAATTAAGCTTTTACCCTTTATTCACTTTAATTCCTTTTTTCCTAATTACTCTTAATTAAGCTAAATTCACTAAATAAAAATCTAATTAAACACACTATTAGACTCATAATTACTCCTAATAATTATTTACTAACTTGGTTTACTAAGACGGAGGCCCGATAACAGACTTTTTCGGTGCCCATGGATTTTGAGTCGTTACAAAATCTCTATTTGATGCCAATGCCATATCCCAGATATGGTCTTATACAAGATCTCAATTCGATGCAGAGGCCATGTCCCAGACATGGTCATATACGGGACCTTCTTAATCTCATGTCGTGACAATAGTATCCTAAGGTTCAACCGGGACTTCGACTTAATAAAATTTTATCATATTTTCACCGAGACCTCAGTAATCAAATTCATAGAGATAATATGCATTTCAAAAAATATAAAGCATTTAAAAGCTTAATAATATTATGTTGATTTATTACACACAAACTTACCTCGGTACCAAAATATATGTAGTTATTTAATTTAGTCCACCACCTTATTCTTTCCTCGGTTTCGGTCTGGACTTCGTGTTTCTTGATCTAAAATGACAATTTCACTTATTTAATAATCACATTGACTAAAACAGCCCATGAATTATACTTTGGCAAAAATTATAATTTTGCCCCAAACTTTCACAAATTTACAAAATGGTCCCTAGGCTCATATAATGAAATATACTCATTTCCTTGGTTACCCAAGCCTAGCCAAACATTTATTGAGCTTATAACAGCTCAACCTTCCTTCAAAACTAATTTTTACTACACATTTTATGACTTTTTACAATTAAGTCCTTTTTACGAGTTTTCCATGAAATCATTTAGAAAAAGATGTTTATCATACTTTATGTAACAGTCTGATTTAGGGGCTAGTCGGAATAGTAGTTTCGAAACCACTAATCTGAGGTCCAAGAAAATTATTTTTATAATTTTCTATGTGTTATAGCATGATTATATGTTTGCATAAAAATTTTGGTGAAGTAATTTTAGTGATTGCATGCTTAATTTTGAAAGAAAAAGGACTAAATTGTATTAAGTGTGAAAGTTTTTTTAGAAGCTAAAGGTGTTAAATTGCTATAGAATATTAACTGGAGGTCCTTAATGTGCAATTAGGCCCTTGATAGAGTGTTGGCCGGCCATAGGGGACAAGAAATGTCAAAATTGGTCAAAGTAGGTGAATTAGGTGACTTAATTGAAGGAAATAAATAAAATAAAGAGAAAGATGATATCACCTTTTAGCTTCATCTTCTTCCACTAAAAAAATCAGCCAAAGAGGGGTTTTGGAAGCCTAAAACTTTCAGCAACTTCTCACCCTTGCAAGTAAGTGATTTTGGTGGTCTTTCTTGATAATTTTTATACTTTTGGGACCTTTGTAGCATGATCTAGCTAATAAGGGGACTATTTTGCAAAACAATTAAGAGTATAGGGTTTTTCCATGTGAGCATTAGTGGTTTCCTAAAATTTTATGGAAAAAATGAGTCTTGGTTATTAAATAAACAACTTTTGTGAAAGGAGTTTCCATGAAAACACCTAAAAAGGATCTTTTTGTAAAGGTTGTAAAATAGGTGGTAAATGTGTGAAATAATTGGTATTGATAGTTGCTATAAGAATAATAAATGTTCAACTAGGCTTGTTAAAGGAAGAAATTTGATTAGAATCGATTTACGAGCCTAAGGGCAAAATTGTAATCTTGTGAAAGTATAGGGGCAAAATGGTAATTTCATCAAAATGGAAACTTTGAAATGTTTTGAATAATGTGGTGATTTTATGAGTTAAATATGTCATTATAGATCAAGAAGAATGCGGAATCAGCCTTGACTGAGGAAAAGGCAAGGTTTCGGATTAAATTCCAAATTGACTCATTTGGATCGAAGTAAGTTTATATGTGAATGATACACTCTTTTTATTTATGTTTTTACATATGAATGCATTATGAGAAATGTGGTTAAATATTATTGATATTTACCAAAATGATAAAAAGTGAGGAAATTATTGAATGAACCTCCGGATGAGGAAAGCGATAAGGATTAAATGCCATAATTGTTATTGTTGGTGGGCTGTGTGCGTTACTTTCGTATTTATTATTGTTGGTGGGCTGTGTGCGATACCACTGTATTTATGATTTTTGGTGGGCTATGTGCAATACTTGTAACACCCCAAACCCAGTCTATGCGTTAAGACCAAACTTGGTATGCCACACAAATTGTACATACATCTAGTCATCTAATGATTTAAGGAAAACAGGTCTTCAAAAACTATTTTGGAGATGGAGTTTATCAAAAACTGAGGTTAATTTGAAATCTATGAATTTTAAAACATAGGAGTTTATAATTTGATCTCAGAGAAATAATTGATTAAATTTTATAAGAAGTTTAAAAGAATTCAAAAGGAATTTGAAAACAGAATTCATAAAAGAGTTTTCACAAAAATTCTTACCAGTTAGTGATTTTTAAGAAAAACCCCTTTAATTATATGTAAATTAAAGAAAACATTTATAAAGTTAAAATAGTCTCCTTTTAGTATCTAAAACATATTAAAAGCCATCCACGAGTAAAAATCCATAAAAATAATACCAAAGGTCTTTTTACATCACAACTGAAAAATTAATTAAGTAAAAATACTTAAAGAGTAATTCAAAGTTCATCAAAACCATCATTTGAAGTATGGCCCCCGCGAAGTCATCCTTGGCCCAAGCCTCCATCAATTATCATTACCTGAAAAGGGTAAGAAAACGGGGTGAGTTACTTAGAACTCAGTGTATAACCCACTTACCAAGTCCACTGGGCCAAATCATCAAAGCATTTTATTAGGCTTGAGCCCATTTACGAATTTAACAATATAGTAAATAAAAAAAATGCATGTGAAATGCAATTCCCAACCAAGCCTAAATTTCCATCCGCTATACACCACTCGTACCAACCAGCACACCTATGGGGATCAAGTCAACCCACCCCGCCAACACACCAATCACAGGCATAAAGCCATTTAAAATGTTTGTGGCAGAGCCACCCGAACTAGATTGTGGCAGAGCCACCAGAACTTCTCTTCAATTTTATCCCAACCCATGCAATCATGTATACATATACAAGGCATAACAATATTCATATGATAATTTCAACATAAGGCCCATACTACAAGTTGGCCCATTTCTCATTTTGGCCCATATGGTAATTTATCAAATTGGCTCCTTAAGCAATCTAGCAATTCGGCCCATTAAGCAATCTAGCAATTCGGCCAATTAATCAATCTAGCAAATTGGCCCATTAAGTAATCTAGCAATTCCACCCATTAAGCACATGAGGCCCAAAAATTACTTTTTATAAAATTAGCCCATCGAGGGCGATTCCGTAATTTCCATGACTTTAATACCGATTTCATGCATTTACACAAAAAGTGTTAATATACCGTATTTTTTTATTTTACCAACTTTACGATTTTTATTCTAATGCTTACGGTATAACATCTAACCCATGTGATAAATGTGAAATTACACACCTGATTACGGTGAGAACTATACTTTCCCGCTCGTCGATACCTAAATACGTGTCATGCTTGATTAGAACACTAATACTTAATGTAAATCTATACTAAAGATAAGCGATCTAGATCTTTACCCTCGGAATCTCGAACAACAACTATTTGTCATTTCTCTCCGGTTGACGGTTCACAACTCGATGGAAAATCTCGAATAGCTAATGGCTCCGAACTACGAACAACTTCGAATAATCGATTCTCCTCGGATGAAGGTCCACAACCCGGTGGAAAGTCTCGGATTGCTGAAACAGCCCTTCGCTTGAATCTAGAGGGAATAGCGAAATCGCCCCTCTTCTGATCACTATTCACCACTCTTTTCGACCCTATCTTGTTTGCCTTAAAGTTTCGAGTGATTTCCAAAGGATCCCTATATAAAACTTTCGGTTATAACAAACCCAATTGAAAATCATTGATAATATTGAGGGTGATCATGAAATCCATGAAGAGTTCCCCCTTTTTTTTACCTTGATAGATGATCCGAACTTGAATAACTTCAAGATAACTTTTGACGAGATGGTGATTCAGCCCTCCACTATATCACTAAAAAAACAAAAGGAAATCGTCTAAGAGGATGAATGATTATCGATTTAAAGGATCTTCTAATCCAACCTAAAGATTAGGCCAAGGTGACCAAATAGCAAAAGAAAACAAGGAAGATGATTCTTGTCGGTTGTCCAAAGTTGAATAGAAGAAATGATCGAGAACAAAGTCTATGAGGAAAAGAAGATTTGGCTATGATTTAATGGTAATAGAAAAATAATTTTGGCTATGGAGGTGGTCTCTAACATTCGGCCATGGAAGAAATAAGAAGGAAAATAAATGTGTTTGAAAGATGAGTAAAATGGAGAAGAAAGGAGAATAGAGATGAGATGTTTATGATTCGGTTTTCAAGGGTGAGAAAAGAGCAAAAAGTAAGGTTTGGAACAATGTGCATTCGGCAATGGGGAATAAAGAAGAAAAAGAAATGGTCTTTTTGTGTTTGATGATTTCGGCACTAGGACAGAAGCACAAAATGAAGCACTTAAGAGGTTGGCAAAAATGACCAAATGAAACAAAACAAAGTTGTTTTCTCCAAGCATATGGCACATTCGGCTAAGAGAGAAAAAGATGAGAGGAAAAAGGTGTTTTGGGAGAGCAAAAATGACCAAATGTGATTCTATCTAGCTACCATCCTTACCCAAAGCTTACCACCAAAATTCGGCTCCCCTTTAGTCCACAAAGCCGTCCAAGTTCATAGACAAGTTAGCCATTCTAAGTTTCCAAAACATAACCCTTAAGATATGCCTTATGTCCCCCCTACATGCCATATTCTCATGATTCCCTACCTTAAGTTTGTACTTGCCTTTTATCTTAGCCACCTTACCATAAAAATAAAAGTCTAACTTACCAAAAATTTGATGCTTGGCCGAAACTTGCTAGGAAAGAGCAAAAATAAATGTCACAAAATGCATTCCTAAAGATTCGAACCTCTTCCCTCAAGCAACACTTATAGCGCCAACTCCACTTTACTACTAGCTCATCTTATGCTAGTTTTTGACACTTGATTTCCTTAAACATCAAGGTCACTTGATCCACTTCAATAAAGTACTCATTACTAAAATTTATTCTAATTTCGAATAAATCTCGAGCCTTCTTAAGACTATATTAAGCACACAAATTGAAGCATTCACAAGCTAAGCACCAAAAACATGCAACATATCGATACTCAATTTTTAGGATGTTACAATTCTACCCCCTTAAAGAAAATTTTGTCCTCGAAATTTACCTGGTTAAAAGAGGTGAGGATATTGTTACCGAATTGCGTCCTCAGGCTCCCATGTAGCTTCCTCCACTTTGTGATTATGCCATAGAACCTTAACCAATGGCACAGTCTTCTTTCTTAGCACCTTAACATCACGGTCTAAAATTTTCACTAGTTCCTCCTCGAAAGACAAGTCTGGCCTTAACTCCACTTCTTCTACTGGTACTATGTGAGACGGATACGATCTATAACGCCTTAGCATAGAAACATGGAAAACACTATGAATCTGACTCAACTCCAGAGGTAATTCAAGCTGATAGGCCACTGGTCCTACATGCTTCAACGTGCCCTTCCTCCCAAATCTGAAAATCTTCTTCCAAGGTGAGACTTTCAAAAAGACCTGATCTCCCACCGCAAACTCAATATCCTTAAGCTTCAGATCCACATACGACTTTTGTCTATCCAAAGCTTCCTTTAACCGTGCTTGAATCACCTTTACCTTTTCTTCCGTCTCAGATATCAATCCAGGACCCAACAACTGCCGTTCCCCCAATTCAGTCCAACAAGTAGGGGTACGACACCTTCGACCGTATAACGCTTCATAGGGCACCATTTGGATACTGGATTGGTAACTGTTTTTATACGCAAACTCTGCCAACAGTAGGAAATCCTCCCAACTACCTCTGAAGTCAATTACACAACCCCTTAACATGTCTTCCAAAATCTGAATTACTCATTCTGACTGACCATCTGACTGAGGATGAAAAGTCGTACTGAAGTTTAACTTTGTTCCCAAAGCCTCATACAAAGCTTTCCAAAACCGTGTTGTAAACCTAGGATCCCTATCCGATATGATAGACACTGGTACCCCATGCAACCTCAACTTAGCCAACTTTTGCAGCGAGTAATCCGTATGAACTAGTAGAAAATGAGCAGTCTTCGTCAATCAATCAACTACCACCCAAACGAAATCTTTCTTAGTAGGTGTTAAGGGTAACCCACTAACAAAATCCATTGTTATCCGCTCCCATTTCCATAGAGGAATCTTTACCGGTTGCAATAAACCCGATGGTAATTGATGTTCCGCCTTTACTTGTTGACAAGTCAAACACTTTCCAACAAAATCAGTAACCTCTCGCTTGAACCCTGGCCACCAATACTGCTCACGGAGATCTCGATACATCTTATTTCCTCCAGGGTGCATAGCATAAGGGCTACTATGTGCCTCTCGTAGAATCATTTGTCTCAAATCCGAATCCATGGGCATACAAACTCTTCCACGAAAACACAGCACGCCATCCTTGTTCATTCCAAAGTCCACTATTATACCACTTTCAACTTATTGCATTAAAGGACCCAACTTTTCATCTGATAACTATTTTTCCTTGATGTGTTCTAACTACAATGGCTTCACCCGAAGTTCCGCTAGCAGACTGCCATCCTCATACAAACTGAGATGAGCAAACATTGCTCTTAACTCTGATACTTCCTTACGACTCAACGCGTCTGCCACCACGTTAGCCTTTCTAGGATGGTACTCGATTGAGAAGTCATAATCCTTTAACAACTCCACCCATCTCCGTTGTCTCAAGTTCAACTCCTTTTGGGTAAGGAGGTACTTAAGACTCTTATGGTCCGTATAAATGATCAACTTCTCACCGTAGAGATAGTGCCTCCAAATCTTTAAAGTAAACACCACCGCAGCCAACTCCAAGTCATGTGTAGGATAGTTAACTTCGTGCGGCCTTAACTGACGAGAAGCATAAGCCACCACTTTCCTCCTTACATCAGCACACATCCTAAACCCATGTGTGTCGCATCACAGTAAATGATAAACTCTTTTCCAGCCTCAGGTTGAATCAGTACTGGCGCTTCCGTCAAAATCTTCTTCAGTTTCTCAAAACTTTCTTGTTGTTTATCGGTCCACACATACAGTACTCCCTTTCACAACAGCTTAGTTATGGGTGCAGCAATCAATGAAAACCCTTCAACAAAGCGTCTATAGTAACCAGCTAAACCCAAGAAACTCTGAATCTCAACCACTGAGTTCGGTGGTTTCCAATCCAACACAGCCTCTACCTTCAGATGATCAACTCTTATTCCTTCGGCTGACACCACATGACCCAAGAAAGTCACTTCCTTCAACCAAAATTTGCATTTACTGAATTTGGCATAAAGTTGCTTATCTCACAATATTTGTAACACAATGTGCAAATGTGAGTCATGCTCTTCTTCATTCCTCGAATATACCAAGATATCATCTATGAACACCACTACGAACTGGTCTAGATAGGGTTGAAAGACTCGGTTCATAATATCCATAAATGCAGCTGGTGCATTGGTCAAACCAAACGGTATCACCAAAAACTCATAATGTCCATAACGAGTTCGAAATGCCGTCTTATGAATATCTGCCTCTTTAACCTTGAGTTGCTGATAACCCTCTTGGAAAAAACTGAAGCTCCTCTCAATTGATCAAATAGGTCATCGATTCTCGGCAATGGATACCTATTCTTGATCGTTAATTTATTCAACTGCCTATAATCAATACACATATGCATCGACCCATACTTCTTCTTGACGAACAAAATCGGTGCTCCCTACGGAGACACACTCGATCGGATAAATACCCGATCCAACAATTCTTGAATTTGAGCTTTAAGCTCCGCTAACTCCTTCGGCGCCATTCTATAAGGAGCAATAGACACTAGAGCCGTTCTGGGTAAAAGCTCAATGCCAAATTCTACTTCCCGATCTGGAGGTAGACCCAGAAGTTCTTCAAGAAAGACATCTGAAAATTCTTTCACCGTTCTCACACCTTCCACCGATAATTCCTTGGCATCTAAAGCACTAATGAAGGCTAGGAACTCTCCATACCCTTCCGTACCAACTTCTCTGCCTTTAAAGTAGATACCACATTTGCCAAAAAGTTTCTTCGTTCGCCTATCATTACTACTTCCACATCATCCACAGTCCTTATTGACATCCATTTTTCAGCACAATCCAATTGTGCCCGGTGCTTCACCAACCAATCCATGCCTAAAATAAGATCGAACTTGTCGAAAGGAAATTCCATCAAATTCGTTAAAAATATTTCTCTTTGGATTTCCAAAGGCACGTCTCTATACAATTTATTCACGATTACAAACTGTCTTAAATGGCTAATTACCGTCATCTCTTTATCGATAATCTCAGATCTAATATTTAGGTTTCCAGATATGGCACTAGCAACATACGAGTGGGTAGACCCAATATCTATCAAAGCAGTAACAGGTACATCAAAGATGAAAAACGTACCAGTTATTACATCAGGTGTATCGCCATCTTCACGACGCCTGACCGCATAGACCAACCCCGACTATCTTGCCTCTGCGTTACCTCTAAAGCCATTACCTCGACCCGGTGTACCTTGACAACGTCCATCACCATTACCACCACGACCTAGTCCACGGCCTCTCGGTGGTCATTGAGCCTCTGGTGGTACATGTATCGAGGTTCTGAGCTTCACGAGTCGAGCGATCCGTCGATGGTAATTCCTATATTGATGATCCTTGGAACCACATTTATAACAACAATCAGTTTTCTTCCAATATTCCCCAGGGTGTTGTTTCCTATAGTCGGCACAGTCTCGACTCTGATTGGTAGTCACAGGTGCTCTAGCTTGAGCTGGCTCATCATTTCGAGGCCTCTTTTGGAACCTTTTAGAAGAACCTGAGTACTTAAAGTCCCTCTTGCCTCTGACTCTTTCTCGATTCTGGCGTTCTGAGTTCTTAGCCTCTTCGACTATCTTGGCTTTCTCCACAAGCGTGGAAAAAGTCCTTACTTGTTGTGGAGCTATCAGTACCCGCAACTCATCATTCACCCATCTTCAAAATGTGCACAGTGCTCCTGATCCGTTGGCACTCTAGTTCGAGCATAACGACTCAAGCGTAGAAATTCTGCCTCATAAGCTGCCACCGTCTTATTTCCTTGAACCAGATTCAGGAATTCCTTCCTCTGGGCATCCACATAACTTGTCCCTACATACTTCCCTTGGAAAGAAGCTTTGAAGAAATCCCAAGTGACAAATACAGCCTCAGTGCCTTATCGAACCATAAGCCACCATTGATACGCCTCGTCCCTTAGCAAGGACACCGCTCCTCTCAGTTTTTGCTTGACGGTGCACTCCATATCATCCATAATCTGCTCTACAGCCTCGAGCCAATATTTCGTAACATTCAAAGATACACCGGAGACACATCTAAAAACCTCGGCACCACTTGATTTAAGTCGTTCCGATATTGATCCACGAACTGCTGGGCCAGTTCTAGTCCCAGCAACCCTTTCTAGGACTCGCAACATTGCTTGAGTCAAAGCATTGTCCTCTCTTGTATGGTCATGTGATCCAGTCTCACTCTCGGGTGACGCAGGTACGTCCATTTTCGGCATATGACCCAGCGCTTCAGACGCAACCCTAGCACCTCATCCTCTACCATGGCCACGTCTACCACGTCCACATCCATGTCCTCTAGTGCTCATATCGACTATTTTGGTTTAATCTGATTACAAGTTTTATGAATCAAAATACTATTTCAGTGTTTATTAACGATATTTTATGAGATATAAGAGATAGAGTTGTTTTCGCAATCACATCCTATAGTCTCGATCTCTACCATTTTCAACACCTAAAACTAAAGTTCTAGAGTGTTCCTATGATCATATCATAATAATAAACATTTAATATACAAATACTTAATTGACTTGGTGCCGGATGCTCGTGGTGCCATACCACCTTTAAAACATAAAGTCTAGAAATTTAAACAGTTTTAAATAAAAATTGTTGTTAAACCCAAACCACAGTCGAGTTTTGAAACTGGCTCTGACACCATAAAATGTAACACCCCAAACCCGGTCTATGCGTTAAGACCAGACTTAGTATGCCACACAAATCGTACATACATCTAGTCATCTAATGATTTAAGGAAAACAGGTCTTCAAAAACTATTTTGGAGATGGAGTTTATCAAAAACTGAGGTTAATTTGAAATCTATGAATTTTAAAACATAGGAGTTTATAATTTGATCTCAGAGAAATAACTGATTAAATTTTATGAGAAGCTTAAAAGAATTCAAAAGGAATTTGAAAATAGAATTCATAAAAGAGTTTTCATAGAAATTCTTACGAGTTAGTGATTTTAAGAAAACCCTTTAATTATATGTAAATTAAAGAAAACATTTATAAAGTTAAAATAGTCTCCTTTTAGTATCTAAAACATATTAAAAGCCATCCACGAGAAAAAATCCATAAAAATAATACCAAAGGCCTTATTACATCACAACTGAAAAATTAATTAAGTAAAACTACTTAAAGAGTAATTCAAAGTTCATCAAAACCATCATTTGAAGTATGGCCCCCGCGAAGTCATCCCCGACCCAAGCCTCCATCAATTATCATTACCTGAAAAGGGTAAGAAAACGGGGTGAGTTACTTAAAACTCAGTGTGTAACCCACTTACAAAGTCCACTAGGCCAAATCATCAAAGCATTTTATTGGGCTTGAGCCCATTTACGAATTTAACAATATAGTAAATAAAAAAATTGATGTGAAATGCAATTCCCAACCAACCTAAATTTCCATCCGCTACACACCACCGTACCAACCAAAGACACAGTGGGATCAAGTCAACCCACCCCGCCAACACACCAATCGCAGCATAAAGCCATTTAAAATGTTTGTGGCGAGCCACCGAACTAGATTGTGGCGAGCCACCGAACTAGATTGTGGCGAGCCACGAACTTCTCTTCAATTTTATCCCAACCCATGCAATCATGTATACATATACAAGGCATAAGAATATTCATATGATAATTTCAACATAAGGCCTATACTACAAGTTGGCCCATTTCTCATTTTGGCCCATATGGTAATTTATCAAATTGGCTCCTTAAGCAATCTAGCAATTCGGCCCATTAAGCAATCTAGCAATTCGGCCAATTAATCAATCAAGCAAATTGGCCCATTAAGTAATCTAGCAATTCGGCCCATTAAGCACATGAGGCCCAAAAATTACTTTTTTATCAAATTAGCCCATCGAGGGCGATTCTGTAATTTCCACGACTTTAATACCGATTTCATGCATTTGTACAAAAAGTATTAATATTTCATATTTTTTGATTTTACCAACTTTACGATTTTTATTCTAATGCTTACGGTATAACATCTAACCCATGTGATAAATGTGAAATTACACACCTGATTACGGTGAGAACTATACTTTCCCGCTCGTCGATACCTAAATACGTGTCACGCTTGATTAGAACACTAATACTTAATATAAATCTATACTAAAGATAAGCGATCTAGATCTTTACCCTCGGAATCTCGAACAACAACTATTTGTCATTTCTCCCCGGTTGACGGTTCACAACCCGATGGAAAATCCCGAACAGCTAATGGCTCTGAACTACGAACAACTTTGAATAATTGATTCTCTTTGGATGAGGGTCCACAACCTAGTGGAAAGTCTCGGATTGCTGAAATAGCCCTTCGCTTGAATCTAGAGGGAATAGCAAAATCGCCCCTCTTTCGATCACTATTCACCACTATTTTTGACCCTATCATGTTTTCCTTAAAGTTTCGAGTGATTTCCAAAGGATCCTTATATAAAACTTTCGGTTATAACAAACCCAATTGAAAATCGTTGATAATATCGAGGGTGATCATGAAATCCATGAAGAGTTCCCTTTTTTTTTTACCTTGATAGATGATCCGAACTTGAATAACTTCAAGATAACTTTTGACGAGATGGTGATTCAGCCCTCCACTATATCACTAAAAAAATAAAAGGAAATCGTCTAAGAGGATGAACGATTATCGATTTAAAGGCTCTTCTAAGCCAACCTAAAGATTCAGCCAAGGTGACCAAATAGTAAAAGAAAACAAGGAAGATGATTCTTATCGGTTGTCCAAAGTTGAATAGAAGAAATGATCGAGAACAAAGTCTATGAGGAAAAGAAGATTTGGCTATGATTTAATGGTAATGGAAAAAATAATTTTGGCTATGGAGGTGGTCTCTAACATTCGGCCATGGAAGAAATTAGAAGGAAAATAAATGTGTTTGAAAGATGAGTAAAATGGAAAAGAAAGGAGAATAGAGATGAGATGTTTATGATTCGGTTTTCAAGGGTGAGAAAAGAGAAAAAAGTAAGGTTTGGAACAATGAGCATTCGGCAATAGGGAATAAAGAAGAAAAAGAAATGGCCTTTTTGTGTTTGATGATTTCGGCATTAGGAGAGAAGCACAAAATGAAGCACTTGAGAGGTTGGCAAAAATGACCAAATGAAACAAAACAAAGTTATTTTCTCCAAGCATATGGCACATTCGGCTAAGAGAGAAAAAGATGAGAGGAAAAAGGTGTTTTGGGAGAGCAAAAATGACCAAATGTGATTCTATCTAGCTACCATCCTTACCCAAAGCTTACCACCAAAATTCGGCTCCCCTTTAGTCCACAAAGCCGTCCAAGTTCATAGACAAGTTAGCCATTCTAAGTTTCCAAAACATAACCCTTAAGATATGCCTTGTGTCCCCCCTACATGCCATATTCTCATGATTCCCTACCTTAAGTTTGTACTTGCCTTTTCTCTTAGCCACCTTACCATAAAAATAAAAGTCTAACTTACCAAAAATTTGATGCTTGGCCGACACTTGCTAGGAAAGAGCAAAAATAAATGTCACAAAATGCATTCCTAAAGATTCAAACCTCTTCCCTCAAGCAACACTTATAGCGCCAACTCCACTTTACTACTAGCTCATCTTATGCTAGTTTTTTACATAATTTCCTTAAACATCAAGGTCACTTGATCCACTTCAATAAAGTACTCATTACTAAAATTTATTCTAATTCCAAATAAATCTTGAGCCTTCTCAAGACTATATTAAGCACACAAATTGAATCATTCACAAGCTAAGCACCAAAAACATGCAACATATCGACACTCAATTTTTAGGATGTTACAATACTACCGTATTTATGATTTTTGGTGGGCTATGTACAATACCACCGGGATATGTGATTAATTGGTGGGCTATGTGCGAAACCACCGTATACTCAATAATGTTTTAAAGTGTTTATAGAGAAACTTTGACTAAGTGAAGTTACATGTGATTTTATGATGACAAATGCGAGGCATAAGTATATGTAAATATGAGCAATGTTTATGAGATGTATTTAGGATGTGGTGAAATTTGAAATGAGTAAGTACAACTACAAGGTTTAGAATTGTTCTTGAGTTGTATGTAATGTTCTTGATGAATAAGTATGTGGTATGGTATTCATTGTTTACATGTAAACTTACTAAGCTTTATGGTTACTCCCTTTTTTTTTCAATTTCCTTGTAGTTTTGCCAAGCTAGATCGGGGATTCGAAGGACGTCGGAGCTCGTTTCACACTATCAATGTATTCTTTTGGGTATAGTATAGATAGATTTAGCATTTTGAGTATGGCATGTATAGGGACTTAGTCTTGGGTTATAAGTCATATTGTTTTAGCCAAATGTGTTGGCTTAGTTGAAGATGAATTCTTTTGTATACGGCCATGGTTGATGGCTATTTCTTATTAATATATGAAATGATGATGTTAGTCATGAATGTGCAAGTTGCATGGTTGATTAATTGGTATATTTGTGCATGAATGAGTTGGCTGCTTGATGTTGTTTATATTGGTGTAAGTATGGGTAGAAAAAAAAAGCTTGGTAAATAGCCTTGTTATTGTCCACACGGGTAGACATACAAGCGTGTGTCTAGGCCGTGTGCGACACACAGGCTGCCCCATGGGCGTGTGGTTTGGCCGTGTGTCCCTCTGCATGCTAAATTGGCAAAACAGAATGCCCAATAGTAACTACATGGGCTGAGACACGGTCGTGTGTTTCAACCGTGTAGAAGACACGGCCATAGGACATGGGCGTGTGCCCAGGCCGAGTGAAGTCTACACCAGAATTTAGGAATTTAATTTGTCAGACAGTCTAAGGACATGGGAATATGCCTTGGCCGTGTGACCCTATAAGGATGATGACGTCAAAAATAGAATGTCAAGATTTTTGCACACGGGCTAAGACAAGGGTGTGTCTAGGCTGTGTGAGGGACACGGGCCATGGACACGGGCGAATGTCCGGCCCTGTGAAAACCCCTGTAGGTTCGAATTGAGAAATAAATCTACACTGGTGTGGAACACAGGCATGTGATATGCCACACGGGCGTGTCCTTTCTTTCACACGGGCGTGTGGACTGTTTGATGAGAACTTTCTAAGTTTTTCCAGAGATCTTCTAAAGAACTCGATTTGGTTCTGAACCATTTCTAAAGTGTGTTTTGGGCCTTGTAAGCCCATATTAAGGATATTGAGTTGAAGATTGAAAAGTTTTAAATCTGAATGAACTTTTATGGATTGTGAATGAATGTTAGTATGTGTTTTAGTAAGGTAATACCTCGTACCCTGTGTCGATATCAATTACGTGTAAAGGGTGTTACACTTCAAGCTTTCATATTCCTCCAATACACATCAAAATACATGCATGTCATTCATGGGTAAATTTTTTTAATATGAACCCTAGCTCAAAATAATGGTAGAAATAGCTAAATCGAGCTATGAGGATCTCGAATATGAAGAACATAAAAGACGGGGCTAGGAGGTACTTACAATCAAGCTTGAAAGTTGAAGAAACCCTAGCTATGGTGTCCTTGAGAATTTCGGCCAAGCATGGAAAAGATGGACACCATTTTTTAATTCTTTTTCCCTTTTTATTAACTTATTAACCAAATGGCCGAAATGCCCTTAAGGCCTCTTTCTTAAGATTTTTCCTTCCCATGTCTATTTTTATCCATCATAAAGTATAAATATCTAATTGCTAGATAAGGGCCTCTGATAATTTTTCTAATTTTTCTAATGCTATTTCATACCCTTTAAATTAATGATTCTTTTTAAAATATTTTTAATCGATGATATATGATATTTGGGGGTCTTTGAGAAAAATCGTGCCCTAACTTATTGGGTTGTGATTTTTCTTATAGAACTTAAAATATTAGATATCCCTTCATTTTAAAATGGAAGTTTACCAATTTTCAAATAAAAAAACTTATTTTCGGGAATTCAAAATGTTGTATCCTAACTTACTGGGTATGATGTTTTGTGCCTCGAGGTAAGAATTTTCTAAAATAAAGATGTACCTAGCTTCGAAATTATGAGATGTTGTATCTTAACTTATTGGGTATAGTATTTTTATTTCTTTGAGATAGGTAAGTCTTGGTTTTCCTTCTAATAATGGATCGTATTTTAAAACTTTTTTTAAATTTCAAACATTTGGACATGATTGTATCAATTAGGTACCAATTTTTGGGCGTTATGAGGGTGCTAACCCTTCCTCATACGTAACCAACTCCCGAACCTATTTTCTTGTTTTTTCGTAGACCAAAATCAAATGTTTTAAAATAAAACGTTTTACAAGATGATCCAATCACACCTAAGAAAAAGGGATTGGTGGTGTAACACCCCAAACCCGGTCCAAACGCTACAACCGGATCTGACGTACCATGGAAAGGAAAAATGTTTTAAAACCGATTCATTGATTTTCGAAAAGGGGAAAGTCGTTGTAAAACTAATAATTTTTTCCAGAAAACGTCGAGGTGTTTTGGAAAGGTGCAAAACATGTTGATATTCCGTATTATTTACTTAGGCGTGATATGTATATAACAAAAAAAAAAAAACAAGTACTTATTTAGTTTTTTTTTTTAAACATTCAATTCCTAGTTTAATTAACATAGTAAATATGAACCTTAGAGCCTACTAATTAAAAACAAACCCAAAATAAAGTTTAGGCGGCCTTATTACATAATTGTGAACCATAATTAAACAAAATAACTAAGTTCGAATGGAAATTTTGCGATAAACCAAATGTTGTGTATGGCCACCTCGAGTCCTCTCCAGCTCTATATCCACGATCTAGGCCTGATCTGCAAAATGTAATGGAAAGGGATAAGTCACCGAGACTCAGTGTATAAATCCCCATCCCAAAGAAATTATGCCCTTATACAAATTCATACATTAATATGCAAGTCATGCAACCCATCCAACCTAGTATCCATCCGAGTCTCCCAAATCTACCCCTTGCGGTACCAAACCACTGGTGGTGCCAAACCACTGAGACTTAGTCACAATTTTAAACATATGTGGGGCCAACCCACTGTGTGATACCAAATCACTTGGTGACGGTCGATAGATCATACTTCCCCTCCTCTCGTCACCCATAACACATATTTATGGTAACAACATCAGTATGATCATGTTTAACATACCAAATTATGTATACAGGGATAACATGCTTTCATAGATTACAAACAACGCGAGTAATAGTAACAACTTACCCAAAGATCCACGCTTTTACTAGAAAGGGTATTTCAATAACCATAGCCTTCATTTCGCTTTTAAACAACACACAACATTAACACATATTAAGTAAGAAAGTGTGTAAGAGTTACACACGATTTTCGTACTACTGCTTCTATGCTACTTTGGCGTTGGGTTTATAGATCCAACCGCTCCCTCTTGTTTAGCTGTTAATATTGTCCATGATAACCTTTTTATCACTATACCATTTAAACGATAAGATCCAACTGCTTAAATAAATATAATCCCTTAAACAAACACTTACCTAGTTGGTCGAATCCCAAATGTCTTTAAGAAAGCTTCACACCCCCACCTACATTCGGCCAACACCAAACTATCAAATCGATCCCTTATTCAGAACCAAACATGTACTATATGACATTCGGCCAACCATAATTGAACAAGAAAGGCCATTCAGCCAAACCTACCATCAACCTACCTTTGGCTTTTCCACCAAATCGGCACTTCTGACTACTGATAGGCATGATTCGGCTTCTATGGACAGAGAGGAGAAATCGACAAGCCTTAAAACAAGGGATTTGGATTAGATCTTGATGAAAAGAAAAAGAGAAATCGCAAAGAAACAAAATCCCGAAACTCACCAGATTAAAGAGGAGTATTTGGCTTACGATGAACCTTCGGGAAACAGAGAAACCACCTTGATGGTTCAGCTATGGAGGAGGGATATGAGCAAAAAGGGGATTTGGCCTTTGGGGATACGTTGAAGAGGAGAAGAATGCTAGGGAGTTTGGTTTTAATCAAAAAAATAGAGGCACAAAGGTGACGAGAATTTTCGACTTGCTCAGAGTATAGGTGAGAAAAGAATGAAAAATAAAAGTGAAAAAGATGATACTAGCTACTAAATTCGGCAATACACAAGCACCCACACACACAGTTGGAATTTCGGCCAACTCTTCCCCTCCTGATAGCCCTTATCCTGCAAGATAATCCAATCTTTATCTTACCTATAGAAGAGACCACCTCCAAACCAACTCTCTCCTTCCATTTATCATCTTTTATCACTTTATTAAAAAAAATAAAGCTCCTAAATTGAAGTAAATGTGCCGTCAACCCCTTTCCCTAGGAGTGCCGAATTAGACCCATCCTTTTGGGCTTCAAGTGGCCACACATGGCCCAATAATCCCCCTAAGTGGCGCCACCTTAATGCCCACTCAAAGTACTCCAGATTTTTGGGCCACGAGCCCAGCTTGCTACCAAACATAACTACTTAGATTTAATTACTACTAACACTATTTTTAAATAATCTATCCCCGATTTTAAAGCCCAAATCCGAGCCCAATTCACACCTTAAAGCCTTAACCTACTAATTTAGCCATGCAACCAACCAAATGCACAGACCCACAAAATCAGGATATCACAGTTCTACCCCACTTAAAATAAATTTCGGCCTCGAAATTTACCTGATCAAAAGAGTTGAGGGCATTGCTGATGCATAATATCCTCCGGCTCTCATGTCGTTTCCTCTGATCCATGGTTCCGTCATAATACCTTTACCAAAGGAACTGATTTTCTATGTAAAACCTTAACATCCCAATCCAGGATCTGCACAGTTCCTCCTCAAAAGACAAGTCTGGGCTCACCTCAATCTCCTCCACTGGCACAACATAAGATGGATCCGAGCGATAGCGTCTAAGCATACAAACATGGAACACGTCATGGATTTGACTCAACTCTGGTGGCAATTCGAGCTGATAAGCCACTGGTCCTATTCGCTTCAACACCCGATAAGGCCCGATAAATGTAGGGCTCAACTTGCATTTCCTACCGAATCTCAGAACCTTCTTCCACGGCGACACCTTTAAGAAAACCTTGTCACCTTCAGCAAACTCTATATCCTTCCGCTTGATATCGGCATAAGACTTCTGCCTGTCCGAGGCTTCTTTCAAACGAGCTCGAATCACTTCCACCTTATCCTCTATCTCTGTAACCAGCTCCGGACCCAACAACCGCCGCTCTCCCAATTCCGTCCAACACGTAGGGGTATGACACTTCCGACCATATAACGCTTCGTATGGAGCCATCTTAATACTCACCTGATAACTATTATTATACGCGAACTCTGTCAATGGCAGGAATTCTTCCCAACTGCCCTTGAAATTCAAGACACATCCCCTTAACATGTCCTCCAAAACTTGAATCACCCTCTCCGATTGTCCATTTGACTGGGGATGGAATGCCGTACTGAAATCTAATCTTGTGCCTAGTGCCTGGTGCAAAGCTTTCCAGAACTTTGACTTAAACCTTGGGTCTCTATCCGAAATAATTAACACCGGCACCCATGCAATCTTACAATCTACATTACATATAATTTTGCCAACCAAGAGAAAATTCCATACGTCACGGTATAAAATGAGCTGACTTTGTCAGACGGTCCACAATCACCCCAATTGAATCCTTCTTGGTAGGCGTCAGGGGTAGCCCACTCACAAAATCCATTGTAATCCTTTCCCACTTCCATTGTGGAATCTTAATCGGTTGCAACAATCCACGAGGGTAATCGATGTTCACTTTAACTTTCTTACATGTCGACACTTGCTCACAAATTACATTACTTCACGCTTAAGGCACGGCCACCAAAATCGCTGCTCCGCAAATCCGGTACATCTTACTACCTCCTAGATGCATAGCATATGGACTACTATGTGCCTCTGCAAAATCTTACGCTTTAACTCCACATCCTTAGCATACATACCTTCCCTTGAAAACACAAAGACTCCATCACTTTTTTAAGCTATACCCTTCCAATTCACCATTCAGTACTTGCAACCACTGAGCACTTAAAACTTCATTTGCCAATTATTTTTCCTTAACCTCGTTAATCCACATTGGCTTTACTTGCAATTCCGCTAATAGGCTCCCATCCTCATACAGACTAAGGCGAGCAAACATGGCTCTTAAATCCGCCACCACCTTACGGCTCAAGGCATCTGCTACCACATTAGCCTTTCCCGGGTGGTACTCAATCGAGTAGTCATAGTTCTTTAACAGCTCAATCCACCTCCTTTGCCTTAAATTCAACTCCTTCTGTGTGAGAAGGTACTTCAAGCTCTTGTGATCCATATACACTACCGACTTCTCTTTATACAAATAATGTCTCCAAATTTTTAGCGCGAAAACCACTGCAGCCAATTCCAAATCATGCGTCGGGTAGTTTACTTCGTGAGGTCTCAACTACCGAGAAGCATACGCTACTACTTTCCCCTCTTGCATCAGTACACATCCCAATCCTGTATGCGACGCGTCACAATAAACCGTAAACTCCTTCCCGGCTTTCGGTTGAATCAACACTGGAGCTTTTGTCAAAATCCTTTTTAACTTCTCAAAACTTTCCTATTGCTTGTCTAACCACACAAATGGAACCCCTTTCCTCAGCAACTTGGTCAATGGTGCTGCAATCAGAGAAAACCCTTCTACAAACCTTCGGTAATACCCTACTAGCCCTAGAAAACTCTGAATCTCTGCCACAGACTTTGGTGGCTTCCAATCCAAAATGGCCTCAATCTTTGAGGTCCTCTAATCCCTCACCGACACTACATGACCCAAGTAACCTCCTTGACTAGAACTCACACTTACTAAACTTGGCGTATAAATGCTTTTCCCTTAGAATCTGTAACACCACTCGTAAATGCATGTCATGCTCCTCCTCCGATTTCGAGTACACTAGAATATCGTCGATAAATACTACGACAAACTGATCCAAATATGACTGGAACACCGGTTCATCATATCCATAAACACTGCTGGTGCGTTCGTCAACCCGAACGGCATAACCAAAAATTCATAATGCCCGTATCGAGTACGAAATGCCGTCTTATGGATATCCGCCTGAAACACGACCCCTTGAAGTTCTAGGGGTACATCTCTATATAGTTTGTCTACCACCACAAAGTGTCCTAGAGGGCTAACTACCGTCATCTTCCTAGCAGATATCTCATACGCTAAGTTCAGAGTTCCTACCACACTACTAGCAACATACGAGTGTGTCAAACCAATATCAATTAAAGCAATGTAAGGTAGCCTAGAAATTATAAACGTACCGGTTATGACGTCTGGCGCGTCTCCCTCCTCCCGACATTTGGCTGCATAGACCAACCCAGGCTGTCTAGCATTAGCCCCTCCAACACCTCGGCCAAGTGCTCCACGACCTCAACCATTGCCATTCCCATTATCCCTAGCCACCTCGACCTCTCTGTGGTTGCTGGCCATCTCTCCTGAATTGACCACGTCCTTAACCCTCAGCTTGGATTATAGCTAACTTTTACGGATAGTCCCTTACCTGGTGCTCCATCGACCCGCACTCAAAACATCCTCTATTACCAGCCCAACATTCATCCGAATGAGACTTCCCATATCGAGCACACTGGGGTGGCCACTGAGTAGCGGCAGTAGGCCTTGCCGCTTGATCCGGCCCATCAAATCTAGTCCTTTTTTGAACACTTCCTCCAGACCCTGATGGCCCAAAACTCCTTTTATCTTTGCCCCTATCCTGATTCCGTTTCTCGATCCATTTCACTTCCTCAGCTATTTTGGCCTTTTCTACGAGAACGAAAAATTCCCTATCACGTTGAGGTGTAATCAACACCTGCAGCTCATCTCTCAGCCCGTCCTTGAACTTAACACAGCGCTTATGTTCCGTAGCCACCATACCCCGAGCATACCTACTCAACCTCAAAAATTCAGCCTCGTACTCGGGTACCGACTTATTCCCTTGTACCAAATTTTGAAATGCCCTACGTTGCGCATCAGTATAGCCAGTCCCCACATACTTCCTCTGATAGGCTGCCCTAAAATAATCCCAGGTGATATCACCTGCCATTGCACCATCCCTAACCGTGAGCCACCACTAGTACGACTCATCCTTGAGAATAGATACTATCCCCTTCAACTTCTCCTCAGTCGAGAAGTCTAAGTCATCCATTATTCAATTTGTTGCCTCCAACCAATACTCAGCAGTATTGGGAGCTACACCGGACACCCCCTAAACACCTCCGCTCCGTTAGCTAGGAGTTGCTCAGCCACCGATTTACGAGTTCATGATCCCCCACCTGCCTCGACAACCCTTTCTAAAACTCGTAGTACCGCCTGCGATTCTACATCATTACCACCGATGCGGTTACGAAACTTCGGCCTACCACGGCAGATTAAGCATCATATTTTGGACCCATGGCAAGACCTCACGGCTCAAAAAGGCCATCCTACCCCTACCACAACCACGCGGTGGACGTCCACGACCTCGTGTACTCATTCTTCTCGTTCGATTTATTTGGTTAAGAATTTTATGAATTATTAACTCTGTTCATTGTTTATCCACAAACAATTTTATGAAAAATAGATTTTAAAAGTGATTCTTTCGCATTCGAACCTATCTACAGTTTTCAGTCTTCCTAATTCTAGGAAACATGCACATTCAACATTCATACGAGCACATTCATCCCCTAAGGGTATTTTCATCATTTCACTACCCGGGGGTATTTTCGTAATTTTAACGTACATGGGTATTTTATAATTTTCCAAAATATTATTCCGGGTGATTTGATGAAATATGGGTATTTTGGTAAAAAGATTTTTTTCAACTCGGGGGTATTTCGATAATTTTGCAAATCTGGGGGTATTTTGGTAATTTTGTAAATCTGAGGGTATTTTGGTAATTTTACAAGTCAGGGTAATTTGGTAGTTTTATAAACTAAGGGTATTTTGGTCACTTTTCAATCTAAGGTAATTTTCACAAATCTAGGGGTTATTTTGTAATTTCAAAACTAAGGTTTTCACAAAACAGTATGGTGGTCCCTTTCGGGTTTTAGTTGTAAGTTTTGGCACATCAACACGCCTCGTAACTAGGGTGAATAGTCACTATGCACCGTAGGATTCTAGTGAAAAGGAGGTGAGTCACTAGGATTTGCTTAAATACCAAGCTTTTCTTGAATCCATTCCTAGACATGCATATGCCTATTGCAACATTCAGCTTGGCTAAAGTGAACAATCACTATGCACCAATTAAGATTCACGCAAAGAGGAGGTGAGTCACTCGAATTTGCTTAAATACCAAGCTCTTAGGATCTACTCCTAGACATGCATATGCTTGTTCCACACTTTAGCCTTATGACTTGTCTCTGAGTTTTGTTTATTAAGGTTAAGTCTTATGGATTAGAAAAGTTGTTTGTCTAACCTAGAGTCCATTGGTACTATCATCCTTAGCTACGTCTAAGCCCACAAAACCCAACAAATATATCACAACAGAAGTTAGGGTACTTACCTGGGTGGATCGGAGCCGGAAACTCAGGTGTCATGCTTAATCGTTTCTCAAACCCAAAAACATATTTTGGGCCCTAAGCCCACAACCGAGCTTTTGAACTGGGCTCTGATACCAAAATGTAACACCCCAAACTCGGTCCAAACACTACAACCAGATCTGACGTGCCACGAAAAGGAAAAATATTTTAAAATCGATTCGTTGAATTTCGAAAAGGGGAAAGTCGTTGTAAAACTAATAATTTTTTTCAGAAAATGTCGAGGTGTTTTGGAAAGGTGCAAAACATGTTGATATTCCGTATTATTTACTTAGGCGTGATATGTATATAACAAAAAAAAACAAGTACTTATTTAGTTTTTTTTTAAACATTCAATTCCTAGTTTAATTAATATAATAAATATGAACCTTAGAGTCTACTAATTAAAAACAAACCCAAAATAAAGTTTAGGCGGCCTTATTACATAACTGTGAACCATAATTAAACAAAATAACTAAGTTCGAATGGAAATTTTATGATAAACCAAATGTTGTGCATGGCCACCTCGAGTCCTCTCGGCTCCATATCCACGATCTAGGCTTGATCTCAAAATGTAATGGAAAGGGTGAGTCAAGAGACTCGGTGTATAAATCCCCATCCCAAAGAAATTATGCCCTTACACAAATTCATACATTAATATGCAAGTCATGCAACCCATCCAACCTAGTATCCATCCGAGTCTCCCAAATCTACCCCTTGTGGTACCAAACCACTGGTGGTGCCAAACCACTGGTAACCGAAGTTACAAGAGATATACATATGTGGTACCAAACCACTGGTGGTGCCAAACCACTGAGACTTAGTCACAATTTTAAACATATGTGGGGCCTACCCACTGTGTGATACCAAATCACTAGTGACAGTCTGATAGATCATACTTCCCCCTCCTCTCCTCACCCATAACACATATTTATGGTAACAACATCAGTATGATCATGTTTAACATACCAAATTATGTATATAGGATAACATGCTTTCATAGATTACAAACAACGCGAGTAATAGTAACAACTTACCCGGCATCCACGCTTTTACTAGAAAGGGTATTTCAATAACCATAGCCGTCATTCCGGCTTTTAAACAACACACAACATTAACACATATTAAGTAAGAAAGTGTGTAAGAGTTACACACTTGATTTTTGTACTACTACTTCTACGCTACTTTGGCATTGGGTTTACAGATCCAACCGCTCCTACTGTTTGACTGTTAATATTGTCCATGATAACCTTTTTATCACTATACCATTTAAACGATAAGATCCATCTGCTTAAATAAATATAATCCCTTAAACGAACACTTACCTAGTTGGTCGAATCCCAAATGTCTTTAAGAAAGCTTCACACCCCCACCTACATTCGGCCAACACCAAACTATCAAATCGATCCCTTATTGGAACCAAACACGTACCATATGACATTTGGCCAACCATAATTGAACAAGAAAGGCCATTCGGCCAAACCTACCATCAACCTACCTTCGACTTTTCCACCAAATCGGCGCTTCGACTCTTGATAGGCGAGATTAAACTTCTATGGACAGAGAGGAGAAATTGACAAGCCTTAAAACAAGGGATTTGGATTAGATCTTGATGAAAAGAAAAAGAGAAATCAAAAAGAAATAAAATCCCGAAACTCACCAGATTAAAGAGGAGTCTTTGGCTTATGATGAACCTTCGGGAAACAGAGAAACCACCTTGATGGTTCAGCTATGGAGGAGGGATATGAGCAAAAAGGGGATTTGGCCTTTGAGAATACATTGAAGAGGAGAAGAATGCTAGGGAGTTTCAGTTTTAATAAAAAAAAAAGAGCACAAAGGTGAAGAGAATTTTCGGCTTACTCTGAGTATAGGTGAGAAAAAATGAAAAATAAAAGTGAAAAAGATGATACTAGCTACTAAATTCGGCAATACACAAGCACCCACACACACAGTTGGAATTTCGGCCAACTCTTCCCCTCCTGATAGCCCTTATCCTGCAAGATAATCCAATCTTTATCTTACCTATAGAAGAGACCACCTCCAAACCAACTCTCTCCTTCCCTTTATCATCTTTTATCACTTTATTAAAAAAATAAAGCTCCTAAATTGAAGCAAATGTTCCATCCAACCCCCTTCCCCTAGGAGTGCCGAATTAGACCATCCTTTTGGGCTTGAAGTAGCCACACATGGCCCAATAATCCCCCTAAGTGGCGCCACCTTAATGCCCACTCAAAGCACTCTAGATTTTTGGGCCACGAGCCCAACTTGCTACCAAACATAACTACTTAGATTTAATTACTACTAACACTATTTTTAAATAATCTATCCCCAATTTTAAAGCCCAAATCTGAGCCCAATTCACACCTTAAAGCCTTAACCTACTAATTTAGCCATGCAACCAACCAAATGCACAGACCCACAAAATCACGATATTACAGGTGGCGACTCCTATTTTCATTTTTAAAAGTCGATCCTCGATTTTTTTTAAACATTTAAAAATGGTTTCGATAGCTTGGCGACTCCACTGGGGACAATAAGAGAGTCAAGCCGTAAAATTGATAATTTCATGTCCTTTTGTTTGAATTTAAAATTCTGATTTTTAAAAAAA
Source organism: Gossypium rotundifolium (assembly GCA_025506655.1). Lineage (NCBI taxonomy): Eukaryota > Viridiplantae > Streptophyta > Magnoliopsida > Malvales > Malvaceae > Gossypium > Gossypium rotundifolium. The sequence continues at coordinate 113,727,735 of CP106727.1, read as the reverse complement.
CCCGATCCTTTTATTACATGTGGTTCTAAATATATCTCTCTGCATTACCTGTGCATGACCGTCGTGGTCGCACCCTTAAGTGGGAGTGAGAAGCTATGCCTTCGTGAGGTTTTCACCTCTGCATGGGCTAGTGGATTGCTTCCGGAATACATCTTTACCTATGTCTTCATGAAGTTTTCACTTCCGCATGGCCATAGGGAAATGTGTTCCCCTGAACTAAACTCGGTCCATATGAGCCTATAATGGGTGAGGATCGAGGAATCTGCTGGTTCAGGTACCTCAACTTTAGAACTAAACCGCATATAGTAAACCGTAAGGACCTACCTTAAGTAGAACTATACCAAGATTTAGTGGTTACCTAGATATATGTTTTATCTGCCTTATATTTTATGATACTGACTTGTGGTGTTTTATTTTTGTGCATATCATTTCATACTTCAGGAGGTATCAATTTACTGTCAGTTTCTAAGTTAGAAAGTTGGTTATGAAGAACGGATTCCTTGATAAAGTGGAGGACAATGCTGTTGTTTGCACATGGTCAGAGCAAACTCAATTGGAAAAAGGAAACAGCTTAGTTGACGGGTACGTATGTGAACTATGGGACTTTACTCGTGTTAGTATTACGCAAAATGAGTTCCAAGAGTTGAAAAGATATGGGCTCAGTGGGATAATGAGCCTAAGCAGTTGTTTTATCGCAATTATGGAGATTTTCCCTACTTACTTGACGTTAAAGTAGATAGGTATCTATTCCCGGCTATGATCCAATTTTGGAACTCTGGTCATAGCTGCTTCACTTTCGAAGAAGTAGATTTGGTGCCCACGGTGGAGGAATATACGACCTTGCTTCGGTGTCAAAATTTCAAGACAATAAAGTTTATTCCAAAGCCATTAATGGCCCAACTTTTATAAAGAAGTTAATGAATATCACGAGGATGAGCGAACAATAGGTCATAGCTAGAATCTAGGAGAAATGTGAAGGTAAATGGATTCTTTGGGTTAGCTTGAGGGACTTGATCTAAGCCCATCTAGACACAAAGAAGAAGGTTGACATCTATGCCTTGTGTATCAATGGTTTGGTAGTTTTCCCTAAAGCTCTCAAACATATAGATGAAGCAGTCTTTGAGTTATTCGATCGACTTGATAAAGGGGTCACACCTGTACCTGCGATCTTAGCCGAGACGTTCAGATCTTTTAGTGCATGTTGAAGAGAAGGTGAAGGCAGATTCATTGGATGCACGCAACTATTATTGGCTTGGTTCCACAGTCATTTCTGGAAAGTGGAAAAGATTTCTTACCAGTTTTTTTTGAAAAATATTCTCCGTTAAAAGAAATAATGGCAACACCGAGGAGAGAGGACGTGTCTGAAGAGAACTGGATGGCGCTCCTTCAAAACCTTCGAGAGGAAGACGTTGAGTGGAAAGCCCCTTGGTTGATTTTAGATGAAATTCATTTTCGATATGGGAGTTTTGATTGGGTTCCTTTACTTGGAATTTGGGGAGCCGTTGGGTATGCTCCTCTACTCGTACAAAGGCAATATGGATTGAGACAGTTTATTCCTGCGACATATAGGCTGGCTCAGTGTGAGTTCTCGTACAGAGGGGACAATTATAAGAGAAAAGCTAAGGAGATTCTTGGTGCTTGGAATCAGACCCGCAGAATGAAGAGATTATCTACAGGACCGATGATAACTCTAGAATACAATAGATGGAGGATCGGAAGGGTTAATGATAACATTCTTGAGCTGAATTCAGAAGGCGCCTGGTCAAGAGAGGAATGCTTACAAGTAGTCCCACCAGAGTTAGAGATGGTAAAGCAAGATTTTGAGAGGATGAGTTCCGAGCTTGGAAAGAGGATAGAGAAGCTAGAAGAAGAAAAGATGTGTTTGAGGCTAGATGTGGATGTGCAGGAATCAGATGCCTCTTCGCATTCATGCATTTTCATTACATGACATCTTATGCATTCAAATCTATAGAGAAAGTCTAATTAGTTTAAATTATAGGAGAGAGAGAGAAAGAAAGAGAAGGAAAATCTGGAAGCTGAACACCCCTACAGTACACGTGCAAAATCAAGAAAAATGGATCAAAGGATGGAACAATTCCAAAGAGACATTCAAGACCAGATGCAAGAGCAAATGGCAAAACTCCAACAAGAGATGAGAGACCAAATGTTGGAGGCCCAAAAGAACATGATAGCCCAAATGGCCCAGATGATGAGTGGGCACACAGATATGTAACTATTGTAAAATTTTAAATTATTTAATTAATATATAAATCAATATAGAAAAAATAAAACAATATGCGTATCATATATATTTATTTGGCATAATGTCTTTTTTGGCTCTCCAACTTTACAAAAAATCATTTTAATCTTTTATTTAATTTTTAGCCTTTTTAGTCTTGAACTTGTATTTTTGTCAAATTATCCCAAAATGGATGGAAAAATTTACGTAGAATTTAATTAAATTTTAAAAATATTGAAAATATTTTTATAATTTTATATATTTCAATAGTTTTAATTATTTTTAATTTTTAAAAATTTAAAAATTTTAATTAAATGTTTATATGTCACCCACATGACAATCCACATATATGCCACATCAGCATATGTACAAGCCCAATTTTGCCCGGCCCATACACAAACAAACCTTTTACAACCCACAACCCAAACTAAAAAAAAAAAACAAATGGCCCAAACCAATAACGAGAAAATGAACCCTAGCCCACTATCCTAAACTTTTCAAAAAACCCTAGCCCCCTAGGTGTGCCGCCCCTAGCCTCTGACGACTGCCACCAACAGCCACTGCTGCCACCGCCCTTGTCAGCACCGCCACCTGTAAAACATTAAAAGAAAAGACATTAGATTGATAGGGTATCAAGCTAGTTGTATCAAAAATGGCTATAAAGCCATCAAAAATGAAATGTAATTTTTCGGACTTGAATAAAAAAAAACAGATCCAAACAAAAGAACAAAAATGAAAAAATAGCAAGCATAGACTAAACACCAAAAAGAGCAGAGATTAAAACATTAAAAATCTACCAAAAATCAAAATCATAGGAAGAAAAGGTGATTTTTTTTATTTCATTTTTGAAGCTTTTCTTTACTTCTTTTTCGGCATAAACATATATATTTATAAAAAAAATAAAGAGGAAGAGAAACCTCCTAAAAAAACTGCTGAAAAGAGGTCGACTTTTCAACTTCCGGCTGCCGCGTACTGTGGCGCCGACGGTGGCGCATGGTGGTCCGGTGATCTGGGCGGTGCTGAAATTCTCACCCCTGCAGAGGGAAAAAACAAAGGGGAAGGTTTTTTTTTCTTGAAGCAGAATTGAAATGATTTTTTTAAAAAAATTTGTCCTAAATAGGCCCCCAAAATGACGTCGTTTTAGCCAGGCCTCTCAGGCACCAAAATGACGTCGTTTTGATCCAACCCGATTTTGACCCGACCTAGAGCTTAGGATCCGCGTGTTTTTTAAAGGAAGAGCTAATTGCACTTTTAGCCCTTCCGCTTTTTTTCATTGTTTTATAATCAGATTGTTATTATTTTTAAATTTTGCCCAATAATTTATTTTGGTTTTCAATTTGGTCCCCTATGTTGCGCGTTTTGGACAAGGGAAAATTTCCCTTTTAGTCCCTCCTTGTTATTCGTGCACTCGATTTTGTCCTTCCTCTTCTTATTTATTTCAGATTTGCCCCGGATATCTTGTTTTTAATTCAATTTAGTCCCTTTTGTTATTTTCACTATTTTATTATTAATTTAACTAACTTCCTTATTATTATTATTATTATTATTATTATTATTATTATTATTATTATTATTATTATACATATATATTTTTTATTAAATGTTTATTAGTTATTATTATTATTACTATTATTATTTTATTTTTCTTTCTAGTATCATCATTATTATTTTGTTATTATTATTTCTTATTTTATCATTTTGTTTTTATTACTATCTTACTATTATTACTATTATTATTATTACTAATACTATATTATTATTATTTTTATATATATCTATATATTTCTTATTATTATTTAGTTTACTAATTGCTATTATTATTACTATTGTCATTATTTTATTTTCCTTTATATTTTCATTATTATTATTTTGTCATTATTATTTCTTATTTTATCATTTTATTTCCATTACTATTTTACTATTGTTATTATTATTATTACTATTATTTCTATTTCTATTTCTATTTCTACTATTATTCCTTTTATTGTTATTATTATAGATGTATTATTATTCTTCATTTTACTATTATCGCATTATTATTATTATTATCACCATTATATCACGAATTAGTTAACTTAGTATTGTTATGTACATCGTTTTTTTATTCGGTTTTACCTATTATTCTTCTTGTTGTAACTCATTTGTTTTATTTCTCTACTTCATTCTATTCTCGTTTTGTTATTATCTTTTACATTAATTTATTAATAATCATTCTATTAGGCAACCTAGCTGTGTAATTCATTCTTTTATCAAATCATATTACACTAATCTTTCCCTATGCATTAGGTTTTTAAAATAATCGATATTTCGTATTAAAGATTCGAGAAAATCGTGCCCTAACTTACTGGGTTCCAATTTTTCTCATTTACTCTGAATAACGGAATATCCTTTTTAAAATCGCAATGCAAGTTTTGAATAAAATACTTGTTCTCGAAAATCGAGGTGTCATGCCCTAACTTACTAGCCACGACATCTAGATACCCCGAGATAAGTTTTTAAAATAAAGGCAATATTTTGTATTTGGAATTTCGGGAAATTGAGCTCTAACTTACTGAGTTCGGTTTCTCATTTGACAAATAGCAGAATATCCTCCTCAAACTTAAATCCGAATTTTAAAGTCAAGAGGCAAGCTCAATTTCATGAATCCAAAATGTCGTGCCCTAACTCACTGAGTATGACATTTTAGCTCATCGAAATAAGAGAGTTTTATCATCCATTTTGATTTGTTCAAATTTTAAAAATAAAAGAGGATCGTATTTTCAAATCTTTTCTAATTTTCGATATTAAGACATTAGATAATCAATTAGGCACCAATTTTGGGCGTATCGAGGGTGCTAACCCTTCTTCGTGCGTAACCAACTCTTGAACCCGTTTTTGAATTTCGTAGACTGAAATCATTATTTTGATAAATCAAATTATTTATTAAAATAACCGTTTTACGAGGTGACCCGATCACACCTCATCAAAAAGGATTGGTGACGACTCCGTTTTTTGTTTTCATTTTCTAAAAACCAAAGTCAACCCTGTTTTTTCAAAAAAAAATGGTTTTGACAGCTTGGCGACTCTGCTAGGGACATATTAGAGAGTCAGGCCATAAAATTGATTATTTTCTGTCTTATTATCAAAAATTGAAAATTTGATTTGGAAAATTATGATCCTTTTATTGCATTCACTTGCGTCAACTCATTTGGTTGTGGTGGTTTGAGTCTCGCATCATATTGCATAGGGACCATTTTGGTCTTACCCCTTTAAGTGGGAGTGAGAAGCTACTTCTTCGTGAGGTTTTCACCTCCGTGCAGGATAGTGAATCGCTTTCGGGATACATCCATACCTATGCCTTCGTGAGATTTTCATCTCTGTGCAGCCATAGGGAAATGTATTCCCTTGAACTGAACTCGATCCATATGATCCTATAATGGGTGAGGATCGAGGAATCTGCTGGTTCGGGTACCTCTCTTTAGAACCAAACTGCATATAGCGAACCTTAGGAACTCACCCTAGGTAGAGCCATTCTGAAACCCTAATGGTCACCCAGATAGGTGTTCTATTTTGTTGATTATTTCTTCCGTACTGACGCATTTTGTTTTGTTTTGTTTATGATTGCCTTGCATTTTCATCATAGAAAGGAGGTGTTGATTCATATTCGATTGCTAAATAGAAGAGTTTGTCATAAGGAAATGGGTTACTTAATAAAGTGGATTATAATACGGTCGTTCGAACATAGTCCAGGTAAACAACGAGAGAGGGCTGATAGTCCGTAGAAGAATACAAGACTTTGCCCAAGGATTCAATCCGACAAGGATTATTCGAGAGTCATCATGTCTCAATTTTCTTAAAGAAGCTTATGAACATCGCGGAGGATTAGTGGCTGAAGAGGTATGGCCTGGACCAAGCAACAAGGAGCTAGAAGAGGCATCTATTGAGAAAGTTCACGGGACACGACCATAACATCTGGATACGAAGAAAAGGATTGATGTTTTCACCTAGAGTATGAGGACAAAGCCACATACGCAATCCATTTTATGTAAAGGAATTTATTTTCTAGAAAAGTTTTTCTAATAGAATTGAATTCAGAATCAACGCCTTTCCTTCTTTTGCATTCATTCCATGTATTTGCATTGCATTTCATGCATGTGCATTACATCATTTGCATTACGCTATTTTCATTACATTGCATCATTTTCATTAGTTTTTTACAAAATGACCCTAATTAGGTGAAATAATTTTAGTAACCCGAAAACCGACAAAACTTTACCAAATATGCATCCTTATGGTATAAGGAAAAAGACTAAAGCAATGGATGAAAGACTAGAAAGGTTGGAACAAATGTAGAAAGAGATGCAAGGACAGATGCAAGCACAAATACAAGAGTAGCTGGTTAAGATCCAGCAGGACATGACGGACAAAATGATGGAATCTCAGAGAAATATAATATCCCAAATGACTTAGATGACGCAGCTGTTGAATGGGCTTATGGATAAAGGAAAGAGCCACATGGTTAATGCTGAGGAGAATACTGAGTATCCTTAATATCCTCCTGGTTTTACTCCACCACATGTGCAAACACAACCTGAAGTAACTTTACAAAGACCATGTTGGTGCTTCAATGAATCTCCAAACTGGTTCAGGTTCAGGAGATAATCCAATCAATACTAATGTCCCTGATTTGGATGAAATAGCTGAATGAGAGAAGACAAAAGTAGAATTACCAAAACAACTAGAAGATAGATGTAAATGGTTGGAGGAAATGTTTAAGCGATAGAAAGTGCTGATAGCTGTTATAGAGTTGATGCCAAAAATTTAAGCTTGGTCCCAGGCTTGGTGCTTCCATAAAAGTTCAAAATGCCTGAATTCGAGAAATATAATGGGACAAGTTGCCCCGAAGCTCATATTACTATGTTTTGTAGAAGAATGACGGGGTACATTAATAATGACCAACTATTGATCCATTACTTCTAAGATAGCCTTGTGGGAGCAGCAGCCAAATGGTACAATCAGTTAACCTGTTCCTAAATTGGTGCATAGAAAGACTTGGCCCAAGCTTTCATAAAACAATATAGCCACATGACAGACATTGCGCCCAATAGGATTATACTCCAGAACATGGAGAAGAAGACAAACGAGAGCTTCAGGCAGTATGCCCAGTGATGAAGGGAGGTGACGACGCAAGTCCAACCACCACTCTTAGAGAAAAAGACGACTATGTTCTTTATTAATACACTGAAGGACCCGTTTATTACTCATATGCTAGGAGCACTACAAAGAGCTTCTCGGACATTGAAATGACTGGAGAAATGATTGAGAATGCCATAAAAAGTGGAAGGATAGAGGCAGGAGAAAGTGACAAGAGAATGGCCACAAGAAAGAAAGAAAATTAAGTGAATAATACAAACATGGGGTACTCAAAGTTGATTACCGTTAATCAGCCAAAAATAGTGACTACTGGGTATCAAGGTTCATCAAGAAAGAATCTGGCACAAGAAAAAACACTAAAAAACTCTAATTTACACCGATCCCAATGACGTATAAGGAGTTGTATCAAATATTATTTGATGCGCACGTTGTGTCCCCCCACTATTCAAAACCGATGCAACCTCTATACCCAAAATTGTATGACCCAAACGCTCATTGTGAGTACCACGTGGGGATCACAGGGCATTCAATAGAAAATTGCCTTACTTTCAAGAAATTGGTGGAAAATTTCATCAACATGGGTATTGTGAAGTTCGATGACGAAGCAGTAAAATATGGTAATTGAAAGTAGGGGCATGATAGTTGCATTTCCTTGAAAAAGTCATCAGAAGCCTAGAATCGAGAAATCAGAACACCAATGGCACATCCGAAGAGGGAACTGAGGAATAAAAGTTTTCCGAACATCTGCCTTTATGTATTGGAAAGTGTTTTGAACAATGGGACTGTGAAAGAAACATGTATTTTTAAAGCTAATCTAGAATAATGTGCAAAACATACTTGTTGCTTTAAGCCTAGAAGTAATAAGATTTCTTTTGTGAAGTAGGCTTGTGTCCAGAATTTTTATTTCAATAAAATGCATCTTTCTAAGTAAATATTTTCATTCTTTACATTTCATACTGTACATTTTTTTTATTCTTTATTCATGACCATATCATACAAATAATCATCCTCAGAATCATTTATTCTTTGAATTTTCTACCTTCATACCTAGGAACCCAAATATCAACGACATGAGCGACGTTGTTACTGACTCCCTTTTTGAATGAGAGATGGGTCTAGGGGATCTAAGGACTTTGAAGATGACGAAGATTGTAGCCTATCTTTTGATTTTTTAAGGATGATAGAACGAGTGAAAATAGACTCTACTTTGCAAAAGGTCTGTGTACTTTGCGAGCTTAGGAAAAGGGGTAAAGATCAAAGCCTAATTCATCACAGAAATAAGGCGAGACATCATTGAGTTGTTTTCAATAATTCAAAGATGTTTTCGCACAATCATATCAAGGCACACCAGGCCACTGAAATGTGGGTATGCTGTTAAGATTGGTGTTTAAAGAACCCACGTTAATGATTTTACAACGGCCAGGCTAATCAAGAGGTTCGGGTCTTGGTTTACCAAGAAAGGGAAATTGCATCAGTTACGCCGTAAATGCCAAATTGAGGAAGGGAAGACTTATGTGCCTCCTCCTTTTTCCCTAAATGTGGGGCATGGATGTTATCAAGTCAATCTCCTTAAAAGCTTTTAGCCAACATCGATTCATATTCATGGTTGTTGGTTACTTCACCAAAAGGGTGAAAGTCGCTTCTTATGCCAATCTTATAATGTCAACTGTCATCAAACCCCACTCTCAATATAAAAAAAACAAAACAAGAATCATTAGAAAAATGATAGATATTTGTAAAGATTGGTATATAAAAGTTATGTTTACCCTTTACGCTTATTAAACGTCGGCCAGGACCTTTGTCGAGGCAGCACCTTTCTCATTGGTTCATGAAAGTGAAGTGATTTTGCTCATTGAAGTCAAAATTCCTTTTCTTCGAGTCTTGTCAAGAGCTGAAATTGGATGAGGCAGAACGGATCCAAGATGATGCGAGCTTACAACAAAAATGTTCGCCCTAGAAAATTTCATGATAGGGCTTTGAAGAATATTTTTCCCATGCAAAAGAGACTTCAAAAGAAAGTGGATGCCAAAATGGGAAGGACCTTATGCAACAAAGAAGGCCTATTCTGGGGAAGCATGGATATTGACCGAGATAGATAGCAAGGACCTACACAATCCGGTGAATTCAGATTTAATAAAAAGTTTTCCAAAAAAAGGGGGAGAGGCCAAGGTGAAAACTCGCAAAGGGCGCTTTGAGACCCAAGGGGATTTGAGTTGAAAACCTGAAAAGGGCGGCTCAAATTTTGATCAAAAGTGGGGCATACAGTAGTCTTGCTATGCCTGAATTAACAATGAAGAAGTATGTTTTATCTTGGGGCATCGACAAAGTGCTCCGGATCCCCTAAACACATATTGAGCTTAAAATGGTCCTCAAGAAGTTTGAACAGAGAAGCTCAGGCTGCGATATCTGGGGCACCTAGTTTTCATTTTACCCATTTTAAATTTGTTATTTGTGATTATCTTATTCCTTTCAAAATACACTACCAATAAATTTCCTTCTTGATTGCATTTGCTAGTTTTGATTAACTTGTTTGTTTCGAGCTATGCTCCTAATCAAATTCCTTCTTGTCCATTGTTACGACCTTTTTCAGGCATTTTGCATTGAAATAATGATTAGTGGATTAATAATACTTTCATAAAAGGAGTTTTGCATATTACTCTGGAAACTTCTAAATAATAAAAGAGCCTGAAACATGATTATTGTTTAGAATTCACCAAGCTTAAGGGTTGGAAATATCTGAGTCCAAATTAAGGTTATCTCTTCGAATTTTGTCAAAAATGGTGATTGAACAAAATGACAAAATATTACGTCAGAGAGTTGTAACAGACCGAATCTGACCCTAATCGGAAAGGTGGTTTCGAGACCACGAATCTGAGTCCGATAAATATTTAATATTTATATTTTGAGTTTATTATATGTGAAATTATGTGTGTGGAAGTTTCGTAGAAAAATTTTATCGTTTGAGCATCGAATTTGACAAAAAGGACTTAATCGCGTAAAAGGTAAAAGTGGCATACTAGAGTGTAAAGTGCCTATTTGAGCATGGCTTCTTAATATGAAGCATTAAAAGGGTAAATAACCCATTTTTTTAGAGATAGTGGACGGCAACATGCAAATTTTATAAAGTAAAAATATGTTTATATTATATGTTATATTATAATATATTATTATATTATAAACATATTATAAACAAAACATAAAATAAAAGAAAGTGGAGTGTTCATCTTTATTTTCATTGTTATTGCGAAACAAAAGAAAAGAAGAGAGAAACCAAAGCTCTCAAACATTCGGTCTTTGCAAGCTTGATTAGGTATGTAATTGAGTTAGGTTTTGATTATTTTTACGTTTTTGAGATCGTTGCTTGAAACGCAGGCCCATGCTAGAATTTATAAGATTATTGTGTATGTATGAATCGGCCATTGATGAATTCTTGAGGTTTATGATGCTTGATGATGTTAGATGATAGATAGGTTAAAAATTAGTATATTATGTGTTGGAAGTTTTGGTGAATTTGTGTTTTAGGGCCAAATTGTAAAAATAAAAATTTAGAGGGCTTAATTGCAAAATAAATGAAAGATATGGACTTGTATAGTCCTCATATATATTCGCCCTTAAGGAGTATGGGAAATTTGATGTATTTTGAGTTTTATGCAAATAGGACTAAATTACAAAGTTGTGAAATACTAGGGGTAAAATAGTAATTTGCCCATTTATGTGCTTAGGGACTAAATTGAGATGAATTGTGCTTGAATAAGCTAAATTTAATGTGTTTTAGATCAAGAGCAAAGAAAACGGAGTTAGATCGGGAAAAGACGAAGGTTCTCAAATAGCCGATTCATGACTACTTATCGACAACCGAGGTAAGTCCTTAAGTGAAATTTGTTAAAGAATTATTCATGAACTTATTAAATGATAATGTTTGATAAATTTTAGTAAATAATCATGTTATAGCCGAATGTATATATGTGTATTGGATTGATTTCATAAATTGATAATGTGATATGAATAAGTGTATCAATGCGAATTGTGGGATTATACGATGAAGTAATGATTTATTTGTTTAAGGTGAATAAGTTTAGTTGAATTGGATATGTAATATAGATATGAAATGTGTGTGGAATGATTGATCACATTGATATATTCGGGCTTAGTGCCTAGCGAGCTTCGTCTTAGATGATATATTCGGCTTAGTGCCTAGCGAGCTTCGTCTTGGTGATTTATTTCGGGCTATAATGCCTAGCGTGCTTCGTGCGATGATTCATTTCGGGCTATAATGCCTAGCGTGGCTTTGTGCTTGATGATTTAATTCGGCTTAAACGCCTAGCGAGCTTCGTCTTGGTGATATGCCATAAGTGGAGATTTTGAGGATCAAACAAGGTGAGATATATATGTGGTTATGTTCTAAATGTTGGGTAAGAATTTGCCTACTATATTAGTAAGGAAGAAAGTGAGTTAAGTTCTTTTTATTATGAATCAATTTGATGTGAATATACATAGCATATATGTGAAGTTGATAAAGCTTATGATCGAGTGATATAGTGATGAAAATAGATACAAATGTGACCTTAGTATTCGGCTAGTGTATTTGATATATATATATATATATAGAGAAATTTATGTGCAATATTATTAGTTTGAAAAGTTAAGTGTTTAATTGTATGTTCATTGTAAGTATATGTGCTTAGGACTTACTAAGCGGTGAGCTTACTCTGTTTATGTTGTGTTCTATTTTATAGATCAATATTTCAACTACGGGCTCGGGGATCACCAAGACAATCGACCACACTATCACTCTCTTTGGTATAGTTTTGTAAACTTTTGAATCAAAGGTATGTATAGGCTTTATTTTGATAAATAAGAATGATGTCGGTTTGTAAATATAAATATGGCCTTGCGAATAAGGCTGTTGCTTTTGAGTTTTTGGTTAAGTTTAGGTTTCATATATGATATGGTTGCTTGCATTAAAATATCAATTGATAATGCTTAAAGATGTATGGCTTTGTGGTAAGTATTAGAGTAAAACTTTTATATTTGATAAGAGTACTTATGGTACACTCGATTATATGGAACCGTAGTTGTGTTTTGTTAATAAATCGATGATGTTAGGATATTATGTGAATGTTTTAGGTACAGGTTAATTTGTGTAAATGATTAAAATGCATGGGCAGTATGAGTTGTATGTGGGTATGTTCGGTCATAAACTAGTTAATCATATTTTGAAATGAAATAGTTTTTAGTTAGCAGCAGTGATGTGATTTTGAAAAATCACCAAAAATAGGATAAATTGAATTAGAAAGTGAATTAGATATAGAATTAAATCTTATTGTGTCTATTTTTACATGAAAGAAACAGAGTAGGAAAAGGAATTATATATTATGAGATACTTAAGTTTTAGTGAGACTTGTTCTGAATGAATTCGTGAGTCCCTGTTCTGTCTTAGAAAAATTTTTAAAATTGTAAAAAATAATTATGGAGCATAGTTTAGATGTTTAGAATCCTTAATGAGTCTATTTTGATTGGAATAAACAAGGACATTATTGAAATTTTTGCAATGAGATAACTGAGTTTTTGTAAAGATAGGTCAGAATTATCAAACAGTGAAATAGGGGTAACTTTGATGAATAAACTGTACTAATTGGCCATATGAAAATTTCTGGAAAAATTATGGTAAAAATTTATATGAGTCTAGTTTCAAGGAAAATTTACGGATCTAAATTTCGAGTTTTGTAACTCGAGTTATGGTCAATTTAGTCAGCATGACGCAGTTGGACAACTTTAAATTTTTATGCCCCAAATTAGTAGTCAAGTCTAGTAATGCCACATACTCGACTCCGGCAAAGGTTTCGGGTAAGGGGTGTTACAAGAGCAATATCAACTCAAGCATAAGAGGGGAATCATTCTCAAGAAGAATGATATTCTCCATCCATACGAATATCATGAATACACATCTGGGCGTATTTCCCAGGGAGTGATCAGTTGATTGAACAAGTTCTCTACCCCTGAATGGCGGTGGGATGGATTGGAAAAGTTTCACCCCCTGAATTATAGTAAGATGGTACAAGCCCCAGGTCCCAGAGGTATCATGGTGACCTTTAAAGTTATAGTGGGGCAAACCGATTGAGTGAAGTATGATTGTTTCTACGGGTTTGCTATCAAAATACCAGCCGAGCAAGAAGACAGCATAATACATTAGGGATAAAGCCTTGATGAATAACAATGACACCTTAAACATTTGAAAAGGAATCATTTTCATGACATTTATGCATTCATATCATTCATAACGCATGTAGTTAGGAGCCTTTGAGTCATTTCGATCATAGCATTCTCATCATTTGCATAAGCATAAGCACATAAAACTAATTCTACAGGACAGGTTCCTCAGAGAACGGTGTAGCAATATCGAAGATTTCAGATTTTGTTCCCTCGAGATAGCAGTAGTCGAGCAGATCAGTTAAAGATTGCAGATCTTATCTCACTAAACAGTAGTGAAACAGATCAAAAACCACAATTCTTATTTCCTCGAAGTTCTAGTCGAGTAGGTTGCGATTACAAATCCCGCCTTCCTGAGTTTACAATGAGGATAAATCCTTATTGCTTTGAAGTTTCAGTAGAAAAGATGGAAACTATGAATCTCTTCTCTCTGAATTCTTATTTCCTCGAAGTTCCAGTGGAATAGGTTGAGATTACAAATCCCGCCTCCCTGAGTTTACAATGAGGATAAATCCTTATTTCTTTGAAGTTTCAGTAGAGAAGATTGAAACTACGAATCTCTTCTCCCTGAATTCTTATTTCCTTGAAGTTCCATTGGAGTTGATTGAAACTACAAATCTCTTCTCTTTGAAATTACATTGGGGTAGAGTAAACCGCAAATCTCATATCCATGAAGTTGCAGTGGATTAGATTAAAGCTACAAGTCTTATCTCTCTGAAGCCGTGGTGGATTGGATTAAAGTAACAAGATGCAGTGGATTAGAATGAAGCTACCTGAAGAAGAGGAGCACCAAAGAAGTCAGGATTCGGCAAGACCGGGCAAAATTGACCCTTCTTTATGTCTTTGCTCTATTTCCGTTGCACGACAATGAGCAAAGAGGGGCAGCTGTACAAGCCCAATTTTGCCCGGCCCATACACAAACAAACCTTTTACAATCCACAACCCAAACTAAAAAAAAATGGCCCAAACCAATAATCAGAAAATAAACCCTATCCCACTATCCTAAACTTTTCAAAAAAACCCTAGCCCCCTAGGTGTGCTGTCCCTAGCCTCTGACGACTGCCACCAACAACCACTGCTGCCATCACCCTTGTTAGCACCGCCACCTGCAAAACATTAAAAGAAAAGACATTAGATTGATAGGGTATCAAGCAAGTTGTATCAAAAATGGCTATAAAGCCATCAAAAATGAAATGTACTTTTTCAGACTTGAATAAAAAAAAACAGATTCAAACAAAAGAACAAAAATAAAAAAAAATATAGCAAGCATAGATTAAACACCAAAAAGAGCAGAGATTAAAGCATTGAAAATCTACCAAAAATCAAAAACAAAGGAAGAAAATGTGATTTTTTTATTTCATTTTTGAAGCTTTTCTTTACTTCTTTTTCGGCATAAACATATATATTTATAAAAAAAAAAAAAAAAGAGGAAGAGAAACCTCCTGAAAAAAAATTGCTAAAAAGAGGCCGACTTTTCAACTTACGGTCGCCGCGTACGATGGCGCCGGCGGCGGCTCGTGGTGGTTCGGTGTTCGGGGCAGTCTGAAATTCTTACCCCTGTAGAGAGAAAAAACAGAGGGGAAGGTTTTTTTCCTTGAAGTAGAATTGAAATGATTTTTTTAAAAAAATTTTGCCTTAAGTAGGCCCCAAAACGACGTCGTTTTGGGCAGGCCTCTTAGGCACCAAAACAACTTCGTTTTGATCCAACCCGATTTTGACCCGACCTAGGGCCTAGGATCCGCGTGTTTTTTTAAAGGAAGGGGTATTTGCACTTTTATCCCTTCTGCATTTTTTATTGTTTTATAATCAGATTTTTATTATTTTTAAATTTCGCCCAATAATTTATTTGGTTTTCAATTTGGTCCCCCTATGCTACGCGTTTTGGAGGAGAAGGGAAAATTTCCCTTTTAGTCCTTCCTTGTTATCCGTGCACTCGATTTGGTCCTTCCTCTTCTTATTTATTTTAGATTTGCCCAGGATATCTTGTTTTTAATTCAATTTAGTCCCTTTTGGTATTTTCACTATTTTATTATTAATTTAACTAACTTCCTTATTATTATTATTATTATTATTATTATTATTATTATTATTATTATTACACTATATGTAACACCCCAAACCCGGCCTAGAAGTTAGGCCCGAATCATGCGTGCCACATGGAAGTGTTTTTCAAAACCATCTTTGCAATTGTTAACAACTTGTTTGAGAATCACAACCTCTTTGTTAAAACCAATACAACTAAAGCAATTACGTCTTACGTGAAAACATAATTATCTTTAATAAACCTTTTAGGTTATGAAAGCATATTTGAAATAAACGATTTGCAAAAACTAGAGTTGTAACAACATTTTTGAAAACATTTGGAAGCGTAGATAAAATACAAGTAATTTGATAAATCACAAATCAAGGAATTAAACTTTAAATCGTGACTTTTGAAAATGTCGTTAATAAATTGAAAGAAAATTTGAGTTAAATCATATTTGTAAAGTTTATCTTGAAATCCATTTATTAATCAATTTCGGAAAAACTTTTATTTTCGTTCTTAGAAAATTCTCGTTTAAAACAATTTAAGCAAAATAATAAGTAAACCAACCATAAAGGAAATAATAAAATAGTTCGGAGGCCTTATTACAACTTAAACCAAAATAATAAAATAACGGAATAGAAATTTAAAATTCAAAACACTATTTAGAAGAATGGCCTCCACCGAGTCATCCATGGCCCAAGTCCACCTCACGGAGCATTACCTACTGGGTTAAGAGAAAGGGGTGAGTTACAAGAACTCGGTGTATAATCCCTTACCATCATCCACCTTGGTGAACACACATAGCAATATTTTGGGCCTAAGCCCAATTACAATTATAACATGTATATAATATGCATGTGATATGCAATTCCCAAACCAAGCCTAATTTCCATCCGCTACACACCCCGTACCAACCATCACACCTGTGGGGATCAAGTCAACCCACCCCGCCAACACACCAACGTGGGCATTAAGCCATTTTATATTTGTGGCAAAGCCACCGAACTAGAGGCAATAAGCCATTTGATTATTTGTGGCGAGCCACCGAACTAGAGGCAATAAGCCATATTTGTGGCGAGCCACCGAACTAGAGGCAATAAGCCATTTGACTATTTGTGGCGAGCCACCGAACTAGAGGCAATAAGCCATATTGGTGGCGAGCCACCGAACTAGAGGCAATAAGCCATTTGATTATTTGTGGCGAGCCACCGAACTAGATTTTGGCAATGTGCCTTTCTTCTCTTCATCATTTTCCCAACCCATGCAAACATGTATGCATAACAATTTATATCCATATGATAATTTTAGCAAAAGGCCCAATTTACAAGAGAATCAATATTTCAAGTTTTTAATTAAGGCCCATAACACAAAATAACATTTAGCCCATTTAGCACTTTAGCAACTTAGGCCCAATTAACGATCTAGCATATTTTCGCCCGTTTAATGATCTAGCAGATTTCGCCCATTTATTGATCTAGCGAGATTTGCCCATTTAACTATTTTTCGTGGTTTTCGCCCATTTAACGATCTAGCGAGATTTGCCCATTTAACTATTTATCGTGGTTTTTACCCATTTAACAATCTAGCAAAATTTTGGCCCATTTAACGATCTAGCAAACTTTGGCCCATTAATCGATCTAGAAAATTTGGCCCATTATTCACATGAGGCCCATATAGCAACATATTTCAATTTGACCCATAAAGGGTATTTTCGTAATTTAGTCCATAGGGACATTTTCATAATTCGCCCATTAGGGCATTTTCGTAACTTGACCCGTAAGGGCATTTTCATAATTCGTGTCGTACCCACAAAGGGTAATTCAGTAATTTACCCTCTAAGGGTATAATGGTAATTCGCAACCTAAGCTTAATTACTAATTTGGGGCATTAAAAACGAAACTGTCCAACTGCATCACACTGACTAAATTGGCCATAACTCAAGTTAGAAAACTCGAAATCTAAATCCGTAAATTTTCATTGAAACTAGACTCATATATCTTTCTACTATAAGTTTTCTATAATTTTTTACCTTAACCATTTAGTACAGTTTATTCCTTAAAATTTCCCTTGTTTCACTGTCCAATGATTCTGACCTCTCTTACCTTAATCTCAAATATCTTACTGTACGATTTTCATCTACTGCTGCCACTTATTTCTTTTGAAAATAGATTCACTAAGGAATCCATACATATCAATTATAACTCTTAATTCACTTTGTACAATTTTATATGATTTTTCCAAAACAGAATAGAATACCCCGAAGTCATTCAAAACTAGTCTCACTAAAATTAACATATCTCAGAATCTAATATTCCTTTTCCTTATCCGTTTCTTCCATATTAAAATAGACACAGTAAGCTTTAATTTGATATCTTATTCACTTCGTAATTCCTTTTATCCAATTTTTCATGATTTTTCAAATACAAGACACTGTTTCTGACCGAAACTGTTTTATTACAAAATACGATTACCACTACGAATATCGCACTCTCGGTGATCACGAATACCGGTTATCGGTTTTATTCGGTATTTCTACCGAATCACAGAATATTTCATGTAAACTTTCAAAGAGATGTGAGACTTACTCACCATTTCAAACATATATTCGGAAGGTGCGGGATTACACACCTTATTCGAATCCGTAACACGAAATTCTCCGCGACACCTAAAGATACAATCGATCAACAATTAATCCCAAAACTGAATTTACCACTTCAACCAATTATTTTGATTGATTAACAATCTATCACTTACCAACAATCCGAGTCTCTTATTACGAGGGATAGGTGTTCGGTTGGCCCTCCGATAAAGTACTTCGAGTCCTTAAAAGTGATTAACACAAAAACAATGTTAGCCACACCTTATTCGGCTTGAGGAGGAATCACCACAATACACCCCCTTCATCTATATATGGCTTGGAAGAAAAAGAAAAGAAATGAAAAGAGGAAAATACGATTACTTACCGATTTGATTAAGAAGAGATTGGATGGAAGAAGAGTGCCTTGTAATTTGAAATCAAAAGGGAATAAACAATAGATGAAAATCTTGATCAAACAAAAGAGCAAGAAAATGCACAATTGTGCTAGGGAATTCGCCAAAGTAAAAAGAAAGAAGAAACTATGGTCACCAAGGCTTGTAGTTTCGACAAAGCAAAGGAAAAGAAAAGAATTTGAGAGGAAAAACAATGCACTATTGTGCTACTATGATTTGGCAAGGAGGGTTGCAAAATTGAGAGAAATGGCACAAAGTTGTCAAAAGGATTTTGGCCAAAACAAAGCTAAGACTTTACCAAATGCCAAATAAAATTTCAGCCACCTAATTACTCCAAAAAACCATCCACGTGCATCCCCTTAGGATAAGATTTGGCCACTCATACTTTCCAAAACACCTCCCGATATTAGCCTCTTGTCCCCCTTTCTTTCCAATTCCTCTTGATTCCTTTCCCAAACTTTAACCTTGCCATATTCTTTTAGCCACCTTACCAAAATAATAAAGCCCACACTTACCAAAAATACTTCTTGGCCGACACATAAGGAAGGAAAGCAAAATAATAGTCAAATTTGCAAACAATGGATTTGAACCTCTTCCTCAAGGTACATCACTTAATGCCATAACCTCTTTACCATAAGCTCCTTTATGCTAACAACTTACTCATCTAATTCCATAAGCCTTGAAGCCACTTACTATCTCTCCTTAATAGGCTAAATCACAAAATTTTACTAAGGCCCAACTCGAAACCGAAATTTCATAGAAGCCTCGTAACCTTCCAAATTCACTTAACTAATAAGTCCAATTTGCAATATTTTCATTCTCTTGTTCTCAAAATTTTAAACATTCCTACACCATTGGGCCCAATCCTACTAGGCCCAATTTTAGGATGTTACAATTCTACCCTCCTTAAAGAAATTTCGTCCTCGAAATTTCCAATCAACTACTAAACGTATCGCTCAGATCACATCACTAAGCTTTCGCTGCGCACTCTGCTCTTAAAAAACCACAATGTACTTTTAACTTAATCTTAAATCCCTTTTTACACAACCAAACATCTAACCACAGTAGCAAACCGTTATATACCACTTATACCAAAAATTTTCTTACATTCTATCATCACTTCCAACCATAACTGACTTGATGGTGATGTAACAATCCTGAGCCTTATGCTCCTTAGACTCGCATCTCCAGCATGCTCCTAACCTCCTCCAGCATTCTCCCGGATGACGCCTTCTGCAATAATCGCAAGTCGGAAAGTTTGGACGTGCCTTGACACGCTTCACAGAACGAGACTGTGACCCTAAAGAACCACGATCTCTTTTCTTCTTATAATCCACGCACTCAACTCAAAGTGCCTCACTGATTCCTTTAACCTCCTCCAATACTTTCTTAACTACCCGAGTCACTCATCAACCTTAAATCGGACACGAGATCCTGTCTCAACCATCGGCGATGCCAACGTCTCCCTTCGGGCACATGCCTTGGTGCCAAAGATTTAGCCCTAGCACTGCATGACCTCTACCACGTCCACGTCTACTGCGTCCGCGTCTTCTAGCGCTCATGTTCACTAAGTCGATATAATCGATTAAGAGTTTTATGAATCATTATGCTATTTCAAAGTGTTTATTAAACAATATTTTATGGAGTATAAGAGTAGAAGTTGTTTTCACAAACGCATCCTAAAGTCTCAATCTCTATAGTTTCAATATCTAAAACTAAAAGTTCTAGAGTGTTCCTATAGTCATATCACAATAATCATAAAACGAAAACAAATACTTACTTGACTTGGTGCCGGATACCCGTGGTGCCATACTTCCTTTCAAACGTGTATTATAATTTAAAATTCAAAATAATTTCGGAAACGTTTATGAACCCAAACCACAGCCGAGTTTTCAAACTGGGCTCTGATACCACTAAAATGTAACACCCCAAACTGGCCTAGAAGTTAGGCCCGAATCTGGCGTGCCACATGGAAGTGTTTTTCAAAACCATCTTTGCAATTGTTAACAACTTGTTTGAGAATCACACCTCTTTGTTAAAACCCAATACAACTAAAGCAATTACATCTCACGTGAAAACATAATTATCTTTAATAAACCTTTTAGGTTCTGAAAGCATATTTGAAATAAACGATTTGCAAAAACTAGAGTTGTAACAACATTTTGAAAACATTTGGAAACGTAGATAAAATACAAGTAATTTGATAAATCACAAATCAAGGAATTAAACTTTAAATCCGTGACTTTTGAAAATGTCGTTAATAAATTGAAAGAAAATTTGAGTTAAATCATATTTGTAAAAGTTTATCTTGAAATCCATTTATTAATCAATTTGGAAAAACTTTTATTTTCGTTCTTAGAAAAATTCTCGTTTAAAACAATTTAAGCAAAATAATAAGTAAACCAACCATAAAGCAAATAATAAAATAGTTCGAGGCCTTATTACAACTTAAACCAAAATAATAAAATAACGGAATAGAAATTTAAAATTCAAAACACTATTTCAAGAATGGCCTCCACCGAGTCATCCATGGCCCAAGTCCACCTCACGGAGCATTACCTACGGGGTTAAGAGAAAGGGGTGAGTTACAAGAACTCAGTATAATCCCTTACCATCATCCACCTGGGTGAACACACATAGCAATATTTTGGGCCTAAGCCCAATTACAATTATAACATGTATATAATATGCATGTGATATGCAATTCCCAAACCAAGCCTAATTTCCATCCGCTACACCCCGTACCAACCATCACACCTGGGATCAAGTCAACCCACCCCGCCAACACACCAATCGTGGCATTAAGCCATTTTATATTTGTGGCGAGCCACCAAACTAGAGGCAATAAGCCATTTGATTATTTGTGGCGAGCCACCGAACTAGAGGCAATAAGCCATATTTGTGGCGAGCCACCGAACTAGAGGCAATAAGCCATTTGATTATTTGTGGCGAGCCACCGAACTAGATTTTGGCAATGTGCCTTTCTTCTCTTCATCATTTTCCCAACCCATGCAAACATGTATGCATAACAATTTATATCCATATGATAATTTTAGCAAAAGGCCCAATTTACAAGAGAATCAATATTTCAAGTTTTTAATTAAGGCCCATAACACAAAATAACATTTAGCCCATTTAGCACTTTAGCAACTTAGGCCCAATTAACGATCTAGCATATTTTCGGCCCGTTTAACGATCTAGCAGAGATTTTGGCCCATTTATTGATCTAGCGATTTCGCCCATTTAACTATTTTTCGGGTTTTCGCCCATTTAACGATCTAGCGAGATTTCGCCCATTTAATTATTTATCGTGGTTTTTTACCATTTAACAATCTAGCAAAATTTTGGCCCATTTAACGATCTAGCAAAATTTGGCCCATTAATCGATCTAGAAAATTTGGCCCATTATTCACATGAGGCCCATATAGCAACATATTTCAATTTGACCCATAAAGGGTATTTTCGTAATTTAGTCCATAGGACATTTTCATAATTCGCCCATTAGGGCATTTTCGTAACTTGACCCGTAAGGGCATTTTCATAATTCGAATGTCATACCCACAAAGGGTAATTCATAATTTACCCTCTAAGGGTATAATGGTAATTTCGCAACCTAAGCTTAATTACTAATTTGGGGCATTAAAACGAAACTGTCCAACTGCATCACACTGACTAAATTGGCCATAACTTGAGTTAGAAAACTCTAAATCTAAATCCGTAAATTTTCATTGAAACTAGACTCATATATCTTTCTACTATAAGTTTTCTATAATTTTTTACCTTAACCATTTAGTACAGTTTATTCCTTAAAATTTCCCTTGTTTCACTGTCCAATGATTCTGACCTCTCTTACCTTAATCTCAAATATCTTACTGTACGATTTTCATCTACTGCTGCCACTTATTTCTTTTGAAAATAGATTCACTAAGGAATCCATACATATCAATTATAACTCTTAATTCACTTTGTACAATTTTATATGATTTTTCCAAAACAGAATAGAATACCCCGAAGTCATTCAAAACCAGTCTCACTAAAATTAACATATCTCAGAATCTAATATTCCTTTTCCTTCTCTGTTTCTTCCATATTAAAATAGACACAGTAAGCTTTAATCTGATATCTTATTCACTTCGTAATTCCTTTTATCCAATTTTTCATGATTTTTCAAATACAAGACACTGTTTCTGACCGAAACTGTTTTATTACAAAATACGATTACCACTACGAATATACGCACTCTCGAGTGATCACGAATACCGGTTATCGGTTTTATTCGGTATTTCTACCGAATCACAGAATATTTCATGTAAACTTTCAAAGAGATGTGAGACTTACTCACCATTTCAAACATATATTCGGAAGGGTACGGGATTACACACCTTATTCGGAATCCGTAACACGAAATTCTCCGCGACACCTAAAGATACAATCGATCAACAATTAATCCCAAAACTGAATTTACCACTTCAACCAATTATTTTGATTGATTAACAATCTATCACTTACCAACAATCCGAGTCTCTTATTACGAGGGATAGGTGTTCGGTTGGCCCTCCGATAAAGTACTTCGAGTCCTTAAAAGTGATTAACACAAAAACAATGTTAGCCACACCTTATTCGGCTTGAGGAGGAATCACCACAATACACCCCCTTCATCTATATATGGCTTGGAAGAAAAATAAAAAGAAATGAAAAGAGGAAAATACGATTACTTACCGATTTGATTAAGAAGAGATTGGATGGAAGAAGAGTGCCTTGTAATTTCGGAAATCAAAAGGGGAATAAACAATAGATGAAAATCTTGATCAAACAAAAGAGCAAGAAAATGCACAATTGTGCTAGGGAATTCGCCAAAGTAAAAGAAAGAAGAAACTATGGTCACCAAGGCTTGTAGTTTCGCACAAAGCAAAGGAAAAGAAAAGAATTTGAGAGGAAAAACAATGCACTATTGTGCTACTATGATTTGGCAAGGAGGGTTGCAAAATTGAGAGAAATGGCACAAAGTTGTCAAAAGGATTTTGGCCAAAACAAAGCTAAGACTTTACCAAATGCCAAATAAAATTTCAGCCACCTAATTACTCCAAAAAACCATCCACATGCATCCCCCTTAGGATAAGATTTGGCCACTCATACTTTCCAAAACACCTCCCGATATTAGCCTATTGTCCCCTTTCTTTCCAATTCCTCTTGATTCCTTTCCCAAACTTTAACCTTGCCATATTCTTTTAGCCACCTTACCAAAATAATAAAGCCCACACTTACCAAAAATACTTCTTGGCCGACACATAAGGAAGGAAAGCAAAATAATAGTCAAATTTGCAAACAATGGGATTGAACCTCTTCCTCAAGGTACATCACTTAATGCCATAACCTCTTTACCATAAGCTCCTTTATGCTAACAACTTACTCATCTAATTCCATAAGCCTTGAAGCCACTTACTATCTCTCCTTAATAGGCTAAATCACAAAATTTTACTAAGGCCCAACTCGAAACCGAAATTTCATAGAAGCCTCAGAATCAGTCAAATTCACTTAACTAATAAGTCCAATTTGCAATATTGTCATTCTCTTGTTCTCAAAATTTTAAATATTCCTACACCATTGGGCCCAATCCTACTAGGCCCAATTTTAGGATGTTACACTATATTTTATACATATATATTTTTTTATTAAATGTTTATTAAATACTATTATTATTACTATTATTATTTTATTTTTCTTTCTAGTATCATCATTATTATTTTGTTATTACTATTTCTTATTTTATTATTTTTATTAATATCTTAGTATTATTACTATTATTATTATTACTAATACTATATTATTGTTTATATATATATATATATATATTTCTTATTATTATTTCGCTTACTAATTGCTATTATTATTACTATTGTAATTATTTTATTTTCCTTTACATTATCATTATTATTATTTTGTCATTATTATTTCTTATTTTATCATTTTATTTCTATTACTATTTTACTATTGTTATTATTATTACTATTATTACTATTTCTATTATTATTCCTTTTTATTATTATTATTATTATTATTATTATTATTATTATTATTATTCATTTTACTATTATCGCATTATTATTGTTATTATCACCATTATATCACCGAATTAGTTAACTTAGTATTGTTACGTACATTGTTTTTTTTATTTTTATTCGGTTTTACCTATTATTCTTCTTGTTGTAACTCGTTTGTTTTATTTCTCTACTTCATTCTATTCTCGTTTTGTTATTATCTTTTACATTAATTTATTAGTAATCATTCTATTAGACAACCTAGCTGTGTAATTCATTCTTTTATCAAATCATATTACACTAATCTTTCCCTATGCATCAGGTTTTTAAAATAATCAATATTTCGTATTAAAGACTCGAGAAAATCGTGCCCTAATTTACTGGGTTCCGATTTTCTCATTCAATCTGAATAACGGAATATCCTTTTTAAAATCGCAATACAAGTTTTGAATAAAATACTTGTTCTCAAAAATCGAGGTGTCGTGCCCTAACTTACTGGCCACGACATCTAGATATCCAGAGATAAGTTTTTAAAATAAAGGCAATATTCACTCTGACAAAGCAGACTTTTAGCGGCGTTTTTTTGGACATTTAGCGGCGTTTATAAGCGCCACAAAAAGTCTTTCTTGGCGCTTTCCAAACATACAAAAACGACGCTAATACTACCATAGAAAATTTTTGCGGCGTTTATGCTAAAAACGCCGCTAAAGATCTCGATCTTTAGCGGCGTTTGTTATAAAAGCGCCGCTAAAAGTCGGGTCATTAGCGGCTTTCCCAAAACGCCGCTAAAAGTCGGGGCCTTTAGCGGTAACTTACCAAAAACGCTAAAAGTCGGGGCCTTTAGCGGCGCTTTCCCAAAAATGCCGCTAAAAGTCGGGGCCTTTAGCGCTTTTTCCCAAAACGCGCCGCTAAAGTCGGGGCCTTTAGCGGCTTTCTAAAAACGCCCAAAGTCGCTTTCAAAAACGCCGCTAAAAGTCGGGGCCTTTAGCGGCTTTTCCTAAAAACGCCAAAAAATTTCTTGAGATTTTGCGCTTTTCTAAAACGCCGCTAATTTGTGCTGATTTAAAAAATAAAATTTTTCAATATTATACCCTCCCGCACTAAAACCAACCAATAACGATATATAATTTCAATGCAAAACAAAAAATTTAACATAAAAATCACACGAATTACATTAATTATAAATGATACTTGAAATTTAATAAATTAAATGAATGATAACTGAAAATATTGTTTAAATGTAATAATGTCAAAACTTCTTAAACGAAAAACTAAATGTCTAAGATGGCGGTTTCTGCATTCTTTGAAACATCTGCATCATATCTTTGAAAAGTCGGTCTTGGAGCTCTTCGTATTTTCTGTTTTGCTCTGCTAGCATCGATGCTGCCTCTGCCTCCCTCGCCTAAATGCTGCCTCTCTCTTAATTGCCTCTCTCTTCTTCTTCTTGCCTCCTTCTTGTGCTGCTTAGCATCCGCTCTAAGTATTCTTTGGAGTTCTTCATATTTTTTTGAACATCGGCAATTTGCTCCTCTGCTCGTACCGTGCTCTCTTGCATCCGAGCTATCTGGTTTTGTAGCCTTTGAACTTGACGAGATTGCCCCGGAAGGCATGTATTCTTTGGGGCGGATCAAAATATTGGGTCGGGGTAACTCCGGATCCTTTAATTGAACCCGACCATACCTTTCAAGACCAAAAACATCGGTGATAATTCTCTTAATAATACAAAGAAAGATTAACAGAACTATCGGTTGAAGCAATCGTACCTTTCAGGACCCAAAACATACGTAATAATTACATTATCAATCTCCTCAAGATTAACAGAACTATCGATCAAGCGGTACCGCTTCATACTCCGCCTTTTTCTCCTTTAGTTTATCCTAATAAATCAATGAAAGAGTTAGAAACGAAATATATAAATAAGAAAGAATGCAACATAATTTAACATTATAAATTTAAAACTATAAGCGATGAATTAAACTATTATAATTAAGCGGTAGAAATATTTATAAAAATAAAATATTATTAAGTAAATATACCAAAATTTACTGCACTTGGATGTCATCGAGATCCATCCTTCTTTCTATCGTAATGTCAAAAAGTGAACGCGTCCAACTTTTGACCAATCAAAGTTTCCTACATTTTAGCGGAAAAATATAATTTAATAGTATAAAGTAATTAATATTTGATGAAATTAATAAATTATATTACCTCGGCGTCACTACACAAGCAAAACTTCTAGAACTCTGGTAATGCGTGAATTTTTGTTTCATCTGCTTATCCCAACTCGCTCATGGTCCTACATAATGCAATTTGAATTATATATATAGTAAATACTATAAACCAAATAATTTATACGATTTTAGATTTACGTAATACCTCTCCTTTTGTGAATTCCAAAATCTAACTTGATCTTCCCATTGGTACCTCAACATTCCGGTGGAACATTTCTTAATTTTTAATCGAGGCTTATCTCTTTCTTGAAATATTGTTTTTGAGGGTGCTTTTATTGTCTCTCCATTTTTACCCAATGTCTTCTTAACATAGTCATCGAGACCTCTAAATTAAATCTACCAAGAAAAAAAAAGTATAAAAATTAATATAAATGAAAATTAAATAAAAGTATTATAAATTACAATCACGTTTTTTACCTTAATATTCTCGAGGGCACGATTTTTGTTGGCATCGGGCATTTGATGCCATGATTAAGTAGTTAATGGGCAACATATTGGAATTTCGTGCTAAAATGCCCAAATAGCCTCCTAATCGAGCTTGGATCCAACAGTGGCCATCATTGTTTCTCCTTACTTTAACACGATCGTTAGGCTCTAAGTCGTATAAATCTTGAAGTAATGTCGCCCCGACCTTTGCGTCCCACCACCTTCAAATGAAAAATAATATATTATTATATTAAAATTAAAAATGAATCAATAATAAAATTCAACATGCATGTAAAATAAACTTAACATTACTTTGAAATTCTCGGGCTCGTCATCTATGTCCCAGAGTAGAAGATCCAACAACTGTTTCTTTGTTCACTACTATTAGGTTCTTACGGATTTGGAGTTTCATGGACAATATTTAAACCTCGTAATCGTCTTCTAGGCATTTTTCTGCGGTACACATGAAAATTATATAACATGACCAACATAAAAATTATATTATTACATATAAATAATAAATCGTTAAATCTTACTACATCATATTTCAGTAAATATCTTCGCCCACATCTGACGAACCCATTGAAATTGTTGACTAGTACTAGGGATATTTTCAGTTAAGTCTTGTTCTGGAAAAGGCAAAGTTTCTGATCTTTCGACTATGTCATCTCTACTTCCACTGCCAACGTCGAAGAAGTCTCTAGGGGTGTTTCGAAGTACAACGTACCAACCCTTATCAGTTGGATCTTCCGAGTAAAAAACTTGTTTAACTTGAGAAGAAAACACATACGGCTCGTCCATCAGTTGTTCTCCGGTGTGAATTAATCGAGAGAAATTTACCATTGTAAAACCATATTGATCGTTTTTAATTCATGAGCCGTATTCACATCAGCCCAATCACCTCGAAATAGGACAACTTTGCATTTACCGTAATAATCCAACTCAATGATGTCAGTAATAAGTCCGAAATATTCCAAATTCCCCTCGACCGGATTACTGTCCCTAGCACTAGCATAACTTGTAATCGAAGAATTAACAACAATTCCAATTTTGAGTTCTCCTCAATCTCTCGCGATACCTTGTATGAAATATGTATCCGTTGATGAGGAAGCCACTATATCTTTTAACTATTCTGCTTTGGACCTTGTGAAAGCCATTTAACGTCGTCATTTACTTCATTCCGACTCCAAACCTATTCAGTCGAAAGTAAATCGAGTAATTATGAATATTATTAGAAAATATTGTTACTTGTCAATGAAAATTTAAATTGCATACCATTTGGCTTAACCATTCATGGAATGATTCTGCGAACAACTTATTAATTTCTCGTCGATTTAATCTTCGAGATCGTGAACGAGCTCTCAATATTTGTTTGTCTTGACTACGAGAAAAAAAGGTTTGACTTTGTTAGAAGACAAACAAATCATAATTGATGAGTATTTATCAAATTGTAGAACGTACTTCCGAAATTGAGCCATTGAATCGTGATGAAAAAGAACGTATCGATGTGCTTGGACCCACGATCTATCGTCTAATTTTGTAATTTCGACTCTGCCGATCGGTTCTCAAAACTTTGAAATAAATAAGTTTCACCAAATTATGATCTGTGAGCCCAAAGATTTCTACTTGGTCTGTTCATTCTCGTTTCAACATCTTCCAAATACCTCGAGCGAAAGTCATACATTCCTCCGCCAAGTATCCTCGGCAATTGATCCTTCCGGATAACGCTTATTGCGGCGATATGACTTCAATTTGGAAAGGAACCTAAACACGATATACAACATTATCAAAAGTTGGAAATAAAGGCATTTAGTGAATGAAGGAATATTTTGAAAATAAAGTAAGACCTTTCAATGGGATACATCCATCGATAGAAAACAGGTCCACCAAGAATTGCTTCACGCGGAGATGAATTAACAAGTGCACCATGATAGTGAAGAAGGAAGGCGGAATATCTTCTCCAGATTGCATAAAGTTAATGCGGCTCGATAATGCGATCTCTCAAGTTCTTCAACATTCAAAACTTTACCACAAATGACTTTCATTATATTTGACAGTTCAATTACGAGGAGCCGTCACCTTTTTCGACATACAACACCGCAAAGCAAGCGGCGATAAGTCTTGCATCAATATGTGATAGTCATGCGATTTTAAGCCATATAATCTTGATCCTTAAGACTCACACATCGCGATATATTTGATGCATACGCATCCGGACCTTTATATCCTTCAACACCGTCTGAATACTTCTTTCTCCGTCTTGACATTGAAAAAATAGCGGTGACAATCGATATTTCATATTCGGAAGTGCTCGGGGATGAAGCTCACGCCAAATTCCCATGTGGACTAAATCAAGTCTACTCGAAGATTATCTTCGATTTTCCATCGACATTCAAAATAGTCCCAATGATGTTCTCGCATACATTTTCTCTATATGCATGACATCAAGGTTATGGCGTAAAGTTGATGCTCCCAATAAGGCAACTCGAAAAAATACTTCTTTTTTCCACAAGTCAGCCTCATTAGGATCATCCTCTTCATCAGATTCATCATCAGATTCATCCCTAGATCCTCTTTTTCTATGCGGGTTTGCCGGTTGATTCATCTTCCCATAAATGAAATTCATATCTTTCAACATTAACAATATTTCGGATCCACCGGTCTGCGAAGGAGCTGATCTAAACTCTTCAGTACCATCAAATTGAGCACTCTGAAATCTAAATGTATGATTTTCCGGTAACCACCGAGCGATGCCCCATGTAAGAAAACTTCTTCCCATTATATAATCATTGCGAACATGTACTGCAAGCAAAGACAACACGGACAAGCATAACGTCCTTGGTACTCCAACCGGATAAATTAGCATAAGCGGAAAGTCGTTAATAGTCCACATTAATGCCGCACGTAAATTAAAGTTCTCTTTTCTCATTGCATCGAATGTCTGAACACCAACCCATAGTTGTTTTAACTCGTCAACAAGTGGCTGCAAATAGACGTCAATATCATTCCCCGGCCCTTTCTCTCCAGGTATAATCATAGACAATATAAAAGAAGATTGTTTCATGCAAACCCATGGAGGCAAATTGTAGGAACAAGCACCACGAGCAAAAATCTTGTCGTTGTGCTCATAAGTTTGTAAGGGTTAAATCCATCGGATGCTAGCCCAAGCCTCACACTGCGAGGATCGCTTGCAAAGCTTGGAAATTTAGAGTCAAAACATTTCCAAGCTAAAGAATCTGCAGGATGCCTTAACAACCCATCATCGGTTCGTCCATCACGGTGCCACGTCATTGATTCGGCTGTCTTGGACGACATGAAAAGCCGTTGAAGCCTCGGTATTAAGGGAAAATATCGCAAAATCTTAACTGGCTGCTTCTTTGACTGTGTACCATGTTCGTCCTCGTTACCGTCCTCTGTATTTCTATGAATCCAACGGGATTGGCCGCATACATGACAGCACTGTTGGTTTATGCGGTCGCCCCAATACAACATGCAGTCATTTGGGCAACTGTGAATTTTATTGTATCCAAGGCCCAAATCCTTTATCAATTTCTTCATGTCTTTGGAAGATCGAGGGATTTTTGCAAACGGGAACATTTCTTGCAGTAACTCTAACAGCATTGTGAACGAGTTTCCGGTCCACCCACCCAAACATTTCAAGTGAAAAAGACGAATCTGAAATGACAGTTTGGAAAATTTTGATCCTTCATACGTTCTTCATTCATTTCATCAAATGTAACGTAGAACCTCATGACTTCTTCATTTGGTCGTTCATCCGGTACACTTCTTTCCCTTCGGTGAAAGTATTTCCTCAAAATTGTGATCATCGGTTGCACCCAAGTCGGTGGAAATGACCAAACCATCATCACGCATATTAAAAGCATCCCGCAACATGTTTTGCATGTTATCGTCACTAACATTCTGGTTGAAAGCAGTATGAGAATACCCCAGATTCATCGATGAAGATGCTCCCCTAGATGTAGACTCGCCATGAAAAAACCATATTTTGTACCCCCGGACAAAACCATCAACAACTAGATGTTCGTAGACCACTTCACGATAATGCCAGTTAATATTGCAACACTTCTTACACGGGCAAAGAATCATATTCTCTTGGCTTGCATTTTGAAATGCGAAATTCAGAAAAGTTTCTACTCCATTTCGATAGCCGTTGCTTACCCTTGACAATTTCATCCAACTCCTATCCATTTCGTAGTTGTTGAAGTCTAAAGTTGACAATAAATTATCTACTAACTTGTTAATTAATAATTTATATAAGTAATTTATGCAATTTGATATTAAAATTAGGTAAGTTATGTATTGTTTAAGATCCATTGTGCGTGGCATTGTTACACCTAGGGAGGATCCGTTATATCGGACGATGAGATATAAGGCAACCCGTCATATAAGGCAACCCGTCGGTTTCCAACCTATATACTTTGGATCTTTTCTTAAGTTTTATGTAAGTTATGAAGTTTGATATTAAGGAAAATTATGTAAGTTATTAAATTTAATCGTCAACTTATGTATTTTATGCAATTTGATATTAAAATTAGGTAAGTTATGTATTGTTTAAGATCCATCGTGCGTGGCATTGTTACACCTAGGGAGGATCCGTTATATCGACAAGTGAGATATAAGGCAACCCGTCGTTTTCAACCTATATACTTTGAATCTTTTCTTAAGTTTTATGTAAGTTATGAAGTTTGATATTAAGGAAAATTATGTAAGTTATTAAATTTAATCGTCAACTTATGTATTTTATGCAATTTGATATTAAAATTAGGTAAGTTATGTATTGTTTAAGATCCATCGTGCGTGGCATTGTTACACCTAGGAGGATCCGTTATATCGACAGGTGAGATATAAGGCAACCCGTCGGGTTTCAACCTATATACTTTGGATCTTTTCTTAAGTTTTATGTAAGTTATGAAGTTTGATATTAAGGAAAATTATGTAAGTTATTAAATTTAATCGTCAACTTATGTATTTTATGCAATTTGATACTAAAATTAGGTAAGTTATGTATTGTTTAAGATCCATCGTGCGTGGCATTGTTACACCTAGGAGGATCCGTTATATCGGACAGTGAGATATAAGGCAACCCGTCGGGTTTCCAATTATATACTTTGAATCTTTTCTTAAGTTTTATGTAAGTTATGAAGTTTGATATTAAGGAAAATTATGTAAGTTATTAAATTTAATCGTCAACTTATGTATTTTATGCAATTTGATACTAAAATTAGGTAAGTTATGTATTGTTTAAGATCCATCGTGCGTGGCATTGTTACACCTAGGGAGGATCCGTTATATCGATTAAATTTAATCGTCAACTTATGTATTTTATGAGATATAAGGCAACCCGTCGGGTTTCCAAGGATCCTATATACTTTGAATCTTTTTCTTAAGTTTTATGTAAGTTATGAAGTTTGATATTAAGGAAAATTATGTAAGTTATTAAATTTAATCGTCAACTTATGTATTTTATGCAATTTGATATTAAAATTAGGTAAGTTATGTATTCTTTAAGATCCATCGTCGTGGCATTGTTACACCTAGGGAGGATCCGTTATATCGGCAAAGTGAGATATAAGGCAACTCGTCGAGTTTCAACCTATATACTTTGGATCTTTTCTTAAGTTTTATGTAAGTTTGATATTAACTTAAAATTTTAGTGGTTAAATGTTATAGGTTAGTGGTTAAAGGTTAAGGGTTAAGGGTTTGGGGTTTAGTGTTAAAGATTTAAGTGTTAGAGGTTAAAGGTTAGGGGTTAAGGGTTTAGGGTTAAGGTTTAGTGTTAAAGGTTAAGACTTAAGGGTTTAGGGTTTAAAGGTTTAAGGTTAAGGGTTAAGGGTTTAGGGTTTAGGGTTTTAGGAATTAGGGGTTAAGGTTAGGGGTTAAAGGTTTGGGGTTAAGGGTTTAAGAGTGAGGGGTTTAAGGGTTAAGGGTTTAGGGTTTAAAGGTTGTAGGTTTAAGGTTTAAGGTTTAAAGGTTAGGGGTTAAGGGTTAGTGGTTTAGGGTTTAAGGTTTAATGGTTAAGGGTTTAGGGTTTAAGGTTAGGGTTTAGGGTTTAGGGTTTAGGGTTTAGAGTTTAGGATTTGGGGTTTGGGGTTTGCAATTTAAGGTTTAGGGTTTTGGGGTTTTAGGTTTGCAGTTTAAGGTTTAGGGTTTAGGTTTTTAGGATTTAGGATTTAGGGTTTAAGGTTTAGGGTTTAAGGGTTAAGGGTTAGGGTTTAGGGTTTAAGATTTAAGGTTTGGGGTTTAGGGTTTAAGATTTAAGGTTTAGGGTTTGGGGTTTGGGGTTTGGGGTTTAGGGTTTAGGGTTTAGGGTTTAGGGTTTAGGGTTTAGGGTTTGAATTTTAGGGTTTGGGTTTTGGGGTTTGGGGTTTAAGTTTTAGGGTTTAGTGTTTTAAGGTTTAGGGTTTATTATAATCTTTATTATTATCTTTATTATTATTATTATTATTATTATTATTATTATTATTATTATTATTATCTTTATTATTATCTTTATCTTTATGTTTATTATTATTATCATTATTATTATTATCTTTATTATTATCTTTATCTTTATTATTATCTTTATTATTATCTTTATTATTTTCTTTATTATTATTATTATTATTATTATTATTATTATTATTATTATCTTTATTATTATCTTTATCTTTATGTTTATTATTATTATCATTATTATTATCTTTATTATTATCTTTATCTTTATTATTATCTTTATTATTATCTTTATTATTATCTTTATTATTATTATTATCTTTATTATTATCTTTATCTTTATTATTATCTTTATTATAATCTTTATTATTTTCTTTATTATTATTATTATTATTATTATTATTATTATTATTATTATTATCTTTATTATTATCTTTATATTTATTATTATCTTTATCTTTATGTTTATTATTATTATAATTATTATTATAATCTTTATTATTATCTTTATCTTTATTATTATCTTTATTATTTTCTTTATTATTATTATTATTATTATTATTATTATTATTATTATCTTTATTATTATCTTTATATTTATTATTATCTTTATGTTTATTATTATTATAATTATTATTATAATCTTTATTATTATCTTTATCTTTATTATTATCTTTATTATTTTATTTATTATTATTATTATTATTATTATTATTATTATTATTATTATCTTTATTATTATCTTTATCTTTATTATTATATTTATTATTATTATATATAACAAGAATTAAATTTAATATATAACAAATTTATAACATTTTTAACAATTAAATTTTATATTGTGTTTATGTTAATCTTTATATCATTCCATACCATTAACTTAGTTAAATTAGAACCAAGTTGTTAATGTACCTTGATGTATTTTTGTTGACATTTGAGTGATAAATCAACTTAACCTAGTGTGCAAGTTTAGTTTAGTTTAGTTTCAATGTAAGTAGTGGTAATAGGTAGATGTTTAGGTGAAATTTGTTTGTTTTTATCACCCTATTATATGTAATGCCGTTATGCCTCAATTTGAAGTTAATGAAAATACACATTTAATTTGATCAATTTGCGTGAAAAATGGATATATATTCACAAAACTGTTTAACAACCTCCAAAGACCAACAACATATAAATAATAATAATAATGATGTCATACACATTAAGTTATTACAATCAAATCCAATCCAACAGATTCTGCGGGACCGGTAGGAAGCGATGGCGACATAGAAACAACATGAGATTAATTTCTCGCATACAAATATATATTAAAAACGTATATTAAAGGAATAACTTAAGCATAAACAATTAGAAAGAGATTGGGAGTACAGAAAAAAGAAAAGGAAAAAAAATGTTACCAAGAATATCTAACAGTCTACTTACAGAAAACACCTCGAAAGTTATAATTTGATTTCAGCAAACAGAAGACAAGATCCTGTGGAAAGTGCATGTAGTAATATATCAAGCAGAGCAATGACATATAACACTGAAAATGTAAAGCAATCCAAATTAGAAAACTGAAAGATCACAAACATAATATTAGAATTCATAAAGCATACAAGTAAACTTATCTAGTCTACCATAAGCTAATAATAACTTTAAATCAGAAAAGCGAAACAAAGAGAAAGTGCCAAATCTGATGCATCTAGACATAGCAGCGATATATTTGAGCCAAAGCGACATGACAATTTTATATTAGGCCTTAAAACAAAGGTCAACTCACAAAGACCGACTAAAACAACATCTCCAAGACAAAATGCAGTGGATAAATGACCATAGCAGGATAACTATCCAGGACCATGACGACTTATGAAAGAAGGAATTCTTCCATTACCGGTTGAGGATTTAGATGGCGTATTTATTAGAAATATTTTAAATACGAACTATTTATAAAGCGGTCAAGACTTCTCATCATATTTTATCAACTTCCAAAACTCCTTCAAAGTCCAAACATGCCATTTATTGAGATTTGAAATACCACGATCAAGGCAATACATTCATTACGTTCAAGTTATTCAAGGCTCAACTGGACAATACAGTCAGGAACATGGAACTTATAAGTACAAGGGATCATTATGGGCTCGACCAACCATGGCTAAGCAAGATTACCTAAGTTGAGAAATTGACTTCATATACTTAGGAAAACACATGTAAATGCACTTATAAGTGTATAAGAAGTGTGGCGACTTCAAGCTCAACCAAGAAATTCTCCACTCAATTTACATATAAATTGTCCTCTTAAATGAGCAGGAACCATGTATGGGAACACTTTGAAGCTAATATAAAATTAAATATTGGAGACTCAAAAGAAATTTTCAAATTTGATTCCTTTCCAACCGATACCGAAGCAGAAACCACCAAAAGGAATATTCACTGCGAGAAGGCTAACAGACAAAAAGGAAATTAGAAATCTAGCACATCCAACAAAAGGGCAACTCGAAGTTACATATCAGCAGATAGAGCCCTATTCAATGCGGTATGTATTGCGGTATGCATTAACTCCTAAAACCAAAATGGGAAACATAATATGACAATCAATCTTAATACACAATACCAATCAACAAAAAAGGGCACCAAAATAATTACAAATGTACATGCTAAATTGTCACTAAACAACCAACAAACAGTAAGTTATCTTACCGTGGTTAAGTTGAGGAGGCAAGGGAGAAAGAGAGGTAAAGCTTGAAGGCGAAGGGGCGTTGGTGGCGGACGAAGAGAGGTGGAGCCGTGGAGGACGAACAGACTAAAACGGCGAGGGATTTCAGCACTTTAGGGAGAAATCAAGGGAGAAATCAAAGAAATGATGGGGGAAATCAAAGAAATCAAGGGATTTCAGACTAAAACTTTAGGGATTTCAGCAGAAGGGGGGGAATTTCTTTCGGCAGAGAAATGATGGGGGTAAGGAAATCGGGTTTAAGGGTTGGGGGAAATGGACGAGAGCAAAACGGCGACGTTTACACAAAAAAAAATACAAGCTTTGCGGCGTTTTCAAAATAAACGCCACTAAAAAATGGGAAACTACATCGTTTTTGATTAAAATTACATACATATGTTTGCGGCGTTTTTGGAAAGCGCCGCTATATCCCACTTATTGCGGCGTTTTCAAAATAAACGCCACTAAAAAATGGGAAACTACATCGTTTTTGATTAAAATTACATACATATGTTTGCGGCGTTTTGAAAGCGCTATATCCTATTTATTATGCGGCGTTTCAAAATAAACGCCACTAAAAATAAAACTACATCGTTTTGATTAAAATTACATACATATGTTTGCGGCGTTTTGAAGCGCTTTTGGCGTTTTCAAAATAAACGCCACTAAAAATATCCTGATACATATATTTGCGGCGTTTTCAAAATAAACGCCACTAAAAAATGCCAAACTACACTACGTTTTTGATTAAAATTACATACATATGTTTGCGGCGTTTTGAAAGCGCGCTATATCCTGTTATTATGCGTTTTCAAAATAAACGCCACTAAAAAATGGGAAACTACACCGTTTTTGATTAAAATTACATACATATGTTTGCGGCGTTTTTGGAAAGCGCCGCTATATCCCACTTATTGCGGCGTTTTCAAAATAAACGCCACTAAAAAATGGGAAACTACACCGTTTTAATTAAAATTACATACATATATTTGCGGCGTTTTTGAAAAGCGCCGCTATATCCCACTGATTGCGGCGTTTTCAAAATAAACGCCACTAAAAAATGGGAAACTACACCGTTTTAATTAAAATTACATACATATATTTGCGGCGTTTTTGAAAAGCGCCGCTATATCCCAAACCTTAAATACTAGACCATAAAACTCGAACCCTAAATTACTCTAAACTACAAACCCTAAACCATAATCCGAGACCAACTTTTTGGGAATTCATGTAGCCAATGTTAGTGTAGTACAAAACATATATTTTAATATCTAACACATTAGTCATAAATCCCTCATGAGGGA
The DNA here is from genome assembly GCA_025506655.1 of Gossypium rotundifolium. NCBI lineage: Eukaryota > Viridiplantae > Streptophyta > Magnoliopsida > Malvales > Malvaceae > Gossypium > Gossypium rotundifolium. Next base: position 113,689,989 of record CP106727.1, on the reverse strand, counting down.
TTTCGATTTCGGGATTTTGGGTCATATAGATAACACCCTAAACCCTAAACCCTAAACCCTAAAATCCTAAACTAAAATCATAAATCCTAACTTAGAAACCTAACACATTAACCATTTCCCCTCAAACCCCTAACCCTAAACCCATAAACCATAAACCATAAACCCTAACCCTAAAACCCTAATCAATTAATCATTTCATTCTAAACCCCTAACCCTAACCCTAAACTTTAACCCTTAACCACTAACACTTAAACCTTAATATCAAGAAACACTAACATATTAAACACCATACAATAAACCCAAACAACAAACTTTAAAACACTAAACCCATACACCAAAATAACAAACCCTAAACCAAGAAATTAATATACTAAACATTAAACCCTAAATCAATTTTAATAGCTTAATTTATAACTTAAATGAAAACTTCTATATTGTTTAGTTAACAATTTGTAACTTTTCATAATTAAGTAACTAAAATGAAACTTTCTCATAGCTTATAAGTGAATGTATCAAAATAAAATATAATTCAAAGCGAGAAAAGGAAAAATATGAAAAACTTTTAGCGGCGTTTTCCCAAAAGCGCGCTAAAGATCGAACTTTAGCGGCGTTTTCCCAAAAGCGCCGCTAAAGCTCAGAACTTTAGCGTTTTCCCAAAAGCGCTTAAAGCTCAGATTTTAGCGGCGTTTTCCCAAAAGCGCCGCTTAAAGTCGACTTTAGCGCGTTTTCCCAAAAGCGCTCGATTTTAGCGGCGTTTATAAATAAACGCATAATATATCCTTTTAGCGGCGTTTTGATAATAAACGCCACTATTGTTCTTTTTTTTACGGCTTTTTCCTTCAAACGCCACTAATGTATAATATTTGCGGCGTTTTTCTTTAAAACGCCACTAAAAACGCCGCTAAAAGTCTGTTTTGGTGTAGTGATTTTGTATTTGAAATTTCGGGAAATCAAGCTCTAACTTACTGAGTTCCGGTTTCTCATTTGAAAAATAGCAGAATATCCTCCTCAAACTTAAATCCAAATTTTAAAATCAAGAGACAAGCTCAATTTTGGGAATCCAAAATGTCGTGCCCTAACTCACTGAGTATGTAACATCCTAGATTAGGGGTTATGCGTTTGTGCATAATTCATGAGTAGTAGGTTTTGGCAGTGTTTGGAAGTGAATTAAGGGTTTTTAAAATCCTAGGATGGAAGAGAAAGCTTTGGACAATTATTGGTTTTAAGTTAAAACAAGAAGTGATGTGGAAAAGTGGCAAGGGACGCCACCTAAGGTGCAAGGGTTATGGCATCAAGTGAAGTCCTTTGAGGGAAGAGGTTCAATCCCATTGTGTGCATTTTGCTTAATTTTATGAAATAGCATGTTTATTGTGATATGTGGTGTGCATTTTAGAACCTTGAAATGTAAGAAATGTATGGAAATGTATGGAAATGTAAGGAAATGTATGGAAATGTAAGGAAATGTATGGAAATGTATGGAAATGTATGGAAATGTATGGAAATGTAAGGAAATGTATGGAAATGTAAGGAAATGTATGGAAATGTATGGAAATGTATGGAAATGTAAGGAAATGTAGGGAAATGTAAGGAAATGTAGGAAATGTCCCTAAATGTAAGAAATGATTTAGAAATGTTAAGTTTCAAAAGAGGAAAGTGAACATTTTGGAAACTTGGAAATGTTAAGTTAAAAGAGGAAAGTGAACATTTTGGAAATGCTAAGTTAAAAGAGGAAAGTGAACATTTATGGAAACTAGGAAAATGATTTAGAAATGATTCAAAAGAGGAAAGTGAACATTTATGGAAACTAGGAAAATGATTTAGAAATGATTCAAAAGAGGAAAGTAAACATTTTGGGAAACTTGAAATGTAAGGAAATGTCAAGTTTAAAGAGCCAAACAAAAATTTTGAAAACTTGGAAATGACTTAGAAATGTCGAGTTTTAAAGTTTAAAGAGGAAATTAAGGCAAGGTGGCCTTAAGAGAAAAGTATGTGAAATTTGACACACAATTGGGCTTGGAAAAGTGGCTTGAGATGCCACTTAGGGCCTCTGAAATGGCGCCACATGCAAGTGTATTTGGGCTAGGGATCGAGTCACTTAGGAAGCAAATAAAAGAAGTTTTATTTTGCTACAAAGAGCAGAGAGGTGGACGGCATGTGGGCTCTTAAAAGAGGAGTTTTATTTCCTTTAGAATTTCGGCTAATTAGGAGATAATTGTTGGATTAATTCTTTTGATAAAGTGATAATTATCACATAGGAAGAGTGGTGGCCAAGTAGGGGACTCTAGCCTAGTAATTTCGGCTATAAAAGGGAAAGAAGGCCATTCATTCATTCATTCACTCTTCCTTTGTCGAATTTCTTAAGCAGATTCTCCTCTCTCTGCCGAAATTCCTACAGTTTTATTCTTCCTTCTCTTTTCTTTCTAATCCCTCCAAAAGCTGAAAGTTGTGAGAGCATCATTTAGCCATAGCCAAATCTCTGAAGGTTGAAGTGAAGGTGCAATCGATTCCTTCAAATAAGGGTAAGATCCAAGTTTAGTTTCCATTCTTTTATATTTTAGACTTATCGAAATTTAGGGACTAATTTCAATTATTAATCTTGGCCGAATCATGGAAGGAGAAGTTCTTTTCCCGAAGGTACTCCATAGGCCGCGTGTTCCCTAGTTATTCGGTGAATTTGGGATTTAAGATCCTTAAGGTAAGTGACTATGAATATTCGCCAAGACCCTATTTTTGTAGTAGATCTATTATTATGTGTTTTAAGCTAAAACTAACCGATTCAAGGGATCTAGTGAGTAGCCGATTTCAAGGGAAGAATACAAGTTTTCGGGATTTGAATTTTAATTCAATCGGCAACAAGGAATTGAGATCTAAGGCATTAGATCAAGCTTTTCGGGATTTAAGTGAACCGCTAAGCAAATCAGGTGTGTACCCCGCACAAATCTTAATAGATTTATGGCTTAAACTTTATATATGTGTTAATATGAAAGTGTAAGAATATGGCTAAAGTACCATGTTATGGTACAAAGTACTCAGGTAAGTTTTCCTACTCCTACTAGGATTACGAAATATGTTATACTTAACATGTGAAAAGTGACATGAATGTGAATTTAAGTATGATATGCATGATATGAATAATATGGGGCATTCGGGTTATTTGAGAAAGGGAAGTGAATGTGATGACTTGGTCTCACTATCCGAATGTGGTGACTTGGTCACATTATCCGAATGTGGTGACTTGGTCACATTATCTAAATGTGGTAACTACGGTTACATTATCTCGAATGTGGTGTCTCATGACACAATTATCCGTGGCTATGCCACGAATTTTATATAGGCGATGAGCACGTCGACTGCAAATGATCGCCTTCGATGGTGTGTAGTGGATGGAGGGTTGACTTAGTAGTCCCCACGGTGTGCGGATGGTACGGGTGGAGTGTAGCGAATGGCATATAGGTTTGGGTTCTGTTTGCATCATTATCTTGAATCATTAAATGTGAAATTGTGATACGTATGATTATGATTTGTTATGCCCGAATTTGTTAAGCCTTAGTGTTTGTGTACACATTGAGTCTGCTTGACTCACCCTGCTAGGGAACATTCTTCGTGTGACGACCAATGGATGGACCGGCCTAGATGATTAGTGGAGGCCATGTGAAGTTCGATTTCTTTTATTTGGACTATTTTATTTAAAGTATTTTGAATTTAAATTTGGGAATTATTTGATGTAATAAGGCCTTAGTAGAATTATTTTATTCTGCTTTTATTTGTTAAGCTTACAAACCTCATTTTATTAAAAGATTAAGTAAATCTATTTTTAAAAACAAAGCTCAAATGTTTTGTCACCTAAAATAAAGGATTTTTAACAATGAATTAAACTTGTTTTCAACTCAAGCCCAACTCAAAACGATCTTTCTTCCAAATCACACAAGTTTTTCCTAAGTAAGAAAAGAATTTGAAACGGTTTAAACCAGGGAACATACCAGATCCGGTCAAGGCTCGTGGGTCGGGTTTGGGGTGTTTCAGAGTATGACATTTTAGCTCTTCGAAATAAGAGAGTTTTATCATCCATTTTGATTTGTTCAAATTTTAAAAATAAAAGAGGATCGTATTTTTAAATCTTTTCTAATTTTCGATATTAAGACATTAGATAATCAATTAGGCACCAATTTTGGGCGTATCGAGGGTGCTAACCCTTCCTCGTGCGTAACCGACTCCCGAACCTGTTTTTTGAATTTCGTAGACTGAAATCGTTATTTTGATAAATCAAGTTGTTTATTAAAAACAACCGTTTTACGAGGTGACCCAATCACACCTCATCAAAAAGGATTGGTGACGACTCCCGTTTTTTGTTTTCATTTTCAAAAACCAAAGTCGACCCCTTTTTTCAAAAAAATAGTTTCGATAGCATAATTAAAAACGTTAACTTTTCCATCTATTTTGGGATAGTTTGACAAAAAAAGTAAGTTTAAGGGCTAAAAAGACAATAAATTAAATGAATGACTAAAATGATTTTTTTAATAAAATTGGAAGGCCAAATAAATTATCATGCCTATTTATTTTGATATGTTATTTAAGATATTGTGTCTCACATGATTTATATGATTTTTGTAAAAATAGTATTACTACATTTTAATCATAATTAATTCTATTCATTTAAAATGTTTTAACTAACCTAAAAACTATAAACTAAAATTTTTTAAGTTTTCCAAAAGAAAAAAAACTGAAAAATTCCATTTATTCAAAATGTAATGAGACAATATTCAAGTTAATAAATACTTTAAAATTTTATTCAAAATCATTGTTACTAATAAGCGATTATTTCAAAACTAAAAGCAACAATTTAATTTTAATAAGGACTAATATCATAATTTTAAAAAATTTATTAAGTAAATTGATTTCAATAATATTTGAAAGAAGGATTAAATTGTGAAACTATTAATATTTAAAAATTTAGGAAGCAAAAAAGGGTATGGATATGTGTTTAGTTAGTTTAATGCCAAATATATAAAAAAATTACAATGTGAACATAATGCTTATTTTCATTTTTAAATCCAACCTTGTAATGTATAATAAGCTTGTAAGTCCGTACATGTTAGTTGTATTTATTTTAATAAATTTTAAAATTAATATGAAAATGTTAAATTGTTTCGTAATTGAGGATTGAAAAACAATTAGAATATCAATTTTTCATAAAAGAGTGTATATCTTATTATGTTAAAGGAAAAGAATAAGTTATAATAAATATTTTTAAAAATATGTTTTTATAACTAATTAAAAACATGAGGGATTAACTTTGTAATTTCACAATCTTTATAAGAATCAAATTAAAATAAAATTAAAATGGAAAGGCCTTTTATTGGAAATAAAAATAATATATATCATATTTAGGCATTAAATATTAGTTTGGTCATTGCAGATATTTAAAATACGAAGATCAAGTTATAAATATATATTAATTACGATATAGATAACTAAGATCTCGTGTTAAAAAAGAAATAAATAGTGTCAATAAAATTTAGTTGGAGCATTTCTTATTTTTAACAAGTTAGATCCAAGTTATCTATGTAGTAGGTACATTCATATTTATAATTTGATCATGTGTTTTAAATATATTTCATGTCAGATTTAAATTGTGATTTAATGCGTAAATTGGAGGTTGGGTTAAGGAAAGAATTTGATTTATTCAAAATTAATGCTTTAAAATTTAGGTGATAGTTTGGTGCAATTAAGCATTTATTATGTTGGCAAAAAAAGGAGCATTTATGAAGCGGAAAGAGAACAATAATAAATTAGAGGTAAATCACCTATTAAAATGCATAAAGAAGGATATGATTTTAATTAATTACATTGTAATAAAGTACTTAAGATTTGGTCTAAAACTTGATTGATATTTCTGGTTTTAGTGCAACAATCCATATCTAGAGAAAAGATCCCTTCCCTTGTTTTTCCTCCATTTTCATTTTGCGTTGTGACAAAAGATTCCTAACCCCAAAATGTTTCAAGGATTGAATTGGGTCGGATGGGACCCACAATTTGATTTTTTTTTTCATCTGCGGTCTAGTATAAAAATAAAAATATTAAAAAATATAAGATAGTTGGATGATAAAAAAATAATAGAATTAAATAATTGCGTGAGTTAAAAAAATATTAATAGTTAAGTGATTATTTTGTAATTATTTATAGTAGATAACAAAAGAAAAAAATTAAATCACTGCTAGTATAATTTATCTTTGTATTTATTTAATCTAAATTGACCAAAATGATTTTAGATTAAAAAAACATCTGTATCTAAATCTAATCTAAAATAAGTTTATTAAACCAAATCAACCACTCGACAGATGTATATGAAAGTTGAATAAACTGTAAATGTAGTAGTAGTTTGGATGATAACCTCTTTCATTAAAACCCTAAATAAATGTTGCCCATTCCGAGTGCCCTATCCCCTACTTTGGGCATTGTCTTATATTGATGGGATGGAAATCATACTACGTTACTATTCATTTTTTTATCAGGTTTATTTTAGGGTTTTAATATCAAACCAGTTCAGTTTCGCTTGTTTTATTGTCAAAAACGTAATAAAAATAATTTTATATTAATATTTATATATACTTATAAATTATTTAAATAAAAGTATTTTATTATTTCAAATAATAAAAAGGATCATTTAATTGAATCGAACTGAATGAATTTGAACTTAAAAAATTTTGAAATACAACTTTAGCCCAATTTTAACTAGGAGTAGGGGTGAGCGTTCGATAGAATCGAATCGAATAAAAAAAATTTCGAGTTAATCGAGTTGACGAATCATATTCTATCATCTTAATTTGATTTGAAATTTTCTCAAATCGAGTCGAGTGAGATGGAATTCGAATCAAATCGAATCGAATATATTTGTTCGAGTTAAATTTTAAAAAATAATTTTGGGTCCTTGTAACCACTGTCACCCATCGTAGTAAAATTTGTCCACCTTAATCAAAATTTTATTAACTTTTATCACCTCATAATTTATTCATTAATCTTTTATATACGGGTTAGCTTCTTTGCTTGCTTAGTTGTTTCAATTATCTTCATATTCTTGTCACTATGTATTTTGGAATTAAAATATATATTAAATGTAAAATGTTATTTTTTAATAAAAGTTATTTTAAAGATAAAATGTGAAATTGATACCAATATAAAATTTTAATACTGAACATTTTATGGCATAATTAATAATTCAATTTTAATATAAATATTCAATATGACAAAACAATTCAATAATATAAAATGTGAAATTTAATTTAATAATATAAATAGTAGATATAAATAAAATTATTACTATTTATGTTTAGTGTTTTTTGGATAATTTTGATTTTTATTTGAGAGTAAAGGGTGAGAAGTAAAAGTTTAGGGAGAAAATAAAAAATTTTGGGGAATAAAAGTTTGAGGAAAAGTAAATAGGAGGAGTAAAATTTTGGAGGAAAAATATAAAAAAAATTAGGGGGGGATGGGTTTGGGATAGATGGGAGGAGGGATGGGAAGGGAGTAAAAGTTTTAGGGGAAAAGTGAGAGGGAGTAAAAATTTGGGGGGGAAATAAAAAGTTTTGAGGGCTTTTGGGAGTAAAATTTTGAGAAAAAGTAAATGGGAGAGTAAAATTTTGGTGGGAAATAGATTTTGGGTAGATTGGAGGGTTGGGATGGGAGGAGAATAAAAGTTTTGGGGGAAAGTGGGAAGGAGTAAAAGTTTTGAGGGAAATGTAAAAAGGTTTGGGAGTTTGGGGTAAAAATGTAAAATATTATATTTTAATATTCGAATTATTCGAATTATTCGAGTTATTCGAATTCGAAAACTCAACTCAATTCGAACTCGAAATTCGAAAAAAAATTGGAGTTGACTCGAATAACTTGATTAACTCCAATAATTCGATTCGTTTAACTCGAAATTTGAATTTTTTTCGATTTTTTTGAGTCGAATCGAGTTTTGCTCACCCCTAACTATGAGCACCTATGATCTTTATTTGTATACAAAATTATCTTTGTTGAGGACAAAATGAAGTATATGCAAAAACATATTTAAACCGTTAAGATTAATTGCCTTTGTGGTCCAAATTTTAAATTAATATCTAAAATTTAAAATATTTTAATTGTATTCTCAATATACCAAATATTATATCAATTTCAAGCATATATATATATATATATATATCAAATAAAAAATCATATCAATTAAGTTTTTTTTGTCAATCTAATCCATTAATTTATGTCTCAAATGCTAGCTCAAATCCAAAATATATTTAAAATACGTTGATCAAATTATAAATATATATACCTTCTAAAATTTATTAGCATTACTTTTTGAATACATTATATCTAAATTATTTATATAATAAATACAATTTCATATTGAAATTTAAATTCACCTTATTAAGATATTTTGCCAGCTCTAATCTCAAAACCCATTGTCATTTCAGAAGGACAACAATCATTGCATAAACAAATGTCATCATACAAATTTACTCTATAATAAGGAGATGTCATCGTACAGATTATATTCCAAATGCTCTTCAATTAGTTGCAAATCTGTACATAATTAGTGCTGCCAATGATTTTGTTATCTAGCTAATTAAATAGACCAAAGCTGGATATGCGATTGGTGCATGCATGATATGGTTAATTTAAGAATCCAAACCACAGGTAGCAGCTGAAAAATATTCCTAAATATGTGCAATTGTAGCTAGTAAGGGTTTTGCCCCCAAAAATGATGAAATTGTTTTATAGACTTTTTAAAAATTGTAAGATTATAATTTAGTATATTGGTAAAATCTTATTTTGACTTCTTCAAAATTTATAATTTAAATAGAGTTCATTCAAGTTTTAAAACTTTTGAATTATTTTAATTTGGACCATTTTGAGATTAAGTTAATTCCATAAGCAAACTGTTTTGAATTTGTATCATTAGAATTCGAGGCTTGAGTTTTTAAATTTGATCATTTAGGATTCTGATCATTTTAAAATTAAATTATTTCGGGTTTTAAGTTATTTCTTATTCAAATCAATTTAGATTTAAATCGGACGGACTTGAATCTTTCAATCTATGAATAAAATTGAATTGGGTTTAAATTATAAGCGATCATATTATATTTTAAACTCAAATCAAAACTAGCAGGTTTAGTCCATTCCATTCCCATTCTACTCATTTTTCCACCAAATCTGTCCCAATAAATTTCAATAATAAAGGGAGTAAGGTCCAAAGTTTAAATTCAAGACTAAATGATAAATAACTATACAAGTATTTTACTATTACATCAATAGTTAGTTGATCTGCCATATGCATAACTTAATGCATGTAGTTGATAACTAAAAAACTTGATAACAGCACTAGTATTTTGATGCAATATTAATCAATATACTTACATATATTATATTAAGTTTAAACTTAGGAAGGGCATGCACTAACATATCCTCGGCTTGTCTTTAGGGTGCTAGACTTGCTTGGGGAAAAATTTGTGAACTATTATATGCCGAGGGTCCATGTACTCTTCAATAGATTCGGTATTAATTTCGGGGTGTTTATGTTTGACTTTGTCTTTCAGTTTTATCTTTCTGTGAACCCGTCACCTTCTCGAGCTCTCGGCAGAGTTGCGAGATGAAACCCGAAGATAAATTCGAGTATAGACACTCCAGCTCAATATCGGATCCGTTGAGGGATTCGATGGATAACACTTTGCAAACTGTTTCCCAAACGAGTCCGGCCTCCACTCAACAGTACTAGAAAATGTTATACTCTATTTCAACAGTATTTGAGCTGTTGTACGGATCCATAACAGATAGGAATGAGGACGCCATTGCCAAATTTCATGTTTTGTTACTATTACTAGGACAACGGCCCCCACCTCTCAATTATTTGAAGATGAAGCCCCCATACAAGAAAGCTAAAACTTCAAAGTACAGTCAAATAATCATCAATAAAAGCATTGGTATAGTAAAAAAAAAATCTTTACGTTAATATTAAATTTTCATTAACATCTAATTCTGAGTTCAAACTTTAAACAACTCTTCTCGACTTTTCTGTAGAGGACTTAATACATTATCATGATGTTCAACTTGAAAAACCATTTAATCAAATTGGAATTTGGATGACGATTGATGAAAGCTTGTAAAAGACAAGGAATCTACCACACCAAACATACTCCAACCCAAGAGCCAAATTGGCCTAGCTTTGGCATCTGGTTTTCCACATGCAATATGACCATACCAATGCCGCAACTTTTGTCTTTTGGAGTGTTTATAAATACACAATCTTATAGTCTCCAAAAAAGGTCATATCTGCCTTTATAGATACGCCTATGAATTAGGATTCCCATCAGTTTTGTATGTTATTCAATTATGCCCCAAATTGATTCAACACCACATAAAGGGCACCTTATCCATACAGACAGCAATTTGTAGCCATGTTGATATTATAGTATTCACCAGGTTCTCTTTTTTTAATCATAAATCAGATTGGGCTTCTTATTAAAAGTGAACATCTTACAAAAACTAAACAAAAACAATAGGCCAGGATCACAAACCCGAAAGAAAGCAACTTTAAAAACAGAAACAAAAATGACCCTAAAAATAGTGGTCCAGGAACTCAAGGCCCGAAAAAAAGAAACTTTAAAATAGAAACAAAAACAACCCTAAAATCGCGGCCCTAAACGTAGCAAAAATCAAAAGTATCTAGAATTCTTTAAAATTCAAAACTAACCGTTTGCATTGCCCAATCAGCTCCCACCATCGCCTGTCAGACTTATCCCATCTGTCATATCTGCAATTAAGGCGATTTCGTTTTCCAATGCCTTCCCCGATTCTCAATGAACGCCCCTTCACCATTTCCTACTCTCCCTCCATCATTCAGTCTGTCACATTTCACTGTTGCCTCTTCCATCTCTAATCTTCCAAATCAAAACCTATTAGCCATCCCATCATCCTCTCCCTATGTCTTCTTCCAAACTCTATCCCATATTTCCATCAGATTCAATTACTTTTTGATATTAACGATTTGTTTCCTTCATCAGTTCGCCTAGATCGCCTCCAAGTCTTCTCTCTCCATCGTCCTCCCTTTCTAAAAGACATCTCCTCTCTTCTCTAACATAATCACTGCCAATAAATGCTCCCCGCAAATCCTTTACGATCTGTTACTTAGCATACTCTGAAACATCGCCTACCATGTAAACTTCTCTCAACGTTTTTAAAGTGTCTGTAGCCAAAATATGGGCTAGGTTGTTTGATTCTCTTGGAATATGCTCAAAACTGCATTTCTCAAACTTTGACTGTAACATCTGAATGCCGTGGATAATAGCCCCTATTTGAGATCTATCTTTCATCTGTTTGTTTGCACTTCTTTATTACTGTCAACGCATCACCCTCAATAATTATTTTCCTCCAACGCATGTCGACTCCGGTATGCACCGCAACGCCATGAGCGATTACCTCTGCCGCAAAAGCAGAAGGTACGTTTCTTGAACCAGTGAGAGTGAAAGCAGTACTGATCCTTCCTTATCCCTAGCCACTACACCCACTGTTGCGGTACGCACCGCAACGTCACAAGCGATTGCCTCCGCCGTGAAAGCAGAAGGTACTTTTTCCTAAACCAGTAAGAGTGAAAGCAGTACTGATCCTTCCTTATCCCTAGCCACTACACCCACTGTTACTCGACCCAGAGAACCATCAAACGCTGCATCGAAATTTATCTTGATATACTGCTCTAAAGGGGGTTTCTAGAATTTTGCTTCTTTCTAAATTTCTTTTCGTATTGTTGCTTTCTCAATCGCATCTAATTCAAGATAATCTCTGATGAATTTTACTATTTCCTCGGCAGATCTCTAAGTTTTCTCATAGACACCTCTGTTCCTTTCACTCCAGATAGCCCACAGGGTGCAGCAAAAGAGTCGACACTGAATAGGATTGCACTTCTCAAAAACCCAGGTAAGCCATTCCTTAAACCCCATTTCTAAAGTTTGGACAAAATTTAGAAGAGATAACTGCTTCAAAATTTCTAATGAAACAGGACATTCCCGGAATAAATGACTTAAATCATCTACTCCTGTTCCGCAACGAGGGTAGATTTGGATGTTCAACAATCTCCTATGATGCAAGTTAACCCTTGTAGGGAGATAATTCCACGAAATTGTCCATATTGTAATTTTGATCTTAGAAGGGAGATTTATTGACCAGAGCTTTTTATAGAAATTTTTGTAGACTGTTTGTAAGGTGTAAGCCATAGGATCCCATTCAGTATGTTGTAATAGTTTGTAAGCACTTCGCACCGTGAACTCCCCCGAGGGTTCTCCGCACCAGGCCATCACATAATTGTTCGATTTTTTCACTAGTGGGATGCGCAGAATCTTCTCAACTATGAAGTTCAAAATGTAGACTCTAACACCTCATTTTTCCATTTCCTGCTATTTTGATCTATTAAATCGGCCACTTTAAAATCATTTAAGCTGTTAACATGAGAATATAATCTGGAATTTTACAAATCTGGTACCCATACGTCGTGTAAAACTGAGATCTCTGTACCATTACCCACCTTCTAGCAAAGTTCATCCATTAACACCCCCTTAGATGCCCATATACTCTTCCATGTAAACGAGCAATTACTCCCCAAACTCGAATTAATGAATGTTGAATTTGGAAAATATTTGGCTTTATAAACCTTCGCTACTAAGGAATTTGGATTGTTCATAAACCGCCAACCTTGTTTTGCCAATAACGCCACGTTAAATTTGGCCAAACTCCTAAACCCCATTCCTCCATCCTCCTTTAGGCAGCATTGGTTCTTCCATTGACACCAGTGAATACCCCGTTTTCCACGATTCTTCTGCCACCAAAACTTTGCAATAACTTTCTCAAGTTCATCACAAAAAGACTTTGGGAGTAAAAAACACGACATAGCATAAGTAGGAATAGCTTGGAGGACTAATTTTATGAACACTTCTTTTCCACCTTGAGATAGAAATCTATTGCACCATCCTTTGATTCTGATCATAACCTTTTCTTTCAGAGCTTGAAAAGAGTCTTTCTTGCGTCTGCCAACCAAACTTGGAAGACCTAAATATTTTTCCATATTTGTTGATGGCCTCAACTCTAAAGTCCTCAATACTTCTTCCTGCATTGCTTCAATTGTATTTGAACTGAAAAATACCGAGGATTTGCTAAAATTCACACATTGGCCTGAACACTCTCCATATTCCTTTAGGATCCCTTTAAATACTCCTACGCCTTCCTTTGTTGCTTCTCCGAAGAGGATGCAGTCATCTGCAAACAGTAAATGTGTAATCACTGGCCACTTTAAATTGCTTTTACCCTTTTAAAACACCTTCATTCTGGGCCAGTTTTAGCAAAGCCGATAAACCTTCACCACAAAAAAGAAAGAGAAAGGGACTTAAGGAGTCCCCCTGTCTCAAACCTCTAGTAGCTTGAAAATAGTCCCCCCCGAATCCCATTAACATTTACATCAAAAGATGCGGTACTGATGCATTTAAAATTAACTCAACCCATTTGTTCTCAAAACCCAATTTCAGCATAACTGCCCTGATAAAAGCCCATTTGACCCTGTCGTACGCCTTACTCATGTCAAGCTTCACTGCCATGAACCCCTTATTCCCCATTCGTTTTCTACGTAGCGTGTGCATCAGCTCATATGCCACTAAGGTGTTTTCAGAGATTAACCTGTCTGGAATAAAAGCACTTTGTGACTCATCAATACACATCTCCATCACTCCCTAAAGCCTGTTTGCAATTGCCTTTGCTATAATTTTGTAAATTACCGTGCATAGCCTGATTGGTCTAAAATTTGATAGATTACCAGGATTTTGGATCTTAGGAATGAGTACAATGTCTGTAAAATTTAGATGACCAAAGCTCTGACCATTGTTCAAAATTCCCAAACAACAGGAAGTAACATCTTTGCCCACAATGTGCCAATATTTTTGAAAAAACATTGCTGGAAACCCATCAGGTCCTGGTGCTTTAGTTGGCCCTATACCTTTTAAAGCTGAAAACACCTTCTCTTCTGTGAAGGCAGATAAAAGTGTAGCGTTAATGTCAGAATGAATTTTTTTATAGATGCCTTGAAGTAAATGAGAAAATTCTTCAACTCCTCTAGACATGAAAAGATCCTTGAAAAAAGAAGACGCCGATTCTGCAATATCATTCTCCTCAGTGACCTCCCTTCCATCTTCTAGTTGCAATCGAGAGATCGTGTTAATTCTCTTTCGAGATAAGGCATATTTATGAAAGAATGTCGAATTTTTATCTCCTACTTTAAGCCAATCGGCTCTAGCTCTTTGTTTCCAGTATAATTCGTCTCTATCAATTTCCAAATTCAATCGAACCCTTATGTTAATCATTCTCTCCAGGGTTGCATCATCTCTCTCTTCTGCCATCAACATTTCAAGGTCCTTAGACAACTTCTTCTTTAACCCTTCTTTCCCCTTTTTAATTGAATGTTCCCACTCTTTAAGGTCCCTTTTGAGGCTTTCTAATTTCTCCACAATTGATCCTGAACTTGAATCCCATGACTGTTGGACGCTATTCTCAAATGATTCTTCTTTGACCCACCGTGCCTCAAACATAAATTGAGAATTTCTAGCAGAGGTTCTTTCACTCATTGTATTAATAAGAAGAGGACAATGATCTGACATCGAATGAGGAAGATGATAAACATTACCTTTTAGGAAAAGGGTTCTCCAACCTTCATTCGTAACTGCTCTATCTAATCTTTCTCTGATATTTGTTGCTACAAAATTACCTCTTTCCCATGTAAACCATATCCCCGAATAGCCCATATCTTCCAGTTGACATTCTTCTAGAGCTTCTCTGAATGACTCCATCTTCCTTTCCTCCCTTGGAATTCCTCCCCTCTTCTCAATAGAATAAAAAATCTCATTAAAATCCCCGCATATTAGCCATGGATGATTTTTATCTTCCCCTAATTTCCGCAATAGATTCCATGAATCATCCTTATTACTCCCATAGGGAGAACCATAAAATCCAGTAAAGCACCAATCTGCATCTAAATTACCATCTTTGACCATAACGTCAATGTGATTACTCGAGAAGCTTTTTAAAGTAACCGAAAGATCTTCCTTCCATGCTAGACTCAGCCCGCCTCGTGAGCCATTAGCATTAATATCAATTTCGTTTGAAAAACCACATCTCATCCTAACTTTCTCCATTCGTTTCCTATCAATCTTGGTCTCCATTAGGAAAACCATTTGGGGATGCTGCTATTTTAAGAAATTGCGCAGCCTCCTAGTAGCCCGTGGACTCCCCAACCCACGGACATTCCAACTTATGATTTTCATTGTGTCCGGTCGGCTTGCCATTTGGCAGCCGTCGATCTTATATGTTGTAGGTTGTCATCACTCACCGAAACCTTCACCTCATCAACTAAAAAATTTTCATCACAAATCAAACTTCCCCCTTTCTTCATTTTTTTTGTACCAGCATCAAGACTTGTTCCAATCTGATTCACCAAATCAACTTCCAAGAGCTTCCTCTTCTTGACATCCTCTGTCGCTTCCATCATCAGCGCTGGTTGTGTCCTTTCCAACCTTCTCCAGCGAGATTTTTGGCACAGTTTTGGCCTTTTATTTCACCAAGATTGTCCTCACAAGATAGAGCATCTTCTGTAGAATTCAATTTTTTTTCCCCTTTAGAAACCTCTCCATCCACATTTGCCAAATCAATTTTCCTCTGAGTTTTCCTTTTTATGAGATCCATATCTCATTCTATTTTCCCTCTTGAAGAATGTTCCCCATCTTTTCCTATATAACAACACTGAGTTTTCCCAATTTTAAATAAATCATTAAATTATGCACACTCTTTTCCAACTAAAGTAGATTCTGCTTTTAAGGCCAACGAAAAAGGTGGATCAGCTTTGACATTAGCTTTATTTGCAGGCTCTAATGTTTGACAATCTTCAAGACTATGCCCCATTCTGCCACACCCAAAGCAGAAAATCGGTAACTTCTCATACTTAAAGGGGACCCATGACTTATTGGAGTTATCTGTTGACACAAAAATACCACGTCTAAGGGGTTTCTGCACATCAATATTAACTCTAAGAAGGCATACATCTTCATGATTTCAAATCTAATAATTCTACCAAAAGAAACTCCAATTGCATGAAGTAGATCTTTTTTATCAAATTCAGGCGGACTGCCTACAATCTTTAACCAGAATGGGGAAGAGATTAATCTAATCTGTGATCTTTCAACTGATTGTGATAATCTATTAAAAAGAACCAGATTCTTTCGAAACAGCCACGGCCTCCCCTCCAGGATCATCTCTAAATCTTCTTCCAAATAAAAAATAATTAGAAATAAATTCTGACCTGCAGGCTTAAATTCAAACCTCTTTTTTGTCTTCCATATTCTCTTCATCTGGGCCTTAAAACTTTCTGGATTGTAGAACTTTGTTTTCCAGATTGAACAAATCAACGTAGGCTTTTCACTCGGAGTTACATCTGATCCCTTTGCAGATAGTTGAATCAATTCTTCCGCCAGAAGGGAGATCTCCTCCCTTTCCACCCTTCCGTCACCACCGATCTCCGCCATCCCAAGCCACAACAGCTGCTATTTTCACTAGGACTCTCTGGAGAGCACTCTTGGCTAAGAAGAGTTTTTTTTCCAAAAGATTAGTTTTCTTCCCACCAGGTTCTTCTTTCCGATGAGAAAGTATGATCTTTTGCGTAATAAGGATTTGATTATTTAATTAAATATAAGCTATGGAACATAAAGGTCTAATTGTTGTTTTAATCCCTTTATTTATTTATTTTTCAAACATAATCCCTTTATTTTAATTTTTTGATCACTCTTTTATTTTAATTTGATTTTATCACTCTTTCTTATTATGTTATTAGCATGTTGAAACCGATAAGGATATTTAATGTAAGAAAGTTATCAACAAAATAAATCTGCATCTTTTAGGACTCTAAGTTATCAACAAAACAATATTAGTAAGACTAACCTTATCAATTTGACCTTACTAATAATATTATAAATTATAATTATTTTTTAAAAATAATACTTATTAGTATTATCAATTTAGACTTACTAATGATATTATAAATTAATATATATATATATATTATATTAAATCAGAGTAAACAAATTTAATCTTAATTTACACATAAAAAGAGATGAAAACAAGAACAGACATAAAACTGTAAACAGAGAAGAAGACGGTTTTGGAAGAAAGGAATATAGTAGATATGGTGAGTATTAATTGGTGGTGTTTTTCGAATATTTGAATTAAATTTAAGTCTTAAAATTATTACGATTAGATGGTTAAAATTCACCTAATTCGAATAAATAAAATTAATTTCAACATGTGTGATTATAAATAAAATAAAATAAAAATCTCAGAAAGTAGTTGATTCAATGAATGAAAAAGAAAAGCAATAATTATATAATAATGTCGTCAGCCACTACCAACAAAAGCTTATGCTTTTTTATCTTTTATTAAATGATTATCAAACCCAGTGGGTTTTCAATGTACCCAAAGGTAAGTGCTTCCCTCTCTTGAATATGGGTTATTTCAAGTGTTTTCAGAGGCAAGGCACAAAGACAAGATATTACACCATAATCCCACAATATATTCTTCTTCCGGCCACGTTAGTGGAGACTTTGAATCAAAACTCATTTTCTTATTTTTATATTTAATCTATTGCATTAAGATAAATTTTTGAAGTTATCTATTAAGTATCAATGGGAAGTTCTTCTTTCACTAGCACTGCAACGAGATGTTACTCGTTATATTTGGAGTTGGCAATTTATTAAAATAAAATCTTTGGGCTTTAAATTATGAAAATATTTTAAATGTATGCAAGATTGGCTTTAAAGATCAATCTATTTAAAGCAATTATCCCTGAAGATTGTATTGGAACAAATCAAGCAATTGAATCCTTTAGATTGTGGAGAACGGATTGGATCGCATTGTAGATATCATTAAAGAATAAATCTCTTATAGCCCACTTTACATTAGTCTTTATTAGTATATTGTATTTTGTTATTTTGTAGCCACTATTATTAAGAGGTTAGATTGTAATTGATCTCTAGTATGTTAGCATGTCTCGGGAACTTCTATATAGTGAAAGACTTGTATAAGTTTATGTACTGAGTTGAGAGAGACTTTATTGCTCATTGAATAACTTATTTGGTGAATGCATTTGAAGAGTAAAAAGATTGTGTTTACAACCTAAAATTTCCAGGGGGAGAATTTAAATGTGAGTGATGATTTTTAAGCACATTATATTGGTGAAAAAGTTAGTAGATTAACTTTAATAGCCTATTTTCAGTGAAATCAAAATAGTAGTTTTAGGACCACAAATTCAATGAGTAAATTATTTTTTTATTATTTTAATGTCTATGGGATGTTATTAAGGTTGTATTAAAATTTCGTTAAGAAATTTTGACGTTTGCATGCCTAATTAAGTAAAAAGGATTAAATCGTAAAAGGTGCAAAGATGGAGTTCTATTAGTTAAATGTGTCAAATGGCTATGAAACTTTAATGTGAAAGGACTTAGATGGTAATTAGACCATTTATGTAGTTAGTGGATGTTTATGGCAAGATTTTATCAAAATTATTAATGTTTTTAAAGGGCAAAATGGTACAAGAGTAATTAAAACATAAAACAAAAGTAAAGAAAAAGATGGTATCATCTTCTTCATTTGAAAATTCAACTGAAAATAACCATGGAAGCTTTCTAGGGTATTCGACCAACTTATTTTTCTTGCATTGTATGTATTTCAATTCCATTTTTAATAATTTTTATGTTTTCGGGATCGTTGTAGCTTAATCTAGCTAGCCCGAGGATCAATTTGTAAAACTATTAAAGATTTAGGGTTTTTCCATGAATTTTATTGCATGATTTTTTATGCTTAATGGAAGATTATGAGTCCTTGTTGATAAATAAACTAGTTTTGTAAAGTGATTTTGGATGAAAATGACATTTAGGGACTTATTTGTAAAAGTGATGAAATCTCATGGTAAATTTATGAAATGATGATTTGTATGGATTGATATAGTTCCCTAGAGAAATTGGCTAGCTTGAGAAAAGGATGAAAATGTTTATATTTCAATTTATGAGCTTAAGGACTAAATTGTAAAAGTTAAAATATTAAGGGCAAAAGATTAATTTTGCAAAATGTGAAATATGGACTGAATTGAATAATATAATTATTAAATGGATTGAATTTGAAATGTACTATTGTTAAGTTTTTGATGTTTGATGATAGTTTTAGAAGCTTGATAGTTAGATAGACTATTTTGTAAAATAGTTTTTAGGGATTTTAATGTTTAAGGGCTAAATTGTTAAAGTAGTAAAATTTCTTGAAATTATTGTGAAATTGTGAAATATATGAGATTTTTAGGGACTATATGAGATTCGGCTAGCTTGGGTTAAGTTTAAATGTGTTCAAATTGAAAGTTTTTGGTTTAAAGACTAAATTGCATAAAAGGTAAGGTTTAAGGGTAATTTTGTAAAATATGAATAAAAGGGTTTAAATGCATAAATTTGATTGTTTATGTTGTTTAAATTGATTAATTAAATTAAACTATACTTTAGATCAAGAATCTCAACGATCAGAGCACGTACGAGGAAAAGGAAAAATTACCAACTAATCCTTGATAGTTAAACCGTTACCATTTCGACAGGTAAGTTCATATGAATTATGTGATTTCAAATTGTTGTTAAATTATGTTAATTACATATATATATATATATATATATATATATATATATATATATATATATTGTAATGGCCCAAATCCGTTCAACCCTGATAATACAAAAACAAAAAATAAACAAATAAAAAGTCCAGTCCATTTACAAGCCCAATTACCTAAACTACCCTAGCCCAATTACATAAACTACCTAGAAGCCCAAATACAGACCCAAGTCCTCTATCTTAAACACATCTGGGAAACCCTAAAACCCTAAAGCCACCAGTGCCGCTGCCTCTGCCACATCAGTAGGCATGCCTCCAACTGTTACCCATACCCCTCCTTCCCACCACCACCTGCAAAAAGAACATAGACAGAGAAATAGAAGAAGGATAGAAATAGAGATAAACAAAAAAAGAAAAAGAAAAAGAAAATATGTTGTAATATTCGGCTATAAAGCTGAAGCCACCATGTAACACAAAGGGGGAGGAGATTATAGAATACAAAAAAAAAAAAAACCAAGTTGAAAAAAAAAAGGCAGTTCTTTTATGTAATCTTTTATTTTATTTTCAAAAGAACATAAAAAAATAAAAAAGGTTTAAAAACTTTACCTGCCGTCGATTCATCTTCCACCGCTGTAGTGATTGGCTCCCTGTTGATTCAAAAAGTCTCCAAACCTATTAGGGTTCGTCGATGGCTACATCAAAAAGAGAAATCGAAAGGTTTCTTGACTTCCAGTCGAATTTCGACTGGGTTTTCGAAGGATCTATCACCAAATCCACCATCTACGCAAAAAAAAGGGCTCTAGTGGAAATTTTTCAAACTTCTAGCCACTGGAGGCGGCGGTCGCCGTTGCCGATAACCGATAGCCATTGTGGAGCCATGAGGGCCCGATGGTCGGACACAGGGGAGGATTTGAAAGAAAAAAAGGGAGCAGGAAAAGTTTTTTTTAAGAAATAAGGTTAAAATGATTTTTTTTTAGAAATTTTGATTTTTATAGGTCCTTAAAACGGTGCCGTTTTGGGCTTGGCATCAGACACCCAAAACGACGTCGTTTTGATGCGACCCGAAGACCCAGCCTAAATATCATCAGGATCCGCGTGTTTTTTGAAGGAGGGGTCTAATTTCCATTCTGGTCCTTCCATTTTTTTTGCCCATTTTTATTTTCATCCTATTCCCTTATTATTTGTTTAAATTTCACCCCTTTAATTTTATTTTCTTACAAATCAATCCCTTAACCCACTGTTGACCCACTAAGAGGATGACATGTGTACTAGGGTAGGGAAAATAACTTCCTGGACCCTACATTTTTCTATTTCATTTCAATTTAGTCCTTTATTTACTTCTCTGATTTTTTAAATTTGCATTTTAAATTTTGTTTAAATTTCAATTTAGTCATCTATTTATTTTATTCAACATATTTATCTCCTTTTAAAAAATTCCTTGCACTTTTAATTTCATTATTTATATTTCTACCCCTTTTAATTGCATAATTTTTATTTGATCCTTAATTATTATCATTAATTATTATTAGCACTAATTGACATTATTTTTACAACATTATTATTTTTGTTATGATATATTGTAGTATTTATGTTCTTATGTTATCATATAACATGTTTATACATACTGTGTATCCTATATAATGTATTATGTTCGAATAAGTCTATAGTATGTCATGTTAGAAGCTACTCATTTTTACACAATGTATATTTAGCAATTTGAACCGAGGCGGTGTTCTTTAATTAGAGGATTCTAGAAATTGTGCCCCTAATTTACGGGATATGATTTTCTCCTTAAACCAAAATAATCGAATGTCCCTTTTTCTTTAAAAACAAATAAAAAATGTATAAGATTTAGGTAATAATTAAACGATGAGCATTGTTATTTTCGAGAATTCAAGATTTTGTGCCTCAACTTACAGGACAAGACTTTTCGTCTTGATCAACCCGAAATAAGAAAACCTCCTCATTAAAATTTAATTTAGATGTCATTAAATAACCTCACGTGAAAGGGGATCATATTTTAAATTTTCTCCAAATTCCCAATTTTCGACGCTAAAACATCAAGTAATCAACTAGGTACCAATTTTGGGCATTATGAGGGTGCTAATCCTTCCTCATATGTAATCGACTCTCGAACCTATTTCCTGAATTTTGTAGGCTAAAAATTATCGTTTTAGTAAATCTAACCCTTTTATTAAAATGACAAAGTTTCGAGGTGATTCAATCACACCTAATAAAAAGGATTGGTGGCGACTCCATTTTTATTTTAAAATAGTCGAGTTACAAAAAAAAGGTTTCAACATATATAAACTATTGTAAGTTGAAACCGAACTATTTGGTAACGAACTAGATTGAATTGATTTGTGATATTATTCCAGTGGACTTTGTAAAAGTCCCATATACGAGATTTCAGATTGATTCCTAACTGGACTGAGTTCTAGCATTTGTTGTGGACTCGAGATATACATGTGACACAGATTTAGCCTAGACTAGTAATCTATTGTCGTTTTAAAGGTTTAGTCTGAATTGATAACCTTACATGTATTTATAACATTGGCCAGGCTATTTTCTGTGTTGTCAAAGGTTTAGCCCGAACGGGTAACTTGAAACATATATTTCTGTATACGATTAGCTCAGATGAGCATTAGATGTTATTTGCACTCGTGTATTGAGTTCTTTTACGAAGTTCCATCAGTAAGGTTATAATATAAATAAAATATGAACTTTGAATATTTGTATGTCCGCTAATTATTGACTAGAAATTATTGAACCATGTCATAATAGGGAATACATTTTGAATAGCTAATTGCATTTAACGATTAAATGAGTAAGGTAAGTTATTGAATTGAATTGTATGAGCTTACTAAGCATTTTGTATACTTACTTTTGTTATTATGTTCTTTAGATTTTGGGACATTATGAACGTGTCGATTGGATCAACGGAAGCTTACACCTACTATCTTTCGACTTGGTAGACTCTGAAGTTTGAAAGTTTGGTTACTTGTGGCGTGTATATAGGATGTTTATTTTGCAAGTAATAATCATTTGTTGGTACCTTGATTATGAATGAATTTATATGTAAATTTGATATATGTAATACTTGTTGCGTATTTGGTATTTGGTAATGTGATGATATAAATCAAGTTTGAATGGTACTATAGGTGCTTAGTTGATAGCAAATTTTGGTTTTGGATTTTGTTAATTATTGATGCTAGAGTGATTGATTTGAATGACTTGAATGGTTGTTGTTTCATGATTGTATTGTGGTGCCTTTATGGGCATATTGGTTAGGCACTTAGGTTGTATGATTTGATATGTTTTAGGCATGTTTAAATGTATTTTGAATATGTGAAAATGGTTGCAAATGGTATAACTTGTGTCCTAAGAAATGATAGATGAAATGGCTTGGTTTTGAATGTATTTTAGGTGCACACAGCTTGTGACATGTTCTGCCACAAAGTCATCCCATACGGCCTTATGGAATTTTTAATTTTGGTGCAGGTTTTTCCATACGGGCACAATTTGTTACACCATCTGGCCACATGGCCATGTCCTTAAGTCACACCGTTTGAGCTCTATCACACGGTCATATGACCCCTGCTTACAGTTTTTACCTTACTTTTCTGTTTTAATTTAGATTAGTCTTTACTTATTTCTAAATTGATTTAAGTGTTCCGGAAGCTCGATTCAAGTTCGTTTTAATAGGTATGCTAAGATTAGTGAATGATATTGATTAATGATGAAAAAAATTGATCTATGAATTGTTTTGAAATATTATTGAACTTGTTAATCATTGTAATATATCGTAACCCTAATTTAGTGACAAAGAAGGGTTAGGAGTGATAAATGGTATGTCACACTTGAAAATGTTAAAGGGGAAGTACAAAAGTAATTCTGGGTATCTAATTATAAAACTTTTTTATTATGAAGGTCTTAGTGTAGTTACGTGAATCTCGCTAACTAATTTGGTAATTGGTTAGATTTCAACTATTAATCTCGTTACCTTAGAACTAAGTATTTTCTTTAGTGAGAAACATTATGATAAGAAATATTAATTTTGATACTGATGAATTGGTTTTGGTGAACTAGTGCAGGAAGGTTATATCAGAGATAAATGTCATTCTCTTAGGAGCACTCACTCATTTATGTATTCATTTTCTTTCTTCTATCTTCTTCTCTAGTTTATTGTGTAAGAAAGGAATTTAAGGAATGGTTCGAATGAAGGCAAGAAACTAGGGTGTTAACCTAAATAATTTAGAATTCTGCGATCTGATATTATGAAAGGGAAGTGAATGTGGTGACTATTGTCACAATTATCTGAATGTGGTGACTTCGGTCACAATTATCTGAATGTGGTGACTTCGGTCACAATTATTTAATCTGGTGGCTATGCCACGAATTTTATAAGGGCAATGAGCACGTCGACTGCAGCGACTGCCTTTGATGGTATGTAGTGGATGGAGGGTTGACTTAGTAGTCCCCACTGTTAAAGTGTGATGGTACGGTGATGTGTAGCGGTTGGTAACTAGGCTTGGGCTTGGGAATGCATCATTATTTGTATATTTTGATTTGAATGTGTATGACTTGACATGCCTAAATCTATTTGGACTTAGTGTTTGTGTACACATTGAGTCATTGACTCACCCGTTGTGGGATCATTTTTCAGTGACGACAAGAATGGACCAGACCTACAGGGGAGCTTAGTGGTGACCATGCTCAAACAACGAATTATTTTATTTGGACAATTTATTTTAATTAAGTACTCTCAATTTATTTTGGGTATATTTTGATGTAATAAGGCCATAGTATGAACTAATTATGCATGCATTTAAATTTACGATATTATATTTTGATTGTTATCAAAATTAAAGTTAAGTAACATTTTTTTTTAAATAAACTCATAAATATTATGACATCTAAATACAAATGTTTTCAAAGGCAAAATCTTTAAAATTAAATCGGCATATCTTTTACATTGAGTTTTGAGACTCAATAAAGAAAATTTTATAAAAACCTATATTTCTCAAAAACAAACTAGTTTCCAACTTGAGCCCAACCCAAATCGAGTTTTCTCCCAAAATCACTTAAAGATTTTCTAAGAACCCACGAATTTGAACCGTTTTTACTCGAGGAACATACCAGATCTGGTCGAGGCTCGTAAGCCGGGTTTGGGGTGTTTCAGCTTGGTATCAGAGCCCAGTTTTTAAACTCTCGACCTTGGGTTTAAGGCCCAAAACGTTTTCAAAGTTAAGCCTAAAAAGGAATTTTGTGAATTTAGCAGGTTTTTCTGGTATGGGCCACTAAGTCTCCGACCCGAAGTCCACCAGGTAAGTACTCCGATCTTTTGTGTGATTTATATTATGACTTGTAGAAGGGTAGAAATGGAAGGGAATGTAGATTAGTATGATAAGTACTTGAACCCTAGGACTAGTGTACCCCAACAAATACATAAAACTTAAATGCCTAACTAAACAAACCTGTGGTTAAGTCGCCGAGTTAGGGTGTGGCAACCATGGTGCGCATGTCAAGGATTGGTTTCGTGGGAGCTTGGTATTTAAGCAATCCGTGACTCACCTCCTCCACTCGAATCCTACAGTGCGTAGCCTCGGCTCACCCTAACCAAGAGGACTTATTCACTGCTAAACCCCTAACTAAAACCCGAAAGGGACTAGCGTATTTTTATGGAAACCCTAGTTTTTAAAATTACTAAATTACCCTTTTTATTTGTAAAAGCTATTCTATAAAATTTTTCAAAATATTTTTTTAATTTACAAAATTACTAAAATACCCCTAGTGGTAAAATTACAAAAAATACCCCTGGTTTATAAAATTTCCAAATACCCACAGCTTTTATCAAAATTCCATTACTTTATAAAATGTTCAAAAACCCTAATTTGCAAAATATTAAAATACATTGATTTTAGAAAATTACGAAATTACCCCTAACCCATAAATTACCAAAATACCCTCGAGTTACAAAATTACTAGAATAACCCCCGATCTTTAAAAATTTCTGCAACAACACTAATTTGGAAAACAAATTCTCAAAAACAACCCCCAAGTTTTGTAAATTCCAAAGTACCCTTGATTTATCAAGATTTATAAATTTACCCGGGTTAATTACCAAAATACCTTCGAATTTCAAAATTTCCAAAGTACCCCGGGAATACAAAATCACCAGAATACCCTTATTGACAAAATCACCAAGGAACCTTATTTTGACAAATTATGAAAATACCCCTATAAGACAAATTACGAAAATACCCCTGGGATAGGAACGGACAGAAATGTCCTAAGAGTGAATGTGTATGGGAGATACTATGGAATGGATGTACTTTTCTGTGAATTAGGATAGAAGACTTGAAACTTTGGTTGATTGAAAGAACTGCTACTAAACTCTTTACATAAAACTTCTACGTGGATAATCAGTGGAATAAAGGCTAATTCATAAAATTTCTTAATCAGATTAAAGCGCGGTAGTAGAAATGAGCTCCAGGGGAGGTGGTTGCAATGTACGAGGACGCGATCGAGGTAGAATGACCGTGTCAAAACCCGTTAGATCGGGTCAAGGATCGGACAATGAGGTACCACCGCCACCACCACCAAAGCATTGTTGGGGTTGAGCAAAAGATTAGACGGAGAAAATGTCAGACGCAAGTCGTCTCGCGAGTTCTTGAAATGATGGTGGTCTTTGGAGGAATATGAAAGCTCAAAATCAGACCGAGCGACTCGAGCCAACAGAGTCAAGTGTTTCATGGAGTATCCGTGTGGCATCCAAGACTGGTGAATATTGGTTGAAGCAATCGAGCGCATTATGGATGAGCTCGATCCGACTCTTGAGGAGAAGTTGAAAGGATGGTGGCATCTGCTTCTGCGATGAAGCGTATCAATGGTGGTTAACAGTTCGGGATGGTGCCACGGTGATGATCTAACACAGGAGTATGTTAAGACGACTTATCAGAAGAAGTATGTGGGAACCAGATATATTGATGAGCAGAGGAAGGCTTTTTTGGGGCTGGTTCAAGGGAACAAGTCCGTAGCAGAGTATGAAGCTGAATTCTTGAGGTTGAGCAGGTATGCTCGAGGAGTAGTGGCTACGGAACATGAGCAGTGTGTCCGGTTTGAGGATGGACTAAGGGATGACCTGAGGTTGTTAGTTGCTCCACATCAAGAGCGGGAGTTTTTCGCTTTAGTAGAGAAAGCTAAGATAGCGGAAGGAATTAAGGAGTCTGTGAGGTAGAACATGGACCGAATAAGCAGAAGAGAGGATTTGGGTCGTCTAGATCATCTGGGAATGCTCAGAAAAGGCCTAGAGTTGATGGGCCGTGAGGTCAGCAAACTGGTACTAGAGGCAATATCGTACTTGCGAGCAGTGTGGGAAGAAACACTTAGGCGAATGCTGGAAGAAGATAGGTGGATGTTTCAAATGTGGGTCAAAGGACCACATGATTAAGGACTGCCCAATGAGACCAGATGGGAATCGACCAGTAGCTCAGAATGCTAATCAGACTGGTGGAGGTAGACAGCAGCCTCAGCGGGGCCATGGTCCGAATAATAGAAGAAATGGTACTCGTAGGGGACGTGGAACACCGGGCCGAGGTGCTGCTAATACTGAGGCAAGGCAGCCGGGTTTGGTTTATGCGGTTCACCGTAGGAAGGATGGAGACGCGCCGGACGTCATAACTGGTACGTTTCTTGTATTTGGAAAGTCTTATTATGCTTTGATTGATGTGGGCTCAACCCATTCTTATATGGCATGTAGAGTAGTTGAAACTCTAGACATAGCCTCTGAACCTTCTAGTAGGGAGATGACTGTAGTAAGCCCACTAGGTCAAACTATAGTGGTGAATAAGGTCTTTCGAAACGTACCTTTAGAAATTCAAGGCGTAGTATTTTCTGCCGACCTGATGGAACTTTCCTTTTGAGAGTTTGATCTCATTCTTGGAATGGACTGGCTAGTGGACCATCGAGCTGTGTTGGACTGTGCAGCTAAGCGAATGGAGTTAAGGACCCCGGAGGATGAGGTGGTCATTATGATAGGAGAAAGAAGAAACTACTTGTCTAATGTAGTTTCGGCGCTAAAGGCTGAAAAGATGGTTCGTAAAGGGTGCAAGGCGTTTTTAGCCTTCGTAAGTGCGTTAGATGAAAAAGAAGAAGGTGTTGGTGGAGTTAGAACGATAAGGGATTTTGAAGATGTGTTTCCGGAGGAATTACCAGGAATACCCCAAACAGGGAGGTGGAGTTTGGAATTGACTTGCTGTCGAGAACAGCTCCTATGTCAATTGCCCCGTACAGAATGGCACCAAAGGAGTTGGTGGAGCTCAAGGCTCAAATCCAAAAATTGTTGGATCGTGGGTTTATCCGACCCAGTGTGTCTCCATGGGGAGCACCGGTCTTGTTTGTGAAGAAGAAGGACGGAACTATGCGCATGTGCATAGATTATCGTCAGTTGAACAAGCTGACCATCTAGAACAAGTATCCTCTGCCAAGGATAGATGACTTGTTCGATCAGCTTAAGGGGGCGGTAGTGTTCTCAAAGATCGACTTAAGGTCAGGATATCATCAGTTGAAGGTGAAGGAGGCAGATATCTATAAGACAGCCTTTAGGACAAGATACGGCCATTTTGAGTTCATGGTGATGCCGTTTGGATTGACAAATGCCCCAGTCACGCGTTCATGGATATGATGAATCGGGTTTTTCAACCCTACTTGGATAGGTTCATCGTTGTGTTCATCGACGACATCCTAGTTTACTCCAAGTCTGAAGAAGAGCATGATGAGCATCTTCGGGTTGTGATGCAAGTGTTGAGAGAGAAGAAGCTCTATGCCAAATTCAGCAAGTGTGAATTTTGGCTTAAGGAGGTTGCATTCTTAGGGCATGTGGTGTCTGCTGAAGGAATAAGGGTGGACCCTAAAAAGATTGAAGTAGTGTTGGATTAGAAACCACCTAAGTCGGTGGCGAGATTCGTAGTTTCTTGGGATTGGCAGGCTACTACAGAAGGTTTGTAGAAGGGTTCTCGTCAATAGCAGCGCCTTTGACAAAGTTGTTAAGGAAAGAAGTACCCTTTGTATGGGCGGATAAGCAACAGGAGAGTTTTGAATAACTTAAGAGGGTATTGACTAAGCTCCAAGATTAATTCAAATTTGAGGCAGAAAGGATTTTACGGTGTATTGTGATGCTTCCCATACATGTTTGGGTTGCGTATTGATGCAAGACGGAAGGTAGTCGCATATCGTCCCGACAGTTGAGGCCACATGAGGTGAACTACCCGACGATGACTTGGAATTAGCAAGCGTGGTCTTCGCCTTAAGGTATGGAGGCACTACCTTTATGGAAAAAGTCGACGATCTACACAGCACCACAAGAGCTCGAAGTATTTGTTGACTCGAAAAGAGTGAACCCGAGACAATAAGATGGGTGGAGTTACTGAAGAATTATGAGTGTTCAATAGAGTATCACCCAGGCAAGGCGAATGTAGTGGCGGATGCCCTAAGTCAGAAGGTTGTGTCGGATCTGAGGGCGATGTTCGCACACTTGAGTTTGTATGATGATGGAAGCCTATTAGCAGAGTTGCAAGTCAAGCCGACGTGGTTGAATGAAGTGAAAGAGGGACAGTTGGCTGATGAGGACCTAAGTGCTAAGCTACAACAAATACAGAATGGAGAGTTGGAAGATTATGTCATTAATGGCGAAGGAGTGTTGTGTTTCAAGAGCAAGGTCTGTATGCCTAAGGATAAGGAACTTAGGCGAAGGATTCTTCAAGAATCGCATAGTAGCCCATATGCTATGCATCCTGGAGGCACTAGGTTGTACAGAGACTTAAGAGAACAGTTTTGGTGGCCTGGTCTGAAAAAGGAAATTATAGAATTTGTCGGCAAGTGTTTGACGTGTCAGCAAGTTAAGGCTGAACACCAAGTTCCGTCAGGGTTGCTTCAGTCGATAATGATTCCACAATAGAAGTGGGAGAGAATTACCATGGACTTCATTAGTAAGCTTCCCCTTACGTCTACTAAGAAAGACTCGGTATGGGTAATAGTGGACTGTTTGACCAAGTCCACGCACTTTATTTCGGTGAGAGTCGATTATTCTTTGCAAAAGTTGGCAAAGTTGTATGTGGCGGAAGTCGTAAGGTTGTATGGAGTGCCGGTGTCAATTATCTTGGATAGGGACCCAATGTTTACTTCTCGGTTCTGGAAAGCGTTGCATCAGGCTTTAGGCACTAAGTTGGATTTTACTACAGCTTTTCATCCATAGTCGGACGGGCAGTCTGAACGGGTAATCCAAGTGTTAGAAGATATGTTGAGGGGCTGTGTGATGGATTTCAGAGGAATTTGGGAGGAGTATTTGCCTTTAGCGAAATTTGCATACAACAATAGCTATCAGGCCAGTATTAAAATCGCACCGTACGAAGCACTGTATGGTCGAAAGTGTCGGACTCCTACATGTCGGACAGAATTGGGAGAACGTCGAGTTTTGGGTCTAGAGTTAGTGGCAGAATCCGAAGAAAAGGTTGAGATAATTCAGGCACGGTTAAAGGAAGCATCTGATAGACTGAAGTCGTATGCGGATCTCAAAAGGAAAGAAATAGAATTTGATGTGGAGACCAAGTATTTCTTAAAGTTTTGCCTTGGAAAAGGTAATGAGATTTGGTCGGAAAGGGAAGTTAAGTCCAAGGTTTATAGGACCTTATAAGGTTTTGAAGCGAATTGGACCAGTGGCATATTAGTTGGAGTTGCCTCCTGAATTGAAGCAGATGCACAATGTATTTCATGTTTCCATGCTACGTCGATACCGATCGGACCCATCTCATGTAGTTCCAGTGGGAGAGGTGGAGCTAAGGCTAGACCTGTCCTACGAGGAAGAGCCGGCTCAGATTCTAGAACGAGATGTGAAAGTGCTACGAAGGAAATCGATCCCTTTGGTCAAGGTATTGTGGCGAAATCATGGATCGGAGGAAGCCTCATGGGAGCTGGAAGAAGCAATGCAACAGCAATACCCCCACCTATTCTAGCCATGTAATTTCGAGGACAAAATTATTTTAAGGGGGTAGAACTGTAATATCCCGAATTATGGCTTATGCATAATTGCTTAATCGAGTGTGAAAGCATGCCTTTGTATGTATGAATGTGTATTTATGAATGTTGTGAACTTTAGAATAATAGGAAATGCTTTAGAAAATTTTAGATTTTAAATCTAAAAGGAAGCTAAGTAGGTGGCCTTAAGAGAAAATGTGAGAGATATATCACACGAATGGGCTTGGTAAAGTGGCTACAAGGTGCTACTTAGGGCTTTGGTGATGACGCCATGGGCAAGGGCCTTGGTTCAAATCACGAGAGTGTGTTTTATTTTTACTCTTTCGCCAAGAAGGAAACTAGGCTAAGGAGGTCTTAAAAGAAAATCATGTGAAGCATGACGTAAGAAATGCCTTGGTAAAGTGGTTGCAAGGCGCCACTTAAAGCTTGGGCAAGTGACGCCTCAAGCAATGGGTAGAGGGCCCAGTTCGAGTGCAGTAAATTGCACTTTGGCATTTTTTTATTTTATGTCAGGGAAAGGAATTGACTGACATGGACTTTCAATTGGATAAGGATTTAGCTTAATTCTTCTATTGATATTCTACTATAAGGTAAGGGATAAGTATTGTTTAATTCAATTTATTTTTGAATAGGTAGCATAGAGGAAAATAGGAGAAGAAAAGGGATGTGATAGGGAAGAAGAAGTGGCCAAATGTGGGGCTCTTTGGGATGAGAAATTCGGTCATGTAAAGGGGAGAGTCTCAAATTATTTGTTCTTCTTTTAGTCTTCTTGTCAAAATTTTAGTTAAGCAAATTCATTCTTTTCCTCTCTTTTCTTTGAATCAAGAACCAAGTATTGAAGTAGCACCATTGCCAATTCAAGCCTCTCCCATTCTCTTAATCTTCTTTTCTTCAAACTCCATATCAGTTCTTTGTGTTAGCCGAATATTCAATCACCTTTCTAAGGGCTTAGCCGAATCTTGTAAGTACTCTTCCTTCCATTTGTATTTTATTTTATTAAGTGTCATAACCGAATCTTAAGGTGCTCTTATTCCTTGTTTTGTCGCAAGTCATTAAAGCTGAAACATCTAGCCGAAACCTACTCTCTTCAAACGTGTAGTGGTAAGTGTATTCACCCTTAATAATCGGTTTACGTTCTTATTCTTTTAAGTGTGCCAAAATCCGGTGATTAGGCCTTGATGTTAGGCATGGCCGAATGTGCATAGTGCCATAATAAGCATTTTGTGTGTAGCTAGCGATAAGGATCATCAAAGGAGTCTTTCGGGATTGAAGTGATCAAGGTAAGTCATATTGAATATTCAGCCAAAGGCTTAGTTGGTAACCTAGACTTATCTCTTAAAGGTTTAAAAACCAAAAACTGACCAAAACAAGTGATCTAGTATAGGCCGATTGCAAGAAGAACCAACACAACGTTTTTGGGATTTGTTTGATAACCCAATCGGTAGCAAGGTAAGATTTCTGTCGCAATAATCCTTCGGGATTTAATCTCATAGCCGAATAGACTTTGCTAAACATCAAAGTGATTGACCAAATGTAGGAATTGAGATCTAAATCAGTAGATCGGATTTTTTGGGATTTAAGTAAACTGCTAAGTGTATCAGGTGTGTACCCCACACTATTTCTTAATAAGTTCTATGACATGTTTAATATATATATATATGCGATATTAAGAATGTGAAAAGTATGGCTAAAGTACCATACAACGATACAAAGTACTAAGGTACATTTTTCTACTCCTACTATGAGTATGATATGGTTTGTTATGCCATGAATGTGAGTATGATAAGAATAAGGATTAAAGCATGATATTGCGTAATGTATATGATAGATGGGGGCATATGGGATATTATGAAAAGGGGAAGTGAATGTGGTGACTATTGTCACAATTATCTGAATGTGGTGACTTCGGTCACAATTATCTGAATGTGGTGACTTCGGTCACAATTATTTAATCTGGTGGCTATGCCACGAATTTTATAAGGGCAATGAGCACGTCGACTGCAGCGACTGCCTTTGATGGTGTGCAGTGGATGGAGGGTTGACTTAGTAGTCCCCACGGTGTGCAGGATGGTACGGGTGATATGTAGCGGTTGGTAACTAGGCTTGGGCTTGGGAATGCATCATTAATTGTATATTTTGATTTGAATGTGTATGACTTGACATGCCTAAATCTATTTGGACTTAGTGTTTGTGTACACATTGAGTCTGTTGACTCACCCCGTTGTGGGATCATTTTTTAGGTGACGCACAGTAATGGACCGGGCCCGCAGGAGCTTAGTGGTGACCATGCTCAAACAACGAATTATTTTATTTGGACAATTTATTTTCATTAAGTACTCTCAATTTATTTTGGGTATATTTTGATGTAATAAGGCCATAGTATGAACTAATTATGCATGCATTTAAATTTACGATATTATGTTTCGATTGTTATCAAAATTAAAGTTAAGTAACATTTTTTTTCAAATAAACTCGTAAATATTATGACATCTAAATACAAATGTTTTCAAAGGCAAAATCTTTAAAATTAAATCGGCATATCTTTTACATTGAGTTTTGGGACTCAATAAAGAAATTTTTATAAAAACCTATATTTCTCAAAAACAAACTAGTTTCCAACTTGAGCCCAACCCAAATCGAGTTTTCTCCCAAAATCACTTAAAGATTTTCTAAGAACCCACGGATTTGAACCGTTTTTACTCGAGGAACATACCAGATCTGGTCGAGGCTCGTGGGTCGGGTTTGAGGTGTTTCAAATATAATATAAGTGTTAATTTTAACGTGTCAGATTTGTCCCCTTTTGATGCAGATTCTAACTTGAGGACAAGTCTATTTGATGAAGGGGGAATGATGTAAGCATGCCCGGGAGCTCAACGAATTTGAGCCAAGACCCCATCGAGCTTCCTAAAGGACCAATGACTCAAGCTAGAGCTAGACAATTTCAAGAATCCGTTTCAACTTTATTCAGTCAATTTTGGGAAGAAAACAAGCTCGATGTTAATGGAGAAGCTCGAGCCAGTTCCTTCAAGACTCCTTGCACCTTAGTACAAGCCAAAATCAGCTCATCACTAGCTCACCGAGCTCCATTCAACTCAAATAAGCTCACTTGAGGTTATTTCAGCTCGTTTGAGCTCGATTTAGTTTCTTTCCAGCTCATTTATTTTATCATTTAAATAAATTAAGTATTAGTTTTAATTTATTCAATTTGATACAACCCATGACCGAATTCCCTAGCTCAAATCAGTTCATTGATTGTTTTCTCTTAGTTTGAGCTAGCTGAATTTAATATGATAGCTAAGTCTATATTAATTATGTCTTAATTTAATTAGTGTGTTAATTAATATGTCTTGATGTTATATAATATTAGTTTAGCCGAATATACATTTGGATTTAATGAGTTCATTGTGTTTGTAGGTTGGCCGAATACATGAAGCACTAATTAATAGAAGTTCATGAATGGTTCAATGCAACGAATGGGAACATGCATGTATGGCCGGGTTCATGAATGGTGCCTCATCCATTGGTTTCCCCAAGGTGACTATTCGGCCAAGAGGCACCCCCATTTAATTTCCCAAATTTGGCCGAACAACTCCCCAAGACACCATCAAGACCGTTCACACTAGCTATTCACACTTGGTGACCATTCGCACTAAAGGTGTTCACATGCAAGAGACTTATCAAAGCCTATGTTCACACTACCAATGACTACTCAAGGATCCTCTTTATTGCTCACACCTATTCGGGCATGCAACACCTATTGAATTCTTCATTTATGCCCATAGTCGAATCTAGACAAGCCATTGAGATACCATACATGCTTGCACATTCAAGTTGAATTTGCTTAATCAAAAAGCTGCCTATTGGTGCTCCATCCAGCCGAACATAGACTCAGCATATTAATGAATTATTCTAGAATATTCAAGCACATTCCTAGCTGAATACTTAGTCTTTAAGCATTGTCATTTGTCCATTCGGCTATCTTATGTTAGGCTATAAATACTTAGAATTTTTAAATTGTAATAGACTTTTGTGAATTTTTATATGAACATTGTGTTCTTAGTGAGGTTTCTTCCTCTCAATTTTGTACGAGTCACGAGTGACTTATCTTGTGTGCTAGTGGCGTCAAGCCAAACTTGTTTTTGAACTTATCACCATCCATTTGGTGTGGCGTTCATCTATCTTTCTACCGACCATCCTACCACCTTAAACAATATAAGAACCGGCGTAATACTCTTTATAGTGTTGAATCACTCTTGATGTTTAAGTTCGATTTCCATTCCACCCACTATCAAAAAATTACCTATCTTTATTTCTTTGTGACCGAACCAGCCATATTCATACTTAGCCTTACTTTGAACCTAATTTCATAACTTTAGCCTCTACTTAGCCAAACTACACCTTCCTTACAACACGAATGACACTTCTCGTCGATGATCGGACATCTTAAGTGAATCGTCTCAACATCACCGAGTCGGATCACATCATTAGCCCATTACAGTATCAGTACCAGTCATGCATAGGGCCTTAACCCATCACAATGTCAGTAACAGATTTACAGTATTCAATAACAAAGTCCTACCCGATCAGCCTCTACACACCATCTCCGTCTAACCCTACACTCCATATGGGGATTAAATCAACCTACACATCCCTACACTCCAGGTAGTACCAAATGTGGAACAACAGTAGTTTGCAGCTGAGCTGCCAGTATATTAGGCTTAAGAGCCATTCAGTACACTTCTTCCAAATATTATCATCCCAACCCAATGCAATGCAATAT
The DNA here is from genome assembly GCA_025506655.1 of Gossypium rotundifolium. Lineage (NCBI taxonomy): Eukaryota > Viridiplantae > Streptophyta > Magnoliopsida > Malvales > Malvaceae > Gossypium > Gossypium rotundifolium. The sequence goes on along the minus strand of CP106727.1, from coordinate 113,654,477 downwards.
ACAATAGATGACATGCTATTAGTTGATTATCAGTACATACACTCAATTCAATTTACATGCAAATTATTAATATGCTTAGTACATATAACATACAATCAATTTCACACTTTTAGGGGTCTAAATAATGCTTATCGAGCCTACAGTAGGTTCATAATCGACTTGGGTGACCCGCGCAACCTTAGGAATCAATTCGAAAAAATAGGCTCAAACGCCTAGATTTGCCTTAGCCCGTGTAGATCACATGGCCTGACCCAAATTCCCACACTCCCATGTAGACTACTCGTGTGGCCCACACGGCCCAAATTAGTTTAGCCCATGTATCGTACATGGCCTACCTGGCCATCACACGTCCGTGTCTTATACGCACGACCTAGCCCTGTCAACACACTCTGTCCCAACACACGGCCTACCACACGGGCAACCATACGCTCATGTGGCATCGACAGTGAGGATTTCGGCTTTCATTGAAACCTCATTTTCTGCGCTTCTGGGTACACACCTGGTATCGATTTAGCACAAAACCACTCCCAAGCCTTTCAAAACCTAAAAATCGATATAACAATACCCATTTTAGTAACACCTTCAAAAAACTTAACGAAGGAAAATTCTATGAACGAAGCTTACTACATCCAACAATGTATTCGTGAACTTATCGGTAACGAACGGAACCCTTAACGCCTGAATCACTACAGGGGCCCAACAAAATTTTGACCTTTGCCTAAATTAAAGAACAAAAACAACCTCCTTTTAGGATATTAATCACGAACAATAAAGTTGCAGCAGAACGATTACTTACCAAATTAGTGCAATCAAAGCATAGAACAAAACGGAAGAATTTTGGAAAACCAAAAAGAGGGAAAAGAATATCGGCAAAGAAGAAGGGAAACATACGTTAATACTTGAAAGAATTTTAGGGAATTGGAAAAAAATAAAATAAATATAAAATAATCATTATTTCCCCAAATCCCTCAAATTACTCTCCACTACTGGTATCTCCCTCAGAATTTCAGCTCCACTGAAACTCTCACCCCTAACAGAGCAAAAAGAATTTCCCTTGCTCGCGCAGGGATTTGAACCCATGACCTTCAGCATCCTAAAACTCCATTTAACCACCAGACCAGCAGACCCTATTCTGTTGTATACTTACAAACATTTAAATAAAAGCCTATTGTACAAAGTTAAAGCTTACTCAGAAAAATCCAAAATTTTGCCAAAGGCATGGCTTGAACTTGAGACCTCTTACACACTCCCAGAACACATAACCACTGAAGTAGATACACAGTTATGTCAATTAATCGCAAAAGTAGAAACATAAAATTTGGGGCGTTACAACTCTACCCCCTAAAAGAAAATTTTGGCCTCGAAATTTACTGATCAGAACAGATGAGGATACTTCTGATGCATCACATCCTCAAGCTCCCACGTAGCCTCCTCAGTGCTATGATTCTACCACAGCACCTTCACTAATGGGATGGACTTCCTCCGAAGAACCTTTACATCGCGATCCAGAATCTAAACTGACTCCTCCTCGAAAGTCAAGTCTAGCCTAACCTCAATCTCCTCAACAAGAGCAATGTGAGTAGGATCAGAGCGATAGCGCCTTAGCATAGAGACGTGAAACACGTCATGAATACAATCCAACTCTTGAGGTAACTCAAACTGATAATCAACCGATCCCACTCGCTTCAGAATACAATAAGGTCCAATAAACCTAGGGCTCAACTTGCCCTTACGACCAAACCTCAGGATCTTCTTCCATGGCGAGACCTTAAGAAAAATGAAGTCCCCCATAGAATACTCAATCTCGCGTCTTTTTAGATTTGCATAAGACTTCTGTCTATCAGATACTGCTTTTAGACAATCCCGAATTAGTCTCACCTTATCCTCTATCTCAGAAATCAATTCAGGAGCCAGAACACTTCGCTTGCCCAACTCAATCTAACATAAGGGAGTGTGACACTTACGACCATATAGGGCCTTGTAAGGTGCCATCTAAATGCTAAACTGGCAACAATTCTTATAGGCAAACTCTGCTAATGGTAGATAATCTTCCCAACTACCTCGAAAATCAATAGCACAGCTCCTCAACATATCCTCCAACATCTGAATCACCCTCTCTGACTGACCATCAGTCTGAGGATGGAACGCAGTACTGAAGCCCAACCTTGAACCCAAAGCCTCATGTAACTTCCCCCAAAATCGAGATGTGAAGCGATGATCCCTTTCAGAGACGATCGAAATCGGTACTCCATGTAATGTCACTATCTCAGAAATATAAAGCTTTGCCAGCTTCTACAGAGAATAATCAGTACGAACCGATATGAAGTGCGTTGGCTTGGTCAATCGATCCCTGATGACCCAAATAGAATCCTTCTCAGTGGGTGTCAAGGGTAACCCACTAACAAAGTCCATCGTCACACGTTCCCACTTCCAAAGGGGAATCTTAATTGGCTGTAGCAAACCCGAAGGCAACTGGTGCTCAGCCTTAACCTGCTGACATGTCAAACATCTAGCCATAAAATCAGTAACCTCTCATTTTAATCCTGGCCACCAATACAACTCTTGAAGATCTCAGTACATCTTATTCCCACCAGGATGCATAGTGTAAGGGCTACTATGTGCCTCTCTTAGTATAGGCTGCCTCAAATCAGAATCATTCAGCATACATATCCAACCTCGGAAACACAATACCCCCTCAGAGTTCAACCCAAAGTCCCTAATGATACCATTTTCAATATGTCGAACCGAAGACTCGAAGACTCAAAGACTCATCCTCTAACTATTTACCCTTAAAATCCTCGATTCAAGCTAGTTTGACTTGCAGCTCAGCCAACAAATTCCCATCGTCGAATAGGCTAAGTCGAACGAACATCTCTTTCAGATCAATCATAGCCGTACGGCTCAATGCATCTGCCACTATATTGGCCTTGCCGAGATGGTACTCAATAGTACAGTTGTAATCCTTAAGCAGCTCAACCCATCTACGCTGCCTAAGATTTAGCTCTTTTTGAGTAAGGAGGTATTTGAGGCGCTTATGATCAGTGTAGATGACACACTTCTCACCATATAGATAATGCCTCCAGATTTTCACTACAAATACCACGGTGGCCAACTCCAAATCATGCGTTGGGTAATTCACCTCATGTGTCTTAAGCTGACGAGATGCATATGCTACCACCTTACCATAATGCATCAACACATATCCCAAACCGACATGTGATGCATCGCTATAAACCGTGAACTCCTTTCCAGGTTCAGGCTGTATCAAAACAGAAGCCTCATTCAATACAATATTGAGCTTCCCGAAGCTCTCTTGCTGCGCATCAGTCCAGACAAATGGTACAATCTTACATAACAGCTTAGTTAAGGGTGCTGCAATTAGTGAGAAACCTTCCACAAACCATCGATAATAACCCGCTAGTCCCAGAAAACTGCGAATCTCAAACACATTCTTAGGCTATTTCCAATCTAGTACAGCCTCAATCTTTCGAGGATCGACTCAAATTCCCTCAACAAACACAACATAACCCAAAAATGTTAGTTCACATAACCAAAATCAGCACTTGCTAAGTTTAGCATAGAGCTACTTTTCCCTCAAAATCTGAAGAACAATCCTAAGGTGCTCGTCATGCTCATCCTCAATCCTCAAATAAACCAATCTGTCATCGATGAACACCACCACAAACCGATTTAGGTAGGGCTAAAACACTCAGTTTATCAGGTCCATGAAAGCTATCGGTGCATTAGTCAGTCCAAATGGCATCACTAAGAACCTGTAATGACCATAACGAGTCTTAAAAGTTGTCTTATGCTCATCAGCCTCCTTAACCCTCAACTGATGGTACCCAAATCGGAGATCAACCTTAGAGAATACCGAAGCTCTTTGAAACTGGCCAAACAGGTCATCGATCCTCCGTAACAGATACTTGTTCTTGTAGTCAGCTTATTTAGTTGTCGGTAGTCAATACACATCCTCATGGATCCATCCTTATTCTTAACAAATAGTATAGGTGCTCTCCACGAAAACACACGAGGGCGGATGAACCTATGATCCAACAACTCCTGAATCTGAGCCTTAAGCTCCTTAAGCTCCTTCATTACCATTCGATAGGGAGTAATAGACACCAAAAGCTGTGCCAGGGAAAAGCTCAATCCCAAACTCCACTTCCTAATTTGGAGATAAACCCGGTAACTACTCGGGAAGACGTCTGAAAAATTTCTTACAGTGCGGATATCCTTTATAGTAGAGTCCCTAGAAGTGGAAACACTTACGTAGGCCAAGAACGCCTCACATCCCTTACGAACTAGTTTTTCAACTACCAGTGCAGAGATCACATTAGTCAAATAATTTTGACGTTTCCCAATCATAACTACCTCATTATCCTCATCAGGTCTCAAGACGACCCTTTTAGTCGCACAGTCCAGACTGACATGGTGTTTGACCAACCAGTCCATTTTCAATATTAGATCGAACTCCCCAAACGAAGCTCCATTAAGTCACCAAGAAGATCGCTCCTTGAACCTCTAACGGAACATCTATATACAGTTTGCTAACCCAAATAGGTTACCCCAACAGACTTAATACTATGACATTATTGGAAGTACTCTCAATCGATAATCCCAGATTCCTAGAAACAGAGCAGGCAATATAAGAGTGAGTGGATCCTATATCTATCAATGCAGTTTATGGTACATAAAAAATAAAAAATGTATCAGTGATGACGTCAGGAGCATCTCCGTCGTAATGGCGACGTGCAGCATAAACCAAAGTAGGCTGCCTCGCATCAGTCTGTCCAGCGCCTCTGCCCTGTGCTCTCTTTCCATAGCCCATACCGTTACCCCCTAGCCTGACCATGGCCTCTTATTGGCTGCTGTGCTACCCTCTGTGGATGGCAGTACTAGTACCCTGAGCTTGCATCTGATTGGCCCTCAATAGACACTCCCTAATATAATGATCCAATTATCCACACCTCAGACACATCCCAATCCTCTTCCAACACTTGCCCTGATGGCGTCTACCACAATCGACACATGGTTGCGATCCGAGAGCGATAATAGGGGTCCAGCTCTAATCGCCCATCGTCCGGCCTTTTCTTAGTTTCTATATGTAACTCGAGGATCCAAATCCCTCTTGTTCTTACCTCTTTTTCTGTCACGGTTTTGGCACTCAGCGTGCTTAGCCTCCTCGGTGATCTTTGCCTTCTCAAACAGTCAAGAAAAGTCATGCTCCCTCTGTGGAGCTATCAGGACTCTCAAATTATCCCTGAGGCAATCCTCAAAGCGGACACATCGCTCATACTCAGTCGCCACCATACCTCGCGCATAATGGTTCAGTCGCAGAAATTCGGCCTCATACTCTGCCACAAATCGATCTCCTTGAGTAAGGTTCAGGAACTCCCTCCTACGGGCATCCACGTAGCTCGCCCCCATATATTTCCCCTAGAAGGCAATCTTAAAGAACTCCCAAGTCAGACATTTGGGCTGAGTGTCTTCCTTAATAGTCAACCACCATTGGTAAGCCTCATCCCGCAGCAATGAAACTGCACCCTTTAATTTCTGCTCTGGGGCACAATCTAGATCATCCATGAACCTCTCCGTGGCCTCAATCCAGCATATGGCCATATTACGGACGACCCCAGTGACATCCCTGAAGAGCTCAGCTCCATTGGATTAGAGTCGTTTCGCAATCGACCCTCGGCCCCCAGATCTAGTATTGGGTCCAGCAACCCTCTCCAATATCCTCAGCACGGCTTGAGACAGTGCGTCGTCCCTAGCGGATCGACTCTAAGACCCAGTCTTAGCAGAGGCGACACTGGCGTCTCACTCGTGTAAAAATTAGGCATTCTGCCAGATGACAAAGACTCAGCTCGAGCCCTTCTACGGCCTCTAGTACCTCGTCCGCTAATCCCTCGTGTACTCATGTCTAGTCGGACTTATCTGTAATACGAATTTTATGAATCCGTTATGATTTTTATATTTATTAGCAGATATTTTATGTAAACAATTTCAATAATTTAGAATGATTTTTGTAAGTCGCAGTCTCTATCATCTTTAATACAGTCTCAGTGCACACTAACTAAAGTATTTTTAGAATAGTCTATATCAATGTTTTCAGAATAAATTATCAGTAGTATCTAATTAGAATATAGAAAACTTACAGGATCAGCACTGGAGACTCGGTGTATCACAATCTCTGTTATATCATTTCAAATCAGTTTAAAATTAATTTCTAAAAACCAAGTTTTAAAATCTAAATCCATAACCGAGTTTTGCAACTTGACTCTGATACCACTAAATGTAACACCCCAAACTCGGCCTAGACGTTATGGCCGAATCTAGCGATATCACATGATAGTGTGTCGAAGCTAAGTTGTTACGATAAAATCGTTTTCATTTGTTTACTCATGTTGACTCCAAAATTGTTTACTTATTTAATCGATTTTTTTAAAACACAATTCATTGCGGAAGCTTTAGAAATCTTTTAATTTATGAAAAACTGAGTTAATTAGGTAAATCTTACCATATTAGAAAAACCCTTTTGTTTTAGTGAAAATCGTTTGTTCGTTGAGTTTGTACAGTTATCAATCCACGAAAATAGTCTAAAATTGAAATAAACGCAAACAGTCCAAAAAGTCCAATTTACATAAAAAAAACCTAGAAAATAATTAAGAAATAAATACCAAAATTGAAATTAAAATAGTTTAAAATACGTGTGGCCACCATCTAGTCCTCCGATGCACCGATCTATCAAGTTTGGGGATTACCTGTACACATTAAACAGAAGAGGGTGAGTTTACGTAAACTCAGTGTGTAATCCCACAGAAAACAAACAATTAGTTCACAATCATACGCAGTCTGGGCCTAAGCCCTTTTTAGTATCAGTGGCACTTAGGCCTTAGCCCATTACAGTATCAGTACCAGTCATGCATAGGGCCTTAGCCCATCACAGTATCAGTAAGAGATTTACAGTATTCAATAACAAATTCCTACCCAACCAGCCTCTATACACCATCTCCATCCAACCCTATACTCCATGTGGGGATTAAATCAACCCACCCATCCCTACACTCCAGGAAGTACCGAATGCGGCACAAAAGTAGTTTGCAGCTGAGCTGCCAGTATATTAAGCTTAAGAGCCTTTCAGTACACTTCCTCCAAATATTATCATCCCAACCCAATGCAATGCAACATACAATAGATGACATGCTATTAGTTGATTATCAGTACATATACTTAATTCAGTTTCCATGCAAATTATTAACATGCTTAATACAGATAACATATAATCAGTTTCATATTTTTAGGGGTCTAAATAGTGCTTATCGACCCTATAGTAGGTTCACAGTCGACTTGGGTGACCCGTGCAACCTTAGAAATCAATTCGATAAAAATGGGCTCACACGCCCATGTGGCCTGCTTGTGTGGTCCCACAAGTCCAGATTTGCCTTGGCCCGTGTGGATCACACGACCTGGCCCAAATTCTCACACGCCCGTGTGGACTAACCATGTGGGCACACAACCCCGTGTGGCCAACACAACCTAAATCAGTTTAGCCCGTGTGTCGCATATGGCCTACTCTGCCATCACACTACAGGTTTATGCTTGCGGCTCGCCTGTCGATCACATGCCTGTGTCCCAACACACAGCCTACCACACTGGCGACCACACGTCCATGTAGCATCGACAGTGAGGTTTTTGACTTTCACTGAAACCTCGTTTTCTATGCTTCTGGGTACACACTTAGTATCGATTTAGCGCAAAACCACTCCCAAGCTTTCCAAAACCTAAAAATCGATATAACAATACCCATTTCAGTAACACCTTCAAAAAACGTAACGGAGGAAAATTTTACGAACGAAGCTTACTACATCCAACAATGTATTCGTGTACTTATCGGTAACGAACGGAACCCTTAATGCCTAAATCGCTAAAAGGGCCCAACAGAATTTTGACCTTTGCCTAAACGAAAGAACCAAAACAACCCCCTTTTAGGATATTAATCACGAACAATGAAGTAGTAGCAGAACGATTACTTATCGAATGAGTACAATCAAAGCGTAGAACAAGATAGAGGAATTGTAAAAAATCGAAAAGAGGGAAAAGAATATCGGCAAAGGAGAAAGGAAATAGACGTTAATACTTTAAAAAATTTTAGGAGTTGAGAAAATTAGAATAAAGCTAAAATATTTATTATTTCCCAAAATCCCTCAAATTACTCTCCACTACTGATAACTCCCTCAGAATTTTAGCTCCACTGAAACTCTCACCGCTAACAGAGCAAAAAGAATTTCCCTTGCTCGCGCAGGGATTCGAACCCACGACCTCTAGCATACTAACACTCCACTTAACCACCAGACCAACAGGCCCATTCTGTTGTATACTTACAAACATTTAAATAAAAGCATATTACACAAAGTTAAAGCTTACTCAGAAAAATCCAAAATTTTGCCAAAGGCATGGCTTGAACTTGGGACCACTCACACATTCCTAGAACACATAACCACTGAAGTAGATACACAGTTGTATCAATTAACCACAAAACCAAAAACATTAAATTTGGGGCATTACAGTTAACCAAGAAGGATGAGACCTAAGTGATACAGGGAAGGCTAAGCATGTGTAAGTTGTGTCAACTCCAGGTATTTTGTTGGCGAGTTTTTGAACTCAAATCCTCATTGTTTGTTTTATGTATATCAATATTGTGTTGTTATGATATGTTTGATTTCATGTTCTACTAATGATGAGGAGTTGAATTATTGTGGGATATTTGTCATACAGTTGAAGCATGCAAAGCGATGATCTACAGATGCATGTCTGGTTGTATGTATAAGTTTGTTGTTTTGATGAACTATCACTAGTAAAGTTGTAACAAACCATTTTCGATAAAAAAAAATAGTGGTTTTGGGACCACAAATTTGATTTTGGAAGAAAAAAATTATTTTTATATTATTTTATGGTCTATAGTATGATAGTAATATCGTATAAAAAATTCAAAATTTTACCGATTACATGTTTAATTTGATAAATGATCAAATTGCACAAAGTGCAAAATTTGAGTTCTAATAGCTAAAAAGATTAAATATGTAACACCCCTAACCCGTATCCATTTTCGAAATAGGGTTACAGAGTATTACCGGAGTTTACATAACCATCACAGGTAAATCAAGTAAAAATACTATTCATATCTGAAAACAATCATATCGTCCTTTAAATGGACCCTCAAGACCCATTATAAGCATTAGAAATGAATCGGGACTAGATCAGGATCTCATAAAAATTTTCTCATAAGTTCAAAAAAAAAATTTATAAACAGTGCCTACACACCCGTGTGGTCGGGCCGTATGGTCACACACGCCTGTGTCCCTAACACGTGTAACTCTATGACTTGTAAAGCATGAAGCAATTAAAGTCACACGGCCAAGTCACAAGCCCATGTGCTATGCCGTGTGGCGATTTTTATTTTCGAAATTTAGGTGCAGCTTTCACACGGCCATGTTCAAGGTCGTCTCATCCACACGGCTGAGACACACTCCAGTGTCTCTACTCATGTGCCCAATTCCGCGCATTCTGTTTCTCATTTTTAAGCACATGCCCATGGGACAAGCCTTGTGTCACAATGGCCTAGACACACGCCCGTGTGTCTACCCATGTGGACAAAATAAAGCCATTTCCTAGCCTCATTTGTCACCCAAAATTTATCCTTTTCCTACACCAAAACTCACTAACATATATCCACCAATCCAAACATTAAAACCAAGCCAATTCTAGTACCTAGAATGGTATAGTATCATATACAATTCATGTTTATAATTTTATTTTTAGTGAACATACACCTTAAGCATAATCCAATCAACCAACTTAGCACATAGGAATTTATCCATAGGATAACTTTATAATCATTCTAAGTAAAACATCACTAGTCATTCTAATGGCTAGATTACAAAACATCACTTACAAGCCATCATTTGGCCAAATGAGCCTATACGTGCCATTATACCAAAATAAGATTTCTATTTATACCAAAATGAGATAGTGGATAGTTTGATTGATGCTCCGACCGACCTCCAACCTTCACGAGCTTACGAGCACTATAAAACAAATACAATTAAACGGGGTAAGCATTTTCATGCTTAGTAAGTTCGTATAACGGGAATTAAACTTACCGGTTATATTATTCATACAAGCATACATAACCATACCATCCAAAATTTTTAGCTAAATTTACCTAAACATATACACTTAATCAAACAAGTTAGTCACATAACATCATATGAATATCAAGTAAACATAGATGAGCTCGTCGCATTATAAACTTCTATTTAGTTTCACCTTTCCGTATTTCAAGAATCTTTCCCGTTAAACTATTGAAATTTCGATGGACATTTGGATAGTATGCACAAAGTATACATATCAATTATCCGTAAATTCATGTTCACAAGTATCCATTTGGCAGATGATCATAAAGCACACTCTCAAGCCACATAATTTATAACAGGATTGCCAGTCCAGGCTAAATCCTTTCTATAGCATATGCTCTAAAAAGCTTAATTTGGATTACCTGTCTGGGCTAAATCTAATCTATAACATATGTTTGATAGGGCTTATTTCAAGATTACCCGTCCGAGCTAAATCCTATCTGCAACACATGCAGTACTATACTCTTTTCGAGAAACCACCTTATTCCATTGAATTTCAACATTCACCCGGGAGATAGCATTTTATCATCATTTTCCAATTTGTGGTCATTTCATAATGTATATCTTCACATACATATCATCACAAACATACAATTCAATTCAAGTACATTAACATACATATTTAGATTACACGAACTTACCTTGACAATTGTTGGTATTTGAATTTCAACTAATCCAAAACCTTTTGTTTCCCTCAATCTAGTTTGGTAGTTGGTCTTTCCGGGTCTATATAAACAAATTTTACTATCAATTTATCACATTTCATATATATTTGCATTCAATTACATCCTAAGCAAAATTACCATTTTACCCCTATACTTTTCATAACTTTCAATTTTGTCCCTAGGCTCGGAAATTGAAATTCATGGAATTTAACCCTCTTTCCAAGCCTACCTGAAATTTATGTGCAACTTTTACAGCACCCACATTTCTCAAATTTTAGCATTTTCCATGGGTTTCATCCTTTTATCATTTAAGTCCCTAAACCGAGTTTTCATCAAAAATTGATTTGTACAAGTTGTTTATCTACCAACAACCTTCCATTTTCTACCATAAATTTCTAATTTTCAGCATATTCATCCATGACCCAAAATTAATACCTTGATAACTTTTCAAATAAATCCCCTAAATAGAAAGATTACACTATCCCGATTCCAAAAATATAAAAATTACTAAAAATGAGACTTGATTTCATACCTTTTTAAGCTTGAAAAGTTGTCTTCCTCTCTCCTAGGGTTTCCAATGAAATTTTGGGGAAGAAGATGAATAAAAAGATGACAATTTCCTTTTTCATTATTTGTCATCTTTTAATTCTAATGATTTTCAATTTAGTCCTTGCCCATTTCTAATTTTTTCATGGATGAGTCACTAAATTACCTACTAAATTTTCTTCAATGGTCTAATTACCATATAAGGACCTTAAGTTTTGAATTTTATAGCTATTTGATACTTATAACCACTAGAAGACAACTTTTGCATTTTATACAATTTAGTCCTTTCCCTAATTAAACATGCAATTGGTAAAATTTTCGTATCAAAATTTTCATATGACCTTCCTATCATAATGCAAATTACAAAATAGTATTAAAATAAATTTTATTTTTTGCTCAGATTTGTGGTCTCGAAACCACTATTCTGATCTCACCGAAATTTGATTGTTACAAAATAGCTATAGTGTAACACCCCTAACCCGAGACCTTCGCCGGAATAAGGTTAAGAGGCATTACCAAACATTCAGAACATTTCACTACCATTTCACACACAAAGTTAAACATTAATCAAACATATCAAATCACAAGTATATAGTCCCTTATTGAGGTCTTCGAGACCTTAAACACGTGTTAGAAAGGAGTCGAGACTAAATCGGAACACATACAGAAATTCTAAGAAATTTAAAACTTTTCAAAATTTTAGGGGTTATACGCCCATGTAGGCAAGCCGTGTGCCTTCCACGGCTGCTAGACACCCCCGTGTGTCTTCCCCATGGTCGAACCCGACTTTACTCCACTGCCACCAAGCACGCCCGTGTATATTGGCCGTGGTCAATTCAGACTTGGCTTCACAGTCACCAAGCACGCCTTGTACTTTGGCCGTGGTCAATCCTATTGAAAACACACGGCTACCAGGCACGTCCGTGTGCCAAGGCCGTGTACTCTTAGCTAGCTATTGACTTAGCCCCACGGTCAATAGGCATGCCCGTGTGCCATAACTGTGTGACAAAATAGGCCATTTGCAAGGCCATTTTACCTCCCAAACAAAGGTCCATCCTACAAGCACATTTATGCATAATTCCACACACAATTTGGCAACTATTTCATATCAAGTGATTGACATTCCATCTCATATAGTCTCATTTCTAAACATGTCAACTTAGAAACTAACATTCACAACTTGAACACATTCAATACCAAACATGATTCATTCCCAAATTCACTAAATCATACTAGCATCATATCATCACAAAGTTTACCATTCATAAGTCATTCTCTTTACCCACAAGCCATACCAAAATATGCATCATATATCAAAGCCATTTATGCTTAAAGCCAACATATATCTAGCCACATCACATGGCTATTTACACATCTCAAATATGTTTCAAAATAACTAGCCTATACATGTCATATGTCAACTATGTATATCTTTTCAAAAGTACCCAAAATAGATTGTCGATAGTGTGATTGAGATGCTGACAATCCCCAGATCCGAGCTAGCTTTATTGACACTGCAAAGTAGAGAAACAAATCACACAGTAAGCTTTCCAAAGCTTAGTAAGTTCGTAACAATACATATTAAACCAAAACAAAATCATCACATAGATTTATTTCACATCTACATAGGTATATATATAATACCATCCAAAGCTAATATACTCATTTAACATTTCATGATCTCGTTTATAGATTCATCAACCACATAGGTTCTGATCGTACCTTATTCAACACTTAGTTGTCAATTACATTTGCTACTCAATACTCACTATTTCCTCTCGATCAACTTTTATCTCTTCTTCGGTTTAATCGCACACTTAGTGCCCAAATAGTTAGCCAAAACTTAATTAACATCGCACACTTAGTGCGTCCATATCAAACCGATCTTAAATCGGTATCGCACACATAGTGCCCGCCACAAAGTCGAAGCTTATATTATTTCCCACACATTGCTAATCATCTCGGTCACCTTTCCGAATACGCACACTTAGTGCCATACAACTCAAGCTCTCACATAGCATTTACATTTCAATATATTCATACCATGCATTTCATAGTATTAAACGTAACTAAATACACGTATTATGTCTGAACTTACCTCGGACGTCGAACTATCAAAACAGTCGATTAATCGAGCACTTTATCTTTGCCTCGATCTCGATCCGAACCTCTCCTTTCTTTGTCTATACACATTTAAATTCAATCCATTCAATCACCAATTCATTCAACTTAGTCCACATACACACATTTCGAGCATTTTACAAAATAGCCCTTTTATTTTCACATTTTGACACTTTAGTCCCTATTTCACAAAATCATCAAATACATAAAATTTCAAAACACATATGCTAGCTGAATTCTTCCCATGCTAATACAAGCTCATACATTTCATTTATTTCATAATTTAACCCTTCAATTTCTTATTTTCTCAATTAAGTCCAAAATACTCAATTTCACTAAAAATTTCAATACAAACTATGTTAATCCAACACCAAGTTTTCATATTTCACTAACTAGCATCACAAAGATCACATATTCATCAATGGCATATCTCACATTCATCACTAATTCACAAAATTTAAGCATGGGTTAGCTAGAACACGAAGCAACGATTACGAAAACATAGAAATTATAAGAAAACCTACTCAAAATCATACCTCAATCAAGATGAACAATGGCCGAATATCACAAAGCTTTTCCTCCTTTTCTTTTGTGTTTTCGGTGGACAAAGATGAACATATTCATCTTATTTTCATTTCTTTTTGTTTCATAAACATTTTATTAATCTAATTACTATATTATCCTTTCATTAAACATATAAGAGAAATATATATTAAGGCTAATATGTCATTTAGCCATCCACTATCTTTAATAATAGCTTAATTGCCTCTTAAGGCCATCCTATTATGAAGACAACAACACTTAGGTATATAAATTAGCACATAGCTTTTACTCTATATGCGATTAAGTCCTTTCTCTTAATTCGGCACATAATTGATAAAATTATCACACAGAAATTTTACATCGGCTACATCACATACTATTCACACAGAAAATAATAGTAAATTATCATTCTGACCTCGAATTTGTGGTCTCAAAACCACTATTCCAACTAAGATCTAAACCGGTCTGTTATAACTCTCCTCTCTTAGGGATTTTCGTCCCCGAAAATCTTACCAGTGAATAGGTGTGGATATTGCTCACTAATAATGTTCTCCGGCTCCCACGTAGCCTCTTCAACTCCATATTTGTGCCATAATACTTTCACTAAAGAGATTTTCTTATTTCCCAACTCTTTGGTCTCTCGTGCCAAAATTCGGATCGGTTCTTCCTTATACGACAAATCTGGCTGAATCTCAACCTCAGTAGGAGCAATCACATGAGACGGATCAGATCGGTACCGTCAAAGCATCGACACATGAAACACATTATGAATCTTTTCTAACTCAGGTGGCAACATCAATCTGTAAGCAAGCGGCCCAACTCGTTCAATAATCTCATATGGTCCAATGAACCTCGGACTCAGTTTGCCCTTCCGGCCAAATCAAGTATTTTCTTCCACGGAGATACTTTCAAAAAAACTTTATCACCAACCTCAAATTCAATATCTTTTCGTTTCAAATCTGCATAAGATTTCTGACGATCTGAGGCCACTTTCAAACTGTCACGAATTACTTTCACTTTCTGCTCAGTCTCTTTTACAAGATCAACCCCGTGAATCTTATTCTCACTCAGCTCAGTCCAATACAATGGAGTTTGACACTTTCGACCGTAGATAGCCTCATATGGTGCCATTTTGATACTAGATTGGAAACTATTATTGTATGCTAATTCAATTAACGGCACATGTTTTTTCCACGTATTCTTAAACTCAAGTATGCAACACTCAACATGTCTTCGAGAATTTGAATGATTCGTTCGGATTGACCATCCGTTTGCAGATAAAAAATAGTATTGAAATACAATTTTGTGCCTAACATATCTTGTAATTTCCTCCAAAATCACGATGTAAACCTCAGATCTCTTTAGACACTATAAATAGTGGTACTCCATGCAATCTCACAATCTCAGCAATATATAGTTTAGCTAACTTATCTAAAGAATAATCTCACAATCTCACCAATAGAACTGTTTCAGATCATTATACATCTTCGTACTCCCCAGATGTATAGTCAAATGACTATTGTGAGCTTCATTCAAAATCATCGAGATCAACTCTGAATTTCTCAGAACACAAATCCGATCTCTAAATCTCAAACAATCATCACTATCAACTCGAAATTCTGAATCAACATTCGATTCACACAAAATTTGTTTAGCCATCATTTCAACATCACTTTTTTGGGCATCACAAATCTATTGTACAAACATCAGCTTAACTTTCAACTGAGCTATAACTGCACTATCATCACACAGATCTATCTGAGTACTCATAGCTCGCAAAGCATATAACGATTTCTGACTCAAGGCATCAGCTACAACATTAGTTTTACCCGAGTGGTAATCTATCACAAGTTCGTAGTCTTCCAACAATTTTAACCATCTTCTCTGTCTCAAATTCAATTCTTTCTGAGTCATCAAGTACTTTAAAATCTTATGATCAGTAACGATGTGACATTTCTCCCCAAACAGATAGTGACGCCAAATCTTCAATGCTAACACAATCGCAGTCAATTCAAGATCATGCGTTGGGTAATTCTTTTCATGTAGTTTTAACTGTCTCGAAGCGTAAGCAATGACTTTTCTTTCTTGCATCAGCACACAACCCAAATCATTCAACGATGCATCATTATAAACTATAAATTCTTTGCCTAATTTAGGTTGAACTAACATTGGCGCCTCTGTCAACAACATTTTTAACTGTTCAAAACTTTGTTGGCACTTTTCTGACAACTCAAATTTAACATCTTTCTGTAGCAACTTTGTCAATGGAGTCAAAATTATCGAGAAGCCTTTCACAAACCGTCTATAATATCCCGCTAGCCCCAGAAAACTACGGACTTCAGACATATTTCTCGGAGGCTTCCATTCCAAAATAGCAGAGATTTTACTCGGATCAACTCTTATTCCCGCAGCTGATACAATATGCCTGAGAAAACCAACCTTACGTAGCCAAAATTTTGCATTTGCTAAACTTTGCGTATAATTATTTCTCACGCAGGGTTTTTAGTACGATTCTCAAATTCTCGACATGTTGCATCTCATCACACGAATAGATCAAAATATCATCAATGAACACCACTACGAAGCAATCCAAATACGATCTGAATATCCGATTCATCAATCCATAAACACTGCAGGAGCATTTGTTAGTCCGAAAGGCATCACTAAGAATTCGTAATGTCCGTACCTCGTTCTGAAAGCAGTTTTCAGCACATCGAATTCTTTAACTCTTAACTAATAGTAGCCTGATCTCAAATCTATCTTTGAAAACACTGTAGCTCCTCTCAACTGATCAAACAAATCATCAATACGAGACAACGCATATTTGTTCTATATCATCACTTTGTTCAACTATCGATAATCAATACATGTTCTCATAGTTCCATCTTTCTTTTTCACAAATAACACAGGAGCTCCCCAGGGGAGAAACTCGGTCGTGCAAATCCTCTGTCAGTCAACTTCTGCAACTGAGATTTTAACTCTTTCAATTTTGTTGGTGCCATTCTATACGGAGCTATCAAAATGGGAGTGGTCCCGACACTAATTCAATACCAAATTCAACTTCCCGAATCGGAGGTAATCCCAGTAACTCTTCAGAAAACATATCTGGAAACTCACATACCACAGGCACAGATCCAACTTTCTTTTCTAACACTTTTGTATCAATTACATACGCCAAATAAGCTTCACAATCCTTTCTCACATAGTTCATATCTGTCATTACAGATACAACAGGTGGTAATCCTTTCATATCACTAGATTCAATTCGAACTATCTCACCATTTTGACTTTTCAAATCAATACTTTTTCTTTTACAATTCATGATGGCATTATGCAGAGTAAGTCAATCCATACCCAGAATTATGTCAAACTCATCGAATGGTAGTAACATCAAATTAACCGAAAAATAAACATCCCGAAACATCAATGGATAATTCTTGCACACCTTATTCACCAAGACACACTTGCCTAAGAGATTCGATACTCTAATCAAAAACTTCAGTAGACTCAATAGGTAGAGTCTTACTTGATACTAGATTCACACATACATATGAATGAGTAGATCTTGGATCTATCAATGCAATGGCATTAGTATCAAATAAAGTGAAAGTACCGGTGATGACGTCTGGAGATGATGCTTCCTCTCGTGCACGTATAGCATAAGCTCGGGCAGGTGCTCTCGCATCTAACCTCACAATTGTGTCAGTAGTCCCTCTTTGACTTCCACTCACATTCCCTACATTTTGGGTGGTCTACCCCTAGTCGATACATTACTTGATCTCATATTTTGAACATTTTCCTCTTGGACCATTTTTGGGCAATCTCGAATAAAATGATATCGGGATCCAGATTTATAACAACTCTATTGTTGTATTTGCCCCAACATTCTCCCACACATCGTCTTCCACACTGTCTGCACTCAGGTTTGTTACTCTTAACGCTACCAACACTTGATTCAATCGGAGCTAGGGTTCATGGATCAGTACTTTATCTCGAACGATCTCTACTTGGATGTCCAAACGAAGCATTTGAACGATTGCTTGCATCTCTAAATCTCTTTGTAGAAGGTTGAGAAAACTTACTCATCGATCTTTTTCTTTCATCATGAGCTTCAGAATCAGCTTTCTTCTTTTCTTTACTGAGCTCCTCAGCTTTGCATGCTCTTTCAACTAATACAACAAATTCATTTATATCAAGTATCCCAACCAACAATTTAATGTCTTCATTCAATCCCTCTATGAAGCATTTACACATAGTAGCTTTAGTCGAAACACATTCTCTGGCGTATTGCCTCAATCTTACGAATTCTATCTCGTACTTAGTAATGGACAAACGTCCCATTTTAGCTTTAAAAACTCTTTACGTTTTGATTAATAAATCGTTGACTGATATACTTCTTTTTGAACTCGCTTAAAAGAAATCCCAAGTGATTCTCTCTCTTGAAACCACAGATATCAACGTCTTCCACCAATTATAAGTCGTATCCCTCAACAACGAAACAACACATTTTATACATTCGTTCAGAGTCAATGTCATCTCATCAAATACTCGAAGGGTATTCTCGAGCCAAAACTCGGCTCGCCCAGCATCGTTATCAGATGTGGCCCTAAACTCTTTGGCCCCGTACTTTCGAATCTTGTCCACAAGAGGTTTATTCAATCTGATCGGATCTGTAACTTGTGGCACAATAGGTACTTGAGGGGGTGGAGGTTTTGGAGCAGCTGGATTCGTTGGAACAAACTCTGAAAACCACTCGCTCATCATTCGGAAGAAGGCTTGCTTAGCCTCTCCTCCCTCACCACTATCATTGGGCCTAGATGTGACCGGTGCTGTCCTTTGAGTGGGAGCAGATGCGTTACTTTCTACATCATCAGCAACTGCTCGATCGGGATCCATTACTATATGAAAACACATTTTTAACTGTCAGAATTCAACATACTATTGCAATTTCATATATGGTATGTATAGCTAGACTCACACGCACTACGTTAGTCTGAGAATCGACTAAATCGTAACTCTGATACCAATAAAATGTAACACCCCTAACCCGAGACCGTCACCGGAATAAGGTTAAGAGGCATTACCAAACATTCAGAACACTTCACTACCATTTCACGACACAAAGTTAAACATTAATCAAACATATCAAATCACAAGTATATAGTCCCTTATTGAGGTCTTCGAGACCTTACACATGTTAGAAAGGAGTCGAGATTAAATCGGAATACATATAGAAATTTTAAAAAATTTAAAACTTTTCAAAATTTAAGGGTTACACAACCATGTAGGCAGGCTGTGTGCCTTCCACGGCTGCTAGACACCCCCGTGTGCCTTCCCCATGGTCGAACCTGACTTTACTCCACGACCACCAAGCACGCCCGTGTACCTTGGCCATGGTCAATTCTGACTTGGCTCCACGGCCACCAAGCATGCCCTTGTACTTTAGCCGTGGTCCATCCTGTTGAAAACACACAGCTACCAGGCACGTCCGTGTGCCAAGGCCGTGTACTCTTAGCTAACTACTGACTTAGTCCCACGGTCAATAGGCATACCCGTGTGCCATAATCGTGTGACAAAATAGGCCATTTGCAAGGCCATTTTACCTCCCACACAAGGGTCCATCCTACAAGCACATTTAGGCATAATTCCACACACAATTTGGCAACTAATTCATATCAAGTGATTGACATACCATCTCATATAGTCTTATCTAAACATGTCAACTTAGAAACTACTCATATAGTCTTATTTCTAAACATGTCAACTTAGAAACTAACATTCACAACATGAACACATTCAATACCAAACATGATTCATTCCCAAATTCACTAAATCATACTAGCATCATACCATCACAAAGTTTACCATTCATAAGTCATCATACCATCACAAAGTTTACCATTCATAAGTCATTCTCTTTACCCACAAGCCATACCAAAATATGCATCATATATCAAAGCCATTTATGCTTAAAGCCAACATATATCTAGCCACATCACATGGTTATTTACACATCTCAAATATGTTTCAAAATAACTAGCCTATACATGCCATATTTCAACTATGTACATCTTTCCAAAAGTACCCAAAATAGATTGTCGATAGTGTGATTGAGATGGTAACGATTCCCAGATCCGAGCTAGCTTTACTGACACTGCAAAGCAGAGAAACAATCACACAATAAGCTTTCCAAAGCTTAGTAACTTCGTAACAATACTCATTAAACCAAAACAAAATCATCACATAGATTTATTTCACATCTACATAGGTATATATATAATACCATCCATAGCTAATACACTCATTTAACATTTCATGATCTCTTTTATAGATTCATCAACCACATAGGTTTTGAACCTACCTTATTCAACACTTAGTTGTCAACTACATTTGCTACTCAATACTCACTATTTCCTCTCGATCAACTTTTATCTCTTCTTCGATTCAATCGCACACTTAGTGCCCAAATAGTTAGCCGAAATTTAATTAACATAGCACACTTAGTGTGTCCATATCAAACCGATCTTAAATCGGTATCACACACATAGTGCCCGCCACAAAGCCAAAGCTTATATTATTTCGCACACACAGTGCTAATCATCTCGGTCACCTTTCCGAATACGCACATTTAGTGCCATACAAATCAAGCTCTCACATAGCATTTACATTTCAATATATTCATACCATGCATTTCATAGTATTAAACGTAACTAAATACACGTATTATGTCCGAACTTACTTCGGACGTTGAACTATCAAAACAGTCGATTAATCGAGCACTTTATCTTTGCCTCGATCTCGATTCGAACCTCTCCTTTCACCAATTCATTCAATTTAGTCCACATACACACATTTAGGACATTTTACAAAATAGCCCTCACATTTTCACATTTCAACATTTTAGTCCCTATTTCACAAAATCATCAAATACACAAAATTTTAAAACACATATGCTAGCCGAATTCTCTTCCCATGCTAATACAATCTCATACATTTCATTTATTTCACAATTTAACCCTTAAATTTCTCATTTTCTCAATTAAGTCCAAAATACTCAATTTCACTAAAAATTCCAATACAAACTATGTTAATCCAACACCAAGTTTTCATATTTCACTAACTAGAATTACAAAGATCACATATTCATCAATGGCATATCTCACATTCATCACTAATTCACAAAATTTAAGCATGGGTTAGCTAGAGCACGAAGCAACGATTACGAAAATGTAAAAATTATCAAAAACTGACTCAAAATCATACCTCAATCAAGATGAACAATGACCGAATATCACAAAGCTTTTCCTCCTTCTTTTCTTTTGTGTTTTCGGTGAACAAAGATGAACATATTCATCTTATTTTCATCTTTTGTTTGTTTCATAAACATATTATTAATCTAATTACTATATTATTCTTTTATTAAACATATAAGACAAATATATATTAAGGCTAATATGTCATTTAGCCATCCACTATCTTTAATAATGGCTTAATTTCCTCTTAAGGCCATCCTATTATGAAGACAACAACACTTAGGTACTTATAAATTAGCACAGCTTTTACTCTATACGCGATTAAGTCCTTTCTCTTAATTCGGCACACAATCGATAAAATTATCACACAGAAATTTTGCATAGGCTACATCACATACTATTCACACAAAAAATAATATTAAATTATCATTCTGACCTCAGATTTGTGGTCTCGAAACTACTGTTTCGACTAGGGTCTAAACCAGACTGTTATATATGGAATTCAAAATTTGAGGTTCTTATATGAAAAATAGACCATTAAAAATGCTTAGTGGTTAAGGATGATGATTCATCCATGGAAAATAAAATAAAAAAAGGATAAAATTGGAAAGTGAAATAATAAAAGATGATAAATGATAAAAAAATAAAAATATCATCATTGATATCATCTTTCTCAAATTAAAAGCATGGAAACCTTAGCCATGGAAACCTAAGCTCAAGCCAACTTATTTTTCTTGATTAGGTAAGTATTCTTGCTCGTTTTTAGTGATTTTTATATTTTTGGTATCGTAATAGCTTAATCTAGCTATCTCGGGGATTAATTTGCAAAGTTATCAAGGTACTAGGGTTTTGCCATGGATGAACATAGATGAATTATGAAGTTTTACGGTAGAAAGTGAAAGGTTGTTGGTAGATAAACAACTTTTGTAAAGGGAATTTTGATGAAATTATGATTTAAAGACTAAATTGAAAAGATGTAAAATTCACGAAAAAAATTCTAAATTTTATGAAATACATGGGCTGTAAATTTTACATCCGCTAGGCTTGGAATAAGGATTAAATTGCATGAATTTCATTTTTCGAGCCTAGGGATGAAATCGTCATTAATTAAAAGTTTAGGGGCAAAATGGTAATTTTACCTAAGATGTGAATTGAATTGAAATGAACATGAATTAATGTTAAAGTCATTCATGTAGATTTAGATAGACCAAATTCGGAGTTAGAATGAGGAAAAGAGAAAATGTCGAATTAGTAGATTTTACGTACATGAACATTTATCGAGGTAAGTTCGTGTAACTAAATTATGTATATTAATGTATTTGAATTGAATGTTGTATATATGTGAATTGTAAAAATGTCTTATGTATGAAAATCAGTCACATATCCAATAATACTCAATAAACATTAAGTCTCGTTTGAATAAATGAAATTCGATAGATACAAGATTTCCCATATTGGTTGTGGTCCTGCATATGTTGCGGACACACCATAACTCTTACGAGCATCCTGTTATAAGCTCTCTCGAGCTTCCGTTATATGGTTCCCATGAGCATACTGATCGGTAGTGATCTTGCATGTGTTGCGAACTACCGCAGTTCTTTGTGAGCGTCCTGTTATATGATCGGTTGTGATCCTGCAAATACTACGGACACAAATGCAGCTCTTTGTGAGCGTCCTGATATGGGTCGCTTGAACTTTTCGATATATAGTTATCTAGAGCTTCTAATTAAAGGCTCTTCGTGAGCTTCCTGATTAAAAGTTCTTTGTGAACTTCCTGATTATGGTTCTTATGAGCTTCCTGTTATATAGCCCAGATAAACTTCCTGATAGGCTCTTTGTGAGCTTCCGATTAATTAATCTTTGTGAGCTTCTTATTATATGGCTTGAGAGGGGATTTCCTTATTATGTGCTTTAAAGATTACTCTTGAATATGAATTGATGGATTTCTGATTTGTACATTTCGAGTGTACTACATGTGTATCCATCGATGTTTTCAATGATTCAACGGGTAAAATCTTGACATGAGAAAATATGAACATGGAATTTGTTTGATGAATATCTTCATCCATGATTATAGATTTGTACATCTTGAGTGTATTACCCGTGTGCCACTGACATTTCAAATGATTTAATGGGCAAAGTTCTGACATGAAATAATCTGAACTCAAAACGAATTATTATGAAAATGTCCTTGAAATACAAGGATATGATTTGTATATGTTATATGAATACATGATGTGGAAAGTATATGTACATGAAAATCTAATTATTGTTGAGCCCATACATGTTTCTTGATATTTATATGAAATATATGACTAACAAGGGTGATGAGGATATGTGTTAGGGCTCGTGATCAAGTTAATTGAATGTGCCTTGTATGTTTATATTGAATTTAAATGAGTGGTACATTAATTACCATGTTATACGAACTTACTAAGCATTTCATGCTTACTCTGTTTTATTTTCCCCTGTTCTATAGTAATTAGGAGGCGCGTTGGATTGGAAGCTTGGCGGAGATCACTCACACTATCCATCAGCCCATTTCGGTACATATATGGTAAACCAATTATGGTTATAATGGCATGTATAGGTTAATTGGCCAATATCGGCATATAAATGCTTTAAGTGTAACTAGCCATTGGAATGGCTTGTGATGGATATGTTTGGTATGTGTTTGAAATGGTTGATTGATAGAAATTATATTGGCATATTGATGATTAAATTAAGTTAGCATATTTGATAAGATATGCATATATGTGAATTTGGTAATTTAAGTAATTGTGTATACTTGATTATATGAGGTATTATATCATGTATAGGACTTGATTTTGAGCTGGGTTAAATGACCTATAATAGCTTGTGAATGTGTTAAAGTGTTGGTGTAGGAGGATGACAAAATGGGGTGAGAAATATGGCTTGGAAAATAGTCTATTTTCGTCCACACGAGCAGAATCATAGGCATGTGTCTTAGCCATGTGTGACACACGGCCTAGCACATGGGCGTGTGACCTGGCCGTGTGTCCCCTGCATCTTTAAAATTTCAAAACAGAATGGCCAGGTATTTATACACAGCTTAGCACACGGGCGTGTGGCTTGGCCGTGTGACCCAAGTCAGAGAGTTGTATGGCCTGAGACATGGGTGTGTCCCTTGGCCTTTTGAACCACAGGGCTTGACCACACGGGTGTGTGACCCCTGCACCTAGGAAAAATTTTGAGATTTTGTGAAAAATTCTCTAAGTACCCCGTTTTGTTTCGACTCGCTTCTAATGCATGTTTTGGACCTCGATGGTTCATATAAGGGACTTTATGTTTGATTTCTGACATGAATATTATATAAAATGAAACATCTGTTTACTTGATCCGTATATTTTGGTAATGCTTTGTAACCCTGTTCTGGAGACGGATACGAGTTAGGGGTGTTACAAAAGTAATTACTGAAGAGGTTATTATTGAAATGGTTCGATAGGTGATATGTTTGATATGATCTATGTTGTGTTATTAACAGTATGTTTAGTTGAATGCTTGTTATATGTCAGACATAAAAATGAATGATATGCGGAGTGTGGAGGTATGTAATGGTGGATGGAAGTTGAAGAAATGTCATGTTGTGCACCCTGTGCCACACATTATCGGGTTTTGCGGAGGTTCAAGTGGGTTGTACAAAGAATGTATACGCATGATATTTAGTTTTGCGAATGTTCGATTGGATTGTACGGAGATATATGTGCACATTTTTATGATAGCCCTACGTGGGCTCTTTCAAGTATGAGACTCTGCGGAGTCTAAGGCTTAAAGCCTCATGTTTATAAGCAAGTTCATAGTCATTGCATATGAAAGTTATGAAAGTCCATCAGACTTGTTCTCTAAGTTTTATGTCAAACTTATATGTGGGATGAAGTCTGCGACATAGTTCTCATGTATTAGTCCACCATATTTATGAATCTTCTTCTATGAATCCGCATGCATGAGTCCTCCATATCTATTAATCTTCTTCTATGAATTCGCATGTATGAGTCCACAATATCTATGAGTCTTCTACTATGAATCCACATGTATGAGTTTGTCATATCTATGAATCTTCTACTATGAATCTACATATACAAGTTCACCATATTCATGAATCTTCTACCATGAAACCGCATGTAAGTTCACCATATCTATGAATCTTCTTCTACGAGTTCTCATGTATGAGTTATCATATAAGAATCATTACCATTTACGTATATGTTGGATATATCGATGCTCATCCCGCCCCATCTTGATTTGATTTGTTTGCTAATAATTTTTAATGTTTTTAATCTTTTTAAAAACAAACAAATAATTGAATATTTCTTCAAAAAATTATTTAAACATAAAACATAAAAGTTTTTTTATCACATTTTACATTTTACCTTTTAATAATTATAAATATATAAAAGTAAAATAATAATTTTATGTAAAGGAGTGAAGTAAAACGAAATAAATAATTACCATAATTATTACATATCTACTATTTAAAAAAAAAAAAACTTACATTTACTCTTTTTTTTTTTTTTTTAACAAAACCTCCTACATGATGCGTACTCATAAATCTATTATTGATGTATTGTATAAGCCCCACTGTCATTATAGCGATATGTTGTTTTCAAATGACGCCGTCCATGTTCAGTATATATGCTGCCCCTTTTATACTCTCGATGCCTACTTTTTGTATTAAATACACCATTTTTAGTGTTAATTAATAAATAGTTTTGTATTCTAGAAGCACATATTTTCACTTTGGCTTAATTAAGGTGGAAAAATACGGCTCTACCCTTGGCTTCTTATGATGGTTAATGGCCAACTTTAATAAAGTACAATCCTTTGACATTAGATGAACCTTTAGTTGTTTTGGTACTAGACATGATATTGGGGTATCAAGGAAGTGTATCCATCACAAATCACAATCTCATATTTAAGATTCAACATAAAAAAAAATTGTTTTTTCCGTCAAAATCTATTAATTTAGTTTATTATTTTTGGTAAATCATATGTTACGTTATACTTGGACAGTTTATTTAATATGTCAATTTAAAAAATTTTAACAAAAAATGTTAATAATGGATAAAAGAATCATGAAGGTCATTATATTAGTAGTCGAATTGCATTTTGTCCCCTCTATTCAAAAAATGAGCAAACTAGTTCTTGTACATTAGATTAAATAGTAAATTGGTCATTTCTGTTAAAAATTTCATTCATTTATACTATTAAAAACTGGCATGATTGATGAAATAACTAGACAGTGACATGTGATATGCCAGGTGTACCTTATGCTGATATACATGGATAAATTTTTAACTGATTAAATTGATAAAAATTTTAACAAAAGGACCATTTGCTCTTTAATCTAATATACAGTGATTAATTTACCTATTTTTTTAGTAGAAGTGGTAAAATGTAATCTGACTCCTAATATTCATGATATTTTACCGCTAATGATGTTAATGATTGGATTGTGTTTTTATTTTAGAAAAAGTAAAGAGGACATATCTTTTAGCTTTTTAAGTATATATATTAAATCTCAAATATTGTAATGACGGTATATTTTAACCAAAAATTTCATAAATGATTTAGAATGCAACTATTTATTTTATTTTATTAATATATGGGTTAGTATTTGGTAAACTGAAAATATTTTTTTTTTAGTTCACAAGCAGCTTTAAAAGATTGTCTCTTTTTAAAATATTTTTCTATATCCATATAAAATACTTATTAACCTCTTATCTTATTTATAAAGTCTAAAATTTGAATGATAGTGTAGTAAATATTATTCCTTTAATATATTATAAAGACATAGTAGGATCCTAAATTTATTTGTGAACTTTGTTTATCCTATTGATAATGCATACAAAAAATAAAATAAAATTTCAAAAAAAAGGAAAGGAATATTGATTCACAATCAAGTGAAATGAAAAACCAAAGGTTTAGGATCAGCAAGTTGAAGCAATATGGAATCCAACTGAAAATCCAGCTTGGGATTTGTGACTTTGATCCCATTTACGTCTATTCATGTGCAAAAGCAACAATGGGATGTTGAAATAATTATAATATAGAATCAAAATAAGACATAAGGGATTAAGAAATGAATACATTCAAAATTGGAAACCTCAATATTTGGTTTTAAATGATTAAAGGAGGAGGGGGAATGCATTGTTTAAAGATTTGAAATTGAAATAAGAGCATCCAGGAGCTTTCGCATCAGGTTAAGTTTGGTGCATCTTATTGGCAAACACCAATACCATTTTATCCAACAGCAAAAATGCTATGCCTAATATTCTATATATAAACACCCATGAAATGGTGCTGCCATTGATGATTCCTGCGGACCCACCATGTCATCTTCTATTGCCTCCTCAGATATTTATACTTGCTGACTGTTTTAAGATTTAATAATTACGGAATTAAATTTGAACTCCAATGGTTGGAGTTATCCAGCAAATTAAATTTAAGCATCCTAATTCAAGCTTATAGGCTTAATTGGATTTTCTTTTTCTTTTTTTTTTTTTTGAAGTGTGAATTTTATTTAATAAAATTTCTTGTGAAATTATTTATTCTTTAAAATAGTACATAAAATGTATAGAGGTAAAACTTAATTAAAACTCAAATTCATATAATGGATATTAATTAAATGAATTCACCCAAACTCGAAGAAATATCAAACAAGATGGTTAAAGAGCAACATAAACAAAACTTAACCTTAAATCAAAAGACAGAATTTTGTCTTTTTCATTAATTAATTATCACACTTTAGCTACTTATAAATAACAGCCCTGGTTTTCTCTGTTTCTCAGGTTGAATCACAAATTAACCTTCCATTTCCGAAAAGAAACCAGCCCACAACCCTGTTTCCATTAAAGCAAAACTCAGACGAAAATGAGACCCATTAGTCACGTCAACACAATGAAAGAAGCACCAAAGCCCTTAATGGCGCAACCACGCTCCCCATGGCACTCACCCGTGCCTTACCTCTTCGGAGGCCTAGCAGCCTTGCTGGGCCTCATTGCTTTTGCTCTCTTCATCTTGGCTTGCTCCTACAGGCGAATCCCCAACAACGATGGCGGTGAAGAAACAGACGTTGAAAGCGGCGATTCAGTGAAGGAAGTAAAGGTTTACCAGGAGAAAATATTGGTGATAATGGCTGGTGAACTCAAGCCTACGTTCTTGGCTACCCCTGTTTCACATAAGGCTCCCTCCTTTGGTGATAAAAACGGTGGAGTCGAGGGCGAACAAGGATCGGAGAAAGGTGAAAACGGTGAGAAAGTGAAACCAAATATGAGCAGTGATGATTATCATCAACGATTGCCAACAACAATAACAGAAAATTCTGCCAACCCAGTGAACAATGAAACAGGACAAATCCAACACCAAAATTAAAAAACCAGTTAGCTTAGCTCTGTTTTGTTTTGTTTGGGTTTTGGCTTATTGGTCCCGAGAAAATTGTTGCTTTTAATTTGATCATGGGAGAATGTATATTTTGCTGAGGAGGTAAAAATAGACGTAAAACAGAATTTTGTTCCTAAATTTTCATAAATCCTGATTTATTGTGTACATTGAGATTTCAGTTGTTTTGCAGTTGGCCTAACCAGCCCTGTTTTACTTTTTTTTCCATGTGCCATCACAACAATAATGCAAACTCGATCCCTTCATGGAGGATTTTACCGGCAGAAAAGGGCGTGGAATTAGAGTTACCCGACACCCAAAATTTCACCCATTCCTCAATTTAAACTTATTTGCAGCTCAAAAATAGTTTTAACTCAAAATTAAAATTGATTTAAACCCTAAATATCATGAGCTTGGAACAATTGTGAAACAATTTGAAAAATCTAAATCTCAAATTGGAATGATTCGATTCTGAAAATAGTTTAATTGATTCAGATTTCAAAATCTACCCAAATTAAAATTATTCAAAAATTTATAAAGCTCGAAACATAATTGGGAACAATAGCTAAAAATGTACAACACCCAAATTAGACGTTGAGAGGTTTGCTAGTACAAAAAGAAATTATGATATAAAATTTGAAGGAATAATTTTCTTATAATGAATGACGAATTTAGGATTTAATTACAAACTGGAAGAATAAAGCAAAGGAAATGCCTCAAAAGGACATTGAAGTCACCAATTTCTCTATTTCTTGGGCACCAAGCAGGTATGAGACGCATGCTGCCTGTTACTAAGACTTGTTAATGAAATGGCAAACCTTAAACAGCTGGCTGTCAGTACTGCGCCGCGACACCACGCCACCATTTCTTCTTAAATTTAAGCGCAAACTACTAAAATATTCATTTCTATTTGTTTTAGGTTTTATTTATGTTTAAAATATTATATTTTAATCATTTATGTTATTATGTTATAATATTTTAGTTATTGAATATTAATTATTGTTAATAATATAACGATAAGTTAACCTGACATATTAAATCATTATTTTAAATAAAAATTTTAGATTAAATTTATACAATCAATTCCTATATCTTTTTATTTTAAACAATTTAATTTTTTCTTTTATGTTCTTTAAATTTTCCTTCTTTTTTTCTCTTCTCTTTCTCCTTTATTTTCCTCCTTCTTCAATTTTTTAACATAATTTTTCTAATTTCCATTTGTTAAAATTAATCCCTATACTTTCATTTTTTGAACAATTTATTTTTGTTCTTTTATTTCTTTATTTTCTTTTCTTCTTCTCATATTATTTACTTACGAAACATAATTTTTACCCACCAAATAACCCAAGTCTTTGTTTTTTCACATGATTACTAAATTGAATTTT
Organism: Gossypium rotundifolium; assembly: GCA_025506655.1. Taxonomy (NCBI): domain Eukaryota; kingdom Viridiplantae; phylum Streptophyta; class Magnoliopsida; order Malvales; family Malvaceae; genus Gossypium; species Gossypium rotundifolium. The sequence continues at coordinate 113,624,370 of CP106727.1, read as the reverse complement.
ACTCAAAACCAAATATCAATCATTCTTAATTAAATCTCAATTTGAATATAACATAATTTTGAAACTAAAATTAGATTTAACTAATCAATATAAAAATCATATCCTTAATCAAATCTAAACATAAATTGAATTCTTTATATTCAAAACAATTTTTTCGTTTTCAAACTTTTATAGTATCGTTTAGATTATTTCTTTCTTTTTCTTTTCTTTTCTGACGAATAAAATTAAAAAAAGAATAAAATTAATCTAAACCTTCTTAGATACTCTCAAGCAAGCTTGATTGAAAACAGAGCATGGATGAACCTAAGAGAGAAAGGGAGCATGGAACCAAACTAGTTTGGATAAAGTTGAGGGTAAGTTTAGTCATTGAGAGTGTAAAACTCGTTTAAAGAATTCGTGAAACAATGTAGTTTCGAGAAGGTGAGAATGTTGTAGGTAAAATAGATAAGGTGTTCGGTGGAGGTTGGTTAGGAACGGGCTCGGGAAACTTTTTAAAGGTAGACTGCCAAAGTCACAACTGGCGAGGTCTTCGAGTGAGACGAGCTTGTGGACTAGGTATTGAGAGATCAAAATTGGTTTATTAAAATGATGATTGACAATGAGGGTTTGTAATTGTGGGGTGAGAATATACGAAACAAGTTTAATTTTGATTTTAGCTTTCGCCTTTTCTTTTTTATAAAAATAAAAAAGTTTTAACAAATGAAGAACATAAAAAAAAAAAAACTACTTTAAAAGATGGAGAAGGGAAGAAAATAGGAAAGAAACAAAAGAAAATAAAAGAAAAGTTAAAAAAAAAGCTTAAAGGTGTAAAAGCTCTCAAACTTAAAAAAAAAAAAAATTAAGCCTTTTTTTTTTTTTTACATTCAATTGAGCACTTAAACTTTCAAAATGAATCAAAAGACCCTTAAATTCTTCAAAAAAACAATTAAACCCCTACTTTTTTTTTTCACTCAATTGGATAAAATTTTCAAAATGCATTAAAAAACCCTAAATTTTTTAAAAAAAGCAACTAAACCCTGTTTTTATTAAAATTAGAAAAAATATAAAAATAAAAAATTATAAAATTTTATAAAAATCATAAAAATTTAATGACCCAAGTTTTTTCAATTAAAATCATTACATATCGCAACACAACGTGACATGTGACGAAAAATGATAAAATAAAGATCATCAAAAGTTATAGAAAAATAATAAAATATTTCTTTTGATACGATAATTTTTGTAAATTTCTTTTACTGAAATCTATATTTATTTACATTATGTATAATTTTCTTACGACTTTATAAAATTTCATTATTTTTTTATCTTTCTATATATTTTATAATTTTTAACTATTTTTATGTTTTTCTGATTTTTTATAAATTTTAATATTTGAATTTCTTTATTCAAATTTAATAATATTTATCTTTTAATTTTTATTATTTTTTTCTAGTTTTTAGCAAAAGCAGAGGCTTAATTGCTTTTCTTGAAAAAGGTTGAGAGCCTTTTTGATGCATTTCGAAAGTTGAAGTACCCAATTGAGTGCAAAAAAAAAAAAGTAAAGGCTTAATTACATTTTTTAAAAAGATCCGAGGGCTTTTTTGATACATTTTAAAAATTCAAATATCCAAATGAGTGTAAAAAAAAGAAGAAGCAAGGACTCGATTGCTTTTTTAAAAAAAATTAAGACTTTTTGCACCTTAAAAGAACATAAAAGAAAAAGAAATTGCTCGAAACATACAATTACAACCAACTATATAATTTAACCTAAATTTTTTTGTTTGAAATGATATTTAATGTACCACATCAATTTACTGCTATATCGTTAACGACAATTAAAGGCTTAGTACTTAAAATATTACAACACATTAATTTAAGTGACTAAAGCGTAACATTTCAAACATAAGTGACAAATATAACCTGAGATGCACAAAAATAACTATTTTAAAAATTTACCCTAAATTAAATGGTACTATATTTATATTCACTTTTATGATTAATAATAAGAACTATTGCGTAGATGTTTTGACTTTTGACCAGCATGACAGCCTTACTACAATATCCGATCTTAAGGAAAGAAAGATGTCCGCCCAAAGCCAAACTCAATTGGCAGATACTTGCACTAATGCTTCATTTAAGGTATGGATTTTAAATCCCGTCAATTGTGAATTCTTAAAGTTTTTCTTTTGGTGATGTTCCCATTCTATAGACTCAATGCCTCTTTAGCAACTCAGGTTTTTGACAAAACTAAGAGACAACTTTCAAGGGGTTAAAGATCCCTCGATAAAAGACCACCTATAACAAACTCTTACTCTATGACCCTGCCGCCTCTTCGAGTATTCGGGCTTTCAACAGAATCGAGAGCAAAACTCCCACCGAAAATACTACCCAACTTGTTGAGCAGTCAATAAGCTACATTTCACATATTTCCCCAAACGAATAAAAAAAATCTCTTGATAATATATCAAAATGAATCACGATTAAATACCAAAATGAGAAAAATTTCACATCCACATATAAACGATTTTCCATTAATTATAATAATCAAACAGATATTATATTACTCTCATCATAATGCATTCAAACTTCAAAGCTGCATTAACAAGTATGTGTTAACAGAGAAGCTTTGCATTTGCATCCTATAAAACGGGCATAACTACTTTCTGAAAGAGGACATCACAGACATCGAATTATTCGAAAGTGAACTAACAAGAGAAGACATGTTTTACTACAATTTACAACATACAGGAGGACTTAAGTCTCAACATTTCTTTACACATTCACACGTGCATACCCGTTCCATGTGCATGACCGGAATCGTGGAGAAGCTAACTCAGATGCGTATCTTTTCCAGAGGCTTAAAGATGTAAAAATACAGATCAGCAGGCTGACACATTTGTTCATTGCTTCTATGCTTCGCACAATAATGTGCTGTTTATAGTTTCATTTTCTATGACTAGCTATTACTATGGATGTTTATTTTGACTGACTTTGTTTCATCGGCTAGAAGAGCCAAAACCTAAAACCTAAAACCTAAAACCATGCTGAGAATGGATGGATTATGCAGGAACAGTACGTGAGGAACCACCTTGATTAGCCAAGAAACGGACGACAACACAAGTGATATTATCTGCACTGCCTCTCTGGCATGCCTCCTGCATAAGCCGCTTGGCTGCCTGCTCAGGATCCTGTATTGGCTTTACCATTGCCACAGCCTCCTGCAAAAGATAAACGGCAGTTATGATGACTCACTTCAATTAAATAGGTTGGGAGAGTACTATGCTACCACCCATTTTCAGAACCAAAAAGCTGACGATTTTACTCAAACCACTACCAAGATTCTGGGGTGCCAGTAAGATGAGATGATTCCCATACCTCGTTTGTAACAACATCCCACAGTCCATCACTTGCAAGAATAAGGAACTCAAGTGAGCTGTCAATTTTTTCCTCCTGCAAGCTCAAAAGAAATAAAAGAATTGTAGAATGCTCCAAAATCAATTGTACTAATTGCAATGAAATTTTAGTACTCATAGGCTCATATTATCGTCTCTTAAGTAGGGATCCCATAAAGTTTTTTAAGCGATAGGGCAGAAATCTAACAAGAAAGGCTACTTGCAAAATTTTTATGCTGGGTCTTGTTCATTACAGGTTTCTTCTATCTTAATTAGGACAACCCAATCTTCCAAACAGACCTGAATTTCCGGATCAGCAACAACATACTGCTTCAAGAGCCTGTCACCAAATGCACGAGAAACAGCAAGGACACCTCCCACTCTCCAAGTTCCTACAGAGATAATTTCCACCACAACGAAAGGAAGAAATTTAACACGTTGAAAAGCTTATAAAAAAAAATAGAGGATGATAAGAGAGGGAAAGAGAAACAGCTAGATGTAAATCCGCACCAGCCCACATAACAAATCCTCCAGCATCCTCAATCCGTTGTCGCTCATCACTTTGATCTGGCTTGTGGTCACGGGACACAGCAAAAGCTGCAAGAGGAATATCATAGATCAGCCAGCAATAAAATGATCCTTCAACAAGATTTTTAAAAACCTGACAAATTCACACCAACACTTCTAATGGGTGAAGGAGCAGTTACATAAGAATGCAAAACATTAACTTGTCAAAGTAAAACAGAACATATAGAGCATTTATGTTAGAGCAAAAGCTAATGGCAATTTCATAGTGTCAGACATCAGATGAATATAAGTTAAAAACAATAATCATACCATTGCCTCCTCTGCAGATAACAGCTCGGGAATCTCCAACATTTGCAACTAGCAAACGATCACCAACAAGTATAGCAGTAGAAGCAGTTGATCCAGCATCCCTATTCTGGTTATTTTCTGATTTTAAAAATTCAGAATCTGTATGGTTGTATGCATCGGCTGGCATTGCAAACAATTTAAAAAGACAGGTTAGGCCAGCCCACAAGAAGAGGCACAACTATCAGATACAGTCATAGCGTGAATAACCTATAGCAGATTTGGTATCAGATATGAACTTTGGATGCCTGATCAAATTACTGAAAAGGTTTTGCTTCACATATTCAGCTGCCCGTGCACCTCCATGACCTGAAACAGCCATGCTTGTAAAGATCAAGTAAACAACTTTTAACTAAGCATGACTAGCCAGCAACAGATTCCTTTTATGATGTGGCAGTTATGATCTTAATTATGCATGGTAAAAGAAACTATTCTACGGCGGAATATAATGAACTGCCGCAGCATAGAATTTACAGTTTACCACAGTACTGTCCTGAGCCAATAACAGCCCATAAGAAATGGCTTCCAATACTGCTACCGCATTGGAGCAGATAACTAATACCAGAATCTGCCTGAAATCCTTTCAGATACTTTCTCTACGTTGAGACTTGAGACTACACTTGTATTGTCCGGCAAATAACAGTGTGTCTTGCTCTAACCAGAGGGATTAGAGCAAAATGAAGGAACAAAAAGCTTGATTTTAGAACAGAAAAGAAATTATTAAATGAAGAAAGGCAACAGCAGAGGAAAACAAAAAGAATTATACACGGTTTAACAAAAGTAATGATCACCATAAATGTTACAAAAAGTATTTACCTATATGTAGGTCATCTGAAGTATGTATAAACCATTAGGAAGTTATGTGTACATACATGCATGTGTGCAAAAGTGAGGGAGAGATATAGAGAAAGTAATAGAGAAATATACCATCAAAAACTCCAAAAAGACCAACTATCTCTCCATCAACACCGTCAATCCTTGTTTCATAAAAATCTTCCATTGAAGACCTCTTTCCAGGAGAGCTTGCATAGCCGTAGCTAAACTTTCCATTCTGGCTGTTGCCAGAAAACAAGGGACATTTGATTTAGACATTGTACAAATCATTGCATTTTTCAGCAAAAGTTGTAAACTCAATAAGCATAGACATCTTGTTATCGTCATATTTAAGCAGAACATATTTCAGGACTTCCAATCTAATTGTTTTTTATGCTTGATCATAATTACAAATGATATTTCTTCAGGCATGCTATTTATTTACTTAATTCATTCTAGATAAAAATTTAGCAAAATCCAAATTTCCTATCATTACAAATAAACGACTAAAATCACGTGACAAAACCATGCAGTAAATTTTCAATGCACAAGATGCAATAAATTTAGGTCAAAGCCAGAAAGGTCCAAAAACTGCCTTGTCGGAATTAAGAAAAACAGATCCTGCAAAACAGAAACTAAAATAATAACTTGTTCTTTCCAGCATAACATCAGCAACACGACAAACTGTGTTACTCCTACCTATAAAGAATGGAAAAAACTAGAAATTAATTCATTCCCAATAACGACAATTGAAAATTCATCACATTGCAAGCAGAAACGACAAATCAGAGGTTCAGTTGTAGATTTCTCCCACATGATGCAGTGAAAAACCATTAAAAGGTAATGATCCACAATAATTTCACATGACAAGCTAATCCAAGTTCGAGAGTATGTACGAACTTTCCAAATTTATGGAGGTTAAGCGTGCATTTCTAGCATACATCCATTTGTTTCCATTCCCTCTATTTCTTTTTGTCTACTTTTGCGAATGATGATGATTTCCAATCACAGTCCCTATCTAATAGAGATGAACCCCAAGGTTTAACTTAAAGCAAGCTATCCAATAAGCAGGGATCTTTGTCCAAAAGGAAGGTAAATACCGAATATATCACAAATTCTAAATATTAAAGGTGATGTTTCCATTTTCAATGAAAATTCATACAAAAAATAAATAAAAATAAAATTCGAATAGATGAGTAAAATCGGACAAAGGCGTGAAGAACAAAACACGTGTATTGGATTGAACCATATGGAATTGAATAAGGAGTAACTTGCAAAGCAAACACAAAAAAAGAAGCAATCGAAGAAATTCAAGATCTAAGCAAAGGATGATGAAAAAAGGGGGAAGAAAAGGCAGAAACCTAAGGCCTCCGCCGCTGACCGGTCCATATTCAGCATGAACCTGACTTGAAGATTGCAAAACCGAATTCAAATATCCCATATTACAGCTCGAGCATTCAAAATTTCCAGTTGTTATCACTAGAATCAAAATCAGGAAACAACAAAAAGTAGAAGCGTATTCGATAACAGATATTTCAGGCGATGGATTATAACGAAAAGGTCTAATTCGCATGCTAATGCAAATCAAAAACAGTCTTCAAATCGTAACCTGCAAAGAAACCAAAATTTGCAGATCCAATTTAAACCAAATTCCAAACACAATAAAAATGAAAATAATAATAAATAAATGAAGTTGATGGGAAAGGGAGAGGGAAAAGGTTTACCTTCATGAAGGAGAAGGAAAGGAGATGATCCCATCCATAAAAAGAGAGAGAAAGCAAAGCGCTTGAAAGGCGGTTTTTAAAGGGGGAAAGGAAAAAGAGAAACGAGACTTGCAAGGGAAAAAGTGCGTTTTAGGGAGAGAAAATAAAAACTGTTAATACTAAAAAATCAGAGGTTGCTCACCTCATTGTTTCTTTTTGGTCTAACTCTTCTTTCAGTCCCTGAACTCTTCACACTTTTTAAATTTAAATCCCTTTACTTTAAAAAAAAAAAACCCTTCAATCCTTTACTTTTTGTTTAATGGATGATTTAGTCTCTTTATTCGTAGGATTTAAATTTTATTTACAACTGATAATACTATTAACTGTCTTAATCAAATTTTAATTTTTAAATCAAATATTTGAATATTAAATTTAAATTGTGTTATGGGTTGGTATATTTTTCCTGAAAGATTTAGTATTAGAGTACATTGATAAATACAAATGCAAGCATCAATACATGTTGTTAGCAGTTACAAATGTAGAACTAAACCTGTACAAAGTAGAACAAATAAATAAGTGAAAAAAATTGTTTGAGAAGCCGATTTAATGTGTATATGTACAACAAATAAATAAGGAAAAATAGCTTAGCTTCACATTTGGCCTTGTACTATAATGAAAAGTGTAAATTCAGTATTTTTTAAAAGAAAAAGTTCAAGATAATAAGGCAAGCAACCTGCAAAACTTTCAGGAAAATTAGAAGCCAACACCGATCTTCCCTTTCCCTTCCTCTTCCCCTTCTTCTTCCCCTCCCCCCATCCTTGACACCTGATCTTCTGCTTGCCGTCAGCCAACACCGATTCTCAACACCAGACACCGGCATTCTTTTCCCCATCTTCGTCTTTCATTGTTAAAATTTGCACTGGCGTTCATCTTCCTCTCTCGAAGGTAAGAACGAAAAAAATTGAAAGCTGAAGTTCTATTCTTTTTTACAGACAAACAGGACCATAAAACAAAAATCCTCTAGTTCTGGTAATGAAACAATTGTTCACAATTTGATTTCTCCATTTTTATTTTGTTTTTGCTTCAGTTTCAGTCCGTCCTTCATCATATATCCAACAGATTCCGTGAGAATAAATTTTCTTCATATTAACTTAAAAAAGAGGAAATCCCAAGCAGAATGCACCATACCCTTCATTATTGATCTTAAATTATCATTTTAAATTATTTACGCCTATTTTACTTTGTTTCACCTTTCTTCTTTCTCTTATTTCTGTTTTAGCAGGTTGATTTCTTTCTACTATCAACTCTTTAAAATGAAAACAATGTCTGTTATTTAATACATGAAAGAACAATGTCTGTTATTTAAATTATTGCATCAGAAGTGGCAAGATCCTGATTGGCAGGAGAAATTGCAAGTATGATACAGTTGGGCTGCAATGAGGAACAAGTATAGCATAATTTTTTTTTCCTTTTTGGAGAAAGTATATATTCTACATGTTAATAAGCATTAGAAACAAACACTAGTTAAGGCATTAATAGACCCTCCAACATCATAAATACTAACTGATTGCATGTTTATGAACAAAAAGCTGGAAAGAAGAATCAGATGAGCAATAATTAACCAAAGACTTTCAATTAGGATAGGTTTAGTGTATAAAGAATAAGCAAGAATCTATCAATTTCTGCCTCTATTTACCTTCTCAATAAATAATCGAACAATAATTAAATTTGTATATTATACCTGTAGTCACAAAATAAACTATACCGAAACATCTTAGCTTCCATCACTTGTGGCTGCAGAGATAAACCAGTAGAATTGTAATTTTCTATTATGCTTTTGAGTGATACAAGAAAAAGAAGCTTTTTGGAACAAAAATTAACTAAAAATCTATTTACAAAATTCAAGCTCCATGTCAAGTTATAAACTTTTTCTTTTCTAACTCATGTTAACCACCCTACCAGACAATTCCTTCTTTTATCTTAGGGGAAAAAAAGACCCTCTCTCCTAATTGAAAATGTGATTGAATGATCTGAGTTTCTAAACTACACAATACCCAGAGCACTAGGAGCATCTAAATCTTGCAGTGTAATTGAGAAGTGGGTACAAGATTGAACCGCAATGGAAGTCAGTCATGCCAACAAAGGAGTAAGACAGTACATCTCCATATAATGTAAAGTCATCCCTCTGTTTTCTAATTTGCTTTGAACACCTTTGCCATGATCGACCTTTCCTACTCCTTATTGGGAAGAAGCACCTCACTGATACTATTTCTTGAGTGTTATGTGCAAGTAAGTGAGATTTTCATTTGAGTTTGAAAGGTGGTGGAAGCATTTGAAGCCCCTTTTATAAGAAGGAAAGCAGTTAAAGATATGAACATGTGGTGGGTGAGAAACGATTTTAATATGAAGATGTCACATGGTGTGCAATTTTACCAACAAACAAAATGCATTCATCCACAGTTAATAAATTGTGCATATGTTGCCCTCTTGCTGAGCTTATTTCACTCAGGCTTGGCATATGTTCTCGGTACATGATCTATTGTATGGTTTATCATTGTATTGTTTCTTATAGATTCTAGTATATGATTGCAGTTCGTAAGGTTGCTAGGGCAAAGGCAAACCTCAACCATACTGCTCAAGGTTGCTGCCATTACCGGTGTTTTTAACGCTGTGCCTACAGTAAGTTAAACCTTAACCTTTCTCTTATTGGTTGTTCTTTTATTAATACCAGTGAAAGCACACAACTATGTTTTTTTTTTGGGTGCAAACAAGGTATTTAGCCTCCAACTTAGGACCTCTAACCCAAATCTAAGCTTACACTTACTATTTAAGTTAAGCCTAAGTGGCACACTGTAAATTAGTTGAAAGGTGTTTAAGTCTAGAGGTACAAGAAAGCACGTTTATGGCTTAACATGCTTCTGTTGACGTTTATGGCTAATTGTTTCTTGTTGATTCAGCTCATTTTCTTTGAAACCTGAAAATATTCTTGTTTTGGTTTGCACAGAGGAGTGAAGGAGGAGGATCATTCCAAGCTGTCGATACTTTGAATGGGAAGCTGTTATGTGGATGTGATTCGATATAGGTCTTGATATACTTTATTGTTTTTTATGTGTAAATTTACGATTTACTGAATGGATTAATATCCTAATGAATTAACTTGCATCTAAATAAATCTATGTCATAATATATTTTATGATTTGAATTTAATTTAATTAAGATAGCATTTAATCTTTGTTTTTTTATTTTATAACACAATTAAAAATAATTTATTTGAATTTGATTGTTTTCAATTTATGACGATTAATATTCTAGTTTAATAATTGAGTATTATTATATATTTAATTTGATTTATTTATTTATAAATAAATCATTGCAATATATGTAAAAACAATTTAAAATATAAATTTATTAATATATATATAATAAACTCAATTAAACAATAATTAAATATATATTTGTTTAATTTAAAAAGTTTTTCAGAATATATTTTTAGGAAATCACAAACAATGAAAATATTTTAGATCATTTTCAGAAAAATAAATCACTTTCCAAAAATTATTTTTCTAAAAATATTTTACTAGCAAACAAGCGAAGCCTTAATTGATAACAATTTATAACGTAAATTTGGTCGCTTATTACGTTTCCACTTATAATATACCTTTTTCTTTTATTCCAAAGTAATTTTATAATTTATGCAAAAATCAATTATGTTATTAGTGTCAGATCATAAATTATGCAGCTAAATGGAAATAGTAATTCAATATTACAAATTATATTTTCCGAATATTACAAACCCATCTACTACTTCTAATTTCATTCTCCTATTTCCACAAAGTTATGCTTCTTTAGTAACTAATACTCTAATTTATTTTTTTACATTCCACATCTGACTCAATCGTCGAATTCAAGTCTATAATATCACATTACGTTGCCGAAGCAACTCAGACTATTTCAATGTAATTTCACATTATTTAATTCACATTTAAAAATAGCATAACAAATAAATCATTTAATAAAAATATTCACATATTTAAAATCTTATTTCATCTAATTATTCTTAAGGTTTAAATGTAAGTTACACAATAAAATTCAATTCTTTCTAAACTAATATCAACTATATTTTTTAAAAAATTAATTTTTTATTTTTCAGCTCCTTGATTTTACTATGTTTTGTTATTTTCATACATTAAACTAATTTCATCTCTCCTATTTCATTCATGTTATGCTGCCTTTTGGCATTTATCAAATTTTATTCTTTACTTACATTTTTTTTTTGGTGAAAAAAAGGAAAATTATAAAAAAAAAAAAAAAAATAGAAGGAAACTAGAGGAGAAACTACATATAAATGTAATCCTTCCTCTCTATCAAAAGACAACTTAATAATTTGATCAGCTTCCATGTTATCCTCTATAGGATCATAATCTATGGACCAGTTTGGCTTATTCCGTAAGAGTTGATTAATGCGCCTGATTAAGGCTGAGTTTGAGCAACCCCTTCAAAAACGACTCCTTAATGGCCTTAATAACTTCCATATAATCAGTCTGTATCAAGATTCTGTCATGAAATCTTTCTTGTGCCAATGTCACACTATCAAAATACTCCACAATTCAGGTTCAAAAATCGAACATATCCTTAGGTTCAAAAATCGAACATATCCCTACCCTGTGATTAAAACCAAGGATCCAATCGCCATTTTGGTCTCGCAAAACTCAACCTACTGAGGCGGAACCAGTGTTGACTTTAACAGCTCATTCAACTCGTGTCTCACAGAACTCCCTCCCTTGCAAATAGAATTGTATTGTCTAGCCCAACTGTAAGCACCTTTGACAATCTCCTCTATACTCAATGGCAGACCTTGAAAAATGTGTATATTTCAGTTCTTCCAAATTCGCCAAGCAACAAGGCCAAAGAAGCAAGGCCAATCAACATTCCCCCAATCAATATTAAGGTGACTTTCCAAATTCGACTCAAGCCACTCCTGCAAATTACCTGAAAAGAAAGCAGTTAGTTTATTAGGGGGAATGATTCAGTTCCATACCTTCTTCGCAGCATCGTAATCCTTTATAGCATGAAGCACATATTCAATTCCTTGACCACAGATTGAGCACATTGCATCACTACTCACACCATGCCTTAGCCTTTCTGCCTAAGCTTAAGGACCAACTAGAGAAAAACCCGAACCCTTTGAGGTCCCTCAACCTTCCACGGTAATTTCCAAGACTCCTCCGTAGGATTCAATGATTTCTCCTTAACCTTACGATAAGCACTTTTAATAGAAAATCATCCTGATGATGTTCCCATCCAAGCAATTCTGTCAGGACCCACTGAAGGATGCAGATGAGGGATGCTAGTAATTCTTCCAATTACTTCTTCTAGTAACCACAGCCAAAATAAAACAAGATTCCAATATCCCTCTTTAGTAATCATTTCCTTAAGACAACAATCCTTCGCAATGTTAACATTAGCTGGGATAAAATTAACCAAGGGACCAACCTGCGGATTCCAACTATCCTTCCAATATCTAACATTATTACAATCTCTTACAAACCAGAAAATGTTTTCTCTAAGCAGGGGCCATATCTTCGAAAGAGCTCTCCAGAGAAAAGAGAAATTGCTGTGATTTATACTAAGAGGTAGTCCATCCTTAACACCGTACTTTGCACGCAAAACCCGCACCCATAAAGCCTCAGATAACTTAAGAATACTAAAGCCCAACTTCAATAAAAAGAAGGTATTTTGATCTTTAGTTGATGAAGCACAAGCCCACCACAAACCTTAGGCTAACAAACTGAATTCCAATTAACAAGGGCCATTTTTTTACACCCTCTAGACTAACCCCACATAAACTGTCTAATAATGCTATCAATTTCATCACAAATTCCTTGTGGGATTCTCAAGGATTGCATAAAATAGCTAGGAATTGTAAGAAGAACCGATTGAGCTAACGTAATTCTACCAGTAAGGGACAACTACCTCGCATTCCACCTTTATAACCTCGAATTAACTTTTTCACCACGAATTTTAAAGAATTGTTGGTAGCCCTATCATAAAATAAGGGAACCTCTAAATACGAACCCAAGTTATTGACTTTGCGAAAACCAAACGTATCACAAACATGCCCCTCCAAATTTTTATCCACTCATTTGGAAAAGAAATGTTTGTCTTCTTAGCGTTCACCCAATGTCCAGAATAACCACAAAAGTTATCCAACAATTCCTTATTTAACCTAGCTTATCTAACATAAGCTTTTCCAAAGATAACCAGATCGTTAGCAAAAAATAAGTGAGAAAGAGGACCATACCTAGATAAACGAATAGGAGACCAACTGCCTGAACTTATAGAAGAACTGATGCTTTGACCCAACCAATCCATACAAAGAACAAAAATATAAGGGGAAATGGGACATCCCTATCTAATTCCTCTAGCTGGACTGAACTTCTAAGTAGGAACCCAATTCCAGATGATCTGCATAGTAGAACTCGTGATAGCAGACATAACGACTTTCCTGAGGAAATCGAGAAATTTTCCTGCGTGGAGAGAGGCGTCAATAAAATCCCAGCTCACTCGTTCATAGGCTTTTTCCAAATTGATCTTAATAGCCATCCACTTTCTGTGCTTACTTCTCATTGAATGGATAACTTATTGGGCCATAACAATATTGTCTGTAATGTTCCTTCCAATAATGAATCCAGCTTGCTATTGTCTTATGATTCTTGGAAAAACCACCTTGAACCTATTCGCAATAATCTTCATGACTAATTTGTAGAGGACATAACACAAACTTATTGGACAGAACTGCGTGACGTCCTCAGGAGCTTGAACCTTAGGGATAAGCACAAGCAAGGTATTATTAAGCTCCCTATCAATTGCCTCTCCATCAAAAATTTTCCTGACCCAATCACAAATAGCTCCACCGATCAACTCCCATTGACTCTGAAAGAAAAGAGCGTGAAAACCATCGCTCCTTGGAGCTTTCAACGGAGCCATGTCAAACATAGTCACCTTAATCTCTTAATCTGAAACAGCTCTCCTTAAGAAAATCTCATCATCACAATTGATATTAGGAAAAGAGCTAGTGGGTAAAGGTCTTGTACAAACTAGAACTTCACCATACAGATTCTAGAAGAATCTAACAACCTTAAACCAGAGCTGCTCATCCTTAAAAATCCAATCGCCCTCATCATTCTTCAAGGTAGAAATTTTATTACAATTCATTCTCTGAATCGTGCGAAAATGGAAAAACTTAGTGTTCTAGTCTTCAAATTGCATCCAGTCGTACCTAGCTTTTTGTTTCCAAAGCAACTCTTCATGATGAAAAACACGCTCCAATTCCTTTCGTAACTGAGTTTCCACAAGACTTAAATTCACAGTATAAGATATGTTTAGTACCTTTTGGACATTAGATAACCTCTGCATCAAATACCTCTTACGGACCCCAATAATACCATATGGAAAATTATTCCAAGCTTTAATATTATCAGTAAATATATTAAGGGAATTAGCCATGTTACCTTTAAAACACCACTTTTCTTTAACAAAATCTGAGAAGTTAGGATGTTCAACCCATTCGGCAAGAAACCTAAAAGGCCGACCTTTGGACAAGATAACACTTGGATTGAGAGATAAAAGCAAAGGTCTATGATCCGACTTGATCCTCGAAAGGTGAGTGACTTAACAATTCGGGAAAGTTCTCAACCAACAATCATTTTCAATTGCTCTGTCGAGTCTCTCAGAAAGCCCACCATGATACCAAGTGAATGGAGGGCCCCTGAAACCTAAATCCTACAAATTAGACACTTCAAGAAAATCATTAAAAAGAAGGCAACTTTTCTACCTAAACGGCCTTCTTTCTTTTCACTAGAACAAAGCAAAGCATTAAAATCGCCAATAACCATCTAAGGAATGTTATTCGTTGGAATAAAAAGTAAAAGGTCCTCCCAAAGTTTCCTCCTCTTCTGTCTATTAGGACTTCCATACACAAAAAATATGAATAGGTAAAATATAACTAGTTTTAAGCACTTGAACACAAATAAATTGAGGATTATTACATAAAACCTTAATAGATAACGAGTCCTTCCAATCCACCCAAATGCCTCTGGAGAAACCAATGGCTTTCACCCCATAAGAAAACTTAAAACCCAAACTAGAAATAACCTTATCATCTTTAAATCCACATACACTCATTTCTAGCAAACTAACAATATCAAGTTTATGCTCTCTGCTGTATTCACAAAAATTATGAGGAAATTTTAGACTGGCACATCCCTAACAATTCCATAAAAAAAGGGTCAAATTCATATTAGATATAAAAAAGAAAATAAAAACCAACTTACTAATTAGAGCCCAAATGCTCAAGTTTTTACACTTTTTCAGAGACATCTGATTTTTTAATATTTTCCTTATCGATATGAGCACTAATTAACTCAACTAAGGAATTCATAGATTTCGACAACGAAACCCGAGAGTCCTAACCGATTTAAAACTATTCCCACGATTACTGATAGTTTTATTAAGTTTTTTCCCGCCTTGGCTCCTTCCATCATTCTCGATAGAACCTTGGCTTTTAGGATTAAACCTAACTTCTGTAACGTTTCCCAAATTTTGTCTTTTATTGGTTATATTCATATCCTTGAAAACGACCGCAATGTGATTTCTTGGATCCAGTACTTTTCCATCTAATTTAACCATAATTTCTTCTGACTCTTCAAAGGTGGGATTATAATGTGACATAGTAAAAGTAGGATCATCTATGGAGTTAGCAAATTTTACCAAATCCACTCGAGAAGAATCTATTTTTTTTTGTTAACCTCCAAATCGACTCCTTACGAAATAGTTTCAGCACACTGCTCTTGTGGCCCCACAGGAATACCCTCAGGATCGAAATATTGGTCCTTAGTCGACCAAGATCCCACAGATAAGAGGCAAGCAACAGATTCTCTTGGACCGCCCTTATTAACCTGCCTATTAACTAAATCTTTAGTAATAAGCCCCACCGAGTGCAAGCTCAAGTCTTCAACCACTTCTTTAATCAGCCCATCACCATTAACCTTCTTGGCCTGATTTTCTGGACCAAAAAAATAACACTATGGCCTGCATTATTACCAACACCATCCGGGCCTTTCTCACATGAAACATGGCCCAAATAATCTTTAAACAACCCAGCAGATTCATCAGGCCTAGTTTTATTAACTATCAAAACTTCACTACCTTTTTTGGAAAAACTCATTGACGATTCAAACTCACCTACCTTCTCTTTTCCCAAAAATCGCGCAGCTTCTCCCTTAGCAATTTTAATTTCCTTAGCAGCCCCTCGAAAATCCTATCTTTTAGCACCCTATCCCTTAAATCCTGACTTTCCGTCCTATTCAAGACCGAAAATCTTGAACCCAATCTGGCTTTTCCTTGATTTTCTCCCTTCTGATTTCGTAAATCCCTCTGTCCCCTCCGAGATTTCCGCTCCACCACCATCCACAGACCAAACGCCGATCCCTCGCCCCCAAGCGTCGAATCAACCAACTCTGTTTTACCACTGACTTCCCCAGACATGCTAATCTTTTCTGCCGCTGGTAACATACACTGTTCCTTTAAGTGGTCATATTTTCCACAAGAAAAACAGATGATCGGTAAAGCTTGATACTCTACCCTTTGCAATTCTCCATTCACTATAACTTGGGAAACTAAAGGTTTATCAAGGTCCATTCAGCCATTCTAGCAAAACGACTCTGCTTTTGCTGTCAGTATTAAGGTTAAGCTTGACCACCTTGCCCACCAAGCCTCAAACTTCTTTTAGAATTCTCCGTTTTTACATGAATCCGGGGAGCTGGACAATCTAATTCAATCCAAAACCATACTCAGGTAAGGTTTCTTAGGATTGAAAAACTTTGTCCATGGCTGAACAATGAGATATTGGCCATTTATAATCCAAGGCCCTTGCGAAAGGGCTTTATTATAATCCTTGATGCACTGTAGTTTAGCCAAAAAAATATCCATTCTCGATGTTGGAACGGCTTAGTTGGACGCCATAGACTAAAAATTCGATTAAACAAGGTTGTGTAACCAATATTCCGACCCAACAATTTCAGCACCACTGTAGTCTCCATATCCTTGAACAAGATCTGTTGAATAAGTTACGAAAATTCTATAGCCGGAATGCCATTAACCATAGTCTTTTTAACATCACTTTCCAGAAAATCAAAATTTTCAGCACTCTCAATACCAGCAGAACGAAACCTTTTTTCTTGATTATAATCCCCTTGTCCAAGAAGCATCTATTTCCAAGAGACCTTAGTCGGCGAATCCGAACCCTTTAACGGCAAATCCGAATCCTCTAGCATTTTAACATTTACAGTACCACAGTCTTCTTTGAACCTTACTTTTTTCGTTTCCCGATCATCGACCGACTAAGATTCAAAGACACTAGCAATTTCCAGAGAAGACATTCGCATTCCTTACATTTTAATAATCACTATAGCAATGTTTGTTATTGGGCAAATATCCCAAAAATACCAAAAAAATACAAAAATTACCGGAAAGGACAGGTTTCAAAAATATTGACCGGAAAAGGCAATTTCCCCAAAAGCGCGTCACGTCGCCGCGTTTTTGAAATCGACTAAAGCGTCCATGGGGAGCGCTTTAGGCCCACGTCGAAAAAAGCGCTTCCACGAGGCGCCGCTTAGTTGAGTTAACCTAAAGCGCCCCCATGGACGCCGCTTTTAAGCTAATCTTTCCTGATCCACTTGCAATGTGAAAATGAATTAATTTTTGGACAAGAGTCTCCGTAAAATAATTTTGAGGAGACGTTTGTAACAAACCGTGTGGAAAACGCTCACGTGGATGCGCTTTTTACTCTGTGGTCTCCGCAAAATTATTTTGAGGAGACGTTCGAACAAACTGTATAAAAACGCTCCGGTGAGGTGCACTATTACCCGGGCGGTGAAAAGCGCTCCACGTGGGCGACTTTTGCTACAGGTTCGCATGCAAAATTAGGCTATAAATCACCAAATTGCATTCTCGGTTAAGTAAAGCATTCAAGCAAAAGAAAAAAAAATCGAAAATGAGTGAACGTATTAATAGTGTTATTTACTACGATGGTGAAGTGCGTGACAAAAAATGGTGTTGTTTTCTTATCGAGAACACAATACGATTGAGTTTTAATCAAACGTCGATTTGGTGGAACTTCAAAAAGAATTAGGCGTAAAATATTTGGAACAACGCCAATGAAAGTTCGATCTATTAAGTATAGATTTTACGCTTGATCGATCCGGTGAGATATGACGATTCGACATCAAAGGTCCTCGAGCCTTGAGGCAATGGTGGAGACTCATTTTGCCGATGGATCGCCTATCTCGAGTTATATGTAGAATTTTCATCTCCAAGTGATCCGGCGCGACCTCAACATCTAGTATCGTTCGAGGGAATACACGACCCTGTGACACTACTGTAAGTGGGAGGCAAAACACGAAGTGCCCGTGTGCGGTGGTAGTATGGAAAACATAACCCCGCACGACACTTTCGGTTGGTGGATGGGACATGCATATTCGTCAATCGACGTCGGATGACGCAAATACGCATTGGGGGACGTCATCAACTTCTAGTGGATGGCAATCCACATACGATTGGAATCTTTACGAAAGATGTTTAGGAGGGATGATGTATTACCGACGGCATCCACCGCGAGGGCCCTCGTTTGTTGCGAGTTATGGAGGATCGGACGATGAATCGATGTGGATCCACCTCGGGAGCCGGGGCTGACGGTGCGAAGTTGGACTATTTTACGAACCGGAGCCGTTCCAATTGTACTGAAGATGTTGAGGCGGTTCGACGAAGAAGAAGAAGATCCGCTATTCAGGGCATACTCGCCTCCAAATAAGACATGCATAATGTCGATCTATCTCAAGATGATGCATTGGAGTTTCTGAACTACCACCGGACGCGTGACTGCACAAATTCTTCGTTGGATTCGGACCAATTAGAAGTTGGTAACCGCTTTCCAACAAGAACACTTTTCTTGGTGCATTGAAACAATACAACGCCGAGAATGTGGTTAACTACACCATGGTTAAATCAAAGCTCGATAGGTACGAGGCGAAGTGTGCTGTGCAAGACGGCACATGTGCATGGAAAATCATGGCGTCGTTGAGGAAAAGGACGGGGATGTGGGAGGTGAAGAAGTACAAAGGTCCGCATACATGTCTTACCGGTACAGTACCACTATGTGTTCAATGATTTCGAATAACACTAATATTATGTAATGTTGCATTATTTAACGTACTTCGTTGACAGGTGTAACACAAGATCATCCGAGGATGGATTCAGACATGTTGGCTGATTTAATAATCCCGACGGTGAAGGCCGATCCCAAAACTACAATCTTAGGCCTTTAATTGGCAATATTCGTAGCAAATGGGGTACACGCTCTTCTGAAAAGGCTTGGATAGCCAAGCAGAAGGCGTTGGAAAAGTTGCACGTCGGTGGGACGCTTCATATAATGAAGTGTGGCCGTGGTGTAAGGTCTCTGGAGAGATATGTCCCAGCGACAATGAGACATTGAAACGGAACCGTGACTACAATGATCGTCTGCTCCGTGGATGCGCAGTGTTTAAGCGCCTGTTCGACATTTAAGCAATGCCGAGATGCTTTTACATACCGCAAGCCATTGGTACAAATTGACGGTACCTTCATGTATGGTAGATATACGATCGGCTATTGCTAGTTTGTGGCACAAGACGATCGTGGAGAATCCTTCCGATTATGTTCGCATAACACCGGTCGGTCACCGATGATCGGACTTCTTCCTATCTAGGTTAAGGAGGCATATACGCCTCAACGACATATATGCGTTATATCGGATCGGGCCCCGGAATACTTGCGGCAATAGAACGACAGGGAAGCATGTGGCATCGCACACACCATCGATATTGCCTGAGGCATGTGGCATCCAACTACTATGGGCAACACCGATCTAAAAGACAGAAACGGCAAGTGACCGATATGGGTATGAAATTTCTATTAATATAATTTCTTTTGAAATTTTCGATTTATTCGCAATTTGAATAGTGGTATGTAATATTCGATATCAACGTATATTGGCGAGTACGAGATCAATAAAGACCGTTTTCACGAGATGTTGGCGATTATGCGAAGATAACGCCAAGGCGCAGACTACATGCAATATTCCTTTTGAACAGTGGACACAAGCATATGATGATGGCTACGATATGGTCATATGACCACAAACCGGCCGAATGCATAAATTACGTGCTAAAAGGAACCCGTCATCCGCCGACATGACGGTTTTATGGAGACATATTTTCGTTTAGCGGCACTATTTCAAAGAGAGCGGCCGAGTTATCGAGGCGATGCAAGGAGGCCATGTATGGAGCGAAGGTCTTGCAAGAAATTAACCGTGGAAGGCACGGCGAACACTATGCACACAGCTTTGTCACGATCGCGATAGCCTATGGTTTCGTGTCACGGAGTTTGACGGTAGAGCCAAGGTATTGTTGGCGGGCATTATCGTGTACACTTGACAAATAGGACATGCGATCGGGATATTTGATGCACCGTTACCCATGTGCTCATGTACTTGCGGCTTGTCATAATCTTCGTCTTGACCCCATGAGCTATGTCGACGAAGTCTACAAATTAGAAAACATGTACAACGTGTGGAGACACGTATTCCCACCATCCCAGGATGAACGTAAGTGGCCACTCGGTATCGCTTGCACCGTATAAGTTGTTGCTTGGATAGAGAATTGAGACGCAAAACCAAAAGGTCGACCTTCCTTGACTAGAATACGCAACAATATGGATATCCGAGAACCGACCAACCAAAGTCGGCGGTGCGGGTGGTGTAGGAACCCGACCATACATCTCGCTTCGTGTCCAAATCGGACTAGTTGACCGTGTTCTTAGCTTGTTTGTCTCTTCTTGGCTATGTAATGTACTTTTTTTGGAGGAAAACGGTGAACTTTTGTAAAATAACTCAAATTTATTAAATATAAGATAATTAATACTAAATTACAAACACAAATAATAAAACAATGTATATTAAGGCGGTACGAGATCAATACAAAAAATTAAATTACAAAAAATTAAATTAAAAAATTAAATTAAAAAAAACTCAAATTGTATTAAAAAATACAACTTAATTACAAAAAAAATAAACCAAACATATTTTGTCAAAGTTATTAAAATTAAATAAATTAAAAAATTAAATTAAAAAAAACAAACTCAAATTGTATTAAAATAATACAACTTAATTACAAAAAAAATAAATCAAACATATTTTGTCAAAGTTATTAAAATTAAATAAATTAAAAAATTAAATTAAAAAACTCAAATTGTATTAAAAATAATACAACTTAATTACAAAAAAAATAAACCAAACATATTTTGTCAAAGTTATTAAAATAAAATAAATTAAAAAATTAAATTAAAAAAACAAACTCAAATTGTATTAAAATAATACAACTTAATTACAAAAAAATATAAACCAAACATATTTTGTCAAAGTTATTAAAATTAAATAAATTAAAAAATTATATTACAAAAAAAAAACAAACTCAAATTGTATTAAATATATTACAACTTAATTACAAAAAAATAAATCAAACATATTTTGTCAAAGTTATTAAAATTAAATAAATTAAAAAATTAAATTACAAAAAAAAACAAACTCAAATTGTATTAAATATATTACAACTTAATTACAAAAAAAAATAAACCAAACCTATTTTGTCAAAGTTATTAAAATTAAATAAATAAAAAAATTATATTACAAAAAAAACTCAAATTGTATTAAATATATTACAACTTAATTACAAAAAAAAACCAAACCTATTTTGTCAAAGTTATTAAAATTAAATAAATTAAAAAATTATATTACAAAAAAACTCAAATTGTATTAAAAATAATACAACTTAATTACAAAAAAAATAAACCAAACATATTTTGTCAAAGTTATTAAAATTAAATAAATTAAAAAATTAAATAAAAAAATAAACTCAATTTTTATTAAATATATTACAACTTAATTACAAAAATTAAACCTTAATTACAAAAAATTAAACTCAAATTATAAATTAATTTACAATTACTCAAATTATGGGGTTTAGGGTTTAGTGCGGATGTCGGTGGGAACCAAGGCCACAGCAGGCGATTAAGCACGCTCTGTATGATTCCTCCTTCTTCTAGCTTCCGTGGGGTTGTGGAACCTCGGTGGGAATCCGTCCCTCCCGGTGGGTGCAGTTCAGGTGTTGCGATGATGACCCACCTTGATAAAATAATGACCGGAGGTGTTTGCATAAACCACGGCGGGGTGATCGCATCTCGTGCGGTGAAGGAGTGCGGTAGAAAGAACTACTCCCACGGCACCTCCTCTAATCCCACACCCGATGTCGGCCTCACGATCGGTGGCTAAAAGGAGTTGTCGAAGCGGACTCGAACCCGCCATGGATTCCAACACGGGGGACTAGAAAAGGAAACATATATGGGTTAGGAGGATACATGTAAGGCGGTACGCACCGGCATAAACCGTGGACGCTGTGTGTTATCGGTGTTGTCACCGAATGATGGGCGGTGATTGTATAGGCGCTTGTTGATGGGCCCGGATCGATATAGGCGCCGTTGATGGGCCCGATGATTGTGTAGGCGCTATTGTTTGGCCGTCTCATCACCCTTCTCCTTGGATGTAAAGGGCCTGACGTTCCTTCGCCGCGAATTTGCCGTCGCCTCTCTTCACCGACAACAGATCGACTTGCCATGGATTCTAAACCATGGCATGTACTCCGACGCACGCTAACTCAGAACTACGATCGGTTCCGGTTAGGTAAAAAGTCATACCTGCTTCTCCCACTTCTCGATATGTTCGACCAAAATATTGGCCAATCCGGTGCTACCGTAGTAAGTCCACATCATGCTCATCATCGAGCACCTCAGAGCCACGGAATCGGTTGTCGGCATCTAAATTGCCGCAGAACCCGATCGGACCGGTGCATCTCCACGGTCGCGTAGGTGATTAGCGGGACCTTAACGTGCCAACTGCTCGGATTTTGGAGGAACTCCTCGGAATTCTTGCCGAATTTCGGGATCCTCGTCACGGTGTCCATTGAAACTATATTAACATTACCAAAATATTAGTTATATACATAAATACTAAATTATAATAACGAAATTGACACTTACTTGTGATTCCGACTGTTGTTCCAATAGGAGCCAGATATCCTCAAGCGAGTCGTATTCCAACATGACTTCTGGATGGTTCCACCTAATTAAATAAACTCTTAGCATGCAATTATACTATAAATCTCGACATAATTGTAAAATATAATATTAAATTTACCTCGTTATCAATGGGAATGAATATGGTCGGTCGAGTCGAGGGGCGTAAAATGGAAATCGAAACCATGCCCATGACCGCAGAGTGATAGGCAACCTCCGATTTTTGCTTTATCCGCAAGACCGCGCCCGCACATCTCCCGATACAACCTCGATAGCACGGCGGACCCCAACCGAATTCACCGTTGCTCAAATCAACAAGTTTCGAGAGCCATCTCGTGGACGAGGTTTATAGAGACGTCCGGCATCGATAGCCTCCAATTATCGAAGTATGTATGCCGTGCATACCGTATTCTTTCATCTTCATCGAATCTTCATTCGGTGCGGGAATGTCTCTCAGAACCAAACCATATCGATCCGACCTCCTTGCAATTTATCCGGAATGGCACCGGAGCTCGTAGCATACGGCCATCCAATTGAGAGATGTTACGGTCCGGTGACTACCGGGCGAATCCACCGGTAATCCCAATCAGAATCGCACATCTTCTAAGGTGATGCTACACTCTCGCATGGCGAGATGGAAAGTGTGCGTCTCGGGTCTCCACCTCTCTATCAACGCTTATCAAAACGGGTCCAACTTGAACCCCTACCTATCGTGGCCGTGCAAAAACCCGCTTCCAAGTAATTCTCGATCAATGGTGATGGGGACCGGGCATGTTCATGAATATAACATTGCAACACCCGATCTACGTGATCGTTTAAAAATAATAAAATTCAAAATTAATTAAAAATTGCATAATTAAAAAATTTAATAATATTGAAAAATTAAAATTCAAACTTACCATTCTCAATTCTTTGGGCGCCAATGTGATTCTTGTCTAGGCGATGTAAATCTCCTACCATTGTACTCGATAAAGATTTTTTAATTTTCCAAAAAATAAATATATTAAAAAATTATAAAGGGCTTTTTTCAGAAATGGTAGAAGACTATTTCAAATTTAAGCGTAAATTTCAAGGGCTTTGAGAGAAACTTGAGAGAATATTGAGAGCAAATTGAGAGAAAATTGAGAGAAAAATGAGAAAGGATTGAAGTGTGAAAAAATGAAGGGTTGGGGGTATTTATAGTTTTTTTACCGTTGCTTTTTTAACTGTTGAGGTCCAACGGTCACATTTTTTTTTGATCGTTGCGGCCTAAAGGCGCGCTCACGGAGGGCGCTTTAGGCCACGTCGACCAAAGCGGCCCACCACGCGGCGCTTTAGTGACGTAACCTAAAGCGCCTCCGCGACGCCGAGGCCTTTTCCCAAAAACGCTACCGACGTGGACGCTTTTTTGGGAAATTGCCCTTCCTAGTCAATATTTTTGAAACCCGTCTTTCCGTAATTTTGTATTTTTTGGTATTTTGGGATATTTGCCCTTGTTATTTCATTATTTTAATTTCATTCCACAAAATATACTCTTATTATTATTATTTTTATAAAAATTAATATTTATTAAATGTCAGTTCCATTATATTAATCGTGGAAAAATTAATATTTTAAAATCAAATTGAATTGAAATGAATTTAGGTAAGATTATTTTAGTTAAATTTTAAATGGGTAAAAATGGACAAATGTATTTATTAATTAAAGCACCGGAAAAAATATTTTATTATGAGAAATAAGAAAAAAACAAATGAGTAGTTAAATAACAGAAAAGAAAAGTTTAAAAGGGAGATAATGCAGAAAATACGGGGTAGAGTTAAAAAACGTGGTGCAGTAAAGAGAGGCAGGTCAACCAAGTAGGCGGTTGAGTTGAGGTAGGAGGTTTTGCCTTTTTCCTTTTTTGGCCGTCAAAGTTTGAAGGAATATAAATTTGTATCTCAAACACCGACACGATTTTAAGAGACTTCATCTCACACTTATTTAAAACTACAAATATATGAAAATAACATTCAAAATATTTGACTTCTTCATTCAAAATGACTAAACAAACATGAAATTTTAAGATATCATTTCATTTTGCAATTATTTTTAAAATAATTAAAATATTCTTGTATAGTAAATATCTAATGAATTGGAATTTCAAACATTCTATTTATTGGATTTGAATCATCATTTTAAATAGTTTGAATATTAACAATACATAATACTTGGTGTCCAAAATATGCCCTTTTTTTTAATTTTATTGAGTAATAATCATTCCCAAATTCAAACGAAAATGTATTTAACTAATTATTATAATGCAACAAAATATTTATTTTTCTTTGATTCTCATAATAATATATAATTTTGTTATGAATATCTTATTAAGTGGATATCCATAAAGATCAAGATAAATTTTATGTACTTTAAATTCTAATAATCATTAAAGTAGATCTTTACTTCATTTATATTTCTTATGCCTATAAATAGAGATTTTAGAGAAGCTTTGTAAATATCTCTATTGATCAATAAAATACTATATTTCTTTTGCTCTCTTATTTTCTTTGTTCTTTACTTTTTGTCTTTTTATTTTATAACACTTTATCAGCACGTTTCTCTTTTAATTGTTTTTCCCTATAAGTCACAAAAATATCTCAAAATTTACTGTTGTCAATTGCCTCCTAGAGCTACTGCTATTTCAATTGAGGCCTACGCACTATGGGTAATCATTAGAACCTTGAATCACTCAGGTACATATAGATCTCTAAATTTTTTATGCCCTTTTATGTAAATAAATTTATTTAGTCCTTACGTGATATGTTTTTCTCCTTTATTGATTGATTTTTGATAAAATTATTTTATGAAAAAATATTATTACTTTAAGGTTTCTTTTAAACTAAGATTCTTTTATTAAATTATAGTATGTATGATATTTGGATGATCAAAATTTTGATGATTAAATTATTGCTATCAAATATGCTTGAAATTATTGTATTATATCTTTTAAATTGAATTTATAAATATTTGATTGGAGCTTCATAAGATTTTATAACATATATGTCATATTGAAATTTGGTACAATATGTATCGGATAACTTTCAAGCATCGTATACGAAAATTTTGATTTGTTTATTAAATAATTTTTTTTACTATTAGATTATAAATGTTATTACGCAAATAAAGTTGTTTTACTGCTTGTAATATTGCTCGTGATAATAGCCAAGGTCATAACAATGATGTTAAAGGATCTCAGGTATATTTTACTATGATTATTTATTATATCATGTTTATTAAAATTGAAGACTAATCATGACAACATGAATAGATAAATTTTGATTTGAAATCCACGAATGTTTGCGATGGTGATTATGGAATAAAGAATATATTGGGACGTTTATAAGTTTGTCTGCATTCCCCAAAGTAAACGCAAGCATATAAGAAAATAAAAACCAATATTATTCCAATATTTGGTAGTACAAAATTAATCGAAAAGTCCAAAAGAGCTAATATATTAATATCTTGTGATAATCAATCCATTGGTTTTAAAAGATATTCATAATGGATCTCATATTGAGATTGTGAATGATTAAAATATTATATTTCATATGAACCAAAAGAGGATTGGGTTGTTGATTTATAATTATTACTCTTGCTATAAATTGAATTGACTGTGACTATCTTTGTGATCTTCTTTTGTTATCATCCCCGTTAAGGGGTTGAAAGTAAAATATTTGATTGTGAAAGATCTACTTATGAACAATAGAATATGATAATTCTATCTAAAGCATGTTATGGTTGGATGCACTTGAAGTTGCAAGTTTTTTTTAAATGTGAGTATAACTCTACAGTATTCAGAATAAGTTCTCAATTAAAATTACGTGGAAAAATATTACTGATGAGAACTTGCGAGAGAGAAAACTTATGTATGAAAAGTCATTGGTTATGTACCTGTTATACACCTGGGAAACAAGATTCACTTTCAAAGTTTGCTATTAATAAATTTTTTTGGATATTTAAAGATTTTAGCATATTCCCTGAATTGATTATTGCATATAATTATTTGGAAATTATATTTATTGACTTAGTTTCATTATAGACTTCACATTGATTTAGACATTTCCAGTAGTAAATGTCATAATAGTACTTATACATAGATACAAAATAAAATGAATGATAGTAAAAGTATCAATTTGTTACAATTTAGTACAATTGAAATGAATATTAAAGTAAACCAGAAGTTTATTGATACAAATACATTTACTACTCGGCATGACCAGTTAGACAATCCTGGATCATATATGATGCGAAAATTAATTGAGAATTCATATGGACATTCATTAAAGAACCATAAGATTCTTTAATTTAAATGATTCTCATTTTTTGTTTATTCTCAATGAAAATTGCTTATTGGAAACTCACTAGCTAAAGTTGAGATTTGATGTCTTACATTTCTAAAGTGAATATGGGTTCATTCATCCACTATGTGGATGATTTTGATATTATATGATTCCTGGTAGATGCATCTACAAAATAATCACATATGTGTTATCAATTTGCAACTTGTCATTTGTAAGATTGCTTGTTTAAATAATTAATTTCAAATTATGCAATTAAGACAATTCATCTTGCTAATGCTGATGAGTTATATCTCAGTCTCTTATTGATTGAGTTTGAAAACTTTCGTAAAAGCTTGTTATTTATGGGTATAATGGTTTAGAGAAATTATTGATTGAACTCATTTGATTAATATCTAAACAATTACTTATGAGAACTAAATTTCCTATTTCAACATGAGATTATGTTGATTTACGTGTTGTAAGCATCAAGCCAATAAATTATAAATATTCTCCATTACAATTGGTTTTTAGTTAAGAGCTAAATATTTCTCATCTTTGAATTTTTGTATGTGCGTATATGTTCCAGTTGCTCCACCACAATGCACAAAGATGAGTGAATCCTCAAAGAAAGTTTGGAATATATATTACTTACAAGTCTCCTTGTATTATTAGATGTTTTGAATGTATTGGAGATTCAATTATGATATGATTTGTTATTACTATTTTGATTCGATAGTTTTCCCGACATTAGGGGGAGAGAAATAATAACTTGTAATGAGTTAAGGTGGAGAGTAATTTGAACCAAAAGTTCAATAAGGATAACTCATTACAAGTTCCAAATATGAAAATTCTTATAAAAGAAAATAATAAAATCTAGATGGTCATATACTGAAGGTTGGTGCTCTAGAAGAGACCCAAGACATAATTAATAAGTAAAACTCCAGAAGAGATTCAAATATTTGAAACTTAGCATTAAAATAGTAAAAATAAGATATCTTGATAAGTTATGTCAATTCGAGAAAATGTCGAACCGATAATAAAAGTGGTCAACAACGGTTTTGCATGCAATATTATTGTTGAAATAATGAAATAAAAGGAGGATCTTGAATAAATCTATTGAAAAATATAGACATGAAATAAATTGGTCAAAATAGAAAGACACAACTCAAGTACAATTAAATTTGTGGAGTTTTTGGACTAGTAGTCCAAATACCTAAAGGTATAAAGCCAGTGAGGGTACAAATGAAGAAGTTTTGCAAAAGTAGAATAAAAATATGAAGTTTTTCGCTAAGCCCTAACATTGATTATGAAAAGATATAATATTCTTTTTTGATGGATGCAATAACCTTTAGATATATTATTAAACCGATAGTTCATAAAAGATTTAACTTGCGTCTAATGGTTGTTATTACAACCTTTTATGAATCACTATATAATAAAGTTTATGTAACATCCAAAAAGTGGGCCTACGCATTTATATGGTAGTCTAATATGTTAAATTGAGATTGTAAAGGTTGGGCTGACTTTTTGATTAAATATTTGGATTAGGGTTAAAGTTAGTGCTCTGGATAATTTAAAGTGAAATAGTGAGCTTTAAAAATTTGGGTTAGGTTTGAAAGACTAGTATTCAAGATTGAATACGTAAAATATGAGAAAGTATGTGATGTTTTCATGAGGGGGAGTAAATATGCACTGTACTCTTTTTCCCTTAACTGAGGTTTTGTCCCATTGGGTTTTCCTGGTAAGGTTTTTAATGAGGCATCATATTATGCGTATTATAGATATGTGCTCTCTTTTTGCTTCACTAGGATTTTTTTTCCACAGGGGTTTTATCTTAGAAAAGTTTTAACGAGATTCATTATCTACCAATAGACATCCAAGGGGGAGTGTTATGAATATCTTATTAAGTGGGTGTTCATGAAGATAAGTTTTGATGTACTTTATATTCTAATAGTCATTAGAATTAGGTCTCTACTTCATTTATACTTATGCCTATAAATAGAAACTTTAGAAAAGTTTTGTAAATATCCCGATTGATCAATAAAATACAATCTTTCTTTTGCTCTTTTATTTTCTTTGTTCTTTACTTTCATCTTTTTATTTTATAATGATTTTTATTTTTTCTCATTTTTATTCTCTTCTATTATGATAATTAACCTTCAATATTTAATCAATTACTTTTATAATTATTAATTTATTAATTTAGTACTTAATTTAATTTATATTGTATAGAAATGAAATTCTTACCGCAACTAATCATCAAAAGAAAATGTTATTCATAATTGTGGTATTCGTCAAATCACTTGACTATAAAAGAAAAATACAAATTTGTAAATATATAAGTATTAAAATTATTAAAAATAACATCTCATATTAACACTTTTAAATATATATATAACTAGAAATATAACATGCGGGGTCGAACTTATACTATATTCATATTGTAACGCCCCGAAATTTTAATATTTGATTTCGTGTATGTGTGACACACAATGTCTATCTGCTTCAGTGGTTATGTGTTCTAGGTGTGTGTGAGAGGTCCCAAGTTCAAGCCTTACTTGGGCAAATTTTAGTATTTTTTTATTAACAAAGCCTTAATCTTGTGCAAAGGGCTTAAATTTAATTGTTGGTAAGTTTATATCAGAATGGGCTTACTGGTCTGGTGCTTAAGTGGAGTGTTGGAGGTCCCGTGTTCAATTCTCTATGATGGTGTGGAGATAGTATTTTTGCTCTAATTTCGGTTAAGAGTTGTGTTGGGGCAAAATTCTGAGTAGTTGTGTTTTAGTGGGTTAATAGGGAGTCATTTTAGGAGATAATTGGGGAGAGGTTATCAGAAAATAATCTGATTATCTTTTTGTTGCAAAAAAGAAGAAGTAGAGTTTCGATTTTCTTTCCAATTCCCCAAACTTTTTCTGATGTTTTCTACTTCTTCTTTTTTTCCCTCCTCTGCCGATTTTTTCCCCTAGTTGCTGCTGAAATTTTCATTTTTTCCCCTTCCGTTTCATTTTTTCCAATTGATTCGGTTGTTCATCGTTGGTTGCGCGTGTTCGGTAAGTAACAGTTTTGTCTATTTTTAATCGTTCTTGGTTAATCTCTAAAAGAGAGATTCCTTTTTGGTGCTTAGGAGTTAATCAAGGGGCTGGTGGTCTTGAATCGACACTGTGATTGTGTGAAGTCCTGGTTACTCAAGAGAGGTAAGGGTCTTGCTAGGTTTTTAGTCGAGTTCCTTTCGAAATTGGTTGATTAAAAACAAATTAAGTGATTAATCTATAGATATGTTGGTCGATTTTTAGGTTTTGGAGGCTTAGGAGTGCTTACGCATCAGAAACGATACCAAGTGTGTACCCGAAACGCAGAAAATGGGATTTGGTGAAAAGCCAAAATTTCTTGCTATTGAGAAATAAGAGAAATAAGAGAAAATGATGCAAAAATTATAGAGAAAGGAAATAAATGTGTTATAAACTTGGAAATCAACATTTTGCACTAAAATAGTTTTGGACAGTAGCAGTAGTCTAAATTTGAAAAATTATCAAAAATAGTGGGAATTGAGTTAGAGGTTGAATAAAATATGAAATTAAATTTTATTGAGTCTAGTTTTTCAGGGAAGAAACAATGTAAGCAATGAAATTGAAAATCATGAGATATAATAAATTTTATGAGACAAGGTCAGAATGATTTCGGGTTCCCCTATTCTGACTTAGGAAAATCATCAAAAAATGTAAAAAAATAATAATTAGGGGCTTAAATTTATATTTTTAAATCCTTAATGAGTCTATTTTGAAGAGAAACAATCGTAAACATCATTTAAATTTTGTACTAAGAGATAAATAATTTTTAGTAAGGAAAGGATGAAGCTGTCAAGCAACAGAATAGGGATAACTTTAATGATTTACTGTACTTATTTGATAAACTATAAATTCTAAAAATTTTATGGTAGAAAGGTATCTGAGTCTAGTTTCAAAAACATCAAGCGGATCTTAATTTAGAATTCTGTAGCTCAAGATATAAATAATTTAGTGATAATGACTCAAGTAGACATCTTTGAATGAACATATAAGTAAATAGTGAAAACATATATGAGTATTGAGCTAGCATGGGTTACTTTAAAAATGGATCGCACGACCAAGGCCAATTTGGGCTGAGTGGGCCACATGAGCGTGTGGGCCCACATGGGCAGATCATGTAACAACCCGAATTAGGGGCTAGTCGGAACAGTGATCTCAGGGTCACTAATCCGAGGTTAGAGAAAATCATTTTCATGATATTTTATGAGTCAGAGCATGATTTTATTAGTGCATGAAAATTTTGGTGCATGAAAATTTTGGTGCTTTAATTTTATCAATTTCTTGCTTAATCGCGAAAAAGGACTAAATCGCATAAAGTGCGAAAGTTCCATTCTATTGGCTAAAGGTGCCAAATAACCATGGATTGTAAATTGGAGGTCTTTAAAAGGCAATTAGCCCTTTGATAGATAGTTGATCGGCCATAGGAGATGATAGGAGACAAAAATGGACAAAATTGGTCAAGGTTGGTAATAGTTGGTGACTAATTTGACTAGTATTAATAAAATAAAGAAAGAAAAGATATCATCTTTTCTCTCCATCATTATCCACCGAAAATAGCAAACAAATTAGGGGTAAGCTCAAATTTTCAGCAAGCTCTCCTCCATCCTAATAAGTGATTTTAATGGTTTTTCTTGAAGATAGTTATACTTTTGAGACCCCTAAAGCTTAAGCTTTCTAAAGAGGGGACTATCTTGCATTATGGTGAAAATTCTAGGGATTTTCCATGTGAGCTTTTAAGTTTATGGGAGAAAATGAGTATTGGTTGTTAGATGAACAACTTTTGTGAAGGGTGTTGCCATAAAAACACCTAATTGGACCTTGTAGTAAAGGTTATAAAAATTGTAGTAAATGTGTGAAAAGTTGATTTTTGATGATAGCCATAAGAGTATTAAATGTTCACCTAGCCTTGTTGAAGGTAGAAATATGATTAGAATTAATTTTCGAGCCTAGGGGCAAAATAGTAATTTTTCCAAAGCATGATTATTAAAATGCTTTTATTTATGTGATGATTAAAATGAGCTAAATTTTCTATTATAGAGCAAGAAGAATCAAGAATTCACCTCGATTGGGGAAAGAATAAAATCTCGGATTAGACCGATGAGTTAGCTCATTTCGAGATCGAGGTAAGTTTGTATGTGACAGATTCAACATTTATGTTAGCATGTATGAGAATGCTTGGCACTATATTGATGCATGATGCTCTACTAAATTGAGTAGTTAATGCTAAGGAGATTTTGAAGTCCTAGTGGACCATATTGAATATGAAAATGCTATCATTGAGATATGAAATGGATAAGGTCCCGTATAAGACCATGTCCGGGACATGGCCTTGGCACCGAGTTGAGATCCCGTATAAGACCATATCCGGGATATGGCTTCGGTAATGAATATGAAAATCTTATAAGACCATATCTGGGATATGGCATCGATACTTGATGTGAAATTCCATATAAGACCATATCCGGGATATGGCATTGGCATTTATAGGTGACTCCATGTAAGACCACCTCGGGGATGTGGCATTGGCTTCATACCTACATTAATGACGACGAATATGCGTCTTTGATTGTCCCTAGTGATTAATGGGATAAGTAGATGAGTTTAGAAGTAGAAATGAGATTTATACTAAAGTCATGTGAATGAGTGAATACTGATACTCATGAATGAGTCACGAAGAAACAATTACGATATGTGGTATGGTATGTGCTAAATAAGGGCAAGTGTGAGTAAGTATGGTAAGAAGCCTATGACTTGTGTATGGTTTGTTAATGCCATGGATGAATTATATTATGAGCTCATTGTTGCTATTTTTTCCATGCAAACTTACTATGTAACAGCGTGATTTTGGGACTAGTCGGAACAGTGGTCTTGGGACCACTAATTCGAGGTTGAGGAAAATTATTTTAGTAGTACTTTATGTGTTATGGTATTAATATATGGTTATATGGAAATTTTGGTGCTTTAATTTTAACAATAGCATGCTTAATTGTGAGAAAGGACTAAATCGCATAAAGGGCAAAAATTCTATTTTTCAATGTAGGAGTATTTAATAGCTATAGAATGTAATTTGGAAGATTTTAAAGTGAAATTAGGCCATTAGATGTGTGTTGGCCTGCCATATAAGCTAGGGGGACAAGTGCATTAAATTTTGGTCAAATTTGATGATGTAAGGTGGCTAATAAATAAAATAAGATGAGTAAAAGATGTTATCATCTTTCACTATTCACCCTACTTCTTCCCACCGAAAATTGAAGAGAAGATAGAGCTTTTGGGGGTTCAAACTTTCAGCCAAGCTATCTCCTTACTAGTAAGTGATTTAGGTGGTTTTAATTGATGATTTTTGTATTTTTGGAGTCCCCAAAGCTTAAGCTAGCTAATGAGGGGACCAATTTGCAATATGGTTGAAAGTCTAGGGAATTTCCATGAGAGTGTTTATTATGTTAACTGAGTTTTTATGGAAGAAAATGAAAGTTAGGGAGATGAGAAACAACTTTCGTGAAAGATGTTTGCATGAAAACACCAAAGTAGGACTTAAATGCAAAGAGTGAGATTATGTCATAAATGCATGAAATAGTTGGAATTTTGAGTAGTTGTAAGTGAAATAAATGTTCAGCTAGGCTTTTTTAATGAGAAAATGTGTTGAAAAATAAATTACGAGCCTAGGGGAAAATCATAATTTTGCCAATGTACAAGGGCAAAATTGTCATTTTTGCCCAAGTGTAGAAATTGATGTATTATGATCATAGAATGATCTAAACGAATGAATTTCATTGTTATTGATCATGAAGAGCACGGAATCAACCTTGACCGTGGGAAAGGCAAGGTGATTAAGTAAATCGCCATCTAACACGTTTTGCATCGAGGTAAGTTTATGTGTATACAATACAATTTACTCATATACATTGTGCTGCTAATTGGTTTATGACATGATTGAGAACATATATGATTCAAGTGGATTGAATGTGGTAGTCATTGAATAATTATTGTATGAATGAAGAAATAGTCGTATAAAAGTGTAAAGACAACACTCGATGGTGGGCTAAGTGCGATACCACCTTATTGCTTAATTATGATGGGATTTGTGCGATACCATCGTCTATTTATTTTTTTTGGTGGGCTAAGTGTGATACCACCTTATTGCTTATTTACGATGGGCTTTGTGCAATACCATTGTCTACTTATCATTAGGTGGGCTATGTGCAATACCACCATAACCAACCTTTTGGTGGGCTAAGTATGTTACCACCCTAATAAAAACTACTGGTGGGCTAAGTGCGGAACCATCAAGTAAATTGACTCTAAGTAATAGACTAAGAGATTGTGAGGTGTTGTATATTGTAACATTGTGATGCTAAGTGCAGGGGAGCCTATTAATGAATGTATGCATTATGCTAGTGTGTGAATGGAGGAAATGAGTAAGCACGATCATGAATGTAGATTGTTTCTTTTTTAGTATATAAAGCTATGAAATTGTTGAATACATGTTAAAATCTTATATTGTTTACATGTAAACTTACTAAGCTTAAAGCTTACTCCTCTTTCTTTCCCTTGTTTTATAGAGCTTAAGAGCCGAGCGGGAATACGCTAAAAATCAGGAGACCGGCCACACTAGCTGCTCACTTCGGTATATTTAGACTTAATGATTTTGTGTATGGCATGTATAGGGGCTAGACTAGTTAGATTATTTTGTTATTTTGGCTATAAGTGTATTGGCTCTTGTGAAGATAATTATTTTGTAAATTTTCCATAGTTGTTGGCTATTTTAATATATAAAAAGATGTAGTTACCCATGTGTGATTGCATTCCAATATGAGTTGATTATGGATGTGTTGTATGAGTGCATGTGTCTTATGCTAGTGGAGTGAATAGAACTTGTCATATGGCTTTGTTCTTGTCCATGTGGATAGACACACGGGCGTGTGTCTAAGCCATGTGTGACACACAGTCAGCCCACGGGTTTGTAACTTGGCCGTGTGTCCCTTGCATGTTAACATTTTAAGTCAGAATAGACCATGGACTATCCACACGGGCGTGTCCAGGCCGTGTGAGATTAGTCAGTGTCAACCACTAGTGGATAACACGGGCATGTATTTAGGGTACACGGGCGTGTTCCATTCCACATGGGCATGTGCCCTAGCCGTGGGACTTTGGCAGAATGCTAGGTTCTTAGGCACTGTTTGAGCACATGGGCGTGGGTGACCATACACAGGCGTGTGTGTCACCTAACACGGGCGTGTAGTCCCTGTTTAGATGGGAAAGAAATTTTACAGATCGTAAGAGTTCCAGATATAGTCTCGAGAGCCCTCGTAGGTACGAGTGAGGTCTCATAAGTCAAAAATGAGGTTGTTGTAGTGACTTAAGAAGAGTAGTAGTGTTGAGCCTAAGTGGCGATCAAGTAGTTTTGTATGGTAACACCCCGTGCCTAATTCCGGTGGGGATTACGGGTAAGGGGTGTTACATACTAAGCTTTATGCTTACCCCTTTCATTACCCTTTTCCTTGTAGTATTGGCAAGAAAACTCGAGGAACGTGGATCATCAGAGTTTGGAAATCACACTATCGGCATAATTTTGGTTTAAAAATTTAGACTTATTTTGAGTATGGCATGTCTAGGACTTGGGTATTTAGTTAGGTCGTAATTGTTAGCCAAAGTGTTAGCTATGTATGTATCAAAGTCATTTTGTAAATGGTCATTAGAATTGGGCCAATACTTGATACTTTATATATTCAATGATGATGGAATTATGAAGTTTATGCTTATGTGATTGTTATGAATTTAGTTCTTGGATGTGCCTTTAAGTTATGAGTTGTTTGGTATGAGTATGAAATCTTGTTAAGGTGGCAATGGCTTGGTAGATAGCCATATAATTGTCCACACAGGTAGATACATGGGCATGTGTCTAGGCCGTGTGTCTCACACAGCCAGCCCCATGGGTGTGTTGATCGACCGTGTGTCCCCTTACATGCTAGGCTTACAAGTCAGTATGCTTAGTAGTAAAAACATGGGCAGGGACGCGGCCGTGTGTCTCAGCCGTGTGGATGACACGGCCTAGGACATGGACGTGTACCCTGGCCGTATGAAGTCTGCACATTAAATGTGGAATTTAATTTGACACACGGTCTAAGGACACGGGCGTGTGCCTTGGCCGTGTGGCCTTAGTGAAGTAATGATGTCATAAACAGAATGCCAAGGTATTGACACACGGGCTGAGACACGAGAGTGTTGAGGCCGTGTGAGGGACACAGGCGTGTGTCCGGCCGTGCAAAATAAGTCAGTGTTGACCACGGGTGGTGAACACAGGCATGTCTTAGGGGCACACAGACGTGTCCTTACATCAACAATGGCGTGTGGCCCCTGTTTTGATGAAAAGTTTCCAAGCTCATAAAAGTCCCCAGTTAGATCCCGAAACCTCCCGGAGGTATGTTTAGGGCCTCATAGGCCGAGAATGAGCAAGCAATGGGTTTAAAGGAAATTTTGATAGCCTAATGTGTCATGTGTAAGCGAGACGAGTTAGGTAATGCCTCAAGCCCTATTCCGGCTTCGAATACGGGTAGGGGTGTTACAGATCACATGGGTATGTGGACCCATTTTTACTGAAATGTTTTTAAGGTTGCATGGGTCTCCCAAGTCGACTGTGAATCTACCGTAGGGTCAGTAAGCGCTACATAGACCCCTAAATGTGTGAAATTGACTGAATGATATCCGTACTAGGCATGTTAATATCTGAATTGAATATATGTACTGAAATTACATAATAGCATGTCATCCATTGTGTGTTGCATTGCATTGGGTTGGGGGTTGTTATTCGGAGGAAATATACTGAAAGGCTTTAAGCCTAATATCTTTGGCGACTTCATTTGCAAACTCATCATGATAGTGCCGCATTCGGTACTACTTGGAGTGTAGGGATAGGTGGGTTGATTATATCCCCACATAGAGTGTAGGGTTAGACGAAGATGGTGTGTAGAGGCTGGTTGGGTAGGATTTTGCTACTGCATAACTGTTATTGCTACTGATGCTGTGATGGGCTAAGGCCCTACTGCATTTTTGACACTGTACTGAGATAGGCTAAGGCCCAAATTATCACTGATACTGAAAAGGGCTTAGGCCCAAGACTGTTCAACTGTGTACTGTGAATACTGATTGTTTGTTTGTTTTTGCGGGATTACACACTGAGTTTACGTAAACTCACCATTTGTGTTTAATGTGCACAAGTAATCCCCAAACTTAGACGGATTGGTGCGACGGAGGACTCAGCAGTGACCACAGTAATTTTTGGACTTCATGGTTTTCAATTTACGATTTATGATTTGATTATTATTGATTATTTGGGTTATAATTTAAGGACCTTCTGGGACTTTGGTTTTAAATTTGGGTTTTCATTTATTTATTTTACTTTATGGATTTATACTTGCTGGTCGTAGGAAATTCTATTTTCAAAAAGTTAAAGTAAATTCTAAACGCATGATCACCTAGACTATTTAATTAAAGCTTCTGCAATGAGAGATGTTTCAAAACAAATGTTTTAAATGAATAAAGGCGACTTCCTAAGTTCTAAAAAAGGTTTACTAAAGATAATAACATAAAATGTTTTCATCGTAACAACGAGGTTTCAAAAACACTATCATGTGGCAATGCCAAATATGGCCATAACGTCTAGGCCGGGTTTAGGGTGTTACACATATAAAAGCTTTCCAATAAAGTATGTATTGTATAATATATTTATTGAAAACAATAACAATAATGAAAACAATATTAAAACACAAATAATTAAATTAAAGTGTATATTAAAAAAATTCTTTGTACATCACAACTTTTTTGGGGAAGGGATTATTATTGATAGGGCTTGGATCTTGATCATTGAGGTATAAATAAAAGCTTCATTCACTTACTTCATTGGATTAGTGATAACTTATAAAAATGTAATGAAAGACACAAATTGTCAATTTTAAAAAATAAAATTAAAGCAATTCAATAAAAATGGAAATAATATTTAAAATAAATAATTAAATTGAAGTTTAACAATTCAATTGTAGGAAGAGGAAAAATCCCAAAATTATACATGAATTATGGTTTAATGTGCAATTGTATACATCAACTTTGATTTTGTGCAATTTTGTACATGAAATTTTGATTTGATCCAATTCTTGTAAATTATTAACACGATTATTGATATAATATCATTTTATGTTTATATGTTGCATACATAAATAATTATATTTATCCAATATAAAAATAAATTGATGTATTTATTTATTTAAATGTGTATGATTAAATTAAAATTAAAGTTTCTAGTATATATTTGAACCACAATTAGACTTTCACGTATTTAATTGCACCAATTATAGTTCGGTATACAATTGTACATTAAATCAAAGTTCATGTATAATTTTGAGATTTATCCCTAAAAAAATAATCATAAGTTTGATTGATGGTAATTATAATGCCCAATTCCCGACCCTTAAAGAGGATCCAGGAATGGTGTGTTATAGTCTTAAAGTCTTTTCCTTTTAGTGTAATTGGCAAAACCTCAGGTTTACAAAAGCAGATAGGTATTTGCTACAACAGTAATATTTAAAACATTTAAGCTTAAGGGCCCAAACACTTTTAAAACATAAAACTTCATTTTGGATTTAAGGAAAGAGCACAATTTGGAGAATAAAAATTTAGTTACAAAATATTATTCTTCAAATTTCAAGCTTTGATGCCACCCTCATTTTTCATGCATAATACAAAATCACTATAACCTTTACACAGTGTGTATCCTCTGGGGTAGTCCTTGAGAGTTCCTTTACTTCTTCGGTGGTCCTAAAAAGGGAAGATAAACGGAGTAAGTTCATAGAACTTAGTAAGTTCCAAAGTGAACATTAGAATATCTATTTGTTACACAGACAGAAGGGCTCTTCCTAACACAGTGGGACATATAGTTTGCCCGTTGGCGAAGACACCCCACAAACTGGTTTCATATAGCTCGCCTATTGGCTATGTAACATCCCAATTCCAGTGGTGTTGGAAACAGTGGTTTCGGGACCATGATTTCGACGAGTGAGTATATATTTTAATATTTATTTAAGGTCTATAGGGTTATTTTAAGGTCGTATTAAATTTTCGTTAAGAAATTTTGAAGTTTAAATGGTTAATTAGGTAAAAATGATCA
Organism: Gossypium rotundifolium; assembly: GCA_025506655.1. NCBI lineage: Eukaryota > Viridiplantae > Streptophyta > Magnoliopsida > Malvales > Malvaceae > Gossypium > Gossypium rotundifolium. The sequence goes on along the minus strand of CP106727.1, from coordinate 113,584,872 downwards.
AATTGTGAAAGATGTAAAAGTGGGTTTCTAATTGTAAAATGGATTAAATGGCCTTAAAAATATAAACCAATGGACTTATTTCGTAAATATGCCATACATATTGTTAGTGGACAATAATGGACAAGGTTGTGGTGAATTTTAAGTTAAATTAGTAAGGGTAAACTAGTAATTAGTTAAATAAATACAAAACAAATAAACAAAAGACTATCATCTTCTTTCTTTTATTTTGTTTCAATTGAAATCTCCATGAAAGGAGAAGTTTGAAGTTCAGCTAGGGCTTAATTCATTGCATGGTAAGATTTTATGACTCGTTTTTAATGATTTTCATGTTTTGAGCTCGTTTTAGCTTAATTTACTTAGCCCAGGGGTCAATTTGCAAAACTGTTAAAGGTTGAGGGATTTTCCATGAATGAATTTGTTGCGTTTGTGAAATTTATTGAAGGAATATTAAGTTTGGTTTATGAATGAGCTTATTTTTGTTATGATATTTTTATTGATTTTGAATACTAGGGATTAAATTGTTGAAAGTGTAAACCATTGGTATTAATGTGAAATTTTAGTAAATATGGGCTGTATTGAACTTCTTGTAAAAATCGGTTAGCATGGTTTTGGTTTAAAAATGGTGAATTTGCAAGTAAAGGGTTTAGGGACTAAATTGTGAAAAAGATAAATATTTAGGGTAAATATGTAAATTAATAATGGAAGGGTTTAATTTCATAAAATTACTTTTTTGAGTGTTGGAATTGTAATAATTGAGCTGGATTATTATTTAGATCAAGAAACGAGTCAACCAGAACTAGACCGAGGAAAAACTAATGTGTCAAATTAGTTGTTGGATTTGTTTTTACAACCGTTTTGTTGAGGTAAGTTCACAATTTATTTTAAAATGTTACATTTGAAATTATGAAATTCATTGATATCTTTATAATATATGTAATTTAGTTTAAAATTGTTTGATTGAGAAAAGGGAATGGACCGTGAATGAAATATATCATGGTACTATACTTGAAAAGGAAAAGACCAAAGTTGAAAGACACCATGGCAACATATTTGGTATTTCTGAACAAATGGAAAGGTTGAAAAGGAAGTTATCTTAACAAATGAAAAGGTTGAAAAGGAAGTTATCCGTAATGATAACAAATGGAAATGTTGTATTTGAAAAGGAAACTATGGAATGAACTATTATGCAAAGGTCTATGTGATTTGGAATGGTTATGTACTTTTGGAGTTAAAATAAAATATTTTTGATTGTGTGATAATGGTTTATACATTGAGACTTTGTATATAGTATGTTACCTACTATGATTATCTTGTTTTAAGTATGCAATTACATGCTAACTTCTATGGTGGTGTATTTATAAGGAAATGTGCATATAGGGATTAAACAATGCTTGAATGGTTAATCATGAAATTGTATTTGGTAAGTTTAAGTTTCTCTTTAAATGTAACACCCCAAACCTGACCTAGAAGTTAGGCCCGAATCTGGTAGGTCACATTGAAGTGTTTTTCGAAAACCATATTTTCATTCAAAACCCTTCTTGTTTAAAAGCTTAAGTAAAATCCCAATTACGTTAGTTTATTTTTAAAACGTGGTACATTGAAAAATTATTAGTTTTATTCCCAAAATATCTTTTCAGTTGCGAAAGCTAATTTTGAAAGTAATTGATTTACGAAAAAGATTAAGTTGCGAAACCATTTTGAAAATGTTGCGAAATCGTAGTGTTGTTTTAAAAACAATTAACATTTTGGAAAACCATGATTTACTTCTAACAGATATAATTCAAAGTAAATAAAAACCCCAAGTTAAAATCTAGAACCTTAAAGAGGCCATATTACAAAAATTAAAATCCAAAACGGAAACTAAAGCATAAATGAAGTTCAAAGGCAGTCGTGTGGCCATCTCCGAGTCCCTCACAGCACCGATCCTCCTAATGCTGGGGATTACCTCTACAGTTAAAAACGGGGTGAGTTTACGAAAACTCAATGTGTAATCCCTTTACTAGAGTAACAATCGATATCTGAAATGAAATAATGCAGGCCCAAGTATTTTAACGATATGATGCAGTCCGATTCGAGCATCGTGGGCCAAAACCCACTACAATATCATTTGGGTCACAGCCCATAACAGAATCAATTGGGCCCAGCCCAAACTAATACCGAACAAGTGGCCCTAGGCCCAGTACAATAACAAATCTCATAAACAGATATGCAACTGTATGAGGATGCATCCCACCCCGATCCAGCCAACTCACCACCCGTACCAACCCTACACTCCTGTGGGGATAAAATCGACCCACCCAGCCAACACCCAAGCTTAACATAGGTTGTCGCACTAAGTCAAAAGAACGGCTCGAAGCCATGGACAGAATGGATAAAAGCCATAAATATCACAGCAACGCTGCCAGTTAACAGAACAGCTAAAAGCCATATATTTCACAGCAACGCTCCCAGTTAACAGAATGACTAATAGCCATAAATAGAATGGTTATAAACCATAATTAGGATGGCACAGAGCCATAATCAGGATGGCATAAAGCTATCGATAACTGTAATAAGTTTGGCACATAGCCATCAGTGACAGTAATATAATCGACACAGAGCCATCAATATATATGTTAGGTGATAAACCGTAAAAGTAACATATTTTAACCCCATATTTAGTATGCTTTTGGATGATTTAGCCCTTGATTTATGTAAAAAGATGCTCTTAATCCTTTCTTTTCATGTCTTATACTCAGGAAAGCACCTCAGGATAAAAAGAACGTAAAACGGGCATAAAATGGACTAAATTGGGCCAACCCAAGAATTTGACACGGCCTGGCCCAAAGCTCACACGACCGTGCCTCGCCGATTACCTAGAGCACGGCCTCAACTCTGTCACACACGGTAGTGCATCATCCATTTACTACACACGGACGTGCCTGATGATCTACACGACCGTGCCCAAAATGACAGAATCGAGACACGGCCCAGCCACAATTTACACGGGCGTGTGCCATGGGCGTGCCCCTGTCGTGGGAAAAAGCAATTTCACTCAGATTTGGATGCTTGGAGGCAAAGTAACACATTCCTAAGTCTACCTAAACATCCTAGGAGGAATTCTACTTGAATTAGGATACCTAGGAGCCAAGTAAAGCATCTCAAAGCCTATATAAACACCCAAGGTATCAACTCAAAAGGAGTTCAGCAGAAGTCGAAACAGAGGGCTTTTTGGCAGAGGCTTTTGTCGAAGCTTTCATCTTTTAGGGAATCACTTGAAGATAGCCAGTTGATCCATCTCAAGAAGCTGGAGCTCCATTCAAGACAGAAGATCTCTCCTTCAATTCCTTTAGGGAGTTTTAGGGATTTCTTATGTTTTGTTTTATCTTTTCTCTTGAGATGTTTTCCTACTTTGTTATGAACTAAACCCTTCAGATACCTGAAGAGGATGAAACCTATGATGGATTTTGTTATTTGATTTCTAAATTATATGATAAGTACTTAGTTTGTTCTTAATTATACTTAATCTAATCTGATGTGCTTAGGTGGAGGAGGAATAGACCCTGCCTAAGAGTAGATCTAGTATAATTGAGCGGAGTTTATCGGATGCCTAGAGATAGGGTTACGAGATTTTGTCAGATTAGGGTGAAACCTAATATGGGAATCCATTGATCGATTTACTGCTCCCTTAGGGGGTTATTATGAGAGAACGAGAGTTTCACTAATTAACCTAAGGTTAGATGTTATTCACCTCGAGAGAGGGTTTAATATAGGTTAGGGAGTCTCACGGATCAAGCTAAGTAAAGAAATCATATGGTTTGGGGAATAAATAATAAGTGAAGTCATAGGTGGATTCTTCTTGAGGGTATTGTCTTTATCAACTGAGTTTTCCTAAAGTCTTTCTCCAATTCATTCTTTTGTCTTTGCATTTAGTTTAGTTTTTCTCATTAGTTTAATAATCCAATCACTCCATATTTCAGGCTAAATAATAGAAAGAAAGTGAGTAGTAGTACTTTTAGGTTCCCTTGGGTTCGATAAGATATTCTTGCCTAAACTATACTACTGTTCGATAGGTGCACTTGCCTCTATCGTTGTCATAGTTAGTCTACAGGTTCGATCATTCTTTTTATAAATATTAAAACTTGACTGTTTGACACGATCAAGTTTTTGGCGCCGTTGCCGGGGAACACTAAAATATTAAGAAAGCTCTATTTTTATTACTTTAGCTAATTTTTTATTATTATTACAATTTTTTATTATTATTATTATTTATTATTATTATTTTTACTTTGCTAATTTTTCCTCTATTTTGCTTTTGGCAGAAAATTTTAGTCTATGGAAAAGATGGCACTGAATAATTATCAGTGGCAAGGCATGGGGGCAATTCCTATTAAAGCAACCAGTGTTTTTAACCTCGACGTGGTCACCAGGTTATCTAATAAGTTAGAGATGATGAATAAAAAAATTGATGATTGGTATAGTCCCTCGCAGGTACATCCAGAAATACAATATGATTTGAATCTAAGAGGCGTGGCGAATCCTGAGTACCCACCCTACGGATATGGCATGGAAAATGAGTAAGCTCACTATACAGGTAACTATTCTAGATATCAAAATAATTTTTATAGTGACACTTATAATGCAGGTTGGAAGTACCATCCCAATTTCTCGTGGGATTATCAAAATAGCCAAAGATTGGAACTTCCTTGATTTTCAACAACCACCTCACCAACAAGAAGAGGTCGAATCTTGAAGAGATCTTGTGAATTTCATGGCGACCACGATTCTCATCTCCAAAAGATGAAGCGAACTTGATGAACAACAAAAATCAATCAAAGAGATCGAGAATCAAGTTGGAGAACTTACTAGGTCGATGGGACATCTCATAAAGCTAATCGACCGCTAGGATGTCTACCAAGTAACACCGAGGTTAACCCAAAGGAGAAAATTCAAGCCATCTCAGCTGAAGACAGTAAGGGGTTAGATGAACCAACCTCAATACAAGAAAACAAGGTAGACGAAGGTAAGATAGAGGTAACATAAGAAAAGCAAAAATCGATAATCAAGGAGTACCAACCTCGCATACCTTATCCCGAAGTAATGAAAAGAGACGATTCAAAGGAACAGTTCGGTAAGTTTCTTAAACTCTTAAAGAAATTAAATATTAACTTACCTCTTCTTGAAGCTCTTTTTCAGACGCCAGACTTGAGGAAATTTTTAAGACAGCTCTTGACAAACAAACGTAAATTATACGAGGAGCACCACGTGGAATTAAATGCAGCATGCTCAGCAATGTTACAGAACAGACTACCACAGAAACAAAAAGACACAGGGAGTTTTACAATTCCATGTTTAATTGATAGTTTATTTATTGATAATGCTTTAGCTGATTTAGGGTCAAGCATCAATGTTATGCCTTATAAAATGTTTAAACAACTAGGTCTAGGAAACCCGGACAAACTAGGATGAGCATTGATTAAGCGATAAAACTATCGAAATTCCTAGGGTATAATAGAAAATGTTCTAATCAAATTGATAAATTCATATTCCCAGTAGATTTTGTTGTCTTAGACATGAATGAGGACAATTCGATTCCTTTAATTTTAGGAAAACCCTTTCTAGCAACTGCCAGGACTAAAATTAATGTTGGTACAGGAGAACTCATTCTTCATGTAAGTGACGAATCAATCAGTCTACAAGCTCTTGACTCGGCCAAACATCAAGTGATAAAGGTGAGAGAGTAAATTCAGTTGATAACCAACTTGTTCAACCTTCATTGCAGGAAACACCACAAAGGTACAAACCTGAGCTGGATCATAGACCTCGTGCTAATAAAGAAGAATTACATGAGGAACCAAAACCACACGAAGTAAAACTGAAGGAAAGCCCGGACGAGCTGATAGGAACAACAAATCACATCAAAATAGAGGATCAGGTATTGTTGAAGGAAGACTCTCGAATCACCAATTCAGAACTCAAGGCAAACGAAGAAATCACTTTTGAGGTACTAAAAGTCTTCCTATACGGCACAGTCGAGGTCAGTAATCCTAAATTCGACACTTTGGAGGTAAATATTACTCGACTTAAACTATATATCCATAACCGAAGTGATCGCATGAGAAAGGATTTTCACCTCCTCAAACCACCATGACCATACGAATGAGAGGTAAAGTTTAGCTAAGACTATAAACAAGCATTTCTCGGGAGACAACCCGAGCACTAACCCCATTTTTACATTTTTTATTTTTTATTTTATTTTTCTTTTCTTTTTAGCACCTAACCATAAACTAACCAAAGAAGCGATTTCTAGGCCACATAGCCACACACAAGCGTGCTCGTGGCGTGTGTGGAAGTCGGGGATGAACCATGGGCGTGCCGATGGTCGTGCGACATAGAAAAATTTCTTTTCCCAACACGGTGGCGATAATAGTCCACGCTCGTGCCGACGCCCCGTATGAGGTTACTGACTTGTCAAGCATGGGCTAAACACGGCCGTGCCTTCCAACCGTGCCAACATTCTGACTTATCGAACACGGGAGGAGCATGCTCGTATTAAATGACGTGTGAAGAAAGGCACGGGCGTTCCACGACACCCACGGCCATGCCCGAACTCCCTGAATGCATTCAAAATTCAAAATCCCAAAACACGGGCTACATCTCTATTTAAACCTTATTCCCCATTTTTCTAGTTGTCTTTCATTTTCCATTATTTATTTTTGTTTTTATTTTATTTCATCATTATTTTATTTTATTTTATTTTCTTCTTCTTATTCTTTATAATATTTAGATTTAGCTTATGATATAATAAAACCAAGCCGACTACTTCGAGGGTTCAATTTCAAACGGTTCGAGACGCTTCCCTACGTTTACCTCCAATCTTATCCGATTTCTTTTCATAGACTTCACCCAAAAATTCAGGAAGTGTTACTTCTCCCCTTCTCTTTTGATTTTATTATTACATAACTATTTATCTATCTTTGTACATTGAGGGCAATGTACATCTTAAGTGTGGGGGGGTAAAAGTACCAACTTTTTGCATTATTCTCAAAATCCTGAATTTAGTCTTGTTCGAAAGTCTTTTTCTCATATTACTAATTAGGATGAAATTTCTAATGATGTATGATTTTTATTGATATGTTTTAGAGTAAGTCATAGTTAATTGTGCATTGATGATTAAATCTGAAGGATACTAAAGAATCAAGCATGATAAGTTTACTTTCTAAAAATTAAAAATTAATAGGTCGTTAAACTGAATTTGAGTATTACTTTAAAGTTTGAAATTTATAGGGATTGAGGTCAAAAACACCCATAATTTTTGTGAGATTTTGAGCCTTATAGAGCATATATTCTTTTTCATGCTCACTTTATTGATTATGAGTGTGTCAACTTTGAACTGTTATTCTAGAATTTGCCTCGTTTATACATGTCGAGACCACACTTTTGATTTGATATACAGAGATGATAAAGTTACCTAGGTTTTAACCCGTTCACTCCAGTAAAAAGCCTACCCACATAATTAACCCCTAGTGAACCCCGTTGAATCCTAACAACCTTTTTATTGACTCACCCACTAATATTAACCCAAAATCCCTTTGTATTTATTATCACCATTCTTTTGACTACCCTTTAATCAAGGTTTGATTTGAATAAGTTACGAATTATATTAGTTCAAGTTATATTTATCATTTATGATGTAATATTTTAGTTTGTTCTAAAAAAATAAAAAAATCCAAGTTTATTCAATATTAGTAGTATATAAAAGGCTTAGAGCATTTAAACTCCAATTGTTAAAGAAAAAGCTCGTATTAAAGTATTATCAAATTTCAAGTGATGAAAATACTCTTTATTATAGAGTAATTATCAATAGTAGGTATTATTGGCTTTCAATTGATGTAAGTACTTATATTAGTTTATTGTTTTTAGTTAGGTAATTTGTCAAGTCAGTCTCGATTCTAACCTTCTAATTCAGCCTTTATCCACACCTTTTAACCCAAGCCCTGTTACAACCCTGATTAAAGACCTTTTGATTTGTGTATCATCTCATATACAGTGGTGGAGATTTGATTTTCAGGCAAGCCTATGGGACTAACTTTTCAGGTTCGACTTAGAGTGCTTATTCTTGAACCTTAAACACTTCGAATGATTTGAGTGAATCTTTTGTGAGGATGTCAATCCTTGTCGGCTTTGAATTAAAGGTAATTACTTAGATAAGGGGAGACACCTATGTTTTCGTGCTATAAAGGTATGACTTATCGTGATTGAATCTTTAGGACACTTTGAGTTGAATTATCCATGTATAAATTATCTATGAATTATAATGAGACATTGTCGATAGGAATTATGAATTATGGAAAGTTCGTTTTAATTGTAAGTTGAGAATTTTTCTTGAGGACAAGCAAAAGCTTAAGTGTGGGGGTATTTGATAAACCGTAAAAGTAACATATTTTAACCCCATATTTAGTATGCTTTTGGATGATTTAGCCCTTGATTTATGTAAAAAGGTGCTCTTAATCCTTTGTTTTCATGTCTTATACTCAGGAAAGCACCTAAGGATAAAAATAACGTAAAACGGGCTTAAAACAGACTAAATTGGGCCAACCCAAGAATTCGACACGGCCTGGCCCAAAGCCCACACAACCGTGCCTCGTCGATTACCTAGAACACGGCCTCAACTCACACACACCTGCAGTAGTGCATCATCCATTTACCACACACGGATGTGCCTGGTGATCTACATAGCCGTGCCCAAAATGATAGAATCGAGACACGGCCTAGCCACGATTTACACGGGTGTGTGCCATGGGCGTGCCCCTGCCGCGGGAAAAAGCAATTTCACTCAGATTTGGATGCTTGGAGGCAAAGTAACACATTCCTAAGTCTACTTAAACACCCTAGGAGGAATTCTACTTGAATTAGGATACTTAGGAGCCAAGTAAAGCATCTCAAAGCCTATATAAACACCCAATGTAGAAACTCAAAAGAAAGTTTGGCAGAAGCCGAAACAGAGGGCTTTTTGGTAGAGGCTTTTCCCAAAGCTTTCATCTTTTAGGGAATCACTTGAAGATAGCCAGTTGATCCATCTCAAGAAGCCAGAGCTCCATTCAAGACAGAGGATCTCTCCTTCAATTCCTTTAGGGAGTTTTAGGGATTTTTTATGTTTTGTTTTATCTTTTCTCTTGAGATGTTTTCCTACTTTCTTATGAACTAAACCCTTCAGATACCTGAATGGGATGAAACCTATGATGGATTTTGTTATTTGATTTCTAAATTATATGATAAGTACTTAGTTTATTCTTAATTATGTTGTTTAATCTAATCTGATGTGCTTAGGTGGAGGAGGAATAGACCCTGCCTAAGAGTAGATCTAGTATAATTGAGCGGAGTTGATCGGGCGCCTAGAGATAAGGTTACGAGATTTTGCCAAATTAGGGTGAAACCTAATATGGGAATCCATTGATTGATTTACTACTTCCTTAGGGGGTTATTATAAGAGAACGAGAGTTCCACTAATTAACTTAAGGTTAGACGTTATTCGCCTCGAGAGAGGGTTTAATATAGGTTAGGGAGTCTCACGGATCAAGCTAAGTAAAGAAATCATATGGTTTGGGGAATAAATAATAAGTGAAGTCATAGGTGGATTCTTCCTGAGGGTATCATCTTCATCAACTGAGTTTTCCTAAAGTCTTTCTCCAATTCATTCTTTTGTCTTTGCATTTAGTTTAGTTTTTTTTCATTAGTTTAATAATCCAATCACTCCATATTTCAGGCTAAATAATAGAAAGAAAGTGAGTAGTAGTACTTTTAGGTTCCCTTGGGTTCAATAAGATATTCTTGCCTAAACTATACTACTGTTCGATAGGTGCACTTGCCTCTATCGTTGTCATAGTTAGTCTACAGGTTCGATCATTATTTTTATAAATATTAAAACTCGACCGTTTGGCACTATCATTAGGCACATAGCCACGGATAAATATGATTGGCTCCAAGCCATAATCAAGATGGCACAGAGCCATATTTAGGTTGGCACAGAGCCATAATCAGATTACGTGGCTTTAAGCCGTTCGTCGGTCCATAGTCGTCTCATGCGACCCGTGCGACCTTAACAGATCAATACTGGATCCACAGTCGTCTCATGCGACCCGTGAGACCCTATCAGAACTTTCTCCGTATCAATGTCCCAACCCCATGCAATATGTCGTGTATGTCATGCTCAATCATTACATGTGTATGCAAAATGTCCATGCTCAGTAACAGTCATTTAAACATATACTAAAAGCATATCAGTCACATGACCAAAGTCAAGTCAGTTAAAACCCAGTCATACGATCACAATCAAATTAGTCAAATTCATAGTCTAAGTCAGTCATTTACCCATAAGGGCAAAATAGTCATTTTACCCTATAAGGGCATTTCGGTCATTTTACCTTATGGGGGCATTTCGGTAATTTCTAAAAATTGAGGGTATTTTGGTAATTTAAAAATTAGAGGTATTTTAGTAATTTTACAAATCGAGGGTATTTCGATAATTTCACAATCTGAGGGTATTTTGGTAATTTTACAAATCGAGGGTATTTTGATAATTTCACAAATCGAGGGTATTTCAGTAATTTCACAAATTGATGGTATTTCGATAATTTCACTATCGGGTGTATTTTGGTAATTTCACAAATCGAGGGTATTTTAATAATTTCACACATCGGGGGTTTTTCGATAATTTTACAAATCGAAGGTATTTCGATAATTTCACAATCCGAGAGTATTTCAATAATTTTACAAATCGAGGTCACAGTGATGCAACAGAAGGTTCACTGTCACCTCGAGCGACTTAAGTAACCTAAACAGTCACACGGGATAAATGGGCCTAAGGCCCATTACTCGCCCAAGTGGGCCCATAAACTCGTGTGGCCCATTTAGCCCAGAAACAACTATAATTATGCAAACGTCACAGTCCAACCAACACTTACGACATCACATACATTTTATCCGTATGGGCCCACAAGCCTACTAGGCCCACACAGCTCATTTCGGCCCAATGAGGCCCAGAATAGCCCAAGACCACGAGAGCGCTCGTGGTGGCCTCTACAGACTAATGCCCATGTTCGTGGGCTCGGTCCACCACACGTGCGATCGCACGCTTGTGTGGCATCATTTGCTGGTATTTCAACTTTTTAGCATTTTGTCGATTTACGATCAGAAGGAGTGTGGTTACACACACTCTATTGGCTTTCTCTCCGACTAACAAATACAGGGTACTGTTACACACCTTCGGCTTATTAGCCAACTATCAGTTACAGAGTAATAATACACACCTGATTATGAAAGTGAATTGTGCTCAAAGTAACCTTGTACCTAAATTAAACCAATAATATCCTATTAGAAACTTAACTCATAACATTAACGGAATTCCAAATCAGATACGATGCCCTTACCAACAACAGAAGCGATCACCTCTTCAATTCACAAGCAATGCACCAATCACCCTCGGCCATAACCTATACAAGAACCCTCTCCTTCTTTAGATTCACACAAGACACACGATATCATTACAACAAGAACCCTATACCCTATTCTCCACCCCTTACCAGATCGTAGAACCAAATATTGATAAAAGGAGTAGCACACATGAGTCGAGAATCAGTTTAATCTGAAGAGTATACCAAAATAATATAGTTGGTGCGAAAAGGAGAAACAAAAGACAATAACCAGAGAAGGGAAAAATCTGAAAGAGGAAAGAAAGCGCAAGTCGGATACTCACCTATGAGTATTCGGCCAATGAAGTAATTGGAGGTGAAAGTAGAGAAGTGCAGAGGGACAAGATGGTAGATGTTCAGCCAATTGTTTAGAATCAATTGCAGAAGCCGGTAGTAAGAGAGGGAAAAAGAATAGTCGTTTGAAAAAAATCGAAGGAAATGACAAAAAGGAAGAAGAAGAAGGTATCTGGTAAGAACTCAAAAGAAAAGGGAATACAACTAGAGGGCTAACCGGAAGGGGAAGTATGGGTGAACGAATACTGAATTGAAAATAGAAAAGAAGCAAAATAGAATTGATCGTAGTACTCAAAAGAATAGATGAATGAGTTATTAAAATAGGTCAAAATGTATTCGGCCACTCAAGGAAAGTATACGGCTAAGATGTTGCAGAGAAAATCCAAAAACAATGATCACCAAAAGCTGAAAATGCAAGGCCTCCTCCCCAGCCGAATTTCTGAGGACCTCCCAAGCAAATTTGGCACAGTCTTACTTCACTTAAAACTCCCTTTTTTCCTCTTAAAATCCCTTCATGATTTCCTCCCCAATCTTCTCATTGATTTTCTCCATAATCCATTCCTTGACCAGTTCGAATTCCAACCACCCTTGTAGTATTTTATTCAAACTCCACCACTCACACAGCAAAGGAGTAAAATAAATACCCTTTGTGCATAGAGTGAGTCGAACTCAAGCTCCCTTGCCACCTTAATGATGCCACAACCACTAGACTACAAGCTTATCTTGTGTCACATTTTAATCTTAATTATTTAAAAGGCTTACTTCCAAGTACCAAGTGTTTTATTCACTTAAAATAAAAATTTAGCTAAACCCCAAGTTTGAACCCAGGACTTCTCCAACACTCCTAAGCACTCCTGATCATTTAATCATCAAAGCAAACATGCAATTTGTGATAATTCTTGCACACATAAACCTTTACGTGTAGTCTCCTAGCGGCTCCCACGTACAAGGCCCAATCCTACTAGGCCCAAATTTAGGGCGTTACATTAAAGAACTTACTAAGACTATCTTACTTATGTTGTTGTGTTTCCTTTTTTTAGTAGATCATTAGAAGCTCGAATCAGTTAGAATCTTGTCAAAGTCTTATTTACGATCCAATGATCAATTTGGTAGCTTTTGGTCATTTTGGTTATGGTTATAAATGGCATGTATAGGGCTTATATGTAATGAGAGTTCTTGAAAATGCTATTTGGACATATTTGTGTGATTATGCCTTTTGTGTACATATATGTTTGGACTTGCAATGTTTTGGCAAGTTTGTGGTTTTTGGTCATTTTTAAGTGCATGGTAATATATGGTTTGAGGCATGTTTATGTGTAGTGGAATTGGTTAAGTGATCAGTGGTTGTGGTGATAAATGTTTAAGGTACAATATGTTTTTAAATGAAATGAATTGGTGTGAATTATGGTTCCTTTGAATGGCATATTGGTTAGAACTTGTAACAGTCTAAATTTGACCCTAATCGGAATGGTGGTTTCGGGACCACAAATCTGAGTTAGAAAAAATATTTTTTAATTTATTTGATGTCTATGTTAAGTGTTTGTACATGAGTAAAAATATCGTAGTATAATTTAATTGTTTGGATGTTTAATTTAATTAATGGATGTGATTGTAAAATAAAGAAAGTGAGGTGATTAGTTGCATTAGTGCCGAATTAGGAGTGGCTTTTAAATGTTGGACCCTTGAGAGAAATTAGTCCATTATCCATAATAGTGGACGGCAAAAGGTCAAGATTGACCTTATTATTAAACTAGTTTTAATATATTAGTTAAGGATAAAATGGTAAGTAATAAAATAATATGAAATTAAGTAAAATATAAAAGAAAAAAAGAGAGAAAGCCATGCAAATGCTCATCTCTTTTGACCGAAAATCACAAAAGAAAGAAGAGAAGGAAGCTTAGCATTCGGCTTGAGTTTTTGGCTAAATCTAGGTATGTAATTTGTGTAGTTTTTGTTAATTTTCACATTTTTTAGATTTTTACCTTGAATAGTAAATGACCCATATGGTAATTTTTCAATTTGAGATAGGATGAATAATCGGCCATGGATGAATGTTCATGTTTTGAAATGTTTGTTGATAGAATATTAAAGATAGGTGATAAATAGAAATGTTTTGAATTAGAGATTTTGATTGAATTAAGTATTAGAGGTTTAATTGCATAAGTTAAATAGTTGAAGGTTTAAAATGTTAGATGGATGGCTTGTGGAGACTTGTAGGGACCTAATGAACATTCGACCCTTGAGGAGTAATCCCAAATTAGGTGTATTTTGTGTTTTGGTGCATTAGGGACTAAATTGAAAAAGTTGTAAATGTCAGGGGTTGTATATTTGGATGAAATTGAATAGAAATGTAATTGAATGGGTTCAATTTGACATATTCTAGATCAAGATCATAAAGAAACGGGTTTAGATCGGGGAAAGGTGAAACTGAACGAGTAGCCGGGGAACCCTGAATCGTCACTCTTGGAGGTAAGATTTCAAGCAATTGAATTAATTGGAATAATTCTTTATAAAATGTTAATGTTTAATGGTCATATATTTATTGAGCTAGGATGTGCCGAATGTGCTATTGAGATTGATTAACAATTTCTATAATGTAAGGTTAATTTGATAGTCGGGTTGAGTAGTAGAAATTATATACTACTTTAAAGTTGAATGCAAGTACACATATATAGTACTAAATGATGGTAGGAAATGTATTCAAAGTGAGGATAAAATATGGAGGTAATGTGCCGAATATGTGAGTTATATTGAGTAAGAGAATATAATTATTTTCATGACTAAATTTATGTGAGATTATATGCTTGAAAAGATGTTAGTTTGATTATATGTATGATTGTGTATTTTTTTTATGGATTACGGGTCTATGAAATGTACTATGGGTATGAAACTATGATTGGGCACTAAGTATGCAGGTGTATTTAGTAACGGCTCTATGTGAGCGATACGTTACGAGGTTATTTAGTAACGGCTCTATGTGAATGATACGTTACGGGATGAATTTAGTAACGGCTCTATGTGAGCGATATGTTATGGGATGAATTAAGTAACGACTCTATGTGAGCGATACGTTACATAGTGTATTTAGCAATGGCACTAAGTATTTAGCAATGGCACTAAGTGTGCGAAACATTATTAAATTTATTTATCAATGTGCAGGTATAGGGCTCATTTAAAAGACTTCTTTATAAATGCAAATCGGTATATAGTAATGTTTGAATATAATATCCTAGGGTTATGCATGAATGACTAAGTTTCGGGTGGTAAGTAAATTAGAGGTACATTTCATTCATATTAATTTAAGATGAATGGAATTAGTAATGTGAGTTGGAAACTTATTAGTATGAGGCACGTTTACTAATTATTTCATATGATATTCGTGAATTAAATCTTGAAGCTTTGAATATTCGGTCTTGTTGTTGTATGTAAAGTGGTTATTGAAAATTTTAAGTAGGGTAATTATAATTATAAGTATAAAGAGCTGAAATCTTACTAAGCTGTGAAGCTTACTTTCTCTCTGTTGTTTCATTGGATTTGTAGATCACTTTTGGAAGGTTCAACCTAAGCTTGTGGATCAACTTGGAAGCTCATCATACTATCATCTATATTTGTACCCCTTTTTGGTAGATTAATCTATGATAATTATGGCATGTATAAGCTAATTTGCTTTCTTAGGTTTTGTATAAAGATGAATTTATAATGGATGTATGCCATGCGAAAATGGCTAAATTGTGGTAATTTGGTCTTATGTATATTCGGCCGTGATGTTAACCTTTTATGAAAGTATAATTACTAATGTGTTTATGCTTGATGTATGAAAATGTAGCTTGAATGACCATTTGGTTAAAATTTTGTTGTGCAAAGCCGAATATGGTGTTTGTGTATTTTGGTAAATAACATTTCATGATAAGTAAAAATGACAATATAGGTTTTGTATGTTTGATTATGTAAAATTTGTCATGATAGTCATGTATGTGTATAATGAGTTTGGTTTGTATGTTTTAGGTTGTTTACAAGATAGGTTTGATTTTGATAATGTGACCATGTTAATTGAAAACGATGTGGTTATTTATATGTTTTGGATACTTTCGGCAAATGGGTAGTGAATTTGGTATAACCTAGATTCAATTAAGTAAAGTTTGGTATATGTATATTTGGTTTTGATAATAGATAGTTTGTTTAGTAAAGTGAGTATAGTATGTGCATATTCGGCTAAGGTAATGGCAATGATCAAATGAATAGTAAATGGGCTTTAATGAAAGATGTTTATGGATGAAAGGTATTTGGGTCATATGTATTGATTGAACAAGGATGTGCATGATTTATAAATAATTCTTTTAAGAAGTTTTGAATATGTTCGAATAGAAGATGTATGTAATTATAAGATTCGGTCTTAGCAGTTATATTGGGATATGAGATTTCATTTGTTTCAAATTTGTACTAAAGTAGCATGATATATGTATATTAATGTCTATTCTGGGTTGGGTTTAGTTTAGTAATGCCACGTAACCATGATCCGGCGACGGATACGGGTTAGGGGTGTTACAGAACTTATAGGTGGATTGATGTGCTATGTTCTAAGTGTTATTAGAGAGTGTTTTGGTCAATTGAATGTGTGTGTAAATGGTGTATCTTGTTGAGCAAGGTTTGTTATTAATTTGGCTTGTTTTAGGGGTAAATTTTGGAGCACATGGCAAAGGACACGGGCTGTCACATGACCGTGTGTTATTTATAAGTACAGGTTTCACAAGGTCTAAGACACAGCCTACGACAAAGTCGTGTGTCTCAAAATAGTTTGTTACATGATATGGCACACGGCTTGCGACACGGCTGTGTGGCCCTATTTCGAATACATACTTAAGCGGACACACGGGCTAAGACATGGCTATGTGTCTTTACTTCGAATGTCCATACGGTCTGGGCTATGGCACTTGGCTGTGTGACCCCTGTTTTCACAATTTTTCATGTTTTTCCCAAAATTTTCTAATTTATTGAAATTGATCCCTGATTGCTTTTAAATTATTTTTAGGGCCCTGAAAGCTCGATTTAAAGCCTAAATGTGTATGTTTGGTATGATTGGAATGAGATATTAGAATTTATACTTAAGTTGAATTATTTGTTCTGTTTTGAATTTAAGGTTCTATTTTGTACAGTAATGCTCTGTAACCCTAATCTGACAGCGAAGATGGGTTAAGGGTGTTATAGACAAATACTGAACTTACATAGACTATAATAGAATAAAGCTCATTTTGGCGCATACACTACGCCTATGCATTCGTATAGACAACCTCCTTCATGCTAGCCAAAAACCCTAGTCCGTGTTTAGAGATCGTTCGTTCATTCTTTTTTCCTTTGTTATGTTTTTCCAATCAGGTTTACATTAAGCTTGCCTTACCAGAGGCTACATAACATCATTCATGTGTCGCGATCTTTCAGTTCAATGCTTTTTTCAATGAAGCCAACGCCATGAATTCACTTCTTTATTCTAACCATATCGTTCCTATTTTAGAGTAAAGTGGGTAATGACTTAGCACGAGGTAAGGCCCTTTCATTTCTTACTTAGACATGCAAAGCCAGATTTATCACCAGATAGGTAAACTTACTTTGAACCAGAATTGTACAACACACACGGGGTATGAAGGAACTCACCAGAAGATGAAACAGAGACTAAACAACAAGTCCTTTGCCCTTGTGAGAGCTTTCGGAAGTTTCTTGAGTTATAGCATAAATAGTTAACTCATCAGATCATTTTTTCCAGAAGAAACAAACAAGCTTTCAAGAACACTTAATCAAAAAACCCAGAATCTAGAAGTTTTCTTCCCTTAATCTTTAGTCTATTCCTAAAGCATGAAACTTTTGAGTCCCGTAAATAATCATGAAAACAACTAGAGTTTAATCGTTATTTACCAAGTTTCATGACGATGGAGTTAGCTGATGACAAGGAACTTTAATCCTTCAAACAGGCCTTGGCTATAACGCTTTCCCTCATCAGATCATATTTTCCAGAAGAACTAAACAAGCTTTCAAGAACGCTTAATCAAGAAACCCAGAATCTAGAAGTTTTCTTCCCTTAATCTTTAGTCTATCCCTAAAGCATGAAAACTTAGAGTCCTATAAATAATCATGAAAACAACTAGAGTTTAATCGTTATTTACCAAGTTTCATGACGGTGAAGTTAGCTGATGACAAGGAACTTTAATCCTTCAAACAGGCATTGGCTCTAACGCTTTCCCTAGAAAATGCAGAGAGAATTGCTGAAAGAAAGTATGAATTTCCAGAGAAAGTATACAACTTCTTTAGGAAGCTAAGGTTGGCTTTATATGCGTGCATACAAAAAGAAAACTTAGTGGACAAGCTAATTTCCCTCCACTAACCTTTCTTTGGTACCCGTGACTAATAGTTTTCTCTCATCTTAAATTCATGTATTTTAATTTTTAGAAACTTTGTCCAATCCTGACTAGCCAACTAAATAATTTAATCAGAGAATAAGATAACAACATGTTTATCATTCTTATCATACTAGGGTTTTAACAATAGGACTCACTATTTTCATCTATCCGCTGGGGCAGTGTATACTCTATCAAAAAGTCCACCAAACCTCAGAGCTCGCCTTAGTCTAAGTTTTGCCCAAGGGCGCTTTCACAGACCTTAAATACTTAATAAATTTCTAATCCTTTCCTTACTCGGGGGTCACTTTATAAGCCTTAGTTCAATTAACAATACTCAAGTACTACACTTCTTCAGACGAGATGTTACAGTAATCTCCAATATATAATATAACAATGTTATAAAAGTTAAAATTAAAAAAAATTAATAAAAAATTGACATTTTGTCCGTATTTTAAAAGGTCAAATGTCTATCTACTACAATTATGCATTCTAGAAAAATTCAATAAAAATATTAAAATTAACATTTAAAATGAATGAATTAAATTAAAATATAATATTTGAAATAGATTAAAATATTAGTCTTTTAAAAATGAAATTATTTTAAAAACAACATTCCCATTTTGATATTTAAAATACAAGAGATAAATTAGAAGAGATTTGAAGGTTACAAAACTTTAAAAAAAAAGCATTGTAACTTTGGAAAACAATTAAAACTTAAAAACACAAATAATAAGTTAAAAAATATTAAAATTGTTATGAATATCTTATTATTAAGTTGATGTCCATCAAGATCAAGATAAGTATGATGTACTTTAGGACTTTAATATTAATTAGAAATAGAGTTTTATCGATTTATCGTCTTGTGTCTATAAATATAAATTTTGAAAAACATTGTATATATCTCTATTGATCAATAAAATATTTTAGTTCTTTTGCTCTCCCAATTTCTTTCTTATTTATTCTCTTTTATCTTTATTTCATAATATATTATTAGCACAATGCACTATAAAAAAACCCCAAAAAATTACCGAAAACCCACACCACCACTTAAAAATTTTTGCTTTTGCAAAAAAAAAAAAAAAAAAAAAAATTGAACTTCAAATCTTTATTTCAGTGTCTTCAAACCACCAAGCCATTCAAAAGCATATGTTAGTTTATGTTAAGAAGATTATAAAACCTATAGCCTCTAGAGAGAATAAATAAAATAGAAGGAAAACCATTATTAAAGGGATTCAAATCTACAACCTTCGAATCTCCACACCTTTAACCATTGAGCTACTTTGAAATTTTGAAAATACATGCACCAAGAAGGTTATAAAATTCTACCTATTTGTATCTTATAAGATTTTTTCATTCAATGATAGAATATATATTTATATAAAATATAGATTTATTCTCTGAAGTCTTAGACACAAGATGTGGGGATTTATAGGAAGTTTTTTTCTCTTTAATTAATGTTAATTATAATGGATTTGATTCATTTGTTTTATTTCTATTTTTTCGAGAATGTGAAAGATTTGATGTCAGCTACGATTTTGGTTCTTGAACGAGTAAAATTTAGAAAGGTATGAGCTTCAACCATTCACTCACATCAACTTTTTATACATACTTTTACATCGTATGAGTAATATACTAATCAAGTTCATACATTGTATATTTCTAATTTTCTTTTTAGGATTATATTTTGTTTGGAAATTTTCGATCAATAGAATATAATTCTCCCATAATAAGAGTAAAACCTAAACCTATTAAGGTTATTAATAAGCAATTATCCCATGGTAATTTATATACATGTAAAGATGAAGTTTTCTTCATATAAAATAACTTCGACAATTTAAAAATAATAATAAAAATGACCATGCGACCATTACAAAAGCTTAGAATGAAATTCTGCTTTTAAAAAAAATGGCATTTGGCCATTTAAACAAAAATGGGTTTTCGCCATTACTATTTATTTATTTATTTATTTTTTTAAATGGTTTTCATACTTGATATTTCTTCATTGATGAAATGAATGATAATACTTTCAAATAGAACAATGAGAGTTCTCAAAATAAATTTTCAAAGAGTAAATATAACTTATAACAATATGATATGAAAGATCATTGATCTATCACATGCCTATTATATGCCCAAATATTTTATTTCTATTAATATTCTTGCCTCATTGACAATGTAGTAATGAATACTATATTTACAAATAAAAAGTATTTATCTTAATTGGTATTGAAACAGACCAATATTATTGTAATATTGTGTTGTACAAAATTAGTTGAAAGCTCTAGAAGAGCTAATATATCAATATCTGAAAGAACAAAATTCATGATGGTTAATGATAAAAGATATTCACTGTAATTGATCTTATATTGAGATTGTGAATGAGAAAAAAATTATATATTGAAAGGAGAAAAAATTCAGTTATTGAATTATATAATGCATAATCCACAAATCCTTAAAGATTTGATATGCATGTTAGAATGATAATTGTGAATTTTTTTATATGAAAAATTGAATTGAATGTAATTATCTAACATTTTTTGTTATCATCCCCATGAAGAGCTCAAAGCAGAATACTTGACCATGTAATATCCAATTGAATTGTGAAATAATTTTAAGAGAAAAATATGACCAGGATTATGATAATTTTATCTAAAACTCATTATGGTTTGATGCACTTGAAGTTGCAAGATTTTAAAATTGTGAGTTTAACTCTATAATATTCAAGATAAGTTCTCAATTAAAATTATGTGAGAATATTACTAATGAGAACTTGTTCTAGCTTTTCATGTTTCAAATGGGTTTCTATAGTAGCAATATCATAAAAAATATTTTAAGATATATTCTAAACGTTTACTTGTGGTTGAATAAAATAACAAGCTATTAATGAAAATCATGAAGCCCGTCCTACTAGATTTGCTTCATCCCTTGAAGTGAATGTAACAATTCATAATCCAAAAGATGTAATCGTGAACGTTGGTAGGCTGAACTATAATAATTGTCAAATAGATGATTATAATAATTCTTTTCACCACCAAAAGTGGAAAAATGAAGATAAACAAGAGAAGAAAAAATAATTCTCAAGAGAACCCTTCAAGGAATGGAGATAAACTATGTTATCATTGTAATATGAATAGTCATTGGTTGCCTATCTATCATACACCTTAACATTTGGTTAAACTCTATCAAGATGCAAAAATGAACAATAAGAATAATGTTAAATCGAATTTTACATACCAAATTGATGATTGTGACGAATTTAACTAATAAAGGGATATTGGCATTATCTCTATGATGGTGACCATTTTAAATGTTAGCATGTCAATTTTAGGATTTCTATAATCCATATTTAGAAATTTGTTGCTATAATTTATTATTATTACTATGCATTACTAAACTTTAAGTTTACAATTTGATTTTGATATTTATATGCAATATTATGGTCAAATTCCTTAGGATTGTATGTATTTTGTTAAACATGAAATTTTTAGAATTATCGTTGCATCGTTTTTTTTGCATTGTGGTACTCATTACTTGATTCTTAGATATATTATTAGTAATAATTCTTCTCACCAGAAGTGGAAACATAGAGATAAATAAAAGAACAATAAGAGTTCTCAATATAACGTTTCAAAGGAGAGAGAATTTATGTACAAAAATTTGCTGGTTATATACGAAAAGAGTGTATATATATAAATGTGTTAACCCAGGTCAACTATTGCATACACAGTAACATCAAAGATATAAAGGTACTAGCAATAACATCAGAAGCTAAGGCTTCCTCTCGTGCATAGATTGCATAAACTCTGGCAGGAGCTCAAGCCTCAGAACGAACCGTTGTATCCTTTGTTTCGCTTCTACGAACTCTAGTTGTGCCACTATTTCCTGGTCGTCTGCCGCTCATAGGGGTAACAACAGGTTTTACATTACGATCTCTTTTTAAATCAGCTCGATTCAGGCAATATTTCTTATAATGATTAAGAGATCCGTAAATGAATTAGGATCCGTCTTTCAATCTACATATCCCGGAGTGATTTCAGCCACAATGATCACATTCAAGTCTATTCACATTCCAAACACTACCAGCATTGGCTAATGAAGTCGTTGGTGGTCTCACATTACTTTGTTTCGTTCTATCTCTGCCAGAAAGCCTTGATGGTGCTAAAAAACGACTATTAGAATCTTTCATTTTCTTCGGCGGGGGAGCAAAAAATGCTCTGGATGTACTTCATTTATTGAAGTCGCGAGCTTTCATTTTATTTTCTTTCTTGTGATTGCAAATTTCTTCCATTTTCTGAGCCCGATCAGATAAAAATATTAACCACACAATTCCATTTCCCCCACAGGCATTTTAATATCATCATCCAGTTAGTCTTCAAAGTATACACACATTTCTTCCTTAGTTGAAACAAGCTAATGAGCATATTTACTGAGCTAAACAAACTCGCACTCATATTCAACAATTTTTTTATTCACTTGCTTAAACTCTAGAAATTCTTTCTTTTTCTTATCCAGGTAACGTTTATTGATGTATTTCTTTCGAAATTCAGTTAAGAAGAAATCCTAGTTAATTCTTTCTTTCGACACTGCCGCTGATAAATTCAAACACTAGTGGAAAGCTTCTTCTTTTAATAATGACATTGCACACCTCAAACCATCCTCGAGAGAATACAACAACTCATCTAAAACCCTCTACGTGTGCTTTAACCAATAATCAGCTTTGGTCAGATTATTACCTAGTTTACCACGAAACTCTTCGACTCTGCATTTTCAAACTTTATCTATAGAAAGCTTGTGAACATTCGGTCATATAGGGCTTTGAGGACTAGGGGGTGGATGATGTTGAGTCGTAGGGTTGGCTCTCATATACGCATCAAACATGTCATTCATCATATGGAGAAAGGCACCATAAGCCTTTTCTTCGAGCCTTTGAGACTCAGGCACACCTTAAACAGCCCCTTGATCAGTGGTTGGAATGATACTTTGTACTTCATTGGAATCTGCTCGATTGGATTCAGTTGACATCTTTTATCTATAAGAAAACAAGTCAAATTGATCAGGAGTCATCAAACTATCATAGGTTATATAAAGTGGTATGTATTTTAGACTCAACATATGTCATGTTTAGTCCTAGAATCGACTAAACTTTAGCTCTGATACCACTAAATGTAACACCGTAAACTCGGTCTAAACACTTGATTCAAGCTATAAGGTATTACAGTTGTTAAACATTACTATCATACAAAGATTTGACATAAATAATAAAACAAATATTAAACAACATTAACACAAGAATGGTGTGATTAACAAGAAAAATTAGACATTAATTTATCATACAGGACCCTTAAACCAACTTGGAATCAACTTAGGATTAAACTGAAACTTTTACAAAAATTCAGGTAAAAAGTGTAAACAAGAGTGTGGCCAAGCCGTGTAACAAGGCTAAGACCATGTAGTCCCATAAAATGGCCATTTTACCTAACCGTGTAACAGATTTATGCCCTGTAATCTTGGGTCACATGGCCGTGTAATAGACTATGGTCGTGTGGATTAACCTGCATCTAAATTCAAACAGACTACATGGCCATGTCATGCAACTGTGTGTGGCATACGACCGTGTGGCAGACCGTGTCACAAGCTGTGTGAACCTAAACATGCCTTCAAAACCAAGTCATCGCACCTATAATCAGTTATGCCACAAGTCATGCAATTACCATCCATTAAACTTACATAAAATGCATCAAAAACTTGCCAAAACATACCAAATAACATCCAACCTAAGTGCCTAACCAATACACCATCATTGGCACCACAATTAAAACATTAAACCTTAACCATTAAAGCATAATAACCTAACATTCCATGCCTCTTCAACCATTAAACTAACATCATTTCCTTACGTTCACATTCATGAAATCAAGTTAACCAAATAACCAAAACTTATGCACATTTCATAGCCAAGGTAGTATGAATAACACCAAACAAATTTATACCATCACAAGACAACAAAATAACCATCATAGCTTACAAACTTATACATTAATACATATACCAAATGGCTTAAAATGTAACTAAAAATTATAACATACATTGCCAAACCCTATTTACATGCCACTTATAATCGGGCCAAAATAAATAAATAGTTACCGAAAGAGTTGACGGATGGTGTGATATCAAAAAATGATCCAATTGACAGCTCGAATCCGACAATCTATAAGGAAGAAAATGAATGAGGTAAGCTTATATAAATATAAGTTTGCAAAATTTAAACATCACATACTGGTTCACGACGGAATGTGCAAGTGTACATAGTTGTTATCAAGTGATAAGTAAGTAAAAGAGTTATTGTCTCTCACAGGGATTGTACCTGTTAATCAAATAATTGCAAAATTATGAATTTACAAGTCGGTAAAGAAAACAAAATAATTTGGGGTGATAGATGTTAAAATTAAATTAATTAACTAGATGCACATTAACTTAAATGCAAATGAGATGAAATAAAATGCAAGGTGATGGTTTAGCAACAATTCCATAAGTTTAACAACATAACATGAATAAACTAGAATAACACTTGACTCAATTCAATCTTCATCATGTTTAACAATGTTTTGGAAAAATTCTATGGAAACTCAATCATTCATTAACTTGGAATCTAATATAAGTTCTTTCGAAATCTTATACTTAGAAAAATTGCATATTTCTATGTCCATATTTAACTAAGGATTCCTTAGAATTTATGTGAAGTAAAAGGGACGGGTTAGGTTTGAGACAATTTAATTACAAAAATCTAAAAGTTATGCAAGGTAATAGATCTCTTTTGAGTTATTACGAACCTTTAATGTAATCGGGTTAGGATCTAAATTAAGCACGCACCTTCCAATTATTGTATCCATTAATTGTCATCTGGTTAGGATTTATCAGCTAATTCTAATTCATTCAAACATATTTTAATGCATGAAATACATAAATTATTTTAATTGGAAGCATGAACAACTGCAGCACAGAACATCATAAACATGAATCAAATGAACGTCATCAAATTAATTCAATCAATCCAGCTAAAACAAAATTAAGTCATCATTGTCAATGGAAACACGTCAAAAACAATTTGCAAACATGTTTAATACCTAAGAACAAAATTAAAGAATAGTGAAGAAGAAACTCTTGATGATTTTAGTGATTCTCCAAAGACCGATCGTGGTGGCTTCCTGATGTGTCTAAAACTAACTATGATCACAATAAAGGCAAGCGCACCTATCGTTCAATAGTATAGTTATGGTAAGACCGGTAATATTGTATCCACAAGGACCAAGAGTACTAGTAATTACTATCTCTTTATTATCTAGCCTTAGAATTGGAATGGTTTCTTTTAAACTAAAACTAATTAATCATGACAAAGAAAGAATTAGGAAAATACTTTAGACAACTTTATGAGATAAGCAATACCTAAGGAAGAATCCACCTAGACTTCACTTATTACTTTTGATTTATATGACTTATTCACTTGACTTAATCTGTAAAAATCCCTGATTTATGTTAATATCTCTTTCAAGACTAAAAACAACTAACTCTAGGTTGATTAATTTAAATTTCTTTCTAATTAAAACCCCTATTATCACATTAACTCGATCTGTGGATTCCCTTATTAGATTTGACTCTAATCCGGTAGATTTTTGTTGCCTTATTTCTAGGGTTACAATCAACTCCGCTTAATTGTGTTGATCTACTCTTAAACAGGGACTTTTGCTCTACTAAATAAGCACATTCGACTTGAATCAATAACCTGAATTATCAAAACAAGAATAAGAACTCACAATTAAGAATAAGAACAAGTATTTATCTTATAAATCAAATAATAATAAGATCCATCATAGGTTTCATCCCCTTAGATATCTAAGGTATTTAGTTCATACTAATGGGGGGAAACATCTTAAAATAAGGTAAACAACAAAACATGAGAAAACCCAAAAACTTCTAAAGAACTTGATGGGAGATCTTCAGTCTTGATAGAGATCCTTCTTCCGAGCTACTCCTGACTGCTGTCTTTGAGTATTTTCTGTCTTCTATTCAGCCTCCCCTTTTAGGTTTCCCCCTAGGGTGTTTATATAGGCTTTGGAACACCTCTCTTAGCCCACAAGTGGCCTATTCCGAATAGAATTAAACTTTGATACGGTAGGGGCACGCTCATATTTGATTCCTTAGACCGTGCTCGCTTCTGCTCGCCACAGACGGCCGTGTGGTCTACCCGTGTACGTTGATCCAGGCCGTGTTCGATTCTGCTCATAACACATGGCCGTGTTTGATAGCCCAGGCCATGTTGATTCCTAAGGTAGGCCCATTTTGTCCCGTTTTGGCCCGTTTATCGTTCTTTTCGACTCCTTAAGCTCTCCTAAGTGTAAAACATGAAATTAGGGGATTAAGAGCATCAAATTCATCAAATTTAATAAAAATTCATCCAAAAAATAAGCCAAGCATGGGGTTAAAATATGTATAAATTATGGTTTATCAAATATCCCCACACTTAAGCATTTGCTTGTCCTCAAGTAAAATCTTCAACTCATAATTAAAATTAACTTCATCAAATCATAATTTTCATCAATAATGTCCCATCATAATTCATAAATAATTCATACATGGATAATTTAACTAAAAGAGTCGTAAAGATTCAAACAATCTAAGTTATAATTTTTTGTAGCACGAAAACATAGGTGTTTCCCCTTATCTTAAATAATTACCTTTGATCCAAAATCGACAAGAATTGACATCCTCACTAAGGATTCACTCAAATCACTCAAAGTGTTTAAGGTTAAAGAAAAAGTACTCAAAATTCAAACATGAAGAGTTATTACCATAGGCTTGCATGAAAATCAAATCTCCACTACTATAAAATGAGATGATACACAAATCAAAAGGTCTTTTAAAAAGGGTTGTAATGGGGCTTGTGTTAAAGGTGTGGATAAAGGCTGAATTAAAGGGTTAAAATCGAGATTGAATTGACAATTTACCTAACTAAAAAATGAACTAATACTGAATAATTACATCAATTGAAGACTTATCACTAATAACACGAGCTTCTTCTCAAAATGTGAAATTAATCGTTAAACTCAAATAACATAGAACTAATAATGAATTTAAAACTTTTTTTTTAGGAATAAGAACATACAATAATAAGAAAGAACTTAACAATTGAAATAGAGAACATAGTTAGGTAACTGCTCAAATCAAATCTTGACAAAAGGGAAGTCAATAAAGTAGGGGAAGTCAAAATTTGGTTTTGAGTTTAATATTAATGGATGTATCAAGAAACGATTTATTAGGATTCAAAGGGGTTCACTAGGGGTTAATTATGAAGGTAGGCTTTTTGTGGAGTGAGTGGGTTAAATCCTAGGTGCCTTTAGCATCTCAGTATATCAAATCAAAAGTGTGGTCTCGACATGCATAATCGAAGCAAGTTCTAGAATAACAAATCAATGTTGACACACTCATAATCAATAAAGTGAGCTTGAAAAAAAATATGCTCTTAAAGGCTCAAAAACTCACAAGAATTATGGTTTTTGATGTCAACCTTACAAATTTCAAACTTCAAAGTAATATTTAACTTTAGGGAAACAACCTAACAAATTTTTAATTCTGAAAATAGATTTATCATGCTTGATTCTCTAATATCTTAAAGTTTAAACCATCAATGCACAATTATCTATGACTTACTCCAAAACATATAAATAAAAGTCATAAGTTAATAGAAATTTCATTCTAATAATAATATGGGAAAGTTACTTAAGAACAAAGCATAATTCAGTATTGTTGACACCTCTCCACACTTAAGGTGTACATTGTCCTCAATGTACAAAGATAGATAATGACAATATAATAAGAAAATCATAAGATAGAGAGAGAGGTGAAACTTCTTGAATTTTGGATGGAGTCAAAGAAAAGAAATCTGGTAAAGTTGGGTAGATGGGGTGGATTCTCTAGTGGTGGTGTGGTCATTCCTTAATAAAAAATAGCCAGAGATAAAAAGAAATTAAAATATACTAATATAAATTAAAGATAATAAAGATAAAGGAAAAGAATTTAAAAATGAAAATAAAAATAAATGGACTCAAAGGTCCTTGTCTTGTCGAATGAATGAAACGACCGTCATGAACTTATGTAGAGTGGTCACGCACAGGGAGACAATGCCAGGATCCATTCGCTTTTTCGACATGGGGATGGTGGCTTTGGTCTTGCCTCTAGTATTAGTCATTGTGTATGGTGGCAAGGATGATGGTTGGTGTGGTGGTGGTGTAAAAAAAGAATGAGAGAAAGAAAAATGAAGGGATAAAGGTAATGAAAAAAGACAGGGGTGTAGTGGCTAGGGTTTGGGAGAAGAAGAATTGGGGAAGAAAGTGAGAAGAAGGGGGTTTAAATAGAAATTAGGGCAACTGGTTGCTGCCCACGCCCGTGTGCCCTAGGGGTGTTAGGTCACACGGCTGTATCCCACGGTCGTGTAGTGCCTCGTTCGTTTCTCCCACACCTGTGTAGAGGTTTCCTCTCCATGTTGCTTAATCAATGTCGATCATGTCCTAGAGACAAGGGCGTTTTGCACACCCGTGTTACTTTCTTAGTGTCGATCAAGGGCGTATCGCACGCCGTGGCATTTTATTACAGCCCGTGTTTTAGGGAAAATTTTTTCCTTGGTTCGCATGGTCTTTGCCATGCTGATGTACCTATTCGTGGTGTCTACACAGCCACGGCCACGCCCGTGTGCAAGGCCGTGTCGTAGGGAAGCCTGCACTTTATTAATTTGGTTAGTTTTTAGTTACGTGCTAAAAATAAAAAATATAAAAATTAATAGGGTTAGTGCTCGGGTTGCCTCCTGAAAAGCGCTCATTTAAATTCTTAAGCTAGACTTACCTTTCATTCACATAATCATGGTGGTTTGAGGAGTTGAAACTCCTTATTCTTGCTATAAATTGTAATGAAATACGATTTTAGATGAGTACGATTTACCTTAAAGGTGCCAAATTGAGAATGAGTTACCTCGACTGTACTGTATGGGAAAGTATTAAGTACTGTGAAAGGAGTTATTCCATTAGGTTCAGAAGTGGCAACACGAGGATCTATATTATCCATTAGAACTCGATTTCCAACCTTGAAGTAGTTTGCTTCATCTTTAAGTTCGTTATGGAGTTGCCTCGATTTTGCTTCGTGTGTTATTGATTTCTCCTTGACATGTGTCTTCCACTCGTCTAGTTCATCGATCTGAAGCCTTCGCTCCTCATGAGTTATTTCTTTGTTGGCACGAGGTCTAGGATATGGCTCAGTTGTGTAATTTTGTGGTGCTTCCTGAAAAGAGGTTGAACCAAATGATTATTAATAGAACTTATGTTCTCACCTTTGTTACTCGATGTCCTAGCCGAGTCAAGAGCCTAGAGAGTGATCGTTTCGGCACCTACATGAAGTGTGAGTTCACTTGTACCAACATCAATTCTAGTTTTAGCAATTGCTACAAAGGGTCTTCCTTATATTAAAGGAACATTATTGTCCTCATCCATGTCTAAAACAACAAAGTCTACTGGGAATATGAATTTATCAATTTTTACTAGTACATCTTCGATTATACCCCTTGAAACTCTAATAGTTTTATCAGCCAATTGAGTGCTCATCCTAGTTTGTTTGGGTTTCCCTAGACCTAGCTGTTTAAACATTTTATAAGGCATAACATTTATGCTTGCCCCTAAATCAGCTAAAGTATTATTAACAGATAAACCACCAATTAAGCAAGGAATCGTAAAACTCCCTGGATCTTTTAACTTTTTTGGTAGTCTATTTTGTAAGATTATTGAGCACACTGCATTTAGCTCCACATGCGATGCCTCGTCTAACTTTCATTTGTTTGTCAAAAGCTCTTTTAAATTTTTTTTGAATTGGGCATCTGTGAAAGAGCTTCCATAAATGGTAAGTTAATATGTAATTTTTTTTAAGAGTTTAAGAAATTTACCGAATTGTTCATCTGTGCGGTCTTTCTTTGTCGCATTGGGATATGACACACGAGGTCGGTATTCTGTACTTACCAGTTTTGGTTTTTCATGGCTTATCTCAACCTTACCTTCTTCTACAACATTCTCTTGCCTCAATTTTGGTTCATCTAACCCTTTACTATCATGAGCAATAATGGCATGAATTTGCTCCTTTGGGTTAGTTTCAATGTTGCTTGGTAAGCTACCTTGTGGTCGTTCAGATATGAGCTTAGCAAGTTGTCCTAATTGGTTTTCGAGCCCTTGAATCGATGCTTGCTAAATTTTTAGTGCTATTTCAGTGTTTTGGAAATGGTTTTCTGACACCGTGATAAATTTTTTTAGCATCTCCTCAAGGTTCGGCTTTTTCTTTTGTGGGTAGGGTTACTATTGAAAGCCTGGAGGGGGTTGTTGTCTCTAATTTCCTTAGCCACCCAATGAAAAGTTTGGGTGGTTCCTCTAACCTGGATTGTAAGTGTTACTATAAGGGTTATTTTGAGGTCTAGAATTGTTACCCATATAGTTCATCTATTCATTTTCTATGCTAGGGTTGTAGGGTGGGTATTCTATATTGTTCGTCCCTCCTCCATTTGTATCGCATTGCACCACTGGATGTACCTACAAAGAACCATACAAACCATTAATCTTTTTATTTAATAGTTTTACCTGATTTGATAGCATGGTCACTGCGTCGAGGTTGAAAACACTGGCGGCTTTTGTTGGCTTTGTCCTCATAACTTGCCACTGATAGTTATTTAGTGACATCTCCTCTATAAACTCATAAGTCGCTTCAGGGGTCTTGTTATTTAGGGTTCCACAGGTGGCTGAATCAATCAACTACCTAGTTGAGGGTTCACACCATTGTAAATTGTTTGAACCTGTAGCCACAAAGGTAACCCATGGTGAGGGCACCTTCTTAGTAAATCCTTGTATCTCTCCCATGCATCGTAAAGTGTCTCTAAATCCATCTGCACAAAAGAAGAGATATCATTCCTCAACTTAGTCATTTTAGCCGGTGGAAAATATTTAAGTAAATTTTTTTGGTCATTTGGTCCCATGTAGTGATTGATCATCGTGGTAACGAGTTCAACCACTATTGAGCTTTGTTTCTCAATAAGAAGGGAAACAGCCGAAGACGAATGGCATCATCAGAAACACCATTAATCTTGAAAGTGTCGTAGAATTCCAGAAAATTTGTCGAGTGATTGTTTGGATCCTCATCCTGCAAGCTGAATCATCTGTATAGTGTTAGGTTTCAGTTCAAAATTATTTGCAGCTATAGCAGGTCTAATAATACTTGATTCGGTTCCTGTTAAATTAGGTTTAGCATAATCATACATTGTATGAGGAGCAGGATTTTGATTCACCAGGTTTGCGGCAACCACAGGAGGTAGCGGATTATTGTCGGCCATCTCTTCAGTAGTATTGGTTTTGTTTTCTTGCTCTTCTTCTATGTATTGTAGACTTTACC
The DNA here is from genome assembly GCA_025506655.1 of Gossypium rotundifolium. Taxonomy (NCBI): domain Eukaryota; kingdom Viridiplantae; phylum Streptophyta; class Magnoliopsida; order Malvales; family Malvaceae; genus Gossypium; species Gossypium rotundifolium. The sequence goes on along the minus strand of CP106727.1, from coordinate 113,553,272 downwards.
TTATTTCTCTTCGGTTTCTATGAGCGGTACCTTCAATATCACTGTCAAAAAGTAATGATCCTGACGGGTTACTTCAAGTCATAAACTAGAGTTACCTGCCAGAAGCAAATAAAAGGAAAAATTAGTAAAGAAAATAAAAAATAAAATAAAATAAAATAAATAAATTGCAAATAAAGTAAAAATGGCTAAAGTAATAAAAAATTACTGTTCTTAATATCTTAGTCCCCGGCAACGGGGCCAAAAACTTGATGTGTCTAAAACTAACTATGATCACAATAAAGGCAAGTGCACCTATCGTTCAATAGTATAGTTATGGTAAGACCGGTAATATCTTATCCACAAAGACCAAGAGTACTAGTAATTACTATCTTTTTATTATCTAGCCTTAGAATTGGAGTGGCTTCTTTTAAACTAAAACTAATTAATCACGATAAACAAAAATTAGGAAAATACTTTTAGACAACTTTATGAGATAAGCAATACCTAAGGAAAATACTTTAGATAACTTTATGAGATAAGCAATACCTAATGAAGAATCCACCTAGATTTCACTTATTACTTTTGATTTATATGATTTATTCACTTAACTTAATCCGTAGAAATCCCTGATTTATGTTAATATCTCTTTCAAGACTAAAAACAACTAACTCTAGGTTGATTAATTGAAATTTCTTTCTAATTAAAACCCCTATTGTCGCATTAACTCAATTTGTGGATTCCCTTATTAGATTTGACTCTAATCTGGTAGATTTTCGTCACCCTATTTCTAGGGTTGCAATCAACTCCACTTAGTTTTGTTGATCTACTCTTAAACAGGGACTTTTGCTCCACTAAATAAGCACATTTGACTTGAATCAATAACTTTTATTATCAAAACAAGAATAAGAACAAGTATTTATCTTATAAATCAAATAATAATAAGATCCATCATAGGTTTCATCCCCTTAGATATCTAAGGTATTTAGTTCATACTAATGGGGGGAAACATCTTAAAATAAGGTAAACAACAAAACATGAGAAAACCCAAAAACTTCTAAAGAACTTGATGGGAGATCTTCAGTCTTGATGGAGATCCTTCTTTCGAGCTACTCCCAATGGCTGTCTTTGAGTATTTTCTATCTTCTATTTAGCCTCCCCTTTTAGGTTTCCCCCCTAGGGTGTTTATATAGGCTTTGGAACACCTCTCTTAGCCCACAAGTGGCCTATTCCGAATAGAATTAAACTTTGATACAGCAGGGACACGCCCGTGTTTGATTCCTTAGACCGTTCTCGCTTTTGCTCGCCACACACGGTCGTGTGGTCTCCCCATGTACGTTGATCCAGGCCGTGTTCAATTCTTCTCGTAACACACGGCCGTGTTTGATAGCCTAGGCTATGTTGATTCCTAAGGTAGGCCCATTTTGTCCCGTTTTGGCCCGTTTATCGTTATTTTTGACTTTCTAAGCTCTCCTGAGTGTAAAACATGAAATTAAGGGATTAGGAGCATCGAATTCATCAAATTTAATGAAAATTCATCCAAAAATAAGCCAGACATGGGGTTAAAATATGTATAAATCATGGTTTCTCACTTCCTTCAATCCTCGTGATTGCTTCTTCACAAATTGCTCCTCAAGGTGGTCGGTAAGAGAGTTTTCTCAAGGGAAATGCCAGCTAAAGGAAAGTGGAGAAATGGATGGCTTATGTGTGGAAGAGGGGAAAGAAAGATGATAAAAAGATGATAGAAATGTGAAATGAGGGATGAATGAAATGAGATATGGGAGGTGGTATTTATACAAGTGGTGTAACGCCCTAGTTTTTCTTTTATTTCGTCTTTTGTAAAAGTTGACACAATTGTGTATCTGCTGCAATGGTTAAGTGTTCTGGGTGTGTGTGAGAGGTCTCATGTTCAAGCCTTGACTTGGACAAATTTTGGTATTTTTATGAATAAAGCCCAAACTCTGGTTAATAGGCTTGTAAGTTAAAGTTTGTAGGTAATTAACAGAATGGGCCTGTTAGTCTGGTGGTTGAGTGGAGTGTTAGAGTGTTAGTGGTCCTGTGTTCGAATCTCGGCGTGAGCATTATTTTTGTCTATCATATCCAAGTGTTTATTTTGGACAAAAAGTCTAATAATAGGGAGAGAATTAAGGGGAAAAGTTTGGGGGGTAACAGTTTCTGTTCTACACTGCCTCTTTTTGAAAAATTCAGCTAGCCTCTTCTTTTCTTCTTCCTCTCTAGTTGCTGTCGAATTCTCCTCCCATTACCTCTTTTGTTGTCGAAATTCTGTTGCTTTCCCTCTCATTCTGGTTCTTTTTCTCCAATCGTTTCTATTAATCGGATTTGAGACGCACGTTCTGTAAGTTGTGGGTTGGATTAATCTTAGCCGCTCATTTGAATGATTAAGTTTTTCTAAAGGGTTTTTGTTGGGCGTAGGAGTTATTTGAAAGGCTGGAATCAACGTTGTGTTGTTTTGACTCGAAGAAGTGATCGATTTGTTAGCGGTAAGTCAAGTTGGGTAATTACTTAATGGTAGTTTTAATCTCTAAATTATTAAATCGAGGCTATGTTACTATTTGTAGGCTTTGGAGGCCTTAGGAGTGCTAACGCATCAAAAATGATACAGGAGTGTACCTAAAAATGTAGAAAATAAGGTTTAGGTGAAAGCCAAAAACCTTACTGTCGACGCTACATGGGCGTGTGGTCGCTTGTGTGGTAGGCCGTATGTAAGACTGTAAGTCACCATACGACCGTGTGATCGATGAGCCAAGCCGTGCGCGAGTGACACAGCTGTGTGGCTGCTGAGCAAGGTCGTGTGTGACACACGGGCTCGACCAATTGGGCCGTGTGGGCCACATGGGCATATGAGATTTTAGGACAGGCCGTGTGATCCATACGGCAAAGGCCAATTTGGGCCATGTGGGCCACACGGATGTGTGGGCCCACATGGGTAGGCCACATGGGCGTGTGAGCCTAAATTTTAACAATGATCTGTAAGGTTGCACGGGTCATCCAAGTCGATTGTGGACCTACCGTAGGGTCGCTAAGCGATACTTAGACCCCTATATGAATGCTCTGTCTGTCTGATTTTTGTACCAAGTATGATATCTGAATATATGTGTTTTAATTGCATAATAGCATGGCATGATTTTGTATGTTGCATTGCATCGGGGTGGGTTGATTATATTTGGAAGAAGTATCTGAAAAGCTTTTAAGCCTGTTATCCGGCAGCTCAGCTGCAATTATTTGATTATGTGCCGTTTTTGGTACAAACATGATGTGTAAGGATGGTGGGTTGATTTAATTCCCACATGGTGTGTAGGGTTGGACGGTGTTGGTGTGTAGAGGTTGGTGGGTGGGATTCTGATATTCTGTCTGATCTGCATATTATGTCTGAAATGGGCTAAGGCCCTAGAACATATCTGATTCTGTATCTGAGTGGGATAAAGTCCACACCGTTTCGGTCATGGGCTTAGACCCGTACTATGAACTTAAGTCTATTTTCTGATGACAGTGTGTATGTTTTCTGTGGGGATTACAAACCGAGTTTGCAAAAACTCATCCTTTTCTGTTTAATCTGTTCAGGTAATCCCCAACAGTAGACGGATTGGTGTGGCGAAGGACTCGGCAGTGACCACAGTTCTAGACCTTACGATTTTTACTTTTATTTATGGTTGTGATTATATTTGGAAAATTTTGTAAAATAGCCTTTACAAATTTTTGTTTAAAATTTAGGATTTTTATTTTATAAACTACTAGCAGTAGGATAAGACGCGATTTTTCAAATAAGTGAATGTTTTATCAAAGACACACGAATTCACAAATTATTTTAAAAGCTTCCGTAACGTATAATGTTTTGAAAATGGATAATGAATGAATAAACGACACGTTTTTTTACTATAACCTAAGGTATCGAAAATGGCCTTATTGTAATTACGTTTTCCAAAGCACTATCATGTGACATCATCAGATTCGCCATAATGTTTAGGCCGAGTTTGGGGTGTTACATTTAGTGTTATCAGAGCCAGATTGTAAACTCGACTGTGGATTTGGGTTTTAAATTTTGGTTTTAAAGAAACGATCTTTTTAAGTGATTCAAAATATTTTTGAAATGAGTATGTGGAACACTAAGTCTCCGGCGCTGATCCTGTAAGTGTTCTGCATTCTATTTAAATTTGTCTGAAAATACTACTTGTACGCTTGAAACAACCTTAGGTAGTATACCGAACTGAAAGCACTCTAGGTAGTGTAAATTGAAAATTGTAGCGAAACTGAAAATCGTCGTAAAACTGTGATTCACGATAACGAACTCTGGACTTCTGATACTATTTTGCATAAAACATTTGTTAACAAATATTGGAACTGTAACTAATGCATAAAATTGTTAATCCAGTTAAACTCCAAATTTAAGATTAGCGCACGAGGTATCCACGGACGGGGTACTAGAGGCCGTAGAGGGGCTCGAGCTGGGTCTTCATCATCTAGAAATCTACCAAATCTAGATACGAGCAAGACACTAATCTCACCTGCTACAGAGACTGGGTCTCACGATCGTACAGCTGGGGACAAAGCACTGCCCCATGCCATGTTATGGATTTTAGAGAGGGTCATTGGGCCTAACACCGGATCTGAGGGCCGCAGGTCGGTTATGGAACGACTTCGGTTCAATAGGGTTGAATTATTCAGGGGTGTCACTGGAGTCGCCCCTAATGTGGCTGAATACTGGGTGGAGGCAACAGAAAGAATCATGGACGATCTGGATCTTACTGTGGAGCAGAAGCATAAGGGGGCTGTCTCTCTACTTTGCGATGAAGCTTACCAATGGTGGCTGACAGTTAAGGAGGGCACTCAGCTCGACCGTCTGACTTGGGACTACTTTAAGATGGCTTTCTAAGGAAAGTATGTGGAAGCCAGTTACATTGATGCTAGGAGGCGTGGGTTCCTTAATCTCACCTAGGGATGCCGTTCGGTGGCCGAGTATGAGGCCGAGTTCCTAAGATTGAGCCAATATGCCCAGGTCATGGTGGCGACCAAGTATGAGTGTTGTGTTCATTTTGAGGACGGACTCATGGATAGTTTACGAGTTCTGATAGCTTTATAGAGGGAGTGTGAGTTTGCTACACTGGTTGAGAAGGCGAAGATCGCCGAGGAGGTAAGTGCGTTGAGTGCCAAAACTGTGAGAAAGAAAAGAATAGGAGGGAATAAGAGCCCTCGAATTCTGTGATGAGGCCTAATAAAAAGGCCAGATCTGATGGGCCAGTGAGAGTTGGGCCTCCTGTTGCACCTATTGGGGTGGCGCTTTGTGGGCACTGTGGTAGACGCAATCCGGACGAGTGTTGGAGGACGACTGGGGCATGTTTGAGATGTGGGTTGACTAAGCACCGTGTTTGGGATTGTTTGTTGAGAACCGATCAGATGCAAGTTGCGAAATCTTGGTCTTTGTCTTGATCGCAGAGGGTTGTTTAGTGCCACCTAGGGTGAGGTCGTGCCGTGAGGTCGAGGTCGAGGTCTTGGATCGGTGAGAGGCAAGGCGACTGTCTTGGTTTATCTTGCCCATTGTCGTGAGGACCGAGATGCTCCAAACGTCATTACGGGTATGTTTTTCATTTATAATGTACCTTACTTGGCATTGATAGACATAGGCTCTACACACTCTTACGTAGCTAGTGCTAAGTCTGAAACTCTGGGGATTCCGGTTGAGAGTTCGTCGAGCGAGTTAACTGTTGTGAGTCCTTTGGGGTAATCTATCATGGTTAGCAAGCTATATAGAGACATCCCGTTAGAGGTACAAGGGACAGTATTTCTGGCCGATCTGATGGAGCTTTCGTTCAGGGAGTTTGATTTGATTTTGGGAATGGATTGGCTGGTCGAGCACCGGGTGAGTTTGGACTGTGCGACAAAGAGGGCGATTTTGAGAATCGATGAGGACAACGAGGTAGTGGTGATTGGGTAATGTCAAGACTACTTGACTAATGTGATCTCTGCGTTGGTGGCAGAAAAGTTGGTACGAAAAGGATGTGAGGCATTCTTGGCCTACATCAGTGTTTCTGATTCTGGGGACTCTTCGGTTAAAGACATCAGGATCGTAAGGGACTTTTCGGATGTTTTTCCTTAGGAACTTTCGGGTCTGCCTCCGAATCATGACGTAGAGTTTGGGATTGAGCTCTTTCCTGGTACAGCTTCGGTGTCCATCGCCCCTTATGGAATGGCGCTGAAGGAGCTTGTGGAGCTTAAGGCTCAGATCCAAGAGTTACTGGATCATGGGTTCATCCGCCCTAGTATATCTCTGTGGGGAGCACCTGTTCTGTTTTTGAAAAAGAAGGACGGATCCATATGTATGTGTATCGACTACCGTCAATTAAATAAGCTGACCATCAAGAATAAGTACCCTCTACCGAGGATTGATGATCTGTTTGACCAGTTCCAATGAGCTTCGATTTTCTCTAAGATTGATCTACGATCAAGGTATCACCAGTTGTAAGTTAAAGAGGTTGACATACATAAGACGACATTTAGGACTCGCTACGACCATTATGAGTTCCTAGTGATGCCATTTGGACCGACGAATGCACCAGCAGCTTTTATGGATATGATGAACCGAGTGTTCCAGCCCTATCTAGATTGATTCGTGGTAGTCTTCATTAACGACATTCTGGTGTATTCGAAGACTGAGGATGAGCACGATGAGCATCTCCGAGTGGTATTATAGACTATTTGTGAGAAATAGTGTTATGCGAAGTTCAGTAAGTGTGAATTCTGGCTCCGAGAAGTAACCTTTCTAGGGCATGTAGTTTCTGCGGAGGGGATTCATGTTGATCCTCGTAAGATTGAGGCTATGTTCGATTGGAAACTGTCGAAGAATGATTCTAAAATTGATCGTGTGTTAGAGTCTTAAAAATTTATAAAAAGAATGATCAAACCTAAAAACTAACTAAGACAACGATGGAGGCAAGCACACCTATCGAACAATAGTATAGTTTAATGGCAAGACCGGATTATTGAACCCAAAAGAACCAAAAGTACTAATACTAACTTTTTTATTATTATTTAGCCTAAGAATTAAGAGAATTGTTATCTAATCTAAAATTAACTAACTACTAAGCTAAAGATGTGAAGACAAAGAGATTGAATTGGGGAAATACTTGAGGGAAAAACCAGTTGATTAAGACAATACCCGAGGAAGAATCCACCTAGACTTCACTTGTTATCTAACTCTGAACCAGACGATTTATTCACTTGACTTGATCCGTAGGATTCCCTAATTTATATTAATACCTCTTTCGAGGCTACTAACGTCTAACCCTAGGTTGATTAATTGAAATCTCTTTCTAATTAAAACCCCTAGAATTGCATTAACTCGATCTATGGACTCCCATATTAGGTTCGACCCTAATTCGGTAGATTTTTTTCATCCTATTTCTAGGGTTGCGATCAACTCCACTTAACTATGCTAGATCTACTCTTAGATAGGGAATTTTGGTCCACTGCCTAAGTACATCAATACTTGGATTAATATCATGGAATATCAAAGCAAGAATTAACAACACATAATTAAGAACAAATTAAGTATTTATCATACAGCTTAGAAAACAATAACAAAATCCGTATTAGGTTTCATCCCCCTCAGGTATTTGAGAGGTTTAGTTCATAATAATAAAAGAATACATATCAGAAAAATATATAAAACAAAACATAAAGAAAACCCTAAAACCCCCTGAAGGAATTGAAGGAGAAATCCTCAGTCTTGAGTAAGATTCTGGCTTCTTGAGATGAATCAACTGGCTTTCTTCGAGTGAATCCCACAATTTGGCCCCTCTGGCTTGGCTCCTTGGCCTAGCTGAACGCCTCCTTGAAGGTTGGCCTCTAAGGTTAGGCTTTTGGAATGGCTTTCTTTGCCTCTAAGTACCCTATTTCAAATAGAATTCAAAAAGGTCACGTCAGGGACACGCCCATGGCACACGCCCGTGTGATTGGAGGCCAGGCCTTGTTCGGGTCTATTAATGAGGCACGATCGTGTGGTCTTGGGCCCAGGCCGTGTCGATTTTGTGATTCGGTTCATTTACTCTATTTTCAGCCTGTTTCTCGTTCTTTTCATCCTCCGGTGCTCTCCTGAGTAAAAAACATGAAAACAAAGGATTAAGAGCACCAAATTTCACAATTAAAGGTATAAATCATCCAAAAGTATGCTAAATGTGGGATTAAAATATGTAGATTTTACGGTTTATCAAATACCCCCATACTTAAGCTTTTGCTTGTCCTCAAGCAAAATTCTCAACTCACAATTAAAACGAACTTCCCTCAATTCATAATATTCATCGATAATGTTTCATCATGATTCATGGATAATTTATACATGGATAAATTAACTCAAAGAATCCTAAATATTCAAACAATCAAAGTCATAGTTTTTGTAGCATGAAAATATCGGTGTTTCCCCTTATCTAAATAATTACCTTTAATTCAAAACTGACAAGGGTTGACATACTCACTAAAGATTCACTCAAATCAATCAAGGTGTTTAAAGTTCAAAATTAAGCACTCAAACATCGAACATGAAAATTTAATCCCATAGGCTTTCATGAAAATCAAATCTCCACCACTATAAACTGAGATGATATACAGATCAAAAGGTCTTTAAAAAGGGTTGTAACGGGGCTTAGGTTAAAGGTGGGGATATAGGTTGAATTAGAAGGTTAGAATCGAGATTGAATTGACAATTTACCTAACTAGAAAAATGAACTAAACTAATAATACGAGCTTCTTCTTTAAGATGTTGAATTTAAATGTATAAGCTCACTTAATCACATAACTAATAATTAAAATGCTTCGATTTTTTTTAAGAACAAATCAATAAATACATAATATAAGAAGAATTTAACTACTGAAATAAAATAATTAGGCAATTGATCAAATCAAGTCTCGATAGAAAGGTAGTCAAAAGGAATGGTGATAACAAATACAAGATGGGTTTTGGTTAATATTAGTGGGTGAGTCAATAAAAAGGTTGTTAGGATCAAATGGGTTCACTAGGGGTTAATTGTGAAGGTAGGCTTTTGGTGGAGTAAGTGGGTTAAATCCGAGGTGCCTTTATCATCTCAGTCTATCAAATCAAAGGTGTGGTCTCGACATGTATAATCGAAGCAAGTTCTAGAATAACAAATCAACGTTGACACGCTCATAATCAACAAAGTGAGCACAAAAAAAATGTATGCTCTAAAAGGTTCAAAATATCACAAAAATTATGGGTTTTTGATGACAACTTTCTAAATTTCAAACTTCAAAGTAATAATTAGATTCAGGTAGACAACCTAACAAAATTTTAATTTTTGAAAATAAACTCATCATGCTTTATTCTCTTGTATCTTAAAGTTTAAATTATCAATGTACAATTAACTATGGCTTAATCTAAAACATATCAATAAAAATCATAAATCAACCAAATTTCATTCTAATTAGTGATATGAGAAAATTGCTTAAGACAAAATATCATTAAGGGATTTTGAGAATAATGCAAAAAGTTAGGAACTTTTCTAAATAAATTTTCACCCCCCAAACTTAAGATGTACATTTCCCTCAATGTACAAAGATATATGATAAATATATAGTAAGAAAATCAAAAGGGAGGGAGAGAAGTGAACTTCCTGAATTTTTGGATGGATTCCTTGAGTTGGAAGTTGTAGGGATGGGGTAGATGAAAGGCATGATGATCTAAGCAGAAGTGAAGGTATGTGAAAATATTCCTGTTCCTTAGTAGCTCATTGAACCTTTTAGAACTGCAGAGTGTTCAGTAACTTTTTAGGGGGTTTTGTTATGATATTTACTCGAAGATTAGACAGTCAGAGATAAAAGAAGTTTGACTTTTACTAATAAAAGTTTTGAACAAAATAAAAGGTAAAGGTGTGAACTAGCAAATTATAATAAAAAGGTACATTAGAATCAAATAAAAGTAAAAACAAAAACAAAAATAAAAAGAAAGATAGAGCTAAAAATAAAAAGGACTCAAAAGTCCTCATCATCGGTTGGATCGTGAGGTGGTGGAGGCGGCGATATGTGAAAGTGATGACAAATTTGCTGAAGAGTTACCTCAATGCCATCGAATCGTCGAGCGGTGTCATTGAATTGTTGAGTACAGTAATGCTCGAACTGAGTGAGACGTGCAGAGATGTCTGAAAGTGAATCAACCACATGAGCTGGGCGATGGCTCGGTTGTGGTTCCTCATGTGGGTATGGACATCGTTAGTAATGTCCTCACGTCTTCCTCCTCGGTGGTATGGACTAGCCGATATTGGGGAGGATTGGTCCCACGTCGACGTTGGATCATCCTCATGTGTAGCATCGTCTGGATGCCTTGTGGGGACATCTGTCCTATCAGTGTGAGTGAGAAAATCTGAGCGGCGGTGTTGAAGAGCCCGAAATATCGAGCCAAGCGTGTGATGTATGGTCCCATAGATATGACCCCTTGCAATGGCGCTCTTTCTGATGTTGAATGGCCAGAGCGATGAAGTAAGAAAGGTAAAAAATGTAGCCATTTTCCATACACCAGAGGAAGTAGGCGTCATGTGTTTTATCGACCCCGGTGCTTTCTCGCCTTCCTGTTAATGTGTGAGCTAAAATGGCATGTAAGGATCACAAGGATGGGGCGAGACCTGTCACTTTGGAGCGACTAGGGTCATAATTGGCTGTCTTGGGTGCTATATTGTACCAACATCTCGTCGGGGAGTTATGGATGTGGCGATGGAGTTTCGAAAGATCATGTTCTTCTCTGAAGTCATCCGTGTATAGGCCCAAAACAGTGCCAAATTTAGGGATACTCATTTCCCGAACTAACCTCCTAGACGAAACTAAATAGTGCCTGGGTCGTCGAGGTGTGTCATTACTACCTGCAATTGGAAAGTAGAGCAAAGCTCTAATGTTAATTCGAGGTAAGTAGGTTCGATAATACCAAAAAAACATTCTCAAAAGTCAGTCGTCAGGAGTGCCCGAATATCATCAGCAAGTTGAACGTGTTCCAGGGCAACCCAGTCGATACATCGGCCTTGACTGAGATGTCGTGCTCGTAGTATTTGAAAAATTTCCTCTTGAGCTTTAGGAGGAAATTGTAGGAATAGGTGTCTAACTTTAGCCGATGCACTGGCGGATGATGAACTGGGTCCCTTCCATTTTTTGAAGTAGGGACTACGATTTTCTTACCTTGGGAAGATGACATTATGGTCCTGAAAATAACAGATATTCAACAATTCAAGTAATATTTCCAGCCAAGACATATTGTAAGACATTTATCAGCATAAATACTAATTACTATTACTTAAAGAAGGACTAAATAAATTAACGCTCTAATAATGAGTATAACTAATATCAAGCAATAGAGATAAATTAACTAGAAACTAAATAAAATCCTTATGATAATAAAGTTCAATGAAGTAACATGGGAAAATGAGAGGTGACCGGTGGAGTTTTTGGAGGGAAGCGATACGATTGAGGTGGTGGTCGGAGCATTGGCTTGGTGGTGGCGCGCGGGCGTGGGAGGGTGTGGTTGTGGCGTCTGCGCACGGGAGTGGGCTTTATGTTTTGTGTATGGGTGAGAGAGAAAAAGAGAAAAAGAGAAGGGAATATTAGGAAGGAGAAGAGAAAGGTTACTGGTGACCGGAATGGAGAAGGGGATGGTTTTCTTTAAGAGGAGCGACTAGGGTTTGGGGAGGGGAAGTTTTTGGGGAAGACGGGTATGGGCTGATTTAAATAGGGGGTATAGAACACGGTCAGGGGCCACGCCAATGTTCCCTTTATTTAGCCCGTGTTTTTCGAGATTTTTAAATTTTGGTGCATTTTAATTGTGTCACATGCCCGTGTTTTGTGGGAGTATTGGGCCACACGGCCATTTTACACACCCGTGTATTGTCTCGTTCGCTTCTCCCACGCCCGTGGATAGGGTCATCCGCTTGTGTTCATAAGTCAGTGTCGACCACGGCCTTGAGGCAAGGGCGTGCTGAACGCCCGTGTCGATTACTCAGAATCGACCACGGTTTGGAGGCACGGGCGTGTCTCATGCCCGTGTCAATTAATCAGTATTAGCCACAATCCTAGTACATGGGCGTGTGGATTTATCTCAGCCTATGGTCTTTAGGCAGTTTCGACCACGGCCAAGTCGCACGGCCGGTTCATTTTAGTCGAGCCCGTGGCTTGGGAAAAATTATTTGTCCTATTTCTGCACCATCTTTGCCACGCCCATGTACCTATTTGTGGTGTCCACACGGCCATGGCCACGCCTGTGTGCAAGGCCATGTGGTAGGGAAACCCGCTTTTTGATTTGGTTAGTTTGTAGTTAGGTGCTAGAAATTGAGAATATAATATTAGTAAAGTTAGTGCTTGGGTTGCCTCCTGAGAAGCGCTCGTTTAAATTCTTAAGCTAGACTTTCCCTATTTTCATTTCTAAATGAAGGTTCACAGAGCTGAAGCTCCTCTCTTATATCCCTAAAGCCTTCACCATTTGTGCCATAATTTGGATGAGTTACCTCTATTGTGTCGTAGGGGAAAATATTTTTTATTACGAATGGACCTGACCATCTTGATTTTAACTTTCCAGGGAACAATTTTAACCTTGAATTTTATAGCAGGACTGAGTCTCCTACTTCAAATTGCTTTGGTTGTTTTAAACGAGCATCATGGCATCATTTTGTTGCCTCTTTATATAGTTGTAAGTTCTCATAGGCATTAGCTCGCCATTCATCAATCTCGTTTAACTGCATCATCCTTTTCTCACCTGCAGTTTTAAGATCGTAATTTAAAAATTTTATAGCCCAAAAAGCTTTGTGCTCTAACTCAAATTGTAGATGACAACTTTTTTCGTAAACAAGTGTGTATGGGGATGTTCCTATGGGAGTTTTAAAAGCAGTTCTATAGGCTCATAAAGCATCATCTACTTTTAATGCCCAATCTTTCCTGTTTGATTCTACTGTTTTCTATAAAATACATTTAAGTTCTCGATTTGCTACTTCCACTTGTCCGCTGGTTTGAGGATGATAAGGTGTAGTTGTCCTGTGGTGTACTCCATATTTCTTTAAGACTTTATCAAATTGAGTATTACAAAAGTGAGTACCCCTATCACTAATAATTGATCTTGGTGTTCCAAATCGAGAGAAGAGTTTCTTAAGAAACCTTACTACTACTCTAGCATCGTTAGTAGGTAAAGCTTGAGCTTCCACCCATTTTGGCATATAATCTACTGTTACTAAGATGTATTTATTTCCAAATGAAATAGGAAATGGACCTATAAAGTCAATACCCTATACATCAAATATTTCACATGATAGCATAAATGTTTGAGGCTTTTCATCGCATTTAGAGATATTACCTGTTCTCTAGCATTTGTAACATGAAGCAACATACCTGTTGGCATCTTTACATAGAGTAGGCCAATAAAAACTTGATTTGAGTGTTTTGTGTGCTGTCTTAATCCTGCTGTAATGTCCTCCTGAAGGTCCTAAATGGCAATGTTCTAGGATTTTGCTTGCTTCTGCTTGTGTAACACATCTCTGAATTACTTGATCTGCACATATATGGAAAAGAAAAGGATCCTCCCAAAAATAGTTTCTCTCATCAGCAATGAATCGCTTCTTTTAATGATGTGTTAACCTTTTTGGTAAGATGTTAGAAGCTAAGTAATTTGCAATATCTGCAAACCAAGGTACCTCGGAGTTGGTTATAGAAAAGAGTTGTTTTCAGGAAACGAGTTTTTTATCTCACTCTCGTCGAGTTCTTTGATATGTGGGTTTTCAAGCCTAGAAAGATGATCTGCTGCAAGATTTTCAGCTCCTTTCTTATCATGAAATTCCAAATCAAATACCTGTAAGAGTAAAATCCATCTTATGAGTTGAGGTTTTGCATCGGATTTAGTCAAAAGATAACAAAGAGCTGAATGGTCAGTGTAAACAACAACTTTAGATAGTATCGAATATTGTCTAAATTTATCAAATGCAAAAACCACAGCTAGTAATTCTTTTTCTGTGGTGGTGTAATTTTCTTGTGCGCCCGTTAATGTCTTGCTAGCGTAATAAATTGGCTGAAAGTGCTTGTCTCTTCGCTGTACCAAAACTGCACCTACTGCAAAATCACTCGCATCACACATTAGTTCAAAGGGTAAATTCCAATAGGGTGCAATTATAATTGGGGAATTTATTAATTTATCTTTGAAGATATTAAATGCATCTAAACATTCCTAATCAAAATTGAAAGGTACATCTTTTTCTAGTAATTTTGTTAAAGGCTTAGCTATTTTAGAAAAATCTTTAATGAATCTTCTATAAAATCCAGCATGTCCTAAAAAGCTTCTAATAGCCTTAACTGAACTAGGAAGAGGTAATTTTTCTATGGTTTCAACCTTTGCTTTATCTACCTCAATCCCTTTACTAGAAATTTTATGTCCTAACACAATCCCTTCTCGAACCATAAAATGACACATATCCCAATTAAGCATAAGGTTCGTTTCCTCACATCTTATTAGAACTCGTTTTAAATTTTTAAGGCAAATATGTAAAGGATTACCAAATACCGAAAAGTCATCCATAAATACCTCCATAATATCTTCCACGAGTTCATCAAAGATGGCTAGCATGCAGCGCTGAAAAGTAGCAGGAGTATTACATAATCCAAAAGGCATTCTATGATAAGAAAATGTACTGTATGGGCATGTAAATGTTGTCTTTTCTTGATCCTCAGGAGATATTGGGATTTGAAAGTAGCTAGAGAGCTCATCTAGAAAGTAGTAGTACATATGCCGAGATAATCTTTCTAACATCTGATCAATATGTGGTAGGGGGAAGTGATCTTTTCTCGTAGCATCGTTCAACTTCCTATAATCAATGCAAACTCTCCAACCTGTAACTGTTCTTGTAGGAATCAATTCATTCTTTTCGTTGGTCACGACAGCCATGCCTCCTTTCTTTGGAACAACCTGCACAGGGCTTACCCAAGTACTGACAGAAATAGGATAAATGATTCCAGCATCTAGAAGCTTAATTATCTCAGCTTGAACTACTTCCTTCATGTTAGGGTTTAATCGTCTTTGAGGTTACACGCATGGTTTATATTCATCTTCCATTAAAATTTTATGGGTGCAGAACGATGGACTTATCCCTTTAATGTCAGAAATTTTCCAAGCTATGGCTCTTTTATGCTCCTTTAGTACTTGTAGCAGCTCATCTTTCTCTTTGGGTTCTAGTTCTGAAGAGATAATTACTGGTAGCGTAGAATTATCCCCAAGAATGCATATTCTAAGTGTTTTGGCAACTATTTTAATTCTAATTTGGGTGGCTCATCAATAAAGGGTTTTTGTTTTAGTTCGTAGTTGATTTCAATGCCCTCTTCTTTTGTTTGTCTAGAGGAAAATGTATTAGAATTCAACTCATCAGTATCATTATCTACCCCCTCATCTTGGGTAAGAAACAGTTCCATCGTGTCATCATGTATTTATTCCTGTACAGAATCTTGAATAAAATGATCAATGGCATTAATAAAATAACAGGAATCATCTTGTTCTCTAGAATATCACATAGCATTGTAAATTTGAAAAATAATTTCTTCGTCGCCTACCCTTAGCGCAAGTTTACCATCACCTACATCAATAACAGCCCTAGCAGTAGCTAAAAAGAGGCGTCCTAAAATTAAAGGCACCTCAATGTCCTCATCCATGTCAAGCACAACAAAATCGACAAGGAATATAAATTTATCAACTTTTACTAGAATATTTTTGATAATTCCCCTAGGATATTTAACAGATCTGTCAGCTAACTGAATACTCATCCTAGTGGGTTTAGGTTCCTCGAGACCAAGTTACTTAAACATTTTATAAGGCATTAAATTAATACTGACACCTAAATTAGCTAGTGCTTTCTCTGTGTTTAAACTACCAATTAAATAGGGAATAGTAAAACTTTTTGGATCTTTCAATATGGTCTGTAGCTTGTTTTGGAGGATGGCTGAACATTCTTCATTAAGTTCCACTATTGCTATCTCTTCAAACTTTCTTTTATTTGTTAGAAGCTCTTTTAGAAATTTTGTGTATGTCGGCATCTGCGAAATAGCTTTAACAAAAGGTAAGTTAATATGTAACTATTTAAAAAGTTCAAGAAATTTACCATATTGTGTGTCTAAGCAGTCTTTCTTCAACTTTGCTGGGTATGGGATCGGTGGTTTAATTTCTTTACGTATTGGAATTGCTTTCTCATTTGCTTCTTCAGCCTTTGCCTTATCAGTTTCGTGTGGTATCTTCTTCTTTGTTTCAACCAACTCCTTTCCACTCCTTAGTGTAACTGCCTTCACATGCTTTTTTTCACTAGGTAAATTTTCTGGTCGCCTTTCAGAAACTAACTTAGTTAGTTGTTCAATTTGATCCTTAAGCCCTTGAATTGATGTTTGTTGATTATTCAATATCATTTCGGTATTTTGGAGACAGGTTTTTGACACCTCTATGAATTTTGTTAGCATCTCTTCAAGGTTTGGCTTCTTTTCTTATAGATATGGTTGTTGTCTTTGATTGGGATGGTATCTCCAACCTGGGTTGTAAGTACTACTATAAGGGTTATTTTAAGGTCTAAAATTGTTACCCATATAGTGAACTTGCTCATTTTCAGCACTCGGGTTGTAAGGTGGATATTCTGTATTGTTCATCCATCCTCCATTCGCAATGTACTGCATAACTGAATATACCTGCAAGGAACCACACAAACCATCAATCTTTTTATTTAACATCTCTACCTGATTTGATAGCATGGTGACTGCGTCGAGGTTGAAAACTCTGGCTATTTTTGTTGGCCTTGTCCTTGTAACCTGCCATTGATAGTTGTTCAGCGACATCTCCTCTATAAACTCATAGGCTACCTCAGGAGTTTTGTTATTCAGGGTTTCGTTGGCTGCTGAATCAATCAGTTGTCTCGTTGAAGGGTTCACACCTTTATAAAAGGTTTGGACCTGCAGCCACAAGGGTAATCCATGGTGTGGGCACCTTCTAAATATATCTTTGTATCTCTCCCAAGCATCGTATAGTGTTTCTAAATCCATCTACACAAAAAAAGAGATATCATTCCTTAATTTGGCTGTTTTGGCCAGCAAAAAATATTTTAATAAAATTTTTTGGTCAATTGTTCCCATGTAGTGATTGATCCTCATGGAAGAGAATTCAGCCGTTGTTTAGCTTTATTCCTCAAAGGGAAAGGAAATAACATAAGACGGATGGCATCATTAGAAACACCATTAATTTTGAAAGTATCGCAAAGTTATAGGAAATTTGCCAAGTGATTATTTGGATATTCATTCTGCAAACCATCAAACTGAACAAATTACCGTATCATTTGTATAGTGTTAGGTTTCAGTTCAAAATTATTAGCAGCAATAGCAAGTTTAACAATACTTGACTCAATTCTTGTTAAATTAGGTTTAACATAATCATACATAGTTCGAGGAGCATGATTTTCGGCCACCTCTGGAGGTAGCGGATTATTCTCAGCCATTTTTTCGGTAGTATTAATTTCGTTCTCTTGCTCTTCTTGTATGTAGTTTAAGCTTCGCCTTATTTTTCTATGATTTCTGC
This sequence comes from Gossypium rotundifolium, assembly GCA_025506655.1. Classification (NCBI taxonomy): domain Eukaryota; kingdom Viridiplantae; phylum Streptophyta; class Magnoliopsida; order Malvales; family Malvaceae; genus Gossypium; species Gossypium rotundifolium. The sequence continues at coordinate 113,535,718 of CP106727.1, read as the reverse complement.
GAACCGTACCTTAGATATCACTATCGTAAATCAAGGGTCCCGTCGGGTTCCTTCTAGTCATAAACTAGAGGTACCTACTAGAAAAAGATAAAAGAAAAAATATTAGAAAAGTAAAAATAAAATTTAATTGCAAAATAAAATAAAATAAAATATGGCTAAAGTAATTAAAAATGAGCTTTCTTAATATTTCAGATCCCCGGCAATGGCACCAAAAACTTGATCGTGTGTCAGAGTCTTAAAAATTTATAAAAAGAATGATTGAACCTGAAAACTAACTAAGACAATGATGGAGGCAGGCGCACCTATCGAACAATAGTATAGTTTAATGGCAAGACCGGATTGTCGAACCCAAAGGAACCAAAAGTACTAATACTAACTTTCTTTTTATTATTTAGCCTAAGAATTAAGAGAATTGTTATCTAATCTAAAATAAACTAAATACTAAGCTAAATATGCGAAGACAAAGAGATTGATTTGGGGAAATACTTGAGGGAAAAACCAATTGATTAAGACAATACCCGAGGAAGAATCCACCTAGACTTCACTTGTTATCTAACTCTGAACTAGACTATTTATTCACTTGACTTGATCCGTAGGATTCCCTAATTTATATTAATATCTCTTTCGAGGATACTAATGTCTAACCCTAGGTTGATTAATTTAAATCTCTTTCTAATTAAAACCTCTAGAATTGCATTAACTCGACCTATGGACTCCCATATTAGCTTTGACCCTAATCCGGTAGATTTTCGTCATCCTATTTCTAGGGTTGCGATCAACTCCGCTTAACTATACTAGATCTACTCTTAGACAGGGACTTTTGCTCCACTTTCTAAACACATCAATACTTGGATTAATATCCTGGAATATCAAAGAAAGAATTAAGAACACATAATTAAGAACAAATCAAGTATTTATCATACAGCTCAGAAAACAATAACAAGATCCGTCTTAGGTTTCATCCCCCTCAGGTATTTGAGAGGCTTAGTTCATAATAATAAAAGAATACATATAAAAAAAATATAAAAAAAATAAAGAAATCTAAAACAGCCCGATTTAGGGGCTAGTCAAAATAGTGATCTCGGGATCACTAATTCGAGATTTGAGAAATTATTTTCATGATATATTATGAGTTAGAACATGATAGTATATGAGTATGAAAATTTTGGTACTCTAATTTTAGCGATTTCATGTTTAATCGCGAAAAAGGATTAAATCACATAAAGTGCAAAAGTTCCATTGTACATGCTAAAAGTACCAAATGGCCATGGATTGTTAATTGAGGGTCTTTAAAAGGCAATTTAGCCTTTGAAAGAGGCTTGTCCGGCCATAAGAGAGCATGGGAGAAAAGATTTGTCAATTTTAGTCAAAGTTAGTAGTAGTAGGTGGACTAATTTGACTTGTATTAATAAAATAAGGAGAGAAAAGTTATCATCTTTTCTCCTATCATCTTCCATCAAAAATTGGCAGCAAATAAGGGGTAGAAACCTTCAAAAATTTCAGCAAGCTCTCCTCTATTCAAAGTAAGAAGAGCCGAGGAACCGCCTCGATCGGGGAAAGGATAAAGTCGTGGACTAATCGAAGAACTAGCTCATTTTGAAAACAAGGTAAGTTGTGTGTGATTTAATGCAATATTGTGTTAGCAAAATTGAGAATGGTTGATGTCATATTGATGCATGATACTCAAATAAACTGAGGAACTTATGTGAATATTATGAGGGTCAGTGTAAGACTATGTCTGGGACATGGCATCGGCCACATTACTTGTGCCAGTGTAAGACCATGTTTGGAACATGGCATCGGCCATATTATAAGGTTCAGTGTAAGACCATGTTTGGAACATGGCATCGGCCGTATTATAAGGGTCAGTGTAAGACCATGTTTGTAACATGGCATCGGCCGTATTATGAGGGTCAGTGTAAGACCATGTCTGGACATGGCATCGGCCACATTAAGTGTGCCAGTGTAAGACCATGTTTGGAACATGGCATCGGCATTGAGATAAGAATTGGTGTAAGACCATATTCGGGATATGGCATTAGTACATAAAGGTAATTCCCTATAAGACCATGTTCGGGACATGGCATCGGTACCTAGAGGAGACTTCATGTGAATTTAAAAGAAGGTATGTGAATGAATACAAGTGCTAATGAATGAGTCACGAGAAATTGGCTCTATATGTGTTACGGTAAATATTAGATAAGGGTTATTATAAGTAAGTTTTGTCAAGAAGTCTTGATTTGTGAACGATTAGCTAATGTTATGGATGATTTATTCTTTTATGAGTATTATGATTGCTACTTATTTCCATGCAACTTACTAAGCTTAATACTTACCCTTTTTCATTGCCCATCTTTCTTATAGTATTGCCAAGATAATACGAGGATCATAGATGCAGGGGTTCGGGAATCACACTATCAACAACACTTTGGTAGAACAATTTTAAACTTGTTTTGAATATTGCATGTATAGGACTTGGTTATTTTGTCAAGCTGTAATTGTTAGTTAAAGTGTTGGCTATAAGTCATTTTGTAAATAGTTTCTTGATTTAGGCAAATGTTTGGCAAACTCTTTATTTTAAATGAAGATGTAATTAATGAAATGTATGTTTCTTTTAATTATTCTTCTGTATTGGCTAAATGATTGGCCAAAATTGTTTATGTATGTATGTTCATTGAGGTCAATGTAGTATGTAGTATTACTTATGAAAAATGTATAGAATTGATCTTGATTTCAGGGTGGCAAAAGGCTTGGTAAATAGCCTCTAAGTGCCCACACGGTTAGACACACGGTGTGTGTCTAGGCCGTGTGTACCCTGTACCTTATTATTATTAGACAGAATAGGCCGCGGGTAAATCCCACGACCGTGTGCATGAGCCATGTAGGACACACGGTTTGAACATGGGCGTGTGCCCAGACCGTGTGGATGAAGTCAGTATATCAAGGATTATCACACGATTGGAGGACACGGGCGTGTCAAAGCCATGTGAATATAGTCAATAACTCCCCACGATTGGAAGACATGGGCATGTCAAGGGGTACACGGGGGTGTCACAAGCCACATGGGTGTGTGACCCCTACTTCTAAGAAAGGTTTTCGATCAAGTTCCGAAAGTTTTTAGAGTTATGCTTAAGGCCTCATAGGTCTATAAAATATATGATTAGACTAAGAAAGAGAAGTTTTTAAGTTAGAAGGAAATGTTTTCAGCTTGTAAGTGTATGTTTAAGTGAGTTCAAGCATGGAACATCTCATAACTAGCCCTAGCATCGGTCTCGGTTACGGGGTGTTACATTTAGTGGTATCAGAGCTATGGTTTAGTCGATTCTAGGACTAACGTAGCGTAAGTATGAGTCTTACTATACATGCCATATGTAAGGGTGTTTGAGTAATGATAGTGTGATGACTCCTAATGTATAAATAATTGTATTCTATGTAGTAGATGAATTCAGATCTGAACCAAACTGCAGCTGATGATGCTGCGAGTAATGCACCGGCTCCCGCTCAAGGGACCTTGCCAGCTAGTAGTAGATCCGAGACCTTGGGTTAGAAAGATGAAGCATGAGAAGCTTTTCTCCACATGATGAGAAATTGGTATACTTAATATACTTAAGCAAATCCCAATGCTCAGCCCCTCCGCCCCACGTATTCCTCAACCCGCTCTAGTAGCTCCTCAAGTGAATGAGGTGGAAAGGAGAGAAAGGCCTCCAGTGGATAAGATCTGGAAATAGGAAGCCAAGGAATTTTGGGCAAATAAGGATGATGACCCGGAGAAAGTAGAATTCTGGCTCGAGAACACCATCCGAGTATGCGATGAGTTAACTTGAACACCCGAGGAGTGCCTAAAGTGTACGATATCTCTCTTGAGTGACTCAACCTACCGATGGTGGAACACCTTGGTGTCGGTGGTGCCCAGGGAGAGAGTTAGTTGGGAATTCTTCCAAGAGGAATACTGGAAGAAATATATCAGCCAGAGGTTCATCGACCACAAGAGAAAGGAGTTCTTGGAGTTGAAGCAGGGCAGTATGTTTGTGACCGACTACGAATGGGAGTTCGTAAGGCTTAGCAAGTAAGCACGAGAGTGCGTGTCTACCGAGGCCATCATGTGTAAGAGATTTGAGGACGGATTAAATGAAGACATCCGCCTATACGTGGGAGTTCTCGAATTAAAGGAGTTTGTAGTATTGGTGGATAGGGCTTCTAAAGCTGAAGAGTTGGCCAGAGATAAGAGAAGAGCTGAGTATGAATCACGTGACTCGAGAAAGAGACAACTGAACAAGTCTCACCAATCCTCATCTAAGAAATCGAGGGATTTCACTACCCGATCAGCCACTTCAGCGGGGATTTCAACCTGAAATAAGGGCAGGGGATTCTCGGGATCAAAAGGGCAAACTACATCAGTTGCTAGTGTGGGCAACGTCTGTCTAAATAGACTGAAATGCCTTCAGTGTGGCGGGCACCATTTTGGTAAGTGTCGAGCTAATAAGAAAGGTTGTTTCAAATGTGGGTCCTTGGACCATTTTATCAGAAGTTGTCCCGAGGTAGATGAGAAAAGATGGTCTCAAAATGCGAAATCTGGAAGTAGCACCAAGGGAAAACCATTAAAAAACCCAGGGATTGAGATGGAAAACAAGAATCCACCTAAAGAGCGAGCTGCTAAAGTTGAGGGTAGAGCACCGGCGAGGATATATGTCATTCGTGCTCGTGAAGAGGCATCTTCCCCCGACGTAGTCACGGGTATCTTTTCTCTCCATAATACTCGTGTTATAGCTTTAATTGATCCAAGATCTACCCAATTATACATATGCATGAAATTAGTCTCTAGCATGAGCATACCTATAGAGTCTACTGAATTCATTATAAGAGTATCAAATCCCCTAGGCAAGTGTGTGTTAGTTGATAGAGTTTGTAAAGGGTGCCCTTTGATGATTAAGGGTCATTGCTTTCCGGTTAATCTTATGTTATTACCATTTAACGAGTTTAACGTCATTCTTGGGATGGACTGGTTAATTACCCATGGAGTAATTGTGAATTGTGGGAAGAAGCAGATTGAGTTGAGAGATGAAAATGGTAATTTTATTTGTGTTGAATCAGATAAGCCGGATGGGTCACCAATAGTGATATCAACCATGTCAGCTCAGAGATACCTAAGGAAAGGGTATGAGGCTTATCTTGCCTTCGTGCTGAACACTAAAGAAATTGAATAAAAAATTGAGTCAGTACCCATAGTATGTGAATACCTAGATATTTTCTCAGAAGAGTTGCCAGGGCTACCTCCAGAGAGAGAGATTGAATTCGGAATTGATCTAGTTCCAGGTACTGCTCTTATTTCTATTACTCCGTATAGAATTGCTTCAACTGAGCTAAAAGAGCTAAAGGTACAGTTGTAAGAATTAACGGATAAGGGTTTCGTTGAGGTCGAGTTTTTCTCCATAGGGCGCTCTCGTACTATTCGTGAAGAAGAAAGATGGATCCATGAGACTATGTATAGATTATCGACAACTCAATAAGGTGACAATGAAGCATAAGTACCCGTTACCGAGGATCGACGATCTATTTGACCAATTGAAGGGAGCTACAGTATTTTCTAATATAGATCTAAGGTCAGGGTATTATCAGTTGAGAGTCAAAGACTCAGACATACCGAAAATCGCGTTTAGAACTAGGTACAGCCACTATGAGTTTGTGGTAATGCCTTTTGGACTAACAAATGCCCCCACAATTTTCATGGATCGTATTTGGATAGATTTGTTATGGTCTTCATCGATGACATACTGATCTACTCTAGAGATGAGAATGATTATGCAGAACATTTGACTATGGTTCTACAAGTTTTAAGAGAAAAACAATTGTATGCCAAATTCAGTAAGAGTGAATTTTGGCTTAATGAAGTGGGATTTTTGGGGCATATTATCTCGAGAGATGGGATAAGAGTCAACCCGAGTAAAGTCTCGATAATTATTGAGTGGAAATCGCTGAGGAATGTAACTGAAGTAAGGAGTTTTCTAAGCCTAGCCGGCTATTATAGACGTTTTATCAAGGGATTTTCAATGATAGCCATGCCAGTGACAAGACTTCTGTAGAAAGATGTGAAATTTATTTGGACAAAGAGATGTCAACAGAGTTTTGAGAAATTGAAGGCACTATTGACTATGGCTCCTGTTTTGGTGCAACCTAAGCCGAGAAGAGAATTCGTGGTTTACAGTGACGCGTCCTTTAACGGTTTAGGCTGTGTACTCATGTAAGAGGGTAAAGTGGTTGCATACGCCTCTAGACAGTTGAAGCTGCATAAGAAGAACTACCCAACTCATGATTTAAAGTTGGCCGCAATCGTGTTTGCGTTAAAAATTTGGAGACGTCATTTATACGGTGAAAGGTGTCAGATTTTTACCGACCACAAAAGCCTAAAATATTTGATGACTCAGAAGGAACTAAATTTGAGGAAACGAAGATGGTTAGAATTGATTAAAGATTATGAGCTAATAATTGACTACCATCCGGGAAAGGTAAATGTAGTCGCCGACGCTTTGAGCAGAAAGTCATTGTTTGCACTAAAAGCTATGAACACCCAGATGACCTTGGTAGATGATGGATCCGTATTAGCCGAGTTGAAGGCTAAACCATTATTCCTCCAAGAGATTTGCGAAGCTCAGAAAGATGATAATAGTTTGCAAGCCAAAAGAGCTTTATGTGAGTCGAGCATTGAGTCAGACTTTCGGGTAAATCTTGATGGATGTCTAACATTTTGAGATAGGGTTTGAGTACCCATGAATGATGAGCTTATTCACAAAATTTTGCAGGAAGCGCATAACGAATGTTTGAATGTGCATCAAGGAAGTACAAAGATGTACCAAGATTTGAAGAAATGGTACTTGTGGCTAGGTATGAAGAAATATATTTCTGAATTTGTATCAAAATGCCTGATTTGTCAACAAGTGAAGGCTAAACATCAAGTACCTTCAGGTTTACTTTAGCCTATCATGGTTCCTGAGTGGAAGTGGGACCGTATTACTATGGATTTCGTGATGGGTTTACCATTGACTCCCAAGAAGAAAGATGCAGTTTGGGTAGTAATTGATAGACTCACTAAGTCAGCCCACTTTATACCAGTACGAGTCGACTACTCACTCGATAAATTGGCAGACTTGTACATGTCTGAGATAGTAAGACTTTATCGTATACCTTTGTCAATCATTTCAGATAGAGATCCAAGATTCACATCACAGTTTTGAAAAAATCCACAAAAAGCTTTGGGCATGAAATTGAGTTTCAGTACTGCCTTTCATCCCTAAACTGACGGGCAGACAGAGAAAACAATTTAGATACTAGAAGACATGCTTAGATGTTGTGTTTTAGAATTCCACGGTAGTTGCGAGAAATACTTACCATTGGTGGAATTCTCTTACAGCAATAGTTTTCAGTCAACTTTGAAGATGGTAACTTATGAGGCATTGTATGGACGTAAGTGTCGAACGTCCTTGTATTGGTCAGAACTTAGAGAGAAACAGATACACGGGGTTGATTTTGTTAAAGAAACTGAAGAGAAAGTAGAAGTGATTCGTAACTACCTGAAAGCCACCTCAGATAGACAGAAGTCCTATTCAGATTTAAAGAGGAAAAAGATAGAATATGAAGTGGGTGATGAAGTGTTCTTGAAAGTATCGCCTTGGAGGAAAGTCCTCAGATTTGGTCGGAAGGGCAAATTGAGTCCGTGTTTTATCGGACCTTATGAAGTTACCAAAAGGATAGGACCGGTAGCTTATTGGCTAGCTTTTCCACCGATTTAGAAAAGATTCATGATGTCTTCCATGCATCTATGTTGTGCCGATACCGTTCAGAACCTTCACATGTTATAGAGCCAACAGAGGTAGAGATTCAACCAGATTTGATTTATGGTGAGGAACTAGTTAAAATATTGGCTCGTGAGGTCAAGCAGTTAAGAAATAAAAGCATAGCCCTAGTGAAAGTCCTATGGCAAAGGAACGAAATAGAAGAGGCTACATGGGAGTCCGAGGAAATGATGAGAAACCAATACCCCAATCTTTTCACTAGTAAGATTTTCGAGGATGAGAATCCTTAAGGGGGAGAATTGTAACAGCCTGATTTAGGGGCTAGTCGGAATAGTGATCTTGGGATCACTAATTCGAGATTTGAGAAATTATTTTCATGATATATTATGAGTTAGAACATGATAGCATATGAGCATGAAAATTTTGGTATTCTAATTTTAGCGATTTCATGTTTAATCGCGAAAAAGGATTAAATCGCATAAAGTGCAAAAGTTCCATTATATATGCTAAAAGTACCAAATGGCCATGGGTTGTTAATTGGCGGTCTTTAAAAGGCAATTTAGCCTTTGGAAGAGGCTTGGACGGCCATAAGAGAGCATGGGAGACAAGATTTGTCAATTTTAGTCAAAGTTAGTAGTAGTAGGTTGACTAATTTGACTTGTATTAATAAAATAAAGAGGGAAAAGTTATCATCTTTTCTCCTATCATCTTCCACCAAAAATTGGCAGCAAATAAGGGGTAGAAATCTTCAAAAATTTCAGCAAGCTCTCCTCTACTCAAAGCAAGAAGAATCAAGGAACTGCCTCAATCGGGGAAAGGATAAAGTCGTGGACTAAACTGAAGAACTAGCTCATTTTGAAAACAAGGTAAGTTGTATGTGATTTAATGCAACATTGTGTTAGCAAAATTGAGAATGATTGATGTCATATTGATGCATGATACTCCAATAAACTGAGGAACTTATGTGAATATTATGAGGGTCAATGTAAGACCATGTCTGGGATATGGCATCAGCCACATTACGTATGCCTGTGTAAGACCATGTTTGGAACATGGCATCGGCCGTATTATAAGGGTCAGTGTAAGACCATGTTTGGAACATGTCATCAGCCGTATTATGAGGGTCAGTGTAAGACCATGTTTGGAACCTGGCATCGGTCGTATTATGAGGGTCAATGTAAGACCATGTCAAGACATGGCATCGGCCATATTACGTGTGCTAGTGTAAGGCCATGTTTGGATCATGGCATCGGCATTGAGACAAGAACTGGTGTAAGACCATATTCGGGGTACGGTATTAGTACATAAAGGTAATTCCCTATAAGACCACGTCCGGGACATGGCATCGGTACCTAGAGGAGACTTCATGTGAATTTAAAAGTAAGGATGTGAATGAATACAAGTGCTAATGAATGAGTCATGAGAAATTGGCACTGTATGTCTTACGGTAAATATTAGATAAGGGTGATTATAAGTAAGTTTTGTCAAGAAGTCTTGATTTGTGAAGGATTAGCTAATGTTATGGATGATTTATTCTTTTACGAGTATTATGATTGGTATTTATTTTCATGCAACTTACTAAGCTTAATGCTTACCCTTTTTCATTACCCATAGTTCTTATAGTATTGCCAAGATAATACGAGGATCGTAGACGCAGGGGGTTCAAGAATCACACTATCAAAAACACTTTGGTATAACAATTTTGGACTTGTTTTGAATATGGCATGTATAAGACTTGGGTATTTTGTCAAGCTGTAATTGTTAGTTAAAGTGTTGGCTGTAAGTCATTTTGTAAATAGTTTCTTGATTTAGGCAAATGTTTGGGAAACTCTTTATTTTAAATCAAAATGTAATTAATGAAATGTATGCTTCTTTTAATTATTCATCTGTATTGGCTAAGTGATTGGACAAAATTGTTTATGCTGTATGTTCATTGAGGTCAATGTAGTATGTAGTATTACTTATGAAAAATGTATAGAATTGATCTTGATTTCAGGGTGGCAAAAGGCTTAGTAAATAGCATCTAAGTGTCTACACGGTTAGACACACGGGCATGTGTCTAGGCCGTGTGTACCCTGCACCTTATTATTATTAGTCAGAATAGGCCATGGGTAAATCCCACGGCCATATGCATGAGCCGTGTAGGACACACAGTTTGAACATGGGCGTGTGCCTAGGCCATGTGGATCAAGTCAGTATATCAAGGATTATCACACGGTTGGAGGACACGGGCGTGTCAAGGTCGTGTGAATATAGTCAGTAACTCCCCACTGTTGGAAGACATGGGCGTGTCAAGGGGTACACGGGCGTGTCACAAGCCACATGGGCGTGTGACCCCTGCTTCTAAGAAAGGTTTTTGATCAAGTTTTGAAATTTTTCAGAGTTATGCTTAAGGCCTCGTAGGTCTATAAAATATATGATTAGACTAAGAAAGAGAAGTTTTTAAGTTAGAACGAAATGTTTTCAGCTTGTAAGTGTATGTTGAAGTGAGTTCAAGCATGGTAATGTCTCGTAACTAGCCCTAGCATCGGTCTCAGTTACAGGGTGTTACAAAAACCCTAAAACCCCCTGAAGGAATTGAAGGAGAAATCCTCATTCTTGAGTATAATTTCGGCTTCTTGAGATGAATCAACTGGCTTTCTTCGAGTGAATCCCACAATTTGGCTCCTTTGGCTTGGCTCCTTGGCCTACCTGAATGCCCCCTTGAAGGTTGGCCTCTCGGGTGTTTATATAGGCTTTTGGAATGGCTTTCTTTGCCTTTAAGTGCCCTATTCCGAATAGAATTCAAATAGGTCACATCAGGGACATGCCCATGGTACACACCCGTGTGATTCGAGGCCAGGCTGTGTTCGGGTCTGTTAATGAGGCACGACCGTGTGGTCTTAGGCCCAGGCCGTGTTGATTTCATGATTTGGGTCATTTACTCTATTTTCGACTCGTTTCTCATTCTTTTCATCCTCCGGTGCTCTCTTGAGTAAAAAAAATGAAAACAAAGGATTAAGAGCACCAAATTCCACAATTAATAGGATAAATCATCCAAAAGTATGCTAAATATGGGATTAAAATATGTAGATTTTACGGTTTATCAGAAATCTGCAGCTTTCTAAGGCTAGCGGGTTATTATTGATACTTTGTAGAAGGGTTCTCTTTGATCACAACACCATTGACCAAGCTTCTGTGTAAATGAGTTCCCTTTGTCTGGACTGATAAGAATAAGAGAGCTTTGAGAAACTCAAATCTGTTTTGACGCAGACTCTGGTTCTGATACAGCCTGAACCTGGGAAGGATTTCATTATATACAGTGATGCGTCGCATGTGGGTCTGGGTTGCATTCTAATGCAGGATGGTAAAGTGGTAGCTTATGCATCTCGTCAGCTCAAGACGCATGAGGGTAACTATCCTACGCACGATTTGGAGTTGGCAGCGGTCATCTTTGCTCTAAAAATCTGAAGGCACTACCTGTACGGTGAGAAGTGTACTATCTACACTAATCACAAGAGCCTCAAGTATCTCCTCACTCTGAATGAGTTAAACCTTAGACATCGTTGATGGGTTGAATTGCTTAAGGATTATGATTGCACCATCAAGTACCGCCCTGGTAAGGCTAATGTGTTGGCAGATGCTTTGAGCTGTAGGGCTATGACTGATCTAGGAGTGATGTTCACTCGACTCAGTTTATTCGACGATGAGAGTCTATTTGCGAAACTTCAGGTTAAACCTATATGGATTGAACAAATATGATGTTTGAGAAGGAGCCAGTCCAGATCCTGGATCGTGACATTAAAGTGCTTCAAGAAAGTCTATCACCTTAGTGAAGGTGCTGTGGCAAAATCATAGCACTGAGGAGCCACTTGGGAGCCAGAGGATTCAATGCGTCAGCAATATCCTCACCTTTTCTGACTAGGTAAAATTTCGAGGATGAAATTTTCTTTTAGGGGGTAGAGTTGTAACGCCCGTATTTTCTTTTATTTCGACTTTTGTAAAAGTTGACACAATTGTGTATCTGCTTCAGTGGTTAAGTGTTCTGGGTTGTTGTGAAAGGTTTCAAGTTCAAGCCTTGTCTTGGACAAATTTTGGTATTTTTATGAATAAAGCCCAAACTTTGGTTAATAGGCTTATGAGTTAAAGTGTGTAGGTAATTAACAGAATGGGCCTGCTGGTCTGGTGGTTAAGTAAAGTGTTAGAGTGTTGGTGGTCCTGTGTTTGAATCCCGGCGTGAGCATTATTTTTGTCAATCACGTCCAAGTGTTTGTGTTGGACTAAAAGTCTGATAGTATGGAGAGAATTAAGAGGAAAAGTTTGGGGGTAACAGTTTCTGTTCTACACTGCCTCTCTTTTTGAAAAAATTGGCTAGCCTCTTCTTTTCTTCTTCCTCTCTAGTTACTGCTGAATTCCCCTCCCATTACCTCTTTTACTGTCGAAATTATGTTGCTTTCCCCTCTCATTCTGGTTCTTTTTCTCCAATCATTTCTGTTAATCGGATTTGAGACCCGTGTTCGGTAAGTTGTGGGTTGGATTAATCTTAGCCGCTCATTTGAATGATTAAGTTTTTCTAAAGGGTTTTTGTTGCGCGTAGGAGTTATTTGAAAGGCTAGAAACTCGAAGAAGTGATCGATTTATTAGCAGTAAGTCGAGTTGGGTAATTCTTTAATGGAGAATTTGTTAGTTTTAATCTCTAAATGGCTAAATCGTGGTTGTGTTACTATTTGTAGGCTTTGGAGGGCTTAGGAGTGTTAACGCATCAAAAATAATACAGGTGTGTACCCGAAAATACAGAAAAAGAGATTTTGGTGAAAGCTGAAAACCTTACTGTCGACGCCACACGGGCGTGTCATCGCCTGTGTGGTAGGCCGTGTGCAAGACTGTAAGTCACCACACAGCCATGTGATCGACGACCCAGGCCGTGCGCGAGTGACACGGCTGTGTGGCAGCTGAGCAAGGCCATGTGCGACACACAAGCTCGACCAATTGGGTTGTGTGGGCCACACCAATGTATGGGATTCTAGGCCAGGCCGTGTGATCCACACGACCAAGGCTAATTTGGGCCATGTGGACCACACGGGCGTGTGGGCCCGTACAAGTAGGCCACATGGGCATGTGAGCCCAAATTTCAAAAATGATCGGTAAGGTTGCACGGGTCGCCCAAGTTGACTGTGGACCTACCATAGGGTCAGTAAGTGATACTTAGACTCCTATATGAATGCTCTGTCTGTCTGATTTTGTACCAAGTATGATATATGAATATATGTGTTTTAATTGCATAATAGCATGGCATGATTTTGTATGTTGCATTGCATCGGGGTGGGTTGATTATATTTGGAGGAAGAATCTGAAAGGCTCTTAAGCCTGTTATCTGGCATCTTAGCTGCAATTATTTGATTATGTGCCGCTTTCGGTACAAACATGGTGTGTAGGGATGGGTGGGTTGATTGTGTAGGGTTGGACGGAGTTGGTGTGTAGAGGCTGATGGGTAGGATTCTGCTATTCTGTCTGATCTGTTTATTATGTCTGAAATGGGCTAAGGCCCTAGAACATATCTGATTCTGTATCTGAGTGGGCTAAAGTCCACACCATTTCTATCATGGGCTTAGACCCACATTATGAACTTATGTCTTTTTTTGATGACTGTGTGTATGTTTTCTATGGGGATTACACATTGAGTTTGCGAAAACTCACCCTTTTCTATTTAATCTGTTTAGGTAATCCCCAGCAGTAGATGGATCGGTGCAGCGGAGGACTCGGCAGTGACCACGGTTCTAGACCTTATGGTTTTTACTTTTATTTATGGTTTTGATTATATTTGGGAAGTTTTTGTAAAATGGCCTTTTACGGATTTTTATTTTATAAACTGCTCGGAGTAGGATAAGACGTTAGTTTTCAAATAAGCGAATGTTTTATCAAAGACACGAATTTGCAAATTATTTTAAAAGCTTCTGCAACGTATAATATTTTGAAAATGGATAATGAATGAATAAATGTCACATTTTTTACGGTAACCTAAGGTATCAAAAATGGCCTTACTGTAATTATGTTTTCCAAAGCACTATCATGTGACATCACCAGATTCAGCCATAACTGTAACACCCCCAGACCCGGCCCAGACACTATGACCGAATCTGGTGATGTCACATCAAAGGGGAAAATTCCAAAATGACTTTGTTTACTTAAGTTTAAGGTTTAGCAGCTCAAAATCCTTGAATCTTGTTTAAGTTAGGATGAAAGCCCATGTTTCAAGAAAACGTCCATATGTTATAGTTATATCAAAACCATATTGAATTTTAGAAATTTATTTAAGTTAAACAGTTAGGCAGTTGAAACCATAAGGAAACCCAAATGTAAAGTCAAATTGGAGACACAAGGCCTTATTGCATCCCAAATGAAATAATTAACAATAAGTCATTCAAAACAAATAAACAAAACTTCCAAGTAACTTGTAGTGTGGCCATCTCCGAGTCCTCTCCCATGTCGAGTCGTCTACTGTGGGTCACCTGAAACATTTAATAAAAGGGTGTGAGTTTCAAAACTCAGTGTGTACGACCCTTGGTAAACCAATCAGTATGCAATTATCACATCGGGCCTAAGTCCTATCAAAATCGGTGGTCTTGGGCCTTAGCCCACAATAACCTCATATCAATTCAGTATCACATGAATGCAATGCTCCCATCCCAAATCCAACCCTGCACTCCATTTCCCTTCCAACCCTACACTCCTGTGGGGATATAAATATCAACCCAACCATCCCTACACTCCAAAGGTAGCACCAACAGTGGCACTACTCAAACGTTGCAGTAAGGCTGCTAAGCATATAATGGGCTTAAAGCCACCGGTGGATCCATAGTCGTCTAGTGACAATGTGATCCTCACATATCTTTCTCCGTATCATCAAACCCACTTAAGTGCAACATATATCTCATGAATGCAACATACACATTTTGACACATTAAGCACTTAGGGGTATTTTAGTCATTTCACTACCCAGGGGTATTTTCGTAATTCTATCCTACAGGGCTATTCGCTTAATTTTACCCTATAGGGGTATTCTTGTAAATTTCCAACTCGGGGGTACTTTGGTAATTTTCCAGACTAAGGGTATTTTGGTAATTCCTTTCATCTCGGGTTTTAGTTATGAACTTTGGCCCATTGACAAGTCCTCGCGGCTAAAGTGAACAGACACTATGCACTAGGTCGGATCCCAGAGAAGAGGAGGTGGGTCACTAGGACCACTTAAGTACCAAGCTCTCCCTAGATCCAATCCTAGACATACATATGTCCATTACCACACTCTAACCTAGCGACTTGTCCACAGACATGTTTGATTATTAAAAAAATTTATGCTATTTAAGAGTTTATTAAAACTGGCCTAGAGTCCATTAAAACCTTAACATGCATCTCTAAAATCCATAAGGCCCATTAAGCCCATTTCATATTCATATAGCCCATTAAGCCCATTCACGTTCAATTAGTCCATTAAGCCCATTTCAGGTTCATATGGCCCATTAGGCCCAAATCAATCACATCATACAACCGTTCATGCTAATTCATTATTCATGCTCACATAACAACCATTTCCGTTTTGGGCCCTCAAGTTCGACAGGCCCATTTAGCCACTTTCAGCTTTTCAGCGTTGTCGATATCGTGTGTGTGTAGTGTTTGTACACACCTGGTAACAACACGTGCTACAAATACCTTAATCACAATCTATAATAGACATCACTAACGATTAACCATGGCTTAACACATACTTTATCAAAAACTGAAACCTCACCGTAACCTTACCGTGTGCCATACGTTCTAGTAGCCCTTCCTTAGCTACTATTTGCGAATATCCCTAGTTCTGCACCCAAACATATATCATCAAATCAAGTGACTCATATTCCACATAAGTCACCCCTATAAGCCATACTTACATTTGGCCATCCACTAATCCATAACTGAGACGAGTACACTTACCACTTTGCTAACGATTCTTATCACGCTTGCGATCTCTGAACCCTACCCTTGTTAATACAGGGTTAATGAAAATGAGAAGTTAGATAGCCCTTCGACTTTTAACAAAACACACTAAGGAGGTTAACAGAATACTTATCGAATCCAACCTTAGATCCTGCAGCCTAGATAACAACTGAACGAGATTCAGCTTTTAACCTTGACTGAGAGTAGATACCAATCGATTTGTGATGGAGGAAAACAACAAAGGTTCGGCATAAATAGGAATTTTGGTAAGGAAAATGATGGTAATTCGGCAATAGAAGAATTTGGCTATGAGAGAATTCGGCAAAAAGGGATGATAGTGATTCGGTAATGGAAGAAACCGATTGAAGGGAGAAAAGAAAAAGGCTAATGGAAACTCAAATAACCTTTCAAAGCATTCGGCCCTCTCCTTTTATAGCCACAAGCCGAATACACCTTCCCCCAAAGTCCCATTTGGCACCAATTCCTCACACTCCTCATCTCCTAACTTTTCTCCCTGATAACACCTTAATCTTATCCAAAATTCCCTCCACATCCATCACACCAGATCACTTCAAACTCTCCACGGCAAGAGTTCAAAACCAACACAACTCTAGCCATCCACTCTGTAAAATAAACACTCCAAAAAAATACCATTCCTAGGCCTCGAACCTTGGACCTCTTCAACTGACAATCATGCCACCTTATAGCTCCCCAAGTGATGCCACCTTGCCACTAGACCACAGGCCCACTTGTGTCCTATTTTCCTTCTTCATATTTTAAAAGGCCTACTAACTGAAGTCACTATTCCCTAGGGCTAAAACAAAAATTTTTCCTGTACCCTTACTTGATCCCAGGACATCTCCAACACCCCTAGACACTCCAAATTCATTAACCCTCAAAGCTCACATGCCAATTGTCATTTTCTTGCTCACTTCAAATTTTTTTTGAGACCCAAAGCCCAACGCCCAATAGGCCTAATCCTTTTAGGCCCAAATTTGGGGCGTTACACTTCTAAACCAGGTTTAGGGTGTTACAAGTGGAGTAGCTTGAGAGTTTGCTAAAAATAGCATGGAGATGCCTTGGATTTCTCCTTTACTTGGCCGACCATAAATTGTGGAGAGAGGGTTGAGTGGTTGCTTGATTCATGCCTGGTTTTATGCATGAATCATGCATAGGGTTGGACAGGGGCGAATCTAGGGGGTTTGGCATGGGCCCCGGCCCCCCCAAAATGAAAAAATTATTATTTGGCCCCTTATAATTTTTAAAAAATTTTAAATTAGTAAAGGTAAAATTACACTTTGGCCCCCCTAAAATTATAAAAATTCGATTTAATCCTTTACAAATTATAAAGATATAAACTATAAAAAATTAAAATTTCATCCGGCCCCCCTAAAAAATTTTCCTGGATTCGCCTCTGGGGTTGGACAGTTTTCAAAGGTTAAGTTGAGGGATGATTTTTGATTTTTTCACACATGAAAGGACCTTCAATTCAAATATTCCAAAGCTCATTCGGGCTGATTTTCATGCCTTAGTCGATTTGGGCTCTTCTCCCCCTTTTCGGATAGTTTTGACAACCCAACAAGCTAGTAGACTAGCGCTTCTCAGCAACCAACTTTGAACTAGGCTTGATTAATTTTTTTGGGTCAAAATTGTTGTGTTGCTGCCCACATAGAGTGGATATTATCTCATGTCCATGTATGTCTTGGGTCCCACATTTATTTAATTTAGTGGTCCAACTGTAGCAAGTTGAGCAAAAATTAATATGTAACATAAAATATTAAAATTAATACTTAATTTCATAAAATTACACACTTTACTAAAAGTATGCCCAATGTCTTAATATAAACAAAATGACTCAATTAGCTATCTATATACTATAAATTTGCATAGATTATAAGTAAAAGGTGTAATGTGTATATATATATATAATATAGACGTATCACATAATTGCATTTAAAGCATACAATTCAATTTAACATATAGTAACAATCCTTGCCGTATTTCACATTAACTACCATGCCAAATGATTAGTAATATACATAAAACATTGGTAAGATCACAAGATACATGTTTCACATACCATTTCACAATTAGTAAGTATTTAGCCATTCATGCCATGAATTCCATTTATAAACAATTCGTTAACTATTTTTCCTAGAGAACTATAGTAAATTAACTTTGGATACACGAGGAAATAATGCTCACACAAGCTGACAAACGAGACATTAACCAATACACGATGTTGCTCACACAAGCCGATGAGAATCTGTAATAAATGCTAGATTCCAGTCACCGATAATGGTATCCACCACCGGTACATAGTACTTGGAAATATATCATAGGCATAGAGTTCCTGGAATTGTAACACTGGTACATAGTATATCATAGGCATAGAGTTCCTAGAACTGTAACACCGGTACATAGTACCTGGAAATTGTAATCACTGGCATTTAGTGTCTGGAACACCCTAATGGCATGTCATTTGTATCCTAATCATTCACTAAGCTCACACAAGCCTTAACTAATGTTCCATAATCTTCTCATATTTATACTATTATACCATGGTCAACTTGATAATATAAACTTCATAAGATTATGCCATTTAATTCACACATACACATATACCGTGTTTAACAATTCAATCCTTCATTTCCAATTTCATATCTTACCTCAATTAATCATGTTAAATATTCTCACATACATATACATATATGTAATTGAACTCAATTCATCAGTAAACATAATAAAACTAATACAAACTTATCTAAATGAAGCAACTACCAACATTACATCGAAGACTACTTAACAACTTTTCCTTTTCCATGGTTATTAATCGGTTGATCCGTTTCTTGATCAATATATAATAATTTAATTTAATTATCCAATTAAATACTTTAAAACATCTAAATTCATATATTTGAACCTTTAATGATATTTTACACTTTTACCCTAAACTTTTACCTTTTATTCAATTTAATCCCTAAACCTGAAACTTACACAATTATCACAATTAAGTCCAAAACCAAGCTAGTGGATTTTCATTTATTCACCTAAAACCCATAATTATTGAAATTTCACAAGAATTTCATGATAAATTTATTATTTTATCAAATTAGTCCTTAAATTTATAACTATTCAAAATCACTTTACAAATTAATCCAAACTCATCATCAAGCTTCAAACTAAACCATTAACAATTAAAAATCTTCAAGAATAACAATGACAAGTTTTCAAAACTTTGACGGAATCACAAAATAGTCCTTGGGCTAGATGAATTAAGTTACAACGATATTAAAAACATAAAAATTACAAAAAATGAGTTTTAGATTCAGTCACATGCATAGACCGCTTGCTTGAGAAGTTTGAAGCTTCCCTAAACCCTTCATATGGCTTTCAAATAGTGGAAAGATAAAGATGGTAACCATTTTCTCTTTATTTCCACCTTAATTCAGTTATAATCTCTATTACTTTCACTATTTTACTTATCATCTTCAATAAAATTAAAACTATAATCATGCCTTAACCGTCCACCAAACTATATTATGGTCTAATTTCTTTTTAAAACCCTCACATTTCAACTTTTATACAATTTAGTCCCTAAACTTGATACTTGCAAATTTACCATTTTTAGCTGAAATTCATGTTAGCTGATTTTTACCTAGTCTTATAACAGCCCATATTTATCATCAATTCATAATATTTTCCTTGAATTTTACCATTTTCATAAATAAGGCCCTAAACTTTAAAATCATAAAAGTTTACTTAACAAAATACTTTTATTTATCTATCAACTTTAATAATCTATCAATTAAAATAAAAAACCCCTCAAACTCATTCATGGAAAGTCCCTAGACTTTTAACAGTTTTACAAATTGACCTCCGGGTTAGCTAAATTAAGTTAAAACGATCACAAAGCATAAAAATCATAATAAACGAGGATAAAAAACATACCATGCACCAAAGGCAAGTTTGGCCGAATGTTTCTTCACTTAAGAATGGTGTTTTCGACAAAAAAAAAAAAAAGGAAAAAATGAAGATGATGATAGCTAATTCTTATTTGTTTATGTTGTTAATTATTAAATTACCTTTTTAACCTTAATAATTTAATTAATAAACAATAAATCTTTGTCCATAAATTTCCACTACATATTTATATGGTTTAATTACCATCTAAGTCCATTGCTTTATCTTTCCTTAATCATTTAACCAATTTAACTAATAGAAATCCATTTTTGCAACATTTACGATTTAGTTCTTTTTAATTAATTAACTATTTAAACGTTAAAATTCTTAACCAAATTTTATTATGACCCTAATACCACTCCGTAGATATTTAATAAAATATTTATGAGCTTAGTTTACAAAAACAAGGTCTCGATACCTCATTTTCTGAAACCACTTGACTTTCAGGACAATCACTTGTATTTTAAATTTTTTTCTCAATTAGCAAAATTTAACCAAATCAAAATTCATTATAATTATATTTGACTTACATAAATAAAATAATAAAAATTTTTGGACTGAACACTCAGATTTGTGGTTCCGAAAACCCTATTTCTAACACCACTTAAAATGGGCGGTTACAAATACAGTTCTCAAGTGTTGTGCATGCTCGGATTAATTCCTAAAATAAACCAGAATATCATCAATAAAACCAATAATGAAATTGTCGAGATATGGCTGAAAAATTGGATTCATCAAATCCATAAATGTTGCAAGGGTATTAGTCAATTAGAAAGACATTACTAAAAACTCATAATGTCTGTATCGGATTCTGAAAGTTGTTTTCGACAAATCAACGTCTTTAACTCACAATTGATAATAGCTAGATTAGAGATCAATCTTCGAAAATACGGTAGCACCTTTCAGTTGATCAAATAATTCATCGATACGAGACAACAAATACTTATTATTTATCGTGACTTTATTCAACTGCCAATAATCTATACACAATCTTATTAACCCATCTTTCTTTTTCACAAATAGTACGGGTGCGCCCCAACGTGACATGCTCGGTCAAATAAAACCTCTGGCGATCAATTCTTGCAATTGAGCTTTTAATTCTTTTAATTCTATTGGAGCCATTTTGTACGAGCCAATAGAAATTGGAGCAGTTCTTGACACTAACTCTGTAACAAATTCAACTTCCCACTTAAGCGGTAAATCCGATAATTCCTCAAGAAATACATTGGTGAACTCGTAGACTATCGGTACCTGATCAACTTTCATTTCTGATACTCTGGAATCAAGAATATAAGCTAAAAACTCATCACGACCTTTTCGTATCAATTTTTGTACAAATATTGCTGAAATCATATTCGAAACACAACCAGATTTATCAGATTCAATAGAAATCACTTCACCATTCTAACATCTCAGATCAATTTTTTCTGTTTGCAATTACTACAGCATCGTCTATTGTCAGCCAATCCATTCCCAGAATAACATCAAACTCATTAAAAGGTATTAACATCAAATCAACAAGAAAGCCGTAACCTTGAATTCTCAATGGACACTATTTACAAACTAGATCAACTATGACACTTTGACCTAAAGGCCTCGTTACTTTAACAACATAATCAGTTGACTCAATCGGTAAGCTCATTTCTATTACTAACGTAGTGTGTATATGAGAATATGTCGACTCAGGGTCAATTAATGCATACATAGTAACATCAAATATAGAAAAGGTACCAGTAATAACATCAGGAGCTGAGGCCTCTTCTCGTGTATGGATTGCATAAGCTCTGGCAAGATCTTAAGCCTCAGATCGAATCGTTGTATCCTTTGTTCCGCTTCTACTGACTCTAACTGTGCCACTATTTCCTGGCTGTTAGCATTTCGTATCATTGATTATGGAAAATAAAATATTCTTTTGTGGTAGATGCAATAACTTTAGATATTTTATTAGTGTGACATTTCATGATAGATTTAACATATGTCTAATGGTAATTGTTACAAACTTTATAGAATCACTATATATAGTGAAGTTAATATTAAAATCATACAAGGATTTAGAATGCTAGAAACATATAGAAATTTTCGGGAAATTGTTCAATATGCTTGCGTAAATATTTATTGATTTGATTTGAACATATGTATTAGTATAGAATGATCTTGATCAAATTTTTCTTATGATTATTATTGAAACTGTAACACCCCATACCCGACCCGATCATCGAGTTCGAGCTACAGGATGCTACACTTGTTTCCAAAGCAACATCATTTAAGCAAACATATTTTCCATCAATACAATTCCAATAACACGATTATTAAACCATCAATACAAAAAATTAATTCTAATAATATGATTATTAACCCGTAACCGTCATCGAAATAGGGTTAAGAGGTATTACTGGACAAACAAAACATTCACAGACATTTCATATCATAATACAAGAAATAAAATCAAAGTGTCCCTTAAATAGGTCTACGAGACCTTAAACATGCTTTAGAAAGGGGCCGGGACTAAACCGAACACATACATAAATTTTCAAAATTTAAAAATTCTTCAAAGTTACAGAGGTCACACGCCCGTGTGGGTAGGCCGTGTACTTCCCACGGCCTCAGACACGCCCGTGTACCTCACCCGTGGTGGCTACTGACGTGCACCACATGGCCAGTCACACACCCGTGGTCGAATCTGACTTGTTTTGAAATACAATCACGAGGGACACGGTCGAGCCACACACCAGTGTGCTCAACCGTGTGAGAAATTATAGGCCATTTTCAAGGACAAAATGCCACCCACACTTTGGGTCATCCCTATAAACACAATTTATGCATCAAACCAAGCTTCCAAGGCAACCAATACATACCAAAATATTTTTCATTTCTAACCATTCAAGAACATTTCAATCATACCATCTTATATACCATTTAGCTCAACTTATTCACAAGTATTTCTAAGCATGATCCATCACAAATTTATCATTTCATTATGACATCCATCCATTAAATATCCATACTTACTTTGCATCAATAAGCTTACCAATAATTGATTATCTCAATAACCATCAAACCATACCAAAACTAAGCATCATAAAACATGACTACTCATTCATATCATATTCACTTATCTATCCTTATCACATGGCTATATACATATCTCAAACATAACTTAAAGTGAATAGCCTATACATAAAACTCATTCATTAACCATACCTAATTCTCTTGAATCAAATTATATCAAACCACCATGGCAAATCATACCAAGCATATCACACATATATATCATGACCAAATTTCATAAACTTAAACATCATATTTAGCCATTTTCGCACGGCTATATATATATATATATATATATACATGTCCCAAAATCAAACATTTCATTTATGCTATACATGCCATATGCCCAAATTCAACTTAGTAAAATACCGAAAGAAACAGTCGATAGTGTGATGGACTTTGCTGAAGATCCCCGAGCTCGTAACGTGACTCCAAAATCTATAAAATAGAGGTAAACAAGAACACACACAGAGTAAGCTATTTAAGCTTAGTAAGTCATAAGCAAAAACATATATATTAACAAAGGCATATTAACATTTTACTAATAAGGTTGAATACAGATAATTTTTAATACAAAGATATCATTTACTACAAAAGTCATACTTTAATCACACATACATATCATATGGCTGAATAATAACAATCATATAAACATTTATATTTTCACTTTTAATATCACAATTACATCAATAGGTTGAATCACTTACATGTTCAAATATGCTAACACAAAATCCATATTCACATAACTTTATATTCTTTCAAGTAATCAACTTACCTTGTTTCCTTATAAACATCTAACTACTACATACCTGAACCTGTAATTCAATTTCACATCCGGTCTTTACTTCACATTACCCGTTGAACCGTTCAAAATTAAAAAGGATACATGGATATTCGGAAGGCTCGTACAATGCCAACGTCCTAGACGTGGTCTTGCATGTAATCACATATCGACGCCACTGTCTTAGACAGGGTCTTACACGAATCAAATACGATGCCAATGTCCCAAACATGGTTTTACACGTAAACACAAGTCAATGCCAACGTCCCAAACGTGGTCTTACACGAAAACACATATCGAAAATCCTATTTCATGACATATGTATACTAACTATTCCTAGGGTTCGTACGAGGCTTTCGGACATGTAATCTCGATCGAAATGAGCTCGAAACATAGTTTTCTATCTCAAATCACATTCGACCAAAATACATATATAATCGAGTAATTCATTTCATCATATAACATTTATATATTTTTAAGTTTAACAATATTTAAATGCTTATAGACTTACCTCGGATGTTATCGGACGGTTTAATCGACTATTCGACTACTTTCGATTTCCCCCGATCTAATTCTGTTTTCTTCCGTTCTTGATCTAAATAAATTCAAATTTTACTAATTAAACACACATTCATTCAATTTAATCCAAAAACACGTAAATGGAAAAATTACCATTTTACCCCTAATATTTTACACTTTTTACAATTTAGTCCCTATTATATAAAACACAAAATACACAAAATTTGCATATAACATGCTTAGGCCGAATATTCACAAGCTCCATACAAGTCCATATATTTCATTTTTTCACATTTTAGTCCCTCAAAATATTATTTTCACAATTTAGTCCAAATTACTCAAATTCATCAAAAATTCATAGACAAAACATATTAATCAAACACATATATTTCATAATTCATCAACTAACATCATAAAACTCCTAAACTCATCAATGGAACATTTCAAAATCTTCATCAAAATAAAAAATTCAAGCATAGGTCTTGAAGTATTCGAAACAACAATTCCAAAAATGTAAAAATCACCAAAAATCGAACTAAGACTAACCTTGAATCAAGCTTCAACAATGAACGAACCTAGCTTAGGCTTCTTTCTTTTTCTTTTCTTCAGTTTCGGTCTTGGGGAGAAAAAGATGAGCATGGCTTTTATTTTATTATGTTTTATGTTATATATTAACTTATTATTTTTACTTAATTAACCTTTACTAATTAATATAAAAAACATATATAATAAGGTTATATTAATCCTTTTCTGTCCACTAACTTATATAGTGGGCTAATTGCATCATAAAACCTTCAAATTATAAAGACAACAACAATTAGGCACTTTCCTATTTAACCATCAAATTTTTGTTTTACGCGATTAAGCCCTTTTCTCAAATTAAGCACACAAACAATAAAATCAATTCATGAAACTTTCACACATAATTAACACAGAAAATAATATTAAAATATTTTTAGACTCAAATTTTTGGTCTCAAAACCACTATTCTGAATAAGGTCAAAATCGGGCTGTTACATACTCCAAATTGAGGCTAATAATATGATTATTAAGCCATTAATTTAATAAATACTCCAAGCCGAGGTTTATACGAGCTTATGAAAGCTCTTTTGTTAACCTGAGACCGTTGGAGGAACATAATGTAATGTTTTCAAAGGATTTCAGGTTGATGTCACGACATCAGAGGTTCGATGGCGCAACCTCCCAAATAGTAGACAACTTGACTACTTGAGGACCAAATTACAATGTTTAATAAACTATACAATGTCACGATTTCAAAGGTTGGCATCACGACATCCAAGGAGGGGTGTCGTGACCTTGAAGACACTATACTATGGTCCATCCTTTCTATCATTTGGCATCACGATGTTGAGGCTAGCGTCGTGACATCCAAGGGATGGTGTTACGATTTTGCCGATAATCCAATATATGGTCAAATCCTTATTGGTTTTTCCCTATCAAACACATATATGCTTACACATACACTTTCCAATTCCCAACAAACATCATTTGACCCATTTTACTAATGCATAACATTGTATCAAACGATGTCAAATAATCTTTATAACACTTCTTCATTCATGGATCACAAAACACAACCACATATACTCAAACTTAGACATTCTAAGTCACATTTCCACATTAACATACCAAGGTACCTCATTTAGCAATTTGTGACATATGGAGCCTAAGTAAGCTTAAATTCTTAAGTTCAAAATAACATTTAGAATGATCAAACTAAGAATCAATTTGGCCACATACTAAACTCAAAATGCAACACAAGTTTAGTCACAATTAAATCTTTGGCACACACATTAAATTGACCATTTACATGACATAATGATTCTATATACATGCCACACTACTAAGAACAAAAAATGAACATATTTTCATTTTTTCGATAGTGTGATATTCGCAAAGATCCGATCTTGAGGGTTCTGCAAGTCTATAATTTACAAATAGGAAAAACATTTAGAGTAGGCATTTAAAATGCTTAGTAATTTAAATGGAAAATACAAAACTTACCTTGATAAAAAATAAGCATATAGCTACAATGGTTTGGCATAAGTTTTGGCTAGGACTGTAACAGTCCAAAATTGACCCTAATCGGAACAGTGGTTTTGAGACCACAAATTGAGTCTGAATATTATTTTGATATTATATTCTGTGTTGATGATTACTGAATTAGCATGTGTTAAATAGTTGTGAATTAATTTGCTTATCTGTGTGTCTAATTTGACTAAAGGACTAAATTGTATAATTGTTAGAAGTGACCTTTTAATGGATTATGTGTTAAATTGTGATGGCTTTATCAAAGTAAAGTCCTTAAAGGACAATTAATCCAATGTTAGTAGAGTGGACGACAACATGAGAGATATTAGATAAAATATTGTTATTATAATAACATATTTTATTATTAATAAGTAAATAAATGTTATTTTTTAATTTTAGACATAAAAAATGAAGCAAAATGGAAAGAAAGAGAACATACCTTTGTTCATCTTCTTAGCCGAATGTGGGAGGAAGAAAACTCCATTGTTGAAGCTTGAATTTCAGCAATTGGGAGCTTAATTTGGGGTATGTATTTTGCTTAGTTTTTAATAATTTTTACATTTTTGGAATCGTTGCTTTGAATGCTATACAACCATGTTAAAATTTTTGAGTTTATGACACATTAAAGATTCGGCCATTGATGAATACTCATGGTATGTGATGTTTGATGGTAGATTATTAATAGTATGTTTTAAATCATCATGTTTAGAATTAGAAGTTTTGGTGAAATTGAGTGTTAGGGACTAATTTGAAAAAAAATAAAGTCTTAAAGGACTAAAACATGAAACAAATGAAATGCAAGGTCTTGTATGAAGTCTGGGAACATTCGGCCCTTGATGTGTGTAACCAAATTTGGTGTATTTTGTGTTTTGTACAAATTAGACTAATTTGTAAAAGCGTGAAACATTAAGGGTAAAATAGTAATTTGCCTATTTAAGTGTTTTTGGACTAAATTGAAATGAAATGTGTTTAAACGAGCTTAAATTGAATGTGTTTAGATCAAGAACAAAGAAAATCAGACTAGGATCAGGGAAAAACAAAAATAGTTGAATAGTCGGTCTTCGTCATCCGTCGACAGTCGAGGTAAGTCTTAAAGCAAGTTATTACGGTAAATATTGTTCGTAATTTATTTTATATCTCGAACTTTGAAATATTGGATTGAAATTTGATCATAGCCGAATGTGACATGAAGATTTGATTATGAATGGTAATTAAATTTATTTGAGTTCATTTTGTGCAAGTGATTTAAATTAAGCATGGCTTATGTTATATTTGAATTATATCAAATGTATCGGGCTTAATGCCTAGCAGGCTCTGTGCCAGTGGAGTGTTTCAGGCTTAATGCCTAGCAGGCTTTGTGCCAGTGAAATGTATCGGGCTTTGAGCCTAGCAAGCCTTGTGCCGGTGAAGTGTTTAAGGCTTCTTGCCTAGTAGGCTAAATACCGGTGATCAAATGTCAAACCTTGGTCTAGCAGGCTTACTGCTGGTGATTTTTAATACAAGTTTATGCATATGAAATGGTGGAGTTATGTTGACAAAAGAACAAACTTAAGCTTATTCGTATGATTTAAATTATGGGGCCGTACAGGTAAGTGCCTGTGAGTTGTTTAATTGAATTTATATCTTCGATCAATTAGAAAAGTATATATGCATATTGTTGGATGAGAATGTGGTTAATGATTATGTATGTATATTCATCCATTTGGTTATGAAATCATATTGATATTCTGTGTATATTGAACATTTAGAGTTATAAGATGTGAAGTGAATAAGTGTATATATGTTCTTATTTGTGGTTCCATTTAAATGATGTGCATACGCATTGAGTATTTGGTAAGAAATGGATACTTACCATTTGAATTTTGAGTTGAGTTAATGAATTATTTGTTGGAGGTAAGATAATGAGTAATGTCAAGTTAAATATGGTATTGAAGTTAGGCAATGTGATAACATATGTGTGCTTTGTTAAAGTTTGGATTAATATTAAGTACTTGACTTGGAACGCTTAGGTGTTAAATTGAGTTATTTTCTTTAAATCCGCTTAAGACTTACTAAGCTAGTAAGCTTACTCCGTGTGCGCTCATTGTTCTGTTTTATAGATTTTGATCAAGCTACGAGCATCTGAGGATCGTCGAAGAAGTCAACCACACTATCACCCCTTTTTGGTACTTAAGCTTAGTTTTTGAATCAAAGGCATGTATAGGTTAGACTAAGTTTTGGAATCTAGGATATTTGGTCTTGTATATAAATATAGCCTTGCAAAAATGGCTATTTCTTTTGGTTAAGTTTCCTTTCTATGTTTTAATTCCATAGCTTGTTCATAATGTTAATGGATGTTTAAAATTCAGTCATGATTTATATCATATGTGGAAGGTGCTCATTTGGTATATATATATACATTACATGATGGTTTTAGCAAACTTGGTCTTGACTTATTATATGTGAAACATGGTTACTGAGTTTATGATGTGTCCATGATCTCGACTAAAGTGAATTTATGTGTTACTTGCTTAACATGCTTTACTAATGAAAGTTGAGTTAAGACATGTGTTTCGGCATTATGGTAAATTACATATGCTTGATATGTTTAGTAAGAATAAATAGTGTTATGTTTAAGTGAATTTGGCTATATGATATTTATACTTTTATAATGAGAAATATATATGAAAGTTGGATATATAGATCCGATTATTAATGGTAAGAAATGAATATGTTTCATGGTGGGTTAGGTACGCATCTAAATGAAAGGTGAAATGGTATGTTCGGCCAAAATGTAGTATTAATATATTTGTATATGCAATTGATTATTAAATGGTATAATGGTTCGGTTGGTTTAATAAGCATATGTATTATAGTAATATGAATGATAATCAGTTTATGTTATATGAGTTTTGATTTATGTCTTATATATGTTATAAAATGACATAAGTTGGAATATGGTTTAAATGTATATATGTTATGAATACTTAAGTTGTGTGATTCGTATGTTTGTATATATTAAATATCCATAATAAATGGTTGATTGTACATTATTTATTTTAAATGGTTTCAAATAAATATTTATCTAGAATTGAGTTTAGTTTGGTAATGCCTCATAACCCTAATCTGGCGACAGATACGGGTAAGGAGGCGTTACATTTGATTGGTATCAGAGCTTACGGTTTAGTCAATTCTAGGACTACCGTAGCGCGTGTGAGGTCTAGCTATACATGCCTTAAATTTTATAATACGATAGTGTGGTGACTTCTAACTTTCAAATTATGTTTTATATAGTAAATGGATCTCGACAGAGACATAGCTGATGATGTAGAGAGCGTAGCGCCTGATCTCGCACGTGGGTCAGCGCCGGTAGACTCTCGACCTATCTCGAGTAGCCATGAGGGGGAGGCTAAGCAAGCCTTCTACCAGATGATGAATGAATGGTTTGCCCAATTTATTCAGACTAATCCGGCTGTATAACAACCTCCACCTCCGAATAATCCAACTCTGATACCTTTAGCACTTCGATGATAGGTCTGATGAGATCTAATAGGCCTCCCGTTGATAAAATCAGGAAATATGAGGCCGAGGAATTTAAAGCTAATGATGATGAAGATGCGGAACAAGCTGAGATGTGGCTTGATAATACCATCCGGGTGCTTGATGAGCTGTCATGTACTCCAGACGAATGCTTGAAGTGTGCCATATCTTTACTACGGGACACTGCATATCACTGGTGGAATACACTAGTATCGGTGGTTCCGAAAGAAAGAGTGACTTGGGATTTCTTCTAGATCGAGTTCCGTAAGAAATATATCAGTCAGAGATTTATCGATCAGAAACAAAAAGAATTTTTAGAATTGTAACAGGGTCGAATGAAAGTGACTGAATATGAGTGGAAATTTGTCAGATTGAGCCAATATGCTCGAGAGTGTGTGTCAACTGAAGCCATTATGTGCAAAAGGTTCGAAGACGGTCTGAATAAAGATATTAAGTTGCTAGTTGGCATACTCGAGATCAAAGAGTTCGTGGTACTTATTGAACGAGCTTGCAAAGCTGAAGAGCTTGAGAAAGAAAAAAGAAAGGTTGAAATGGAAGCTAGAGACACCCGTAAAAGATCATCGAGTAAGACTTTCCAATCTATATCTAAGAACTTCAAAGATGACTTCGACCGACATAAAGCTACTTCAGACATGTCTAGACGAGGTCGACCTTCTGCGGGTTCCTAAGCTACTTCGATGGCCAGTGTTGGTAATGTTCAGCAGAATCAGGTTGAATGCAAGCATTGTGGTGAATGGCATTCTGGGAGTTGTAGATTTTGTGATCGGTCCTGCTTTAAATGTGGATCGTCAGATCATTTTATCAGAGAGTGCCCGATGCTAGTTTAGCAAAATACGGCTCAGAATGTCAGGCCGAGTAATGTGCAATGCGAGGCAGACCACCTAGGCATTCGGAAATGTAAGTGGCAATCAGAAAGGAACTAGAGACACGATAGTTCGATCTGAGGCTCGTGCACCAACTAGAGCATATGCTATAGGTGCCAGAGAGGATGCTTCTTCCCCATATGTTATCACTAGTACTTTCACTCTTTATGATACTACTGTGATTGCATTGATTGATATCGGTTCGACTCATTCATATGTCTGTGAAACTTTAGTATCCAGTAAGACACTGCCTGTTGAGTCTACTGAGTTTGTGATTCGTGTGTACAACCCCTTGGGTCGATGTGTTCTGGTTGATAAAGTGTGTAAAGGTTACCCGTTGATGATTCGGGATTCATGCTTTCTAGTTGATTTAATGTTGTTGCCTTTGATGAGTTCGATATAATTTTGGGAATGGACTGGTTAACTTTGCACGATGCTGTGGTTAATTGCAAAAGAAAGACCATTGATCTAAGATGTCAGAATGGTGAGATCATCCAGATTGAATCTAATGACCTGAATGAGTTACCGGCAATAATATCCTCGATGGTAGCTCATAAATATGTGAGAAAAGGATGTGAAGCTTACTTGGCTTATGTGTTGGATAGTAAAGTATCTGCAAAAAAAATTGAATCCGTACCAGTTGTGTGTGAATACCTAGATGTGTTCCTTGAAGAATTACCGGGTTTACCACCAGTTCGAGAGATAGAGTTTGGCATTGAATTAGTACCGGGGACGACTCCGATTTCAATAGCTCTGTATCGAATGGCACCTACTGAATTGAAAAAGTTGAAAGCACAGTTGCAAGAGTTGACAGATAGGGGCTTTGGACGACCGAGTTTTTCTCTCTGGGGTGCACTAGTTCTATTTGTGAAAAAGATAGGACTATGCGAATGTGTATTAATTATCGGCAGCTGAATAAAGTCACTATAATGAATAAATACCCATTACCTCGGATTGATGATTTGTTTGATCAGTTGAAAGAGGCTTTAGTGTTTTCAAAGATAGATTTGAGATCGGGTTATTATCAATTACGAGTCAGAGATTCCGATGTGCCAAAGACTGTATTTCGAACGAGGTATGGACATTTTGAGTTCCTGGTTATGCCTCTTGGACTTACTAATGCACCTACTATTTTTATGGATTTGATGAATCGAATTTTCAGACAGTATTTGGATCGGTTTGTGGTCGTGTTTATAGATGATATCCTGATCTACTCCAGAGATGAAACCGAACATACCGAGCATTTGAGATTGGTGCTACAAACTTTGCGAGATCAATACTTATATGCAAAGTTTAGTAAGTGTAAGTTCTAGATGAATGAAGTCAGTTTTTTGGGTCATGTTGTTTCAACGTCCGGTATTCGGTTGATCCGAATAAAATATCATCTATACTGGATTGGAAACCACCTAGGAATGTTCTGAAATTTGAAGCTTTCTGGGGCTTGCTGGATACTACAAATGATTCGTGAAAGGTTTTTCTATGATAGCCACACCTTTGACAAAGCTATTGCAGAAAGATGTCAAGTTCAAATGGACGGAAAAATGTCAGCAAAGTTTCGATCGGTTGAAAGCTCTTTTGACCGAAGCTCCAGTGTTAATTTAGCCTGAATCCGATAAAGAATTTATTGTGTATAGTGATGCTTCTTTGAATGGTTTGGGTTGCATTTTAATGCAAGAAGGCAAAGTGGTAGCCTATGCTTCGAGACAGTTAAAGCCACATAAAAGAAATTATTCGACTCATAATCTGGAGTTAGCAGCCATTGTGTTTGCATTGAAGATTTGGCGTCATTACCTATTCGGAGAGAAGTGTCATGTTTATTCAGATCACAAAAGTTTAAAGTATTTGATGACTCAAAAAGATTTGAACTTGAGACAATGCAGATGGTTAGAGCTACTGAAAGATTACGAATTAGTGATTGACTATCATCCAGGGAAAGCTAATGTTGTCGCAGATGCCCTAAGTCGAAAATCATTATTTGTTCTTCGTGCGTTGAACGCACATATGGTTATGTCTGGTGATGGTTCGATATTAACCGAATTGAAAGAAAACCGTTGTTTGTTCAACAAATTTGTGATGCACAGAAAGTTGACAAAGATACAAGGGCAAGACGAGTTCAGTGTGAAAGTGATGCAAACTCAGAGTTTTGAATCGATGAAAAAGACTGTTTGAATTTTAAAGGTCGAATATGTGTTCCGAGGAATGTGGATTTGATTTAGATGATATTTTGAATGAGGCTCATAATAGTCGATTATCGGTACATCCGGGTAGCACGAAAATGTATAACGATTTGAAACAGTTCTATTGGTGGCCTGGTATGAAACGGGATATATCCGAATTTGTTTCCAAGTGCTTAATTTGTCAGCAAGTAAAAGCTGAACATCAGGTGCCTTCCGGGTTACTTCAGCCGATTATGATACCTGAATGGAAATGGGATAGAATCGATATGGATTTTGTATCCGGTTTGCCTACGACACCGAGTAAGAAAGATGCAGTCTGGGTTATAGTAGATAGACTAACCAAATCATCTCACTTTGTTCCAATTCGTATGGATTATTCACTCGATAGACTTGCTGAGTTATATGAATCTCAAATTGTGAGATTACATGGTGTGCCAATTTCCATTGTTTCGGACAGAGACTCGAGATTCACGTCGCGGTTTTGGAAGAAATTACAAGATGCTTTAGGTACCAAACTACACTTTAGCACCGCTTTTCATCCGCAGACAGATGGTCAATCTGAACGAACCATTCAGATACTTGAGGATATGTTGAGATGTTGCGTCCTCAAGTTTGAAGGTACGTGGGAATGATACTTATCTTTGATTGAATTTGCTTATAATAACAATTTTCAATCTAGTATCAAAATGGCACCTTACGAAGCTCTATATGGCCGCAAGTGTCGTACACCATTGTACTGGACCGAGCTCAGTGAAAATAAGATACACGGGGTTGATTTGATTAAAGAGACTGTACAGAAAGTAGCTGTAATCAGAGATAGTTTAAAACCTGCATCGGATCGCCAAAAGTCCTACGCTAATTTGAAACGTAAAGACATTGAGTTTCAGGTCAGAGATCGGGTATTTTTGAAAGTTTCTCCATGGAAGAAAGTACTTCGATTTGGTAGAAAAGGCAAACTAAGTCTGAGATTCATCAGACTGTATGAGATCATCGAACGCATCGGGCCTATTGCTTATAGATTGAAGTTGCCTTCTGAATTAGAAAGGATACACAACCTATTTCATGTTTCGATGCTACATAGATATAGATCAGATCCGTCACATGTGATTTCTCCTTCTGAAATTGAAATCCGATCCGATATGACGTACGAGGAAGAATATATCCGCATCTTAGCCCGTGAAATGAAAGAGTTAAGAAACAAGAAATTTTTTTTAGTAAAAGTACTATGGAATCGACACGGAGTAGAATAGGCTACGTGGAAGCTTGAGGATTCAATGAGGCAACAATATCCGACTTTGTTTAACGGTAAGAATTTTCAGGGACGAAAATCCCTAAAGGAGGAGAGTTGTAACAGTCCGAAATTGACCCTAATCGGAACAGTGGTTTTAGGACCACAAATCCGAGTTTGAATATTATTTTAATATTATATTCCGTGTTGATGATTACTGAATTAGCATGTGTTAAATAGTTGTGAATTAATTTGCTTATCTGTGTGTCTAATTTGACTAAAGGACTAAATTGTATACTTGTTATAAGTGACCTTTTAATGGATTATGTGTTAAATTGTGATGGCTTTATCAAAGTAAAGTCCTTAAAGGGCAATTAATCCAATGTTAAAGGCAACATGAGAGAAATTAGATAAAATATTGTATTATAATAACGTGTTTTATTATTAATAAGTAAATAAATGTTATTTTTTAATTTAAGACATAAAAAAATGAAACAATGTGGAAAGAAAGAGAACATACCTTTGTTCATCTTTTTAGCCGAATGTGGGAGGAAGAAAACTCCATTGTTGAAGCTTGAATTTCGGCAATTGGGAGCTTAATTTGGGGTATGTATTTTACTTAGTTTTTAATAATTTTTACATTTTTGGAATCGTTGCTTTGAATGCTATACAACCC
Source organism: Gossypium rotundifolium (assembly GCA_025506655.1). Classification (NCBI taxonomy): domain Eukaryota; kingdom Viridiplantae; phylum Streptophyta; class Magnoliopsida; order Malvales; family Malvaceae; genus Gossypium; species Gossypium rotundifolium. The sequence goes on along the minus strand of CP106727.1, from coordinate 113,501,131 downwards.
ATGTTAAAATTTTTGAGTTTATGACACATTAAAGATTCAGCCATTGATGAATATTCATGGTATGTGATGTTTGATGGTAGATTATTAATAGTATGTTTTAAACCATCATGTTTAGAATTAGAAGTTTTGGTGAAATTGAATGTTAGGGACTAATTTGAAAAAAAATAAAGTCTTGAAGGACTAAAACATGAAACAAATGAAATGCAAGGTCTTTTATGAAGTCTAGGAACATTCGGCCCTTGATGTGTGTAACCAAATTTGGTGTATTTTGTGTTTTGTACAAATTGGACTAATTTGTAAAAGCGTGAAACATTAAGGGTAAAATAGTAATTTACCTATTTAAGTGTTTTTGGACTAAATTGAAATGAAATGTGTTTGAACGAGCTTAAATTGAATGTGTTTAGATCAAGAACAAAGAAAAACAGACTTGGATCGGGGAAAAACAAAAATAGTTGAATAGTCGGTCTTCGTCGTCCGTCGCCAATCGAGGTAAGTCTTGAAGCAAGTTATTACGGTAAATATTGTTTGTAATTTAGTTTATATGTCGAACTTTGAACTATTGGATTGAAATTTGATCATAGCCGAATGTGACATGAAGATTTGATTATGAATGGTAATTAAATTTATTTGAGTTCGTTTTGTGCAAGTGATTTAAATTAAGCATGGCATATGTTATATTTGAATTATATCGAATGTATCGGGCTTAATGCCTAGCAGGCTCTGTGCCGGTGGAGTGTTTCGGGCTTAATGCCTAGCAGGATTTGTGCCGATGAAATGTATCGGGCTTCGAGCCTAGCAGGCCTTGTGCCGGTGAAGTGTTTCGGGCTATTGCCTAGCAGGCTAAATGCCGGTGATCAAATGTCAAGCCTCGGTCTAGCAGGCTTACTGCCGGTGATTTTTAATACGAGTTTATGCATATGAAATGGTGGAGGTATGTTAACAAAAGAGCAAACTTAAGCTTATTCGTATGATTTAAATTATAGGGTCGTATAGGTAAGTGCCTGTGAGTTGTTTAATTGAATTTATATCCTCGATCAATTAGAAAAGCATATATGCATATTGTTGGATGAGAATGTGGTTAATGATTATGTATGTATATTCGACCATTTTGTTATGAAATCGTATTGATATTCTGTGTATATTGAACATTTAGAGTTATAAGATGTGAAGTGAATTAGTGTATATATGTTCTTGTTTGTGGTTCCATTTAAATGATGTGCATACGCATTGAGTATTTGGTAAGAAATGGATACTTACCATTTGAATTTTGAGTTGAGTTAATTAATTATTTGTTGGAGGTAAGATAATGAGTAATGTCAAGTTAAATATGGTATTGAAGTTCGGCAATGTGATACCATATGTGTGCTTTGTTAAAGTTTGGATTAATGTTAAGTATTTGACTTGGAACGCTTAGGTGTTAAATTGAATTATTTTCTTTAAATCCGCTTAAGACTTACTAAGCTGGTAAGCTTAATCCATGTGCGCTCATTGTTCTGTTTTATAGATTTTGATCAAGCTACGGGCATCTGAGGATCGTCGAAGAAGTCAACCACACTATCACCCCTTTTTGGTACTTAAGCTTAGTTTTTGAATCAAAGGCATGTATAGGTTAGACTAAGTTTTGGAATCTAGGATATTTGGTCTTGTGTATAAATATAGCCTTGCGAAAATGGCTATTTCTTTTGGTTAAGTTTCCTTTCTATGTTTTAATTCCATAGCTTGTTCATAATGTTAATGGATGTTTAAAATTCGGTCATGATTTATATCATATGTGGAAGGTGCTCATTTGGTATATATATATATACATTACATGATGGTTTTAGCAAACTTGGTCTTGACTTATTATATGTGAAACATGATTGCTGAGTTTATGATGTGTCCATGATCTCGACTAAAGTGAATTTATGTGTTACTTGCTTAATATGCTTTACTAATGAAAGTTGAGTTAAGACATGTGTTTCGGCATTATGGTAAATTACATATGCTTGATATGTTTAGTAAGAATAAATAGTGTTATGTTTAAGTGAATTTGGCTATATGATATTTATACTTTTATAATGAGAAATATATATGAAAGTTGGATATATAGATCCGATTATTAATGGCAAGAAATGAATATGTTTCATGGTGGGTTAGGTACGCATCTAAATGAAAGGTGAAATGGTATGTTCGGCCAAAATGTTGTATTAATATGTTTGTATATGCAATTGATTATTAAATGGTATAATGGTTCGGTTGGTTTAATAAGCATATGTATTATAGTAAAATGAATGATAACAAGTTTATGTTATATGAGTTTTGATTTATGACTTATATATGTTATAAAATGACATAGGTTGGAATATGGTTTAAATGTATATATGTTATGAATGCTTAAGTTCTGTGATTCGGACATTTGTATGTATTAAATACCTGTAATAAAACTGATTGTACATTATTTATTTTAAATGGTTGTAATGTTATATGAAATAGAAAAGATAGCATTACTTTGTGCTTGGGTTCAAATAAATATTTATCTGGAATTGAGTTTAGTTTGGTAATGCCTTATAACCCTAATCCGGCGACGGATACGAGTAAGGAGGCATTACAAGGACATGGTACTTAGATAACAACAAGGTGAGCATAAGTACTCATACACAAAAACCTTATAAGCAAAGCTCAAATCATAACCAATTTATATCACTATCATATAACTCACTTCAATGTCAAATTCTATTGTCCATTCACAAGATCATGTTAATTTTACTTAATTTATTTCAATGGCATGTTTTATTATCAAACTATAATGTTATACAATTTCACATTATTCATTTCAATGCCATATTAAATCGTTTTATCAAATCCATGTTCATTACATTTTTAAGTTCCCAATCTCGATTATAATGTTTTGCCCAAAGGAACCCTAGTAAAATGGACTCAAATACACGAGTTAACTAAACCACACTAGGTAGCTCATGAGATCTTAAACTATACCACACTAGGGCACCGAAGTGCAAAGCCAGTAGGCATCAAATGCATATACATATGCAATAAATCCCTCCACCACACTAGGGTCTCCATAGGACATATAATGCTCTACCAAATCAATACCAAACATTTTCACACAATTTCATGAGATGCATGATCCTATATAAATCCATTTTTTGATTTCCCCTATATTGTACATTTTATTCAATTTAGTCTTTGAACTCGGGATAAACATAACTTTCAATTCCTAGCTTCGGATTAAAATTCGATTTCACCTATTCTCATTAGGGACCTTATATTTTCTATTTCTAACATACTTCCATGAAAGGTTTTTCATTTATCCAATTTGGTCCCTAATGTAACAAAGTTAACAAAAAACTAAATTAACTTTACAATCTAGTCATTTTTATAATCTAAGCTTAAAATCTATCAATTTCAAGCCAAATTCATGAAAAATATGATTAAATGCTTTACAAATACGTTGAAGTGATAATTTGAAAAGCCAGTTTTCAGGATTGGAATACCTAGAATATTATATAACATGTGATGTTGTCATGAGGGGGAGTAAATACGCGCTGTACTATTTTTCCCTTGATTAAGGTTTTGTCCCACTAGGTTTTCCTAGTAAGGTTTTTAACGAGACAACATGTTATGTGTATACATATGTGTACTATTTTTCCTTCACTAAGAATTTTTCCCCACTGGGCTTTTTTTTTTTAATTTTTTTTTATCTTAGTATGGTTTTAACGAGACAGATTATCTACTAATGAACATCTAAGGGGTGAGTGTTTTGAATATCTTAACATTAAGTGGATGTCCATCAAGATCAATATAAGTTTAATGTACTTTAGGACTCTAATATTAATTAGAAGTAGAGTTTTATCTCATTTATATTTTTATGTCTATAAATATAGAGTTTAGAGAAACATTGTATACATCTCTGTTGATCAATAAAATAGTTGTTCGCTTACTCTCCCAATTTCTTTGTTTTTATCCTCTTTTACCTTTATTTCATAACAAATTGAATTAATTCAAAATTTAGCATTTTATCTCTATTTTAAAAGACCAAATTAATTATATTTACTTAATTAAAAGATGAAACCCTATTTCCTTCCTTTAAAAATCTTAAAGAGATGAAAATATAAGATTAAACTAAAATAAAATTTAGGCCCTTATTTATACTAACCGCTCAAAAGAGTTGAGTTTATTTAATTTTGAAGTATATTCATTTATATTTATACATACATATATATATATATATATATATATATATATATATATATTAAAGCCATTAATCCAATTTAATTTATTTTCAATGTTTTAAGTTGTTTGTAATGTTTACTCATAATAGAATTGTTTTTAAATAAATATAATGTAATAATAAAATCAAGTTAACATTTTCAAAAAAGAGTAGTAGTTTGTTACATAAATTTCCTTGTTCATACAACTACTAAAATATAGAACTTTTACCATTACAAACAATTATAATTCATTCAAATATCATAAATGAATAGTCAAAATTAATAATGAAAGGTAATATGCCTAAAACATTGAAAAAATATAAAACCCATTAAAATTTTAATATTACACTAATTTCATTTTTCTTTCTAAAAATATATATTGCTTAAATGAATCAAACATAGGTTATACATAGACTTGATCATGGGTCGGGTCGGGCCGAGCCAAGTCAATGTAAAATTATAGATCCGTTTTCTAGGCTCGAGCTTGGCCTGATCTGAAAAATAGATCTAAAATTTTGTCCAATCTTGGTCTAGATAAAAAATTTTAAACTCGGGCTTAGCTCACCTACCATTAAAAAATATCATTTTTATATAAAAATAAAATTAAAAAATATAACACATTAAATACACTAAAAACATTAAAATAAATATTCTCCAATAAATTGAAAATACATTAAAAAAAGTTTTATACTTAAATAACACTAAAATAGTTACAACTTAGCAAGCAAATGCCTTTAAAATAGTAGCAAAATTAATAATAAAACAATAGTTATATAATATTCAAATAATAACAACAAAATAGTAGCAATATAATAACAAAATGGTAGCAAAACAACATCAAAATGGCAGCAAACAATAGCAAAAATACAGTGAAAATTTTAGGCAAATTCGGGCAGGATCAGGCCAAAAAATCTTACTTGAGACTTGAATTTTTTAGAAAATAACATTATTTTTTAGCCAAACCTATTTTTGGACTTATATTTTTATCTAATCCCTCTCACTTTTCGAACGACCTTCAAGTTTGGACGGATCACCCGACGCATATTCAGGTCTAATTACTCTACAACATTAATGCATAAATCATAAATGAAATGATCTATGAAAGAGCAATCAAACAACGAGATACAACACCCAAAAAAAAAAAAAAAGCTCGCCTACAATACAACAAATTTCAAGTGAATTGCCTAATATATGTTGGCTTGCAAATAAACATTCACTTCTGCAGCCGTCCATATAGCACCTCAGTTGACCAGTTTCATGCATGAGTAAATATTCCCAATATCTACATGTCTAGCATCTTCCTTTACACACCAAGAAATTGCGGCTATTGAATTCATTCTAATAATGAGTTTAGCTTCCCTTTCCACAAATATGTTGTAATATGATTGTAGTAGAAATGAAATCAAAAGAATTTTGTTGTAAGAAAGTTGAGTACTTGATATGCATAAACTGATAGGTGTTAGTAAAAAAATTAATAATAGACATTTTTATATTAAATAAAGAAACTAAAATTTTAATGATATAACGAAGAAATCATTTAGTGCATTGATCTATTTAGACTAATATATGATGCATTTATAATTAAAAAAAACTGAAAAATTCAATGGAATTAGGATTTCGAAGAATTATTAGTAATTTAGTATGAAGAATTAGAATATATCTAATTAAGAATTCTAAAAATTCAATAAAAAGTACTAAAATATAATATTTTATCTAGAATAAGAAAAATATATTTTAAAAATTTGAAATTATTTCAAAAGAAAAAAGCATGAGAGATAAATTAAAAGAGATTTGAATGTTGGGAATTAAAAGCATTGTAATTTCTTTTAAGAAATTTAAAAACATAGTTAATAAGGAATTAATTAAAAACATTTTAACATTTTATCTCATCAACTTCAAAATACATATAAAATTAAACATTTATTTTAATGACTTTAAAAGGTAGGAGCATTACCTGGCGTTGTGGGGTTGAATTTATAATATTTGTATTATATGTATTCAAGTGTAAGTACTACTATTTAAATTATATTATTCAGTAAAAATATTTTAAAGTAAATGTATAACATTATAAATGTTTAAAAGTATACTTTTCTTTTTTATTTCAATATATGTGTTAAAAATATAATTTCTAATTTCATTTCAATAAATGTAATAAAATTAAAATTTTTTTATATGATTAATGTGTCGAAACCATTTTTAAGTTTTATGAAAAACGGGGTTCGACTTTAAAAACAAAAACAGGAGTCGCCACCAATCCCTTTTTACTTAGGTGTGATTGGATCACCTTACAAAACGTTTTATTTCAAAACATTGATTTTGGTCCACGAAATATAAGAAAACGGGTTCGGGAGTCGGTTATGTACAAGGAAGGGTTAGCACCCTCGTACACTACACCAAAACAGACTTTTAGCGGCATTTTTTATGGCTTTTAGCGGCGTTTTTAAGCGCCACTAATATAATTTTGGCGCTTTCAAAAAACACCGCTAAAACACGCGCAAAAGTTAGCGGCGTTATTGTAAAAAATGCCGCTAGAAGTCTTGACTTTTAGCGGCGCTTTTATAAGAAACGCCGCTAAAGATCACACTTTTAGCGGCTTTTATAAGAAAAGCGCTAAAGACCACACCTTTAGCGGTGCTTTTATAAGAACGCTAAAGACCACACATTTAGCGGCGCTTTTCTAAGAACGTCGCTAAAGACTACACCTTTAGCGGTGTTTTTATAAGAACGCAGTTTAAAGACCCACCTTTAGCGGCTTTTTTATAAAACGACGCTAAAGGTTGATTTTAGCGGCGTTTCTTAAAAGCGCCGCTAAAGGTGTGATCTTTAGCTGCGTTCTTATAAAAGCGCCGCTAAAGGTGTCTCTTTAGCTGCATTTCTTATAAAAGCGCCGCTAAAGGTGTGATCTTTTAGCGGCGTTCTAACAAAACGCCACTAATTTGCACAGATTTGCGATCTATTTTTCGCAATATCCTACCCTCCCGCATTAAAACCAACCAAAAACAAAGAGCAATTGCATATAATTTCAACCCAAGGCAACAAATAAAACATTTAAATCTCACCAAAAGCATTAAATCTAAACGATACTTCAAATTTAATAAAAGATATATGATATTTATTAATAAATGAAGCATAATTCAAACAATTTTATAGTAATGTTAACTGTAACAATGTTAAAAAAAATCTTACAACAATAAAACAAATATCTAAGAGGGCGGCCTCTGCGTCTGCGGCTGGAACAACTGCATCATAGTCTGCAGCTGTAGTGGAGTTCTTCATACTTTCTCGCTCTCTGCCTCCTGCCGCCTCCTCGGCTCTAAGTTGAGCAATATGCTCCGCCTCCCTCGCTGCTGCCTCCGCTCTAAGATGAGAAATTTGCTCAGCTGTGCTCGCTTCCATCAGAGATATCTGATCTTTTAGTCTCTGAACTTCAGCACGAGATTGACTCTCGGAAGGCATGTATTGCCGGGAGCTGGATCCAAAATTTTGAGTCGGGGTAACACCTGATCCTTGACATCGAACCCGACCATACCTTGTAAGACCCAAAACATTAGTGATAATTTTGTTATAAATATACTCAAGATTAACAAAACTATCAATCAAGCAATCGTACCTTTCAAGACCCAAAACATCAAGAATAATTCTATTATCAATCTCCTCGAGATTAACAGAATCGCGAACAAGCAACCGCTTCATACTCCGCCTTTTTCTCCTTTAGTTTATCCTAATAAATCAATAAAAAGTTAGAAACGAAATATATAATTAAAAGGAATGGAACATAACTTAAAATTATAAATTTAAAAATACAAACGATGAATTAAACTATTATAATTAAACATTATAAATATTTATAATAAATCAAATTTTATTAAGTAAATATACCAAAATTTCGCAATTTCGGATGTCATCGGAGATCCATCCTTCTTCCTATGCGTAATGTCAAAAAGTCAAGGCGCCCAACTTTTGACTGACGAAACTTCCTACATTGTAGCGTAAAAATATAATTTAATAGTATAAAGTAATTAATATTTGAAAGAAGTAATAAATTATAATACCTCACCTCACTACACGAGCAAAACTTCTAGAACCGTGCTGTAATGCGTGAATTGTTATTTCGTCATTGTTTGTTCCAACTCGCTTACGGTCCTACATAATGAAATTTGAATTATGTATATAGTACATACGATAAACCGAAAAATTTATAAGACTTTGAAAGTACGTAATACCTCTCCTTTCTTTGAATTCCAGAATCAAACTTGATCTTCCCATTGGTACCTCAACATTCCCGGCGGGACATTTCGTAATTTTTCGTCGAGGCTTATGTCTTTCTTAAAATATTGTTTTTTTAGGGTGCTTTTATTTTCTCTCCATTTTTTACCCAACGTCTTCTTAACATAGTCATCGGAGACCTCTAAAGCAAATTTACCCTAGAAATTTTTTTTTAAAAAAAAAAGTTAATATAAATGAAGGTTAAATTAAAGTATTATAAATTACATTCACCTTTTATTACCTTAATATTACCGAGAGCCTGATTTTTGTTGGCATCAGGCACAAGATGCCATGATTCGTAGTTAATGGGCAACATATTCGCATTTCGTGCTATAATGCCCAAATAGCCTGCCAACAGTCGAGCTTCAGATCCGATAGGCTGGCCATGATTGTTTCTCCTTACTTGAACACGCTCGGTAGGCTCTAAGTTGTATAAATCTGTAAGTAATGTACGTCCCCGAGCTCTACTCGTCCCACCACCCTCAGCTGAAAAATGATATATTATTATATTAAAATTGAAAAATGAATCAATAATAAAACTCAACATGCATGTAAAATAAACTTAACATTACTTTGGAATTGTCCATGCTCGTCATCTATGTCCGACAGACTAGAAGATCTAACAACTGTATCATGTCCACTATTTATTTCTTCTGGATTTGGAGTATTATGGACAATATTTAAACCTCGTAATCGTCTTCTAGGCATTTTCCCTGCAATACACATAAAATAGTTCAAAATTTTAGTAACAAATAACAACAATAATAGGACATTTAAAAGCAGTTAAATTATATAACATGACCAACATGAAAATTATAATATAACATATAAATAATAAATCGTTAAATCTTACTACATCATATTTCGTAAATATCTTCGTCTACATCCCGACGAACCCATTGAAATTGTTGACTAGTACTAGGGATATTTTCGTTAAGTCTTGTTCGGAAAAGGCAAAGTTTCGATCTTTCGACTATGTCATCTCTACTTCCACTGCCAATGTCGAACAAGTCTCTAGGGGTGTTTTAAAGTACAACGTACCAACCCTCATCGTTGGATCTTCGGAGTAAAAAACTTGTTTAACTTGAGAAGAAAACACATACGGCTCGTCCATCAGTTGTTCTCCGGTGTGAATCAATCGAGAGAAATTCACCATTGTAAAGCGATATTGATCGTTTTTAATTCCACGAGCCGTATTCACCTCAGCCCAACCAGATAAATTAGCATAAGTCGGGAAGTCGTTAATAGTCCACATTAAAGCTGCACATAAATTAAAGTTCTCTTTTCTCATTGCATCGTATGTCTAAACACCACCCATAGTTGTTTTAACTCATCAACAAGTGGTCGCAAATATACGTCAATATCATTCCCTACCCTTTCTCTCCGGTATAATCATAGACAAGATAAAAGAAGATTGTTTCATGCAAACCCATGGAGGCTAATTGTAGGAACAAGCACCAGTAAGCATATCGTTGTGCTCATGAATTTGTAAGGGTTAAATCCATCGGATGCTAGCCCAAGCCTCACACTCAGGGATCGCTTGCAAAGCTTGGAAATTTGGAGTCAAAAGATTTCCAAGCTAAAGAATCTGCAGGATGCCTTAACAACCCATCATATGTTCGTCCATCACGGTGCCACGTCATTGATTCGGCTGTCTTCGACGACATGAAAAGCCGTTGAAGCCTTGGTATTAGCGAAAAATACCGTAAAATCTTAATTGGCTGCTTCCTTGACTGTGTATCGTGTTTATCCTCGTTATCGTCCTCTGTATTTCTATTAATCCAACGGGATTGGCCACATACATGACAGCACTGTTGGTTTATCCGGTCGTCCCAATACAACATGCAGTCATTTGGGCAACTGTGAATTTTGTTGTAGCCAAGGCCCAAATCCTTTATCAATTTCTTCATGTCTTTGGAAGATTGAGGATTTTGCAAGCGGAACATTTCTTGCAAAAACTCTAACAAAGATTGTCAACGATTTTCGGTCCACCCCAAATATTTCAAGTGAAAAGACAAATCTGAGAATGACAGTTTGGAAAATTTTGATCCTCATACAATTCTTCATTCATTTCACCAAGTAACGTGTAGAACCTCGCCGCTTCTTCATTTGGTTGTTCATCCAGACACTTCTTCTTGTTTCGGTGAAAGTATTTCCACCAAAATTATGATCATCGGTTGCACCCAAGTCGTGGAAATGACTCAAACCATCATCACGCATATTAAAAGCATCCCGCAACATGTCTTCCATGTTATCGCTCTAACATTCGATTGAAAGCACTATGAGGATACCCAGATTCATCGATGAATATGCTCCACTAGATGTACACTCTCCATGAAAAACCATTTTTGTACCCCGGACAAAGCCATTAACAACTAGATGTTCAGAGACCACTTCACGATAATGCCGCTTAATATTGCAACACGTCTTACACGGAAAAGAATCATATTCTCTTGGCTTGCATTTTGAAATGCGAAATTCGTAAAAGTTTCTACTCCATTTCGATACTGTTGCTTACCCTTGACAATTTCATCCAACTCCTATCCATATCGTAGTTGTTGAAGTCTAAAGTTGACAATAAATTACACGGCTAAATTGTTAATTAATAATTTATGTAAGTAATGATATGATCATATATATAACTCGAGTACTATGTAAGTTATTTAAATTATGTAAGTTATGAAGTTTGATCTTAACTTAAAATTATGTAAGTTATGAAATTTGATCTTAAACTTATGTAAGTTATGAAATTTGATCTTAAAATTAAGTAAGTTATGTATTCTTTAAGATTCATCATACGTGGCATTGTTACACCTAAGGAGGATCCATTATATCTGACTGTGAGATATAAGGCAACCCGTCAGGTTTCCAACCTATATACTTTGAATCATTTTTTTTCTATACATGTATTATGTAAGTTATTAAGTTTGATCTTAACTTAAAATTATGTAAGTTATGAAATTTGATCTTAAACTTATGTAAGTTATGAAATTTGATCTTAAAATTAAGTAAGTTTTGTATTCTTTAAGATTCATCATACGTGGCATTGTTACACCTAGAGAGGATCCATTATATCTGACTGTGAGATATAAGGCAACCCGTCAGTTTCCAACCTATATACTTGAATCATTTTTTTCTATACAAGTATTATGTAAGTTATGAAGTTTGATCTTAACTTAAAATTATGTAAGTTATGAAATTTGATCGTAAACTTATGTAAGTTATGAAATTTGATCTTAAAATTAGGTAAGTTTTGTATTCTTTTAGATTCATCATACGTGGCATTGTTACACCTAGGGAGGATCCATTATATCTAACTGTGAGATACAAGGCAACCCGTCAGGTTTCCAGCCTATATACTTTGAATCTTTTTTTTTTCTATACATGTATTATGTAAGTTATGTATTATGTAAGTTATGTTTTGGAACAATTTTTTTTTTATCACCAGACTTTAGTTTTCAACTCAAATTTTGTTTTAAATGAAACTAAATATTTTCTTGTAATATAAATATTGGTTAAATTTTTGAAAAATTATTAATTTCTCGATTGGTGATGAACTCTGTTCTATCATATATGATTCTTCTATTCCATGCTTGTGTGTATGTATGTGCGTTTATGTTTTGAAACACTTTATTTTCTCTACATGGATGTCTTGTTTCTTTTTTGTTCTTCATTGTTTGTGTATTTTCAGAATGCATGATAGCAAATTCCATTAGAGAATTCAATGCAATGCTCCATATTTATATTTTTTTTCAATTTAATAGCGGTGTTTTTTTTATATCTAATTCAATCTTATATCTAATGTCAAGTCTATAAAATAGTTATATAATAGTAATAATTAGTATGCTTTACTAACCTTTTGTGTTGGGTTTGTTATTTGACTATATTAAAATATAGAATAAATTTTAGAAAATTAAAGATATCATGATAAATTATTTAATTGGTCGTTACTAAATATGGTTTAATTGAATAAATCACTAAAAATAAAAAAAATATTAAAAAATAATTTTATTTTTTAACTTGGTTTAATCGGTACATACTTATTTTCAAGTCAATTAGTCTATACTTTTTTGAATTGATAGCCCAACTAGTTCAAACGACCATGACTTTATGTTTGATTTATTGTAATGGAATAGAGCAAAATTTGAATAGGATTAATTAGGAATTGAATAGATAAATAATAGGTATTATGTAGTTTAGTTAGTTGAATAGAATAAACAAGTAATATTATTACATTATTTGGTTGAATTACATGTTGATAAAGAATAAGTAAGTAATAAGTGTGAAAATAACATTACTACCCTTAAATAAATAATATTTTATTTTTATGTCAATTTTATATAAATTTGATTTTTAACTATTTCATTTCTATAAATCATTTACATATTATTGTTGTAAATTTAAATGATTTTAAATTACTTCTTTTAAAAAATATTAAATAATGATCAAAATAAATTTTTATAATTGTTGACTATATGTCATGTATTATTTGAATACTCATGCTAATGATATAAAAAAAATGAGGGCAACTATATGTAAACAGTGAAAACTCACCAACAAACTAACGGAGAAAAACCTGCAAAAGAAACTTTATCAATAGCAGTATCAGATATTAAATCGAAGATTAAATGTAACTCTTCGATTGAACCGAAGTTGCGTAGGAGCGGAAGCAGATTAAATGTCAAACTTGAACGTCCCTGAAAAGAAAAGAAAGTAGTATTTAAATAATAAACCAGTAGTGGTTCAGTTCAAAGATATATAATGACATCTAGAAGCAAGAAAGTAGTGTTACTAATGGGGATGTCAATTGATAACAATCAGCAGTTCACAACTAACTCCTGTCAACACTTTTAACTTTAAACATCCAACAAAACTTTTTTTTCAATGTGTAGAGCACTGAAGTAAAAGATTCCAGTAAAAGAAAACTAGTCAATAGTGACCTAATGAAGATGATAAGCTCACTCACTTATCAATAATGAAAAGAAAAGGAAAACAAGCAGAGAATTATTATCATTTGCAAATTGAATAGTTACATCATTCAGGACTATCTATTCATAAGTCATATGCCTTTCAAAGCTAACTCTGCACTATAAATTCTTAAAATTAGTTAACTTTCCTTAGACTTTGAGCCAAGCATGTTGTAAATAGAGCCTTGGTGGTTTTATTTTTGTACCTTGTATTACAAAGCAAAGCAATGCAATCAGACCATGCTTGCTTAATTGACAGATACCATCTGACCATAAAAAAAGTACAAGGTATATAGAAGGTAAATTGATGCCAGTAGCCAAAGGATGTTTTTATATAGAAAATAATAATAGGAGGGCATAACTTGTACAGAAATCATATGAGAACCTTGGCAAAATGCTAAACGGTGAGCACCAACAAGTATAAAATTTTCACTTAGCAAGGGCAAAGTATAAAATAATCAGTGAAATAGCATACATTAACAATAACTACTTTTCTTTCCCAACGTATTTTCCATGCATTTCTCTAGCCATAAAAGGTGAACCAAGCAACTGAAGATTTCTTGTACAAAAGCTATATACATGAATGATAACAATAAAATTGGTTTTATTCCAGTGGCAAACTTTTGTTCTAAGGAATCAATGAAATTAACAGGGGTGGCTTTGATATTAAATTGAGGACTTTAAGGATCAAAAAAGAGTTCTCAAGGAATCAGATTCAGTAAAGAAACTTTTCAGGAAAAAGTTCAATAAATTTTATACTACAATTTTTCAAGGAATCAGATTTAGTAAAGAAACTTTTCAGGAAAAAAGTTCTCAAGGAATCAGATTCAGTAAAAAAGACTTTTCAAGAAAGACTATAAGATTTTGATCTATTAAAAGGAAACTACTACAATTTTTGGATAAATTTAATAGAAAAAAGAAAAACAAGAAAGATGAAAGTATACCTGTTAACATGTTATTGGTAAGAGAAAATGTTTGGAGAGAAAGTCTAATTTTTCAATAACACCTGAAACATATAATTAAATTAATCAAAATTTACAAATAAATAATCCAAAACTTGCACACAGCAGCACAAACTTAAAAAGGGAGAGGAAGCTAGTTTTTTCCATAAAGTCGGGTTAATAATTTGATTGTAAGGAAAGGTTATAAGACAAATCAATATAAACACTTCAATTTACAGCATTTAAACACCTCAACTTACAACACTTTAACATCCCAATTAACAACAATTATACACCTCAATTACAAATGATAAACATCTCAATTTCCAGAACTAAACAATTCAATTTGCGATTTTAAAACACTTCACTTTATAACATTTAAACACTTCAATTTGCAGCACTTTAACACTTCAATTCACAACATTTAAATACTTCAATTTGCAGCACTTTAACACTTCAATTTACATCATTTGAGCACCTCAATCTATAGAAATTAAACACTTCAATTTACATCAATTAAGCACCTCAATTTACAGCAATTAAACACTTCAATTTACAGCATTTAAACACCTCAACTTACAACACTTTAACATCCCAATTAACAACAGTTATACACCTCAATTATAGCAATAAACACCTCAATTTTCAGGAACTAAACAATACAATTTGCAGTACTTAAAACAATTCAATTTACAACATGTAAACACTTCAATTTGCAGCACTTTAACACTTCAATTCAAAGCATTTAAATACTTCAATTTGCAGCACTTTAACACTTCAATTTACAGTATTTAAACATTTCAATTTGTAGCACTTTAACACTTCAATTCACAACATTTAAATACTTCAATTTGCAACACTTTAACACTTCAATTTACATCATTTGAGCACCTCAATCTACAGAAATTAAACACTTCAATTTACATCAATTAAGCACCTCAATTTACAGCAATTAAACACTTCAATTTACAGCATTTAAACACCTCAACTTACAACACTTTAACATCCCAATTAACAACAATTATACACCTCAATTATAGCAATAAACATCTCAATTTCAGAAACTAAACAATACAATTTGCGATTTAAAACACTTCAATTTACAACATGTAAACACTTCAATTTGCAAAGACTTTAACACTTCATTTCACAAAGATTTAAATACTTCAATTTGCAACACTTTAACACTTCAATTTGCAGCACTTAAACACTTCAATTTGCAGCATTTAACACTTCAATTCACATCATTTAAATACTTCAAATTGCAACACTTTAACACTTCAATTTACATCATTTGAGAACCTCAATTTACAGCAATTAAACACTTCAATTTACATCATTTGAGCACCTCAATTTATAGCAATTAAACACTTCAATTAACATCATTTAAACACCTCAATTACAGCAATAAAACATCTCAATTTCCAACCATTCTGGAAAAATGCATACAATTCCATTTTAAAATCTCTACAAATACATACAGGTTGCTCCTACATTTTAAGAAAACAACAACTCCTACATTTTAAAAAATAATAGATTAGTTGATTTGGAATCCAATCAAATAAAAGTAAAACCACAAATTTCAATATGGAGTTAAAAGTACAGAGGTAAATCTATCTTTGGTTCATAAAGATAATGACAAAGATCGTGGTTCGATTGTCAATTTGATCAGAAACCACAAATTTCAATTTGACTGTCAATGTTATCAAGTTTCAATTTTAATTTTAATTCCTCTAAAACAATTTTCAAACTTTACATATGATTAAACATATATATGCAATTAATATTTATATATTTAAAGAGCTATAATATGAATATTAAAACCAATATTGCCTCAAAACTTTGAAGAGTTTCATTTGAACATAGAAAATATGGCAAGATTGGAGATATCAAACAAGATTATTGATGATGAAATGCAGCCAGTTCAATTGCAAAATTAAATGAGAAAAGTTCAATAGACCAATAATAGTGAGTTTTTAGCAGCAGCATAAAGGGCTATAAGACTTCCTTATTCAATTATTTCTTAGCATCAATGAAACCATACAAAGAGTAACAAAGAAAATCACCAATGAGTATTGGTCATTCATAATTTTAAACAATAACTAGAATTGATAGAAAGCAAAATTCATATATCTTTGCGAGACATGAACACAATATTTATGTTAAACATTTAACAATTGCTAGGTACTAATTTCAATTAAAATAAAATAACTATGTTCAGCCATATTCCGAATATAACAAAATGAAAAATCTTTCACATTTAAAGTAATAACACAAGCAAAAGCTATCGCCTTAAAACTGTAGAAACCAAAAACCAAAAATCATTTACTTAAAACTGCAAAAATAGACATCTAAACTAAAAAAAGAAAAACCTTCACATACGACATGGCTGCTTTGTAGTTAGCTTTCCACGAGTAAGATGAACTTGGTATTCTATTATTACTCAGTGTCAGTTAAAACATGTGAAATAAAAAAGAAGAGAACAGAATCAACAAAGTTTCTTAATCCTTATTGGAATATTTGTAACAACAATGACTATGGCCAGATCGAAGCAAAGAGAGATTCAAATGGGGCATTACTGTACTATTGAAACGTGCAAAGAAATGATGGAGAGATGGAGAGATGAGTTTCTTCTTAATCGGGTTTTGGGGGGATTCCTTCTGCTATTTTGGGGGGGAGAAATTAGAGAAATTAGGGATTTCGCATAAGAGCAGATGGAGAGATGGAGAGATGGAGAGATGGGTTTCTTCTTAATCGGGTTTTGGGGGATTGAAACACCCCAACCCAGCCCACGAGCCTTGACCGGATCTGGTATGTTCCCCGGTGTAAACCGTTTCAAATTCTTTTGTTACTTAGGAAAAACTTGTGTGTTTTGAAAGAAAGATTGTTTTGGGTTGGGCTTGAGTTGAAAACAAGTTTATTTCATTATTAAAATCCTTTACTTTAGGTGACAAAACGTTTAGGCTTTGTTTTAAAATAAATTTACTTAATCTTTTAATAAATAAAAGTTTGTAAGCTTAATAAATAAAAGCAAAGTAAAGTAGTTCTACTATGGCCTTATTACATCAAATAATTCCCAAAAAAAAATCAAAGTACTTAATAAAATAAAAATCCAAATTGAATAAATTCCTTGCTGTGCATGGCCACCTTTAAGCTCCTGCTGACCCGGTCCATTACTGATCGTCACCTGAAAAAGGTTCCCACAACGGGGTGAGTCAACAGACTCAATGTGTACACAAACACTATGTCCAAATAGATTCAGGCATATTATCACATCACATACATAATCATATAGTAGATATAAATTAATGATACAACCCGAACCCAAACCTATATGCCATCCGCTACACATCACCCGTACCATCCTGCACACCGTGGGGACTACAAAGTCAACCCTCCATCCGCTACACACCATCGAAGGCAGTCGCTGCAGTCAACGTGCTCATCGCCCTTATAAAATTCGTGGTCTTAGGTCACCACATTCAGATATCGTGGTCTTAGGTCACCACATTCAGTTATCGTGGTCTTAGGTCACCACATTCAGATATCGTGGTCTTAGGTCACCACATTCACTTCCCCTTTTCATATAACCCATATGCCTCATATCATACATATCATGCATTAACATGCCAAATTCTTATTTCACATTCTTATAATGTCATATGTGTGTCGTAATGTATATTTAACATAATCCTAGTAGGAGTAGGAAACGTGCACAGTACTTTGTACCATAACATGGTACCTTAGCCATATTCACATTCTTATACACATACTTATATTAAACATTGCCATAAAACTTATTAAGAAATAGTGTGGGGTACACACCTGATACACTTAGCGGTTCACTTAAATCCCGAAAAGCCCGCTCTAAAATCCCGAAGGCTCCTATGTACTTCAATCGATTTGCCCCTAAGAATCATAGTACATAATCGGTCAACACTTAATAACCAAAATGGCCTATGGCCGAATACCATGAATCACTCACCTAGCTTGTTGAAATCCTGAAAACTACTCTTTGCTCTTGAACTGTCGAAATCCCTATAATCCACTGTCAAAATCTGCTTCTACACCAAAAAGCATTAGAAAGTGGCATTAGGCCGAATACTACACTGCTCCCCTTGATGAATCGAATCCAAAAGAATCCTTAGTGTTCCCTTCCTTCACCTACGTTCGGAGTGAGAGATCACAAGCAAGTAGTCGACAGCACCTTCAATAAGGATTTGGCTATGGCTTCAAACAATGATGGGCATTCGGCTAACACCAACATAAAAGAAGAAGTTTGGGAGAGGGATATAGGTTCGGCCAAGAACAAATAGAAAAGAGGAATGAAACACAAGTGGCTTTTGCACAAGGGAAAAACGGCACCAATGGGAAAAGAGGTACTAAATTTCGGCAATAACCAAGATGAAAAAGAAAGGTTTTGAAAGGGGAAATTTAGCACACACTAGCACCATATTTATACCGAAAATTCAAGCTTCTAGAGTCCAACAATCGGCCACCACTTCCCCACTTATCAAATCCCAACTTAAACTCCTATTTTATCTCTTAACAAATAAAATAATTAATCCAACACCTTATCTCTTATCTATCTATTAAAATAAAATAAATAAAATAAAATCTCATTTAATCTAAATAAAACCATAATTATCCTATAATAAAATAAATAAATAAAACTACAATTATCCTACTCTTAGTGAATATTAATGGGAGAATTAAGCCAAATCCTTATCCAATTGAAATTCCATGTGCCGTCCAATTCCTTCCAACTCTACCTTGATGCAAAACCAAAATAAAACATTCCCTTGTCTGCTCACAAGCCTCGAACCCGAGACTGTTGGAGCCCTTGACACAAGTGCAGTAACGTCCCACCACTTTGCCAAGGCATTGTTTGTGATATAAACTCCCCAGAATTTCTTTTAAACCCTCTTTCGTCAGGCGCCTTCTTAACACAAAAATAAAAGCTCCTTCCTATGTCCTTCGCAACTCGAACCTGGGCCCTCTACCCATCGCTTGAGGCGTCACTTGCCCAAGCCTTAAGTAGTGCCTTGCTGCCACTTTACCAGGCCAACCCTTGTGTCATAAATCCCTCACGAATTTCCTTTAAAGCCTTTTTAGCCTAGTTCCCTTTTTGAAGCAATTGTGCAAAATGAAAGCCACCCATTTGCTGCCCCCAAGTTTCGAACATGAGACCTACTGGAACCCCCACACGCTACCAGCCACTTTCCTGCTAGCTCCTTTGTGTCATAATCCCCCCACAATTCTTTTTAAGACCTCCTTTACCCGTAATGCCAACTTGTAAAAATAAAAACACGCTTATCTCGCCCACAGGGACTCGAACCTGTGCCCTTCTCCCCTGCTCATGGCATCATCACCAAGGCCCTTAAGTGGCGCCTTGCAGCCACTTTACCAAGCCCGCTCTCATGTCCAAAATCCCTCGTAATTATTCATAAGGCCTCCTTAGCCCAATTCCCCTTTTAACTTAAAATTTCCATATTTTTCCAAAGCTTCCTCTTCTATCCTAGAATTTCCAAAGCCCCTCAAACACCTCCAAACACACTCACTAAAGCATGCTAACACTTGCATTATGCACTAAATGCATAACCCCTAATTGAGGATATTACAGTTCTACCCTCCTTAAAAATAATTTCGTCCTCGAAATTACTTACTATCGAATAATCGAACATCTTAACTCACCGCGCTACACTTATGCTATTCACTCTGATCTTAATAAAGCCATCATACTTCCTAGGCACAATTTTTTTAAGTTCACGTTCCGAGAACTCATTTCTAACGTCATGATTTAATCGATTAAAGAGTTTTATGCATTAGTACTTTGTTCCAATGTTTAACCGCGAAGCAGTTTTATGAAAAGGAGTTTAATAGTGGTTCTTTCGATCAAACAAAGTCTTAGTTCAAGTTCACTATTCTAATTCAGAGATTCACATTCACATTCACATTCATCCATCTCGAAAGAGACACATTCATTCACAACATTCACTTCACTACTTTGGGCATTCTGATCATCCCCTGGGGTAATTTCGTCATTTTCCTATAAGGTATTTTGGTAATAAATCGGGTCACTTGAAAATAATCTTTATAAATCAAAAGTATTTCAAAATTTACAAAACTCGAGGTTAACTTGAAAATTTGTTTTCCAAATCAATGGTGTTGCGAAATTTTAAATCGGGGTTATTTCGGTAATTTTGGAAGTTAGGGGCATTTCCATAAATTCTCCAAATCAGGGTATCTTGATATTTGTAAAACAAAAGTTTTTGGTATTTTGTAAAGTAGAAACATTTTAGCAAAAGTCGAGGGTATTTTTGAAAATCTTAAAACTAAGGGTATTTTATTAATTTACAACACGGGGCATTTTAGTAATTTTCCCAAATCAAAGTACCTTGAATTTTTCAGTAAAATAGAGTTTTTGGACACTTTTGTAAAATAGAGAAATTTTACTAAAATCGAGGGTAATATGGTAATTTTAGAAACCAAGGGTATTTTTGTAATTTTACAGTTAGGGGTATTTTAGTAATTTTGGCAAATCGAAAATTTTTTTTTTTGAGAAATTTTCAAAATAGATTTTGTTGCAAATCAAAGGGTTAATTTAAGGATTTTAAAAACTAAGGTTTTTATAAAAAATATGGCTAGTCCCTTTCGGGTTTTAATCATTGGTTTAGCCGATGACTAAGTCCTCTTGGTTAGGGTGAACGGTTACTACGCACTAGGTAGGATTCGAGTAAAGAGGAGGTGAGTCGCTAGGACTGCTTAATACCAAGCTCTTACTAAATCCACTCCTAAACATGCACACGACAGTTACCACACCCTAGCTCGGCGACTTAATCACAGGTTTGCCTAATGGTCCTCAAGTCTTATGTACTTGTGTTTTTTAGTAGACTAGTCCTAGGGTTCAATGATCCTAGTTCACTAATCTACGTTGCCATAAAAGCCCATACATTTCAAATATTCAAATCACTTGAAGTCAAGTACTTACCGGTGGATCATGGGTTTGAGACTTAGGTGCCATGCCGAAAAACCGAAAATTTTTCGAAAATTCCTTTTGGGCTAGATTTTGAAAATGTTTTGGGCCTTAAACCACAGCCGAGTGTTTAAAATTGGGCTCGATACCAAATCGAAACACCCCAAACCCGCCCACGAGCCTTGACCGGATCGATATGTTCCCTGTAAACTGTTTCAAATTCTTTTGTTACTTAGGAAAAACTTGTGTGTTTTGAAAGAAAGATTGTTTTGGGTTGGGCTTGAGTTGAAAACAAGTTTATTTCATTATTAAAATCCCTTACTTTAGGTGACAAAACGTTTAGGATTTTTTTTAAAATAAATTTACTTAATCTTTTAATAAATAAAAGTTTGTAAGCTTAATAAATAAAAGCAAAGTAAAGTAGTTCTACTATGGCCTTATTACATCAAATAATTCCCAAAAAAAAAATTCAAAGTACTTAATAAAATAAAAATCCAAATTGAATAAATTCCTTGCTGTGCATGGTCACCTTTAAGCTCCTGCCGACCCGGTCCATTACTGATCGTCACCTGAAAAAGGTTCCCACAACGGGGTGAGTCAACAGACTCAATGTGTACACAAACACTATGTCCAAATAGATTCAGGCATATTATCACATCACATACATAATCATATAGCAGATACAAAATAATGATGCAACCCGAACCCAAACCTATATGCCATCAACTACACATCACCCGTACCATCCTGCACACCGTGGGGACTACTAAGTCAACCCTCCATCCGCTACACACCATCGAAGGCAGTCGCTGCAGTCGACGTGCTCATCGCCTCTATAAAATTCGTGGTCTTAGGTCACCATATTCAGATATCGTGGTCTTAGGTCACCACATTCAGATATCATGGTCTTAGGTCACCACATTCACTTCCCCTTTTCATATAACCCATATGCCCCATATCATACATATCATGCATTAACATGCCAAATTCTTATTTCACATTCTTATAATGTCATATGTGTGTCGTAATGATATTTAACATAATCCTAGTAGGAGTAGGAAGCGTGCTGAGTACTTTGTACCATAACATGGTACCTTAGCCATATTCACATTCTTATACACATACTTATATTAAACATTGCCATAAAACTTATTAAGAAATAGTGTGGGTACACACCGATACATTAGCGGTTCACTTAAATCCCGAAAAGCCCGTTCTAAAATCCCAAAAAGGCTCCTATGTACTTCTATTGATTTGCCCCTAAGAATCATAGTACATAATCGGTCAACACTTAATAACCAAAATGGCCTATGGCCGAATACCATGAATCACTCACCTAGCTTGTTGAAATCCGAAAACTACTCCTTGCTCTTGAACCGTCAAATCCCTATAATCCATCGTCTATAATCGACTTCACACAAAAAAGCATTAGAAAGTGGCCTTAGGCCGAATACTACACTGCTCCCCTTGATGAATCGAATCCGAAAGAATCCTTAGTGTTCCCTTATTTCACCTACGTTCGGAGTGAGAGATCACAAGCAAGTAGTCGATAGCACCTTCAATAAAGATTCGGCTATGGCTTCAAACAATGATGGGCATTCGGCTAACACCAACATAAAAGAAGAAGTTTGGGAGAGGGATATAGGTTCGGCCAAGAACAAATAGAAAAGAGGAATGAAACACAAGTGGCTTTTGCACAAGGGAAAAACGGCACCAATGGGAAAAGAGGTACTAAATTTCGGCAATAACCAAGATGAAAAAGAAAGGTTTTGAAAGGGGAAATTTAGCACACACTAGCACCATATTTATACCAAAAATTCAAGCTCCTAGAGTCTAAAAATGGGCCACCACTTCCCCACTTATCAAATCCCAACTTAAACTCCTATTTTATCTCTTAACAAATAAAATAATTAATCCAACACCTTATCTCTTATCTATCTATTAAACTAAAATAAATAAAATAAAATCTCATTTAATCTAAATAAAACCATAATTATCCTATAATAAAATAAATAAATAAAACTACAATTATCCTACTCTTAGCCGAATATTAATGGGAGAATTAAGCCAAATCCTTATCCAATTGAAATTCCATGTGTCGTCCAATTCCTTCCAACTCTACCTTGATGCAAAACCAAAATAAAACATTCCCCTTGCTGCTCACAAGCCTCGAACCCGAGACCTGTTGGAGCCCTTGACACAAGCTGCAGGTAACGTCCCCAGCCACTTTGCCAAGGCACTATTTGTGATATAAACTCCCCAGAATTTCTTTTAAACCCTCTTTCGCTAGGCGCCTTCTTAACACAAAAATAAAAGCTCCTTCCTGCGTCCTTCGCAACTCGAACCTGGGCCCTCTACCCATTGCTTGAGGTGTCACTTGCCCAAGCCTTAAGTAGCGCCCTGCTGCCACTTTACCGGGCCAACCCTTGTGTCATAAATCCCTCACAAATTTCCTTTAAAGCCTTTTTAGCCTAGTTCCCTTTTTGACGCAAATGTGCAAAATGAAAGCCACCCATTTGTCGCCCCAAGTTTCAACATGAGACCTCTTGGAACCCCACACGCTACCACCACTTTCCCGCTAGCTCCTTTGTGTCATAATCCCCACAATTCTTTTAAGACCTCCTTTACCCTTAACGCCAACTTGGAAAAATAAAAACACGCTTATGCTGCCCACAGGACTCGAACCCAGGCCCTTCTCCCCTGCTCATGGCGTCATCACCAAGGCCCTTAAGTGGCGCCTTGCAGCCACTTTACCAAGCCCGCTCTCATGTCCAAAATCCCTCGCAATTATTCATAAGGCCTCCTTAGCCCAATTCCCCTTTTAACTTAAAATTTCCATATTTTTCCAAAGCTTCCTCTTCCATCCTAGAGTTTCCAAAGCCCCTCAAACACCTCCAAACACACTCACTAAAGCATGCTAACACTTGCATTATGCACTAAATGCATAACCCCTAATTGAGGATATTACAGGGATTCCTTAAGAGCAGATGAGAGATTTCTTTCAATCGGGTTTGGGGGATTTTTTGGGGAGAGAAATTAGAGATATTAGGGATTTTAACCAAATAAGAGCAGATGGAGAGAAAGTTAAAAATATATTTTGGTGTAGTGGTAACGCCCAAAGTTTGGTACCTAATTGACAACCTCATGTCCTAATGTTGAAATTTTAAAAATTTAAAATACAATCCTTTTGTTTGAAAGAAAGTTAAGACTTACCCATCTCAAAGAAATAAAATATTATACCCAATAAGTTAGGATGTAACATCTCATGACTTCAAAACTAGGCTCGCCTTTATTTGTAGAAAATTCTTACCTCGAGACACAAAACATTATATCCAAAAAGTTAGGGTACAACGTTTTGAATTCCCGAGAATAAGTTTTAATTTGAAATTTATAGGTTTAAGAAAAGGATACTTGATACCTTAAGTTCTACGAGAAAAATTAAAATCTAGTAAGTTAGGGTATAATTTCTCTCGAAGTCCCCAAATATCATATATTGCTATTTTTTTAAAATATATTTGAATAAAGTCGTCAATTCAAAAGGTATTTTTATAAAACAATGGTTTGAGTAAGATATTACATTGATACATTATATCATACATACTTAATAGCAATTCACCATGATTACAAATTATATTAACAATTACTACTAATATAAATAAAGAATAATAACATGAATAAACAAATAATAGAACTATACTAAACAATAATAAACTATAGACATTCACATTATAATATATATATATATATATATCAAGTTCAAAACATAAATATACCATATGAACTTACCTAACAAAATCAACAAACTAGTTCACTTCTTTGGGACTAATCAATAATTTTTCTTTTTTTCCTGATTATCCTCGACTTGAGTTAAATCCCTATCTATATATTAATTAATTTTCAACTATAAATTCCAGATATCAAATAAAATCATTTTATATGTATATGACAATGAATGTTCACTTTATAGAAATTCCCTAAAATTTTACATTTTAGTCCTTAAAACCCAAAATGTCATAACTTTCAAATTTGAGCTTCGATTTTGAAACTGATCTCAATTTCATCCTTCTACAGACGACCAAAACCCATAATTACAAAAAATTTATGCCACATTTGAAATTATTACACTTTAGTTCCTATGTCCAAAACTAACAATTTTCACTTTATAAATCAATCCATTTTCATAACTAAGCTCAAAATCTAACCAAATAACATAAAAAAAACTTCAAGAACCAACAATGGTGGCATTTCAAAAATTTAACAGTTTCAAAAACCAATGCTTGGGTTAACTAAATCAAGCTCCCGAGATCTCAAAAACATAAAAATTTCAAAAAAAAAAAAGAGCTTGAAATCACTTACCAATCGAAGGTTGAAAGTTGAAATGTTTAAAACCCTAAGCTTCCATCCATATTCAGCCATGAGAAGAAAGAAATGAAAATGATGATGCACTATGTCATCTTTTTCTTTTATTTTATCTTTTATACCCTAATTAATATTTAATCAACCATTATTAATTAGACTCACCTTTAATTTACTTAACCTTAATCTTAATTAACATAAGTGAGTGGAATTATCCACCATCTTCTAGTAGCCATTATTACTAGGTGGTTAAATCACTTAATTAATTCCTTAGTTAATCAGAAATTTATAACAATTAAACTTTTATCACTCTTACAATTTAGTCCTTATACCTTAATTAATTATCAATTTAATAAAATTATCAGACAGTAAATCAATATAACTCTATAATAGACTCGTAAATATTTAATAATAACATTTAGTAACTTGAAATCATCGAAAAATGGGGTTCCAAAACCACTATTTCTGGAACAATTGAAAACAAGTTGTTACAACTTTCCTCTCTTTAGGAAATTTCGTCATCAAAATTTTTACTTGAAAGCAGATTAGGGTATTGTGATTTCATAGTTTCTTCGAGTTCCCACGTAGCTTCCTCGATACCATGTCAATGCCATAATACCTTCACTAACAATATTCATTTGTTTTTGATTTCTTTCACTTCCCGATCTAAAATCTTTATCGGTTCCTCATCGTATGAAAAGTCAAGTTATAATTCAACTTCGTCAAGAGATATTACGTGAGATGGATTTGATCTATAATGTCTTAACATTGAAACATGAAAAACATTATGAATCTTTTCAAGTTTCGAAGGTAAAGTTAATATGTAAGCCATTGGACCGATTCTCTTGAGAATATCATACAATCCTATAAACCTCGAATCAAGGTTTCCTTTTTGGCCGAACCGTAAAACTTTCTTCTAAGGCAATACCTTTAGAAACACTTTATCACCAACCTGAAACTTGATATCTTTTCTTTTCAAATTAGCATACAATTTCTAACGGTCTGAAGCAGCTTTTTTAAATAGTCCCGAACAACTCGAACCTTTTTTTTTTGTTTCTTGAACTAAATCAAACCCACTATCTTTCCTTTATTCGGCTCAAACTAGCATAACGGGGTTCTGCATTTTCAACCATACAAAGCCTCGTACATTTCCATTTAATGCTTGACTAGTAATCATTGTTATATACAAACTCAACCAATGGAAAGAATTTCTCCTAACTGCCCTCGATTTCAATTATGCAACATTGGAACATGTCCTCGAAAATTTGAATCACTCATTCAAACTGTCCATCTGTCTGGGGATTGAAAGTTGTGCTAAAATTTAATTTCGTACCCAAAGCGTCATGTAATTTACCCCAAAATCTAAAGGTAAACCTCGTGTCTCGATAAGTAATGATAGACAATGGTACACTATGTAATCTAACAATCTTAGAAACATATAACTCAGTTAATTTCTCGAGTGAATAATCATTTTTGACCGAATAATATGTGCGGACTTTGTTAGTATGTCAGTAATCACCATATGACATCTTTCTTCTTCGGATTCAGTGACAATCCCAATACAAAATTCATTGTAACTCGCTTTCATTTTCATTATGGAATCATTACAAGTTGTAATAAATCTTATGGAACCTGATGCTTAGCTTTCACCTACTGGCATACTAAACACTTTGTCACAAACTCTAATATTTCACGTTTCATTCTCGACCACCAGTATATTTGTTTCAAATCATTATACATTTTTGTACTACCTAGGTGAATTGAGTAGTGAGCCTCATGCAAGATATCTCCTTTCAATGTTGAACCATTTAGTACTCACAAACGGT
The DNA here is from genome assembly GCA_025506655.1 of Gossypium rotundifolium. Classification (NCBI taxonomy): domain Eukaryota; kingdom Viridiplantae; phylum Streptophyta; class Magnoliopsida; order Malvales; family Malvaceae; genus Gossypium; species Gossypium rotundifolium. Next base: position 113,473,591 of record CP106727.1, on the reverse strand, counting down.
TTCGAAAATTCTAATTGACATAATCACTAACAATAAACTTAGCAGTCTGAGTATTTTTAACTAGTTCTCGCTTAGCTTGCAATTCAGAATCATTTTCCTGCAATTCTTGGATTTGTTGTAGAAACATTAATTTACCTCTCAATTAAAAAAGAATAGAACCGTTGCACTCCAGATTCATTCGAGTATTCAATGCTTTCAAGGCAAATAGAGACTTTCAGCTCAAAGCATTAGCAACAACATTTGCTTTGCCTAGATGGTAGTCAATGATCAGATCGTAGTCTTTCAATAACTCGAGCCATCTACACTGTCTCAAATTCAACTCTTTATACGTCACCATGTATTTCAAGCTTTTATAATCGATGAATATATGACACTGCTCGCTGTACAAATAATGTCGTCAGATTTTTAAAGTAAAAACTACTACTACCAATTCTAGATCACAAGTCAGATTTTTTTTCTCATGCGGCTTCAACTACCAAGAAGCATAAGTAATGACCTTACCCTCTTACATCAAAACACAACCTAATCTATAGAGTGAAGCATCATTGTAAATGATAAATTCCTTCCCTGATTCTGGTTGCGTTAACACGAGAGCTTCTATTAGCATAGTTTTCAACTGATCAAAACTCTGTTGGCACTTTTTCGACCAGACAAATTTAGTATTTTTCTGTAATAATTAGAGTAATCATCAAAAATCCTTTGACGGATCGTCTGTAATATCAGGTTAATCCCAGGAAACTCCTCACTCCAGTAACATTTTTTAGAGGTTCCAATTCAGAACTACAAAGATTTTGTTTGGATCCACACGAATACTTTCTATTAAAATCACATGATCAAGGAATCCAACTTTTCAAATGTCAAAACTCTTATTTACTAAAATTTGCTTACAACTGTTTTTCTCACAAAATTTGTAGCACAATTCTCGGTTTTGATTATGCTTGGTCTCATTCTTTGAATAGATCAATATGTCATCAATAAATACAATCGCGAATTTGACTGAATGCGTTGGAAAATCCTATTCATCAAATCCATAAATGCAAAAGGGGCATTAGTCAAACCAAATGATAGCACAAGAAACTCATAGTGGTTGTATCGGGTTCTAAATGTAGTTTTGGGACATCTGATCCTTTTACTCACAATTGATAATAACCTAATCGAAAGCCAATTTTTGAAAACATTGTAGCTCCCTTCTGATGATCAAATAGGTCGTTAATACGAGGCAACGAATATTTATTTTTTATGGTCACTTTATTTAGTTGTCTATTATCGATACACAATCTTAGAGTTTTGTTTTTCTTTTTAACAAATAGAACTGGAGTACCTCACGGTGACACACTCAGTCGAGTGAATCCCCTGTCTATTAATTCTTGCAACTGAGCCTTTAATTCTTTTAACCCCGTAGGTTGTCATTTTGTATGGCGCAATAGATATCGAAGCTGTTCTTGGTGCTAAATCAATCACAAATTCCACCTAACTTTTTGGTGGTAACCTAGTTAACTCATCTAGTAAGACATTAGTAAATTCTCGTATTGTTGGGACTTGTTCTATTTTCAATTCTGACATTCTGGTGTTGATAATATATGCAAGATAAACTTCACCGCCTTTTCTGATCAATTTTTGAGCAGCAAAGTTGATACAATATTAGTAACGAATCCATTCTGTTAGATTCAACACTAATTAATTTGTTGCTTTGATGTTTCAAAACAATCCACTTTTGTTTGCAACTAACAACTGCATCATGTAATGTCAACCAATCTATACCTACAATAACATCAAATTCGTCAAATGGCAGTTTCATCAAATCGGCAAGAAATTAATGCTTTCCATTGAAGTACTCTCACTTTTCTACTTGTCAACACATAATACATAAAATTGTAATTGAACAAAAGCGTGAATGGATATTTTAGTATATTATATTAAAAACTAATATACACATTACAAAAAATAACAAATATTTCTTGTACATATCAATGCTAACCAAAGACACCATATACAAAAAACATTTGTCAAAATAAACTTGAGAATTTTGTTTCAAATGCATTTTAAATAGTAATTAGTTGATATACATATTAAAAAAAAGAATATCCGTGAAAGATAAATTGTTACGATCCGGTTTTTAATGGTGTCAAAAAATGCAGTTTCGGGATTCTGTTTCTGTAAATTAAGTCCATAAATATTAAATATGGATATTTACAGAGTTAGTATATAGATGAATTGAAATTCAATTAAGTAATTTAGTCGAAAAAGCAGCTAATTAAGGCGAAGGACTAAATTGTAAAAAATTAACTACTATAGATTTTTAATTAGAAAAAGGCTTGTGGACATAGATAGCAATTATCCAAAGGACTAAAATGATAAATAAATGAAATTTAATGAATGGTAGTGGACAGTAATGATGAATTTGTTTACGATTAAATTAAAAATTAAAAATAGTTTAATTAATGAATAAATTAAGGTTAATTAAGAATTAACCGTAGTATATAAAGTACTAGCTTAGTTGGAAGTTGTCATCTTCCTCCCCTAAGCCACCGTAGCCATTATAAAGAAAAGAGAAAGCTTGGTCCTTTGTATTTTTCCTTTGGCCCTTCAATTACAACTAAAGATGATGTCGAGCTGCCAGGAGGGAAAGGAAAGGCGAGAGTCGACTACGAGTGACACAAGCTTTCGATTTGTGTTTATATGATTTGGGATCAATTTAATTGTTATATATTTATTATATCGCATAATATGATATTGAAGTGAGTTGACAATGATTATTTGAAGTGAATTGCTATGTTTGAGATTGAATATCGAGATAGTGGACTAAATTGAAAAGAATAGAAATTGCATGGATTAATTGATATGGAATCAAGCTGAAGCGTGTTATATGATATGATGAAATGATGAAATATTGATCAAATGAAAATCATGAATCACGAATTAAAATATAAAATGAAAATGGAAAATTAGTTATTGTATTAGTCGTTCAGACTAATTTGGATATAGTTAGCATTCTATGGGGTCAGGATATTGATTGGAAATCATCATTGCCAAGCAACTGGGGGTGGTAGATTGTACATATAGAGTCATTGTTGTTGAGCAACTCGAGATGACAGGATAATCAAATTGTGAAAACCATTGTTGTTGGGCAACTCAGAGTAGTAGTATTGATAAACCGTAATTTAAACATTTTTAACCCCATGCTCAGCTTAATTTTGGATGAATATTCACTAGATTTGATGAATTCGATGCTCCTAATCTCTTAATTTCATGTTTTATACTCAGGAGAGCTTAGGGAGTCAAAAAGAACGAGAAACGGGCCAAAAACAGACAAAACTGGCCAAAGTGAGAAATCAACATGGCCTGTCGAGTTCGCCACACGGCCGTGCCACTTTAGCAGACGGCCTCCGCTCGATTCACACGGGCGTGCCCCTGCCGCAGCAAAGAGGAGTTTTATTCGGAATAAGCTACTTATGGGCCAATAGTGGTGTTCCAAAGCCTATATAAACACCCTAGGAGGCAACCTAAAAGAGGAGTTGACAGGATGTCGAATAGATGCCGAGTAGCAGGAGAAAATACTCCAAGACAGCCATCGAGAATAGCTTAGGAGAAGGATCTCCATCAAGACTGAATATCTCCCACCAAGTTCTTTAGAAGTTTTTAGGTGTTCTTATGTTTTGTTGTTTTTCCTCTTTTATGATTTTTTTCTTCTAGTATGAACTAAATCCCTTAGATATCTAAGGGGATGAAACCTATGACAGATCTTATTATTATTTGATTTATAAGATGAATACTTGCGTTTATTCTTAATTGTGATTTTTATTCTTGTTTTAATAATTTAAGTTATTGATTCAAGTCGAATGTGCTTATTCAGTGGAGCAAAAGTCCCTGTTTGAGAGTAGATCAACACAATTAAGTGGAGTTGATTGCAACCCTAGAAATAGGGCGACAAAAATCTGTCGATTAGGGTCAAACCTAATATGGGAATCCATAGATCGAATTAATGCGACAATATGGATTTTAATTCGAAAGAGATTTCAATTAATCAATCTAGAGTTAGTTGTTAGTAGCCTCAAAAGAGGTATTAATATAATTCAGGGATTTCTACGGATTAAGTCAAGTGAATAAATCGCATGAATCAAAAGTAATAAGTGAAGTCTAGGTGGATTCTTTCTTAGGTGTCGTCCATCTCATATAAGTTGTCCAAAGTATTTTCCCAGTTTACTCCCTATCAAGTTCATAAGTTAGTTAAATTTTAGATTAAAAATAAATCCCCTCTAATTATTAAGCTAGATAATAAAAAGATAGTTATTACTAAGTCCTCTTGGTCCTTAAGGATACGATATTTCGGACTCACCACAGCTATACTATTGTTCGATAGGTACGCTTACCTTTGTCAAAATAATAGTTGTTTCGAGCTTCCATCAAGTTTTTGGCGCTGTTGCCACGACTAAGATATTAGGAAAACTAAATTTTTATTACTTTAGCCATTTTATTTATTTGCAATTTATATTTATTTTATTCTTAACTTTACTAATTTTCCTTTTATTTGTCTCTGACAGGTACCTCTAGTTTATGACTAGAAAGAACTAGACAGGACCCTTGATTTTCAACAGTGATATAGAAGGTACCATTCGCAGAAATCGTAGGGAAATAAGGTGAAGCCTACAGTACATAGAAGAAGAGAAAGAAAATGATCCGATACTACCGAAGAGATGGCTGATAATAATCCACTACCTCCTGTGGTGGCAGCAAACCCGGTGAATCAAAACCCTGCTCCCCGTACTATGTATGATTATGATAAACCTAATTTAACAGGAACAGAATCTAGTATTGTTAGACCTGTTGTTCCTGCAAATAATTTTGAACTGAAACCTAACACTATACAGATGATGCAGTAGTTTGTTCAGTTTGATGGTTTGTAGGATGAAGATCCAAACAATCACTTAGCAAATTTTCTGGAATTCTGCGACACTTTCAAAATAAATGGCGTGTCTGATGATGCCATTCATCTTCGATTGTTTCCCTTTTCATTTGAGGAACAAAGCTAAACAGTGGTTGAACTTGTTACCACGAGGATCAATCACTACGTGGGAACAAATGATCGAAAAATTTCTACTTAAATATTTTCCTCCGGCTAAAATGGCTAAGTTTAGGAATGATATCTCTTCTTTTGTGCAAATGGATTTAGAAACACTTTATGATGCATGGGAGAGATACAAGGATCTACTGAGAAAGTGCCCTCACCACGAGTTACCATTATGGCTATAAGTTCAAACCTTTTACAATGGTGTGAACCCGTCAACTAGGCAATTAATTGATTTAGCCGCCGGCGATACCCTGAACAACAAAACACCTGAGGTTGCCTACGAATTCATTGAAGAGATGTCATTGAATAACTATCAGTGGCAAGTTACAAGGACAAAGCCAACAAAAGCCACCAGTGTCTTCAACATCGACACAGTAACCATGCTATCAAATCAGGAAGAACTATTAAATAAAAAGATTCATAGTTTGTTTGGTTCTTCGCAAGTAGATCCGGCTATGCAGTGCGATACAAATGGAGGAGGATGAGCAATACAGAATACCCACCCTACAATCCTGGCATGGAAAGTGAACAGATAAACTATATGGGTAACAATTTCAGACCTTAAAATAACCCTTATAGTAACACTTACAATCCAAGTTGGAGGAACCATCCCAACTTTTCATGGGGTGGCCAAGGAAATCAGAGGCAACAACCTCTCTCAAGCTTTCAACAGCAACCCTACCCACAAGAGAAAAAGCCAAACCTTGAGAAGATGCTGACAAAATTCATCGCAGTGTCAGAAACTCATTTCCAAAACACTGAAACAACACTCAAAAATCAGCAAGCATCAATTCAAGGGATCGAGAACTAATTAGGACAACTTGCTAAGTAGATCTCTGAACGACCACAAGGTAGCTTGCCAAGCAACACTGAAACAAAACCCAAAAGAGCAATTTCATGTCGTTACTGCTCAAAATAGTGAAGGGTTGTGGAATCTCGGTCTGAGCCAAGGCAAGAGCTTGTGGTAAATAAAGGTAAGGTTGAGGTAAGCCATGATAAATCGAAACTAGTAATTACAGAGTACCAACCTCGTGTGCCATACCCTAATGCGATGAAGACAGACAACACAGATGAACAATTCGGTAAGTTTCTTAAAATTCTAAAGAAATTACATATTAACTTACTGTTTCTTAAAGCTCTTTCACAGATGCCAGATTCAAGGAAATTTTTAAAAGAGCTTTTGACAAATAAACGGAGGTTAGACGAGGAATCGCATATGGAGCTAAACGCAGTGTGCTCAGCAATTTTGCAAAATAAACTACCACGAAAATTAAAAGATCCAGGGAGTTTTACGATTCCATGCTTAATTACTAGTTTATCTGTTAATAATACTTTAGCTGATTTAAGGGCAAGCATAAATGTTATGCCTTATAAAATGTTTAAACAGTTAGGTCTAGGGAAACCCAAACAAACTAGGATGAGCATTCAATTAGCTGATAAAACTATTAGAATTCCTAGGGGTATAATCGAAGATGTACTAGTGAAAATTGATAAATTCATATTCCCAGTAGACTTTGTTGTTTTAGATATGGATGAGGACAATACAGTTCCTTTAATTTTAGGAAGGCCCTTTCTAGCACCCGCCAAATTTAAAATTGATGTTGGTATAGGTGAACTCACACTTCGTGTAGGTGACGAAAAGATCACTCTTCAGGCTCTTGACTCGGCTAGGATATCGAGTGATAAAGGTGAGAACATAAATTCTATTGATAACCAATTGGTTCAACCTTCTTCACAGGAAACACAACGAAGACTTCAGGTCGATGAACTAGACGAGTGGAAGACACATTTCAAGGAGAAACTAAGAACATAAGAAGCGAAACTGAGGGAATCTCCAGACAAGCTTATAGGAATAGCAAATCACTTCAAATTAGGAGACTAGGTATTGTTGGATAAGAAAGACCCTTGAATCACCTGTTCAGACCTTAAAACGAACGAAGAAATCCCTCTTACGATACTAAATATCTTCCCATACAAACAGTCTAGGTAACTAATACTACATTTGACACTTTTAAGGTAAATGCCACTCGACTCAAACTTTATAGTGATCATAGAACTGATGGAAGGGGAGAGGAGTTTCAACTCCTCAAACCACCATGAATATGCGAATGAGAGGTAAGTTTAGCTTAAGACTTTAAATGAGTGCTTCTCGGGGGCAACCCGAGCACTAACCCAATTAATTTTCATTCTTTCAAATTTTAGCATCTAACTACAAACTAACCAAGTTAATGAAGCGCAGGTTTCCATACCCACACGGCCTTACACACGGCCGTGGTCGTGGCCGTGTGGGTACCACAGATAGGTACATGGGCGTGGCCATAACCGTGTGGCAATAGGACAAAATTTTCCCCAAAGATGGGCTGCGGTAAAATGCCACGACCGTGCGACGCAACCGTGGCTGATACTGATTAAACCACATGGGCATAGAAACCTCCACATATGTGTGGGAGAAATGAACGAGCCACAACACGACCGTGCGATACGACCATACGATTTAACACGCCCATGGCACACGGGCGTGGGGATGTACCAGATTCCAGATTTCTATTTAAAACCCACTACCCTCTTCTCACCTACTCCCCAATTTCCTCTTCTTCCATACCCTTTAAACTTTTCCCTTTCATTTTTCTCCTTTTTCTTTCCCCTCACTCTTTATCTACACCATCATCCCCATGTCGAAAAAGTGGAAGGATCCTAGCACAGTCTCCCTGTGCGAGACCGATCTACATAAGTTCATGCCGGCCACTTCATTAACTCGACAAGAAAAGGACCTTTGAGTCCATTTAGTTTTTTTCTCTTTTCTTTATTTTCCTTCTCTTTATATTTATTTTCTTTAAATACATATTTAGTATTTTTTGAATTGTTCTTATTATTTCCTGACTATTTCTTCAAGAGTTGCCCAATTTCTTCATCTGACGCAGTGATTGTTGGCAGCCACCATACCACCACCAGAGATGCCTCCTCCAACTCATATTTTACCTCAGAATCAAGTTTCCACACTCCCAACTCAGGGATTCCATCCAAAATTCAAGAAGTTTCACTTCTCTCCCTCTCTTTTTATTTTCTTACTATATTGTGAATATCTATATTTGTACATTGAGGGAAATGTACATCTTAAGTGTGGGGGGTGAATTTCAAAATTTCTCAACTTTTTTACATTATTCTCAAATCCCTAAATGATATCTTATCTTAAGTAATTTTCTCATATTACTAATTAGAATGAAACTTCTGTTGAATTATGATTTTTATTGATATGTTTTGAATTAAGTCATAGTTAATTGTGCATTGATAATTTAAACTTTAAGATATTAGAGAATCAGGCATGATAAGACTATTTTCAGAATAAAATTTTCTAGGTTGTTTCCCTAAATTTGAAAATTACTTTGAAATTTGAAATTTGCAAGCTTGACATCAAAAACGATAATTTTTGTGAGATTTTGAGTCTTTAGAGAATATATCATTTCGTGCTCACTTTATTGATTATGAGTGTGTCAACATTGATTTCTTATTCTAGAACTTGCTTCGATTATACAGGTCGAGATCACACCTTTGATTTGATATACTGAGATGATAAAGGCACCTAGGATTTAACCCACTTACTCCATAAAAAGCCTACCTCCGTAATTAACCCCTAGTGAACCACTTTTTACCCTAATAAACCATTTCTTTGACTTAACCATTAATAGTAACCTGAAACCCCGTTATTAACTTGTTTATCCCATTTTCTTGACTCCCCTTTTATCGAGATTTGATTTGATCGATTGCCTAATTATTATAGTTGAATTCATCTTTTATTATGTACTTATTTTAAAAAAAAATAAAAGAAGAAGAAGAAGTTGAAATTCATTCATTATTAGTTTTATATTCTATAAGCTTAAACAGTTAAATTCACATATTTAGAAGAAGCTCGTGTTATTGATGCAATTATTCATTATCAATTCATTGTTTCTAGTTAGGTAATTTGTCAATTCAATCTCGATTCTAACCTTCTAATTCAGCCTATATCCACACCTTTAACCCAAGCCCCATTACAACCCTTTAAAGACCTTTTGATTTGTGTATCATCTCATTTTATAGTGGTGGAGATTTGATTTTCATGCAAGCCTATGGGATTAACTTTTCATATTTGACTTATGAGTGCTTATCTTTTACCTTAAACACTTTGAGTGATTTGAGTGTCCTTAGTGAGGATGTCAATCCTTGTGGGTTTTGGATCAAAGGTAATTATTTAGATAAAGGGAAACGCCTATATTTTTCGTGCTATAAAAATATATGACTTTGATTGTGTGAATCTTTAGGACTCTTTGAGTTAAATTATCCATGTATACATTATCTATGAATTATGATGAAGACATTATTGAGGAGAATTATGAACTGAGGGAAGTTAATTCTAATTGTGAGTTAAAAATTTTGCTTGAGGACAAGCAAAAGCTTAAGTGTAAGGGTATTTGATAAACTGTAATTTACACATATTTTAACCCCATGCTGGGTTTATCTTTGGATGAATATTCACTAGATTTGATGAATTCGATGCTCCTATTCTCTTAATTTCATTTTTTATACTTAGGAGAGCTTAGGGAGTCGAAAAGAACGAGAAACGGGCCAAAAACGGACAAAACGAGCAAAAGTGAGAAATCAACATGGCCTGGAGTTCACCACACGGCCATTCCACTTTAGCAAAATCGAGCACGGCCTGGGCTCGATTCACACGAGCGTGTCCCTGCCACAGCAAAGAGGAGTTTTATTCAGACTAAGCTATTTGTGGGCCAATAGAAGTGTTCCAAAGCCTATATAAACACCCTAGGAGGCAACTTAAAAGGGGAGTTGACAGGACGTCGAATAGACGCCGAGTAGAAGGAGAAAATACTCCAAGACAGCTGTCGGGAATAGCTTAGGAGAAGGATCTCCATCAAGACTGAAGATCTCCCATCAAGTGCTTTAGAAGTTTTTGGGTGTTCTTATGTTTTGTTGTTTTTCCTCTTTTATGATGTTTTCCTCTTCTAGTATGAACTAAATCCCTTAGATACCTAAGAGGATGAAACATATGACAGATCTTATTATTATTTGATTTATGAGATAAATACTTATGCTTATTCTTAATTGTAATTTTTATTCTTGTTTTAATAATTCAAGTTATTGATTCAAGTCGAATGTGCTTATTCAGTGGAGCAAAAGTCTCTGTTTGAGAGTAGATCAACACAATTAAGCAGGGTTGATTGCAACCCTAGAAATAGGGCGACGAAAATCTGTCGGATTAGGGTCAAACCTAATATGGGAATCCATAGATCGAATTCATGTGAAAATAGGGGTTTTAATTAGAAAGAGATTTTAATTAATCAACCTAGAGTCAGTTGTTAGTAGCCTCGAAAGAGGTATTAATATAATTCAGGGATTTCTATTGATTAAGTCAAGTGAATAAACCGCATGAATCAAAAGTAATAAGTGAAATCTAGGTGGATTCTTTCTTAAGTGTCGCCTATCTCATACAAGTTGTCCAAAGTATTTTCTCAGTTTACTCCCTGTCAAGTTCATAAGTTAGTTAAATTAGTTAGTTAAATTTTAGATAAAAAATAAATCTCATCTAATTATTAGGCTAGATAATAAAAAGATAGTTATTACTAAGTACTCTTGGTCCTTGAGGATACGATATTCCGGACTCACCACAGCTATACTACTGTTCGATAGGTGCGCTTTCCTTTGTCGAAATAATAGTTGTTTCGAGCTTCTATCAAGTATGTACATATTTTGAGTCATCATTGTTAGGAAACCCGGGGTGATAGATCTGTGTATCCGTTCTAAGTCTATGTCTGGTTAATAGGGTTGTAAAAACATGAAATTTTTATAAAGTATATGAAATGAAATGAGTTGAAAACTAGCCCTGGGGGCCGATTGAGTTTAATGAGCCAATAGGCACGGAAATGGTTGAAATGTTGATATGAAATGGAACATATGTGTACAAATGTTGATCATGGTAAACAAATAAGTATATGTGCCTATAGATGACAACACAAATCGATTAAGTTGCATGCAAAATGAATGCGAAATGGAAAGTTTAGGTGTATACTAGTGAATTGATGTGTAAAGAAGACCATATGCATGTTAAGAAGGTAATGAAAGTATTTGGCATGAAATTGCATGATACTTGACTATGAATTGCACTAAAATTGATTGTATGCATTGTTTTAAACTTATATTATAATAAATTGAATCATGGAAATACTATTGAGTTTTACTGTTCAATGTACGATTTCTTTTCTCCATGCGCAGGTATAGGTGATCTTTGAGATTACAAGAAGTAGTTCTAGCATTTAGGAAGCAATCATTGACTCAACAAAGTTTGTATAGTTTCATTTTGTTAAATATATGGCATGTGCCTACATTGAGTTGGTTTTGGTAAAATTTGTTATCATGTCCATAGTTGAAGCTAGAATTGATATTTTGGAATTGGTCAAATGATTGAATCATATAACTATGTGTGTCATAAGGTTTGAATTGCTTAAAAATGTTATGTTAAGGTTTATTTGAATATGTACACATGCTAAATGTTGTGAATGGTTGTGCCATGAAATTAGCATCTATATTGAACGGTAATAATGCAAATAGTTGTATGATATTTGTCCAATTATGAATAAAGTAGTTTTATTTATAATTGAACTTGTTAGGGATGTACATTTAGTTGGAAATGTGGCGTGGAAATGAGAATTGGTTGTTTATGTATTTGTAGGATGGTACCAAATTGGACCTTTTAGAAACAGAGAGTTACGTCACAATGACATACTCTCAACATTGCAATGAGTTTAATCAGTATGTTGCATCGCGACGAGAAACCCCCAAAGTCATGATGTCAACTCAAGATTTTGAAATCTTCTTTGATTTGGTCCTAGTTTGATCTCAGGTTAGCAGTGGAGTTTTCGTAAGCTCGCGTAAGGCCCGAAAATAATTGTATATCATATCATATCATATCATATCATATGCATGTATTACTTGTAATTAAATGTAAAGTAGTATGAATTAAATGTAATTGACCGTAGTTGCTCCGATAACGAATATAACATCCTGTTGCTTGGACCCGACAATCGAATCATATTGGGGTGTTACATAAATGTGATGAAAAAATCACAACATCAAATAATTTTCAATTAAAAAATCACTTATATTATAAATAAAAAAATGCAACTTCTAAAACCAATTAAAGCCACCACAAATTAATTTAAAAAAGAAAAGAAAATCATAACCTCCAAAAAAGTATCAAACGAACCAAATTAGCATTAATAATATTTAGAAAATATACAAACAACCATATTTAGATAATTTATGAGTTTTAATCCATGTTTTATTCTAGAGATAAAATTAAATATAAAATTACAAGCCGAAAAATAAAATTAAAAGAAGATTTATAGCCTGAAAAACAGTATAATATTTAAAATGTAATTAATTCATAATGAAGGAATTTAACAACATAGCTATTTATTTTAAATAAATCTAGAAGGTTTAGATTAATCCAGTTTACTGTATTTGGGATTGGCAATAAAGATATATAATAAATATATTTACATTATGCTTTTCCTCAAAATTATATTATTTATTTTCTTTAAAAGTATATAAATGAAAGGTTAAATTAAATTTAAATTATTGAAGTAATTAGAATTAGATATTCAAGTGTAATGATATTAATTTACTTTTATAATGATAATAAACATTAAGAAGGAAAATAAAACTTGTTTATTTAGATTTAATCTAAGAAAGAATTAAGCGATTTGGAATGATTGTTATAATTTTTTCTAAAAAATTAAATGGAGTTAAAAAGAAATAAACTAAATCGATAATTTTATCTATTTACTTTACATGGCATAAAAAAGAGTTGAAAAATATATTAGATATAGAGAAGAGAGAAACTATTATCCCCAACTTAGGAGTTAGTTTTATATTATATAGAAATCACTTCTAAAATTAGAATTCTTATTATTATTTTTTATTCTTACCATTTTAAAATAAGCACAAACCAGTTCATTATTTTCAATTGTTTTGAGTTGAAGTCATTTGAATTTAAATATTTTAACATTTCAAAATGAATTTAGATGGTTCAAATTAAATTGAAATTTCTTAATTTTCATTTTGAATCCATAGATTAAATCAAATTTAAAATCCATTACACTAAGTTTCCAATATAAACACACTTCGTAAATACAAGTTGTCATTATCTCATACGAGTGTCAGGTGCTTGTGTTTTTGACAACTCGTGAATCAGTCTGGACAAACAAACCCAAAAGGACACTGGAAATTTGTTGCTAACGTGGTTGCACACGGCCGATATGATATCTACAGAAAAGCTAAGGGTTTGTGGCTTCAACACAATGCGCATCAACATCGCTGTCCAAATCTCAGGGGCCGACTTTACTGCCCGATGAAGTGACCCGAATCCATTAACTACCCTACTCATAATCGCACCATCCTGCAGTGTCAAAGCCGTACTATATAACAAAATACACAACAAAATAATCCTTCTAAACCACATCTAGGCAGATTTAATGAAACTTATTCGAGTCAAATGCAATTAGAAAATTCTCGAGCTGAGCAAGAATTGAATTCGAGCTTTTCAATTTGATATATTTTTTGCATTATGAAAATGTATAGAAAAAAAGTACGAAAGCTTTAATCAAAGCTAAGTATAAAAATTAATAAGTGAATTTAATTTAACTCAAACTTAAAAATTAATATTCAATTAAGCTCGAACCAAATATCTAACCTCAAATTTCAAGTGGAGCTTGAATTTGAGCTTGTCACTATTCAGGTCCCAACACAAGGCAAGTTTACGGTAAAGTGAAAAAAGGCTCAAATTTCAAGTTGAGCTTAAATTCAAACTTTTCACTATTCAGGCTCAGCTAGGCTCAAATCAAGTTTATGGTAAAGTGAAAAAGGTTGATTATGCTAAACGTCCTCAAATTGGATCTAGATTTTTAAATTAATCTCTAAATTTCAAAACATTGTAACTGAATCCTCAAAGGATGAGTATCACATCATTAACATCCTCTGGTCAGCTTAGCCATAAGCTAGAACATATTTAAAACTAGTACGTTTGTAACTATTACACGGACAACTGAGGTGTTAAAACAAAACTTCCCTAAAATTTAAAAACAATGTCCTTTTTAACATTCCAAATCTAAAATGCAAGCTCTCCATGTAAAATTTGATCAGTGAACGCCCGAACTGACCTCATTGTACAATGTTGATACTCTGAGGGTTCAATAATATGTTTTGAAGTTTAAGAACCGCGAGCTATATTTTAGAGACTTCTCATGCAATTAACCTTTTAAATTAAGCTACTTCCAGTTTGTGAGAATAATAATGAAAGATATTACGGACCTCAAATTCTGAAGTTCTCCTTGCTTTACTTTCAGCTTCTAGTCTGCAACCAAAGACTTCATCCTGCAGAAAGATATCTGCTGCTCGAATTATATCCCGAAGGAGGAAAACGCGCACCATTAGACCCTTTTCAGATAGAATGAAAAGCAGAAGATCTTCTGTGGCATCAACAACTGCATGCATATTGAATGACTTCCATCCCGACAGAGGTGAATCATTTTCTTCAGATTCAGGAGGTTCCTCAGAAGCCTGTTCGGATATTGCAGCTACCTGATACAAGATGAACCACACTCATTTAAGGGAACGAAGCAATTTAGTTTAATTAGAACAGACAATTGTCTTTATTTGTTGCTAGCAGATAACAATTTCGTTGTCAAAGTGGATTGGTCTGCAAATGTAATAAGGGAGAAGACCTACCAAGCGCTCCAGGCGGTTCCACCTAATGGATCCATTGTTACGAATGAGAAGCTCCCATAAGATTTTTCTCATGTCAGGACTGGGATCGGCCAACAGCCTCCCAATCACAAAAGGATATGCACTTTCAACGACTTTGAAATTGGGATCAAGTGCTTTTGCTGTTCCTTCTAGTGAACCAAGAGCTCTCACCACTAGAGCATAGTCTGGGGGAAGAGAGAAGTTAAAATCGTACATGACATCATATAACTGGTTCATTATACCCTGAAATACAAAGCAATGGGAAAGTCATTGCAGAGACAAGTAACCATAAAAAAATAACAAAACATAAGTCTCAAAAGAACTTATCATGACGACTTATATAAAAGCATGCAAACACATGCAGATATCAAAGAGAACAAAACTCGAATGAATCTTTTATGCACCTTGGCGTAAGATCTAGTCACAGGTCTAGACGAGAAAGAATTCTTGCTTCGACCTATGGTTACTCAAAAGGCAGATTCGTCCTTGACTGAACCCCTTCTCAAAATAACATTTCATTTTAATAGAATAATTGATTATCTCTTTATTTCATATTGGCAGCCTTTTATAGACTGCTAATAACAAAGGAAAGAGTCCTAATAGAATTCCTTACTTAGAGTTTATGAAGGAAACAAAAACCTAATATAATAGAGAAATTAAGTAAAACTAAAACTCTTAATAAACCCTGATATAATAAATAAATAAAACTAAAATTCCTATTGCAATAAAAGCGTCCATATCATTACTCCCCTTCTCGGAGTTGAGGTTGTCCTCAAGCTCAAATTCAGAATAAACTTCAGAACTTATCCAAAATCATCTATCTTATCATCATCTTGCTTGTCTTCAACATCTGGTGCTTCTATCCAAAATAACCTTTTACATTTGTGTCCAATGGAATAAGACTTGTCACAATTATAACACAGCCCTTTAGCCTTTCTTTCTGCCATTTCTGTCTGTGTCAATCTCTGTGCAGAAGAACCTATTTTGCCATTGTTCTCTGTTGGTTCTGTTGTTTGTCCCCCTCCCTTTGCAATGCTCTTAGTAGTTGGAATGATTAAATTGCTGCCAGTGTTTTGGGAAGTTGGCCAATTCAGGATGGCTCGAGATGACAGTTTGGAAGAGACATTTTGTTTACATTCCAAAGTTCGAGCCATATTCATTGCAACTCCTAGGTTTTCCGGTTGTTGCATCTCAATATCAATTCTAAGTTCCCCTATCAACCCAGCAGTAAAGAGGTTTACTTGTTGTCGAGGTTTAAGATCAGTAGTCCTAGCCAATAGTATTGAAATTGGCGTTGATATTCCTCTACAGTCCTAGTTTGTTTCAAGTTGGCAAGTTCTCCCAAGGGGTTATTACTCATAGGTGGCCCAAACCTTACATGACAACACTCTTTGAAGCGTCCCCAATCAAGATTTGCCTCCCTTCTTCCATTTGATCAAACCACAATTGTGCCTCTTAAAAATGGAATGATGCTAAGCTTACTTTGTCTTCTTCATTAGTTTGTCAAAAAAATTGTCGCATCTTTTCAACCACCCTAAAGGATCTCCAACACCATCATAAGTGGGAAATTCCATCTTAGAGTATCGTGGCTCCATGCACCCACCGTGTTGCAAGTCTAAATTCCTTTTTCTGCCTCCGCTGCTGCCCTGTTCTTGATTATTCTTCTCTGCATCTCCTTTCGTTATCTTTTGGACCAAAAGAGATAATATCGCCACCTGCTCGTCTAATGATTGTTGCCTTGTAGCCATTTGTTCCATGAAAGCCTCCAGCTTGGTTGTCAAAGTCTTTTAGTCACCTATGACAGCTGGCTCGGATACCAAGTTGTTATGATCTAGTCACAGGTCTAGATGAGAAAGAATTCTTGCTTCGACTTATGGTTACTCAAAAGGCAGATTCTTCCTTGACTGAACCCCCTCTCAAAATAACTTTTCTTTTTTATAGAATAATTGCTTATCTCTTTATTTCATATTAGCAGCCTTTTATAAACTGTTAATAACAAAGGAAAGAGTCCTAATAGAATTCCTAACTTAGTTTATGAAGGAAATAAAACCTAATATAATAGAGAAATTAAGTAAAACTAAAACTTTTATTAAAACCTGATATAATAAATAAATAAA
Source organism: Gossypium rotundifolium (assembly GCA_025506655.1). NCBI lineage: Eukaryota > Viridiplantae > Streptophyta > Magnoliopsida > Malvales > Malvaceae > Gossypium > Gossypium rotundifolium. The sequence goes on along the minus strand of CP106727.1, from coordinate 113,456,608 downwards.
ACTAAAATTCCTATTGCAATAAAAACGTCCATATCAGAATCTCACTCTGCAACCCAAATTGGTGAATTTAGAAACTAAAGTTTATTTTTCATCATAAGACGGTGCAACTGAACTGGATACTTGCTATATTTATGCAATGTGGGTAACCATGTTCAAGGAACAGCACAATCTTTAACATGAATCTCTCCCCGAAACTATGAATTTCCCATCATTAAGTGAAACAAATATCAAGAACCATTTTGAAGGACAAACTTGTAGAACTACTAACTAGCAACAGGGATGGCATTTCGAAGGGCTTATTATGCCTGTTGGTACTTTGAAAAAATTAGGGAGAGAAATAGATGAACTTAAACTGCGAATGGAAAATCTGAAAATAAGGTAAAGGACTTCAAGCAAAAACCTGGAAATCTTTAGATTGTCGAGACCCATCCCCAAAAGATGCCTGCAATGCATCTGCCACGGATTGTATATCAGCTCCTTCAGGAATAAATCCCAAAGAAAGATAATCATTTGCCAATCCCAGAGAGTCATGATTAACAAAGTGCACAAGCTGAAAAAAGCAAGAACTTAGGAACACAGAAACAACCTCAGGGAATAACAATCAAAGCTCAGTATCATCATACAAAAAAAAAAAAAAAAAGCATACAAGGAGGACATGACATGTGCATGTAATAGTAACCAGGCCAAGAGAATTTAGAGCTTGGGTTAATAGGTAACTGTAATTTTTCTGAGATAACTATTACTTTATTCATTCCATTATTTTTCTCCATTCTTATATGGGAAAAATAACCCATTGCAGAGTTGAGACATCTGCAACAACAAAACGTTCTCTGCTCAAGGGTTAGAAGGAAAAGATGAGATTTCAGTTTTGAAATATTATTTAGCTTTATTCAAGCTTATGCACTAGTTGTCTCTTTGATGTTCAATGGTTCATGTAACATTATTGTAGCCAGAACTACCATATTTTGAATACTAGCATAATGCCTAGAAGATCCGTCATGAGCATGGATAACGTAATATAAAGCAGTAGCCTGGTATAATTATCAATAGAACAGCTCTTACCACTTGAATAAGTCCTACACGGTAATGGCGAGGAATATCCCCCATCATCCCAAAGTCAAAATATGCAAGGGATCCACGGCTAGTAGCAAGCAGGTTTCCTGGATGTGGGTCAGCATGGAAAAACCCCACCTCAAGCATTTGTCTCAAAGAGCAATACACTCCCTAACAAACCATCAAAAGGAGTATAAGATCGAACTGAACACAGTTAGACCATATATAAACTGCAAATGTAATGGCTGACATAGCCAAGAGCTCAAACAGAACACTTAATTAGATTACCTGGTCAATCAGTTCCCTTCGATTAAGATATGCCTTTTTCAGGGCCGCTTCATCTGTGAGCTTAATTCCATCTACCCACTCCATAGTAAGCACAGTTTTTCGGGTCAGGTTCCAATATATTTTTGGCACTTTAATTCCCTTTGCATTTTTATTTTTGATGGTATTCACGCCTTTGGCATTATGATTTGAAGTATGACCATCACCTGTACTCGCAAGGAAATTGCACTAATATGAATAACCATTATAAATCACAAGGGCAAGGCTCACCAAAAGGTTAACAGCACCAAATACAACATGATGCAGTGGTAACATTTTGAAGCATGGAAGATGGAAATCATAACATTTACTTTTTTTCAACTATAAACCACCCTCCTATAAGTTTTTCTCTCTTTTAACATGAAGCAGTCCAAGATTAAAGTTAAGATCCTCAGAATACTATAATAGGCAAGAAAATGACACAACAAAATGATGCTAGGTCATGTAACAGGGCACAAGTTAACCCCTTCGGTATTTCTACTCTTCAAGTGGCCAAACCAATCGAATAAGTCCCATATAGTTGTTAACCTCTAAATTAGTTAATATGTCATAAGCAATTATAAAACACTTACCAGGCCAGCCACCATAAAGAGAGGCAAACCGTTCAGCATTTCTAGCCTCCAGTACATAATCGATTTCATCAAACATGTGCCTTACCTGTTCATTTAAGAGAGACCTGAAGAGGTCCATAAGCATGTACAATCTCATCAATGAAAAGATGATGGTAGAAATGCACATACTGTTGCAAAGATCAAAATCTGAGTATACTATTTACAATGCATGCATAGTAACTGATAATAGACATGTATATAACATGATTGGATATCTAAACACTCGAGCAAGACTCACCATTTCATTCACAGCTACTAAAAGATCTTTGCGAGCTTTTGCAAATCGCTTTATTTGGCCACCAATCATATGGAATAACAATGCATCAAGGGTCAACATGAGTGACATACCAGGCCTCTGTACTTTAACAGCTACAAGTTCTCCAGAATGAAGGCGAGCTGCAATACTTAAAGCCATGAAAGCAAACATTTAGCTTTATACATTCTCATAAATATAGATCTTTAACAGATAATATATGAAAAGTTGGAATGTCTGTAACATGAGACAATGATACAGAAAAGAAAAAAAAGGAATTATATATTGTTTTCCTTTCACAGAAATGGTGGTCTGACCTTTATACACTTGTCCTAAAGATGCTGCTGCAATAGGCTCTGGGCTAATATCAGCAAAAATTTCAGAAATTGGAATACCCAATTCCGTTTCAATAGATTTTTTTGCAATACGAGTCGGGAATGGGGGAATTTGATCCTGGCATTAATAGAAAAGGTGCAAATCAGAAAGAAAACAAATGGTCAAAGACAAACATCAATAATTCATAAATCTCAACAATTTAACCCAAAGCTGTATACGTATGGTTGAGGAAAGGGGCTGTATACCTGTAACTTAGCAAGCTCTTGGCAATAGACAGGTGGCAATATATCTGCTCTTGTGCTCAAAGCCTGACCAAGCTGCATACCCAAATAAAAGTAGACCAAAGTTATAAGTTTTGTCCAGGAGGATTAAGAGAAATAAATGGGTTAAGACATTTTATTTTATTTTATTTTTCTACTTGCTTTTATCTCTAGAAATTGAACGCAAAAGGTTTGTTTGATACAAAAGCAAACAATAAAACAAATATAAGCTTGCATGTCTATAGCCTCCTTATCAAAAGTTAACATCAATACTTGAATTTCAGACCCATAATAGATCTCCACACATTGGTTCCAATTAAACGAAAAGCAGAACAGAACAGTAAAGTGTTATGTGCCTTGGCGTAAGATCTAGTCACAGGTCTAGACAAGAAAGAATTCTTGCTTCGACCAATGGTTACTCAAAAGGTAGATTCGTTCTTTACTGAACCCCCACTCAAAATAACATTTTTTTTTTTATAGAATAATTGTTTATCTCTTTATTTCATATTGGCACCCTTTTATAGATTGTTAATAACAAAGAAAAGAGTCCTAATAGAATTCCTAACATAGAGTCTATGAAGGAAATAAAAACCTAATATAATAGATGTTAGAATCCCTAAGATTAGGGACAGATTACTTGCCTTAGTCCTAGGAATTACCTTGTATAGTAGGATCTAATATTAATCTCTAATTCTTAGGAAATTACTGATTTCTAGGGGTTAATTCCTTATTTGTAATTAGTTCTACCTATAAATATCTGTAACCTAATTGAAATAAAATAACAATCTTCTCTCTAAATTTTGTTCATGGTATCAAAGTCTTTGGAATTTTTTTCCTACTTCTCTAATCTCTTGTTCCAAACGTCCCCTGTCTTCAATGTCTCTTGAAACCTCACAAATGATTCCAAACACCAATCAAGGAAATCCTCAAGGGGACTTTAATTCCTCCCTTATAATCACTAACCATCGGCTAGATGGGAAAATTTTCCTACAGTGGTCCCAATCAGTCATTATGGTGATCCGTGGTCGTGGAAAACCAGGGTATATTAACGGAAACTTCCCACGACCAGCCACAACAGACCCAACTTATAGCACTTGGGAACTCAACAACTCGATTGTAATGGCTTGGTTAATCAATTCAATTGAAGGCCATATTAGTCGTACCTACCTCTTCCTCAAAATTGCAAAAGATATGTGGGATGCAATCAAAGAAAATTACTCGAATCTTGGAAATGCCTCCCAAAGTATTTGAGATCAAACTGAAATTGAAGGATATCCGACAAGGAACACTTGAAGTAACTCGGTACTTCAATAACCTGAAAGTTTTGTGGTAGGAACTGGACATGTACTATGAGGCAGACTGGGGAGAAGGCAAGGAACACACCAAGTTTATGGCTCACCTCAACAAGGAACGTCTCTATGAGTTTCTGGCAGGATTGAACCGAGAGCTTGATGAAGTTCGTGGTCGAATTCTGGGCAGAACATCTCTACCAACCATTGGTGAAGCATTTGCAGAAGTTAGAAGAGAAGAAAAGCGTCAACTTGTCATGTTGAGGGATTTAAAAGAAACTAAACCTGTGACAACTGCTGGTCACCGTCCCACTGAAAACTCGGTCTTTATCTCCAACGGCCCACAACCACAAAAGCCTTGTGCTGGAATGATTTAGGCTCAACCAGGCCATGGTGTAGCCACTGTAACCGTGTAGGACATACAAAGGAAAGATGCTTCAAACTACATGGTTATCCGAAAAAAAATCAGAAGGACAATAAGGCTGCACTAGTATCTTCTAACACCTCCACTGCTGCAGATGAAACTCTTGATGTCCGTCTAACCGAAAATCAGCTTGAGGTTCTCCATAAGATACTAGGCACTACCACTGCTCAAGGATCCCTAGCCACTCAAGGTATTGCCCTCAACAATACTTTTGAACCTAACAATCAATCTTCTTGGATACTCGATTCTAGTGCCTCCGATCATATGACAGATAACTCTACCTTGTTTCACATCTATACAACCTGTCATAATCAGTCCCGAATCCACATTGCTGATGGCTCTTACTCACTTGTGGCTGGTGTTGGAAAAATACAATTAACAAATAATTTTTCTCTTGATGGAGTGTTACATGTTTCAAACCTATCCTGCAAATTACTTTCAATTAGTAAACTAACTAAGGATGAAAGTGTCCTGGCTGAATTTTCTGCAACTGGTTGTGGTATAGGAACAGAAATCAGAGAGGATGATTGGCACTAACTAAGAAGGGTTGGCTCTATTTATCTCCAAGGAAGATACAATTATGTTATGGCACCGTAGACTAGGACATTCGAACTTCTTAAACTTGAAGAAACAATTTCCACTGTTATTTAGAATAAAATCTTTAAATGTGAAATCTGCCAATTATCCAAACACACCCGTGTACCATACCCATTGAAACCCTCTAACCAGTCCCAACCATTCTCCTTAATTCATAGTGACTTATGGGAAGCCAGCTGAGTGAAAAATATTACAGGGGCTAGGTGGTTCATAACTTTCATTGATGACCATACTAGGATTTGTTAGGTTTACCTTCTCAAAGAAAAATCAGAAACACATATAGTCTTTCAAAACTTTCATTCAATGATTCGAACCCAGTTTAACTCTACCATACATACTCTCCGTACTGACAATGGGAGAGAATATTTTAATTCTGTCCTGAGTCCTTGTGAAACAAGGCATCATACACCAAAGTTCTTGTCCTGACACCCCTCAACAAAATGGGATTTCCGAGAGAAAAAATCGTCATCTCCTTGCTGTGGCTCGTGCACTAATGTTCACCATGGGGGTCCCAAAATACCTGTGTGGAGAAGCTGTCCTAACAGCCTGTTATCTCATAAACCGACTACCATCAAAGGTTCTAAATTTCCAAACACCTATAAATATCCTTCAAAAAGCTTTTCCCTTATTTTGTGTTCCCAATCTTCCACCCAAAATCTTCAGTTGCAAAGCTTTTGTCCATGATCACCAGCCAAATCAATCCAAACTTGATCCTCGAGCCCATACTTGCACTTTCATTGGCTACTCTCCAACACAAAAAGGCTATAAATATTATTCACCTACCTTTCGTCGACTATTTATCTCTCGGGATGTCACCTTTTTTGAGAAAGAACCATACTTTACAACAGCTCATCTTCAGGGGGAGACTCTCAATGAAGATAAGACTCTTAACACCCTCTTCATTATACCTCCTAATCCTACCACCATTATTAAGCCTACAAATCAGGGTGTTATTGTAGTTCCAGATTTAGACAGTGGTTCCCCTGTGCAGTAAGAAATGGAAATAGGGCAGCCATCTGATCCAAAGAAGCAGCAAGAACAGGCTCCAGAACTACAAGTTTATTCTCAACGACAGCGTCCACTTGAAGCTGAGACAGCAGTGCCAAGTTCATCCTCAACCGAGGACTGTTTCGAAACAGAAGCCTCACATCTATCGCCATCCATCTACCTTCTAATTGTTGTTCGAAAGGGCACAAGAAGCTGCACTCAACACCCTATTTCCCGGCTTGTGTCCTATGGAAACTTATCTAAGTCTTATAGAGCTTTTGTATCTAATGTTGATTCTGTAGAAACACCAAAAAATATAGAAGAGGCTCTTGAATCTGCTAAGTGGAGGAAAGCTATGATGGAAGAAATGAGGGCTCTCAAGGCAAATGAAACTTGGGAAGTCTCAGATCTACCTAGTGGGAAGAAGACCGTAGGATGCAAATGGATCTTTAGCACAAAGTTTAAACCTGATGGCAACATTGATCGACACAAAGCTCGGCTTGTTGCTAAGGGTTTCACCCAAACCTATGGTCTAAACTACAAGGAGACGTTCGCACCGATTGCCAAACTAAACACCATTCGAGTTCTTTTATCACTAGCTGTCAACATGGACTGGTCTTTGACTCAATTGGATTAAAAAATGCATTCCTTAATGGAGAGTTAAATGAAGAAGTGTACATAGATTTCCCACCCGGGTTTAAAGAAAGCAAGGGCCAAGTATGCAAGTTAAAGAAATCCTTATATGGGCTGAAATAGTCTCCAAGGGCATGGTCCAGCCGCTTTGCCAAAGCTATGATCAGAAGGAGCTACACCCAGGGACAAGCGGATCATACCATGTTTTACAAGCATTCGAAAGGTGGGAAATGCTGCATCCTTATTGTTTATGTGGATGATATAATATTAAATGGGGATGATTCAAGTGAAATTGAAAGTCTAAAAGAATTTCTTGGTGCTGAATTCGAACTTAAGGACTTAGGGAACCTTAAGTACTTCCTTAGAATGGAAGTAGCAAGGTCTAAAACAGGGATTTCCATCTCTCAAAGAAAGTATATCTTTGATCTATTATCTGAGGTTGGGATGTTGGAGTGTAAACCAGCCGAAACACCCATGGAATTCAATCTTAAATTGGGAACTGATAAAGATGGGGAAGAAGTCGACAGGGGGAGATATCAACGCTGGTAGGAAAACTCATCTACCTATCTCACACCCGTCCAGACATAACATTTGGTGTGAGTGTTATCAGCCAATATATGCATGCTCTACGAGAAAAACACTTGGAAGCTACTTATAGAAATATAAGATATCTAAAGAGGACCCTTGGTAAAGGCTTACACTTCAAGAAAACTGCCAGCCGAAGTGTGGAAATTTACACTGATGCAGACTGGGCAGGGTCTGTCAATGACAGAAGTTCTACAAGTGGTTATTGTAGCTATGTATGGGGCAATCTTGTGACATGGAGAAGCAAAAATAAGCCCATTGTAGCACGCAGTAGCGCAGAAGCAGAGTATCGAGCACTATCCCATGACATATGCGAAGGAATCTGGATACAACGACTAATGGGAGAACTAAAAGTGCTCTACACTAGACCTATAAAGATGTATTGTGACAACTAAACAACTATCAGCATAGCTCATAACCCTGTTCACCACGATCGCACCAAACGCACCAAACATATAGAGATAGATCGCCACTTCATCAAGGAAAAAATTGACTCAGGAGAGGTATGCATCACCTACCTACCTACCAGGCAACAAGTTGCAGACATGCTAACTAAAAGCTTGAACAGGAACATGTTTACGGAACCCATTAGCAAGCTGGGTTTGATAAATATCTACACTCCAGCTTGAGGGGGAGTGTTAGAATCCCTAAGATTAGGGACAGATTACTTGCCTTAGTCCTATGAATTACCTTGTATAGTAGGATCTAATATTAATATCTAATTCTTAAGAAATTACTGATTTCTAGGGATTGATTCCTTATTTGTAATTAGTTCTACCTATAAATATTTGTAACCTAATTGAAATAAAATAACAATCTTCTCTCTAAAGTTTGTTCAATAGAGAAAATAAGTAAAACTAAAACTCTTAATAAAACCTGATATAATAAATAAATAAAACTAAAAACTCCTATTGCAATAAAAGCGTCCATATCATTACTCCCTTCTCGAAGTTGAGCTTGTCCTCAAACTCAAATTCAGAATAAACTTCAGAACTTATCCAAAATCATCTATCGCATCATCATCTTGCTTGCCTTCAACATCTTATAATTCTATCCAAAACCTTTTACATTTGTGTCCTATGGAATAAGACTCGTTACAATTATAACACAACCCCTTAGCCCTTCTTTCCGCCATTTCTATATGTGTCAATCGCTTAATAAATGGTCCAGAAGAACCTATTTTACCGTTGTTCCTTGTTGGTTCTGTTGTTTGTCCCCCTCCCTTTGCAATGCTCTTAGTTGTTGGAATGATTGAATTGCTACTAGTGTTTTGGGAAGTTGGCCAGTTCAGTATGGCTCGAGAAGACAGTTTGGAAGAGACATTTTGTTTACATTCCAATGTTCAAGCCATATTCATTGCAACTCCAAGGTTTTCCTGTTGTTGCATCTCAATATCAATTCTAAGTTCCTCTACCAACCCGACAGGAAAGAGGTTTACTTGTTGTCAAGGTTTAAGATTTGTAGTCCTAGCCAATAGCGATTGAAATTGACGTTGATAATCCTCTACAATCCCAGTTTGTCTCAAGTTGGGAAGTTTCCCAAAGGATTATTACTCATAGGTGGCCCAAACCTTACATAACACTCTTTGAAGCGCCCCCAATCAAGATTTGCCTCCTCTTCTTCCATTTGATCAAACCACAATTGTGTCTCTCCTAAGAGATGGAATGAAGCTAAACCTACTTTGTCTTCTTCGTTAGTTCGCTGATTGCTAAAAAAATTTTCGGATCTTTTCAACCACCCTAAAGGGTCTTCAACACCATAATAAGTGGAAAATTCCATCTTAGACTATCGTGGCACCATGCACCCACCGTGTTGCAAGTCTGAGTTCCTTTTCGTCCCTCTGTTGCTGCCTTGTTCTTCATTATTTTTCTTTGAATCCCCTTTCGTTATCTTTTGGACCGAAAGAGATAATATTGCCACCTGCTCCTCTAATGCTTGTTGCCTTGTAGCCATTTGTTCCATGAAAGCCTCCAGCTTGGCTGTCAAAGTCTTTTCGTCACCCATGACAGTTGGCTCGGATACCAAGTTGTTATGTGCCTTGGCGTAAGATCTAGTTACACGTCTAGGCAAGAAAAATTTCTTGCTTCGACCTATGGTTACTCAAAAGGCAAATTCGTCCTTGACTGAACCCCCTCTCAAAATAACGTTTCTTTTTGATAGAATAATTGTTTATCTCTTTAGTTCATATTGTCACCCTTTTATAGATTGTTAATAACAAAGAAAAGAGTCCTAACAGAATTCCTAACTTAGAGTTTATGAAGGAAATAAAACCTAATATAATAGAGAAAATAAGTAAAACTAAAACTCTTAATAAAATCTGATATAATAAATAAATAAAACTAAAAACTCCTATTGCAATAAAATCGTCCATATCATAAAGTTTGCAAAATTTTGTAATGATTAAATTCTACTATTAGTCCTTCTATTTTGAGAAAGTTGTGGATTTAGTCCCTGTACTTTAATTTGATTAATTATAATCCTTGCACTTTTCGAATTGGTCAATTTTAGTCCATGTACTTTTTGAATTTTGAAAATTTAGTCCTGACCCAATCAATAGCAGTTAAATCTATTTGGTTAAATTTAATTAATAGTCCAGTACTATGCATATAATAGCAGATTTAGTCCATATTCTCCAATTGGATCAAATTCTATAGTTTTCGAATTTTGAAATTTTAGTTTTGGTGCAAATGACAATCGTTAACCATTAACTGAATTTTTAATGCGTAATATGTGGAAATAACAAGCTGATATGACATTCACATATGATACCATGTTTGATGCATCAAATTTTAGAAATAGTAGAACTTAATGAATTTAACAATTACCGTTTGGTGATGAGTTAAATTTTAAAATTTGAAAAAATTGAAAATGACCAAATTAAAGTATAGAGACTAAATCCACAACTTTCACAAAGTACAGGGACAAATAGTAGAATTTAACTTTTTGTAAAACTCTAGTAAAGGGAAACTAGAATAAACAAAGCCCAATAAGAAACTTAATGGAACAGTTCGGAATAAATAAAGAGTACGATAAAGCAAAGATAAAGGAACTTACCTTAACATAGAAAGGACCCAAGTGGATTAACATCTCACGAAACTGAAAGAATGTAAAAAATACAATAAGCTTGTAGTAACAAAATAAAAGTAAAAAATAAATAAAAGAGGAAATAGGAAATTATGATAGTTTCAGCAAAACCATTGGCCAAATAACATGAAATAGCAACACTAAAGCATGCAAACTTCTAGTACAAAGTCAGCCAGATTATGCTATGGTTTCGATGTTTTACTCTGCTCTAATTGTGGATGAATATAGTTGCATGCAAGAATAATAGAACCAATTCAAGTTATTAAACAGAACATGTTTAAGAATAAAATTCATATAATACCTTCACAGCACGCTCTTTTATGTCTCGAAAAAAGAATTGCCAAATGGTCAACTTCAATACATGAAATGAAATGATTGCTGCTCTATACAAAGCCAGAAATGGGCCAAATCGGTATACAGCAGAAACGCTTGTTGAGCTGTGCGTTCCAACAGTATGCCCAAATTCACTTTCCAATGATTCTTTCCTCAGCTTTGCATACTCTGCAGAAGGCCTCTCACCATGCACACTGGCAAAACCTGTAGAAAACCTGCACAAAAAAGGTAAAAAAACAAATGTTAGAGACACTCCACATTCACCAGACCAATTTATTACATAACCCAATTCCAAGCAGCAAAATTTAGTGGTAAATATGAATGCACTTACAGATGTTGTTGCAACAAGTATAATCGATGCCTGGTATCCATCTGAACTTCCGGAGAAACAGAATAACGCAGCATAGTTCCAACATGTCTATTATGGTTTACAGCTGCAAGCAGTATAAGTAATCAACTAATATAAACAGTAACATCCACATATACTCAAGGTCGTAAGAACATTACTAAATGAACAACCGAAGGTAAAACAAATATGACCAACAAAATATTACTTCCGGGAAGTTCCAGAAATGCCCAACTCGGTGCTATAAAAGTGCTTCACAATCCTAAAACTTAAACTATCAGGATAATACTAGCATCGAAGAAAATTAAGCACAGTGCAGCAATAGGAAATCAAAGAACAATTGATAATAATGTTGATAGAATAATAAGCGGGGACGGAAAAGGAAAGACTAATAGAAAGGAAGAATGATACCAGTGGAGAGCAATGTGAGACGGCGATGACGGTTGAGAGTAGCGAAGACATTCCTCATTGAGCGAACGGTACAAAGGAAAGCGAAAGAAGTCGAGCACCTACCGAAGCTTGGAGTCGTGCTCACAACTTGTTTGTGAAAATGCGTCTTTGAACGAAGCTTGTGATTGGGACCGAGTTACGAATCTTTTCTATTTTTTTTCTTCCGATTGCAGAAATGTTGCCACGTTATACGTCTACATGACGCAGCTACCATTAACCAACTGCCAACTGCCTCATATGTATTGTTTGTTAAACAGAGAAAAAAATTTTTGAATGTTAAACTATTCTCTACGTACCTAAATATTTTCTATATTTAAAAGTTAAAATTTGCGTCTAATTATTATCATTATTAAAAAAATTTATTAAATCTTTTGGTATAAGTTTTTGAAATTAAAATAATTTATTCGGTATTTATATAATAATAGAAATAATGTTGAAAATATTGATTAAGGTTTAAAAAATATCTATTTAAACTTGTCATGATAAAATAATTTTTTATATCAATAATTAACAATATTAACTATTTAGATTTACAAATGATATTATAAAAGTAGATTAATTAAATTATGTCAAAACTAAAGGCCAAATTTGAAATTTGATCATCTATCTTATAATATAAAAAAAAAAACCACAAACTAAAAAGAAATAGAAAGCATCCCACATGTCATCTTTGGAAGACACCTCCACTCTAGCCTCCAACTTCAAATTTCAATCCGATCTATTTGAACTTCAGTTCAATCAAATCCAATTTAACCATTAAAAGAACCAACAATTTGAATGAGCTCACATAATTTGTAACGGCTCAAATTCAAAAAGAATAATTTGATATGCAATGAGCTTAGTATGAATTTGAACTCAAATCAACTGTAACTTTGGAAAAGAAACCCTCTTAGAGGTATTCATGAGCAAAGCTAGATTAGTTTTAGGTCAAGTTTAAGTATAATATTAATACATTTTATACTTATTCAAGTCTAGCTCAACTTGAAATATGAGCTTAAAATTTTGCTTAAACTTGCCCATACTTGTAAATGGTTAATCTAAACCGATTTTAAGCCGCTCATATCATATTAAAATTTTGACAAATATTTATATTACTTATAATTCAAATTTAATAATTTTATATATTTTCTCATTTATTAAAACTCTATACCTAGTCAACTTAATTTTTTTATATTATATATTTAATTTTTTATGTGTTCTAAATTACATAACATATTACAAACAAAAACCACCGAAGGGATCTACTGTCACCACCACAAACTTTCGTTGCCACCACGATTGACATTGTTGTCATCTTTAGACTGCCACTGACCACCATGGACCATCATTGAGTTGCCTCTGGCCACTGTCGGGCACCATAGGACTGTCGTAGGGTCGCCGCCAACCATCGTCAGCCAGCACCAACCATTGTCAGGCCACCGCTGTCAACGACCACCGTCGTCTTTTGCCAGTTGGTTGGGTCGGGTTTGTGTCATCTCAATCAATCTTGAATGCATCCAAAAAAAATTGATTACATAAGACTTATATTCATTTCCGACACACATGAACTATTCTAAAAATTAAATAAAACCTACATGGAGATGATAGTCCACGATCTAATTAGATATCCCAAAATTATTAAAATAACAATTACAACCACTTTATTTTATAGGAAACACAATTTTGGCAAAATTATTTTATCATATAAATAATAAAATAATATAAAACATTCATTCATAAATGTAACACAAAACATGCTAATAATTATAAGAATGTCACATCTTATAAAAAATTAACCAAACATGAAGAAGAGAGAAAATTTTAGTATCAGTTTATACTATAAACATAGCACAACCTGGCTTTCATACCGATTGTTGGAAAAGTCCGATTTAATAAGTGGTTTTGTGTCACAGCGAAAAACTAAAATTTTAAAAATCAAGCTGGTTTGTGGTATTTTTAACAATAAACTTTTCCTAAAAAGTACATGCGCTTTGTGCAAGACAGATCCTTTACGTTTTCGGCTTCCAACCGAATGGTCTTCTCCACTATTCTTGTACAATGAATCGCTTCAAGTGTGGGCTCAAATAATCACAAATCAAAATAAGAAATAATTTTCTTACTTCCAGTAAGAAAGTAAATCTCTCTCTCTATAAAAACCAATAGAATTGTTTTTCCCAAAAAATAAAATTTATACTTAGAAATAATTTCTCACTATTTTCAAGCAGAATAACAATATCTCAAAGTTGTATATGACTTGTGTATATAGCCTTACCAGTTTCGTCTATTTATAGGGAGAAATAGAAGAATCCTGGTTAAATTAGTAAAATACATATAATACTTATCTGATAGAAAAACTAGTCCCCTAGTTCTACTAGGAGAGAGGTGATAAGTGCTAAAAGTACCATGTTTTATCCTCATTCTTAATGCATTTTCGGTGATTATCCGATGTTAATTGTGAATTTTATACTACTAATCCTTTAAATTCATGTTTTAATGCTTAATAGAGCACTTGGGAGCAAAAGGAGCGAAAACCGAAACGTCAGAACAAGCTGAAGGAGTCACATGGGCTACACCTTTTTCACATGGCCAAACCACACGGCCATGTCAATTTTAACGAGATTGTGTAGTGAATAGCGGAAAGTTGTGTTTTTAGGTTTCTTGAGCATTCTAAGACATATATATGACAAAAATAAGAAGATAGGAGGGAGCCGTCAGAGAATACTCAAGAAAACAACTCGAAAAACACCATTGAATTCAACTTTGAAACATATTTTTGTGAAGATTGAAGATTCCCAGTTGATTTCTTAGGAAGTTATCATGAGTTTCTTTATTTCTTTCGGTTATACTGTATCTTGGATGTTTTTATTTTCAAACATGAACTAATTTTCTAAATACCTAGGGGAGATGAACCATATGATGGATTCTGTCATTTGTTTTTATTTTACGCAATAAATACTTAGTTTTTATTCTCAATTATGTGTGTTTAATTCTTGGTGTGATATTTCTAGATTATTGATCCATGTTTGAAATGCTTAAATTGGTGGTTGAATAAACACTATTTAAGATTAGATCTTGCATAATTGAATGGAGTTGCTTACAATCCTAGAAATAGGACGGCATATATCTATCGAATTAGAGTCAAATCTAATAGGGGACTCCATAGCACAAGTTAATGCGATAATAGGGGTTTTAATTATAAAAAAAATTCAATTAATCAACCTAGATTCAATTGCTCTTATGCTCGAAAGAGATATTAGCATAATTTAGGGATTTATATGGATCAAGTTGCTAAGTAAAGAAATTGTGTAATTTAGATTGATAGTGACAGATGAATCTGGGCGGATTCTTTCCTGAATATTGTTTCGTTCCTTGGTTGTTATTCAATTATTTTTGTGTTTTGTTTTCTGTCGCATTCATTAGTTATCGATCATTTGAATTATTTAGTTAAAGAATAAAAATACAATAATTACTAGTAATTGTAGTCATAGTGGGAACAGTATCTTTGCTCACTATAACTATACTATCAATTGATAAGTGCACTTTCCTTAGTCAAATTTTTAGTTAGTTTTGTGACCATCAAGAGGGAGTAGTATTGAGCCTCTCATGTATTTGGACTGTAACATCCTGATAATTAGGGGTTATGCATCTTTACTTAATTGAATGATGTTGCATGCTTAAATATGTTTGAGTGTATTTTGGAAGTTATTTTTGAACTTCATTAATTAAGTGAATGCTTAGTGAAACTTTTAATTTCTAATAATTAAGATGGAGCTAAGCATGTTAGGCTTTAAGAAATAATGACAAGAGGTTTTAAGCATAAGATGAGTAATTGGCAAGGTGGTTAGGATGCATGGATGAGTGCTTGAGGGAGAGGTTGAATCCCTAGCTAGCAAATGGGAGGATTTTATTTTTGTTTCCTTCCCTATAGTGTCGGCCAAGACTCTTCTAGAATGGATGAGCATCTTTTTAATTTTGGCTATTTGACCACATGGATAAGGTAAGCTTAAACTTATGGTATGGAATCATGAAAGGATGATAAGATGAGGGGGACAAAAGGCTTGAAGCAAGGGCTTTGTCTTGAAACTTTTCATGGTCATTTGACCATGAATCTAGTCGGTTTTAGGGGCTAAAGGGGATGGTTAATGGTGATAGCAAATTAAGGGTTGATGGGGAAGAAACAAGGAGAAAAAAGGGGGATAATGTTGGCATAGGTTGGCCGAATTTTTGCTTTGCCATTAGGGGGGAAAGTTGGCCAAAAAGTCTTGCATTTTTGTGCATCTTTTCTCAATTCTCCAAGAGCTCTCCTCCTAGCTGAATTTTGCTATTGTCATTAGGTAAAGTTTTACTTTGTTTTGGTTCTCATTTTGACCATTTTGGTTAAAATTCCTTTTCTCTCAAATTTTTGTTCTCTTTAGTCTAAAACATCAAAAGATTGGAAAACATTTTATTCTTTTCTTTTTCCTTCATTGCAGAATCTACCAAAGTTCAAAGAACCATTTTTCTTCAATTTCTCCCTCTTGGCCGAATGCACATTGGTCCCTAAACACATCTCCTTTCTTTTGAGAATCAACATCATCATCATCATCTTCTTCTTTTAATCTCTTTTTCTCTTTCTCTTTTTCTTCCTTTTCTCTTTCTTTCAATTTCATTTTCTTTCTTCTTCACTCTCAATCGAAACTATTTTCTATCAACATCAAAATCAACATACTTTCCTTCTCTTTTGTCAAACAAATCACCTTTCTTTTTCATCTAAATCTTTCTTTTCTTTTGTTGGAAACCCGAAACCACCATAGCCAAAGCACCATATTTTTCTCTTTTTGTGCAAGCCGAATCATCATTTTATTCTCTTCTTTTTGTTCAAGGCCGAATATTCAAAGTGATCAAGTAAGGTTTTGACAATTATTTTCTTTATTTCTTTTTACTATAGTTGATTTAGAAAACATAAATCCTCTTATTTTTCTCTCTTAGGCCGAATCCTTGGAAAGGATTTTTAAGGATCTTTGTTGAAGCCAACTTTTAAGAAGTGACCTTTCGAAATCATCCAAGGTAAGATTATCCCTTTTGGTCATATCAATTTACTTAGATAGACTATTAATCAACTTTATTTTTAGGGGTGATTTGAGACTAACAAGATAGGTAAGAAAAGAGCAGTACGGGGTGTTTGGAAGAGAGGAGGCACTATTTTACCATCGAACTTTAAAAGAAGGGTCAGACGATCGGTAAGAGATTTTCCACGGGTTGTGGACCCTCCGCTAACGAAGATCGGTTATTTGAAGTAGTATGTACAACCGAACCACTTTACGTTGGTGGGATATCGTGGTTTTGATCCATCTAGTGGAGAAAAACCACAAATAACAGTTGTTCGAGAATCCGAGGGTAAGGATTTAGATATCTCGTCAATAAGTATAATTTTATTAGTAATAGTATATACTAACCAAGTGTGATAATTAACTAGGTGTTGACGAGCGAGAGAGTATCGTTCTCACGGTCATAAGGTGTGTAACCTTACAATAAAAACTCATAGATCTATTTTTATATGTGATTTTATGACAATGTGTTTAATAATGATTTTTGGATACCATTCGGTGGTATACAATATTGTGTATGTTTACCCCAATATTTCGTTAATTTTGCTATATGCATAAATGTGAAATAAGTATGACTATATTATGATTTTGGGGTAAATGGCATGAAAAATAAATAATATGTATGTGCATGGGCATATGGGTGAATTTGATAAAGGGAAGTATTCGGTGGTTTTACCACAATATCCGTGACTTGGTCACATATTTGAAATCTGGTGACTTGGTCACATATGTGAATCTGGTGACTTGGTCACATATTTGAAATCCGGTGACTTGGTCACAATTTTGTCTGTGGCCTTGCCACAAAATTATAAGGCGATGTGCATGTTGACGCAAAGAATCGCCTTCGATGGTGTGTAGCGGATGGAGGGTCGATTTAGTAATCCTCACGGTGTGTTGGTTGGTACGGGTGGTGTGTAGCGGATGGATATTTAGGTGGGCCGGGTTTGCATTTCATTATATGTACATATCCATGTGTTTTAAATGATTATTATTTAATCTGCTATGAAAATGGGCTTTTGGGCTAAATATGAGCTAAATGGGCCTATGGCCATATGTGTAATTAATGGACTTTGAGGCTATGATAAAATGGGCTTTTTAATGTATGTGTTACACATTGAGTTTATAACTCACCCATTTTTGTGGGATAACTTTTCGATGATTAAGTAGTGCGATGGATCGGACAATGAAGGACTCGTGGTGGCCAATGCTCATATCAAGTATTTTGAAGATTTTTCAATTTAAACTTATTAAATTTCACTACTTAGACATTATTATGGGTTTGCTATTTTTGTAATAAGGCCACTATAAACTGTTTTAATTTTGTGTTTGGACTTTTATTATACCATGAACAAATATCTATTAAATAACTAAATGGTTTTTCGATAAATAATTTAAAAAAATGTTTTTGTCACTAATATATATATATATATATATATATATATATAAATTTTAAAGTAAATTCCTTAAATTTGGTTTTCTTTTAATTTATTAATTCCTTCTAAAATAATGTTTTAAAAGACATAAATTTACATTACAATTTGATTTCAACCTAATATATTAAGTTAAATCTATTTTCTACAAAATCATCAAGTTTTTATTAAATAAAGCGAGAATTTGCTAAAGTTAGATTCGAGGAACATATCAAATCCGGTTAGGCTTTTTGGGCCGGGTTTGGGGTGTTTCAACTTGGTATCAGAGCCTAGTTTTAAACTCTCGGCATTGGGTTGTGAAGCCCACAATGTTTTCAAAATATGGCCCAAATGACTTTCTGAAAGTTTTCTTAAGTTAAAATGGTTTTATAAGAGCATGGCACCGAAGTTCTCACCTGCATCCATCATGTATGTATCTTTATTGATAAAGTGATATGAAAGTCCGATAAGCTTAAGGAAACTATAACTTTAGAGGCATGGACCCTAGGTGTATGTGTGCTACTACGGAAAAACCACTGAATATCTACTTCATAAAACTTTCTTCTAATAAGAAGTGAAAAGACTCTAATACATAAGACTTTTTCGTAAAAACAGATAAGACGCGTAGTAGACATGAGTTCTAGGGGCGTGGTCGTCGTGGGCGCGGAAGAGGAAGAATGGTTGTGTCGAACCGTTAGATCTGGTCAAGGTTCCGAGAATGAAGCTCCGCCACTGGCTGTTGGGGTGGATTTTCAAGAGCAAAATGGAGGAGGTGACGTAGTATCACAAGCTGTGCTGCGAGTTTTAGAACGAGTAGCAGAAGCTAGTTCTGGAAATAGGTCTCGAAAGTCAGTAGCTGAGAGACTAAGATCGAATGGAGTTGAGGTTTTCAGGGGAGTATCTGGAGTAGCTCCAAATGTAGCGGAATACTAGTTGGAGGCAGTCGAGAGGATCATGGACGATTTAGACTGCACTGCTGAAGAAAAATTGAAAGGTGCTATTTCACTACTCCGTGATGAGGCCTACCAGTGGTGGCTCACTATCAAGGAAAGTACCCCTGCGGATCGACTGGATCGGGGGTATTTTAAAATTAAATTCGAAGGAAAATACGTTGGAGCTAGTTACATCGACTCCCAAAGGAAGACATTTCTGAATCTAGTGCAAGGCAACAAGTCGATAGCTGAGTATGAAGCAGAGTTTTTGCGACTTAGTCGATATACCAGAGGGATAGTGGCTACGGAGTATGAACGGTGTGTCAGATTTGATGATGGACTTAGAGATGAACTGCGAGTGATGATTGCTCCGCACCGGGAAAGAGATTTTGCAATCTTAGTAGAAAAAGCAAGAATAGCGGAAGAGGTTAAGCGGACTGAAAGACAAGATCGGGACAGAGGCCAGAATAAGAATAAGAGATGCTTTGGATCTTCAGGGTCATCCGGGAATTTCCAAAAGAAACCAAGAAATGAAGGACCGCGAGGTCGATGAGATCACACTGGTGGACAACATCGTGCTTGTGCCCAATGTGGAAAGATGCACTCGGGAGAATGTTGGAAAAAGACCGGGGATGTTTCAAGTGCGGATCTAAAGACCATATGATCAAGGATTGCCCAAGAATTCAGATAAGAATCGCCCGATGAAGTCGTGGTGTTAATCAGTGGCGCGGTGAACAACAATCGATAAGGGCCGTGGTCCAAATGGAAGGGTAATGGTTACGGTAGAGGTCGCGAAACTTGAGCAGAGGCGAGGGTAGCTCGAGGCGAGATGGCCAGTGTGTCTGGTATATGCGATTCATCGCAGAGAGGACGTTGACGCAATGATGTTATCACGGCACGTTTCGATTTCAGGTTTCCTTTATTGCTTTGATAGATATAGGGTCAACTCACTCTTATATCGCTAGTGAAGTATCTGGGACTTTGCATGTGACTTACGAGACTGCACCTAGGAAGATGATGTATTTAGTCCTTTAGGATGACGATGAGTTATAGACAAACTTTTTAAGGAAGTACCTTTAGAAGTTTAAGGAACGCAGTTTCCGGCTGATTTAATAGAGTTGCCATTCGGAGAATTCGACCTGATCTTAGGCATGGACTGGCTTGTGAAGTATCGTGCAAATGTGGATTGTGCTGCTAAGCGGATGTCCTTAAGAACTCTTGATGACAAAGAAGTTGTAGTGATGGGCGAGAGACGGAACTACTTATCTAATGTAGTATCCACTCTTAAGGCAGAAAAGATGGTTAGAAAAGGATGTGTAGCCTTTCTGATGTTGGTGAATGCCTTGGAGGCTAAGGAAGCAACTGTTGAGGAAGTCAGGACTGTGAATGAATTTGTAGATGTTTTTCCGGAAGAACTTCCAGGTTTTCCTCCGGATCGTGAGGTAGAATTCGGGATTGATTTATTGCCTGGAACGGCGCCAGTTTCTATTGCTCCATATAGAATGGCACCGAAGGAATTAGTTGAGCTTAAGGCTCAGATTCAGGAGTTGCTTGATCATGGATTTATCCGACCTAGTGTGTCCCCATGGGAAGCACCGGTCCTATTTATGAAGAAGAAGGACGGATCGATGAGGATGTGTATAGACTACCGGCAGTTGAATAAGCTGACCATCAAGAACAAGTATCCTTTGCCGAGGATTGACGACTTGTTCGATCAGCTTAAGGGAGCTGCGGTATTCTCAAAGATTGATCTAAGGTCGGGGTATCATCAGCTTAAGGTGAAAGAAGTGGATATCCATAAGACGGCTTTCCGAACTAGATATGGGCATTATGAATTTTTGGTAATGCCATTCGGATTGACGAATGCCCCAGCTGCGTTCATGGATATGATGAACTGGATTTTCCAACCCTACTTGGATCAATTCGTCGTGGTATTCATAGATGACATCCTGGTGTATTCTAAGTCTGAAATGGAACATGATGAGCATCTTGATTATGTTGCGAGTTTTAAGGAGAAGAAGTCGTATGCCAAATTCAAGAAGTGTGAATTTTGGTTTGAAAGAGGTTGCGTTTTTAGGCCATGTGGTGTCTGCGGAAGGGATAAGAGTGGATCCTCGGAAGATTGAGGTCATGTTAGATTGGAAACCACCTAAGTCCGTGAATCAAGTTCGCAGCTTGGGGTTAACAGGATACTACGTAAGATTCGTCAAGGATTCTCATCGATAGTTTGCACCTTTAACGAAATTGCCGAGAAAGGAAGTACCTTTCGTGTGGGGTGATAAGCAACAAGAGAGTTTTGAGAAGCTTAAGAAGGTTTTGACTGAAGCTCGGTTTTGATCCAGCCTGAGGCAGGGAAGGATTTCGTCGTGTATTGTGACGCTTCTCACACGGGATTAGGATGTGTTCTGATGCAAGACGAGAAGGTAGTTGTATATGCGTCTCGGCAGTTAAGACCTCACGAGGTTAATTACCCGACGCATGACTTGGAGTTGGCAGCAGTAGTCTTTGCTCTTAAAGTTTGGAGACATTATCTCTACGGGGAAAAGTCAGTGATATACACGGACCACAAGAGTCTAAAATATCTACTGACTCAGAAAGAACTGAATTTGAGGCAGCGAAGGTGGATAGAGTTGTTGAAAGACTACAACTGTTCTATTGAGTACCACCCGGGCAAGGCGAATGTAGTGGCAGACGCTCTAAGTCAGAAAGTGGTGTCAGATTTAAGGGCGATGTTTGCACATCTTAGTCTTTATGATGACGGAAGCTTGTTGGCAGAACTTCAAGTTAGGCCGACATGGTTGAGTCAAGTGAAAGAGAGGCAATTGATAGATGATGATCTGAGTGCAAAACTTCGACAGGTGCAGAGTGGAGAATTGGAAGATTTTGGTATTAACAGTGATGGGGTATTATGTTTCAAAGGTAAAGTCTCAGATGCCAAGGATCGGGAATTGAGGCAAAAGATTCTTCAGGAGTCGCATAGTAGCCCATATGCTATGCATCCTGGAGGAAGTAAGTTATACTGAGATTTGTGAGATCGGTTTTGGTGGCCTGGACTTAAGCGGGAAGTTACGGAGTTTGTAGGAAAGTGCTTAACGTGTCAGCAAGTCAAGGCTAAACATCAAGTACCTTCGGATTGCTTCAACCGATAAAGATTCCACAGTGGAAGTGGGAGAGAATCACCATGGACTTTGTTAGTGGGCTTCCTCTTACGCCTACTAAGAAAGACTCAGTATGGGTGATAGTGGACCGATTGATGAAATCAGACATTTTATCCCGTTAAGTTAATTACTCTTTGCGAAAATTGGCGAAGTTATATGTGGTTTGAGATTGTGAGATTGCATGGAGTGCCGTTGTCGATTATTTTGGATAGGGATCCGAGGTTTACGTCTCGATTTTGGAAAGCATTGCATTAGGCTTTGGGTACTAGATTGGACTTCAGTACGTCATTTCATCCTCAGTCGGACGGTCAGTCTGAATGAGTAATCCAAATCTTAGAAGATATGTTAAGGGTTGTGTGATGGATTTCGGGGAAGTTGGGAAGAGTTCTTACCGTTAGCGAAATTTATGTACAACAATAGTTACCAAGCCAAGATTCGGATGGCACCATATGAAGCACTATATGGACTAAGTGTCGCACTCCTACGTGTTGGATGAAATTAGGGGAACGCCGATTTTGGGTCCGAAATAGTAGTGAATCAAGAAAAGGTTAGGGTAATCCGGCTCGGTTAAAGGAAGCATCTAACGAGCAAAAGTCATACGCAGATCTAAAGCGAAAAGAAATAGAGTTTCTTTGTGGGGACCAAGTTTTCCTAAAAGTTTCACCTTGGAAAAAGGTAATGAGATTTGGTCGCAAAGGAAGCTAAGTCCTGTGTTCATTGGACCTTATCGGGTTTTGAAGCGGGTCTGATCTATGGCATATCGCTTAGAATTACCTTGAGTTGAAGCAAATGCACGATGTGTTCCATGTTTCAATGTTATGCCAGTTCTGGTCGGATCCATCTCATGTAGTGCCGCTTGAGGAGGTGGAATTAAGACCAGATTTGTCTTATGAAGAGGAGCCAATTCAAATTCTGGAGCAAGATGAAAAGGTTTTACGGAGAAAGTCGGTTCCTCTCGTCAAAGTGTTATGGCGTAATCATGGATCGGAAGAAGCTTCGTGGAACCGGAGGAAGCGATACGACAAGAATACCCTCACTTGTTCCACCTGTAATTTCGAGGACGAAATTATTTTAAGGGGTAGAAGCTGTAACATCCCGATAATTAGGGGTTATGCATCTTTACTTAATTGAATGATGTTGCATACTTAAATATGTTTGAGTGTATTTTGGAAGTTATTTTGAACTTCATTAATTAAGTGAATGCTTAGTGAAACTTTTAATTTCTAATAATTAAGATGGAGCAAAGCATGTTAGGCTTTAAGAAATAATGACAAGAGGTTTTAAGCATAAGATGAGTAATTGGCAAGGTGGTTAGGATGCATGGATGAGTGCTTGAGGGAAAGGTTCGAATCCCTAGCTAGCAAATGGGAGGATTTTATTTTTGTTTCCTTCCTATAGTGTCGGCCAAGACTCTTCTAGAATGGATGAGCATCTTTTAATTTTGGCTATTTGACCACATGGATAAGGTAAGCTTAAACTTATGGTATGGAATCATGAAAGGATGATAAGATGAGGGGACAAAAGGCTTGAAGCAAGGGCTTTGTCTTGAAACTTTTTCATGGTCATTTGACCATGAATCTAGTCGGTTTTAGGGGCTAAAGGGGATGGTTAATAGTGATAGCAAATTAAGGGTTGATGGGGAAGAAACAAGGAGGAAAAAGGGGGATAATGTTGGCATAGGTTGGCCGAATTTTTGCTTTGCCATTAGGGGGGAAAGTTGGCCAAAACGTCTTGCATTTTTGTGCATCTTTTCTCAATTCTCCAATAGCTCTCCTCCTAGCCGAATTTTGCTATTGTCATTAGGTAAAGTTTTACTTTGTTTTGGTTCTCATTTTGACCATTTTGGTTAAAATTCCTTTTCTCTCAAATTTTTGTTCTCTTTAGTCTAAAACATCAAAAGATTGGAAAACATTTTATTCTTTTCTTTTTCCTTCATTGCTGAATCTACCAAAGTTCAAAGAACCATTTTTCTTCAATTTCTCCCTCTTGGCCGAATGCACATTGGTCCCTAAACACATCTCCTTTCTTTTGAGAATCAACATCATCATCATCATCTTCTTCTTTTAATCTCTCTTTCTCTTTCTCTTTTTCTTCCTTTTCTCTTTCTTTCAATTTCATTTTCTTTCTTCTTCACTCTCAACCGAAACTATTTTCTATCAACATCAAAATCAACATACTTTCCTTCTCTTTTGTCAAACAAATCACCTTTCTTTTTCATCTAAATCTTTCTTTTCTTTTGTTGGAAACCCGAAACCACCATAGCCAAAGCACCATATTTTTCTCTTTTGTGCAAGCTCAATCATCATTTTATTCTCTTCTTTTGTTCAAGGTGAATATTCAAAGTGATCAAGTAAGGTTTTGACAATTGTTTTCTTTATTTCTTTTACTATAGTTGATTTAGAAAACATAAATCCTCTTATTTTTCTCTCTTAGGTCAATCCTTGGAAAGGATTTTAAGGATCTTTGTTGAAGCCAACTTTTAAGAAGTGACCTTCAAATCATCCAAGGTAAGATTATCCCTTTGGTTATATCAATTTCCTTAGATAGACTATTAATCAACTTTATTTTTAGGGGTGATTTGAGACTAACAAGATAGGTAAGAAAAGAGCGAGACGGAGTGTTTGGAAGAGAGAGGCAATTGTTTTACCATCGAACTTTAAAAGAAGGGTCAGACGGCAGAAGAGATTTTCCACCGGGTTGTGGACCCTCCGTTAACGAAGATCGGTTATTTGAAGTAGTACGCATAACCGAACCACTTTACGTTGGTGGGATATCGGTGGTTTTGATCCATCTAGCGGAGAAAACCACAAATAACGATTGTTCGAGAATCAGAGGGTAAGGATTTAGATCTCTCGCCAATAAGTATAATTTTATTAGTAATAGTATATACTAACCAAGTGTGATAATTAACTAGGTGTTGACGAGCGAGAGAGTATCGTTCTCACGGTCATAAGGTGTGTAACCTTACAATAAAACTCATAGATCTATTTTTATATGTGATTTTATGACAATGTGTTTAATAATGATTTTGGATACCATTCAAGGGTATACAATATTCAGAATATGTTTACCCCAATATTTCGTTAATTTTGCTATATGCATAAATGTGAAATAAGTATGACTATATTATGATTTTGGGGTAAATGGCATGAAAAATAAATAATATGTATGTGCATGGGCATATGGGTGAATTTGATAAAGGGAAGTATTCTAGTGGTTTTACCACAATATCCAAAGGACTTGGTCACATATTTGAAATCTGGTGACTTGGTCACATATGTGAATCTGGTGACTTGGTCACATATTTGAAATCCGGTGACTTGGTCACAATTTTGTCTGGTGACCTTGCCACAAAATTATAAGGGCGATGTGCATATTGACCGCAAAGAATCGCCTTCGATGGTGTGTAGCGGATGGAGGGTCGATTTAGTAATCCCCACGGTGTGTTGGTTGGTACGGGTGGTGTGTAGCGGATGGATATTTAGGTGGGCCGGGTTTGCATTTCATTATATGTACATATCCATGTGTTTTAAATGATTATTATTTAATCTGCTATGAAAATGGGCTTTTGGGCTAAATATGAGCTAAATGGGCCTATGGCCATATGTGTAATTAATGGACTTTGAGGCTATGATAAAATGGGCTTTTTAATGTATGTGTTACACATTGAGTTTATAACTCACCCATTTTTGTGGGATAACTTTTCAGATGATTCGTAGTGCGATGGATCGGGACAGCAAGGACTCCGTGGTGGCCAATGCTCATATCAAGTATTTTGAAGATTTTCCAATTTAAACTTATTAAATTTCACTACTTAGACTTTATTATGGGTTTGCTATTTTTGTAATAAGGCCACTATAAACCTGCTTTTAATTTTTTGTTTGGACTTTTATTATACCATGAACAAATATCTATTAAATAACTAAATGGTTTTTCGATAAATAATTTAAAAAATGTTTTTGTCACTAATATATATATATATATATTAAAGTAAATTCCTTAAATTTGGTCTTCTTTAATTTATTAATTCCTTCTAAAAATAATGTTTTAAAAGACATAAATTTACATTACAATTTGATTTCAACCTAATATATTAAGTTAAATCTGCTTTTCTACAAAATCATCAAGTTTTTCTTAAATAAAACGAGAATTTGCTAAAGTTAGATTCGAGGAACATATCAAATCCGGTTAGGCTTTTTGGGCCGTGTTTGGGGTGTTTCATGGACCAATTATATGTGCTTCCTAGACTTTTAACTCAAGACTTCATAATTTAATCTAACACAAGACATGTTTTTCTATTTCCAAAATAAATATTATTTATTAAATTAATTTAAATGAATTAATTTTCTAATTTAATAATTTTCTCAAGTCATAACAACTTTACCATAAAAGAATATATAAGAAAATATATTTAATTTCCATATTCAACGGAATCGAATGACCAATTAATTTAATTCCATTTTGGAAATTCAATTATTTAATTAATAATCATTTGAAAAATTAAATTAATTCTCAAGTCATTTCAATACTTAGTGAGAAACCACATTCATTTTCGAATGTAACACATTTCTTTAACTTATCATTTCTATTCATTTATGTTAATTTGAGTCTACATGCAATTCATTAATGGTTTTAACAAGCTAGCAGAGAGGCCGATTGGACATATGTAATTAGGACTCAAATGATTTATAATTAAGTTCCAACTTTTTTCCTATTAATTGTAAACTCATTTAGTCACGAAGTTATTCCACTATAGTATCGTGATTGTGCTCCCCCTAATTACATACCATTATGAATGCTACTCAATCTGTGCTCGTCCAATGACCTTGTCATAAGTGTATTACCCTCATAGGATATCCTTAACCTCTTTGGGATAATTTCATTCTTCCAATATGGTTCTATTTTATCTCATGGTAACCATTACATCTTCCATCATGAAAGGTCAACTACTATCAAATAATAATTAAGTCATTTATCACAAAGACAAATGACCCTTGGTCACTTTTACTTTTCATCTATCATGTAATGTCAATAAGAGGATATCATTTGTCTATTTCTTGAACTATGATTCTACTATTGTGAATGATGCTACATATTACTGAAGTTGTATACCCAATGCACCATCTTTCGGTTCCTTATCTAGTTGAACTTAGGCTTTTACTTGCATCAAGATACAAGTAATACACGCATAATTCATCATCCACTCGGGATTAAAGTTACAATAGCCCTTTTTTAATGGTGCCATAATTAGTTGTTTTGAGACCTCAAATTTCGACGAGTGAGTCTATAAATATTATTAATTAACATTTACGAGTTAATTATAGTAGTATATTGAAATTTGGTCTGACGAATTTGTTAATTGAATTGTTAGTTAAAGTACAAGTGTTTTAACCCTAAAGTCAATGGTGTCAAAAAATGAGGTATCAAGGCCTTGTTGTCATAAACTGAGCATGAAAATGTTTTTATTAAATATTTACGTAATTATATAGATTAATTAAATTTTGATAGGAAATTTTACCGAATTAGTGACTAATTATGGTACAAGGACTAAATCATAAAAATAGTAAAAGTTAATCGCTATTGATTGTTATTTTTAAAGGGCTTATTTAGTAATTAAACAAAGGCTTAAAAGGACAATTACACCAAATTTTTTTAGATAGTGGACGAAAGGTGTGGAATGTTTATATTTTATAATAAAATTTTAATTATAGTAAAGCAAATAAAATAATAAAATAAGTTAAAGGAACAATAAAGAAGGTTGTTCATCATTTTTCTTCTTCCACTGAAACCAAAAATAAAGAACATAAGAAGCCATTGTTCTAATCTTCTAAGGTTCGGCCAAGTGCATGGTAAGTGGATTCAAACCTTTTTCTTGTAAAGTTTATATTTTTGAGATTGTGATAGCTCGATTTAGCTAACCTAAGTATTATTTCTCAAAATTGTTTAAGTTTCAAAATGTTTTCATTGATGTTTTCTTGAAGTTCTTGATGTTATTTGGTTAGATTTGAAGCTTAGGTATGAAAAATGACTAGTTTGTAAAGTAAAAGTTGTTAGTTTTGAGTATAGGGACTAAATTGTAAAAAATTAGAAATTTACATGAAATTCTATAATTATAGATACTAGAGGGCTATAAAAGGATGTGATTGAAATCAAATTGTAAAACAGGGCTCAAATGTGAAAGTTATGGTAGTTACGATTTTAGGGACTAAATTGAATAAAAAGTAAAATTTTAGGGCATTGTTGTAAAATGAAATTGGACTATTATATGCATGAAACAAATTGTTATACGACATTTTAAGTTGATAAAATTAAAATAGAATTATTATATCGTATTGTTATAAGACATTTTAAATCGATAAAATTAAAATAGAATTATTATATCGTAAGTTTGTATAGACTTACTTTATTAATTCTTGACATGTTTGTATTATTCATTTTTCTATTAGTTAAAATGTTATATGTATAAAGCTTTTGGCATCAAATGGACTAAATTGTACAATAAGAAATATAAATGATAATAGTGAATAGATGTGTATTATTGACTGATTGAAATTGTGGTATGATTAAATGATGTTTACATGATGATAACTCACCATGAATGTATGTGAATTTTATCGAAAATACTAAAAGTGAGTATATAGTTACAAAGATTGAAAATGGAATGAATGTGAAATAGAGGCCCATATGAACTTGGTGAATGACTAGGATACAAATGGCATGTCATTAGGGTCTAAAAAGTAGTAGGTATTTTGTACCGGTGTCTAAAAAGTATTAGGTATATAACATCCTGCTTTTCCAAATGATGTTGAAAATAAAGGATTTCAGGACCACAAATCTGACGAGTAAGTTCATATAATTAGTATTCAAATTATATGAGTTAGTAATAATTTTTATACTGAAATATAATTTGATGAATTTTAATTAATTGAATTAAGGGTTAGTATAAGTGATTATTCGAAAGTCAAATGGTTTCAAAAATGAGGTATCGAGACCTCATTTCTATAAACCGAGCTTGTGAATATTATTATCAAATATTTACGGAGAAATTATTTGGGTATATAAAGGTTTGGTTCGTAAATTTTAATGTTTAGATAGTTAATTAAGGTAAAAGGATTAAATTGAAAAGAGGTAAAATTTAATTGCTAAAGATTTAAAATACTAAAAGGACCAAAATGGTGATTAAACCATGGTCAAAAAGTCCAAACGTGGTGGATTCAATCATTCCACTAACCTTTGGGTTATTTATTCATTAGGTCCTAATACTTTAAGGTTAAATTGAAATAAATTAATTAATAATTAAAAATAATTGAAGGACTAATTGTGCAATTGGACCCTCTTTAAACGGCAAAATGGTAAAAAAATGATGTGGAATTCTCTAGATCGTGATTAATTGTAATTAGATCCTAATTAATTAAAAGACTAAATCTTAAAGGTCGAAAAAGATGGTTTATATTTGTTAAAAGGGAAAATCAAAGGGACTGAATGGTAATTAAACCATCCTTAACATTGGTGGACGGTTTTGGACTTATGATTGCTAAAGTTGTATGTGATTACAAAAGTGAAAATTTGTAAATTTAGTAACTAAATGGTTTAAATTAAAACATAATAGAAATTTAGTATCTTCTTCTTCTTTCATGCATTAGAAAATGGAAGTCCTAGAAGAAATTAGAGAAACCATTCCGCAAAACTTGAGTCTTTGGTTGGATAAGTGAACATCGTCTGTTTTTAGTGATTTTTATGTTTTTAAGCTCATATTAGCTTGATCTAGCTAACCCGGGGACTAATTTGTAAAATTGTGAAACATTGTGGATTATTTCATTGATAAGTTTAGTGTGTTCTTGAAGTTTAATGATAGATTATTGAGCTTGGTTGTTAAATAAGACTATTTTGTAAAGTAATTTTTGGTAATTTTAATGTTTAAGGACTAAAATGTGAAAGTAGAAAGGTATAAGGATTTGTTGTGAAATAATAGTAAGTATAGGCCGTAATGAGGCCTTATATGATTTGGCTAGGCTGGGTTTTAATTAATATTTAATCTTGGTTAAAATGCATGTTTGAGGCCTAGAGACTAATTTGCATAAAAGTGAAATGTTGGGGGTAAATTTGTAAAAAAAGCTAAAAAGGACTTAATTGGATAAAATGAGTTGATTTTGCTGTTGGAATTAGTTAATTGAATGAAATTATTATTTTAGATAAAGAACAAGTGGACAATTGAGGAAAAGAGAAAATTGCAGAATAGTTTTTGTACTTTTTCATTGCTGTAGTTTAGTCTGGTACGTTCGTTTGGTTAATTCTAATACGTTTTAAGTATATATTAAATGAAAATTTTTTGTTGGTTGCTGATTAATGAATTGATATCATGTAAATGAGAACTGACATAACGGTTTGATAAAATAGTGATTACTGTTGATATCTCTGAGCTGATGAACGTAGGATAAAGTACGTCTGGCATGCCAATAGGTTATTTTGCATGCGATACGAGATTGGTATGAGGTGTGACGATGTTTTTTGTATATCCTCTGTTCACTGAATATACCGAGGTCCTGCATTTGTTGCGGACTATCGTTTTATATTACAGTGTTTTCTAGTGTGTTACGGGGGCAAATGTTAACCTACGGGCTAGGCACTTAGTGCCAAGGTGTGTTATCGGTTGGTCTGGCTCGTTTGAGCGCCTACTGTGTTATGGATGGTTAACCATGTACTTGTATCTGTATATCGTTCATTGAGTATTGATTATCAATAGGTAAATGTTATTGAAATATAGAAAAATTGATTGTACTATTGTTTAAGCATTACTCACCTGTTGTGAACTGTGATTGACAGGAACTCTGTTAATATCCTTGTGACAGGAACTCTATTCATTAATTTTGTTATTTGAATTTTTATGTTTAATTCGATGAGATTTATCGTATAAACAACGAACTTACTAAGCTTTATGAAAGCTTACTCGTGTTTTTTGTTTTATTTCTTGTAGATATGTTTTGTGAAAGTTGGGAGATTGGATCAACTCGAAGAATCACACTATCCGAGGATCCTCTTGGTAGATTTTGAAATACAACTTGGCTTATATGACATGTAATATGAGGTTTAAAGTTGTATGTAGTGATGCATAATAGCTTGTGTTGTATAACTTAATTTGCTTATGCTTTTGGTTATGTTTTATAACCTTTTGATGCATGTGTCATGGGCCACAGTTCAAAGCCTGTGACCATCGCACCAAATCCATCCGATGGAGGTATATTGTGTAGACTAGGATTATTTGGCCCGCAAGAATTGGCCCGATTCTTGTAACCTGTTGGAGAAGCCTGTCAGATTGAAGCCTGGTTGGCCCCAATAATGAAGATATGGCAACTTAGGCTATTTTGGTAATTAATCTTAGAAGATTGATAGAATCATATCTTGTAAAGATTAGATTAGATTTGATATGGCATATCTTGTAAATCCCTAAAATCAAGAGATATGGTTAATCTCGTTCGTCGATGTAAATGTATCTTGACCTTCAGTTTTAAGGGAGCTCAACTATAAATAGAGAGCCTTCCACTCATTTTGCACTTATTCCATTGTATGTTGAATTCTTAAGAGTAATAGAATTCTGAGAGCATTTTCTCAAACACCTTGTGTGCGTTCTTTTCTGTGGCTTTCTGTTGTTCTTTGTAGCTTCTTTTAGCATAAGTTTGCTTCCGCTCTACAAATTGGTGCCTTGGAGGAGTTCATAAGGAATCCTCACTTGAGTAAAGGCTGACTTAGGCGATTTTGGACAAACGGATCACCTAAGGCAGCACGGATCGCAAGAAAAAAGATCTAGCCCCGTGGCAAGTTGTATCAGAGCTATTAGTTTGAAGGCACTGTTGGGATATCGAAAGAAGAGTTCGAACAAAGGTGGGCCAAAAAGTTTTTAGGGGAGACGTTATCGACAGTAGAGGAACGTATGCGTAAACTCGAGGGATCCATGGAGGACGTAAATGAGGCACTCGATGGGGTCGAGGATCGCATAGACAACTGGAAAGAGTAGTCTAGAGACTATGTAAAGATGTCTCTTCATTCCACCATGGATAAGGTAAACGAGTTGTTTAATTCACACAGGGATAAACTATCAGAGAGGAACAATGCTCTCAAAGCCACGATGACGGCTTTGAAGGAGGAAACAATGGCCACGATGATGGCTTTGAGCATAAGAATAGAGGAGCTTGAGAGAGAGCTAGCCTTATGCCAAGCAGCAGTGGGTAAAGGACTGTCAAGTGCAACACTCAGTAACGAAAATGTCCCGAAGCTGAAAGAGTTTGTGGGGACAAGGTTTGCATGTGATGTGGATAATTTCTTGTAGAGGATGGAAAACTACTTTCGTGCCAAAGGCATCGTAGATGATGCGGTTAAGGTAAACAATGTTTCAATGTTTCTTATTGATATTGTGCTTTTATGGTGGCAAGACAGGATTACACATAAAAGGCAAGGTGAGATTGGGACGTGGGAAGAGTTCCAATATGAGTTGAAGGGACAGTTTTACCTAGAGTTTGTCGAGGAAGAAGCTTGGGCAAAGTTGGAAGGGATAACGCAATGAGGCACAGAGAGGGAGTATGTTCGAGAGTTTAAGGAACTCATGCTCCAAGTATTAGATGTGACCAAGAAAGAAGCATTGCTTGCTTGTCAAAATGGATTGAAGCCATGGGTCAGACAGGAGGTGGAACAAAAAGGTGTCTAAAAGCTGTCGGAAGCCATGATGGTAGTAGAGTCCGTGGTCAAGCTTGGTTTAGGGAAAGACAAGCTATGGTCTTTCAAGTCTGAGGAAAGGGGCGTATGTGAAAAGGATCACAAGGAATATGTTGTTGATGCCAATGGTAATAGTGACAATGGTGGTAATAGGAAACCACGAGTTTGGAAGAAGGAACCCAAGAGGAAAAGGGACAAGTTGAAATGCTTTTTCTACGGCGGTCCACATATATTGAAGAAATGTCTGAAGAAATTTGTGCTTTCTAAGAAAGAGAAGCCGGTGGGTAAGGCCTTGGTATTTGGTTCGAGCGCAAGAGGTCTCGAAGCCAAGGAGGCTGAAGAGAAGAATCTAGTGGAGTGCTTCTTATGTCATGGTCCGCATAGGTTACGAAAGTATCCAAAGAAGTCTGTCATCGAAGGGGATGATGGCGCAGACAAAGAGCCCAAGAAGCTTGTTTCGAGCAAGGGAAACGTCGAAGCCAAGAGGGCAAAGAGGAGCAAAAAGAAGCGAGTAAAGTGCTTCTTGTGCCATGGTCCGCATGAGTTGCGAAACCTTCCAAAGCAAGCCGCAGTCAAAGGAAAGGCAATGTCTGAACATGGTGAGTCATCAGAGAGGCTTCCACCCAAGGAAGAGGTGAGTTTGTCATCGAACTTAGAAGAAAAAGTTGTGATGAAAACAGTGAAGTTGGGACCAATGAGGCTCAATTTGAGTGAAGCATCAGAGTTGGCCGAGTCATCGACAAGGGTTCCACCTATGGGAGATGTGGGTGATGCATCGGACTTCAAGGGAAAATATGTGATGCAAGTTGGACAGTTGACTAGAGTAAATGCAATGAGTAGGACGATTCGAGTTAAGAAGAGACATAAGCCGAGGAAAAAATCCCAAAAGAAGGGAAAAGCTAAGGTGTCAAGACGAGATCGAGGCGAATCAAGTCAGTGCCATTCGGAATTCTTAAAGA
This sequence comes from Gossypium rotundifolium, assembly GCA_025506655.1. Classification (NCBI taxonomy): domain Eukaryota; kingdom Viridiplantae; phylum Streptophyta; class Magnoliopsida; order Malvales; family Malvaceae; genus Gossypium; species Gossypium rotundifolium. The sequence goes on along the minus strand of CP106727.1, from coordinate 113,422,812 downwards.
GGGCGTTGCAAGAATAGGTGGGGGAGAATGTCACAGGACACAGTTCAAAGCCCGTGACCATCGCACCAAATGCATCTGATGGAGGTCTATTGTGTAAATGGGGATCATTTAGCCGTAGGAACTAGCTCGATTCGGTATCCTGTTGGAGAAGCCTGTCAGATTGAAGCCTGGTTGGCCCGATAATGAAGATATGGCAACTTAGGTTATTTTGGTAACTAATCTTAGAAGATTGATAGAATCATATCTTGTAAAGTTTAGATTAGATTTGATATGGCATATCTTGTAAATCCTTAAAATCAAGGGATATAGTTAATCTCAACCGTTGATGTAAATGTATCTTGACCGTCGATTTTGGGGAAGCTCAGCTATAAATAGAGAGCCTCCCACTTATTTTTACTCATTCCATTATATGTTGAATTCTTAAGAGTAATAGAATTCTGAGAGCATTTACTCAAACACCTTGTATGCATTCTTTTCTGTGGATTTCTATTATTCTTTGTAGCTTTTTTTTGGCATAAGTTTGCTTTCGATCTACAAATTGGTGCCTTGAAGGAGTTCTTAAGGAATTCTCACTTGAGTAAAGGCTGACTTAGCTGAGTTTGGACGAACGGATCTCCTAAGGCCGCACGAATCGTAAGACGAAAGATCTAGCCTTGTGACACATGCATGTATGGTATCAACCTAGGCACAAGTGAAATGGTTGTGGGAGCCAAACAGTAAGTCTTGTAACATACTATATGCTAGTTGAGACTAAGTGATCATGATTTGAAAGTTTAACTAAGGCAAAAGAATGTTAAGTGATTGTGTTGTGATGTCATTTGATGACTCATTGGTTAGGTGTTTAGCTATTTGATTTGGCATTTTTTGGTTGTCCTTGAATGGGTTTTAGGGTCTTGTGATCATGTGCTATAAGTTGGGATAGGTGTCTAAGCATTTGGGTGAAAAATGAGCATGTTTTGGGTTATTTTTGGGCACACACGGCTTGGGACACGAGATGTCACACAGTTATGTGTCACACACAGGCAACCCACACGAGCGTGTTCCCCTAGCGTGTTAGGTGAAAGGTTTACATGGGCTGGCACACGGCCTACGACATAGTCATGTGACCTAAGTCAGTGAGTTATACGAGTGGACACACAGATGGGCACATGGCCATGTGGGATAGCCACACGGCCATGTATAGAGCCACATGGTCTGAGCTTAGTCACATGGCTTGGACACACGACCGTGTAACCCTTGTTTTGAAAAGTTTTAGTTTTTCTTTGAACTTTTTGATTTGCTTCGAATTGGTCCCTAATTATTCCTAAATTATTTTAAAGACCCCATAGGCTCGTTTTTAGGCCCATAAATGTATGTTTTACTCAAGTATGATTATTTGTGAATTTGTTAATTAAATTTATTGAACTTAATACTATATGTTATTGATTGATCTGAATTGTACGAGAATACTTCGTAACCCTAATCTGGCGACGGGTACAGGTTATGGGTATTGTAAGGTACCTCATATCGGTGTTGGATACCTTACCGATGGTTGAGATCCTACATGTGTTGTGGATTCTCCACAGCTCGTGTGAGTAGCATCAAGTAAAGGTTTATCCTAATTCACAGCTCGTGTGAGCAATTTCATTCACAACATGCGTGAGCAACTCTATTACGCGTATTTGAAATTCCTTTGCTATGGTTCTCTGGGCAAAAAATAATAATTAAATGAATACGAAATGAATAGAAAGATTAAATGTGAGATGAATAAGAACTTAAGTATATACATTAGTAAATCAAGTACAATTGTCATATGTTATGCTATATTGAATTATTGTACATGTATATATGAATTACTTTATAAGGGCTTGATGTATGAGAAAACCGACAATTTGATTATTTAATAGAAATGTATATAAAAGTAACAGGATGCCAAAAGATTCTTGTACTTAGCTATATTATGTTTTCATTGCTTAAATGTTGATTTATCTGGGTAAGTTAAGTGAATTTAATATGGACTTACTAAGCATTCGTAATGCTTATCTTGTTTATTTTTCTTCCTCTGTATAGGTCATTTCGCAGAATGCACCGGTCGAATTAGCCTAGAGCTTACACTATCCAGTCTATAATTCTGTATGTCACACATTCATTTGACAAACTGGTATTGTTTGGAAGATTGTGCTGGTGAGACCGCCTAAGTCGTGAGACTTGGACTGGTAGCGTGGTGAAATTTACTAGAGAGGTATTTTGCTGAGCTTCGCCAAGTTCGTAGATTCTTATTTTGCAGTTGGCGAGTTCCTTGTTTTGGTAAGATCTTTATTTAGCGAACTCTCCCGATAATAAGTCCCACACCCATGTTTTGTGTTACTGTAAATGTAACTGTGTATTAGAAATGGTGGTTAATGCGACATGTTTAAGTCATCTGGCATCCTAGTGGAGGTAACATGTCAATAACCAAGACACTTGGAGAGCCTCATAGAATGTGATTAATTAGTGGAAGCGTCTGTCCATGGATACTAATTAGAGATTAACCCTGAGTGGGATTTGGGTTAGAGTTAGCTATAAATAGGACAACCAGGTATTGGAGAGAATATTTTCATTTCCATCTTCTCTGCTTGCCTTTGTTATCATCGAAGAAAAATCCAAAGGTGTTCTTTATCGTTATTGGAAGAGTTGCTTGTTAATCTTATAGAAGCTTCTTTCTTTAAGTTGTCTATTGGTAAATTCTTAAATCTTTATTTAAGTTTACCAAATAGAAAAGAGGTGTTGTAAGAGGTGTTGTAAGAGGTGTTTATTAGGGTTTCCATTTGAATATCAGATAGAAAAAAAGCTTCTATATGGGAACTATTTGCATTTTTACCGATTGATGCTATTTTATTAAGTTTCGGTTGTTCTTATATTTAAAGAAGTTATTTGATTTCTTTTTTTAGCTAAAGGTACAGGAGAAGGTCCCAATGCTAAGGGAAAAGAACCGTTGAGTAGAAAGCTATGTGTGACATTTTCTGGTGAGTTCCTTCGTACTATAAGTTTGTTATTTGTATTAATATGTTTGAACTTTCCTACTGTATATCCAAGTAAGTTACCTTAACCCTTTGTTTTGGTATGTATGTTAAAGGGAAATGGCAAGTAGATAATGCATGTACTTTAAAATCAGTAAATCATAAACAGAAGTCTTGCATGTGCATTGTTATAAATACTCTTTCCTTGGTGCACAAGCTTCGTATCTAGAATGGTGTATGGAGGTATTAGATGGTTGATATGTATGATGATGAAAAGAAGATACATGAAATTATGTTTTGCCTTCGGTATGACATTTTGGTGCAAACCGTGACTGGTATATACTCGGCCTTGTAAGGAACACTTATGTGTACGAAATACAAGGAGGGATGATGGAGGTACAGATGATATGACTTTGTATATTGGCTCCATGGATCAGTATGAAGATACATGAATATTGGTTCTTCGAAACTAGGATCAGAAGCTAGCACAAGGAAGGGAGTATACAGTTAAAAAGGTGTTTATCTTGTTAAACCATGTATGGACATTGCATGAAAGTGTAAAAAGTACGAAAAGTGGTCATAAAGGGGTAGTCCGTAATGCGACATACAAATAGATCAGTCGTGACTTATGCCTCTAGCCAGAAGTAATAGATACGAGTATCAGGGATATGAAAAATTGATAGTTGGGGTGAGACCCATAAGAGAACATAGTCAGGGCCAGACCAGGGTCTATGTTTGCAAATAAATGGCTTAGAGAGCATAAGGCATGGGCCTTGCCAACCAAGTTCATGAACTCTTCTATGAAATTCAGGGAGTTTAATTTTGAGCCAGAAATCTCATTTTCTTAAAGATTTATTCAATCTTACATGAATTTTTTGTACAAATCTCACTAAGTTCTTCGAACTTATTCAAACGCTTGAATGTAGGTTAGATAATGACTCGAAAAAATCAAGAGGGACCAGGCTATATTCCACCAGTGTTAAGTGGTGTGTGATAGTTGTTCATGTAATTAGATTGGCACTAGTAAAGGCCACACCTCAGCGTTGGAGTTAATTGAGTATATATTAAGGCATAAAGTAAACTGAAGGCTTAAGTTGTCTAAGTATGCATTCAAAACAAGATAAAAATGTGTTAAGGTATTGGAATTGTTGTGGCAATCGATACCTAGACTTGACAATCAGGTCGAGTAAGGGGTGTTACAAATTAAGTGGTATCAGAGCTTCGGTTTAGCTAATCCTCTAGACATAGGAAGTTATGAAATATCCCTTATATACATGATACATTAGATCTGACTTAGTCCTTTGAGATGTCAGAGGATAGTAAGTGTGACATGAATAAGTGCAGGTTGGCGGATGATTGTAAGGTTGGCGATAAGTGTCACATAAGGAAAGGTAAGTACGGTAGAAATAAAGTGTAACAGCCCGACTTAGGGCCTAGTCGAAATAGTGGTGCGAGACTACAAATCCAGAGTAGAAATATGAGTTTTAAGATTTCTATAAGGTTTATGAGGTGATTTTATGATTGTGTGAAAACCTCATGAAGAAATTTTATTAATTAGTGATTAAATTATCCATTAGGACTAAATTGCAAAGAATAGAAATTATGAGATTCTAGAAGATTTAAGTATGAAATAGAATTATAAAAATTATTAGAGGCCCTTATTTAGCAATTATACCATTATATGTTGAGATGGACAAAATGGACATAGGAAGGAAAAATCTCAAGAAATAATCATTAAGGGCATTTTTGTCATTTGGTAAATAAAAGATTAAAAAGGGAAAAAGAAGTAAAAAATGGTGTCCATCTTCTTTCCTAGGTGCCGAAATTTGGAGAGAAGCCATAGCTAGGGTTTTTTCATTTTCAAGCTCAAAGTAAGTGCATCCTAGTCTCGTTATTAATGTTTTTCATATTTTTGAAATCTTCGTAACTCGGTTTAGCTATTTCTAGCTATATTTTGAGCTAGGGATTATGTTTAAAAATTTACCCATGTATGACATGCATGTATTTTGATGTTTTATGGAAGATTATAAAAGTTTGATGTAGGATAAGCATATTTTCCTAAGTGATTTTCATGAAAAATCCATGTAAGGACCAAATTGCAAAAGTTATGAAAATGGTCATACATGAGTAAAATAGTAGAAATTGAATGTTGTTATAAAGAGAATATGATTCGCCTAGGCTTGAAAAGTAATAAAGTTGAATAAAAATCATTTTACGAGCTTAGGGGCAAAAGTGTAATTTTGAAAACATTTAGGGACAAAATTGTAATTTTTCCAAAATATGAATTATGAGTCGATTTAGTCAATGTGTGTATTTAACAAATGAAATTGCTATTATAGATCAAGAAACGCCAAGCTGGATCAAGTCGAGGCAGAACAAAATCGAAGACTAAATCGAGCATTGATACACATTTTGAGAATCGAGGTAAGTTTGTATGAATCTAAAGTTTCATGATGATTCGATGTTTACAAATACTTAGTATTATGAAAAAAGTAAGTTATTTCTATGAATAGTCAAGTGATGAAGTTTCGATGAAGAAATAGTGAAAATATGTTGTGTAAATCTCGAATACAGATTCAAAGAAATGAGGGTAATCATGTCTTAACATTGAATATAGAAGGTTCCGTGTAAGACCATGTTTGGGATATGGCCTTGGCACCAAAGAAAGTTCTCGTATAAGACTATGTCTGGGACATGGCATTGACATTCATGTACGATCTCGCATAAGACCATATCTGGGATATGGCATCGACATCGAGCTTTAAAATCCTGTGCAAGACCATATCTGGGATATGGCATTGGTAACCTGACTTAAGCTCAATGGGTTCGAATATCCTATGATAATTTGCTTAGTTCATGGGCAGAAAATGTTAAGTATGTAAAATGGTATAGAGCTAAATTATGTTTATGAATGACTTGAGATTTATTCATGATAAGAGTGATGGAGAATTGAGTTTATGTTTATGTTAGCATATGTGCTAAGTTATGTGATTGAGTGATACAGGTACCATGAATAAGTACAAGTTAAGAAATCATAAGGTAACATGAGATGGGTAATAAAAAGAGTGAGTAAGTATGAATAAGTATGCCCAAGTAATTAAGACATATGTTTCTATTGTTTCATAAGATGAATGAATATAGTTTGAGCATTTATGTAGCTTTAAAATTTCATGCAAACTTACTGAGCTATTTGCTTACCCCTCTCTTTTCCATTTTCCTTGTAGTTTCACCAAGTTAGCTCGGGGATCATTGAAAGTCAGAGCTCGGAATATCAATCACTATTTTGGTATAGCAAAGTTAATTTATTTTGAGTATGGCATGTATAGGAACTTGATCATTTTAAATTATGTCATATTGTGAGAAAATGGTTAGTTATCAAGGTTATACATTCTTTTGTATATGGCCACTTAGAAATTGGTCAATATTTGTTAAGTTATAAACACTACAAGATAACAAGTTTATGCATTTAATCATTTGTATGGATGGAATAATTGAGTTGCTTGAGATGATATAAGTGTGTTTATGTTTCAGGGTGGCAATTTGCTTGGAAAATAGCCATACAATTGTCTACACGGGTAGACACACGGGCGTGTGTCACACACGGCCTGCCCCATAGGTGTGTTAGTAGGCCGTGTGTCCCCTGCACCAATTTACGAGAATACAATTCGTCAAACGAGCGTGTGCCTTGGCTGTGTGCTATTATGAGTATGATGACATCATAAACAGAGAGCTCCACGGGTAGGAGACACGAGCATGTCTAGGCCGTGTGAGATAAGTCAGTGTCGACCACGAGTGACGAACACGGGCATGTATTAGGGGCACACGGGTGTGTCCCGTGGACAACATAGGCGTGTGGCCCCTGTTTAGAAAAAAATTTCCTAAGAGCGTTAAAGTTCCCGATTGATCTCGAGAACCCTCTGGATGTTATTTTAAGGCCTCATAGGCTTATAATATTTGCATTATGATTAAGAAGGTAAAAGTTCTAAGTTGGAACGAAATTTTATAGTCCAAGAATGCATGTTCAAGTAAGGTTAAGCACGGTAATGCCTCGTATCCTGTCTTGGTGTCAGACACGAGTAAGAGGTGTTACATTTAGTGGTATTAGAGCTACGGTTTAGTCAATTCTAGGACTAACGTAGCGTAAGTATGAGTCTAGCTATACATGCCATACATATGAGTGTTTATATAATGATAGTGTGACGACTCCGAACAATTTGAATCGTATTTTTATATAGTTAATGGATCCCGATCCTAACTGAGCCGCAGCTATGATGCTGCAAGTAATGCGCCAGCTCCCGCGCAAGGGATCGCGCCAGTAAAGAGTAAATCCGAGACTTTGGGTTAGAGAGAAGAGGCCTGGGAACCTTCCTCCGTATGATGAGTAATTGGTACACGAAGTACATTCAAGCAAATCCGAATGCTCCACCTCCTCTACCCCCGCTTATTCCTTAGCCTACCCATGTAGTGCCCCAAGTGGTAGAAGTAGTAAGAAGAGAAAAGCCTCCGGTTGATAGAATTCAGAAACAAGGAGCCGGAGAATTTAGGGCTAGTAAAGATGATGATCCAAAAAGAGCCAAATTTTGGCTTGAAAATACCATTAGGGTATTTGATGAACTATCCTGTACACCCGAAGAGTGCATAAAGTGTGTGGTTTCTTTTTTGAGAGATTCCGCTTATCAGTGGTTGAATACCCTTATGTCGGTAGTACCAAGGGAAAAGATCATATGGGAGTTCTTTTAAGAAGAGTTTCGAAAGAAGTATATTAGTTAGATGTTCATTAACCAGAAGAGAAAGGAATTCCTGAACTGAAATAAGGAAAGATGACAGTAACTGAGTACGAGCGCGAGTTTGTGAGACTCAGCAAGTACTCTCGGGAATGTGTGTCCTCTGAAGCTATCATGTGTAAGAGGTTTGAGGACGGACTAAATGAAAATATTAAATTGTTTATGGGTGTCCTCGAGTTAAAGGAATTTTTTGTACTAGTGGATCGGGGTTGTAAAGCCGAAGAATTAGTTAAAGAGAAAAGAAAAGTTGAGATAGAGTCTCGTGATTCAAGGAAGAGACAGTAGAGTAAGTCATTTCAGTCCTCGTCCAAGAAGTCGAGAGATTTCTCTACCCGATCGGCTACTTCAGCTGGGTTTTCAAGTAGAAGCAAGAGTAAGTAGTACTCAGGGTCTAAAGCTCAGACTACCTCAGTTGCAAGTGTTGGCAACGTTCGACCGAGTAGATCGGAGTGCCCTCAATGTGGCAGATGTCATTCTAGCAAATGTTGAGCAAATGAAAAGGCTTGTTTTAGGTGTGGGTCTCTAGACCATTTTATTAGAGATTGTCTAGAGGGGGATGAGAAAGAAAAGCCTCAAGATGCAAGACTGGGAGGCATTACTAGAGGAAGACCACAGGGAATCCCGGGAAGCGGGGCAAGTAGTAAGAATACATACAAAGAGCAGGCTGCGAGATTTGAGGGTAGAGTGCCTGGGAGGACTTATGCGATTCGCGCTCGCGAAGAGGCATCATCTCTTGATGTGATTACGGGTACATTTTCTCTCCATGATACTAAAGTTATTGCTTTAATAGATCCGAGATCTACCCATTCATATATCTGCATGAAATTAGTATCTAGAATGAGTATGCCTATAGAGTCCACAAAATTTGTGATAAAGGTGTCTAATCCTTTAGGCAAAAGTGTATTAGTTGATAAAGTATGCAAAGATTGTCCATTGATGAATAGAGGTTATTATTTTAAGGCAAACCTTATGTTATTACCATTTGATGATTTCGATATTATTCTTGGTATGGACTGGTTAACTGCTCATGATGTGATAGTGAATTGTGGGAAGAAATATATTGAGTTGAGATGTGAAAATGGGGATACTCTTTATGTTGAATCAGATGAACAAGACAGATCGCCAGTAATGATCTCCCACATGTCGGCTCAGAGGTATATAAGGAAAGGGTATGAGGCATATCTTGCTTTTGTGATGAATGCCAAAGAAACTGAGTTAAAGATTGAATCAGTACCGATAGTATGTGAGTACCCAGATGTTTTTCCTGAGGAATTGCCAGGACTACCTCTTGTTAGAGAGGTTGAATTTGGTATCGAGTTAGCTCTCCATACAGTACCGATATCTATCTATTGCGCCATACAGAATGGCTCCAACAGAGTTGAAAGAATTGAAGGCACAGTTTCAAGAGTTGACAGACAAAGGTTTTTCTAGACCAAGTTGTTCTCCATGGGGTGCTCCAGTATTATTTGTGAAAAAGAAAGATGGCTCCATGAGATTGTGCATAGATTCAAGGCAGTTTAATAAGGTAACTATGAAGAACAAGTACCCATTGCCAAGGATCGACGATTTGTTTAACCAACTGAAGGGAGCCACTGTGTTCTCCAAGATAGACTTGAGGTCAGGATAAGACTTGAGGTCAGGATACTATCAGTTGAGAGTAAAAGGTTCAAATGTGCTGAAAATGATTTGTTGGACGAGGTATGAGAATTATGAATTTTTAGTCATGCCTTTTGGTTTGACTAATGCCCCTGCGGTGTTTATGGATTTAATGAACCATATCTTTTGGCAATTTCTAGACAAGTTTATTGTGGTTTTTATTGATGATATACTGATATATTCTCAGGATGAGCATGACCACGCTGAACATTTGAGGACATTTTTACAAATTCTACGAGATAATCAGTTGTACTCCAAGTTTAGTAAAAAGTGAATTTTGGCTCAAGGAAGTTGGATTTTTGGGATACATTGTTTCTGGAGAAGGAGTCTAAGTTGACCCAAGTAAGATCTCAGCCATTGTTGATTGGAAACCCCTGAAAAATGTATCTGAAGTTAGAAGTTTTTTGGGCCTAGCTATATATTACAAACATTCGTCAAGGGGTTTTCCATGATAGCGAATCCAATGACGAAACTGCTATAGAAAAATGTAAAGTTCGAGTGGATGGAAAAGTGCCAACAGAGTTTTGAGAGATTAAAGTCAATGTTGACAGAGGCTCCAGTTTTAGTACAACCCTAATCGGGGAAAGAATTTGTAATTTACAACAATGCATCCTTAAATAGATTGGGTTGTGTACTTATGCAAGAAGGCAAAGTGGTAGCGTATGCCTCCAGGCAGCTAAAGCCACATGAGAAGAATTATCCCACATGATTTAGAATTGGCTGCCATAGTTTTTGCATTGAAGATTTGGAGACACCATTTATATGGTGAAAAATGTCGGATATTCACTGATCACAAAAGTTTAAAGTATTTGATGACTCAGAAGGAATTGAGCTTGAGGCAATGAAGATGGTTGGAGCTGATAAAAGATTATGAGCTAATTATTGATTACCATCTGGGAAAGGCGAATGTAGTCGCTGATGCTTTAAATAGAAAATCCTTATTTACTTTGAGGGCTATGAATACACAGATGACTTTGACAGACGATGGTTCCATTCTAGTTGAGTTGAGAGCTAGACCGATGTTCCTCTAAGAGATTTATGAGGCACAGAAGGATGACAGTGATTTACAAGCCAAAAGGGTTCAATGTGAGTCGGGTGTTGAGTCTGATTTTCGGATCAATTCAGACGGGTGTTTAATGTTCAGAGACAAAGTCTGTGTTCCAAGGATTGATGGACTTTTCTAGAAGATTTTATACGAGGCACATAATGGATGCCTATCTGTACATCTGGGTAGCACCAAGATGTATAATGATTTGAAGAAATGGTATTGGTGGCCGAGTATGAAGAAAGATATTTCTGAGTTTGTCTCAAGATGTCTGATTTGTTAACAAGTAAAAGCCAAACATCAGGTACCCTCGGGTTTACTTAAACCTATAATGGTACCCGAGTGAAAATGGGATCAAGTTACCATGGATTTGTAACGTGTTTGCCGTTGACATCGAGTAAGAAAGATGCTGTATGGGATGTAGTCAATAGACTTACGAAGTCAGCCCATTTTATACCTGTACGAGTTGATTACTCACTTGACAAGTTAGCAAACTTGTATGTTTCAGAGATAGTAAGGCTTCATGGAGTACCATTATCGATTATATTGGATAGAGATTCGAGATTCACGTCTAGATTTTGGAAAAAGTTGCAAGAGGCCTTAGGCACAAAGTTGAATTTTAGTACAGCTTTCCACCCTCAAACCGACGATCAGTCGGAGAGGTCGATACAAGTACTTGAAGATATGCTCCGATGTTGTGTTCTTGAGTTTCAGGGCAACTGGGAAAAGTACTTGCCATTGGTAGAATTTGCCTACAATAACAGTTTTCAGTCAAGCTTGAAAATGGAGCCTTATAAGGCTTTATATGGGCGTAAGTGTTGAACGCCTTTATATTGGACTGAGCTTAAGGAAAACCAGATTCACGGGATTGATTTGGTTAGAGAAACTAAAGAAAAAGTAAAGGTGATTCGAAATTACTTAAAAGCTGCTTCTGATAAAAAAAATTCTACTTGGATTTAAAAAGAAAAGAGATTGAGTATCAAGTCGGTGACAGAGTATTCTTGAAAGTTTCACCGTGGAAGAAAGTCCTTAGATTTGGTCGAAAAGGCAAACTGAGTCCATGTTTCATCGGACCATATAAGATCACTAAGAGGATAAGGCCGGTAGCTTATCGATTGGCTTTGCCACCTAAGTTAGAAAAGATTCACGATGTGTTTCATGTGTCCATGTTGCGACACTACCGATCAGACCTTTCACATGTGATTACACCGACAAAGGTTGAGATACAACCTAATATGACTTATGGCGAGGAACCAGTTAAGATTCTAGCCCGGGAAGTTAAACAATTAAGGAATAAAAGTATATCTCTCGTGAAGGTATTATGGCAGAGACATGGGATAGAAGAGGCTACATGGGAGCCTGAAGAAGCTATGAGGAATCAATACCCAAACCTTTTTACCTGTAAGATTTTCGGGGATGAAAATCCCTAAGGGGGAGAATTGTAACAGCCCGACTTAGGGTCTAGTCAGAATAGTGGTGCAAGACCACAAATTTGGAGTAGAAATATGAGTTTTATGATTTTTTAAGGTTTATGAGGTGATTTTATGATTGTGTGAAAACCTCATGAAGAAATTTTATTAATTAGTGATTAAATTGTCCATTAGGACTAAATTGCAAAGAATGGAAATTATGAGGTTCTAGAAGATTTAAGTATGAAATAGAATTATAAAAATTATTAGAGGCCCTTATTTAGCAATTAGACCATTATATGTTAAGATGGACAAAAATGGACATAGGAAGGAAAAATCTCAAGAAATAATCATTAAGGGCATTTTTGTCATTTGGTAAATAAAAGACTAAAAAGAGAAAAAGAAGTCAAAAATGGTGTCCATCTTCTTCCCTAGGTATCGAAATTTGGAGAAAAGCCATAGCTAGGGTTTATCTTTTTCTCTAGGTGCTGAAATTTGGAGAGAAGCCATAGCTAGGGTTTTTCTCATTTTCAAGCTCAAAGTATGTGCATCCTAGTCCCGTTTTTAATGTTTTTCGTATTTTTAAAATCCTCGTAGCTCAGTTTAGCTATTTCTAGCTATATTTTAAGCTAGGGATTATGTTAAAAAATTTACCCATGTATGACATGCATGTATTTTTATTTTATTGAAGATTATGAAAGTTTGATGTAGGATAAACATATTTTCCTAAGTGATTTTCATGAAAAATCCATGTAAGGACCAAATTGCAAAAGTTATTAAAATGCTCATACATGAGTAAAATAGTGGAAATTGAATGTTTTTATAGTTGAGAATATGATTCGGCTAGGCTTGAAATGCAAGAAAGTTGAATAAAAATCATTTTACAAGCTTAGGGGCAAAAGTGTAATTTTGAGAAAGTTTAGGGACAAAATTGTAATTTTTCCAGAATATGAATTATGATTCGATTTAGTCAATGTGTGTATTAAACAAACAAAATTGCTATTATAGATCAAGAAACGCGAACCCGAGATCGAAACCGAGGTAAGAACAAAATCGAGCACTAAATCGAGCATCGATACATATTTTGAGAATTGAGGTAAGTTTGTATGAAGCTAAAGTTTCATGATGATTCGATGTTTAAAAATACTTAGTATTATGATAAAGTATTTTATTTCTATGAATAATCGAGTGATGAAGTTTCGATGAAGAAATAGTGAAAATATGTTGTGTAAATCCCGAATAAAGATTCAAAGAAATGAGGGTAATCATGTATTAACATTGAATATAGAAGGTTCCGTGTAAGACCATGTCTGGGATATGGCCTTGGCACCAAAGAAAGATCTCGTATAAGACTATGTCTAGGACATGGCATTAACATTCATGTACGATCTCGTATAAGACCATATCTGGTATATGGCATCGACATCGAGCTTTAAAATCCTGTGTAAGACCATATCTGGGATATGGCATCGACATCGAGCTTTAAAATCCTGTGTAAGACCATATCTGGGATATGGCATCAGCATCCAACGGTGATCCCATATAAGACCATATCTGGGATATGGCATTGGTAACCTAACATAAGCTCAATGAGTTTGAATATCCTATGATAATTTACTTAGTTCATGGGCAGAAAATGTTAAGTATGTAAAATGGTATAGAGCTAAATTATATTTATGAATGACTTGAGATTTATTCATGATAAGAGTAATGGAGAATTGAGTTTATGTTCATGTTAGCATATGTGCTAAGTTATGTGATTGAGTGATACAAGTACCATGAATAAGTACAAGTTAAGAAATCATAAGGTAACATGAGATGGGTAAGAAAAAAAATGAGTAAGTACGAATAAGTATGCCCAAGTAATTAAGTCGTATGTTTCCATTGTTTCATAAGATGAATGAATATAGTTTGAGCATTTATGTAGCTTTAAAATTTCATGCAAACTTACTAAGCTATATGCTTACCTCTCTCTTTTTCATTTTCCTTGTAGATTCACCAAGTTAGCTCGGGGATCATTGAATGTCAGAGCTCGGAATCACACTATCAATCACTATTTTTGTATAGCAAAGTTAATTTATTTTGAGTATGGTATGTATAGGAACTTGATCATTTTGAATTATGTCATTTTTTGAGAAAATGGTTAGTTATCAAGGTTATACATTTTTTTGTATATGGCCACTTAGAAATTGGTCAATATTTGTTAAGTTATAGACACTACAAGATGACAAGTTTATGCATTTAATCCTTTGTATGGATGGAATAATTGAGTTGCTTGAGATGATATAAGTGTGTTTATGTTTCAGGGTGGCAATTGGCTTGGAAAATAGTCATATAATTGTCCACACGGGTAGACACACGGGCGTGTGTCTAGGCTGTGTGTGACACACGGCCCGCCCCATTGGTGTGTTAGTAAGCCGTGTGTCCCCTGCACCAATTTACGAGCATACAATTCATCACACGGGTGTGTGCCTTGGCCGTGTGCTATTATTAGTATGATGACATCATAAATAGAGAGCTCCACAGGTAAGAGACACAGGCGTGTCTAAGCCGTGTTAAGGACACGGGTTATAGACACGGGTGTGTGCTCAGCTGTGTGAGATAAGTTAGTGTCAACCACGGGTGACGAACACAGGCATCTCTTACGAGCACACGGGCGTGTCCCGTGGAAAACATGGGCGTGTGGCCCTGTCTAGACAAAAATTTCATAAGAGCGTTAAAGTTCCCTGTTGATCTCTGGAACCCTCTAGATGTCAGTTTAAGGCCTCATAGGCCTATAATATGTGCGTTATGATGAAGAAGGTAAAAGTTTTAAGTTGGAACAAAAATTTATAGTCCAAGAATGCATGTTCAAGTAAGGTTAAGCGCGGTAATGCCTCGTATCCTGTCTCGGCGTGGACACGGGTAAGGGGTGTTACATAAAGGGATAAGGAAAGACAAGATGAGAGTTTCTATTATTTTAAAAGATCAATACAAGTACAATAAATGATTAAGCTTTATCCCCAATTGGCAGATCAATAGTTTCCTCTATATTTTTGTCCCTCTCAACACTAGCTTCCCTTTGGGTAGAGGAGGTGGCAGTATCATCAGGGGTTCCATCCTCTGAGGCAGTACCATCTGAGGAATCCAAGTTGGACGTGTTTGAATCATGGTCATAAAAGTGTTCATCGGACTCCTTCCATTTCTTTTGGAATTTCCTCCATATAGCGCCCTAGGGATATAGGACGTTGAAGCCAATGTTGGTCTTGACGAGAGATTATAAGCATTTGAAGTTTATGTAGTGTAGATCGAAGGGACCTAGAGCTACTTACAAGGGCAGTATCAAGCTAAACCTTCAAACTGGAAAATATGCCTCAATAACTTTGTTAGTATTTGCCACAAAATTTTCGAAGACCTCGTTACTCTCTTTTTGTATTTACTATTTATCAATAATGTGTTGTTTCTCTAGGGTCTCCAATCGGTGAACCTTTTCTTATAACTCTTTTTCTTGAGCCATCGATGCTTGGTATTTAGCTTCCTATGTAGAGACAAATTACGTAAGTTCATGATTTTGGATAACAAGGGCATTATAAGATTGGTGAAGTTTGGACGAGTGATTGTTCCCCAAAAGGATAGTTCTCTCAGAATCTGCCTAACTAGCCTCAACCTTTCTACTGGCTTGATGGAGAGCCCAACTCATAAGCTCCACTCTACAGCCAATAAAGAGAAATAACCTGCCAACTCAGCGATGGTGGGTTTGGGAATACTCTTGAAGGAAGAAGATGGGTAGACGAATTCTTTCAGCTTAGGGGGCAAGTCCCTATCTTGTTTTTACTAAATTAAGGGTGGGGAAAAAGGGTACTGATCTTTACCAATGTGTGCCTTCTCCTTGGGCAAAAGGTTTGTACCTCACTAGAAGAAATGGTATAATCTGTGGTACCGGTCGAGGAGATGTGCGAGGTGGAACTGGTAGTAACCCGAACTGGAGCCTCGGGTAGAGACACTGATGGGTGTGGGGAGGGGGCTGCATTATAATATGGCTTGGTTAGTGGAAAGATTGCTAGGGGAGAGTTGAGGGATTTCTTCTTTAGGATCCAGAGTGTTTTACCAGGTCTGTGGCGGACCAAACTAGCTTCACTCTTTTCCACAGCATTAGAGACTCTCCTTCTAGCCTCTGCCTCTTACTGCCCAAGTGTAAACGTTATATGTCATTGTAGCTTTTTGCGCACTTTCCATAAGTGCCCCCACATCCATGTGCAGAGGATGTTGGAAAATTTTAAGGGGAGCGGAAGAACCTACAATGAAAAATTTAGAGTCAGCAGTAGGTTTAGTAAGGGTCTGGTGAGAAATGACACCCTTAAGTTCAAGTGTTGATGGAGATAAGCGTAAAAGAGGTATACTTTGGTGGGTAGAAGGCTCCCTTCTTCTTCTCACTAAGTACTGGACCAAATTTTTAGAAGCCTCATAAGGTCATGCTTCACTGGCAGGCTTCACTTTTTGGGGTTCTGCTCACAATGCTAAATCTGTCAATATAAAGTGAATAGGGCTTTGCTCTTCTAAACAGCAATGAAAAATGTTCCTTTCTTTTAAGAGTTTGTCTGGCTTCAAAAGATGCCCCATCCTTAAGTTGTTATACTGTGACCTAAAGAGGTCAGAGACGATCAGTTGTCACTGAAGACAAACATACATATGAAGGATAGACCACTTCCTCGGAAAGCCAAAGTTGCCATCAAACTTCTTTCTCACTCGTATGAACTTGTAGCAGTTTGAGTGGAAAAATGAGGTGGAACTTTGAATTTTAGAGTTGTGGCCCTCGTGAGTGCGGAAGTAGACCATTCGAGATGAGACTCCTTGGGTAATGACCTCCAGTTGGTAAAAAATGTTGAAATACACCAAGGAATGGAGGCTCATAGTGTTTACTACAATCAATGAAGTTACCAGACTCCACCAAGAAGGACCGATAAGTTGCCCGTGTGCAATCCCATAGAAATTCAACACCATACAAAAGAAATGATGTAAAGGAATACGGAAGTATTCCTCCAATAGGTATAACAAGAGGATAAACCAATCGCGGGAGTCACTCAACTAGCAATCTCCTTCTACGATTTCAAAATTGTAGGCAAAATTTGATAATCTAATTCCTCTAGATGATAATGCTTGAACATATTTTTGCGAGTAACCGTACATTTGTAAAATGATGATTCAATGTTTGTTGTGGCACTATGGTCAGATGACCTATGCACACGTGCTAAAGAGGGCCTAATGCCACCCTAACCCTTCTGATTCTAATCATTGTAGTCACTTCTTTTCCCTTCTAATGATGGCTTGATTCAGAGTATGACGTGGTTGTAGTAGGTTATGAAAGATGAAAATGATTAAGAAAGAGTCACCCAGAAGGTCGGTAATGCCTTAGAGTGGTAAGCTCGGAGAGAGAAAACTGTGGGAGGGGAAGATGAGGAAGGGAAGAAAGAACTAAAATGATAGGGAAATTTTGAAGAGAAACCTTAAATCCAGTGAAAGGAATTCCTTTTCTCTATAAATCTTGATCTTAAATTACTAAACATCCATAGGAAGTTAAATTTAAAATTTCCAAAAATGAATCAGGTCTCCTAACCAGTTCTATATAAGAGAAATGATTCTTAAAAATGATTCTTAAAAATTTAAAATTTAAAATTTCCAAAAATGATTCTTAAAAAGTTTTGTATAATTAATGATTCTATATTTTTAAGGACTTACCACCTTTAATTTATCCTATAAGTGGTTTTCATGCTTAGCTACCAGGACGAAGGAGACACTGGCGATTGGACAAGCTAAGTTGATGGGAATAAGAGAAATTCAAGTGAGTTTCTATACTCTATTCCTGGGATGTTGTGTGGATAGTCTGAACCTGTGTTGAGTCATGTGATGATGTATTATCTCTACTGGTTTTGAATGCTAATCATGTATAAAATTGTAAAAGTATATGAGTATTCGCTAATATAGTTCAGTATGCATGAAAGTGTTATGATTATGTGTCTAAAAGGTAGCATAACCAGTTAAAGTATGTTAATAAATTTCACATATTGTATGTTTTTAATGATGGAGTACGGAAGGGAGATTGTTGATGGGTTAGATGAAGTTAGGTTTGGGAAAGGGAGTTTTCGTTATCGCAATTTGATGTTACTGAGTGAAAACTATAATGTGCGAAGCTTCGGGCCTTGTGAAGGGGACACACCGCTATTCAAGCATCAAGGTTAGAAATGGAAAAATGGAGGAATGGGCAGGTGGATAGGGGAATGAAATTTATGTTAGATTTCGCAATCCACTGTTGCTAAGTGCAAACAGTGACGTCGAGCTTGAGCCTTGCAAAGGGGACATTATGGTGTTCGAGCGTCAAGGTTAAATATGAAACGGAATGGTATTGACTGGCTCGGTAGACCAACACCGTAATGACAATTGTTAGGTTCCATAGAGCAACACCACGACAACGGTAAGGTCCTTCAGAGTGACACCTCAAAGAGGTTTAAGGTGTAAGACCATAGCTTGGCTATGGCAATCAATGAGGTCCACTAGGACATTAAACATGGTGAATAATGTGTAAGTGATCTACCATAATTTGATATGGCAAATTAGGCTTTCTCGGTATACTTAAGGAGCTTATTCTCTAGCAAAGTAACATCTTTTTCATAGTTTTTCGTAATTTTTAGATTTTTAGTTAATAAGTGTAAATGTCTAATTTTTACTCATTTTGTGACCCAATTTGGCCAATGGTGCCATTGGGGGGCCTACCATGTGGTTGAGTGGTGTAAGGACATGTTGGAGGTTGAAATGAGCAAAAATGGCACCAAAGAAAATGGTATCATGATATCCATACCTTGGAAACTCAATACCTCCAATAGTATGAAAGATTGGAGACCACCCTTCAGTGGTATCGCAATATCCACCCCTCAAAGAAGACCCTAAGGTTCGAAACTGCCTGAGGTATCACAATATCCTTTCTAGGTATCGCGAGACCGACATTGTGAGGGGGATAAAAATGGACAAAAATGGTAGTCTTTGTCCACCTGAACCACCAATCACTGAAGGCTTGTGTAAGGGAAATTTTGTCAATGAAAATTTATCAACATTCAGCCTAAAACAACCAATTTTGGCTGAGGAGGAGAAACACACACTAGTTTAGTTTTAGCTTTAGTTTCTCTAGGTTTTCTTTTAGTTTTTTCTACAACTTTTTTAGGGTTTTCATTTTCTCTTTTTCTTTCTTGGTTTTATATTTTTTTTTTGCATTTTCTTCTTATTCTTATTGTTAGTTAAGTTAGTTATCATGGTAGCTTAGGTTTATTTACTCTTTCAATCCATGTACCTTGGTTGTAAGACTTTTCTAGCTCTAGTTTAATGTATTTCGGTTTCTTTTACTTTAAATCAGCTAAAGTTTGTTCCTTTTATGTTTATTACTTTAGATTTTCTTGTTGAATGCCTTTAGTTTCATGTTCTTTAGGTTTTCTTGCATAAAAATCCAAGCTTTTATATTTTTCTTAAGCTTTGTTTTAATGGCTTCTTTACTTTTCCTTTCCATGTCCATTTTCTTTATTTTCAACATGAGTAGCTAAACCTAAAAAGGAGGTTGGTTGATGGAGATGTGAGTAAGTTGATTTTTTGGACAATTGACTAAATCGTAAAAAATGGACTAAATTGAATAGACCTAAAAACTTAGGAAGTGATGCCCTAAGGGAATATCTAGACAAGTGATACAGAGAGGTAACCTTGTTATGCACCAATTAATAAGTTGCAGATTAACTGGTGAGATCAAGAGATAAATTAGATTAATTCGTCTAAGTCGGTAAAATTGAGATCGAGAGATAAAATGAAGTTACTTAGTAATTTAAGCGATTTAAGTCCCTCATTCGAGGATTGCCGAACCATATTGAAATCAACCAACCACCATTAATCATTTATTGATTAATCTCTTAGTTTTGTACTCTTTGCAATTTGGTCCTTAGATTAGCATATTTAGTTTTCTTGCAAAACTTTCTTGTTATGATTTGTCGTACTAAAAAAATCATATCAGTACTCCTTTAGAGTCTATAGTGTACACTATTTATCACTCAATCGCCGTCCCCTTTAAGTTTAATCTTTGGAATACTCCAATGTTCCATTTGTAACGTTACAAACATTACAACTAACCTGTGCTTTAAATTTATTTTATAAAATCATTTGTTTTATGCACACCTGTGAACGCGGTCAGTAAGACCATGGCTTGTTCATGGCAACATAGAGAGTCCATCGAGACACTAAACACGGGGTAGTTCATCAGAGTAATAAACATGGGAAAGTCTGTCGTGATGTAAAACATGGGGTTACATGTGTTAAGTCCGCAGATTAGTGTACCAGGAGACACGCCAAGGTAGAAAGTAGAGTTCACAATGTGATTGGTGTGATAAGTTGCAAGATCAATTGAACTTGGTGCGTCTGGGGAACATGGACTAACGAGATATTGCGGGAATTCGCCAAAGGTGATGATGAGTGGAGCCAAGAAGTGTCTCAACCCAGTTAGGGTGAAAAAAAGGAAAAGACTCCTTAAATAAGGAGGAAAACGTAATGTACATCAAAGCGAGTTTTCCAGGGAAGCTGCGATGCCATATTATTTGAGAAGATACGGAATGAGATAAAATAGTACACAGACTTAATTGGTTAGTCGACAAAGAGGTAGCCGAAAGTTTGGGTAAATTGACTAGAGTCTTTATGGTTGAAAATGTTTGCCAAAGGCTGGATGATCAATAGAGTTCGATAGAGAATAGTGAAGAGTGGAAGTCTTACAGGATCATGAAACAAAGTAAAGATCTTGTTGATCTACCAGAGGTAGAAACCTTGAATAAATGTAACAACCCGTTTTTAGTCAAATTGGAATAGTGGATCTGGGACCATAAATTTGGGGTCAAAATATTTATTTTACTATTATTTTAAGGACTATAGCATGATAGTGTGATTGTGTGAAAATTTCGTTAATAAATTTTATTGTTTGAATACTAAATTTGATAAAAAGGGCTAAATCGCGTAAAGTGAAAAAGTTGAGTTCTATTAGCTAAAGGTGTTTAATAGCTATAGAACTTTAAAGTGGAGGTCCTTATGTTGTAATTAGACCATTTTTATTATGAGTGGACAAATATGGACATTAATTAAGTGATTTTAATGGTTTAATGTTAAGGTTAAAATGTAATTTAATAAAATAAATTAAGTAAAATAATTAAAACAAAGTTGTCATCTTTGTTGTTTCTATCTACCACTAAAAATAAACTAAGGAAACACAATGTTTGAAGCTTGAAATTTCAACTAGGGTTCATCCTTGCATGTAAGTGAATTTTTACTCAGTTTTTAATTATTTATATGTTTTTGAGATTGTTGTAGCTTAATCTATCTAGCCCAGGGACTAATTTGCAAAATTGTTAAAGGTTTAGGGTTTTTCCATTGATGAATGTATGTGTATTTTGATGTTTGATGATAGAAAATGTATGGTTGTTGTTAGATAAACAACATTTGTAAAGTGGTTTTTGGTGAAATTGTCAATTATGGGTTAATTTGAGAAATGTGAAAATTTTGTGGTAGAAATGTGAAATAAATGAAAAATATGGGTTTTTATGTTAATAAGAGAAATTCGACTAGCATGGGTAGGGACCTAATTGCATGAATTTGTATTTTTATGAGCTAAGGACTAAATTGTAAAGATGTTGAAATATTAGGGGAAAAAGTGTAATTTTTCCATAATGTGATTTTTGAGCTAAATTGAATAGAATGATAATTGAATAAGTTAAATTTGATATTATATAGATCAAGAAAAGTGAAGTTTGAATTAGATCGGGGGAAAAATAAAGTTTTAGACTAGTCGATCCATTTCGTCGTTTTTGTGAGTCGAGGTAAGTTCATATTTTAATAAGCATTAATATAATTGTGTTTTAAATGCTTTAGTATTGAATTAATTGTGAATACAATATTACGAATATTTTTGACAACGATTCAGCAAATGTGAAATCCCGATTAAACCTTAGGAATATATTAGGATAGGAATGCCATGTCATTAGGGATTATGTGTTTGAGTGTTGGTCCGTACGTCCTATCGGTGGTTGAGTTATCTGGCATGTGTTGCAGATTCTCATTAGCTTGTGTGAGCAGCACTGTGTAGCTACGTCATGACCATCAGCTTGTGTGAGCAGACCTGTTGATAGCTCGAGAGTGAGCATTATATGAGATATAAGATTGAGATAGCTTCGGCAATATATTTGGCACTTAGGGTGTGAGATTCCTGAGTATCCGATATTATTCCAAATGGCTTAATGGGTGTATCGATGTATTGGAAGAGTATGAAATTGATACGAGCTTGTACAGGTATGTACGTGAAATATACAATCATCAAATCGAAGAAATTGACGAAATTTTTGTTTAATCTTTGGATTGAATATATGTGTTAAGTTTTGGATTAAATTTGAATTGCATCATATGATGTTTATGTATTGAATTGTTGGTTGGTAAGTTTTACTTACTTAGCATACAAGCTTAGTAATCTTTATAGCTTACTCTATTTACTTTTTCGTGTTTTATAGTGAATATCGAAGCTTGCTCGAATTTGGGAGCCGTCGGAGATCTCATCACACTATCAAGCTATCAATTTGGTACTTTTGGATTTATGTTTTGGTTATATGGCATGTATAGGAGTTGTAGTCAATATGATATTTATGTTAGTAATGGATTTAGCTAATTGATTTGGCTTGTAAATGATGAATGGTTGGTTATGTGTATAGCCATGTAATTTGGCTTATTTTGGCATGCTTGGCGATGTGTATATATATATATATAGGTGTAAATAACCTTTTGCTATGTGGTTGGTAATGGCTATGTGATGTTTATTATGATTTGGTAATTTGAGTACCGTATGGTTGAAATTTGGAGATTTGGTAAGCATGTGATTTAGGTAAGAAAATACTTATATGATGTTAATTAGGTAAGTGATTTGTGAATGTGAATTTGGTATGGTTTGAATTAAAAATATATGATGTGGTGAGTCATATAGTTGTTGATATGAAAATAACATAAATTAGGCTTGGTTGAGATTGTTTGAGGAATGCCTATTTATGCTATGTTATATGCCATTTGGTTTGTGTAGGTGATTGAATGTTTGGGTGAGAAAGATGGATTGGTAAATAGCCTATTTTTGTCCACAAGGGCAGAGACACGAGTGTGTGTCTCAGCGTGTGTAACACACGATCAAGTGACATGGCCGTGTATCCCTTGGTGTTTAATTAGAAACCAAGTCAGTATGCTCCACATGGCCTAGCACACGGGAGTGTGACTTGGCCATGTGGCATAAGTCAGTATACCCTATAGTTTGGCACGGCCTAGCATACGGCCTGGCATACAGGTGTGTGTGGCCATTTTGAAGGGCACACAGGCTAGCCATACGGGCGTGTATGTTGGCCGTGTGACCCAAGTTAGAGAGTTACACGGGGTCAAACACGGGCTAAGACACGGCCATGTGATCCCATTTCGAATGTCCACATGACTTGTGACATGGGTGTGGCTTTGGCCATTTGAGACACACAGCTGGGCCACACAAGCGTGTGTCCCCTGTATTTTGAAAATTTTTCTAAGTTTTCCAAAAATTTCTTGAGTTATCGGTTTAGTCCCGAACCACTTCAAATGAATGTTTTAGGCCTCGTAGGCTCGTATTAGGGACAATGTGATTGATTATAAATGATTATTATTTAGATATGAAAAATGTATGAGTAATGTATGTTTATTTGTGTAATAAGTTCAGTAATACTCTATAACTCTATTCCATTCTGGCTATGAATACGGTTAGGGGTGTGATATTTATTGGTATCAAAGCTACGATTTAGTCAATTATAGTACTAACGTAGCATATGTGAGAGTCTAGCTATACAACCATATATAACCTGTGATAGTATGATATCCCCTAATAGTTTAAATCGTGTTTTATATAGTAATGGATCTCGATCGAATAGTGGCTGATGATGTTGAAAGTAATGCGCTAGCCTTTATTCACGGAGTAGCGCAATCTGAGTCGAGACTTGGATCATGTAGTCAGGGAGGAGTGGCCAAAGAAGCCTTCTTCCAAATGATGAACGAATGGTTCACTGAGTTTGTTCAAACTAATCCGGCTACTCAGCAACCTCCACCCCCACCTATTCCCCAATGGTCTCCATAGCTCCTCAAGGTTTGAAACATTTACACTTAAGTAAGCCGCCTATTGATAAAATTAAAAAATAAGGGGCTGAAGAGTTTAGAGCTACAATAGATGACGATCCTGAGAGAATCGAGTTTTGGCTTGAGAATATGATCCGGGTATTTGATGAACTTTCTTGCACGCTAGCTGAATGTGTTAAATGCGCTATATCGCTCTGAGAGATACCACATATCAGTGGTGGAATACTTTGATATCCATGGTATCGAGAGAAAGAGTCACGTGGGAATTCTTTCAAACTGAATTCAAAAAGAAATACATCAGTTAGCAGTTTATTGATCAAAAGCGCAAAGAGTTTCTAGAGTTGAAATAAGTTCGTATGTCTGTGACCGAGTACGAAAGAGAATTTGTAAGACTTAGTAAATATGCTCG
Source organism: Gossypium rotundifolium (assembly GCA_025506655.1). Lineage (NCBI taxonomy): Eukaryota > Viridiplantae > Streptophyta > Magnoliopsida > Malvales > Malvaceae > Gossypium > Gossypium rotundifolium. The sequence continues at coordinate 113,398,360 of CP106727.1, read as the reverse complement.
AGAATGTGTCTCCACTAAGGCAATTATGTGTAAGCAATTTGAAGACGGGTTGAACAAAGACATTAGACTTCTAGTCAGGATTTTAGAATTGAAAGACATTGTCGTGTTAGTAGACAGAGCTTGCAAAGCTGAAGAACTTGGCTGAGAAAAGAGAAAACCTGATTTCGAGGCTAGAGATTCAAAAAAGAGGTCGATAAGTAAACCCTATCACTCTTCGTCAAAGAAATCACGCGATTTGTATAATCGATCGATTGCTTCAGTGGGATATTCTAATAGAGATTGTGGAAAGCAATACACAAGTCCTAAAGCTCCAGCCACTTCAGTATCGAGTGTTGGTAGTGTTAGAACCAACAAACCTGAGTGTCAATAGTGTGAAAGACAACATTTTGGAGACTACAGGATGAATAATAAAGTTTGTTTCAAATGTGGCTCACAATATCACTTTATTCGGGATTGTCTTGAGTTAACCGAGAAAGACAAATTTCAGAATGCAAGACCGAGCAATACAGCTAGCTAGAGGGAGACCACCTAGAAATACGAGAAATATGACTAGTAGCAAAGGTTCGATAAAGGACTCTACCGTGAGATCTGAGGCTAGAGCGCTAGTCAGAGCTTACGCTATTCGCTCTCGCGAAGATGCATCGTCACCAGATGTTATCACCGGTACATTTTCTCTCTATAATACTAATGTAATTGCCTTGATTGATCCTGGATCGACTCATTCATATATCTATATGAATTTAGTGTCTATTAAGAGTTTACCTGTTGAGTCTATTGAATTGGTGATTAAAGTTTCAAACCCCTTAGGCAAGTATGTCTTTGTTCATAAAGTTCGCAAGAATTGTCCTTTGAGGACTCGGGTTATTATTTTCCAGCTGATTTAATGCTTTTATCATTTGATGAATTCGATGTGATTTTGGGTATCGATTGGCTGACTCTGAATGATGCTATTATGAATTGTAGACGAAAGACTATTGAATTAAAATGTTAGAATAATGAAATTCTTCGAATTGAATATGATAAGTTGACTGAATTGCCTGTTGTAATATCGACGATGTTAGCTTAGAAATATGTGAGGAAAGATTGAATCAGTACCAGTGGTTTGTGAATATCTGGATGTGTTTCCAGAAAAGTTACCTAGGTTTCCACCGATCAGAGAGGTCGATTTTGCTATTGAATTAGTACTGGGAGCATCACCTATATCGATAGCTCAATACAGAATGGCTCCAACAGAGTTGAAAGACTTGAAAGCTTAGTTGCAAGAGCTAACAGATAGAGGTTTCATGCGACCTAGTTTTAGTTCTGTTCGTAAAGAAAAAATATGGATCGATGAGATTGTGTATTGATTATCGTTAGCTCAACAAGGTTATTATTAATAATAAGTATCCTTTGCTGAGAATCGATGATTTGTTCGATCAGTTCAAAGGAGCAACAGTGTTTTTGAAGATTGATCTAAGATCTGGCTATTATCAATTGCGAGTTAAATATTCAGATGTTCTGAAAACTTCTTTTAGAACAAGGTACGAATGTCGTAACCATTTTTTGATAAAACAGAAAATGACGCTGTCGACTCGGGTTTTGAAAAGGAGGGAGTCGCCACCAATATTTTTTTTGATGAGGTCACCTCATAAAAAAGTTGTTTTTAATAAACAGTTTGATTTATCAAAACAATGATTTTGGTCTACGAAATCCAAAAATGAGTTCGGGAGTCGATTACGCACGAGGAAGGGTTAGCACCCTCGATACGCCCAAAATTGGTACCAAATTGATTGATCGATGTCCTAATGTTGAAAACTTTGAAATGATTCGAAAATAGATACTTTTATTTTCAAAACTTGAAGGGATCGGAAGGGATGCTAAGACTTTCTTATTTTGAAGAGATAAAGCATCGTATCTGGTAAGTTAGGGTATAACACTTTGGACTCTCGAAACTGAACTTGTCTTTGATTTTTAAAACTTGGCTAAAAATTTCAAGGTGATATCCGTTATTTGTCAAATGAGAAATCGGAACCCAGTAAGTTAGGGCTTGATTTTCTCGAAATTTTGAATACGAAATATTTCCTTTACTTTTTAAAAAAACTCATCTCGGGGTATCTAGATGTCGTGCCCAGTAAGTTAGGGCGCAACATTTCGAATTTCCAAGAACAAGTATTTTATTTAAAACTTGTATTACGATTTCAAAAAGGATATTCCGTTATTCGATTAAACGAGAAAACCTAACCCAAGAAGTTAGGGCTCGATTCCTCGAACCTTTAATACTAATATCTATTATTTGAAAATTTGATGAATCGGGTAAGATTAGTGCGACAAATGGTGAGATGTTACACGTGAAAAGGATAATGAAAGACACATACATGTATATGCGTATAAGTAAGGATAATATATTGAAAGTATTACGATATTAACCGTGGTAGAAATAATGATGAAATAATAATAGTAACATGATAATAATAACGATAATAATAATACTAATAAATAATAATAATGGAAGTAAAATAAGAGTAATAATTTTAAAGAAAAGAAAATAAAATGGTAGTAATAACAATATACATATAAAGATACATTAATAGTGGTAATAAATATAATAATAATATTAGTGATGATAATGATGATATAATAATAATAATAATAGATAATAATAATGAAAACAAAATAATAATAATGCTAAATAAAATAATGATATTAGTAGAAAAAATAAAATAATAACACACACAATAAATAATAACAAACAAATAGTAGTAGAATATAATGAAAATAACAAATAATAATAATAATAATAAATAACCAACAATAAAAATATTAAATAATAGTAAAAGTAGTAAAATTGCAAAATAATTGAAAAATGGGTTAAATTGCATTAAAACGGAAGTTTCGGTCAAATTGCCAATAAACCGAGGTTTGGGGCTAAATTAGAAACGGGCATAAAAGGTGGGGACCAAAGAGATAATATTCCCAAGAAGTTAAACGCGTTTGAGGAAGGACCGTATCACAAATCGCATGAAATTTTTGGGCCAATATTGCAATAATTAAAATTTGCTTTAAAACATGAAAATGCGGAAGGACCGATTCATAATTTCCCTTTGCTTAAAAACACGCGGATCCCGAGACGGTCGGTCGCGTGGGTTGAGGCCAAACGACGCTATTTTGGGCATTAAAGGCCATTTAAAATGACATCGCTTCGAGGGCTATTTAAGGCCCAAATTTCTAAAAAGTTCATTTATCACCGCTTCTAAAAAAAAATTTACTCTTCTCTTCTTTCTCTCGCAGATCAAAGGGAGAGGGTTCAACCTTGCCTCGATCGCCGCTTCTTCATCGCGTCGATTACCATCGCAAACCACCGATACGGTGGCGTAATTTCAAAAAGGTATATTCTTCCTTTTTATATCCTTTTTATTGTACTTATATATGTGTGTATTTGTATATTTGCTAATAAAAGGATTTGTAGTAAAAAATAAAATTTAAAAGTAAAGAAAAATTACCTTTTCTACTCGTTTGATGTTTGAATCTCTGTCTTTTAGTGTTCGGATCTCGTTAATTTTGTGTTTGCCAATATTTTTGCTTAATAATCCCTTTCTGTTTTTTTATTGATCAGAAAAAGAAGAAAAAGAGCCCCCCACAAATATTTTGAATCGGCTTTTATAGCCAATTTTTTTTACAACTTGCTACTTTCATCCTTTCCGCTTATTGCTTGCGGGGCAGAGCGGTGCAAGGCGGTGGACGGATCGCTGCTAAATTCTCGTCGGACACAGTTAAAGGCGGGTGTTCGAAAGTGGCCCTAGGTGCGGCGTACCTAGGGTTAGAAAAATTTTGGTTCGGGGTTTGGGCTTGGGTAGGTTTAGGTTTAATGGGTTGTGGGTTAATTGGTTTGGGTTTAAGTGGGTATGGGTTGTCTGATTGTTGATTTTGGGTTGTAAAATGGGCCTCGTTAGGTTTTAATTTTGGGTCCGTAGGTTGTATTAGGCTTGGGTTAAATGGGCTTGAAGCCTGCAAAATTGGTGTTGTATGATTGTTCTCTTTGCTCGTTGTCGTGTAACGATAACAGAGCAAAGACTTTCAAGAAAGACCAATTTTGCTCGGTCCCGCTAAGTCTTGGACTTCTTTGGTACCCCTCTTCTTCAAGTAGCCTCATTCCAGTCCACCGCATCTTGTTGCTTTGATCCACTTTACTGCAACCTTGAAAGATGAAGTTTGTAGTTGTAATTGATTTAATCTTACCTACTACAACTTCATTAATCTGCTCCACTGCAACTTCAGGGAGATAGGATTAACTGTCTTCAGCCTACTCCACTGCAACCTCAAGGAGATAAGACTTGTTTTGATCTGCTCTACTGCAACTTTAGATAGATAAGATCTGTTTATTTATAGCTTCCATCTGTTCCACTGCAACTTCAGGGAAATAAGATTCGCTATCTTTAGTTTGCTCCGCAACAACTTCAAGGGGATAAGACTTGCAACTTCAACCTGCTCCACTGCAACTTCAGGGAGATAAGGTTTGTTTTGATCTGCTCTATTGCAACTTCAGAGAAATAAGATCTGTTGTCTTCGATCTGCTTCCTGCAACTTCAGGAATGTCAAATCTGTTATCGTCAATCTAATCCCTGCAAACTCAGGGACCACCAAACCGATGTCTTCGATCTGCTTCCTACAACTTCAGGAATGTCAAATCTGCTATCTTCAATCTGATCCCTGCAAACTCAAGGACCACCAGACTGATATCCTCGATCTGCCTCCTGCAACTTCAGGAAGGTCAAATATGCTATCTTTAATCTGATCCCTGCAAACTTAGGGACCACCAGACCGATGTCTTCGATCTGCTTCTTGCAACTTCAGGAATGTCAAATCTGCTATCTTCAATCTAATCCCTGAAAACTCAAGGACCTCCAGACTGATATCCTCGATCTGCCTCTTGCAACTTCAAGAAGGTCAAATCTGCTATCTTCAATCTGATCCCTGCAAACTCAGGGACCACCAGACTGATATCTTCGATCTGCTTCCTACAACTTCAGGAAGGTCAAATCTGCTATCTTCAATCTGATCCCTGCAAACTCAGGGACCACCAGACTAATGTCTTCGATCTGCTTCCTGCAACTTCAGGAATGTTAAATCTGCTATCTTCAATCTGATCCTTACAAACTCAGGGACCACCAGGCCAATGTTTTTGATCTGCTTCCTGCAACTTCAGGGAGACAAGATCTGCCATTCCTTCATCTGTTCTTCTATAGTGTCCTTTTAATGACATAACCTGTAGAATGAGTACATGCTTATGCCTAATGATTAGGATGCCATGATTGGAATGAGTCAAAATGTTATGAGTATGATTCCTATTCAAGGTGTTATCACTCATTTATCTATCAAGGTTTTATCTTTGTTTCCCTTGCAGTAACCATTTTCGTATGAATGACTTACCCCTATGGAAATTTCAAAGCCCATTTTAGGCCTCAGAACACGGGCCTGCATTGACTTCTAGCTGTCTTCCCCGGGAGTCACAACTCCTACTCGAAGAATACCCAACTTGGTTCGTTTTGGATTCGTTCCTCAGCAATTTAGGGTTTTTAAATCTTTCCTTATCGAAAATTGGCCTGTCATACCTTTTCTAAGTGACCAAGTAACATTATTCACCCTACCACGATTACTGAATCGGGCGAGGAACTTTGAAGAAATGGTCTCCATTAAGACCCCCATTTCTCCAATGTCTTTATCCTGTGTTCATGAAAATTCTAAACAATTGTCCTGTTTCAGTTTCCTATTTTATCTAGAGATTTCCAAAGTAATACGTGGAACTTTACTTTGTGAAATTGTTAGTTCATCAATTATTGTTTCAATGCAGCATGTTAATGATGGGTAACAGTAAGTCAATTTCAAAGAGAGTTAAAATGAATTATCTATGAAACGAAGAAAATTGATCGAACATATCCCTTTTTACGGAGAAAAGAACCCAAAATAGTAAAATGAACAAATGGATCGATGCCTAGACATCGCCAATTAGGCTTCTATATACAAACTTCAAGAAGACTGCTTTGAGCCTGACATGTGTTTAGAAGACTCAAAGTATTTTGTCGATTCCCTGATATGCAACGTGCTTCCTCTTCTGTTGATTCTAGGGCTACAAGATCGCGACGTGTCCATTCAAAACTCGAGTCACCTTTTTAGGTTTTCAACTTAAAAGCCCTTTGGTCTCAAGGTGCCCTTTTGCGGGTTTTCACCTTGGCCTCTCCATTTTTTTTGAAATCTCAAAGTGCCCTTTGTGGGTTTTCACCTTGGCCTCTTCCATTTCAAGCAAAGTATTTTTTAACTGAATCTGAGTTCACGTGATTGGGCAAGCTTTTCCCGTCCATCTCAGTCAGAATCTATGGACCTCCTGAGAAAGCTTTCTTTACCACATACGGTCCTTCCCAGTTCGACATCCATTTTCCTCTGTAATCCTTTTGTATGGGAAGGATCTTTTTTAGCACGAGGTCCCCCTCGTGGAATTCCCTTGGTGAACTTTTTTGTCGTAAGCTCGCATCATTCACTTTTGGTACATCTGACCGTGACGAATAGCCCTCAATCTCTTTTCTTCAATTAAGTTCAACTAATCATATCGAGCCTGGATCCATTCAGCTTCATCTAGCTTCACTTCTAACAATACTCGAAGAGAAGGTATTTCCACTTCAATAGGTAGAACTGCCTCCATCCCATAGGCCAATGAGAAAGGCGTTGCCCCAATAGAGGTTCGGACGGACGTTCGATAAGAATAGAGCGTGAACGGTAATTTTTCATGCCAATCCTTGTAAGTCTCGGTCATCTTCCCCACTATCTTTTTGATGTTTTTGTTGGCTGCTTCCACTACCCCATTCATTTTTGGACGATACGGAGACGAATTGTGGTGTTTAATGTTGAATTGGATGCAAACTCCCGCTATCGTACTGTTGTTTAGGTTCAATGTATTGTCTGATATGATCCTCTCAGGTATTCCATATCAACAAATGATTTCCTTCTTCAAGAACCAACTGACCGCTGACTTAGTGACGTTAGCATATGAGGCAGCCTCTACCCACTTGGTGAAGTAGTCGATGACCACGAAGATGAACCGATGCCCATTTGAAGCTTTCGGTGAGATTGGTCCAATGACATCCATGCCCCACATGGAAAATGACCTTGGGGAAGTCATAACGTGTAAAGGTGACGGAGGCACATGAATCTTATCTCCATAAATCTGGCATTTATGACATTTTTTGGCATAGTTGATGCAGTCTCCTTCCATGGCGGACCAATAATATCCAAACCTCATTATTTGTCTGGCCATTGTGAAACCATTGGCATGAGTGCCGCAGACGCCTTCATGGACTTCTTCCAAGATTAACTTAGCTTCGGTGACATCCACACATCTCAACAGCACTTGATCTTTCCTTTTCTTGTATAGGACCTCTCCATCCAGGACGTAGTCACAGGCTAGTCTTCTTAATGTCCTTTTATCCTTCTCAGTTGCTTGGTCCGGGTACTCACAACGTACCATAGTATATCGTGGTACCATGGTAGGCTAGTTTTCTCTTCTTCCTCAACATTGTAGGATTGGGCTGGGTCCTGATGAATGCTCATTCGTATAGGCTTCATATCCTCATTTTCGTTTATTCGGGCCATGTAGGCTAAGGTGGCGAGCATCACCATCCGGTTTTCGCCTCGGGTAAATAAAGGAAAATGACGTCAAACTCTCTCGATCAAATCTTGGGCCAATCTTTTGTAGATGGCCAACTTTGATCCCGGTTTCCCATTCCCTTTAAGTTGATAGATTACTGTATGTAATCTCCATACACTTCCAATACTCTGATTTTGCGTTCGATAGCGGTGCGAAGACCCATGATGCAAGCTTCATATTCAACCATATTATTAGTGCAATCGAAATCCAGTTTGCAAGCAAATGGGTAATGGTCTCCTTTGGGGAAATCAGAATCGCCTCTAATTCTATTGCCCACGGCATTTGATGCTCCGTCAAAATTTAGTTTCCAAGGATGATCTTCTGAGGCACCCTCTCCGGTGTTTGCCACATACATCAAATCTTCATTAGGGAAATCGAAGTCTAAAGGCTCGTAATCTTCAAGGGCTCTACTGGCTAAAAACTCCGCTATTTCACTCCCTTTTACTACCTTTTGGTTCACATAGACTATGTCGAATTCAGAAAGCAGAATCTACCATCTGGCCATCCTTCTGTTCAAAGCGGTAGACTCCATCATATATTTTAGAGGATCTAGCTTCGAGATGAGCCACGTCTATGATACAACATATACTACCTCAATCTTCGAGTTGTCTAAATCAAAGCATAACATAGTTTCTCAATTGGCGAGTATCTTATTTCACGCTCAGTGAATTTTTTACTAAGGTAGTATATTACCTTCTCTCTTTTTCCCGACTCGTCGTGCTGAGTCAAAGGTCTTTTGGCATTCTTCATCCCACGTGCCCGGATTGCGTTTCTTAAGAAGATGGAATAGGGTCATATTTCTCAGTTAGTTGTGAAATGAACCGAGCGATGTAATTTAGCCTTCCTAAGAAACCTCTAACTTCTCTTTGGGTACGTGGTGGAGGAAACTCTTATATGGCCTTGACTTTGTCTGGGTCAACCTCAATCCCCTTTTTACTGACCATGAATCCGAGCAATTTCTCAAACCGAGCTCCGAAGGTACACTTTGCTGGATTAAGTTTTAATTGGAATTTCCTCAACCTCAAGAATAGTTCCTTAGGACCTGCACATGTTCCCTTTCAGTTTGGGACTTGGTGATCATATCGTCGACGTAAACCTCAATTTCTCAGTGCATCATGTCGTGAAATAGGGTTACCATGGCTCTCTGATATGTTGCTCCTGCGTTTTTTAGCCAAAATGGCATCACCTTGTAGCAAAACGTTCCCCACATGGTTACAAATGGTGTCTTATCCATGTCTTTAGGATGCATCTTTATTTGGTTGTATCCTGAGAAACCATCCATAAAGGAGAACAACGAATAGCCCGCCGTATTGTCTACTAATGTGTCGATGTGAGGCAACGGGAAATTGTCTTTCGGGCTAGGCTTGTTTAGATCCCTGTAGTCTACGCACATTCGCACTTTCCCATCTTTCTTAGGGATAGGGACGATATTAGCCACCCAATCTGAATACTTAACCACTTGCAAGAATCCGACGTTAAATTGTTTCTCGACTTCTTCTTTTATTTTTAACAAAACATCCGGTCTCATTCTTCGAAGCTTCTGTCGGACGGGCTTGTATTCTTCTTTTATGAGCAACCTGTGTACTATGATATCGTGCTTAATCTGGGCATATCTTGATACGACCACGCAAATACATCCTTGAATTCTTGGAGAACTTGATGAGGTCTCGCTTTGTCTCTGCTGTGATACAAGCTCTGATCTTCACTTCTTGTCCTTCTCCTGTGTTCACCATTTCCAATCGACTTTTTATGCGGTAGGATATGTTTTTCTTCTTGCTCTACTATTCTCAACAAACTGGAGGCAAGTCACATTCTCATCACTTTCAAAATCTCGAGATTCCTCTAAACACATGTCTTGCTCAAAACGGACCTCCTAATCAGTAGTATCGCTGCTCATATCATTGATGGCTAGGGACCCGTGATGGGTATCAAAGGATGTACACAGAATAAATGAATTGAAGGATAACTATTCACATGATATGAATGGGAACAAAGAATAAAGAATAGAAAATGAGAAAATGTTTGTTAGAATTAAATATGTATTTCATTAGAACAAAATATCCGAACATGAGCCTGTTTCACAAAAGAAATCTCATTGTTTCTAGGCTTAAAACAATAAGTGCGTTCTAAATATTGCTCTGTATAATCTCTAAAAACTACAGGAAATTCCTCTACAGTCCAATTGTTCAGAACGCTTCCAGGTTCGTACGGGCGAATGCCCAATAGGTTTCCTTGATCGGTTTCCTCATCGTGTATGGCATTGATGTGAGGATGTTTATCTCTAGAAGATCCTTTCTTCGGGTAGATTATTCCTCCTGACACAAAGGTATGGGATATGTGGGGAATGTCATTGATTCCCACTTGACGTCCTCTCCGTTTAACCTTGCCCTTCTCCTCTCTTGTTTTTTCTCTATTTCCTTCCTCATTTTGAAACCCAAGCCAAAACGGTCTCTCTTTTCTTTCAGCATTGGGATCTGAACTTTCCCTTGGAGATGTTTGCCCAATCCTTTTCCTGGTAGAGCCCCTTTTCCTATCATTATTCGTAGGCCCATCCTTGTGGTCATGGATAGCTTAGGCACCGGGACTTCATTCCCCTCCGAGATGAAAGTAGCATTTACGAACTCTAAGGATCGAAAGGAATATTCAACGGCCTCCTCACTTGTTTCTAGATATGACACTTCGTTGGTAACAGTTGCTATGATGTCTTCTTCAGTGTTTATAGTTACTAGTCAGTTTTCCGTTACTAGCTTCAGTTTCTGGTGCAGTGATGAGGGCACAACACCTGCCGAATGAATCCAGGGCCTTCCCAACAAGTAGTTGTAAGAGGGCTTGATGTCCATGACTAGAAAATCTACTTCATATGTGTTAGGCCTAATCAATAATGGTACGTCCATTCTTCCCATCACTCTTCTTTCGGTGCCATCAAACGCTCTCACTATGTTCTGACATGCTTTCATGTGAGAGCTGTCCATAGGCAACCTCTTCAATGTAGCCAAAGGTAAGACATTTAAAGTTGATCCATTATCTATTAACATACTCGGCAGAGTGTATCCCTTGCAACGAGTAGTTATGTGCAAGGCTTTTGTTGATCCCATGCCTCCGGGGGATTTCATCATCATCAAGTAAATAAAATTGTCAACACTTATGTTACTAACGCACGATCCAACTTATTAACGGATATATCCTTACTAACATAAGTTTCATTCAAGATTTCATCGGTGCTTCATGGTGCACTTCTCGAGCTTAATGAAATAGGCTAGCACGGATATACGAGCTGGTTGTTTGCGCAGCTATTCTACCACACTGTACTCGCTATGTTTTAATAATTTCAAGAATTCTTTGGCCTCCTCCTCTTTTACGAATTCATTGATAGGGGCTTCAGGTTCCTTTTTCTGCCTAATCAGCACAGTCTTTGGTTTCACTGGTTTTGCTCCTCTGTTTTTAGGATCGTAACGCTTCCCACTACGCGTATAGGACCCTTCATTCTTGACCTCCTCAGAAATGCTAGTGGAGCTTTCCGCCCCTGGTATCATCACATTACAATTGTAATCCCAGGGTACCTTTTTACTATTTTTGTAGGGAAAAGAAGTAGGTTTTGAATTATAATCTTCGGCCTTCCCTGCACCCCAACTTCCGTGTTTCGTGAGATGATGATTCTCGGGTAATTGACTCTAAGCTTCATCAATTCTTTCTCGGTCACACATACATTCCTTTCCTCTACTCCTTTTTCATAAAACTCTAGTTCTTTGTTGTCCATAAGGTTTTGCACCAAGATTCTAAACTTGGCACATTCTTGAATCTCGTGCCCTTTTATTTTATAGAGTTCACAGTAGTTCTTTATATGCCTCCAGTTTTCCACAGGATCTGAATCTATCAATCCTCTTTTCGCCATTTCCTCCCGAAATACTCTCAATGGGGTTTTCACCTCTGTGACATCCTTCTTGAATTTTCTCACCACCTCCTCACCAATCGTGTTTACCCGTCTATCCTCGTGATTGGGTAGTGGGTTCCCCTTTTTTATCAGATCGTCGAGTGTTATGACCTCCATCTTTATTAGCCTTTCGAATACCTTTTTAAAGGCGATGTAGTTCTCTATCGAATACCCCGTTACCCCTGCATGGTAATCGCAGTGAGCGTTAGAGTCGTACCACTTAGGGTGTGGAGGTTGCAATGGTTGCAAATAGAACGGGGACACGATATGCTCGTTGAACAAAATCTGGTATAGCTCCTTGTACGTTATTGGAATTGGTGTGAATTGAATTTTTTAGTATTCAGTCTGGTTCCTGATTCTTATCTTATCGGACCTTGTTGTCCAGAGGTGACTGCCTTTGGCCGATTAACCGTGATCACATTGTGTGTACTCACATTATTTACTTCACCGTCTTTCTTCTTAGGAGCGGCCCTCCTAGTGCTTTCTCCTGCCTCGATCTTGCTACCCCTTATGGCATGTTCGATCATCTCTCCCGCCATTACTATGTCGGAAAAGCTTTTAGTCGTACTCCCTATCATATGAGTTATGAAAGGGGCCTTCAGGTTGTTAATGAAGAGCATGGTAGTCTCGTTTTCTAAGAGGGGTGGTTGGACCTGCATGGCGACCTCCCTCCACCTCTACACGTATTGTCTGAAACTTTTATTTTGTCTTTTTTCCATGCTTTGCAAAGTAATTCTATCCGGTGCCATGTCCGTAACGTTGTCGTAATGCTTCGTAAATACTTGAGCCAAATTTCTCCAGAACTAATGTTGGTCTGACTAAGTCGGGTTATACCATCTAGTAATCGCTACCACTAAACTTTCTTGGAAACAAGGATTAAGAGTTGATCATTGCTCACGTAGCGACCATTCACCGCAGAACATGGTGATGTGGGCCTCTGGGCAGCTAGTCCCACTGTATTTTTCAAATTCAGGCATTTTAAACTTATGAGGCAGCACCAAATTCGGAACCAGACTTAAACCTTTTGCGTCAATCCCATGATGATGATCGATACTTTCTAGTGCCTTGAATTTTTCTTCCAGCCATTTGTAACTATCCTCTAACTACATTGAGGATTCTTCTCTCGACCCCATTTTCTCTACCATATCTAAATCAGGTACAACAGGATTGGCTGGGTTATCTCCTGGTTGGGATCCGGAGCCTGCGTAGAAGCTCATGGGAGGTCTAGCGTCGTCCTGCCCTTTGTTCGGCCTCGATCAGAATCGCGTGGCCTTAGGATATACTCTTCAGCCTTGTTCTTGCGTGTGGCGGGGTAAAACCCGGGGGGATGTCTTCACTACTTTCCTCGATCGGAGGCATAGGACCTTTCCCCTTATCCATTGCCCCGTTCATCATTTGGGCCATTTGGGCCATCATATTCCTCTGGGCCTCCAACATTTGGTCCCTCATTTCTTGCTAGATTTTTAACATTTGCTCTTGCATTTGTTCTACATTTCTTTCTGGAATTGTTCGAACCTTTGATCCATTTTCCTGGTTTTAGCGCGTGTTCCGTAGTGATGTTCCACTTCCAGATTTTCTCTTTTCACTTTTTTTTCTCTCTCTCTTTGATAATTTTAGCTAATTAGGCCCATTTTTATAAACTTAAATGCATGTAATATGATGCAATGCAAATGCATGAATGCAAGAAGAAGACATCGATTCTGATCAACTTCATTTTAGAAAACTTTATTAGAAGGCAAAACCCTTTACATAAAGCGACACAAATATGCTTTCGCCCTAAGGCCTAAGGTTTTGATTTTCCCAAGCAAAGAGATTAGCTCTTGATTATAACCCGATCAGTAGCTCATATCTCACGCCAATATGTCACCTGCAGCCCAAAGTCTCATGGGTGATTAGCTACCTCTCGAATCTGGATTATCGCTTCACCTATGAGGTAATTTCGGCTTCTAACTTGCTCGCAAGAATGGTGAATCTCCTCCTCCCAATGCCTTTCTCTTGTTTCCAAAAGCTCAATCCGAAGCTCACTACTGTGTAATGCCGATTCTAGCTCTTCAACCTTACCCTTCATTTCCTTGATTCTGTTCAGACGTGATTTCAGTTTGCTTTCTGAGTCTTGACTTCGATAGTGGTGCAGAGACTGCCCAAGCTCAGCCACTCTAGCCTTTAGTCCCTTTTTCTCCTATTGGCTTTCTTCCATGCCCTTCTCTAAGGCCTCGTTTTGTGTTTACATTTCTTGAAACTTTTTCTCCCAACTGCTAACTCTGGCTTTTTCCTCTCGGATCTCTTGTCGCCATCGCTCAAGTTTTCCTAATCGTATTTTTATCGCCGAGACACATCTTCTTGTATTCCGCCTTCAAGCTATCTCTTGTCTTCTCTACTTTCTATTTTTCCTTTCTAAGTTTCTCACCTCGATTTTTGACCGTCCACCCCTAATTGAGGAGCATCTTTTCTTCTTCCAAATTTTCTATCCTTTTTCCAAGTTCAAACTCATCTGCTCAAAATCTTGTTTCACAATCTCTAATTCGACGGACCACTGCAAGCATTCTTCTCTCGATCGGGTGCCCTCTGGATTTGGCTCGGGGATGTTATCATTGATCCTCTTAGTCCTCCATTCACTGTATTTCGGGGTCGTCATCGGGCCTACGGATAATCTTCTTATTCTATGAATATGATTCCAAGCACTAGAGATCTCTTTAACCTTTTTCTTATAGCTCCCCCCTTCGTATGAGAACTCACATTGAGCCAGCCCGTATGTCGTTGGTACAAACTATCTTGAACTATACTGTCTTAGGACCAACAAAGGGGCATATGCAATGGCACCCCAAATTCCCAGCAGAGGAACCTAGTCAAAGCTTCCACAACGATAAAGGACCTTGTCGGGAATCATCCAAGGAGCCTTTCACTCAATGTCGTCTTCTTGAAGGTTTTGAAGGAGCGCTATCCAATTTTCTTCGGACACGTCTTCTTTCCTAGGCGTAGCTACTATCTCTTTCAACGGGGAGCAATTCTCTGACAAAAACTGATAAGACACTTTCTCCATCTTCCAGAAGTGACTATGGAACCAGGCCAATAACAACTGCGCACATCCGATAAACCTGCCTTCACCTATTCTCCGACATGCATTCAAGGATCTGAATGTTTCATCCAAGATAGCAGGAACAGGCGTGACCCCTTTTTCTAATCGATCGAATAGATCAACAACCGCTTTGTCAATGTGTCTTAGAGCTTTTGGGAAGATAACCAAACCGTAAATACACAAGGCCAAGACATCAATCTTTTTCTTTGCATCAGGATGCATTAGGATCATGTCCCTCAAATTATCCAAGGTATGCATTTACCCCCGCCTTTTTTCTGCATTCTAGCCGAGACCCATTGTTCACTCATTCCCGTGACATTTATTAATTTCTTAGCAAGAGTCGGGCTATTAACTGCTTTGGAATAAGCTTTATCAACTTGAATTCTCAGACAACATAGTAAGGTTGTGTATTCCTCTACCGTGAGAGCCAAATCTACTTTCCCGAATGAGAAACAACCATAAGCAGCATTCCAGAACTGAGTCATTGCTCAGAATAGGTGCTTATCTATTTTGACATCAAGCAGGTATGGTAGATCACCGTAGGTACTATAGAACAACTGCTTCACCTCGCCATCCCACCGGGTCCATATTTCTTTCAACTCCGGAGTTCATTATGCGTGACAATCGATATTGGTGAAATCCGTAATTCGACACATATCCTCGCCTAAGCCGTCCCTCTTTCTAATTGGCTTTGCTCGACTGCAAAGTGAGGGCCGCATTGTCCTCCACTTTATCAAGGAATTCACTTTCCATAACCAGCTTTCTAACTCAAACACTGACCGTGAATCGATGCCTCTTAAAAATGGAAATGACATGCAGAGGAAATAAAACACCATCAATTAGTACCATAGAATGAAATATAAAGCATACACAAATGCCTATCTGGGTAACTACTAAGGTTTGGCATAGTTCAGCTCGGGGTGGGTTCTTAGGCTCTTTACATGTGGTTGAGTTCTAAAGTTCGAGGTACCCAAACCAGTAGATTCCTCTATCCTCACCCATTATAGGCTCATACGGACCGAGTTCGGTTCAGGGGAATACATTTCCCTATGGCCATGTGAAAGTGAAAACTTCACGAAGACATAGGTACGGATGTATCCCGAAAGCAGTCCACTAGCCCATGCAGAGGTGAAAACCTCACGAAGGCATAGCTTCTCGCTCCCACTTAAAGGTGTGTCCACAACGGTCATGCAATGCAATGCAATGCCAAAGTATTTACGAGACCCAATATTGAAAGTGCATTAAAAGAAGCATGATTTTTCGAAACCATTTACCAGTGGAGTCGCCAAGCTGTCGTAACCATTTTTTGATAAAATAGGAAACGACGCGGTTGACTCGGGTTTTGAAAAGGAGGGAGTCGCCACCAATCTTTTTTTTGATGAGTTGTGATCGGGTCACCTCGTAAAACAATTGTTTTTAATAAACAGTTTGATTTATCAAAACAATAATTTTGGTCTACGAAATCCAGAAAACGAGTTCGGGAGTCGGTTACGCACGAGGAAGGGTTAGCACCCTCGATACGCCCAAAATTGGTACCAAATTGATTGATCGATGTCCTAATGTTGAAAACTTTGAAATGATTCTAAAATAGATACTTTTATTTTCAAAACTTGAAGGGATCGGAAGGGATGCTAAGACTTTCTTATTTCAAAGAGATAAAGCATCGTATCTGGTAAGTTAGGGTATAACGCTTTGGACTCCCAAAACTGAACTTGTCTTTGATTTTTAAAACTTGGCTAAAAATTTCAATGTGATATTCCGTTATTTGTCAAATGAGAAACTGGAACCCAGTAAGTTAGGGCTCGATTTTCTCGAAATTTTGAACATGAAATATTTCCTTTACTTTTTAAAAAAACTCATCTCGGGGTATCTAGATGTCGTGTCCATTAAGTTAGGGCGCAACATTTCGAATTTCCAAGAACAAGTATTTTATTTAAAACTTGTATTGCGATTTCAAAAAGAATATTCCGTTATTCAGATTAAACGAGAGAAACAGGAACCCAGTAAGTTAGGGCTCGATTCCCTTGAACCTTTAATACGGAATATCGGTTATTTGAAAATTTGATGAATCAGGTAAGATTAGTGCAACAAATGGTGAGATGTTACACGTGAAAAGGATAATGGAAGACACATACATGTATATGCGTATAAGTAAGGATAATATATTGAAAGTATTACGTATATTAACCATGGTAGAAATAATGATGAAATAATAATAGTAAAATGATAATAATAACGATAATAATAATACTAATAAATAATAATAATGGAAGTAAAATAAGAGTAATAATTTTAAAGAAAAGAAAAATAAAATGGTAGTAGTAATAATATACATATAAAGATACATTAATAGTGGTAATAAATATAATAATAATATTAGCGATGATAATGATGATATAATAATAAAAATAGATAATAATAATAATAATGAAAACAAAATAATAATACTAAATAAAATAATGATATTAGTAGAAAAAATAAAATAATAACACACACAATAAATAATAACAAACAAATAGTAGTAGAATATAATGAAAATAACAAATAATAATAATAAATAACCAACAATAAAAATATTAAATAATAGTAAAAGTAGTAAAAATTGCAAAATAATTGAAAAAAGGGTTAAATTGCATTAAAAACGAAAGTTTCGGGTCAAATTGCAAATAAAACCGAGGTTTGGGGGCTAAATTAGAAACGCACATAAAAGGTTGAGGACCAAAGAGGTAATATTCCCCATTAAGTTAAACGCGGCATTTGAGGGAAGGATCGTATCGCAAACCGCGTGAAATTTTTGGGCCAATATTGCAATAATTAAAAATTTGATTTTAAAAACATGAAAAATGCGAAGGACCATTCTTAATTTCCCTTTGGCTTAAAAACACGTGGATCCCGAGATTGGGTCGGTCACATGGTTGAGGCCAAAACGACGTCGTTTTGGGTATTAAAGGCCAGCCCCAAAACGACGTCGTTTCGAGAGGCTATTTAAGGCCCAAATTTCTGAAAAAAGTTCATTTATCACCTGCTTCTAAAAAAAAAATTACTCTTCTCTTCTTTTCTCTGCAGATCAAAGGGAGAGGGGGTTCCGGCACTGCCCCGTTCTCCATCGCGTCGGTCTCCATCGCGCCGGCAGTGCCATCGTCGGCCACCGTATACGGTGGCCAGAATTTCGCAAAAGGTATATTTTTCCCTTTTTTTATATCCTTTTTTATTGTACTTATATATGTGTGTATTTGTATATTTGCGAATAAAAGGATTTGTAGTAAAAAAATAAAAATTTAAAAGTAAAGAAAAATTACCTTTTCGGCCTCTGTTTCGGTGTTTCAATCTTTATCTTTTAGTGTTCGGATCTCGTTAATTTTGTGTTTGCCAATATTTTTGCTTAATAATCCCTTTTTGTTTTTTTATTGATCAGAAAAAGAAGAAAAAGAACCCCCCACAAATATTTTGAATAAGCTTTTATAGCCAAAATTTTTTTTACAACTTGCTGCTTTCTGTCCTTTCCCATTTATTGCTTGCAGGGCCAGAGGCGGTGGAAGGGCGGTGGAAGGGCGGTGGATGGGACTGCTGGCGGCGTCAGACCTGTCAGGGGCAGGTTCGATAAGTGGCCCTAGGTGCGGCGCACCTAGGGTTAGAAAAATTTTGGTTTGGGGTTTGGGCTTGGGTAGGTTTAGGTTTAATGGGTTGTGGGTTAATTGGTTTGGGTTTAAGTGGGTATGGGTTGTCTGATTATTGGTTTTGGGTTGTAAAATGGGCCTGTTGGGTTTTAATTTTGGGTCTGGGTAGGTTGTATTAGGCTTGGGTTAAAATGGGCTTGTAAGCCCGGGCGAAATTGGTGTTGTACAACGAATATTATGAATGTCTTGTTATGCCTTTCAGATTAACAAATGCTCCCGCAGTTTTTATGGATTTGATGAATCAAATCTTTAGACCGTATTTGGACATATTTGTAATTGTATTCATTGATGACATTCTAATCAATTCTCGAGATGAGTCTGAGCATGCTGAACATTTGAGGATTGTATTACAAACATTGAGAGACAAGCAACTATTTGCTAAATTCAGTAAATGCGAGTTTTGGCTCCGAGAGGTTGGATTTTGGGGGCATATTGTTTTAGCAGAAGGTATTCGAGTTAATCTGAGTAAGATTTCAGCAGTTGTTGATTAGAAACCACCAAGAAACGTATTCGAAGTTAGAAGTTTTCTGGGATTAGCTGGATACTATCAACATTTTGTAAAAGGGTTTTCGATGATTGCTACATCGATGACTCGATTGCTACAAAAAGATTTAAAGTTTGAATGGTCTGAGAAATGCCAATAGAGTTTTTAGCAGTTGAAAGCATTGTTAATTGAGGCACCAGTTTCGGTTCAGCCTAAATCAAGTAAAGAGTTTGTGATTTTTAGCGACGCATCATTGAACGGTTTGGGATGTTCTTTGATGCAAGAAGGCAATATAACGCTTCAAAAGTTAGGGGTTGTAATTTTTGCTTAATTTCATGTTGTGCTTGCGCGGCTAACTATTTGGGTGTATTTGGGGGTCCTAAGGAGGCCTTGGTTCGAGTTTGAGCCTAGGAAAAATTTTAGTTTTTGGCTCTTTAGTAGAGAGGGTTGTTGGCAAAAGGGCTTAGGTATAATTATGTGCATTTAGGAGTCACAAGTTGAGCATGTGACAAGGTGGCTGTGGCGTCAATAGGAGAGCAAGGAGGGAAAGGGTTCGAATCCCACAACCTGCAAATAGGAGCTTTTATTTTGTGACTTGAGAGGGAGGAAGTAGAGTTCGGATCAAACTCTTCAAGGGGAGTTGAAGGCTTGGTCAACAGATTTGAATGGGAGGCTAGGAGTATTTCAAGGAGGAAATGGTGGAGTGAATCAAGGAGTTGATGTGTGTGGGAGTGTTGGCCGAAAGTGGGAGTCTAGCTAAGGGGGAATTTCACCAAAGTTGGTCATTTGGGGGTGTGCATATTCGGTTTGGAGAGGGGAGAGTGTGCAGAATTTCTTTTGGTTTTCTTTTAGGAGTTGTTCCATTCTGGGTATCCTTCTCTAGCATTTCGGGTCAATCTTGAAACACCCCAAACCCGGCCCACAAGCCCTGACCGGATCTGGTATGTTCTTCGAGTAAAAAGTTCAAATAAATCTTGTTTTTAATAAATAATATGTTGGTTCTATAGAAAATAAGTCTATTTAGTGAACGCGTTGTAAATGGTGTTTAATTAAGTTGATGTTTCATTAAAACGTTATCTTTATGAGAAAGATTATAAGTTAAAAGTTAACCAAATTTAAAACTTATTATTATTGTGAAAACCATATGTGTTTAAGTGTCAAAACAGTTTAAGTTATTTTTCGAAATCATTTAATTATTTAGTAAATATTTGATCGTAGCAGATTAAAAATCTAAAATGTAAAAAAAAAAAAGTCCATAGCGGCCTTATTACAAAAAACATAACCCAAAATAAATCCATAATAATAAAAATAAACGTAGTGGGTTTAATTAAAAGAAAATCTGAAATACTGAGTTGAGCAATGGCCACCACATAGTCCTCACTGACCCGATCCATCACGCTAAGCGTCACCTGAAAATATATCCCATAAAGGGTGAGTCAACAGACTCAATGTGTAACATTACACTAAAAACCCAATCGATCATAGCCATAAAGCCCATTTAAATCACATTTAGCCATAAGCCCATAATAGAGCAAATCAGATAATAACAGATTAAATCACATGTACATATATAATGAAATGCAATCCCGAGCCCACCTAAATATCCATCCGCTACACATCACCCGTACCTACCAATCACACCGTGGGGATTACTAAATCGACCTTCCATCCGCTACACACCATCGAAGGTAGTCGCTGCAGTCAACTACACATCGCCCTTATAAATTTGTGGCATGGCCACCGGATAATTATGACAGAGTCACCGGATTCATAATATGTGACCGAAGTCATCGGATTCATATATGTGACCGAAGTCACCGGATTATGTGGTAAAAATCACCGGAACACTTCCCCTTTATCAATATCACCCATCTGCCCATGCAATAAACATATTATTTCGAAATCATGCCATATATCCCCAAAATCATAATGGAATCATACACATTTCATATTCATGCTTATAGCATTATTAACAAAGTATTAGGGGTAAACATACATGAATATCATGTACCACTGAATGGTACCCGCAACCCCTATCATACATATTTTCTTAACACATGCAAATCATTAATATTATCGATCTATTAGAAATTTAGCGTAGTGTTACACACCTGGTAACCAGTGATTACGGTACTATCTATACCGATACTCCTTTTTCACAGTCAATTTCCCCTACAATACCAAAGTCAATATCGGCCAACCTTAATAGACAAAAAGGCCTTTGGCCGAATATTAGGAATCCTTTACCTTGATTATCTAGATCCCGAAAATGTCATTTGTCCCTTGGAGATGTCAAAATCCCTACGTGGTTTATGTTAGATTCGATTTCTAACTTCTAATAAACCAAAATACATGGCCTTCGGCCTAAAATTGCACTTGCTTACCTTAGATATTTAAAGCCCGAATGATCTCTCCTTACTCCTTGGCTACAAAAAGAATCCCGAAATCCTCCTTCAAGGTTCGGCCAAAAAGACTAGGAGGATTAGAATCTTGATTTTCGACAATCAAAGAAAGATAAAGAAAATTAGCCTAGAAGAGATCCTTACCGAAAAAGAATGACCAAAACGCAAATGGTCAAATGTTCTTGGCTTTTGATAAAATATGTAAAGAAGAAAAGAAGGGGATGGAGTGTGATGCAAATTGATTTGATGACAAAAGAGAGTTTTGGCTTTAACAACAAAACAAGAAAAAGAAGAGAGAGATAGGAGGTTTATGGTGTTGCGAAAATGGTGAAATTGGAAGAGAGAAGTTTCGGCCTTAGCAAGGTAAAAGAAAAGAAAGAAAGAAGAGAAGAGAAATAGAGATGAAACACAAAAGTGGAATCGGCAAAGATGAGGAGAAAGAGAGAAGAAAAGAAAAGTAACAAATGATCCTTATGGTCAATGGATGATTCGGCCAAAGTGTACAAATGAAAAATAATGGTAAATTTTTGGTGTGGTTCAACTTATGAAAGAAAAGGGTGAGGTTTATGAGAGAATGGAACAAGTTTTTGGCAAAAGAAAATGGCCAAAATGGAACTTTGATGGTTTTAAACTTTCGGCACCACACTAGAGAAAGAAGGAGAAACCTGAAAAGAAAACACCTAAACCCCTAAAGAACATTTCGGCTACTCCCTTCTACCTCATGATCGAAATGGTCAACAAAGAGATCCCTTGGCCGGCCAACTCACATCATATCACAAATCCCATATTTTCCTCCTCATTTCCTCTTAATCTTCCTCTTAATCACTTTCAAAATTAAGCCAACCCCCTTAGTCCCCTATGCCGTCTACATTCATGGTCAAATGGCCATAGAAAAATTTCCAAAACATCCCTCCATACTTCAAGCCTTATGTCCCCTTATCATACCAAAACTCCTTGATTCCATTCCTTAACTTAGCACTTTCCTTTTTCCTTAGTCCACTATCCATAAAATGAAATAGCCCACCCTATCCAAAAGTAATGCTTGGCCGACACATGATGTTAAGATGCATAAAAATAAAGTCTCCAAAATGCACTCCATGTTATTCGAACCACTTCCCTCAAGCAACCATTCATGTGCCATTATCACTATGCCACTAACTCCACTTGTGCTAATTTTAGATACTTAAATTAACTTAAGTATCAGGGTCACTTGATCTACTACACTAAATTCTCCATAATAAAAAAAATTATTCTAGATCCAAATAATTCCACACCTTCACAAGACTATATCAGGCACACAAACATACCCAAGCTAACACAAGCAACAAGATGATATTCAAACTTTAGGATGTTACAACTCTACCCTCCTAAAAAAAAATTTCGTCCTCGAAATTACCTGGCTATAATAAGTGAGGGTATTGCTGTCGCATTGTTTCTTCTGGCTCCCACGAAGCCTCTTCCGATCCATGGTTATGCCATAATACTTTGACTAGAGAAACTGATTTCCTCCGTAACACCTTCACATCCCGTTTTAGAATTTGAATTGGCTCCTCTTCGTAAGACAAATCTAGTCTTAATTCCACCTCCTTAACTGGCACTACATGAGATGGATCCGATCGGTAACGACGTAACATTGAAACATGGAACACATCGTGCATTTGCTTCAATTCTGTAGGTAACTCTAACTGGTATGCCACTGGTCCAACTCGCTTCAAAACCCGATAAGGTCCTATAAACCTGGGACTTAACTTTCCTTTACGACCAAATCTCATTACCTTCTTCCATGGCAACACTGTAAGAAATACTTGATCTCCCACAACAAACTCTATTTCCTTCCGCTTAAGATCTGCGTATGACTTTTGCCTGTCAGATGCTTCCTTTAATCGAGTCCGGATTACCTTAACCTTTTTTTCGGATTCTGCCACAATCTCTAGACCCAAAACATGACGTTCCCCCAATTCTGTCCAACACGTAGGAGTGCGACACTTCCGTCCATATAGCGCTTCATACGGTGCCATCCGAATACTTGCTTGATAACTATTGTTGTACACAAACTCCGCTAAAGGTAAGAACTCCTCCCAGCTTCCTCTGAAATCTATTACACATCCCCTTAACATATCCTCTAAAACTTAGATTACTCGCTCAGACTGGCTGTCTGATTGTGGATGAAGTGCCGTACTGAAGTCTAGCCTGGTGCCCATGTAATGCTTTCCAAAACTGAGACGTAAACCTCGAATCCCTATCCAAAATAATCGACACCGGAACTCCATGCAATCTCACAATCTCAGCCACATACAACTTCGCCAATTTCTACAAGGAGTAATCAACCCGTACTGGGATGAAATGTGCAGATTTCGTCAATCGATCCACTATCACCCATATCGAGTCTTTCTTAGTAGGTGTAAGAGGAAGCCCACTAACAAAGTCCGTGGTGATTCTCTCCACTTCCACTGTGGAATCTTTATCGGCTGAAGTAATCCCGAAGGTACTTGATGTTCAGCCTTGACTTGCTGACACGTTAAGCACTTCTCTACGAATTCTGTAACTTCCCGCTTAAGACCAGGCCACCAAAATTGATCTCATAAATCTTGGTATAACTTACTTCCTACAGGATGCATAGCATAAGGGCTACTATGCGACTCTTGAAGAATCCTTTGCCTCAACTCCTGATCCCTCGGCATACATACCTTACCCTTGAAACACAATACTCCATCACTATTAACACCATAATATTCTGCCGTAGCTTAGCACTCAAATTATCGTCTACCAACTATCTTTCTTTCACTTGACTCAACCACGTCGACTTTACTTGTAATTCCGCCAGCAAGCTTTCGTCGTCATAAAGACTAAGATGTGCAAACATCGCCCTTAGATCTGGCACCACTTTCTGACTTAAAGCGTCTGCCACCACATTCGCCTTGCCCGGGTGGTACTCTATAGAACAGTCGTAGTCTTTCAACAACTCCACCCACCTTCGCGGTCTCAAATTCAGCTCCTTCTGAGTCAGCAGATATTTCAGTCTCTTGTGGTCCGTATATATCACTGACTTTTCCCCATATAAATAATGCCTTCAAACTTTAAGAGCAAAGACTACCGCTGCTAACTCCAAGTCATGCGTCGGATAGTTAACCTCATGTGGCCTCAATTGCCGAGACGCATAAGCAACTACCTTCCCGTCTTGCATCAGAACACATCCTAATCCTGTGTGAGACGCATCACAATACACCACGAAATCCTTCCCTGCCTCAAGCTGAATCAATACCGAGCTTCAGTCAAAACCCTCTTAAGCTTCTCAAAGCTCTCTTACTGCTTATCTGCCCACACGAAAGGTACCTCCTTTCTCAACAATTTTGTTAAAGGTGCCGCTATCGATGAGAATCTTTTGACGAACCTTCTGTAGTAGCCCACTAATCCCAAGAAACTGTGAACCTCAGCTATAGACTTATGTGGTTTCCAATCTAACACTGCCTCAATCTTTCGAGGATCCACCCTTATCCCTTCTGCAGACACCACATGGCCTAAAAATGCAACTTCTTTCAGCCAAAATTCACACTTGCTGAATTTGGCATAAAGCTTCTTCTCCCTTAACACTTGCAACACTATCCAAAGATGCTCATCATACTCTATCTCTGACTTAGAATACACTAGGATGTCATCTATGAACACCACGATGAACTGATCCAAGTAGGGTTAAAAAACCCAATTCATCATATCCATGAACGTAGCTGGGGCGTTTGTCAATCCGAACGACATTACCAAGAATTCATAATGCCCGTATCTTGTTCAGAAAGCTATCTTATGGATATCTGCTTCTTTTACCTTAAGCTGATGATACCCCGACCTTAGATCTATCTTCGAGAATACCGCAGCCTCCTTAAGTCGATTGAACAAGTCGTCTATCCTCGGCAAGGATACTTGTTCTTGATGGTCACTTATTCAACTACCTAATCTATGCACATACGCATCGTTCCGTCCTTCTTCTTCACGAACAAGACCGATGCTCCCCATGGAGACACATTGGGTCGGATAAACCCACGATCAAGCAACTCTTGAATTTGAGCCTTAAGCTCAACCAACTCCTTTGGTGCCATTCTATACGGAGCGATAGATACTGGCACCGTACCAGGCAACAAGTCAATCCCAAATTCCACCTCCCGATCTGGAGGCAAACCTGGAAGTTCTTCCGGAAAGACATCCACAAATTCACTCACAGTCCTGACCTCTTCAACAATTGCTTCCTTAACCTCCAAGGCACTAACCAACATCAGAAAAGCTACACATCCCTTTCTTACCAACTTTTTTGCCTTAAGAGCAGATACCACATTTGATAAATAGTTCCGTCTCTTGCCCATTACCACAACTTCCTTGTCATCAATAGTTCTTAGTGACATCCGCTTAGCAGCACAATCTACATTCGCACGATATTTCACTAGCCAGTCCATGCCTAAGATCAGGTCAAATTCCTCGAATGGCAACTCCATTAAGTTAGTCGAAAACTGCGTCCCTTGAACTTCTAAAGGCACTTCCTTAAAGAGCTTATCTACTACTACATCATCTAAAGGACTAAGCATACGATCATCTTCTAGGTACGCCTCGAAGTCACATGCGAGTTCCAGATACTTCACTAGCGATGTATGAATGAGTTGACCCTATATCTATTAAAGCAATAAAGGGCAACCTGAAATCAAAACGCATTCGTGATAACATCAGGTGCATCACTATCCTTTCTGCGATGAATCGATATACGGCACTGGCCGTCTCGCCTCGATGCTACCATCGCCTCGCCTGGGTCCCGCGACCTCTACCAGAATGATTACTTCTACCATTTGGACCACAACCCCTCATCGTCTGCTGACCACCTCTGCCAGCTTGATTAAAACTCTGACCTGCTGGGCGGTTCCTATCCGTATCCATCGGACAATCCTTAATCATATGGTCCTTGGATCCGCACTTAAAACATCCCCCGGTCTTTTTCCAACATTCTCCCAGGTGCATTTTTCCACACTGAGCACAAGTACGGTACTGTCCTCCAGTAGCAACCTGCTGACCTCACGGCCCATCAATTCTAAGTCTCTTTGGAAAATTCCCGGATGACCTTGAAGACCCATAGCTCCTCTTATTCTTATCCTGACCTCGATCCCGATTCTGTCTCTCAGTCTGCTTAACTTCTTCAGCTATCCATGCCCTATCCACTAAGACTGCAAAGTCTCTTTCCCGGTGCGGAGTAATCAACACTCGCAGCTCATCTCTCAGTCCATCCTCGAATCTTGCACACCGCTCATAATCAGTAGCTACTATCCCTCTAGCATATCGGCTAAGCTGCAAAAACTCCGCTTCATACTTAGCTATCGACTTATTTCCTTGTACTAAATTTAGAAATGTCTTTCTCTAAGAGTCGATGTAGCTAGCTCCAACGTATTTCCCTTCAAACTTAACCTTAAAATACCCCCAATCCACTTGATCCGCAGGGACACTTTTCTTCACAGTGAGCCACCACTGATAGGCCTTATCTCAAGCAAATAAACAAAGACCTTTCATTTTTTCCTCAAGAAGGCAAATCCAAATCATCCATGATTCTCTCGACTGCCTCTAACCAATACTCCGCTACATTCGAAGCTACCCCAGATACTCCCCTAAAAATTTCAGCTCCATTTGATCTAAGTCTCTCAGCTACTGACTTTTGAGACCCATTTCCCATACTAGCTCCCGCTACTCGCTCTAGAACTTATAGCATAGCCTACGATACAGCGTCATCTCCTCCAGTTTGCTCTTGAAATTCCACCTCAACAGCCGGTGGCGATGCTTTATTTTCTAACCCCGACTGCACCTAACTGGTTCCGACACGACCATTCTACCTCTACTGGCCCACGATGACCACATCCCCTAGAACTCATGTCTACTTCGCGTCTTATCTATTTTTACAAAAATTTTATGCATTAGAGTCTTTTCACTTTCTTGTTTAAAGAAAATTTTATGCAACAGAGTTTTAATCAGTGGTTTTTCCGTAGAAGTACACATATACATAGGGTCCATGTCTCTAAAGTATAGTTTCCTTAGGCTTATCAACTAAAGTGTCATACATTAACATACTCACATCAATTTATCAACAAAAGAACTTACAGCGGACTGGGCCGAGAACTAGGTGCCATGCTTCCATAAAACCAGGTTTAACTAAAAAAATTCAAAAAGTCATTTGGGCCTAATTTTGAAAACATTGTGGGCTTAAAACCCAAGGCCGAGTGTTTAAAAGCTGGCTCGATACCAAGTTGAAACACCCCAAACCCAAATTTCACAAGCCCCGATCGATCTCGTATGTTCCTCGAGTAAAAGTTCAAATAAATCTTGTTTTAATAAATAATATGTTGGTTCTATAGAAAATAACTCTATTTAGTGAACGCGTTGTAAATGGTGTTTAATTGTTGATGTTTCATTAAAACGTTATCTTTTGAGAAAGATTATAAGTTAAAAGTTAACCAAATTTAAAACTTATTATTATTGTGAAAACCATATGTGTGTAAGTGTCAAAACAGTTTAAGTTATTTTTGAAATCATTTAATTATTTAGTAAATATTTGATCGTAGCATTAAAAATCTAAAACGTAAAAAAAAAATAAAATAGTCCATAGCGGCCTTATTACAAAAAACATAACCCAAAATAAATTCAGAATAATAAAAATAAACGTAGTGGGTTTAATTAAAAGAAAATCTAAAATACTGAGTTGAGCAATGGCCACCACATTGTCCTCGCTGACCCGATCCATCACGCTAAGCGTCACCTGAAAATATATCCCATAAAGGGTGAGTCAATAGACTCAATGTGTAACATTACACTAAAAACCCAATCGATCATAGCCATAAAGCCCATTTAAATCACATTTAGCCGTAAGCCCATAATAGAGCAAATCAGATAATAACAGATTAAATCACATGTACATATATAATGAAATGCAATCCCGAGCCCACCTAAATATCCATCCGCTACACACCACCCGTACCTACCAATCACACCGTGGGGATTACTAAATCGACCCTCCATTGACTACACACCATCGAAGGTAGTCGCTGCAGTCAACTACACATCGCCCTTATAAATTTGTGGCATGGCCACCGGATAATTGTGACAGAGTCACTGGATTCATACTATGTGACCGAAGTTACCGGATTCATATATGTGACCGAAGTCACCGGATTCATATATGTGACCAAAGTCACCGGATTATGTGGTGAAAGCCACCGGAACACTTCCCCTTTGTCAATAGCACCCATATACCCATGCAATAAACATATTATTTCGAAATCATGCCATATACCCCCAAAATCATAACGGAATCATGCACATTTCATATTCATGCTTATAGCATTATTAACAAAGTATTAAGTGTAAACATACATGAATATCATGTACCACTGAATGGTACCCGCAACCATTATCATACATATTTTCTTAACACATGCAAATCATTAATATTATTGATCTATTAGAAATTTAGCGTAGTGTTACACACCTGGTAACCAGTGATTACGGTACTATCGATACTGATACTCCTTCTTTTTCACAGTCAATTTCCCCTACAATACCAAAGTCAATATCGGCCAACCTTAATAGACAAAAAGGCCTTTGGCCGAATATTAGGACTCATTTACCTTGATTATCTAGATCCCAAAATGTCATTTGTCCCTTGGAGATGTCAAAATCCCTACATGGTTTTTGTTAGATTCGATTTCTAACTTCTAATAAACCAAAATACATGGCCTTCGGCCTAAAATTACACTTGCTTACCTTGGATATTTAAATCCTGAATGATCTCTCCTTACTCGTTCGCTACAAAAAGAATCCCGAAATCCTCCTTCAAGGTTCGACCAAAAAGACTAGGAGGATTAGAATCTTGATTTTCGACAATCAAAGAAAGATAAAGAAAATTAGCCTAGAAGAGATCCTTACCGAAAAAGAATGACCAAAATGCAAATGGTCAAATGTTCTTGGCTTTTGATAAAATATGTAAAGAAGAAAAAAAGGGGATGGAGTGTGATGCGAATTGATTTAATGACAAAAGAGAGTTTTGACTTTAACAACAAAACAAGAAAAAGAAGAGAGAGATAGGAGGTTTATGGTGTTGCGGAAATGGTGAAATTGGAAGAGAGAAGTTCGACCTTAGCAAGGTAAAAGAAAAGAAAGAAAGAAGAGAAGAGAAATAGAGATGAAACACAAAAGTGGAATCGGCAAAGATGAGGAGAAAGAGAGAAGAAAAGAAAAGTAACAAATGATCCTTATGGTCAATGGATAATTCGGCCAAAGTGTACAAATGAAAAATAATGGTAAATTTTTGGTGTGGTTCAACTTATGAAAGAAAAGGTTGAGGTTTATGAGAGAATGGAACAAGTTTTTGGCAAAAGAAAATGGCCAAAATGGCACTTTGGTGGTCTTAAACTTTCGGCACCACACTAGAGAAAGAAGGAGAAACCCGAAAAGAAAACACCTAAACCCCTAAAGAACATTTCGGCTACTCCCTTTTATCGCATGACCGAAATGGTCAACAAAGAGATCCCTTGGCCGGCCAACTCACATCTTATCACAAATCCCACATTTTTCTCCTCATTTCCTCCTAATCTTCCTCCTAATCACTTTCAAAATTAAGTCAACCCCCTTAGCCCCCTATGCCGTCTACATTCATGGTCAAATGGCCATAGAAAAATTTCCAAAACATCCCTCCATACTTCGAGCCTTATGTCCCCTTATCATACCAAAACTCCTTGATTCCATTCCTTAACTTAGCACTTTCCTTTTTCCGTAGTCCACTATCCATAAAATGAAATAGTCCACCTTATCCAAAAGTAATGCTTGGCTGACACATGATGTTAAGATGCATAAAAATAAAGTCTCCAAAATGCACTCCATGTTATTCGAACCACTTCCCTCAAGTAACTATTCATGCGCCATTATCACTATGCTGCTAACTCCTCTTGTGCTAATTTTAGATACTTAAATTAACTTAAGTATCAGGGTCACTTGATCCACTACACTAAATTATCCATAATAAAAAAAATTATTCTAGATCTGAATAATTCCAAACCTTCACAAGACTATATCAGGCACACAAACATACCCGAGCTAACACAAGCAACAAAATGATATTCAAACTTTAGGATGTTACAAATCTCTTCTCAATTCACCTTGCTTTTCTTTTTCTTCCTCCTTCATTTCTTCGGTTAGGTGTCGAATTGGTAAGCCTTTTCTCTCATTTTCTTCCATTCCTTCTTTTCATTTCTCTTCTACCTAACCGATTATTTTTTTACCTCTAAGCCGAAGCTACACTTCTTCCTTTTCGATTCCTCCTTAAGCTGAATATGGTTCTTCTTGAAGGGTTGGCTCTCCTTTTGCTGGCTGAACCTTGTCTAAGTCGAAGCTACATACCCTTTTCCCCATCCCAAATTCCTTTTGTTCTTTGTTGTGAGGGCCGAAACCTCTTGTTGCTCCTCTCTTCACCTTGTAGAGTCAGCTGACTGTGTAGGCCGAATCTATCTTCTTCCCTTGCTCTTAGTCTTTTCGAATCCTTCAATTTTGTGGTAAGTGGCTATGTTAGCCTAATCTTGTTCAGCTTCTTTTCTATGCTCGGTCCTTTATCTCTCAAGCTGAAAGGCTGTTATGTTTTAATTGTGGCCTTGGATATTGTATAGCTAACATCTCCTCTTCATTTAAATGCTGCTAGGGACCCGATTTGCTTAACCAAGAAGTCGACTGAACATTCTTCCCTTGCAGTAGATTTCTTGGTTGGTGGTAAGTAGCACTAGTTGATTAATCGATTTCAATCGTTGGAGATATTTTATCAAGGGTTAAGACTAATGGATTAAAATTGTTGATTTCATAGGTGCTTAATCTTAGGAGCTTCAACCTACAGTCGTAACAAGGTGTGTAATCTCACACCACTACTTAATCTGATATGCTATGTTTCTGTGAATCGTCTAAAAGCTGAAATATCGAAAAGCCAGATAATCGGCATCCGAGATCACTTGAGCGTGCGAGCACACATAGTGATAAATCAAGCCATGAACATTGATGATGGACCTTTGGGAGTGCCACGATCTTTTTTATGGGCTTAGGCCGTAATGGGCCTTGTTGGGCCGTAGTGGGTGAAAGGGCCCACAGGGGCGAAATTGATGGTAAGTGCCGAATGATTGATGCGACTGCAAAGTCTATAGAATCGAGACCGTAAATGAGCTGAATGGGCCACACGCAAAATTAGATTATAGGCTCCACTACACCGTAGTGACCAAAAAGGGAACCTGTGTCGTTCGAGGTGACAATAAGCCTTCAAAAAGGCCGTTAAAAGACTAGAAATTGCCAAAATACCCTCGGTGGGTGAATTTGTTGAGATACCCTCAAAGAGCGAAATTACTGAAATGCCTCGTTGGGCGAAATTACCAAAATACCTCTGAGGGGTAAATTACTATTTTACCCCCAACCGATCAGATGGCATTAGGCCCTTAGGGGTAGTTCTAGTGATGTACGTCTATTTTGTTTAATTGATTTTGGTGTGACATGCTGCATGCATTGATTTAATATGACATGACATATTGCATGGGTTGGGTTATGAATTTTGGAGGAAAAACTGTACTGGTGGCTCTGCCACATTATACTGATTTAATGGGTTTTTCCACGTTATACTGATTTAGTGGCTCGGCCATATACTATTATTAGCAGCTGGTCTACTTTATTGGTGTGCTGGTTGAGTGGGTTGACTTGGTCCCCACAAGTGTGTTGGTTGGTACGGGTGGTGTGTTGGTTGGACTGGGTTGGATACATATTTGTTTTGCATATCATAGGCGCCCGCTCGATCACATCAACAGGCTTCGCCTGCATCGACATCGAATAGGGCTTCGCCTGCATCATACTAAATAGGGTTTAGGCCCAGATTGATACTGTATGGGCTTGGGCCCAAATTGTATTAGTAATAAGGGGATTACACACTGAGTTCTTGTAACTCACCCCTTTTCTTTAACTGTGCAGGTAATCCCCAACCTTAGAGGATTTGGAGCTACAAGGGACTCGGAGGTGGCCACACGTCCTGTAATTTCTTAGGGTTGATTTATCTACTTTATTTTAGTTTACTTTATTTTAATTTTTGGGTTAATAATTTTTGTAATAAGGCCATTAGAAATTTTTTTCAACTTGTATTTCTTTACAAACTGCTAGTTTACTAAACACAGGTTTTAAAACACTGTTTTTAAAAATATCACATTTTCGCAACTGTCTAAACCAAACTTTTGAAACAGACAAGGTTTTATAATCAAATAATAGATGCATAATAATACTTCTGGAAGGGAATGATTTTGAGTAAAACTCGTTTTGTTAATAAGCAACGAAAATCAAAATTTTTAAACGGTAGAAAGTTTTGATTTGTAAACGAGTTTTCCAACGAACACAAAGTTTTCAAACAACACCTGATGTGGCACGCTAGATCCAGCCATAACGTTTAGGTCAAATTTGGGGTGTTACATTTAGTGGCATCAGAGCTAGGTTGCAAAACTTAGCTGTGGAATGGGTTTTGAAAATTTTGTCAAATCTGTTTAAATTTTAGTTTAGAAAAGTAGTGATATTACTGAAAGTGTGGCACATCAAGTCTCCGGTACCAAATCCATAAGTTTCATTACTCTATACCTTATTATATGCTGAAATGGCTGTATGAAGAAATTATTAGGGATGGTAGTAGTAGACTGAAACTCCTTCATTGTAGAAACCAAGACTATAAGAGACTGAAATTGTAGTATATGCGATCTGCGAGAACAACCCTAATTACTACTTTTCATAAAATACCGTAATGATTATGAAACCTATAAGCTGATTCATAAAAAAATTTAATTAGAAAATACGCTACATCGATATGAGCACAAGAGGTCGCGGAAGGGGTACACGTGGCCGTGGTAGAGGCCGAGGTACTAGGGTTAGGTCCTCAACATCAGGACATATGCCTGAAAGGGAGGCACCGACATCACTAATGACTGAAACAGGGTCTCATGATCGAGCCAGAGGGGATGATACACTCTGTCCCAAGCGATGTTACTAGTTCTAGAAAGGGTACTGGGGCAAGTACTGGGTCAATGGCCTGAGGGTTAATTTTTGAGCGACTCCGATTGAACAGGGCAGAAATTTTTAGGGGCATCTCTAGTGTAGCCCCGGATGTAGCAGAATACTGGTTGGAGGCAGTAGAGCGAATAATGGATGATCTTAACTGCACGGTGGAGCAAAAGTTGAAGGGAGCAGTGTCTTTACTGCGAGATAAGGTGTACCAATGGTGGCTTACCGTGAGGGAAGGCACGCAGCCGATCATGTGAATTGGGACTTCTTTAAGGCGGATTTTCAAGGGAAGTATGTCGGGCAACGTATGTGGATGCCCAAAAAAAGGAATTTTTGAAGCTGGTTCAAGGGAATAAATCTGTAGCAGAGTATGAGGCAGAGTTCCTACTATTAAGCCGATATGCTCGGGGCATAATCGCGACTGAATATGAGCGCTGCGTGTAGTTTGAGGATGGTCTTCGGGATGAGTTGCAGGTACTGATAGCCCCATAGAGGGAAAGAGACTTGACTTCCCTGGTTGAGAAGGTTAAGATTGCCGAGGATGTGTAACGCTCAGAGCGTCAAAATCGTAAATAGGATAGGGGTAGAGGTAAGAGGAATTTTGGGCCTTCAAGTTCTTCTAGTGGGCCTAGGAAGAAGCCTAGGTTTGATGGGCCAGCCCGATCTGGGGTTCTTAATGTTGCAATTAGACCGTAGCCTTGCGCTGAGTGTAGGAGATCTCATTTGAGAGAGTGCTGGAAAAGAATTGGGGTTGAGGTCGTATTAGATTGGAAGCCACCGAAGTCAGTATCTGAGATTCGAAACTTTCTAGGTCTGGCCAGGTATTACAGACGGTTCGTTGAGGGGTTTTCACTGATTTCTGCACCCTAACTAAGTTACTGCGTAAATGAGTACCATTTGTTTAGACTGATAAACAGCAGGAGAGTTTTGAGAAACAGAAGAAAATTTTGACTGAAGCCCCAGTACTAATTCAGCCAGAGGCTAGAAAGGAATTTTTGTTTACTATGATGTGTCACACACGGGATTGGGTTGTGTGCTGATGCAAGAGGGCAAAGTAGTGGCATATGCGTCCCATCATCTTAGTCCGCACGAGGTGAATTATCCTACTTATGACCTGGAATTATCTGGGTGGTTTTTGCACTAAATATTTGGAAACACTACTTGTACGGGGAGAAGTCAATCGTTTATACCGACCATAAAAGTCTCAAGTACCTCCTTACTCAGAAGGAGTTGAACCTTAGGCAACAAAGATGGATAGAGTTGCTCAAGGATTATGATTGCTCAATTGAGTACCATCGGGAAAAGCTAACATGGTAGCATATGCACTGACCCGTAAGGTTGTGTCCGATCTAAGAGCAATGTTTGCTCGTTTTAGCTTGTTTAAGGATGGTAGTATGTTAGCTAAACTTCAAGTGAAACCAATGTGGATAGTTCAAATTAAAGAGAAATAAATGTTGGATGAGTCATTGGTTCCTCGTTTCCAGCAGGTAAAGAAAGGAGAGACTATGGATTTTGGGTTGAATAGTAAAGGAGTATTATGCTTCCGTGGAAGAGTTTGTATACAGAGGGACTCTAAGTTAAGGTAGTCGATTCTATGGGAGGTGCATAGTAGCCCATACGCTATGCATCCTGGTGGAAACAAGTTATATCAAGATCTACGTGAACTGTACTAGTGGCCAGGACTTAAGCGTGAGGTTACCGATTTTGTAAGTAAGTGTTTGACTTACCAGCAAGTGAAGGCTGAACATCAACTGCCTTCTGGATTACTGCAACCTGTTAAAATTCCACTCTGGATGTGGGAGAGGATAACCATGGATTTTGTTAGTGGGCTACCCCTGACGCCTACTAAAAAAGATTAGGTATGGGTAATTATTGATCGGCTGACTAAGTCTGCCCATTTCATACAGATTCGCATCGATTACTCGTTGCAGAAGTTGGCAAAGTTGTATGTGGCAGAAATTGTGAGGTTACATGGGGTACCAGTGTCTATTATCTCAGACAGGGACCCTAGATTCACATCTCGATTCTGGAGAGTGTTACACGAAGCTTTGGGTATGAGGCTAGATTTCAGCACGGCATTTCATCCGCAGATTGATGGTCAGTCGGAAAGGGTAATTCAGATTTTGGAAGACATGTTAAGAAGCTGTGAGATTGATTTCAAAGGCAGTTGGGAAGACTATTTACCGTTAGTAAAATTCACTTATAACAACAACTACCAATCTAGTATTCAGATGGCACCGTACAAAGCGTTATACGGTCGTAGGTGTCGTACCCCTACTTGTTGGACGGAATTAGGTGAGCGGCGACTGTTGGGTCTAGAGCAAATTTCTAAAACTAAGGAGAAAGTGAGATTGATCCATGATCGGTTAAAAGAAGCATCTGACAGGAAGAAGTCATACGCTGATTTAAAGTGTAAAGAGATTGAGTACTCAGTGGAAGATTTTGTCTTCTTGAAAGGCTCACCTTGGAAGAAGATTTTAAGGTTTGGGTGGAAAGGCAAGCTGAGCCTGAGGTTCATCAGACCTTACCGGATATTAAAGCGTGTAGGACCGATCACCTATCAACTAGAGCTTCCTCTTGAGTTATGTCATATACATAATGTATTCCAAGTTTCTATGCTGAGGCACTACCGTTTTGATCCTTCTCATATAGTGTCGATAGAAGAGATCGAGGTAAGACCTGATCTGACTTTTGAGGAAGAACTAGCGCAAATACTAGATAGTGATGTTAAGGTACTGAGGAGGAAATCTGTTCCACTAGTCAAGGTGCTGTGGCATAATCACGGTTCAAAAGAAGCCACGTGGGAGCCTGAGGAGGCGATGCATCAGCAATACCCTCATCTCTTCTAGCCAGGTAAATTTCGAGGCCGAAATTTCTTTAAGGAGGTAGAGTTGTAACGCCCCAAAAGTTAGGGGTTGTAATTTTTTCTTAATTTCATGTTGTGCTTGCTCGGCTAACTATTTGGGTGTATTTGAGAGTCCTAAGGAGGCCTGGGTTCAAGTTTGAGCCTGGGAAAAATTTTAGTTTTTAGCTCTTTAGTAGAGAGGGCTATTGGCAGAAGGGCTTAGGTATAATTATGTGCATTTAGGAGTCACAAGTTGAGCATGTGACAAGGTGGCTGTGGCGTCAATGGGAGAGCAAGGAGGGAGGGGGTTCGAATCCCACAAGCTGCAAATAGGAGCTTTTATTTTGTGACTTGAGAGGGTAGGAAGCAGAGTTCAGATCAAACTCTTCAAGGGGAGTTGAAGACTTGGTCAACAGATTTCAATGGGAGGCTAGGAGTGTTTCAAGGGTGAAATGGTGGAGTGAACCAAGGAGTTAATGTGTGTGGGAGTGTTGCGAAAGTGGGAGTTTAGCTAAGGGGGAATTTCGGCCAAGTTTGGTCATTTATGGTGTGCATATTCGGTTTGGAGAGGGGAGAGTGTACCGAATTTCTTTTAGTTTTCTTTTGGGAGTTGTTGCATTTTGGGTATCCTTCTCTAGCATTTCTGGTCAATCTCTTCTCAATTCACCTTGCTTTTCTTTTTCTTCCTCCTTCATTTCTTCGGTTAGGTGCCAAGTTGGTAAGCCTTTTCTCTCATTTTCTTCCTTTCTTTCTTTTTATTTCTCTTCTACCTAACCGATCGTTTCTTTTCTTTACCTCTAAGCCGAAGCTACACTTCTTCCTTTTTGATTCCTCCTTAAGCCAAATACGGTTCTTCTTGAAGGGTTGGCTCTCCTTTTACTGGCCGAGCCTTGTCTGAGCCGAAGGTACATACCCTTTTCCCCATCCCGAATTCCTTTTGTTATTTGTTGTGACGGCCAAAACCTCTTATTGCTCCTCTCTTCACCTTGCAGAGTCAGCCGACTGTGTAGGCTGAATCTATCTTCTTCCCTTGCTCTTAGTATTTCCGAATCCTTCAATTTTGTGGTAAGTGGCTATATTAGCCGAATCTTGGTCTGCTTCTTTTCTATGCTCGGTCTTTTATCTCTCAAGCCAAAAGGTTGTTATGTTTTAATTGTGGCCGTGGGTATTGTATAGCTAACATCTCCTCTTCTTTTAAGCGCTGCTAGGGACTTGATTTGCTTAACCAAAGAGCCGACTGAACACTCTTCCCTTGCAGTAGATCTCTTGTTTGGTGGTAAGTAGCACTAGTTGATTAATCGATTTCAATTGTTGGAAATGTTTTATCAAGGGTTAAGACTAATGGATTAAAATTGTTGATTTCATAGGTGCTTAATCATGGGAGCTTCAACCTACAGTCGTAGCAAGGTGTGTAATCTCACACCACTACTTAATCTGATATGCTATGTTTCTATGAATCGGCTAAAAGCTGAAATATCGAAAAGTCGGATAATCGGCATTTGAGATCACTTGAGCGTACGAGCGCATGTAGTGATAAACTGATCCATGAACGTTGACGATGGACCTTTGGGAGTGCCATGATCTTTTTTGTGGGCTTAGGCCGTAATAGGCCTTGTTGGTCTGTGGTGGGCCAAGTGGGCCTAGTGGGCGAACGGGCCCACAGAGGCAAAATCGATGGTGAGTGTCAGATGATTGATTCGACTACGAAGTCCATAGCACCGAGACCATAAATGAGCTGAATGGGCCACACGAGCATGTGGGCCTATTTGAGCCGAAATTGGATTATAGGCCCCACTACACCGTAGTGACCAGAAAGGGAACATGTGTCATTCGAGGCTATAGTAGGCCTTTGGAAAGGCCATTAGAAGACTAGAAATTATCGAAATACATAATCGTTGTTTTTGTCGAGTTTTAAAATTTATAAAGAGAATGATCGAACCTGGAAACTAACTCTGACAACGACTTAAGGCAAGTGCACCTATCGAATAGTACTATAGCTTAGGCAAGACCAGATTGTCGAAACCAAAGGAACTAAAAGTACTAATACTAACCTTCTTTCTATTATTTAGCCTAAATTTTAAGTGATTGGTTGTTTAATCTAAAACTAACTGATTATTAAGCTAAGATTCAAAGACAAAAAGAATGAATTGAAGAAATAACTTTAGGAAAACTCAGTTGACTAAGACGATACCCTTAGGAAGAATCCACCTAGACTTCACTTGTTATCTAACATTGAACCAGACGATTTATTCACTTGACTTGATCCGTAGGATTCCCTAATTTATATTAAACCCTCTCTCGAGGTGAATAATGTCTAACCCTAGGTTGATTAATTGAAATCTCTTTCTAATTAAAACCCCTAGAATCGCATTAACTCGATCTACGGACTCCCATATTAGGTTTCACACTAATCCGGCAAAATCTTGTCACCCTAACTCTAGGCGCGCGATCAACTCCGCTTAATCATGCTAGATCTACTCCTAGACAGGGACTTTTGCTCCACCACCTAAGCATATTCAACTTGAATCAATATCCCAGAAATATTAACACAAGAATTTAAGCACACATAATTAAGAACAAATCAAGTATTTATCATATAGTTCAGAAAATAATAACAAGATCCATCTTAGGTTTCATCCCCTTCAGGTATCTGAAGGTTTAGTTCATAACAATAAAAGAAAACATCTCAGAAGAAAAGATAAAACAAAACATAAGAAATCCTTAAAACCCTCTGAAGGAATTGAAGGAGAGATCCTCTGTCTTGAGTAGAATTTCGGCTTCTTGAGATGGATCAACTGGCTATCTTCGAGTGATTCCAACAAATCTGACCTTTTTGGCTCTGCTCCTTGGCCTAGCTGACCGCCGTCTTGAAGGTTATGCTTAGGGTGTTTATATAGGCTCTTGGAATGCTTTATTTGGCCCCTAAGGATCCTAATCTGAGTGGAATTCCTATTAGGGTGTTTGAATAGGCTTTAGATTGTGTTTCTTTGCCTTCAAGTATCCAAATCCGAGTAAAACTCCTTTTGGCCGCGGCAGGGACACAGTCATGGCACACGCCCGTGTGAATCGATTTCAGGCCGTGGTCGAGTCTACTGAAGAGACACGCCCATGTGTTTCAGGGTTCAGGCCGTGTTAGAGTAAATTAGGGAGGCACGACCGTGTGGTCTTGGGCCCAGGCCGTGTCGATTTCTTCTTTGGCCCAATTTGGTCCGTTTTAGGCCCGTTTGTCGTTCTTTTCATCCTCCGGTGCTTTCTTGAGTATAAAACATGAAAAGAAAGGATTAAAAGCACCTTTTACACAATTCAAGGAATAATTCATCCAAAAGTATGCTAAATGTGGGATTAAAATATGTTACTTTTACGGTTTATCAAATACCCCCACACTTGAGCTTTTGCTTGTCCTCAACCAAAATTCTCAACTTACAATTAAAATGAACTTTCTTCAATTCATAATTCTCATTAACAATGCCTCATCATAATTCATAGATAATTTATACATGGATAATTTAACTTAAAGACTCCTAAAGATTCAAACAATTCTAAGTCATATATTTGTAGCACAAAAACATAGGTGTCTCCCCTTATCTAAATAATTACCTCTAGTTCAAAACTGACAAAGATTGACATCCTCACTAAAGATTCACTCAAAGCACTCGAAGTGTTTAAGGTTTAGGAAAAAGCATTCATAAGTCGAACCTAAAAGTTAATCCCATAGGCTTGACTGAAAATCAAATCTTCACCACTGTAAAATAAGATGATAAATATATCAAAAGGTCTTTAACATGGGTTGTAACGGGGCTAGGGTTAAAGGTGTGGATAAAGGTTGAATTAGAAGGTTAGAATCGAGATTGAATTGAAAAATTACCTAACTTTAGAAAAATGAACTAATAACCTGAATAATTATATCACACGAAAATTTAAAATACTAATAATACGAGCTTCTTCTTCAAGATGTTGAATGTAAACATGTAAGCTCACTTAATTACAGAACTAATAATGAATATACTTTAATTTTTTTAAGAACAAATAAAATATTTACATAATATAAGAAAGAACTTTATCAACTGAAATAAAGTAATTAGGCAACTGATCAAATCAATTCTCGATAGAGGGGTAGTCAAAGGAATGGTGATAACAAATACGAGCGGGGTTTTGGGTTAATATTGGGTGAATCAATAAAAATAGTTATTAGGATCAAAGAGGTTCACTAGGGGTTAATTATGTAGGTAGGCTTTTTAATGGAGTGAGTGGGTTAAAACCTAGGTGCCTTTATCATCTCAGTATATCAAATCAATAATGTGGTCTTAACATGTATAATCGAGACAAGTTCTAGAATAAAAATTTAGTGTTGACACACTCATAATCAATAAAGTGAGTATGAAAAAGAATATATGCTTTATAAGGCTCAAATCTCACAAAAATTATGGGTATTTTACATCAATTCCTGTAAATTTCAAACTTCAAGGTAATATTCAAATTCAGTTCGACAACCTAGAAAATTTTTTATTCTTGAAAAATAGACTTATCATGCTTGATTCTCTAGTATCTTAAAATTTAAATCATCAATGCATAATTAACTATGACTTACTCAAAAACATATCAATAAGAATCATAAGCCATCAGAAATTTCATCCTAATTAGTAATATGAGAAAATTTCTTAAGAACTAGATATAATTCAGGGATTTGAGAATAATGCAAAAAGTTAGGCAGAATTTAAGAATGATGCAAAAAGTTAGGCACTTTTACCGCCCCACACTTAAGATGTACATTGCCATCAATGTACAAAGATAGATAAATAATCATGTGATACTGAAATCAAAAGAGAAGGGGAGAAGTGACACTTCTTAAATTTTTTATTGGGATCACTATTCTCGTCCCGATTTGGAGGAGGAGGCAGTAGTGCTATGGTGGATGCCAATAGTCACTGTGCTAGATGAAGAAATTGGGAAACTCATGACGGATTAGTCAAGAATTATTAAGACACATTTAAAATAAACTAATTATGTATTTAAGGACAAGAAAACTAAAGGGAAAGAAAACAAAAAGTAAGAAAAAAATAACATAAAAGATGAATGGACTGAGGAGTCATTATTATTGGATGGTTCGCGAGGTGGGTGTGATTTCTAAGGGTGTGGTGCGTGATTCCCAAACAACCATTAGATCCTAAAATTAAGAAATTAAAATAAGATAAACTAAATTAGGCATAAGAGAGTCAAAGAAAAGAAAATTGAAGCAAAAGAGAAAAGTAGAATAAAAGTTAAATGGTCTCAAAGACCCTTGGCTTGTAGAGTGGATGAAGCGGCCGGCATGAACTTATGTAGATCGATCTCCCTCTGGGAGATTATGCTTGGCTTTTTTCGCTTCTTTGACACTGATATGTGTAGGCTCAAGAGTTTAGAGACTTGTTATGGAGAAGAGAGAAATTTGAGAAAAAGAAGGAAGAAAGAAGGTGGGGAGTCGGTAAGAAGGAAGGGAAGAGGGGTGGCTTTAAATATAGTTTCAAGTCTGGTACTTCCCCACGCCTGTGTACCATGGACGTATTGTTTCACACGGCCGCCTCGCATGGCCGTGTGTCTAAGCGTGGTTCACCCACGCCCGTTTTACAGATTGCCACGCCCGTTGGTGATAAGTCAGTGTCGTCCATGGCCGCATCACACAGTCGTGGCATTTTTCAGTGCCCGTGTGGTGGTGGTGGGAGTTCGTGACTCAAACATTTGATTATTTCTGACTCGTTCCTCTTCTGCCATTGTTAGTACGGAGATTCTGTACTTCCACACGGCCACGGCCACGGCCGTGTGAAAAGTCGTGTGGTCTAGAAATCTGCACTTTTTGTTAGTTTAAAACTAGGTGTTTAATACGAAGAGGAGAAAAGAAACTAAAATGAAAACAAATGTTTAAATAAATAGGGTTAGTGCTCGGGTTACCTCCCGAGAAGCACTTGTTTAAAGCCTTGAGCTAGACTTTCCTCGTATTTGCAAAAATTAGGGTGGTTTAAAAGTTTGAATATCTTTTCTCATGCTGTAAATTCTATTTTTATGATAAAGTTTAAGTCGAGAAGCATTTACCTTAAAAGTACCAAATATGGGATTGCTTACCTCGACTGTTCCGTATGGAAAGATATTAGTGCCTCAAGAGGGGTTTCTTCATTTATATTTAGGTCTGACGTGGTAATTCGTGGATCTTCTTTCTTTAACAGTACTTAATCTCCTATTTTGAAGTGGTTCGACGTTCCTATGATCTTTTCTGAGGGCTCCTTTGGTTTTGCTTCGTACAGATCCGGTTCCTCTTTACAGTGTGTCTTCCATGATTCTAATTCGTCGACCTTAAGGCTTCGTTCCTTAGGTAGTTCTTCTTTATTTGCACGAGGTCTATGATTCGGCTCAAGTCTGCGACTTTGTGGTGAATCCTGTGGTGAAAGGTGAACAAATTGGTCATCAACTGAATTTACTTTCTCACCTTCATCAATTTATGTCTTGGTCGAGTCAAGAGCTTGTAGACTGATCGATTCGTCACCTACACGAAGAATGGGTTCTCCTGTGCCAACATCAATTTTAGTCCTGGCGGTTGCTAAAAAGGGTCTTCCTAAAATTAAAGGAATCGAATTATCCTCATCCATGTCTAAGATAACAAATTCTATTGGGAAAACTAATTTATCAATTTTTACGAGAACATCTTCGATAATACCCCTAGGAATTCTAATAGTTTTATCAACTAATTGGATATTCATCCTAGTTTGTTTGGGTTTCCCTAGACCTAAGCTTAAACATTTTATAAGGCATGACATTTATACTTGCCCCTAAATCAGCTAAGGCATTATCAACAGTTAGTCTACCAATTAAACATGGAATTGTAAAACACCCTAGATCTTTTAGCTTTCGCGGTAGTCTATTCTGTAACATTGCTGAGCATACTACGTTTAATTCCACATGTGGCTCATCGTCTAACTTACGCTTGTTCATCAAGAGTTGTTTTAAAAATTTCCTTGAATCTGTCATCTATGAAAGAGCCTCAAGAAGCAGTAAGTTAATATGTAATTTCTTTAAAAGTTTAAGAAACTTACCGAACTGTTCCTCTGTATCATCTCTCTTCAATGCTTCGGGATAAGGTATGCGAGGTTGGTACTCTTTGATTACTGGTTTTGGCTTTTCTTGGGTTACCTTATCTTTACCTTCTTCTACCTCACTTTCTTGTATTGAATTGGGTTCATCTAACCCTACATTTTCCTGAGCTGTTATGGCTTGGATTTGCTCCTTTGGGTTAATCTCAGTGTTGCTTGGTAGACGCCCTTGCGGTCGTTCAAAATTAACTTTGCAAGTTGTCCAATTGACTTAGTAATTTCCCAACTAACTTAGTAAGTTCCCCAACTTGGTTCTTGATCCCTTTAATCAATTTTTGTTGGTTTTTAAGTTTTTTCTCAGTGTCTTGGAAATAGTTTTCTATGGCTACCATGAATTTTGTTAGCATCTCTTCAAGGTTCGGCTTCTTTTCTTGTGAATAGGGTTGATTTTAGAAATTTTTAGGAGGTTGTTGTCTTTGATTTCCTTGATTTCCTTGGCCTCCCCATGAAAAATTTGGGTGGTTCGTCCAACCTAGATTATAAGTGTTATTATAAGGGTTATTATTAGATCTGAAATTATTACCTATATAGTTCATCTGTTCGCTTTCTGTGCCCGGTTGGTAGGGTGGGTACTCAGGATTCGCCACAGTTCCACTTGCATCGTACTGCATTACTGGATGTACCTGCGAAGAATACAAACTATCAAGTTTTTTATTCATCATCTCCACCTGAGTTGATAGCATGGCTACTACTTCGAGGTTAAAAACTCCGGATGATTTTGTTGGTTTTATTCTTGTAACCTGCCACTGATAGTTATTCAGT
This sequence comes from Gossypium rotundifolium, assembly GCA_025506655.1. Lineage (NCBI taxonomy): Eukaryota > Viridiplantae > Streptophyta > Magnoliopsida > Malvales > Malvaceae > Gossypium > Gossypium rotundifolium. The sequence continues at coordinate 113,354,318 of CP106727.1, read as the reverse complement.
GACATCTCTTCAATAAACTCGTAGGTCGCTTCAGAGTTACATTGTTCGTGGTTCCACCGCATGATCGAATCAATTAGTTGCCTCGTTGAGGGGTTTACACCATTATAGAAAGTTTGGACTTGGAGCCATAAGGGTAAACCATGGTGTGGACACCTTCTCAAGAGATCCTTGTATCTCTCGCATGTGTCGTATAATGTCTCTAAATCCATCTGCACAAAAGAAGAGATATCATTCTGTAATTTGGCCGGTGGGAAATATTTTAATAAAAATTTTTCGATCATTTGATCCCATGTGGTGATTGACCCTCGTGGTAATGAGTTTAACCACTATTTGGCTTTATTCCTCAATGAAAAGGGAAATAACCAAAGATGTATGGCATCATCAGAAACGCCATTTATTTTGAAGGTATCACAAAAATCTAAAAAAATTAGCTATATGAGTATTTGGGTCTTCGTCCTACAAACCATCAAATTGAACAAATTGTTGAACCATTTGTATAGTGTTAGGCTTTAATTCAAAATTATTAGTAGCTATAGCAGCCTAATAATACTCGATTCTGCTCCTGTTAAATGAGGTTTAGCATAATCATACATAGTACGCGGAGCATTGTTTTCTGCCACATCTTGTGGTGGTGGATTATTCTCGTCCATCCCTTTAGTAGGATTGGATCTGCCTTCTCGCTCTTCTTCTGTGTAATTTAGGATTCGCCTAATTTCTCTGCGATTCTTGCGAGTTGTAGCTTCAATATCACTGTCGTATACTAGTGGTCCCTTTGGGTTCCTTCTAGTCATAAACTAGAGGTACCTGTGTTGGAAAATAAAGAAAGAAAATTAGCAAGGTTAAAACTAAAATAAAAATAAATTGCGAAAAAATAAAAATAATGGCTAAAGTAATAAAAATAGGGCTTTCTTAATATTTTAGTTCCCGACAACGGCGCCAAAAACTTGATCGTTGTTTTTGTCGAGTTTTAAAATTTATAAAGAGAATGATTGAACCTGGAAACTAACTCTGACAACGACTTAAGGCAAGTGCACCTATAGAACAGTACTATAGCTTAGGCAAAACCGAATTGTCGAACCCAAAGGAACTAAAAGTACTAATACTAACCTTCTTTCTATTATTTAGCCTAAATATTAAGTGATTGGTTATTTAATCTAAAACTAACTGATTACTAAGCTAAGATTCAAAGAAAAAAAGAATGAATTGAAGACATAACTTTAGGAAAACTCAGTTGACTAAGACAATACCCTTAGGAAGAATCCACCTACACTTCACTTGTTATCTAACACTGAACCAGGCGATTTATTCACTTGACTTGATCCGTAGGATTCCCTAATTTATATTAAACCCTCTCTCGATACGAATAACATCTAACCCTAGGTTGATTAATTAAAATCTCTTTCTAATTAAAACCCCTAGAATCGCATTAACTCGATATATAGACTCACATATTAGGTTTCACCCTAATCCAGAAAAATCTCGTCACCCTATCTCTAGGCGGGCGATCGACTCCACTTAACCATGCTTGATCTACTCTTAGACAGGGACTTTTGCTCCACCACCTAAGCACATTCAACTTGAATTAATATCCCAAAATATTAACATAAGAATTTAAGCACACATAATTAAGAACAAATCAAGTATTTATCATATAGTTCAGAAAACAATAACAAGATCTGTCTTAGGTTTCATCCCCTTCAGGTATCTGAGGGTTTAGTTCATAACAATAAAAGAAAACATCTCAGAAGAAAAGATAAAACAAAACATAAGAAATCCCTAAAACCCTGAAGGAATTGAAGGAAAGATCCTCCGTTTTGAGTAGAATTTCGACTTTTTGAGATGGATCAACTGGCTATCTTCTAGTGATTCCAACAAATCTGACCTTTCTGCTTGGCTCCTTGGCCTAGCTGGCCGCTTTCTTGAAGGTTATGCTTAGGGTGTTTATATAGGCCCTTAGAATGCTTTATTTGGCCCCTAGGTATCCTAATCTGAGTGGAATTTCTACTAGGGTGTTTGTATAGGATTTGGAATGTGTTTCTTTGCCTTCAAGTATCCAAATCCGAGTAAAACTCCCTTTGGCCGCGGCAGGGACACAGTCATGGCACACGCCTGTGTGAATCGATTTCAGGCCGTGGTCGAGTCTGCTGAAGAGACACGCCCGTGTGTTTCAGGGTCCAGGCTATGTTAGAGTAAATTAGGGAGGCACGGCCGTGTGGTCTTGGGCCCAGGCCGTGTTGATTCCTTCTTTAGCTCAATTTGATCCGTTTTAGGCCCGTTTCTCATTCTTTCTATCCCCCGGTGCTTTCCTGAGTATAAAACATGAAAAGAAAGGATTAAGAGCACCTTTTTACACAATTCAGGGAATAATTCATCCAAAAGTATGCTAAATGTGGGATTAAAATATGTTACTTTTACGATTTATCAATACCCTCGGTGGGTGAATTTGTTGAGATACCCCCAAAGAGCGAAATTATTGAAATGCCTCGTTGGGTGAAATTATCGAAATACCGCCAAGGGGTAAATTACCGTTTTACCCCCAACCGATCAGATGGCCATTAGGCCCTTAGGGGTAGTTCTAGTGATGTAAGTCTATTTTGTTTAATTGATTTTGATGTGATAGCAGCATGGATTGATTTAATATGACATGACATATTGCATGGGTTGGGTTATAGATTTTAGAGGAAGCATTGTACTGGTGGCTCTGCCACATTATACTGATTTAGTGGCTTTTGGCACGTTATACTGATTTAGTGGCTCAGCCACGTATACTGTTATTAGTAGCTGGTTTGCGTTATTGGTGTGCTGGTTGGGTGGGCTGACTTGGTCCCCACAGGTGTGTTGGTTGGTATGGGTGGTGTGTTGGTTAGACTGGGTTGGGTACATATTTATTTTGCATATCATAGGGCTTTGGACCGAATCACATCTTGAATAGGGCTTCGCCTGCATCACATCGGAATAGGGCTTCACCGAGACCACATTGAATAGGGCTTAGGCCTAGATTGATACTGTATGGGCTTGGGCCCAAATTGTGTTAGTAATAAGGGGATTACACACTGAGTTCTCGTAACTCACCCTTTTTCTTTAACTGTGCAGGTAATCCCCAGCATTAGAGGATTTGGAGCTGCGAGGGACTCGGAGGTGGCCACACGTCCTGTAATTTCTTGGGGTTGATTTATCTACTTTATTTTAGTTTACTTTATTTTAATTTTTGGGTTAATAATTTTTTTTAATAAGGCCATTGGAATTGTTTTTAACTTTTATTGGTATTTCTTTACAAATTGCTTGTTTACTAAACACGAATTTTAAAACAATACCTACTGTTTTTAAAAATATCATGTTTTTGCAACTGTTTAAACTAAACTTCCGAAACAGACAAGGTTTTATAATTAAATAATAGATGCATAATAATACTTCTGGAAGGGAATGATTTCGAGTAAAACTCATTTTGTTAATAAGCAATGAAAATCAGGATTTTTAAACGGTAGAAAGTTTTGATTTGTAGATGAGTTTTCCAACAAACACAAAGTTTTCAAACAACACCTGACGTGGCACACTAGACTCGGTCATAACGTCTAGGTCGAGTTTGGGGTGTTACAGGCAAGGTGATAGCCTTTGCTTCCAGGCAATTGAAACCGCATGAAAAGAATTATCTGACGCATGATTTAGAGTTGGCCGCTATTTTTTTTGCATTGAAAATTTGGTGACATCATTTATTTGGTAAAAAGTGCCACATCTTTACCGGCCACAAGAGTTTGAAGTATATAATCACTCAGAAATATTTGAATTTATGACAACGAAGATGGCTTGAGTTGCTGAAAGATTATGAGTTAGTGATAGATTATCATCCGGGGAAAGCGAATGTAGTCGAGGATGCTCTGAGTAAAAAATCTTTGTTTTCTTTATGGGCGATGAACACACAATTAACCTTGTCTGATGATGGTTCGATTTTAGCTGAGTTAAAAGCTAAACCATTATTTCTTCAACAAATTTGTGAAGCTCAGAAATGTGACAATGAATTGCAAGCTAAAATAATGCAGTGTGAGTTGACTACTGATTCAGACTATCAGATTGGATCCGATGATTGTTTAATGTTCTGAGGTAGAATTTGTGTACCAGAGAATCCCGAGCTTATTCAAAAAATTCTACATGAAGCACACAATGGTTGTTTATCTATTCATCCGAGAGTACTAAAATGTACAATGATTTGAAACAGTTGTACTGGTGGTCGAGCATGAAAAGAGACATTTCAGAGTTTGTGTCGAGATGTTTAGTTTGTCAACAAGTCAAAGCCAAACATCAAGTGCCTTTGGGACAATTTCAGCCAGTGATGATACCAGAGTGGAAATAGGATAGAGTTACAATGGATTTCGTATCGGGTTACCCCTATCTTTGAAAAAGACATACTATTTGGGTTGTCATTGATCGACTGACGAAGTCTTCACATTTCATTCTGGTACGTAGAAAATTTTCACTTGATAGATTAGCTGAATTGTACATCTCTGAGATTGTTAGATTACACGGGGTGCTAGTTTCTATTATTTTGGATAGAGATCCAAGGTTTACATCGTGATTTTGGAAAAAATTGCACGAAGCTTTGGGTACGTGGTTGAAATTTAGTACTACTTTTCATCCTCAAATCGATGGTCAATCTGAAAGAGTAATTCAGATTCTCGAAGATATGCTTCGTTGCTATGTTTTAGAGTTTGAAGGCAACTGGGAGAAATATTTAATATTGGTTGAATTCGCGTATAACAACAGTTTTCAATCTAGCATAAAGATGGCACCGTATGAAGCATTGTATGGTCGTAAATGCTGAACTTCATTGTACTGAATTGAACTTAGTGAGAAAAAGATTCACGGGGTTGATTTAATTAGAGAGACCAAAGAGAAAGTGAAAGTAATTCGCGACAGTTTAAAAGCAGCTTCCGATCAACAGAAATCGTACGCGGATTTGAAATGTAAAGACATTGAATTTCAAATCAGCGATAGAGTATTTTTGAAAGTATCTCCATGGAAGAAGATTCTTCGTTTTGGACGCAAAGGAAAATTGAGTCCGTGATTTATCGGGCCGTATGAAATCATTGAGAGAATAGGGCCAATGGCATATTAGCTAAATTTATTGTTAGAATTAGAAAAGATCCATAATGTGTTTCATGTGTTGATGTTACGCCAATATAGATCAAATTCGTCACACGTAATTTCTCCGATAGAGATTGAAATTCAGCTTAATATGACGTATAACGAAGAACCGATCAGAATTCTGGCTTGAGAGATTAAAGAGTTGAGAAATAAAAGCCTAGCTTTAGTGAAGGTTCTATGGAAACGTCACGGTATTGAAGAAGCTACGTGGGAACCCAAGGAAGCTATGAGAAAATGGTACCCTAACCTATTTTCTGGTAAGATTTTCAAGGACGAAAATTCCTAAGGGGGGAAGAGTTGTAACAGCCTATTTTTAGTCAAATTAGAATAATGGTTTCGGGACCATAAATTTGAGATCAAAATATTTATTTTATTATTATTTTGAGGTCTACAGTATGATAGTGTGATTGCATGAAAATTTCGTTAAGAAATTTTATTGTTTGAATGCTTAATTTGATAAAAAGGACTAAATCGAGTAAAGTGAAAAAGTTGAGTTCTATTAGCTAAAGGTGTTTAATAGCTATAGAACTTTAAACTGGAGGTCCTTATGTTGTAATTAGACCATTTTTATTATGAGTGGACAAATATGGACATTAATTAAGTGTTTTTAATGGTTTAATGTTAAGGTTAAAAATGTAATTTAATAAAATAAATAACGTAAAATAATTAAAAACAAAGTCATCATCTTTGTTGTTTCTATCTACCATCGAAAATCAAATAAGGAAACACCATGTTTGAAGCTTGAAATTTCGGCTAGGCATGCAAGTGAAGTTTTACTCGATTTTTAATGATTTCTATGTTTTTGAGATCGTTGCAGCTTAATCTAGCTAGCCCAGGGAGTAATTTGCAAAAAATTTAAAGGTTTAGGGTTTTCCATTGATGAATGTATGTGTATTTTGATGTTTGATGATAGAAAATGTATGGTTGTTGTTAGAGAAACAACATTTGTAAAGTGTTTTTTTGGTAAAATTGTCAATTAGGGATTAATTTGAGAAATGTGAAAATTTTGTGGTAGAAATGTGAAATAAATGAAAAATATGGGCTATTATGATAATAAAAGAAATTCGGCTAGCATGGGTGGGGACCTAATTGCATGAATTTGTATTTTTATGAGCTAAGGACTAAATTGTAAAGATGTTGAAATATTAGGGGTAAAAGTGTAATTTTTCCATAATGTGATTTTTGATCTAAATTGAATAGAATGATAATTGAATAAGTTAAATTTGATATTATATAGATCAAGAAAAGCAAAGTTCAGATTTAGATCGGGGGAAAAACAAAGCATTAATAAAATGGTGTTTTAAATGCTTTATTATTGAATTAATAGTGAATACGATATTACAGATATTTTCGAAGAAGATTTGGCAAATGTGAAATCCCGATTGAACCTTAGAATTAGATTAGGATACGAATGACATTTCATTTGGGGTTATGTGTTTGGGTGCTAGTCCGTACGTCCTACCGGTGGCTGAGTTATCCAGCATGTGTTACAGATTCTCGTTAGCTTGTGTGAGCAGCATTGTGTAGCAACGTCATGACCGTCAGCTTGTGTGAGCAGACCCGTTGATAGCTCGAGAGTGAGCATTATATGAGATATGAGATTGAGATAGTGTAACAGCCTGGTTTTAGGTAAATCAAGACAATTGTTTTAGAACCACAAATTCGACGTCAGAAAATTATTTTAATATTATTTTATGTGATTACAACATGTTATTTGATATGTGTGAAAATTTTGCAAGCTAATTTTATCATTTAATTGCTCAATTTGAGAAAAAGGACTTAATCACGTAAAATGGAAAATTTGCATTCTACTTGTTAAAGGTGTCAAATAGCTTTGGCTTTTAAATATGATGGCCTTAAATGGTAGTTAGACCATTTTAAATGTTAGTGGACTTTTATGGAGATAATTTAAGTGATTTTAAATGTTATAAGTCAAAGTTAATTTTAGTATTTGTTAAATAATGTTAATATTAGTAAAACAAAAGGAAATTTTTGTTCATATCATCTTTCCAACCGAAAATTAGAAGGAAGAACACCATTGTTAGGGCTTTGAAGGTTCAGCCATTGTTCTTGTTATTTTTAAGTCCTGTTTTGCTCGGTTTTTAATGATTTCTATGTTTTTGTAATCGTTGCAGCTCAATCTAGCTAGCCCATACCTTTAATTTTGAAACTGTTAAAGATTTTAAGAGTTTCCATTGATGAGATTATGTTTTCTTTGGTGTTTGAGGATGAAATATGAATTTTTGATGATAGATTTTCATGTTTTGTAAAGTGATTTTTGATGAAATTGCTTAATAGGGATTAAATTATGAAATATGCAAATTGGGTGGTTGAAATGTGAAATAAATGAAAGTTTTGGGATGCTAGGGACTTATATAAAATTTGACCAAGCTTGGGTTTAATGAAAATTTGTGAATTTTGTGTATTTGTGAAATAGGGACTAAATTAAATAAATGTAAATGTTTATGGGCTAATATGAAAATATGCCCAAATGTGTATTTTTGGACTAAATTGAATGAGTAGATGATTAATTTTGAATACATATAGATCAAGTTCGGATTTAGATCGGGAGAAAGCAAGGTTATTGAGTAGTCGATACGAGGTATGTTCGTATGTGGTAATTTCATTATAAATATATGTTAAATGCTTTGATATCACATAAACTATGATTATGAGATACGGATAATGTTTGAATTGTGAATACGACTGTACGGATATGCTGGACGTTGAAATCGAAAAGTGTAAATTCCTGATTGAACTTTAGGAATAGTTTAGGATGCTAGTGACATGTCATTAGGTTATTGTGTTGGCTTCGGGCCACGATATCGGCACTACGGGTGCGAGTGATACCTTGATTTGGCTAGGGCCATGATATAGGTATTTCGGAAAGGAGTTATCATAATTTGGCTACGAGCCATGGTATAGGTACTTTGGGATAAGTTACCTTGATTTGGCTTCGAGCCATGGTATAGGTACTTATCTATTGAGATTCTTGAGTAGACTTCTATTCCGAATTGTTCAAAGGTAAAGGAATGATGTGGTTGAAAAAGAGGCTAGTACGAGGTGATACAGGTACGTACAGAACCTATTCAAGTATTAAATAGAGAAAGTTCGATGAGATGGTATTTGATCATGTTTTGAGACATGAGAAAGGTTTGTAGTTAATGTGTGTATAGTGATGTTATGTATAATTTGTTGATTTGTATTTATATGATGAATTAAGTTATTCACATACGAGTTTACTAAGCTATGAAGCTTACTTTGTGTTATTTTCTAAGTTTTATAGTGAATCAAAGCTAGCTCAGATCCGTGGATCGTCAGGGACTTCATTGCACTATCTAACATCTATTTGGTACTTTTGAATTGTGTATATTTGGTATATGGCATGTATACCTTTAAATGATTTTGGTGAATGATGTAGCCATTTAAGTTGGCTTATGAAAATCTATGTTTGGTTTGTATATAGCCAAGGAAGTGGGCATATTTTGGTTGATTGGTTTGTTTTTATAATTGTGCAAATGGATTATGTTATGAGTTGATGAATGAAATAGTGATGTTTGTTGATGATAGGTACTATGGATATCAAATAGTAGCATTTTGAGTATTGATATGCTAGTGAATTAAGGCAAAAAATGCATATTTGATGGTAGCCACATTGATTGATTGTGATGATGAGTATTTGGTATGAATTTTAATGTCCTAATTTAGTATTTAGATACTTGTATCGTTGATATTGGGAAATCATGTTTTGATCTTGATTTGGTTACTTGGAATGCCCAATTATGCTATTATTATGTGCCATGTGAGTTATGTAGGTGGATGGTAATTTGGGGTGGCAAAATGGCTTGGTAAATAGCCTATTTTTGTCCACACGGACAGAGACACGGGTGTGTGCCTTAGCCGTGTGTGACACACGATCATGTTACACGGCCGTGCGTCCCCTGGTGTTGATATAAAAATGAAGTCAGTATGCTTTACATGGTCTCACACACGGGCGTGTGACTAGCCTGTGGCACAAGTCAGTATACCCCCTAAATGGCACACGGCCTAACACACGTGTTTGCGACTTGTCTGTGTTGCTTAAGCCAGTATACCCTACAGGTTTGGCACGACCTAGTACACAGCCTGGCACACGGGTGTGTGTGGCCACTTTGAAGGGCACACGGGCTAGACATACGGGCGTGTGGTCGGTCGTGTGACCTAAGTCAGTATGTATTCCCTGTTTCTACACGGCTTTAGACACGAGCGTGTCTAGAGCCTTGTGAGGCACACGGCCTGTTCACACAGGTGTGTGACCCCTGTATGAATGAAAAATTTCTAAGTTTTCCAAAGTTTTCGTATGTTATCGGTTTAGTCCCGAATTACTTCGAAAGCATGTTTAAGGCCTCGTAGGCCCTTATAAGGGACAATGTGCTAGTGCTGATTGATTTACGAGAATGAATGTTTTGTGTTGGATAAATATATGCTATATATTGTATAGTGATTGGTAATACCTCACAACTCTATTTTAACGATGGATACGGGTTAGGGGTGTTCCATTTATTAGTATGAGAGCTACGGTTTAGTCGATTCTGGGACTAACATAGTGTGTGTGTGAATCAAGCTATACATGCCATATATACTCTGCGATAGTGTGATGATTCTTGACAACTTAAATTGTATTTTCATATAGTAATAGATCCCAAACGAGCTGTGGTTGACGATGTAGAAAGTAATGTGCCCGCTCCCACTCAAGGGACAGCGCCATCTGATTCTAGGCATGTAACAAGTAGCCACAATGAAGAGGCTAAACAAGCCTTTTTCCAGATGGTGAACGAATGGTTCACACAATATATCCGGCCGAATTCGACTGCTCAACAACCTCCACCCCCACCTATTCCTCAACAAACCCCTGTTGTTCCTCAAGTTATAGATCCGACACGGTTAAACAAGCCACCAAGATATAAAGATTCATAAATATGGGGCTGAAGAGTTCTGGGCTACTGTTGATGATGATACTGAGAGAGCTGAGTTTTGGCTCGAGAATATGATGCGAGTATTCGATGAATTGTCTTGTACTCCTGATGAATGTGTTAAGTCTGCATATCAATGGTGAAATACCTTAATGTCTATAGTACCAAGAGAACGAGTGACTTGGGAATTCTTTCAGATGGAATTCCGAAAGAAATATATAAGTCAGCGATTCCTTGATCAAAAGCATAAAGAGTTTATAGAGTTAAAACAAGGCAAGATAACTATTACTGAGTATGAAAGAGAATTCGTACGATTAAGCAAGTATGCTCGAGAGTATGTGTCTATTGAAGAACGAATGTGCAAGCGGTTTGTTAATATACTGAACGAAGATATAAAACTTCTAGTTGCAATTCTAGAGTTGAAAGAATTTGTTGTTCTAGTTGAAAGGGCTTGTAAAGCCGAAGATCTTAGCAAAGAAAAGAGAAAGGCAGATTCAGAAGCTAGAGACTAGAGGAAAAGATCCATGAGTAAGATGTATCAATCTTCGTCAAAGAAATTCAGAGATTTGTACGCTCGCCCAAATGCTTCAAATGAATATTCGAGTAGAGATTGTAGAAAACAATACTCTAGTTCTAAAGCTAAAGCTACATCAGTGTCGAGTGTTGGCAATGTGTGAGACAACAAACCCAAATGTCAGCAGTGTGAGAGACGACATTTCGGGGAATGCTGGAATAAAAATAATAAAGCTTGTTACAAATGTGGTTCATTAAATTACTTCATCAAATATTGCCCTGAGCTAGATGAGAAAAGTAAAGTTTAGAATGTGAGACCAAGTAACACATCAAATAGAGGTAGACCATCTAGAGTTGCCAGAAATGTAAGTGGTAGTAGAGGGGCGACAAAAGATTCAGCTATGAGATCCGAGGCCAGAGCACCTGCTAGAGCCTATGCTATTCACGCTTGCGAAGAAGCATCATCTCCAAATGTTATCCCCGGTACTTTCACTCTTTATGATACTAATGTGATTGCATTGATAGATCCAGGATCAACTCATTCTTATATATGCATGAATTTAGTATCTAGCAAGACTTTTCCTGTAGAGTCTACTGAATTTGTGATTAGAGTATCGAACCCCTTAGGCAAATGTGTTTTGGTTGACAAAGTCTACAAGAATTGTCCGTTAATGTATCGGGATTTCTGTTTTCTGACTAACCTGATGTTGTTTCCATTTGATAAATTTGATATGATTCTGGGTATGGATTGGCTAACGATGCATGAGGCTATAGTGAATTGTAGACGAAAGAAAATTGAATTGAAATATTAGAATAATGAGACTATTAGAATTGAATCAGATGATTTGAATCGTTTGCAAATTGTGATCTCGTCAATGTTAGCTTAGAGATTTGTGAGAAAGGGGTGTGAAGCTTAACTAGTATATGTACTTGATACAAAAGTGACAGAAACAAAGATTGAATTAGTACCAGTTGTGTGCGAATATCTAGATGTATTTCCTGAAGAGTTACTGGGTTTACCACCTATCAGAGAAGTTGAGTTTGGTATTGAATTAGTACTGGGAACAACACCGATATCGATAGCTCCATATAGAATGGCTTCGATAGAGTTAATAGAATTGAAAGCTCAGTTGCAAGAATTGACGGATAGAATTTTTGCTAGACCGAGTTTCTCTCCTTCGGGTGCAGCGATGTTATTTGTGAAAATGAAAGATGGTATGATGAGAATATGTATAGACTATCGACAGCTCAAAAAAGTGACGATCATGAATAAATATCCATTTCCACGAATAGATGATTTGTTTGATCAGTTAAAAAGGGCAACAGTTTTCGAAAATTGATTTCAGTTCAGGTTATTACCAGTTGCGAGTTAAAGACTCTGATGTGCCAAAGACTACATTTAGAACAAGGTACAGACACTACGAATTTCTTGTTATGCCTTTCGGACTAACAAATGCACCTGTTATTTTCATGGACTTGATGAACCAGATTTTTAGGCTGTACTTAGACTGATTCGTTTTTTTATTGATGATATTTTGATTTACTCTCGTGATGAATCTGATCATGCCAAACATTTGAGAATCGTATTACAAACTTTGAGAGATAAATAGTTGTTTGCAAAGTTTAGCAAATGTGAGTTTTGGCTATAAGAGGTTGGTTTTCTGGGACATATAGTGTCAGCTGAGGGTATTCGAGTTGACCCAAGCAAAATTTCTTCGATTATAGATTTGAAGCCTCTGAGAAATGTATTTGAAGTCCGTAGTTTCCTGGGACTAGCTGGCTATTATGGACGATTTGTGAAAGGTTTCTCGATGATCATGACTCTGATGACAAGGTTGCTTCAAAAAGATGTTAAATTTGAATGGTCAGAAAAGTGTCAATAGAGCCTCGAGCAGTTGAAAGTATTACTGACAGAGGCACCAATGTTAGTTCAGCCTGAGTCGGGTAAAGAATTTGTAGTTTACAGTGATGCATCATTAAATGGCCTGGGTTGTGTTTTGATGCAGGAAGGCAAAGTTGTAGCTTATGCCTCAAGATAGTTAAAGCCACAAGAAAAGAATTATCCGACGCATGATCTAGAGTTAGTCGCGATAGTGTTTACATTGAAAATTTGGCGCCATTACTTGTTTGGTGAGAAATGCCATATTTATACCGACCAAAAAAGCTTGAAATATCTGATCACTCAGAAAGATTTGAATTTACGGCAGCGGAGATGGTTAGAATTGCTCAAAGACTATGAATTAGTGATTGATTATCATCCAGGGAAAGCAAATGTAGTTCCTGATGCTTTAAGTCGAAAGTCCTTATTTACTTTACGTGCGTTGAACACACAATTAGCTTTGTCTGATGACAGCTCTATAGTAGCTGAGTTGAAAGCGAGACCGTTGTTTCTACAATAGATTTGTAAGGCTAAAAAATTTGATAATGAATTGCAAGCAAAATGAGCTTAGTGTGAATCCACTTCTGATTCAGAGTTTCGAATAGGGCTTGATGAATGTTTAATGTTTCGTGATAGAATATGTGTACCAAGGAATTCTAAACTCATTCGGAAGATTCTAAATGAAGCACACAGTAGTTATTTATCAGTACATCCAGGAAGCACGAAAATGTATAATGATTTGAAACCGCCTTATTGGTGGCATGACATGAAACGAGATATCTAATAATTTGTTTCAAAATGTTTGATTTGTCAGCAAGTTAAAGCTGAACATCAAGTACCATCGGGTTTACTACAGCCTATTTTGATTCCCGAGTGGAAGTGGGATAGAGTAACAATGGATTTTGTTTTGAGTTTTCCCTTATCTCCAAAAAAGAAAGAGACAATCTGGGTTGTTGTTGATAGATTGACAAAATCAGCTCATTTTCCCGTACGTATAGATTTCTCTCTTGATAAATTGGCTGAGTTGTATATTTTAGAGATTGTGCGGAGTGCCACTATCTATTGTTTCGGATAGAGATCCGAGGTTCACTTCGCAATTTGGGAAGAAATTGCAATAAGCTATAGGTACAAAGCTGCACTTTAGCACTGCATTTCACCCGCAAACGGATGGTAATCCGAACGAGTTATTTAAATACTTGAGGATATGTTGCAATGTTGCATTCTTGAGTTTGAAGGTAGCTGGGAGAAATATCTACCGCTGATTGAATTTTCTTATAATAATAGCTTCCAATCGAGTATAAAGATGGCACCATACAAAGCTCTGTATTGGACTGAATTAACGAAAGTAAGATTCAAGGGGTTGATATGATTAGAGAGACAGGAGAAAAAGTGAATGTAATTCATGACAGTTTGAAAGTATCTTCAGATCAACAGAAATTGTATGCAGACTTGAAATGGAAAGATGTTGAGTTTCAAATTGGGGATAAAGTGTTCTTAAAAGTGTCGCCGTGGAAAAAGATATTGCGGTTTGGTCAGAAAGGGAAATTGAGTTCGCGATTCATCAGACCGTACGAGATTATCGAGCAAATCGGGCCAGTTGCTTATCGACTATCTTTACCGTCTGAGTTAGAGAAAAATACATAATGTGTTTCTTGTGTCAATGCTTCGACGATACTGATCCGACCCATCACATGTCATTTCCCCGACCGAGGTTGAAATTCAGTCTGATATGTCATATGCTGAAGAACAGATTAAAATTTTAGCTCGTGTGATCAAAGAGCTAAGAAATAAGAAAATCGCTTTAGTGAAAGTATTATGGCATCAACATGGGGTTGAAGAAGCTACATGGGAACCCGAGGATGCTATGAGAAAACAGTACCCGAACTTATTCACTAGTAAGATTTTCAGGGATAAAAATCCCTAAGGGGGAGAGTTTTAACAGCCCAGTTTTATCTAAATCAGAACAGTGGTTTTGGAACCACAAATCTGATGTCAAAAAATTATTTTAATATTATTTTATGTGATTACAGCATGTTATTTGATATGTGAAAATTTCGTGAGGTAATTTTATCATTTAATTGCTCAATTTGAGAAAAAGGACTTAATCGCGTAAAATGCAAAAGTTGCATTCTACTTGTTAAAGGTGTCAAATAGCTTTGGCTTTTAAATATGATGGCCTTAAATGGTAATTAGACCATTTTAAGTGCCAGTGTACTTTTACGGACATTATTTAAGTGATTTTAAATGTTCTAAGGCAAGGTTAATTTTGGTATTTGTTAAATAATGTTAATATTAGTTAAAAAAAAGGAAATTTTTGTTCATTTAATCATCTTTCCAACCAAAAATTAGAAGAAAGAACACCATTGTTAGGGCTTTGAAGGTTCAGCCATTGTTCTTGCTATTTGTAAGTCCGTTTTTGCTCGATTTTTCATGATTTATATGTTTTTGTATTCGTTACAGCTCAATCTAGCTAGCCCGTACCTTGAATTTCGAAACTGTTAAAGGTTTTAGAGTTTCCATTGATGAGCTTATGTGTTCTTTAGTGTTTGAGGATGAAATATGAATTTTTATGATAGATTTTCATGTTTTGTAAAGTGATTTTTGATGAAATTACATAATAGGGATTAAATTGTGAAATATGCAAATTGAGTGGTTAAAATGTGAAATAAATGAAATTTTTTGGCTTCTAGGGACTTATATAAAATTTGGCCAAGCTTGGGTTTAATGAAAATTTGTGAATTTTGTGTATTTGTAAAATATGGACTAAATTGAGTGAATGTGAAAGTTTAGGGGCTAATATGCAAATATGCCAAATGTGTATTTTTTGACTAAATTGAATGAGTAGATGATTAAATGAGTTAATTTTGAATACATATAGATCAAGTTCGGTTTAGATTGGGAGAAAAGCAAGGTTATCGAGTAGTCGATCCGATCCGTCAATTCTAAATACGAGGTAAGTTCGTATGTGGTAATTTCATTATAAATATATGTTAAATGCTTTGATATCGCATAAACTATGATTATGAGATACAAATAATGTTTGAATTGTGAATACGACTCTATGGATATGTTGGACGATGAAATCGACAAGTGTAAATTCCTGCTTGAACCTTAGGAATAGTTTAGGGTGCTAGTGACATGTCATTAGGTTATTGTGTTGGGTTTAGGCCACGATATCGACACTACGAGTGCGAGTGATACCTTCATTTAGCTACAGGCAATGGTATAGGTATTTCGAAAAGGAGTTACCTTGATTTGGCTACGGGCCATGGTATAGGTACTCCGAGATAAGTTACCTTAATTTGGCTTCGGGCCATGGTATAGGTACTTATCGATTGAGATTCTTGAGTATCTGACTTCTATTTTAAATTTTTCAATGGGTAAAGGAATGATGTGGTTGAGAAAGAGGTTAGTACGAGGCGATACAGGTACATACAGAACCTATTCGAGTATTAAATAGAGAAAGTTCGATGAGATGGTATTTGATCATGTTTTGAGACATGAGAAAGGTTTGTAGTTAATGTGCATATGGTGATGTTATGTATAATTGGTTGATTTGTATTTATATGATGAATTAAGTTATTCACATATGAGCTTACTAAGCTATGAAGCTTACTTTGTGCTATATTCTATGTTTTATAGTGAATCAAAGCTAGCTCGGATCCATGGATCATCAGGGACTTCATCGCACTATAGAAAATCTATTTGGTACTTTTGAATTGTTTATATTTGGTATACGACATGTATAGGTTTGAGTCATTTTGGTGAATGATGTAGCCATTTGAGTTGGCTTATGAAAATCTATGTTTGGTTTGTATATAGCCAAGGAAGTTGGCATATTTTGGTTGATTAGGTTGTGTTTATAATTGTGCAAATGGATTATTTTATGAGTTGATGAATGAAATAGTGATGTTTATTGATGATAGGTATTATGGATATCAAATAGTAGCATTTTGAGTGTTGATATGTTAGTGAATTAAGGCAAATAATGCATATTATATGATAGCCACATTGATAGATTATGATGATGAGTTTTTGGTATGAATTTGAATGGCCTAATTTAGTATTTAGATACTTGCATTGTTGATATTGGTAAAGCATGTTTTGATCTTGATTTTGTTTCTTGGAATGCCCAATTATGCTATTATTATGTACAATGTGAGTTATATAGGTGGATGGTAATTTGGGATGGCAAAATGGCTAGGTAAATAGCCTATTTTTGTCCACACGGGTAGAGACACGGGCGTGTGTGTTAGCCGTGTGTGACACACGGTCATGTTACATGGCCGTGCGTCCCCTGGTGTTGATATAAAAATGAAGTCAGGATGCTCGACATGGTCTCACACACGAGCGTGTGGCCGTGTATGGCACAAGTCAGTATACCACCTAAATGGCACACGGTCTAGCACACGGGCGTGTGGCTTGGCCGTGTTGCATAAGTCAGTATACCCTACAGGTTTGGCACGCCTAGTACATGGCTTGACACACGGGTGTGTGTGGCCACTTCGAAGGGCACACGGGCTAGACACACAGGCGTGTGGTCAGCCGTGCGACCCAAGTCAGTATGTATGCCCTATTTCTGCACGGCCTGAGACATGGGTGTCTGGAGCCGTGTGAGGCACACAGCCTGTTCACATGGGTGTGCGACCCCTGTATAAATGAAAAATTTCTAAGTTTTCCAATGTTTTCGTATGTTATCGGTTTAGTCCCGTATTACTTCTAAAGCATGTTTAAGGCCTCGTAGGCCCTTATAAGGGAAAATGTGCTTGTGTTGATTGATTTATGAGAATGAATGTTTTGTGTTGGATAAATGTATGCTATATATTGTATAGTGGTCGATAATACCTTGTAACTCTATTCTGGCGACGGATACGGGTTAATGGCGTTACAGATAGCTTCAGCTATGATTTGGCACTTAGGGTGCGAGATTCTCGAGTATCCGATATTATTCCAAATGGTTCAACGTGTGTATCGATGAACTAGAAGAGTATGAAATTGATATGAGCTTGTACATGTATGTACGCGAAATATACAATCTTCAAATTGAAGAAATTGATAGAATTTGTGTTTAATCTTTGGATTGAATATATGTGTTAAGTTTTGGATTAAATTTGAATTGCATCATATGAAGTTTATGTATTGAATTGTTGGTTGGTAAGTTTTACTTGCTTAGTATACGAGCTTGCTAAGCTTTATAGCTTACTCTGTTTACTTTTTCGTATTTTATAGTGAATATCAAAGCTTGCTCAGATTTAGGAGTCGTCAGAGGTCTCATCACACTATCAAGCTATCAATTTGGTACTTTTGAATTTATGTTTTGGTTATATGGCATGTATAGGAGTTGTAGTCAATATGATATTTATGTTGATAATGGATTTAGCCATTTGATTTAACTTGTAAATGATGAATGCTTGGTTATGTGTATAGCCATGTAATTTGGTTTATTTTGGCATGCTTGGTGATATATATATATATAGGTGCAAATAACCTTTTTTTATATGGTTGATAATGGTTGTGTGATTTGGTAATTTGAGTACCATATGGTTGAAATTTGGAGATTTGGTATGCATGTGATTTAGGTAAGAAAATACTTATATGAAGTTAATTAGGTAAGTGATTTGTGAATGTGAATTTGGTATGATTTGAATTAAAAATATATGATTTGGTGAGTCATATAGTTGTTGATATGAAAATAACATAAATTAGGCTTGGTTAAGATTGGTTGGAATGCCTATTTATGCTATGTTATATTCCATTTGGTTTGTGTAGGTGATTGAAAGTTTGGGTGAGAAAGATGGCTTGGTAAATAGCCTATTTTTGTCCACACGGGCAGAGACATGGGCGTGTGTCTCAGCCGTGTGTGACACACGGTCAAGTGACACAGTCGTGTCCCCTGATGTTTAATTAGAAACAAAGTCAGTATGCTCCACACGGCCCAGCACACGGGCGTGTGACTTGGTCGTGTGACATAAGTCAGTATACCCTATAGTTTTGGCACGGCCTAGCACACAGCCTGGCACATGGGTGTGTGTGGCCATTTCGAAGGGCACACGGTGTGTGTGTTGGCCGTGTGACCTAAGTCAGAGAGTTACACGGGGTGAGACACGGGCTCGGACACGGCCTTGTGATCCCATTTCAAATGTCCACACGGCTAGTGACACGGGTGTGTCTTTGGCTGTGTGAGACACAAGGTTGGGCCACACTAGCGTGTGTCCCCTGTATTTTGAAAAATTTTCTAAGTTTTCCAAAAATTTCTTGAGTCATCGGTTTAGTCCTGAACCACTTCAAATGCATGTTTTGGGCCTCGTAGGCTCATATTAGGGACAATGTGATTGATTATGAATGATTATTATTTAAATATGAAAAATGTATGAGTATTGTATGTTTATTTGTGTAATAAGTCCAGTAATGCTCTATAACCCTATTTCGATGATGAATACTGGTTAGGGGTGTTACAAGAAATACTTGAGTAGTAGATAATATGTTAGGAACCACATGTTTAATGGAGTATCTTGAAGGTAATGGTTGAAAGAGTGGGTACTATGGACTTGCATTGTGGGTACTAGTTCTCCAAGGAAAAAAAGGAGATTAGGAAGATATCATATTCTGGTACTAACCCGTAGTTACGAAAATTAATTGAGTAAATGCCAAGCGTCGCCAGTCAGAGTAATGGATACAAGTATTAGGGATGTGGAACATTGATAGTTGGGGTGAGGCCCATGAGAGAACATGGTCAGGGCCAGACCAGGGTCTATGTCCACAAATAAATAGCTCAGAGAGCACAAGGCATGGGCCTTGCCAACCAAGTTCACGAGCTCTTCTATGAAATTCAGGGAGTTCAATTCTGAGCCAGAAATCTCATTTTTCTTAAAGATTTATATAGCCTTACATGAATTTATTGTACAGATCTCACTAAGTTTTTCTGAACTTATATAATTACTACTTGAATACAAGTTAGATAAAGACTCAGAAAAATCAAGAGGGACCAAGCCAGACTCCGCCAGTTTTAAGTGGTGTGCTATATCTGTTCATGTATATAGAGGGGCACCAGTAGAGGCCACACATTAGGGTTGGAGTTAATTGAACCTGTATTAAGGCATAAAGTAAACTTGCAAACAACTGTCAGATTAATTAACAGTGTCAGGTTGTATGAAATTGAAACTATTATGATGGGTGTATAGATTTCAGAGAGAAAATTTGAGGCTTAAGTTGTCTAAGTATGCATTCAAAACATAATAGAAATGTTAAGGTATTAGAATTGTTGTAGCACTCAATACCCGAACTTGATATCAAGTTGGGTAAGGGGTGTTACATAATTAGGGTCTAAAAAGCAACAGATACTTTATACTGATGTCTAAAAAGTATTAGGTACCTCGTACCGGTATTGGATACCTTACTGATGACTGATATCCTACATGTGTTACAGATTCTCCACAACTCGTTTGAGAAACATCATTTAAAGGTTAATGTCCCAATTCACAGCTCATGTAAGCAATTTCATTCATAGCTCATGTAAGCAACTCTATTCTACATATCCAAAATTCATTTGTTATAGTTCTCCGGGCCAAAAGAAAGCAGTAATTAAATGAATATGAAATGAATAGAAAGATTAAATGTGAGATGAATAAGAACTTAAATATATACATTAATAAATTGAGTATGAATCGTATATCATATCTTATGCTATATTGAATTGTTGTACACGTCTATGTGAATTGCTTTATAAAGGCTTGATGTATGAGCAACTAACAATTTGATTATTTCACGGAAATGTATATGAAAGTAATAGGATGCCAAAAGATTCTCTTACTTAGCTACAATGTTTTCATTTCTTAAATGTTGATTTATTGGGGTAAGTTAAGTGAATTCCATATGGACTTACTAAGCATTCGTAATGCTTATCTTGTTTGTTTTTCTGCCTCTGTATAGGTCATTTCATAGAACGCATCAGTCGGATCAACCCAGAGCTCACATTATCTAGCCTCTGATTTAGTAGTATTTTTATTGTTTCAGACTCGATTATGTGGCATGTATATAGGGTTCGATTTGTACTTACATTTTCTTGAATGATTATAGGTTTGGCCTAATGATGATATTGATTTTGGATGATTTGGTAAGTTGTGCAAATGAGTGTGTAAATTGGCATTACGGTAAGCCATGTTTGAGACAAGTGGTTGGCTAAGTTCTAATGTTCCATAGGTTGATATAAAATGTTTGGATTGATTGGTTTGTTTGGCTTTGAATGTGATTTATTAGTATAAGTTTTGGTATATGGAAATGGTATTAGAATGGTTTCAAATGGTAAGTTCATGTATATAGGCTTGAATGCTATAAGTGTTTATCTTATGTGGAAATAGTTTTGATCCATATGAATTGCTCGATTTTGAAGTGTTTATAAGATTTGTTTACAAGTAAGGTTAATGATAACATGGTAAGTTATGAAATAAGAATATGAATGGTTAAATTGAGTGACATGGATATGCGAGTGGAAATCATGAAATATAATGATATGATTAAATACTAATTGTGGTAGATTGACAAATGATTTTGGTATTGATAATTTGGTATGAAATGTATATATATGTCTTGCTTTTCAAGGTATGTGTTTTAGAGTGAAGAATGACAATGCCTGGATGTTATGGTGTATGTCTTGATGTATAGTTGTTTAGTAGAGAAAATAATGTGTATTAAATTTGTGCATAATCCCATTAATATATATAATATAAATGTGATTGCAAAATAAGTACCATTTGAAGCAGTTTAGTAAGTTGGTTTATCAAAGTTGAATTGTGGTAATTTGGAAGGATTATGTATTAGTTGATTAGCATGACATGCTCAAATGAATGTTGATTGAATTGGGTGCCATTTGAGGAATATTGGTATATTGTTTGAATGCGGTTAAAATGTGGTAAATTGGTATGTGTTATATTGAGTTTATGTAGTTTTTGAGTAGGTGTAATTGTACAATTGAACATAAAATTATGCTTGGCATGAAGTAGGCACTAATTGACATATTTTGTGGTACACGATCTGGCCACACGGCCGTGTGTCACATACAAGCTAGTGACATGGTCCTGTGCCACTGAAAAATTAGAAGTAAAGATTCCCGTTTTTCACGGGCTAGCCACATGCCCGTGTGTAAGGATGTGTAAATTTCGGTTAAAATCGATTTAACCAACCGAACTGAACTAATTTGGTTAATTGGTCAGTTAATCAATCTAATTCGGTTGGAGATCAGTTAATAACTTTTTGGAAGTCCGGTTAATGGTTAATTCGGTTTGAAATCAGTTAATTAACTGAACTTAATAATTAATATTATATATTAACCAACCAAGCCACTACCCACCTAGACCCAGGCCCCAAACACTAACCCACTCCTAAAATAAACCCAATCCACTGACTCACACAAACACCGACCTACTCCCAAAATAAACCCAATCCATTGAATCACACAAAAAATCAGAAAATATAAAATTTTAATTCCTCCTAAGCCTAAAAATAATGCACACAGTATACTCAAATCTCACAGACTCAAAAATCCCTAACCCTAAATTGAAAATCCCTAAGCTAAAATCTCCCAAGTCCCAAAATCCCTAATGCTAGTCACCACCATCCGACATCCACCAGTGACACCGTTCGACGTACACCAGGTCACCATCATTGTTCAACGTTCGTCTGCCTTTGATTTAGACTTCACCCAAAATCCCTAATAAAAAATCTCCCAAAATCCTTAACCCGACACAAGGACCGATGACGCACCTTCGATTTCAACTTCACTCACCATCGTCCGACACTCACCTTGGATTTTTCAGGTGCTTTTTGTCAAAGGTATATTCTTTTTGTTTTCACTAAAATGGATTTTTCTGCTACTTATTTTTTCATGACAAAACTTTCATTCTTGAATATTTCTACGACTCTGCTACTGCTTCTTTGTTCTCAACCTGTGTTTATGAATGTAATTGAGTAGAAAGGAGTAGAGGATAGACATTTGAACTAACTTTTTAAATTTTAAACGATAAGAAAAAGAAAAGGTGTTGGTCAAAACTCAAATCTATATTTAAAAAGTGATTTTAAATTCTATAGCGACGAATGATATATAGTTCCATTAAATTTCATAACATTATATTGAATTATATATGTTTACACTACAACTTGCAAGATATTAACAACTATATTTATGTGTCCAGTTTATTACTCTTTATATACTTATTAATTAATTATTTACAAATATCTATTATTTTATTAGATTTGTTAACTTACTCTTTCTAAAAATATTGGCATTTTCCCTTATTGAAGTCAACCGTCTATCATAACAATTAAGCGGTGGATATATCATAGACCAAAGAAGTCAAAGATATTGCATGCATTATTTTTCAAGAATTTGACCCATAGCAACATAGAGTAAAATATTCTTTCTACTAAAATTACACTGTTAAAAGCTTGTTTCGATGTTTTATATATAATGCATAATAATCCTATGAAATCAAATAGCGAGTTGCAAAGTATAAACTTTACAAAATATTGTAGATGTATAAATATTTTAGAAAAAATAATAAAAATTCTTTAAAACTTCAAATTAAAAATTTAATTGCCTAAAAAGTTGATGTGATCATAATTTTTTAAAAATGAAAACTATTTCTTTATAAGGAAGAACATAGGAGCTTGAATGACAGAACATAGGAGCTCAGATGACAGAACCATACATGATAGAACCTAATTTTTAATTCATTTATATATTGTATATAAATTTATTTTAATCTATTATATTTTTTTCCTTGCAAAATGTCCACCGAATGAACATCTGTTGAGGGTAGTGTTACACCTCCTAGTTTGACATATTCTAGAAAATCGGTAGGTGAAGCTTTAAGCCAAACAAAGAGGACTGCTAGAAAAAGAAAATTCATTCTTCAAAGGTCAGAAGTTTGGTCTCACTTCACTAAGATTATTAATAGTGAGGGTGTAAGCAAGGCTAAATGTAATTATTGTGAAAAGGAATTTTGTTGTGATGGGAAAAAAATGGTATAGAGTCATTGAAATTGTAACACCCCAAACCCGGTCTATGCATTAAGACTAGATTTGGTTTGTTACACAGATCGAACTATCTTAGTAATTTAGGTGAAACGGTATTTCAAAACCCTTTTGAAATTAGAGTTTAATAAAAATCAAGAGAAATAATTCTAAGTTTGATGTGTTTGAGAAATAAGAATAGTTAAAAATTCTCGTATGTTTGAAAACCCAAATTATTTTAAGTAAACATTTTATAATAATCACAAACCCATATTAAAATATCCAAAACAAAATTTTTAACCAACCACACATAAAATCCATAAAATAATAATAGAGGCCTTATTACATCATACCCAAAATAGCAATTTAAAGAAAGTACTTATTAATAGTTCAAAGTTTATTAAACTCATGTTTGCGAGATGGCCTCCACGAAGTCATCCTCTACCCAAGCCCACATCAATTTCCATTACCTGAGATGAAAAATTTGAGGGAGTGAGTTACTCAGAACTCAGTGTATAACTTACTTACTTTATCCACTGGGCCAGATCATCAAGTCATTATTTTGGGCTTGAGCCCATAAACAGGTTTAACAATATAAATAATGAGACGCATGCAAAAATGAAATTTCCCTCCCAAACCTAATTTCCATCCGCTACACACCACCCGTACCAACCGTCACACCTGTAGGGATCAAGTCAACCCACCCCGCCAAACACACCAATCATAGGCATAAAGCCATTTTATATTTGTGGCAGAGCCACCGAACTAGATTGTGACAAAGTCACTGAACTAGAGGCATTGAGCCATTAAAATATTTGTGGCAGAGCCACCAAACTAGAGGCAATGAGCCATTTAAAATATTTGTGGCAGAGCCACCGAACTAGAGGCAATGAGCCATTTAAAATATTTCTGGCAGAGCCACCGAACTAGATTTTGGCAACAGGCCTTTCTTCTCTTCATCGTTAATCCCAACCCATGCAACATGTATGCAAAATAGTCTATGTACATATGATGATTTTATCAAAAAGGCCCAATTTACATATGAGTCAATATTTCAAGTTTTTATTAAGGCCCAAAAATTACAAAATAACATTTAGCCTATTTAGCAATTTAGCATCTTAGGCCCAATTAACGATCTAGCAAATAGTTCGCCCATTTAACAATTTGTCGGGGTTTTCGCCCGATTTAACGATCTAGCGAGATTTCGCCCATTTATCGATCTAGCGAGATTTCACCCATTTACTATTTATCGATCTAGCGATCTAGAGATTTGACCCATTTACTATTTATCGTGATTTGACCCATTTTACTATCTATCAAAGATTTCGACCCATTTTACTAACTAGCATACTTATCGACCCATTTTACTAACTAGCAAACTTATCGGCCCATTTTACGATCTAACACATCTTTGGCCCATTTACATGAGACATTTAATATACATTTTACCATCTACTCAATGAGGCGTTTTGTAATTTTCACATTTTTAACCATTTTCATGAAATTTCACCAAAATACTAATTATTTCGTATTGTACCGATTTTATCGTTTTTACGATTTTGCTCAATACTACGGTGTGACATCTAACCTGAGATAAGTGTGAAGTTACACACCTTGATATCGTGAGTACTAAACCTTCCCGCTCGTCAACACCTAAACGTAATACGAACCATTAGAACACTATCATTTATTAAAAATACACTATTGGTATACGATCTAAATCCTTACCCCTTTGATTTTGAACCACTTCTATTTTTGGTTTCTCCTCGTTTGTTGATTCGTTGCCCGATGAGAATCCACGAACGTATAAAGGCTCGGGAGTACGAATAACCTCGAACAATTGATTCTCCTCGGTTGAAGGTCCGCAACCCGGTGGAAAATCTCGGATTCCCGAAATAGTCCTTCGTTTATAATTAGGGGGATTTGCAGAACCGCCCCTCTTTCAAAAGCTATGGACTGCCCTTTTCTGCCATATCTTGAATGTCTCTAAAGACATAAGATTATTAGTCCGATTTATTAGTATCGAAATATGACTAACGTTTATAAGATTTTAGATTTGGCTTACCACGATTTGTCTTCGTTCCACGAGAATCGATCGAGCGATTGTGTCCCTAAAACGAAATCGATTAATAACTAACTATACTAAATGAATAAGAATCCTTAAAAGAAAATCACTTTACCTTGATTCTTGAAATCGATTCCAAAGTTTCAAAAAAAGAATACTCAAGATCACCTTGAGTTTCTACCCTCCAAAATCTCACTAATGTCCATAATTGGAAAGATAATTGAGTAGGAAGAATTCGGTTATGATTAAAGGAAATCGGTTGTGGTAAAAGAAAATGAAGAAATTTTGTCACAAGAGCAAATTACATTCGGCCATGGATGAAAGAATTGAAGAAAATTGTAATGAAGAAGAAAATGAAGAATAGGGAAATAGAATCGTATGGTTCGGTTTCAAGAGAGAAAGAGAGAAAGGAAGGAGAAGAAAAGAGAACTTAATTTAAAAGAAAGGTGCAGTCGGTTTTGTGAAGGAAAAAGAAAAAGGATTAGCCTTCTTTGTGTGATGATGGTTTCGGCATTAGGAGGAATAGTTGGCAAAGAAGTGATCAAATGATCAAAAAGAAAGAATGGTAAAAGAAATGGCTATAGTTTCCTCAACGTATTTGGTAAAATTCGGCTAGAGAGAAAAATAGATGAAAAGAAAAATACACTAAGCCTAAGCCAAAAATGACCAAAATGAAAAGGGTTTTCCTAACATCCAAGCTTACCATCCTCTCAACCAAAACCGGCCACCCCCTTTAGCCTCAATGCCGTCCAAATACAATGGTCAAATGGCCATTAGGAAGTTTCCAAAACATCTTCCTACACTTAAGCCTTTTTCCCCTCCTTTTTCCTTAAGTTGATGAAACATAATCCCCCAATTCAAGCCCTTATCTTTCGCTTTCCAAAACCTTAATCTTCTTACCAAAATAAAAACAATACAACTCATCCTATCCTTATCTTCTTGCCGACACATGCATAGACTAAAGTAAAAAATAAAAATTCCTAATTGCATGCTAGGTGATTCGAACTCCTTCCCTCATGTCCAACTTATGGCGCCATCACCACTATGCCATTAACTCATCTTATGCCATCTTTTAGTACATAATTAATTTAAGTCTCCAGATCACTTAATTTCTTTACTCTAAATTACACTTAACTAATATTTTTATTCTAACTCCAAGTAACCCGAACTAACATTTAACAACATAATGATACTCGAATATTTAGGATGTTACAGAAATATCATATCAGTTCATGTAAGAAAAATCCTAGTAATATTGTTAACACTAGCCAATGACAACTAATTTTTATCTAGTACGGGAGTTGAAGGGGGGAAGGGCAACTTTCAACTTGGATATTTGATCAAAAAGTGTAACACCCTTTACCCGTATTCAATGCCGGAAGAGGGTACAGGGCATTACCGGACTTACAACACAAGCATTCACACAATTCTGAGTCATAAATTTGCATCCAAAATATAACCATTCATATTCAATCATGAAGTCCCTATTACGAGCCTACGAGGCCCAAAACATACTTTAGAAGTGGTTCGGGACTAAACTGAGAACTCAAGAAATTTTTACAAAACTTAGAAATTTTTTGCTAGAAGCAGGGCTCACACGCCCGTGTGGTCCAAGGGACACGCCCATGTGACCCTGGGACACGTCCGTGCTTCAAACCGTTTTCAAATTAGGGTGCTTTCTGACTTGTGCCACACAACCGTTCCACATGTCCGTGTGCTAGGCCGTGTGGTTAATTAATTTAACTCGAATTAGGTACAGGTTTCACACGGCCAAGACACACGCCCGTGTAGCACAAACGGCTAAGACACACGCCCATGTCTCTACCTGTGTGCTCAATTTTGGACATTCTATTTTGCAACAATTAAGGTGCAGGGGACAGACAACTGAAACACATGCCCGTGGGGCAGACTGTGTGTCACACATAGCCTAGACACACGCTCGTGTGGACAAAAATAAGGCTATTTACCAAGCCATTTGCGACCCTCATTTACACCTACACTTACACCAATTCAATGACACAATTCATAGCATATTTAGGCAACCAAAACATCCAAAACCAAGGTATTAACATCACATCCACATGCCAACATCTAACATGCTTTAACATCATAATTTATCGACACAATTCATGCAAGTTTCCATAATCATGAATGGTATCAACATATGAAAATACTCCTAACCAACATTAGCCAACTTACATGGCTATATACAAAATGAAATCATTAACCATTATAAGCCAATACATTTGGCCACATGACCAATGACACATATAACAAAATGACCAAGTCCCTATACATGCCATACATTCAAAATGCTAAGACCATTAATTCCTAAAAATGAGAGTTTGATAGTGTGATCCGAATCTTCGACGATCTTCGATTCTGAGTTAGCTTGGCGACACTATTAAAACATGGAAAATAAATGGAGTAAGCTATATAGCTTAGTAAGCTCGTATGCAAGAAATAAGCAACCTTACCATGCATATAAAATTCAATTATTATAACATAATTAAATGTAGACTTACCATGGCCTCATGATCATAATCTATTCCATCATAAAAACTTACCTCATATTCATCACTTCACACATTTACTAAGCATGAGCTTTATGTGCATACCTGAGCAATCTCGAAACGAACTTACACATATTCTCATCTTTGACATACTCGTTAACCACTCGGAATAACAATGTTGGATACTTGGGAAAGTTGCACACTAAGTGCCACATATGTAGCCAAAGCTCCCTAAATCTCATATCACATAATCGCTCGCTCTCGAGCTATCGACGGGCCTGCTCACACAAGCTATCAGTCAAGACGTAGCTACACGGTGCTGCTATACAAGTGTCAAGTATCTGCAACTTATGCCGGTATACTCAGCCACCAGTAAGGTGTACTAGACCAACAGTCGGATCACTTAATCACATAACACATAATGACCCTAGTGACATGTCACTTGTATCCTAACCTATTCCTAAGGTTCAAACAAGATTTCTTGCTTGTTGATTCGTCTTCGGACTCGTTCGTAGGATTATACTCATTCACAAAATCAAACATACAATTAATGCAATATTAAAGCATTTAAATACAATTATTCTAAATCTTATTTTTAACATACGAACTTACCTCAGTGCAAAATGGATAATTGTTCGATTTAATCCACAATCTTGTTCTTTCCCGGTCTAGGTCAGAACCTCGTCTTTCTTGATCTATAATATCAAATTTAGCTTATTCAATTATCAAATTATTCAATTTAATATCAAAAACATCTTATGGCAAAAATTACATTTTTGCCCCTAACTTTCAACTTTTTACATTTTAGTCCCTAGGCTCGTAAAATTATTTTCATTCAATTTATTCAAAACCTAAGCCTAACCTAACCATTTTTATACTCATAATAGCCTACATTTTTCATTTATTCATATTTTTACACACAATTTACAACTTTTACAAATAGGTCTTTTTTATGCATTTTCATTAAAAATCACTTGGTAAATGTTGTTTATCTAACATCAAACATATATTTTCTACCATTAAACATAAAAATACACAAATATCTAACATGGGTAAAATTTTAGACTTTGATTTTCTTTCAAATTAGTCCTTGAAATAGCTAGATTAGGTTGAGACAACTTCAAAAACATAAAAATCATGAAAAACGGGGCAAGAACGGACTTACAATTGAGCTTGAAAGCTTGGACAAAATCGTAGCTATGGTGACCCTTGAAATTAGGCTATGGGGGATGAAATTAAAAAGATGAACATATTTTATTTTAGTTATTTTGGCTTTATTTACCAAATGACCAAAATGCCCTTAATGCCTAACTTTAAAATTTCACCTAACCATGTCCATTTTTGTCCATACTAAAGTATAATGGTCTAATTACCATATAAGGACCTCTAATTTAAGATCTCATTGCAATTGGAAACCTTTAGCATATATAACTCAATTTTTGCACTTTTTGTAATTTAGTCTCTTTAACTAAATTGAGTGTCCAAACGTCAAAATTTTTGAACGAAATTTTCACGAAATCATTCCATAAAATTGTAGACCATAAAAATATAATAAAAATAAATTTAACTGCATTAGATTTGTGGTCCCAAAACCACTGTTTCGACTAGACCCAAAATCGGGCTGTTATAAAAAACATGTAAGAAAGGGTTAGCACAAATGATTGTGATTGATGAATTACATTTCAAGTTTGTTAAAAGTTAAGGCTTTAGGAAATTTATGTTCGTGGCATGTCCTTGGTTTCATATTCTTTCACGAATTACTATGATTAGGGATGTTTATCAATTGTATTTAGATGAAAGGACCAAGATAAAATAACTTTTGAGAAGTTCTTATTCTAGAGTTTGCTTAACTACTGACACATGGACTTCTTTACAAATAGTTAATTATTCGTGTATCACTGCTAACTTTATTGATAATGATTGGAAATTTAATAAAAAAATTTTAAACTTTTGTCCAATTTCTAGTCATAAAGGTGAGTCCATTGGGATGGTGATTGAGAAATGCTTGTTGAATTGGAGGATTGATAAGTTGTTTACTGTCGCTGTTAAAAATGCAAGTTCAAATGATGTTACTATTGGTTATTTGAGAAATAAATTTAGCTCTCGAGGGGTTTAGTTCAAAATGGTAAATATCTTCACATGAGATGCATGACACATATTGTCAATTTGATTACTTTTGAAGGCTTAAAGGAAATGAATAAATTTTTTGAATGTGTTAGTGGGTTATTAGATATGTGAGACAATCTCCAACTAGATTACAAAAGTTTAAGAAGTGTTTTGTGGTTAAAAAGATAGAGTGCAAGAAGATGTTGTGTCTTAATGTTTGTACTAGGTGGAACTCGACCTACTTAATGTTAGACACTGCTCAAAACTTTGAGAAAGCTTTAGAGAGATTTGAGGAGTAAGATACAAACTTTAGGACTGAACTTGAAAGGGGAGAGGGTTGGCCTATTGCGATGATTGGCCTAGTGTTAGAAACTTGAGGGATTTCATGGGACATTTTTATGAAGTCACTTTGCGTATATCTGGCACTTCATATGTCACATTCAATAATCTTTTTGATAAGCTTTCAGAAATTGGTATTCTTTTACGAAATGCTCAGTCAAATATTGATATTGATTTTAATGTTATGGCCATGAATATGAAAGATAAGTATGATAAGTATTGTGGTAATATTGATAAGATGAATTTGCTTATGTTTGTTGCTTGTGTTTTAGATCTTAGACAAAAATTAAAGTATCTTGAATTTTCACTTAGTGAAATGTCTAATGCTGAAAAAGCTTATGAAATGATGCAAAAATTAAAGGAAACTTTGTATGAATTGTTTGATGAGTATAAGCCTCCACTTCATAGTACTTGCAGCCAATCTAGTGTGGCAGAACATGTTTCTCTCGGTGAACCACAACAAAAAATGAAAAGGCATATGCAAGTTTTGCATAAAAAGCGTGAGTTGGAAAATGGTGGTGAGGACAAAAAAATTGAATTAGATAAATATCTAGTTGAGGTTAATGAGAATTTTGTTGAAGATTTTGAATTTTATTGTGGTGGAAAGTGAATAGCCCTAGATTTCCCACTCTTTCAAAGATGGCCAGAGATGTGTTAGCTATACCGATTTTTACGATTGCTTCAGAGTCTACATTTAGCACCGGGGGCATATGCTTGATCAATTTTGTAATATCCTGAAATAGGGGTTAGTTTTTATTAAATTATTTTGCATAAGTGTGGTCATTGTGGTGTTGATTGAGGTATTTTAGGTGCTAGTTATAAGCTAAGGGAAGGCCCGAGCTATAGGAGAAATTTTATTTTTAAGTGTAATTAGGGGGAGCTAGGCTAAGGAGGCTTTAAGAGAAGTTGTTGGGGATTTATGACATAAGAAATGCCTTGGTAAAGTGGCTGCAAGGCGCCACTTAGGGCCTTGGTGATTGACGCCTCAAGCAAGGGGAAGGGCCTTGGTTCGAATCACGTTGGCAGCAAGGAGTGTAATTTTATTTTGCTTTTGGCGTTAAGACAAGGAGGAAGCTAGGTGAAGGAGGTCTTAAAAGGAATTGTGGGGAGTTTATGACACAAAGGAACTAGCAGCAAAGTGGCTTGGGGCGTTATCTGTGGAGCAAGGAAGCTTGCGTCAAAGGGCTCCAGCAGGTCTCATGTTCGAATCTTGGGGGTAGCAAAAGGGGTGGTTTTTATTTTTTTGGCTTTTGGCGTCAGGAGGGAAGGGAGGAGATGGACGGAATGTGGGCTTCCAAAAGGATAAGATAAGGCTGGTTTTATTCTTTTTAAATTTGGCTAGGAAGATGTGATAAAGGTTTATTTATTTTAAGTTGGTAGATAGAAGATAAGTGTAGCTTTATTTTATTTATTTTTTTTATTATGGGAGGATAAGGGATAAAGTGAGGGTGGATTTAATTTATTTATTTTGAGTGTGTGGGATAATATAGAAGTGATAAGGGTGGATTATTTTATTTTTATTAAGGTGATAATGGGAGAAAAGTGTGGGATATGATAAGGAAGGAGAAGTGGCAGGCCAAGGGGTTCTTTTGAATGGCAAATTCGGCTATGTAGTGTGGGATAAAGGGTGGATTTATTTTAATTATTTTTGAATGTGTGTTCAAGAGGTATTATAGGAGAAGAAAGTGGGATGAAAGGGGGGGTTAAGTGCCGAATTTGTGTAGCATAAATAGGGGTGCTCACCTTTTTGGTAATTCTTTTCTCCATTTTAATTTCTTATTACCGAAAATTGTTTTTATCATCTCACTCTCCCTTTGTGCTGAACCTGGTATTTTTCTTTCCCTTATTTTCTTTGTTGAAACCATAAAGAATCACCATAGCCAAAACCCCTCTACCAACTGTTCTTTGTTGCTGAATCCTCTAAGCATAAATTCTCTTCACTTTGGCGTGATCTCCCTTCACCATTCAAGTGCCGAAATCTTTCTCTTTGGGGTCTAAGAGCTGTTTCTCTAGGAGTGCTCTGATAGTGGTAAGTATTTCTTTAAGTAATCGGTTTGGGCTCTTATTCTTTAGCATGCCAAAATCAGTATTTGGCCTTGGTATTTGGGGTTGGCCGAACCTTAATAGGGCCTTGATTTCATGTTTTGTTATTGTGTAGTCAAGGGAAGATAGCGTTAAAGGAGTAAGGTTTCTCTCGGGATTGGATACATCAAGGTAAGGCATATGTAATATTCGGCCAAGGGCCATCTTTTCTAGATTATTGCTTGTAGTCGATTCTAACATATGGTGTATAGGGTTTCGACGACTTCAGGAACAAGCCGACATTTCGGGATTTAGTTAGCAAGGTAAGTGATTTAGGACTTTCGGCCAAATGTCATATTTTGGGTATAAATGTGACCGATTGTGTACTTTGATTTTAAGGGCAAGTATTCGGGATTTGGATAAGTAAGAAGGATATCGACAGACATAAGGAAGTTTCGGGATTGAGTAGATTGTGCCAAGGAAAAAGGTGCGTAGTTATCGCACTGTTCTCTTGTTGTGTGTATGTGTTATATTTATGTATATGTGATATGATGTGAATGGTAGCCGAAGTAAGGGCTAAAATGGTGGATACCCATGATGGGTAATCGTTCAACCATCATGACGTTGATTTACATTTGATATATGTATGAAATGTGATGGCATGTGATGTATAATTGTTCAAGTGATATGTTGCCATGATATATATATGTATGCATGGGACTTGGGATGTGACTATCGAAGGAAATGGTGTACTTTATGTACGTGGTCTAATGTTAGCCTTGTGCTACATTGGCGCTTGATGTTGGCTATGTGCCTCATCAAGAGAGGTGTTGGCTAGGTGTCACATCTCAGCGGTTGATAGCTGTGTGCATCACCGTGGACTGATTGATATGTGGGATCACTTATGTGATCGGTGGCTCAGCCACGGCCTTGTGCAGCAGGTCTGCCAAGGTAAGATATATGGATCACTTGGTTGATCGGTGGATTAGCCACGGCCTTGGGCAGCAGGTCTGCCAAGGTAGGTGTGACGGATGGACACTAGGTTAGGTTGGGCTTCATGTTGCGTATTTATGGATGTGGATTGTGTGGATTTGGGCGAAGCCCATATGTGGAGACATGTAAAATAACTATGCACTGAGTCTGTTTGACTCACCCAATTTTTCTCAAACCTCTCAGGTGATGCATAAAGCTTGGACCGGGTTGGAGTGGATACGAGGTGGCCCATGCAGAAGATGTTTCACTTGTTTTAAATATTTTATATTTTCAGTATTCGTGAATGATTATTTATTGTAATAAGGCCCACTTAAACTAGTTGGAGACTTTATTTATGGTTTTGAGGTTATGTTATTATTAAGCTAAGGCTGGAGATGATTTTAAGAAATCAAGGGATATTATAAATACTTGTATTAAGGTTTTCAACTCGGATAAATTGTAATAACGAAGCTTTATTTCAAATTTTAGACATACAATGTTTTACAAAGGACAATAAATTTTTATGTTTTTACTTTTAAGTTAAAATCTTTTCAAACGTTTTCCGTAGTGGCATTTCAAATTCGGTCGTAGTGAATGGGCCGGGTTTGGGGTGTTACAGTTTGGTATCAGAGCCAGGTTCAAAACTCGGCTTTGAGGGATTTGGGCCCAAAAACGTTTTTCTAAAATGGGCTTTCAAAATTATGGATTTTTCGTAAAATTTTTCAGGTATTCTGGCATGGCACCTGTATCCCCGACCCGAAGTCCACCAGGTAAGTACCCCTGACTTCTGAAGTGATTTGCATATGTGAATGTTATGAGGCATATTTCGGCTAGTAGATTAGAATATTAGGGCTATTAAACCCTAGGGCTAGTGCACTCAAACACATGCATAAGACTTTAAATCCTAACTAAACAAACCTGTGACTAAGTCGTCGAGTTAGGGTGTAGCAACCATTGTGCGCATGTCTAGGATTGGTATTTGGTGGGAGCTTGGTATTTAAGTGGTCCTAGTGACTCACCTCCTCTCCACTCGAATCCTACCTGGTGCGTAGCTACGGTTCACCCTAACCAAGAGGACTTATTCATGGGCTAAACCTAATAACTAAAACCCGAAAGGGACTAGCCGTATTTTTATGGAAACCCTAGTTTTAAACTCCCTAAATTACCCTTTTAATTGTAGCAAAAGATTGTTGTGAAAATTTTTCCAAAATATCTCCGATTTACAAAATTACAAAAATGCCCTTGGCTGTAAAATTACTAAAATGCCCCTGGCTTGGAAAATTTTTATTACCATACTACCCTCGATTTTAATAAAATTTTCTTACTTTGCAAAAAGTGTCCAAAAAATCCTATTTTGTGAAAATTCAAAATACACTGATTTGGAAATTTTCCAAATTACCCCTAGTTTACGGAATTACCAAAATAACCCCGATTTCTGAAATTTCTGCAATACCCGGGTTTGGAAAAATCTTTCTTTCAAAAATACCCATGAGTTTGGAAAATTTCGAAATGACTTTTGTGATTTTCAAATTGACCCTAATTTATTACCGATGTCGTAACCATTTTTTGGAAACGACAAAAAGGAGAGGTCGACTTTGGGTCTTTGAAAACATAAAAAAAAGGGAGCCGCCACCAATCCTTTTTGATAAGGTGTGATCGGGTCACCTCATAAAACGGTTGTTTTTAATAAACAGTTTGATTTATCAAAACAATGATTTTGGTCTTACGAAATCCGTAAAATGAGTTCGAAGTCGATTCACATACGAGGAAGGGTTAGCACCCTCGATACGCCCAAGATTGGTACCAAAATGATTAATTAGTGTCTTGATGTCGGAGGTTTGAAAAGGTTTTAAAATACGGATCCTTTTAAAAGATATTAGGATATTCGAGATTTCTTTGTTCCGAGAGGGTATAAACATCACATCCAGCACGTTAGGACATGATATTTCTAACCTTCGTAATCAAAGCTATTTCATGATTTTGCGAAGTTTATCAAAAGGATGTTTAGTGATTTAGTCAAACGGAAAATCGCAACCCAGCACGTTAGGGCACTATTCCCCGAATTCCTAAATACAAGACATTGCCTTTATTTTTTTTAAAAACCTTTAAATGGAAGGTAGCAACTTTACAAAATGCCTCGTATCGGGTCAAATCGAGAGAAGGTTCGAGTCAAAACTTGAGATTTCTTAGTCCCGAAAAGATATAAACATCACATCCAGCTCGTTAGGACTCAATGTTTTAATCTCTCGAGATCAAAGTCGTCTCGTGATTTGCAAAACTTCGTAAAAGGGATGTTAAGTAATTTAGTTAGACGGAAAATCGCAACCCAGCATGTTAGGGCACTATTTTCCAAATTCCTAAACACGAAACATCACCTTTATTTTAAAACCTTAAAATGAAATGTGATGATTTTCAAAATATATTTTTACGTAGTATTAATATGAAATTTGGAAGGATAAACGTAGATGTAAATATTGTGAATATAAGAGCACAAACAATAATAATATGATAATGATACGAAATAATGATAATACTATATCGATATGAATAATACATATATAATATTAGTGGTAATAGAATAATAAAATTAGTGGTGAAAGTCAAATAATAAAATATAAAATGTAAGATAATGATAATAATACAAAAATGATGACAAACGAATAATAATAAAATATATTATGTATATATATGCGTATATATATATATGTTTATAATAATAGTAAGAAAGAATGGTAAAATAATATGTTTAATAACAACAATAATAATAATAATAATAATAATAATAATAATAATGATGATAATAATAATAATAATAATAATAATAATGGACTAATATTAGAATAATAATAATAAATAATAGTGAAATATAATAGAAATAACAAATAAAGATAATAATAATTAGTAATAGTAAAAAAATAAAGATAAAATAATAGTAAGAATTGCAACATAATTAAAAAGGGACTAAATTGCATTGAAAACTTAAATTTTCGGGCCGAATTATAAATAAATAAATGATAGGGGACTGAATTGCAAAGCACGCGAATAAGGTGGGGGCTGAATGGACAATTTTCCCCGCAAATTAAACGCAGCGTTGAGGGAGGACCGAATCGCAAAACTACGAG
Source organism: Gossypium rotundifolium (assembly GCA_025506655.1). Lineage (NCBI taxonomy): Eukaryota > Viridiplantae > Streptophyta > Magnoliopsida > Malvales > Malvaceae > Gossypium > Gossypium rotundifolium. The sequence continues at coordinate 113,317,689 of CP106727.1, read as the reverse complement.
AAATTTTAGGGCCTATGTATAATAATGAAAAAACTTGATTTTAAGAATTAAAAATGCGGAAGGACCAACATGCAATTAACCCATCAATTAAAAACGCGGATCCTTCAAAGTCGTCTGCGTCTTGTGGTCATAGGCTAAACGACGTCGTTTTGGGGCCACTGAATCAGGCCCTAAACGGCGTCGTTTTCAAATTTCTATAAAATCCAAATTTCCTTCTTTTTTTCATTTCAGCTGCTATGCTTTAAAAAAAAAATTTTCTTTTCTCTGTTTCTCTGCAGAGATGAGGGAGGGGGACTCGGTGGGCTCCGTCAGATAGCCAGCCAGCCGTCTTGGCCACGGCCACTACCACATGGCGAATTTCAAAAGGTAAGTTTTTTCCTTTTTTTGTGTTTATTTACTTTCTTTTTAGTGTTTCCTATTTTATACGTGCATAAAAAAGGAGAAACAGACTCGTAAAATGAGGGAAATAAATAAAAAATCGAATACCTTGGGCCTCCGATCTCGATTTTTAATACTTGGTTCTCGATTTTGTCTCCTTTGATATTCGTTACCTATTCGTTAGTATTTTTATCCTTGGTTTTGGTTGTGATTGATTTTCTGTTTTTTTATACATTTGTATCTGGATCAGTTATTTTCTGCTTTGAAATTTCTCGTTTTTATATATCTCTTGAAAAAAGGGTCCTTTACAATGTAATACAAATCGGCTTTTATAGCCTTTTCAAATTACTTGTCGCTTCTTGTTTAATGTTTTGCAGTCTTTGGTGGCCAAGTGGGAAGGGCGGGTGGCGGCGCCGGTGACATGGAGCTTTGGCGAGGTGGATGGGACGAAGGAAGCAAGTGGCCTAGGTGCGCGCACCTAGGGTTTCTGCTTTATTTTAGTTAGGGTTAATTAGGGATGGGTTAGGTTATTAGGTTTTAAAAATGGGTTTGGGTTTAGTGTATTAGGTTTGGGTTTTTGAGTTCTGGTTGTAAAAAGTGTGGGCCGGGCAAATGGGCTTCTACAGCTGCCCCTCTTTGCTCATTGTCGTGTAATGAGAATGGAGCAAAGATTTTCACAAAGCCCATTTTGCCCGGCCTCGCTAAGCCGACTCCTTTGTAGCCTTATTTCGTCCATCGCATCTTGTTGTTTTGATCCGCTTCATCGTAGCCTTGAGAAATGAAATTTGTAGTGATTTGCTCTATTGCGACTTCGAGAGATATAAAACGAAAGTGCTTTTGATCCGCTTCCGCAACTTCGTGAAGTTTAAATCGTTATCTTCAATCGATCCTTGCAAACTCAAGGATCACCAGATCGATATCTTCGATTTGCTTCCCCGCAACTTCGGAAGGTCAAATATGCTTTCTTCAATCTGATCCCAAAGAACTCGGGATCACCAGATCGATGTCTTCGATCCGCTTCGCAATTTTAGGAATGTCAAATCATTATCTTGATCCGCTTCTTGCAACTTCAAGAAGGTCAAATCGCTATCTTCGATCTGCTTCTTGCAACTTCAAGAAGGTCAAATCTGCCATCTTCGATCTGCTTCTTGCAATTTCAAGAATGTCAAATCTGCTATCTTCGATCTGCTTCTTGCAATTTCAAGAAGGTCAAATCTGCTTTCTTCGATCTGCTTCCTGCAACTTCAGGAACGTCAAATCTGATCTCTTCAATCTAATCCCTGCAAACTCAGGGATCACCAGACTGAATCTTCGATCTGCTTCCTGTAACTTCAGGAACATCAAATCTGATCTCTTTGATCTGCTCTCATCGCATACTCGGGGAGACGAGATCTGGTCAACCGTACTGTCCTTTTTGAGGACGTAACCTATAAAATGAATACATACTTATGCCTAATGATTAGGATGCCATGAGTATGATGAGTCAGAATGTTATGAGTATGATTCTTATTTAAGGTGTTATCACTCATTTGTCTGCATCAAGGTTTTATCTTCGCTTCCTTTCAAAGGACTGCTTTCACATGAATGGCTTGCCCCTGTGGAAATTTCAAAATCTATTTTAGGCCTTAGAACACAGGCCTGCCTTGACTTCTAGCTGTCTTCCCCGGGAGTCACAACTCCTTCTTGAAGAATACTCGACTTGGTTTGTTTTAGATTCGCTCTCAACAATTTAGGGTTTTTGAATCTTTCCTATCGAAAATTGGCTCATCATACTTTTCTAAATGACCAAGTAACATTATTCACCCCGCCACAATTCTGAATCGGGCTAGGGACTTTGAAGAAATGGTCTCCACTGAGACCCCATTTTTCCAATGTCTTTATCTTGTGTTCGTGGAAGTTCTAAACAAATGTTCTGTTTTGGCTTCCTGTTTTATCTAGAGATTTCCAAAGTGATACGTGGAACTTTCCTTTGTGAAGTCGTTAGTTCATCAATTATTGTTTCAATGCAAAGATGTTTAATGGTGGATAATAGTAGGTCGATTTCAAAGAGAATCAAAATGAATTTATCTATGAGACAAAGAAAATTGATTGGGGACATATCCCCTTCTTTTGTTTATGGAGAAAAAGAACTCAAAATTGGTAAAATAAACAACATGAATCAGACGCCCTAGGCATCGCCGATTGGACTTCTATATACAAACTTCAAGAAGACTGCTTTTGAGCCTGTCATGTGTTTAGAAGACTCAAAGTATTTTGTCGATGCCCCAATATGCAACGTACTTCCTCTTCTATTGATTATAGCGCTGCAAGATCCCGACGTGTTTGTTCAAAATTTGAGCCACCCTTTTCGGGTTTTCAACTCAAAAAGCCCTTTGGTCTCAAGGTGCCCTTTTGCGGATTTTCCCCTTGGCCTCTCCGTTTTTTTTTGAAGTCTCAAAGTGCCCTTTGCGGGTTTTCACCTTGGCCTCTTCCATTTCAAGCAAAGTATCTTTTCTCGTCTCGAGTTCACGGATTGGGCAAGCTTTTCCGTCCATCTCGGTCGAATCGGTGCACCTCCCGAGAAAACTTTCTTTACCACATACGGTCCTTCCATTCGGCATCCATTTCCCTCTGTGATCCTTTTGTATGGGAAGGATCTTTTCAACACGAGGTCCCTTCGTGGAATTCCCTTGGTGAACCTTTTGTTGTAAGCTCGCATCATCCGCTTTTGGTACATCGACCGTGACGGATAGCCCTCAATCTCTTTTCTTCAATCAAGTTCAACTGATCATCCGAGCTGGATCCATTCACCGTCCAACTTCACTTCCGACAATACTCAAGAGAAGGTATTTCCACTTCAATAGGTAGAACCGCCTCCATCCTATAGACCAATGAGAAAGGCGTTGCCCAGAGAGGTTCGGACGGACGCTCGATAAGCATAAGTGCGAACGGTAATTTTTCATGCCAATCCTTGTAAGTCTCACCATCTTCCCACTATCCTTTTGATGTTTTTGTTGGTCGCTTCCATCGCCCCATTCATTTTTGGACGATACGGGGACGAATTGTGGTGTTTAATATTGAATTGGCTGCAAACTCCCGCTATCGTACTGTTATTTAGGTTCAGCGCATTGTCTGATATGATCCTCTCAGGCATTCCATATCGACAAATAATCTCCTTCTTCAAGAACCGACTGACCGCTGACTTAGTGACGTTAGCATACGAGGCGGCTTCTACCCACTTGGTGAAGTAGTCGATGACCACAAAGATGAATCGATGCCCATTCGATGCCTTCGGAGATATCGGCCCGATGACGTCCATGCCCCACATGGAAAATGGCCATGGAGAAGTCATAACATGTAAAGGTGACGAAGTACGTGAATCTTGTCTCCATAACCGCATTTATGACATTTTTGGCATAGTTGATACGCTTCCTCCATGGTGGACCAATAATATCCGAACTTCATTATTTGTCCGCCATTGTGAAACCATTAGCGTGAGTTCCACAGACACCTTCATGAACTTCTTCTAGGATTAACTTAGCTTGGCAAGGCCCACACACCTCGGCAAAGACTTGATCCTTCCTTTTCTTGTATAAGACTTCTCCATCCAAGACGTAATCACGTGCTAATCTCCTCAACGTCTTTTTTCATTCTCGGTGGCTTGATCGTGGTACTCACGATTCTTCACATACCGCAATATGTCGTGGTACCATGGTGGGCCGCTTCCCTTCTTCCTCGACATTGTAGCAATGGGTCGGGTCTTGATGAATGCTCATTTGTATTGGCTTCATATCTTCGCTTTCATTTATTCGGACCATGGAAGCCAGAGTGGCCAGAGCATCAGCCATCTGATTTTCGTCCCTAGGCAAGTAATTGAAAGTTATGTCATCGAACTCTTTGACAAGTTCCTGGGCCAATCTTTTATAGATAACCAATTTTGGATCCTCGGTTTCCCATTCTCCTTTGAGTTGATAGATTACTGTATGGAATCTCCATAGACTTCTAATACCGATTTTGAATTCGATAGTAGCGCGAGCCCCATGATGCAAGCTTCATATTCACCATATTATTAGTGCAATCGAAATCCGGTTTGCAAGTGAATGGATAATGGTCTCCTTTGGGGATATCAAGATCGCCCGATTCCATTGCCCATGGCATTTGATGCCCCATCAAAATTTAGTTTCCAATGATGGTCTTCGGAGGTACTTTCTTTAATGTCTGCCACGTACATCGTGTCCTCATTAGGGAAATCAAAATCTAAGGGCTCATAGTCTTCAAGGGCTCTACTGGCTAGAAAGTCTGCTATTGCGCTCCCTTTTACCGCCTTTTGATTTACATAAACGATGTCAAATTCGGAAAGCAGGATCTGCCACCTGGCCATCCTTCCATTCAAGGCGGTAGATTCCATCATATACTTAAGGGATCTAGCTTTGAGATGAGCCATGTCGTGTGATACAAAGATGTATTGCCTCGACCTTCGAGTTGTCCAAATCAAGGCACAACATAATTTCTCGATTGGTGGGTACCTCATTTCACATGCGGTGAATTTCTTCTTGAGGTAGTATATTGCTTTTCTTTCTTCCCGATTCATCATGTTGACCCAAAGACGCATCCCATCGAATTATCAAGCATTGTTAGATAAAGGATGAGGGCTTGTCCGGTTGAGGGGCATTAATACGGGGCCGAGACAAATATTATTTCACCTTTTCAAGGACTTTTGGCACTCTTCATCCCACGTGCAGGTTGTGTTTCTTGAGGAGACGGAATATGGGGTCGCATCTCTGGCCGGTTGTGAAATGAACCGAAAGCGATGTAATTCAACCTTCCTAAGAAACCTCTAACTTCTTTTGGGTACATGGTGGAGGTAATTCTTGTATGGCTCGACTTTATCCGGTCAACCTCAATCCCTTTTCACCGACTATGAACCCGAGCAACTTTCCTGACCGAGTTCAAGGTACACTTTGACGGATTAAGCTTCAACTGAATTTTCTCACCTCAAGAACAATTTCCTCAAGACACGCACATGCTCTTCTTCGCTTGAGATTTGGCGATCATATCGTCGACGTAAACCTCAATTTCCTTGTGCATCATGTCATGGAATAAGGTTACCATAGCTCTCTGATATGTCGCGCCTGTATTTTTTAGCCCAAATGGCATCACTTTGTAGTAAAACGTTCCCCACATGGTTATAAACGTTGTCTTGTCCATGTCCTCGGGATGCATTTTATTTGGTTGTACCTCAAAACCATCCATGAAGGAGAACAACGAATATCCTCTTTGTATTGTCTACTAAAGTGTCGATGTGAGGCAATGAAAATTATCCTTCGGTGGCCTTGTTCAGTCTCTCGTAGTCCACGCACATTCGCACCTTCCCGTCTTTCTTGGGGACGGGGACAACGTTAGCCACCCAATCCGAGTACTTGACCACTTGTAAGAACCCGGCATTAAATTGTTTCTCGACTTCTTCTTTTATCTTTAACAAGACGTCTGGTCGATTCTTCCGAGCTTCATTGGACCTGGCTTGCATTCTTCTCTTATGGGCGCGATTGTCTTCGCAATATCGATTTTAGTCCGGCATATCTTGGTACGACCATGCGAACACATCCTTGAATTCATGGAGTAGTTTGACGAGGTTCCTCCGGTTTCGCAGAATACAAGCTCCAATTTTCACCTCTTGCCCTCTCCTAGGTTCACCGTTTCTCCGACTCTTTATGGGGAGGATCTATTTTTCTTCTTGCTCTACCATTCTCAACAAATCTGGAGGCAAGTCGATTCATGTCATTTCCAAAGTCCCGAGATTCCTCTGAACACATGTCTTGCTCAAAGGCACCTCTGAATCAGTAGTATCATTACTCATATCATTGATGTCTAGAGACCAGTAATGGGTATCGAAGGGTGTATAAAGAACAAATGAATTTGAGGACAATTATTCACATGATATGAATGAGAACAAAGAATAAATGGTAAAATGTAAAATAAGAGGATATTTAGTAGAATTGAAGATGCATTTCATTAAAGCAAAATGTCCTAACATGAGCCTATTTCACAAAGGAAATCTCATTGTTTCTAGGCTTAAAAACAACAAGAGTGTTCGAATATTACTCAGATAATCTCTAAACACTACAGAAATTCCTCTGCAGTCCAATTGTCTAACGTGCTTCTAGGTTCATATGGGCGGATGCCCGACAGGTTTCTTTGATCAGTCTCCTCATCCTCAGATGGCATTGATGTGAGGACATTCCCCTCTAGGAGATTCTCTTCCGGGTAAATCATTCCTCCCGATCTGAAGGTGCGAGATATGTGGGGAATGTCATCGGCTCCCACTTAGCGTCTTCTCCATTCACCGGCCTTTCTCCTTTCTTGTTTCTTTTCCATCTCCTTCTTCATCTGCTTAGCATCCGGTTTGAAACCTAAACCAAAGCGATCCTTTTTTCTTTCAAAGATCGGGCTTGGGCTTTCCTTGAGATATTTACCCAATCCTTTTCCGGTAGGGCTCCTTTTCCCATTGTCATTTGCAATCCTATCCCGGTAGTCTTGGATAGTTTAGGCGACGGGACTTTATTTCCTTCTGAAACGAAAGTCGCATTCACGAACTCTAAGGATCGAAAGGAACATTCAATGGTTTCCTCATTCGTTTCTAGGTATGGCGCTTCGTTGGTAACGATTGCTATGATATCTTCTTCAGCGCTTATAGTTACCACCGATTCTCTCGTTACCAATATCAATTTACAGTGCGATGGATTTAAGGTACGGCCCTCATTGAATGAATCCAGGCCTCCCTAGTAAGCAGTTGTAAGAAGGCTTAATATCCATGACCGTAAAGTCTACTTCATATGTATTAGGCCCGATCAATAATGGTATGTCTATTCTCCCCATCACCCTTCTTTCGGTGCCGTTGAATGCTCTCACTATATTTTGGCAGGATTTCATATGAGAACTATCTATCGGCAACCTCTTGAGCGTGGCTAGTGGTAAGACATTTAATGCTGACCCATTATCTATTAGCACACTTGGCAAGGTGTACCCCTTACAATGGGTGGTTATGTGCAAGGCCTTCGTCAATCCCATGCCTCCCGGAGGGATTTTGTCATCGCTGAAGTAGATGAAATTATCAGCGCTTATGTTACTAACCAGACGATCCAACTTGTTGACGGATATATCTTTAGTAACATAGGTCTCACTTAGTACTTTCATTAATGCTTCGCGGTGCACTTCGGAGCTTAGAAGTAGTGCTAACACAGAGATACGGGCTGGTTGTCTGTGCAGTTGTTCCACTACACTGTATTCGCTGTGTTTCAAGAATTTTAAGAATTCTTTAGCCTCCTCCTCTTTTACGGGTTCATTGATAACGGCTTTGGGTTCTTTTTCCTGCCCAATCGACACAGTCTTTAGTTTCGCCGTTTCCATTCTCTTGTTTTCAGGGTCATAACGCTTCCCACTACGCGTATAGGAACCTTCGTCCTTGACTTCCTCCGAAGTACTAGTGGAACCTTGCGCTCCTGGTATTGTCACATTGCAGTTATAATTCCAAGGCACCCTTTTACTATCTTTGTAAGGAAAAGAAGCAGGTTTCTGAATTGTGATTTTTGGTCTTCCCTGTGCTCCGCCCTCTGTGTTCCGTGAAATGATGATTCTCGGGTAATTAACTCCGGGTTTTGTCAAATCTTCTTCGGTCGCGCATATTTCCTCTTCCTCTTCTCCTTCTTCATAAAACTCTAGTTCTTTGTTGTCCATGAGGCCTTGCACAAAAATTTTAAACTCGATACAATCTTGGATCTCGTGCCCCCTCGTCTTATGGAATTTGCAGCAATTCTTCATATGTCTTTCGCTTCTGTAGAATCGACTCTATCAATCCTCTTTTGCCATTTCCTTCCGGACTATTCGCAATGGGGTCTTCACTTGGTGACATCCTCTTGATCTTTCTCACAATCTCCTTACCGATCGCGTTCACCCTTTATCCTCGCGATTGGGCAATGGGTTCCCTTTCTTACCAAGTCATCAAGCGCTATAACACCCATTTTGATTAGCCTCTCGACTACCTTTTGAAGGCGAGGCAATTCTCATCGAATGCCCCTCTATCCCGGCATGGTAGTCGCAGTCTTGCTGTTTGAGTCGTACCACTTAGGGTATGGGGGTGCAATGGTCAGAATAAAATGGGGACACGATGTGCTCATTGAATAAAATTTGGTATAGCTCTTTGTATGTGATTGGAATTGGCGTAAATTGGATTCTTTCAAGATTTGGCCTTGTGTTGGACTCTGCCTAAAAGGACTCGATGATCGGGGTCACAGTCCTTGGTCGGCTCACGAGAATAGGCTTTGAATAACTCTTACCTATGTTGTTTATATCATTCTCCTCTTCTTCTGGGCCGTCTTTCTAGTACTTTCTCCACCTCTATTTTACCGCTTCGATCGATTCTCAATCATTTCCCCACAAAGACAATATCGTAAAAGCTTTGGTGGCACTTCCAAGCATGTGATTAATGAAGGTGCTTTCAACGTATTGACAAATAGCATGGTTGTCTCTTTTCTAGAAGCGGTGGTGAACTTGTGTGGCTACTTCCTCCACCACCGGGCATATTGCTCTAAACTTTCATTTGGCTTTTCTCTATATTTTGGAGCGTGATTCGATCGGGAGCTATATCGACTACGTGTCGTGTATTGTTTTAGGAAGGCCCGTGCTAGGTCCCTCCATGACTTGATCTGGTACTACCGAGTGATTGTACCATTTGGCATCAAATTTCCGCCAAACTATCTTGAAAATAATGAATAAGTAGTTGATCGTTGTTAACATATCTCGCCATCCGTCGATGTAACATTGTGATGTACGCTTGAGGCAACCGGTCCCATTGTATTTTTCAAAATCTGGGTCTTGAACTTTGGCGGGAAGCACGAGGTCCGGGACTAGGCTCAAGTCTTTAGCGTCTACCCGTGGCGATGGTCGCAGATTTCTATTTCCTTAAACTTTTCTTCTAACCATTTGCAACGATCCTCGAGTTGTCAGGTAGGTTCGACTTTACCTTATCCATTTCACCATTTCATCAAAGTTGGGGACTATAGGGTTAGCGGACCTTCTCCGGATTGGTGCCCGAACCAAGGGGAAGTGTCTTTGGCATTGCGGTCTCATCTCGGCATTGTGGCTCGATAACAAAAGGCGCCTTTGGGGACATATTTCGGCGGTGCTTGGGTATTTGGCGGGGTAAATCCGGAGGGTAGGCGAAGGTCGCCATTATTCCCCGAGCTAGCAATGACGCCTTTTCCTCGCTCATTGGCCAATAGTTGAGCCACCGGCTTATCATGTTATTTTAGGACTCCTGCATTCGCTTCTATCATATCTTGCGCATCTTGGTTAATCGTTCTTGCATCTGTTCTTGTATTTCCTTTGCACCGCTCTAGTCTTTCAATCCTTTGATCCATGATTTTAGTTTTGCCTCGCGATTGTAGTGGTGTTCGGGGTAACTATCATAATTTAAGGTTCTTTTGTGAGTTTTAATGCACATGATGCAATGTAATGCGAATGCATGCAATGTATGCAAAAAAGGCGTTAATTCTGATTCAATTTCCATTAGAATAACTTTTCTAGAAAACAAATTTCTTTACATAGAATAGATTACATATAAGGCCTCGCCCTAATACTTAAGGCCTTGACTTCTTCAAGAAGCTTAGCTAACTCTTGTCCTTGCTCTGACTTTGATTCATAAAACAAACTTAGTACATCAGCTTGGACTCCTAAGGTTTGCAAATGCTCCGCGACCTCTCGCACTTGAGCCACGGCTTCCCCCATGATGTAATCCCGATCTCTGACTTGATTCGGGGAGTGATGAAGTTGTTGCTTCCAACGCTCCTCATTGATTTCGAGAAGCTCCACCCGTAGCTCACAACCGTGTAAAGCAGACTCTAGCTCTTCGATTCTCCTTTTCATTTCTTTAATTTTACCCGGGCTAGCCTTTAATTCAACTGTAGAGTTGCGGCTACGGTACTGATACAAAGATCTTTCCAATTCTGCCACCCGAGCCTTTAATTCTTCTTTCTCGCTTTGGGTTTCTACCAAACTTCTTTTCGTGGTATCTTCTAACTTGGGTATCTCGGAGTTTCCTTTCCCACCGATCGGCTCTATGTCTTTCCTCTTTCGCTTGACGCCATTGTTCAACGCTTTTTCCTAATCCACCATTTTCATTGACCTTCGCAGCTTCTTGTAGTCCGTTTTCAAACCGCTCAGATCTTCCTCACCTTATTTTTCCTTTTCTCAACTTTTCGCCTCCACTTTTGGATGTCAACGTCCAATCCCAACTGCATTTTCTCTTCTTCTAATTGTTCTATCCTTTTCCCTAATTCCGCATTCCTTTTCTCAAAATCTTGTTTGATGATTTGAGCTCGATGGGATTACCCGTAGGTGTTCCTCCATTGATCGAGCGCCTTCCCGGCTTTGGTATGGGAATGTTGTCGTTGATTCTCCGGCCCTCCATCGGTCGTATTCGGAGTTGTCATCGGGTTTGTGGCAAACCTTTTCATTCTATGAGTTTGACTCTAAGCGCTTGCTATTTCACGAACTCTTTTCTTACAATTATCCCTTTGTATTCAAATTCACACCAATTAGACTTTGTGTTATGGTATAAACTGCCTTGATCTCAGATTGCCTCAACACAAGGAGAGGAGCATATCGACGGCTCCCACACTCCCAACAGAGGAACCCAGTCAAAATCTCCACATCGATATAGTATCTCATCAGGGATCATCAAAGAAGCTTTCCATTCCACGTCTTCCTCTTGCAGGTTTTGCAGAATTGTCATCCATTTTTCTTCCGTAAGATCGTCTCGCCTTGGTGTGGCGGCTAATTCCTTTAACGGGGAATAGTCCTCGGAGAAGATCCGTCCTGGTGCCTTTTCTGTTTTCCAAAAATGACTGTTAAACCATACTAGCAAGAGCTGTGCACAACCGGTGAATCTTCCTTCGCCCGCTCTTCGGCACGCACTTAGAGACCTGAAAGTTTCGGCCAGAATTGCAGGAACGGGTGTGACTCTTCTATCCAACCTGTCGAATAGATCTGAGACTGCCTCATCTACATGCCCTAGAGCTTTAGGAAAAATAATCAATCCATAAATGCTCAAGGCGAAGATGTCAACCCTTTTCTTCACATCCGGGTGTGCTATGATCAAGTCCCTTAAATTTCTCCAGGGGATACACTTACAATCTCCTTTTTGCTTTATCCGTGCTGCAACCCACTGCTCACTCATTCCCGTAATATTCATTAGCTTTTTTAAGAAGGTGGGAACGTTAACAGGTCTTGTATAAACTTTGTCGGCTTGAATTTTCGGGCAACGAAGTAGAGCTGTGTATTCTTCTATAGTAGGCACTAGATCCACTTTTCCGAAAGTAAAACAGCTATAAGCGGGATTCCAAAATTGAGCTATAGCTCGGAATAGGTGCTGGTCTACCTTGATGTCGAGCAGATATGACAGATCTCCGTAATGACAGTAAAATAATTGCTCGATCTCATGATCCCACTGACCTCATATCTCTTTCATCTCTTGAAGATTATTTTGGGTGACACTGATACGCGTGAAGTCTCATAATTCTGACACGTACCCTTCTGTGAGGCTATCACCTTTTTCTTGCTGCACAGTCTCGGCCCATATCCGGACAGCCGCATTATCTTCCACTCTATCAAGAAACCCCCTTTTCATGACAAAGCTATCTATTTGGGCAATTGAACGTGAATCAACACCTTTTTGATGAAGATGCCATGCAAAAATGAAAATGAAGCAAGTTAATATTTCATACATAGTAAGCAAAGGATAAAAATACCTAATCTGGTAACCACTAGGGTTTGGCGCGGCTCTACCTAGGGTGGATTCTTAGGGCTTACTACATGAGGTTCAGTTCTAAAGAAAGGGTACCTGAACTAGCAGATTCCTCGATCCTCACCCATTATAGGCTCATATAGACCGAGTTCAGTTCAGGGGAATACATTTCCCTATGGCTGCACGGAGATGAAAATCTCACGAAGACATAGGTACGGACGTATCCCGAAAGCGATTCACTATCTTACACGGAGGTGAAAACCTCACGAAAGAGTAGTTTCTCACTCCCACCTAAAGGTGTGACCACGACGGTCATACAATGCAATGCCAACAAATAACATGCAGTAAAAAAAAGATCGTAATTTTCAAATTGCACTTTCAAACTTCCGACAAAAGACAAAAAATAATCAATTTATGGCTTGACTTTCCAAAAACAGGGTCCCCAGCGGAGTCGCCAAGCTGTCGTAACCATTTTTTGGAAACGACAAAAAGGAGAGGTCGACTTTGGGTCTTTGAAAACATAAAAAAAGGGAGCCGCCACCAATCCTTTTTGATAAGGTGTGATCGGGTCACCTCATAAAATGGTTGTTTTTAATAAACAGTTTGATTTATCAAAAAAATGATTTTGGTCTTACGAAATCCAGAAAATGAGTTCGAAAGTCGGTTACGCACGAGGAAGGGTTAGCACCCTCGATAAGCCCAGGATTGGTACCAAAATGATTAATTAGTGTCTTGATGTCGGAGGTTTGAAAAGGTTTTAAAATACGGATCCTTTTAAAAGATATTAGGATATTCGAGATTTCTTTGTTCCGAGAGGGTATAAACATCACATCCAAAGACGTTAGGACATGATATTTCTAACCTTCGTAATCAAAGCTATTTCATGATTTTATGAAGTTTATCAAAAGGATGTTTAGTGATTTAGTCAAACGGAAAATCGCAACCCAAAGACGTTAGGGCACTATTCCCTAATTCCTAAATACAAGACATTGCCTTTATTTTTTTAAAACCTTTAAATGGAAGGTAGCAACTTTACAAAATGCCTCAGATCGGGTCAAATCGAGAGAAGGTTTGAGTCAAAACTTGAGATTTCTTAGTCCCGAAAAGATATAAACATCACATCCAAATTTCGTTAGGACTCAATGTTTTAATCTCTCGAGATCAAAGTCGTCTCGTGATTTGCAAAACTTCGTAAAAGGGATGTTAAGTAATTTAGTTAGACGAAAAATCGCAACTCAAAGACGTTAGGGCACTATTTTCCAAATTCTAAACACGAAACATCACCTTTATTTTAAAACCTTAAAATGAAATGTGATGATTTTCAAAATATATTTTTACGTAGTATTAATATGAAATTTGGAAGGATAAACGTAGATGTAAATATTGTGAATATAAGAGCACAAACAATAATAATATGATAATGATACGAAATAATGATAATACTATATCGATATGAATAATACATATATAATATTAGTGGTAATAGAATAATAAAATTAGTGGTGAAAGTCAAATAATAAAATATAAAATGTAAGATAATGATAATAATACAAAAATGATGACAAACGAATAATAATAAAATATATTATGTATATATATGCGTATATATATATATGTTTATAATAATAGTAAGAAAGAATGGTAAAATAATATGTTTAATAACAACAACAACAATAATAATAATAATAATAATAATAATAATAATAATAATAATAATGATAATAATAATAATAATGGACTAATATTAGAATAATAATAAATAATAGTGAAATATAATAGAAATAACAAATAAAGATAATAATAATTAGTAATAGTAAAAAAATAAAGATAAAATAATAGTAAGAATTGCAACATAATTAAAAAGGGACTAAATTGCATTGAAAACTTAAATTTTCGGGCCGAATTATAAATAAATAAATGATATGGGACTGAATTGCAAAGCGAATAAGGTGAAATTTGAATGGACAATTTTCCCCGCAAATTAAACGCAGCGTTGAGGGAGGACCGAATCGCAAAACTACGAGAAATTTTAGGGCCTATGTATAATAATGAAAAAACTTGATTTTAAGAATTAAAAATGCGGAAGGACCGAACATGCAATTAACCCATCAATTAAAAATGCGCGGATCCTTCAAAGGGTCGGGTCTCAGCGCTGGTTCATAGGCTAAACGACGCTGCTTTGGGGCCATCAATCGGCCCTAAACGCGCTGCTTTCAAATTTCTATAAAATCCAAATTTCCTTCATTTTTTCATTTCAGCTGCTATGCTTTAAAAAAAAAAATTTTCTTTTCTCTGTTTCTCTGCAGAGCATGAGGAGGGGGACTCGTCAGGGCTCCGTCAGATGGTCAGCCGTCTTTGCCGGCCACGGCCATCGCCCACTGGTGGTAGAAATTTCAAAAGGTAAGTTTTTTTCCCTTTTTTTTGTGTGTTTATTTACTTTCTTTTTTAGTGTTTCCTATTTTATACGTGCATAAAAAAAGGAGAAACAGACTCGTAAAAATGAGGGAAATAAATAAAAAAATCAGAATACCTTGGGCCTCCGATCTCGATTTTTAATACTTCGGTTCTCTGATTTTGTCTCCTTTGATATTCTGGTTACCTATTCGTTAGTATTTTTATCCTTGGTTTTCGGTTGTGATTGATTTTCTGTTTTTTTGTACTTTTGTATCTGGATCTGTTATTTTCTGCTTTGAAATTTCTCGTTTTTTATATATCTCTTGAAAAAAAAGGGTCCTTTACAACAGAATACAAATCGACTTTTATAGCCTTTTCAAATTACTTGCTGTCGCTTCTTGTTTAATGTTTTGCAGGTGCTGGTGGCCAAGTGGGAAGGGCGGTGGCGGCTACCGTGACATGGAGCTTTGGCGAGGGCGTGGATGGGACAAGGAGAAGCAGTGGCCTAGGTGCGGCGCACCTAGGGTTTCTATTTTATTTTTAGTTAGGGTTAATTAGGGATGGGTTAGGTTATTGGGTTTTAAAAAATAGGCTTCGGGTTTAGTGTATTAGGTTTGGGTTTTTGGGTTCTGGTTGTAAAAAGTGTGGGCCGGGCAAATGGGCTTCTACAACCGAAATACCCCTATAGGAAAAATGATGAAATTACCCCTAGGGTAAGGAATGATCAGAAATGCCCAAAGTAGTGAAGTGAATGTTGTGGATGAATGTGGATGTGAATGTGATTCTCTGAATTAGAATAGTGAACTTGAACTAAAACTTTGATTGATCGAAAGAACTACTTCTGGAAACTTCTTATCATAAAATTTGTTCGTGGATAAACAGTGAAACAAAATTTCTAATGCATAAAACTTTTTAATCAGATTAAATCACGATGTTAGATATGAGTTCTAGAGGACCAAGTCATCGTGGATGCGGTAGAGGAAGAATGGCTATATCGGAACCCGTTAGATCGGGTCAAGGATATGAGAATAAGGTACCACCACCACCAGCTTTTGGTATTGAGCAGCAAGATCAGACAGGGGATAATGCTGTATCGTAGGCAGTGCTGCGAGTTCTTGAGATGGTGGCTGGAGCGAGTGGAAATATGAGAGCTAGGAAGTCTGTACCTGAGCGACTCCGAGCCAATGGAGCTGAAGTGTTTCGTGGAGTATCTGGTGTGGCACCCAAGA
Organism: Gossypium rotundifolium; assembly: GCA_025506655.1. Classification (NCBI taxonomy): domain Eukaryota; kingdom Viridiplantae; phylum Streptophyta; class Magnoliopsida; order Malvales; family Malvaceae; genus Gossypium; species Gossypium rotundifolium. Next base: position 113,301,909 of record CP106727.1, on the reverse strand, counting down.
TCTTCGAGTATTGGTTGGAGGCGACGAAAACGAATTATGGATGAGTTGGATCTGACCTCTGAGGAGAAAGTGAAAGGAATGGTGGCGCTGCTACGCGATGAAGCGTATCAATAGTGGCTCACAGTTCGGGATAGTGCCACAGCTGAGGATCTTACTTGGGATTATGTTAAGGCGACGTACCAGAAGAAGTATGTTGGCACCCATTATATCGATGCGCAAAGAAAGGCGTTTCTAGGGCTGGTTCAAGGGAACAAGTCCGTAGCGGAGTACGAAGCTGAATTCCTGAGGTTAAGCCGATATACTCGAGGAGTAGTGGCTACGAAGCATGAGCGGTCTGTCCGGTTCGAGGATGGACTAAGGGATGACTTAAGGTTGTTGATAGCTCCGTAACAAGAGCGAGAGTTTGCCATATTGGTGGAAAAGGCTAAGGTAGCCGAAGGAATTAAGGACTTTGTGAGACAGAACAGAGATAAGGATAGGAAGCGGGATAAGAAGAGTTTTGGATCGTCAGAATCGTCTGAGAACTTTCAGAAAAGACCGAGGGTCGAGAATTCTGTTCATGTTGCTAAGCCAGCTACTGGAAATTTGGACCGTCCGTGTGCTAGGTGTGGAAGGTATCATGTTGGCGAGTGCTAGAACCGGGATCGAGAATATTTTAGGTGTAAGTCTAAGTCTCATTTGATTAAAGACTGTCCCCAGGATCCGAATAGGGCTCAGACAGTAGGCCAAGGTTATGAGCAGTTGGGTAGAGGTGGTCAGCAAGCGACAAAGGGTCGTGGTCTGAACCATGGAGGAAATGGTTCCGGGCGAGGTCGTGGAGCACTAAGCAGAGGTGCTGAAGGTTCAGATGCAAGGCAGCCAAGGTTGGTTTATGCAGTCGGCCATCACGAGGAGGAAGATATGCCAGATGTGACATCGGGTACGTTCCTTGTTTCTGGAATACCCTTTATTGCCTTGTTCGTTGTAAAGTTAGTTCATTCTTGTATTGCTAACGAAGTGTATGGAACCTTGAATGTGAACTTTGAAATTGTGCATAGGAAATGTGTTAGTTTTATTAAGATCAGAGTGCGCAGCAATAGCGCAGTGTGGTGAGTTAGACTGTACGATTGTTCGTTAGTAAGTAATTTTGAGGACGAAATTATTTTTAAGGAGGGTAGAATTGTAATATCCTAAAATAGGGGTTAGTTTTTATTAAATTATTTTGCATAAGTGTGGTCATTGTGGTGTTGATTGAGGTATTTTAGGTGCTAGTTATAAGCTAAGGGAAGGCCCGAGCTATAGGAGAAATTTTGTTTTTAAGTGTAATTAGGGGGAGCTAGGCTAAGGAGGCTTTAAGAGAAGTTGTTGGGATTTATGACATAAGAAATGCCTTGGTAAAGTGGCTGCAAGGCGCCACTTAGGGCCTTGGTGATTGACGCCTCAAGCAAGGGGAAGGGCCTTGGTTCGAATCACGTTGGCAGCAAGGAGTGTAATTTTATTTTGCTTTTGGCGTTAAGACAAGGAGGAAGCTAGGTGAAGGAGGTCTTAAAAGGAATTATGGGGAGTTTATGACACAAAGGAACTAGCAGCAAAGTGGCTTGGGGCATTATCTGTGGAGCAAGGAAGCTTGCGTCAAAGGGCTCCAGCAGGTCTCATGTTCGAATCTTGGGGGTAGCAAAAGGGGTGGCTTTTATTTTTTTGGCTTTTGGCGTCAGGAGGGAAAGGAGGAGATGGATGGCATGTGGGCTTCCAAAAGGATAAGATAATGCTGGTTTTATTCTTTTTAAATTTGGCTAGGAAGATGTGATAAAGGTTTATTTATTTTAAGTTGGTAGATAGAAGATAAGTGTAGCTTTATTTTATTTATTTTTTTCTTATGGGAGGATAAGGGATAAAGTGAGGGTGGATTTAATTTATTTATTTTGAGTGTGTGGGATAATATAGAAGTGATAAGGGTGGATTATTTTATTTTTATTAAGGTGATAATGGGAGAAAAGTGTGGGATACGATAAGGAAGGAGAAGTGGCCGGCCAAGGGGTTCTTTTGAATGGCAAATTCGGCTATGTAGTGTGGGATAAAGGGTGGATTTATTTTAATTATTTTTGAATGTGTGTTCAAGAGGTATTATAGGAGAAGAAAGTGGGATGAAAGGGGGGGTTAAGTGCCAAATTTGTGTAGCATAAATAGGGGTGCTCACCTTTTTGGTAATTCTTTTCTCCGTTTTAATTTCTTATTGCCGAAAATTGTTTCTCTCATCTCACTCTCCCTTTGTGCCGAACCTGGTATTTTTCTTTCCTTTATTTTCTTTGTTGAAACCATAAAGAAACACCATAGCTGAAACCCCTCTACCAACTGTTCTTTGTTACCGAATCCTCTAAGCATAAATTCTCTTCACTTTGGCGTGATCTCCCTTCACCATTCAAGTGCCGAAATCTTTCTCTTTGGGGTCTAAGAGCCGTTTCTCTGGGAGTACTTTGATAGTGGTAAGTATTTCTTTAAGTAATCGGTTTGGGCTCTTATTCTTTAGGATGCCGAAATTAGTATTTGGCCTTGGTATTTGGGGTTGGCCGAACCTTAATAAGGCCTTGATTTCATGTTTTGTTCTTGTGTAGTCAAGGGAAGATAGCGTTAAAGGAGTAAGGTTTCTCTCGGGATTGGATACATCAAGGTAAGGAATATGTAATATTCGGCCAAGGGCCATCTTTTCTAGATTATTGCTTGTAGCCGTTTCTAACATAAGGTGTATAGGGTTTCGACGACTTCAGGAACAAACCGACATTTCGGGATTTAGTTAGCAAGGTAAGTGATTTAGGACTTTCGGCCAAAGGTCATATTTTGGGTATAAATGTGACCGATTGTGTACTTTGGTTTTAAAGGCAAGTATTCGGGATTTGGATAAGTAAGGAGGATATCGACAAACATAAGGAAGTTTCGGGATTGAGTAGATTGTGCCAAGGAAAAAGGTGAGTAGTTATCGCACTGTTCTCTTATTGTGTGTATGTGTTATATTTATGTATATGTGATATGATGTGAATGGTAGCCGAAGTAAGGGCTAAAATGGTGGATACCCATGATGGGTAATCATTCAACCAGGTCAGTATTTCATGACGTTGATTTACATTTGATATATGTATGAAATGTGATGGCATGTGATGTATAATTGTTCAAGTGATATGTTGCCATGATATATATGTATGCATGGGACTTGGGATGTGACTATCGAAGGAAAGGGTGTACTTTATGTACGTGGTCTAATGTTAGCCTTGTGCTACATTGGCGCTTGATGTTGGCTATGTGCCTCATCAAGGGAGGTGTTGGCTAGGTACCACATCTCGGCGGTTGATAGCTGTGTGCATCACCGTGGACTGATTGATATGTGGGATCACTTATGTGATCGGTGGCTCAGCCACGGCCTTGTGCAGCAGGTCTTCCAAGGTAAGATATGTGGATCACTTGGTTGATTGGTGGATTAGCCACGACCTTGGGCAGCAGGTCTGCCAAGGTAGGTGTGACGGATGGACACTAGGTTGGGTTGGGCTTCATGTTGCATATTTATGTATGTGGATTGTGTGGATTTGGGCGAAGCCCATATGTGGAGACATGTGAAATAACTATGCACTGAGTCTGTTTGACTCACCCAATTTTTCTCAAACCTCTCAGGTGATGCATAAAGCTTGGACCGGGTTGGAGTGGATACGAGGTGGCCCATGCAGAAGATGTTTCACTTGTTTTAAAAATTTTATATTTTCAGTATTCATGAATGATTATTTATTGTAATAAGGCCCACTTAAACTAGTTGGAGACTTTATTTATGGTTTTGAGGTTATGTTATTATTAAGCTAAGGCTGGAGATGATTTTAAGAAATCAAGGGATATTATAAATACTTGTATTAAGGTTTTCAACTCGGATAAATTGTAATAACGAAGCTTTATTTCAAATTTTAGATATACAATGTTTTATAAAGGACAATAAATTTTTATGTTTTTACTTTTAAGTTAAAATATTTTCAAACGTTTTCCGCAGTGGCATTTCAAATTCAGTCGTAGTGAATGGGCCGAGTTTGGGGTGTTACAAATTTAAGAGTTCTTTAACTCCTAAAATTGTAAAAGTTCTTGTGTGTACTCAAGATTGGATTCGAAAATCATCATCATAAGAAGACATAAAAAAGATTAAAGAACAAATCCAAGAGCTTGACAAGATTGAAAATGGTATATTTATTTTTAATTTAATAGTTTCAATTTTTTTACCACATCACTCCTACATTAACCTTATTTAATCAATTCAATGTTCAGACTTTTCTTGGAATGCATCAGAGCCTACCCTAAATTTATGAGCTTTCGTGAGTTGAAGAGTATGCTTACTATCTTATTCTTGTTAACTTACAATCTATTCCTTTGTTTATATTATTTGATTTTTTAAATGCATATATTTCTATTATATGCTCATTTTTGCACATATTTTTGTAGGTATAATGGAAATGGAGATTTTTTGGAGAGAAGAAACCGATGCAAATGGAGAATATTAAACACTTACATTTTAATTATGTGTTTATTTTAAGACTTATGTAGTAGTGTTTTTAATTATGTGGTCATTCAATACTTAAAATTCGGTTAATTTCGGATAAGTTGTTAAATTTTTATATGTTTTGTACTTTTTTTAACCAAAAAAAAATATATAAAGATTTTGGTTAATTCGGTTAACTGACTTAATTAACTGAAATAGTTCGGTTCGGTTAATTTTTTTGAAAAATTTTTGGTTCAATTAACGGTTAAGGGTTTAAAATTTCAATTCATTCGGTTGATAATAGTTCAGTTCGGTTAACCGATTGAACACCTCTTCATGTGAGTACAATAGATTTGATCATTTAGATTTTTACACAATCTCAGTTTGTTATACGGCCCAGCCACACGACCTTGTGACTTTTGATGAAATTTTGCAATTTGATCCACACGGCTGGAAAAAGTTATACGGTTTGGACACACGACCGTGTGACCACTGTTTTACACATTTGGTTTTGTCTTTTGAAATTGTTTCAATTTGATCCTTATTTTTTCTCAGGTCAACTCTAGAGCTCATGTAAGCTCATATAAGACTCAAGGAAAGTTTTAAATGGTATCTCATGATTGAATTGATTAAAGTAATTGATTTTTTTTACTGTTGATTGTTTATAACTATTTCATTTTGTACTGTAGCATCCTATAACCCGATTCCGATGATGGGAATGGTTGAGGGGTGTTACAAAGGTATGCTACACTATGAACGTCTTAAGCGAATAAATCCATAAACGAATTCAGAATCTATTCTACTTCGGTCATGTCCGATGTACTGCTAGTCTAGTCAGTCACATCTATATTTCAATCTTTGGGGAGTTATACGCTTTGATGCTTAAGATAGAACATCTCTCTAATTGGACTTGATAAACAACAAATTAGACTTTCAATTGATTTACTCATTTCTGATTAGTCTAAGGGCATATTTAGGTTCATCTACTAATATATGCTGTCTTTCCATATTACAATTTGACCACGTGATACTGCTTAGTATTAGCTAAACATTAGATAATCAATGAGCTAATATTTGCTTTCATTTTGTTTTACGTTCAAAAACCATCGAGGATAATATATAAAGGGCATTAATGTAATTTATGGATAATTGACTTCAACCAATATACTTGTAAAAATACAAGTATACATAGATAAAAATTATACTTAGAACACCAAATCTAACAATTTGCCCACCCCATCCCTAGGCACTACGCCCTGATTCGAAACGAACTCCAACTCTATCTCCTCCCACTCTTGACCGACAGTTGCTGGAACTTTGTTTCCATGCTGCTCCTACACACCCACGATCACAAGAAACAAACAGACTTGACCCGGGCAAGACAAATACATGCACTAATGGCAGAATAACTTGCACTCTTCCAACGCTAGAAACCTTAGGCAAGATGGCATGTTTTAGTTTTCTCCCTTTTGGTAGAAAGCAGGTAGAATAAATGATATTGCGTCAAGTATTGTTATTTATAAAAAAATGTAAAATTTTTACGGACATGATATAATTTTCCTGCATTTATATTGTTCAAAGTTATGGTTTTAGTCTTTCTACTATCATAAAATTTGGAATTTATTTTTCTACTTTAATTTAGTAATTTTAAGATATTATTATTAAGTCTAAATTCATAATACAATAATATTAAAAAAAATAGACTTGAGCAAAAAATTATACCCTTCTAAAATGAGTTGGGCCAAAGCCCGGGCTTGATTTCATAATATGTTACTCTCTTTATATTTATATATTATTTTCTTATAAAAGTATTTTAAAATATAATATAAATAAACTTAAATAAATTTATGTTAACAGAACTTCTATAAAATTTAAGACACATATTTTATATGGAAGTGAATTTAAATAAGGAAATTGTTATCATATATGTATGCGGTCCAACTAATTTATTAACATTTAAAATGTTTAATATTGCACTCTTTTGTTAGAATAATTAAAATATATTATCATTATTTTGATGATAGGATGGACCAACCTGGATCCATTTTGTGTTTCTTGTTAATTTTGGTTTTCATTATTTTGATATATTATCAATGAAATATTTTAAATTTTATAAAAAGTAATTTTTAAATAAGACAGATAATATATTAAATAATTTTTATTATTTATTTTCCGATGAAGTTTCCAAAAGAAAATCTAAACTTACTGAGAGTTGCATGATAATTATAGTGCATGATAATCATGATTAAATCCATTATCTATAATTCTGCATTTAAAAACCTGAAAAATAACATAGTAGTCTGGTTTCTAATTCCATTGTTGCTAGTCCAGCATTATTCAAATTAGAAATTTCCATGAAACGGAATTTCACTTTGTGTATGTTGGATATTTTAAAAAAAAAAATTCAAGTTTTGGAAATAATAATATTGGGAAGGACAATTTCAAATCTCCAAAAAATTGAAAATTTGAAAGTGTTATAATGAATTTGGGCGAGGGGGTGAGCCATGAGTCAACCACTACTGGACACAAGGAGACGATTAGGTTCTTGGAAACTTTGTATACTTAAACAAATGGCTGATCCACTAATTGAATAAATAGGCATTGTTACTGAGGAATAAAAACCACCCCAACAGTTGACGTCAACTCACTATCTCTTTGACCCATCCTCATCGCTAAGTGATTTTTAGAATAATTTTTTTGGAGGGCACCTAATTATATCAGTTTATGCTCTTGTAGTGGATTTTTTAGGGGAGGGGAAAAACTTTGCAAAACAAATTAAACAAGATGTAGTAAGAGACAGTGGAAAAGAAGACAGGAGTAAACCCTGCAATATTGAGTGTAACCACAAGTGGGTAATTAGTAATTAGGGTGAATAGCTAATGGAATAGGCTAAGTGTAGCTGAGAATAAAGTTGAAGTTGAGAGATCTCCAATGAAAGTTTGGGAGTTAGAATTGTCAAAACATAAAATTTTTTTGAAAAATATAGACATCACTTATTATATGTTATTATTTATTATTATAAAAGGTTAATCTAAATTAAAAGTGATATAATTTTGTTAAGATTTATTAAATTTTAGTTATTAAATAAAGTATAAGACAAATATGTATATATATTCTAATAACTAATTTCTAATTAATGATGGACTGATTAAAATTAAAATTAATGTGCAAAAGTTATAGATTAAGGTTATAGTTTCCAAATTACACATAAAGTAAATTTTCTAATATCTCATCTTTAGAGAAGAGAGAGTCACATTATCTAGTTTACTTATGTGCTAATTTGAAAGATTAAAATCATAATATCGAAGATTCCAAAAATCAATATATTTAGGTATGCTTTCACATTTAGTTTTGTTCTTTATGATTTTAAATGACAGATTTTGGTTTGTTAACTTTTTATATTAGATCTTATTTTATAATTTTAACAAGTGATATTTGAAATTTATCAAGTTGAATCATTAAGAATGAATTATTTTAATATAAAATTAAATTTTGTTTTCAAATAAAATAGTGGCTCAATATTTTGGTTGAATGCTTTTGGTATACCTATATGAGAAGACAAACTTATTTGGATTTGGTAATATATTTTGTGCGATTAAGAAAGTAAAAGATGACAATTTTTGGATGGGTTTCATTAATGAAACCATGGCTGTATATTAGATAGATAGATATGTATATAAACAATATCGATAATGAGTATGGCTTTAAAGGGATTCAAAAAAAAAAAAAAAAGCTTTCACGCGTCTATTAATTATTGATTCTACCGCATGTCCATTTTTATTGATTGTGCTCATGGTTTTGATTATGGTTTCTTTGCAAATTGCTGTAATCGACACTACACTGGTTGCCTTAAACCGGATAGTTTCTATAACATTGATCTGACCAATGACAAGTTGGATTAATTTATTTAAAAATGTTGTTTTTTTTTAAATTACGGAAATAAGTTAAAATTTAAAATATTTACAGCAATAAATTGATTTAGGTTGAATTATGGATTTTCCCTCAAAAACACTGCGTTTTTCCTTTATAATATTAGGGTTTCAGGTTGTTTAGGGTTTAGGACTAAGATTTTGGGTTTTAAAATTATTTTTACACAATAATTGTAATTACCAACGGTTCGATATTTAAAATATTCGTATTTACACCAATTGTATGTTTGAATTTTGCAAATCGAGTAAAAATCGAAACTCGGAGCACTCAATTCGGATGCAGAACTAGTTTTAAATACTTATCAAGTGTATTATTTTTGACAAGATGGGTTTTGAAAATATATCTCGGGATATCTAAAATGTTTCTAAAAAAATACCCCGGATAGTGGGGGTTGAAATTTGTAGAGAAAAAATGCTCGAAAGCGGGGCGCATTGTCGTGAAATCTTGAAAGCGCCCCACCCAAAGATCCGTGACATATTTTCACAATCAAATAGGAGGTTATCCTTTGGGCTATAAGTGTAACATATTTCAGCCTTCGGTAGCATAAGTCGAGGAAATAAAATTTGAAGAAGTTCAGAAGAATAGAAGTTCGCAGGAAAGGCATAAGTTGGAGCAACGATGCTATTTGTATAAAAAGTAAGCATAAGTGTTGATTTTTCGTGTTAATTTTTATTTGAAGCATTATCTTTTTTGCATAATGTTTTTGTTTCAAACTTCTCTCGATAGATAATTTAGTTAAAAATGAGTGGACGAATCAATGCTATTATTTATTACGACGGTGAGGTCTGTGACACTGAGAACGATGTGATTTTTTTATCAGATAACACATCGCGGCTAGCTTTTAACCAGAACATAGAGTTGCCAGAAATTTGGAAAAGAATTAGGCAAAAAATCGTCGGATCCAGCCATATGAGAGTATCATCTATTCAATATCGATTTTGTGCTTCGGTCACCCGTGAGATATGACGCTTTTGATATCAAAGGTGTTAGGGGCTTGGAGGTGATAATGCAAATGCACACTAACAGTAGATCACCGTTTCTCGACTTATATGTGGAATTTTCAAGGACAGATGAAAACATTCGATCATCATCTGTTCCTGCTCGAGAGGCCAGAACGATTGAAAATGTTGATAGTCCAACCACTTTGTTAGAAAATTCCCGTTATGATATCCCATAATCATCAATGGGAAGACACCCATCCGTCTCGGCCTTAGATTTCAATTGTGGGAGGTAGAACACTGAACAATCGGGTTTTGGTGGTAGAACGGAATACACGACACTCAATTAGTGGGTGGAATGAACCTTAGTGGGTCGATGTTCAATGCTAGGAATACTTACTGAGAATGGAAACAACTTCCAACGATTGGCAATATACAAATGATTTTAGACGTTCTGACAACTACATGTGAAGGGATGATGTACTCCCTATGACGTCCACCGGCGAGGTGACATCCAACACGACAGATGTTGGTAGGTCCGAGAATGAAGATGACAATGAATCTTATATGGATCTATTCTAGGAGCTCGAGAGCTTGCTCCAACTGAACCAGAAGATGGTGAAAGAGGTGAAGATGAAGAAGAAGATCCACGATTCACAGTGCACTTGCCTCCAACCACATGCATAATGTCGATCTATCGTCAAAGGATGAGTTGGAGTCTGCAGAACTACCACACATGAGGCCAGGCCACACAAGTTCGTCGTTGGAATTGGGTGATTTAGAAGTGGGTAAGGAGTTTTCCACTAAAGATGGTTTTCTCGTTGTAGTAAAGTGATACAGCATAAAAAATAGGGGTTAACTTCCACGTGGTTAAATCCCAATCTAAAAAGTTTGAGGCCAAGTGTGCAGTGTGAGACAGTAGATGTGCATGGAAAATCATGACTTCTATTAAGAAGAAAATAGGGTTGTGGCCAATAAAGAAGTTTACCACTCCGCATACGTGTGTTACAGGTATTTCACTGGATCATCCAAAGTTGGATTCAGAGATGATCTCAGCCATAATACTACCGATGGTGAAAGTGAGTTTGAGGATTGTTATGTCAGTTTTAATTGCAAATATTCGTAGCCAATTCCCTTACACACCTTCGTATCGCAAGGCTGGATAGCAAAGAAAAAAGCATTGGAGAATATGCACAGTGGGTGGGATGCGTCACACAACGAGGTATGGCAGTGGTGTAGGGTGCTAGAGAGGTACGTCTCCAGTTGCATAACTGGTATGGAAATAGGGCCCTCGTAACACAACTATCGCTTGCTCCATGAATGCCAAATGTTCCACCATTTTTTTAGACCTTCAAACAATGCTTTCAAGCATTCTAGTACTGCAAGCCATTGGTAAAAATAGACGGTACCTTTATGTATGGTAGATATACCCATCGGATGTTGTTGGTGGTGACACAAGATGGAAATCGAAGAATCCTTTCAATTGTATTTGCATTTATGCTAGGGGAGCAGCAGACGCTTAGGATTTCTTTATGTCTAGGTTTAGAAGGCATGTCTGCCCCCAACCTGATATATGTGTCATCTCAGATCGAGGAACTGGAATACTATCCGCAATTGAACGATAGGGAAGCCTCTGGGACCGCACAGACCATTAGTACTATCTAAGGCATGTTGCATCCAACTACAACAAAAAAATATCCCTCTACCGCTGAGTGAGCACAAGTGACCAACATGGGTATGTAATCGCGATCAATATTCTTTGGTTTGTAATATTCTGTTCATTTTTTATATTCTTTGGTATATAATCGTCACTATCCATTTCTATCGACAAGTATGAGCTCGTGAAGGGTCGGTTTCATGAGTTGTTGGAAATCTTACGGTCAACTAACCAGGCGGGGGCATGATACCTCTCTAATATACCTTTTGATCAGTGGACACAATCCTACGAAGAGGGTCTATGATATGGCCACATGACCTCAAACCTGGCAAAATCCATCAATTCAATTTTAAAGGGAACTTCATTTGCTGATAACCTCGATTGTGAAAGAGACATACTTCCATTTAGCGGAACTGTTCCCAAAATAAGCAGCAAGTTATGTTGGGAAATTGCAGGGAGGCCATGTATGGTGCCCGGAAGTGGTGAAACAAATTAAGAAGCCTATGACACGAGTGAACTGTATGCATTTAGTGTGTGACTTGAGCGAAGACCTATTGTTTTGGGTGATAGAGTTCAATAGACCGCACCAAGGTATTGCTAGGGAGTGTATCGTGTACATCTGAGAAATAGGACTTACTACTGTAGGAGATTTGATGCACTTGTTTTCCGCGCGCTCATACAATTGCAACATGTAGCAATCTATGCTTGAATCTAGTGAGCTTTGTGGACGAAGTGCACAAATTAGAAAACTTGTACAATATGTAGAGGCATGTATTCCCACCAGTCCTAGATGAACGTATGTGGCTGCCTATATCGAATGCTCTGTTTAAGTTTTTACCCAATATTTCATTATGTCATAAACCAAAAGGTTGACTGAGGTTGACTCGAATACGCGACAACATGAATATTCAGGATAGGTCAAGCCAACCAAGGTTATGCAAGTGGTGTAGGAACCCAGGCCATACAATGCTGTCATGTCCATATCGAAAGGAATATGCAAACTAGAAAACAAATATCAATTCCATTATAATATGTAAACGCGCGGTTCTATGAAATGATAACAAATTTCAACTTTTCATTTTGTGAAATGATAATAAATTACAACTTTAATTTTGTTAAATGATAACAATATTCATTTAAAAACATAATAATAAGAAACATCGATACAATATAAACATTCGATACAAGGATAAAATTAATAAGTCCAGATGTCAGTCAGAATCTGTGCCACATCAGAGTGGTCAATAGTTACGCGCTAGATTCCTTCTTAGTTTAGCCTCCGGGCGAGGTTGTGTTCATTGTGGTTTTGATCTCGGTAGCTTCTTTTCTTTGCCTTCAGTCGATTGTGATCCTTGCATTCTCGGTTGCCATCGTGCATCCTCGATTGTGACCCAAGTTGGTAAACAAAGATCCTAGAGGTGTTTGAGTCACAAACGGTTATTGAGCATAACTATGTTGAGTTCCATACACCGATGGGATAACTAGTGGACTCTCCATCGATGCCTAAAACATATAGGGCCTATATGTTGTTGTAAGAAAAGTAGATAGCATGGACATGTAATACATCGGGGATAAATGTGCAAAAGTCCAACTTAACATAAGACTAGAAGCAGAAAAATGTGGTGCAACATATGGTGCTTGTGTAAAGATGATAGAGTTAGAATACGCACCAGAATAAGACGGTACATATTGAACGGTGAGTGGTGTGGGCATCAGTGCTACTGTCGTCGATACTAGTTCTTGCGTGGGAATTGGTTATGGACTCGTCTCACTAGCCCTTGGATTTCAAAGGGGTCGTCATGGTGTACTCGTATGGGGATGCCGAAGCCTCGCCTCTTCCACTTACAAATATGGCTTGCCATGAATCCTAAATAATGGCATGTACTCTGGATTGCATACTAACTCCAAAACGATAATAGGTTCGCAAGTAGGTAAGAAATCATATCCATTATTGCATTATGTTGATATGTTGAGAGCGAAATACCAGCCAATACTCATTCGGCCATCGCAAGTCGATAGGATGCAAATCATCAAAGTCTTGAGGTGCCACAGGAATCAATTATCAGAATTCAAAATTGCCACAACACTCTACCGGTCTCTTAGATCTCGACAATAGCATACACTACCAATGGGACCTTCATGTGCCAGGCATTAGGATTCACAAAGAATTCCTTGGGGATGACTTCTCGAATTGTTGGATCCTCGTATGGTATCCATTCAAACTATATTAATGTGATAAAAGCATCAGTTATATATATACTACTAAATACAAAATCGACTACGTTAATATTATATAGTTCAAATTTAAATAAATACATACCTTCACTTCTGATCATAGGTCTAATAGAAGCCATATATCTTGAAGCTTAGTAGGTAATCCCACGTGACTTGACGCATGGTTCAACCTATTTAAATAACTTCTTAGCACAATAATTTTAGTTTAAATCAATTTTATCATGGTAATATCTTGTTACGGTGGGAATGTATGCAGGTAGTTCGCTTGAGGAAGTAAAAATGGAAATCGGTACCTCGCCCATGATTGCAGTAAGAAAAGGTGATGTGTCTCTAACTAACTATGATCACAATAAAGGCAAGCACACCTATCGTTTAATAGTATAGTTATGGTAAGATCAGAAATATTGTATCCATAAGGACCAAGAGTACTAGTAATTACTATCTTCTTATTATCTAGCCTAAGATTTGGAGTGATTTCTTTTAAACTAAATTTAATTAAAAGCACGACAGAGAATGAATTGGGAAAATACTTTTTAGACAACTATATGAGAGAGGCAATACCCAAGGAATAATCCACCTAGACTTCACTTATTACTTTTGATTCATATAATTTATTCACTTGACTTAATCTGTAGAAATCCCTGATTTATGTTAATATCTCTTTCGAGACTAAGAACAACTGAATATAGGTTGATTAATTTAAATCTCTTTCTAATTAAAACCCCTATTATCACATTAACTCGATCTATAGATTCCCTTATTAGAATTGACTCTAATCCGACAATTTATGTTGCCCTATTTCTAGGGTTACAATCAACCCCACTTAATTGTGTTGATCTACTCTTAAACAGGCTCCTCTGAATAAGCACATTCGACTTGGATCAAAAACCTGAATTATCAAAACAAGAATAAGAGCTCACAATTAAGAATAAGAACAAGTATTTATCTTATAAATCAAATAATAATAAGATCCGTCTTAGGTTTCATCCCCTCAGGTTAGTTCATACTGATAGAGGAGAACATCCTAAAAAACTACAAAACATAAGAAAACCCAAAAACTTCAAGAGAAATTGATAGGAGATCTTCAGTCTTGATGGAGATCCTTCTTCCAAGCTGCTTCCAATGGCTATCTTCGAGTATTTTCTGCCTCCTACTCTGTGTATCTGTTTAGGTACTCCCCTAGAGTGTTTATATAGGCTTTGGAACACCTTTACTGGCCCACAAGTACCCTTTTTTTGAATAGAATTAAACTTGGGTTCGGCAGGGACACGCCCGTATGACATGCTCGTGTTCGATAGCTTAGGCCGTACTCGATTCTGCTTGCCACACACGACCGTGTGTTTTGCCCATGGGCGAAAGTCCAGGCTGTGTTGATTTCTAAGGTAGGCCCATTTTGTCCCTTTTTGGCCCATTTCTCGTTCTTTTCGACTCTCTAAGCTCTCCTGAGTGTAAAACATGAAATTAAAGGATTAGAAGCATTGAATTCATCAAATCTAATGAAAATTCATCCAAAAATAAGCCAAGCATGGGGTTAGAATATGTATAATTTAAGGTTTATCAAATATCCCCACACTTAAGCATTTGCTTGTCCTCAAGCAAAATCCTCAACTCACAATTAAAATTAACTTCCTTAATTCATAATTCTCATCAATAATGTTTCATCATAATTCACAAATAATTCATACATTGATAATTTAACTAAAAGAGTCCTAAAGATTCAAACAATTTAAGTCACAAATTTTTATAGCACAAAGACGTAGGTGTTTCCCCTTACCTAAATAATCACCTTTAATTCAAAACTTGACAAGAATTGACATCCTCACTAAAGATTCACTCAAATCACTCAAAGTGTTTAAGATTCCAAATTAAGCACTCAAAAATCAAACATGAAAAGTTATCACCATAGGCTTGCATGAAAATCAAATCTCTACCACTATAAAATAAGATGATTCACTAATCAAAAGGTCTTTAAAAGGGTTGTAATAGGGCTTGGGTTAAAGGTATGGATAAAGGCCAAAAAAGAAGGTTAAAATCGAGATCGAATTTATAATTTACCTAACTAGAAAAATGAACTAATACTGAATAATTAAATCAATTGAAGACTTATCACTATTAACACAAGCTTCTTCTCAAAATGTGAAATTAACCGTTAAGCTCAAATAACAAAGAACTAATAATGAATATACTTTCAACTCTTTTTTTTTTTGAATAAGAGCAAGTAATAAGAAAGAATTTAACAACTGAAATATAGAACATAGTTAAGCAACTGATCAAATCAAATCTCGGCAAAAAGGTTAATACAATAGGGAAAATTCTTATGAATAAAAAATAATGAGTTTTGGGTTAATATAAGGGTATATCAAGAAATGATTTATTAGGATCAAATGGGTTCACTAGGGGTTAATTATGAAGGTAGGCTTTTTGGGGTAAGTGGGTTAAAACCTAAGAGCCTTTATCATCTCAGTATATCAAATCAAGGGTATGGTCTTTACATGCATAATCGAAGCAATTTCTAGAATAACAAATCAATATTGACACACTCATAATCAATAAAGTGAGTAAGAAAGGTATATGCTCTAAAAGGCTCAAAATCTCACAAAAATTATGGTTTTTGATGTCAACATTGCAAATTTCAAACTTCAAAGTAATATCTAAATTTAGGGAAACAACCTAGCAAGTTTTTAATTTCTAAAAATAGACTTATCATGCTTGATTCTCTAATGTATTAAAGTTTAAACCATTAATGCACAATTACCTATGACTTAATCCAAAACATATCAATTAAAATCATAAGTCAATAGAAGTTTCATTCTAATAGTAATATGAGAAAATTACTTAAGAACAAGACATAATTCAAGGATTTCCTAATAATACTATAATTAACCTCCTCACACTTAAGATGTACATTGTCATCAATGTACAAAGATAAATAATGACAATATAGTAAGAAAATAGTAAGATAGGGATAGAAGTGAAACTTTTTGAATTTTGAATGGCGTCAATGAAAAGAAACCTGATAAATTTGGGCAGAGGTGAATGTGGGGGAGGATACTCCGGCAGCACCTCGAACCTTTTGAAATTGAATCAATGAAGCAGTCGGCATGAACTTATGGTACCCTAAGCTAAATCTAAATGCATGAAGAATAAGAACAAAATAATAAAAATAAATAATGGAGAATAACTATGAATTTAAAGCAAAGGAAAAAAAGAGTGATCAACGGTGGCACGGATGGTGGCTGGTGTGGTGGCGGTGCAAAGAAAGAATAAGAGAAAGGGGAAAGGGGAGGTAGAGAGAAAGAGGGAAAGAAGAGGGAAGGGGAAGAGTTGGGGGAGGAGAACGGTGGTCGGAAAGGGGTGCAGTGGCTAGGGTTTGGGGGGAAAGAAGATTTGGGGAAGAAAGTGAATAGAAGAAAGGGGTTTAAATAGAGATTGGGACACATGGTCACGGCCCACGCCCGTGTTCCCGGGTGTGTTAGGTCACACGCCCGAATCACACGACTGTGTGATACTTCGTTTGTTTCTCCCACACTTGTGTAAAGTTTTCCCTCCCTTGTTGATTGGTCAGTATTGACCATGGCTTATACGGGTGTGTCACATGCCGTGTGATTTACTCAGATTTGACCATGACTTTTAGGCACGGATGTGTCGCACGCCCGTGTCATTTACTCAGTATAGCCTACGGTCTTAAGACACGCCCGTGTGGAGTTATCGTATGCCATGTGCGTTAGTCAGTGTCGACCACGGCCAAATCGCATGGTCGTGGCATTTTATCGCAGCCCGTGTTTTGGGGAAAATTTTCGTCCTATTCTCGCACGGTTTCCACCACGCCGGTGTACCTACTCGTGGTGTATACACGGCCACAGCTACGCCCGTGTGCAAGGCCGTGTGGTAGGGAAACCTGCGCTTATTAATTTGGTTAGTTATTAGTTAGGTGCTAAAAATAAAAATATAAATAGTAATAAGGTTAGTGGTCGGGTTGCCTCCCGAGAAGCACTTATTTAGAGTCTAAGCTTGACTCACCCTTCATTCGCATTATCATGGTGGTTCGAGGATGGAAACACAAAAATTTACGTGTTTCAACATGCCCCTTTTAACTTAAAATCATGCTATTTTGGTTAAATTCTTGTCAAAAAATAATTAAATATTATAAAATAATTAAATTTTGATTAATTTTGACTATTTTCAACAGATTCGCATAAAGGGCAAAAATTGGCTCGGTAGACACTGCTCGAAGAATAGACCTGAGAAGCAATTTGAAGTATCAAGACAAATTTATTTCCAGCCCAAGATGGTCCAATTATGAATATTAAATCATAAATTAATTAATTTTAATTTATTCCCAATTTAATTTGGGCTAAATAAATTAATCTTAATTAATTATGGAAAAAAGGGTCCAGTTAAACCGCACTTGTTGAACCGAATTCAGTGAACCGAACCAGCCACCAATTGGGCAGCCCAAACCGTCCCTAAGCTGGCCCATATCAGCTTATTAGCTGATAAATTAAGCTTGCAAAGAAGCTCTTGAAGGCTTTTCAAAGTTGCATTCAAAACCCTCCACAATTAGTGGCTTTGAAGATTTGCCCCATGCCATTTTTAGCAAAGTTGAAACCATCAACTTTGCCACATAGATGGCCGGCCAAGGTGTGCCTCTTTGGGTGCTATTTTTAGAAAAATTCAGCTGCCACATTCAGCTATAAAATCCCCCCTTGGCTCATCATTCAATGCATCCCTCACACTCTCATTCTCTCTTCCCCTCTCTCACTTTCTCTCAACTTTTCCCTTCCATTTCTCTTTTTGTTCAAGTGCCGATTTCTTCTCTTGGGAAAGAGATCTTCTTCAGCCATTTTGGATTAGCAATTGAGTGTTCATAGCACCTTGATAGCCGAGGACAATGGACGACGAAGAACGAATCAATCAGTCAAGCCACGGAGAAACACTGGATTTGCTTCTTATTCCCTATCTCTTTAAATTTCGTTGTTGTTTTGATGAACATGTTTATGAATAATTATGTTGTTGGGATGGTTAATTTAATCAGCTTAGCTTGAATTTAATTCGTGTTGGTTTGATTTCATTTTATCTTTTTAAATTATTAAAATTGTGTTTATGATGTTATAGGCCTCGGTAAAATGCTTGATTAAGTAAAATCATGATTAAGTTATTCTGTGTAACATCCTGATTAGGTGGCTCTGTGCATTTTGTGTGTTGTAGGGTTAAAGTGTTAGCTTGAGGTTTAGAGGTGTGAATTGGGCTCAGGTTTGGGCTAAGACCTGGGTTTATTTACTAATAAAGAACTACGGGACAGAATAAAGTAGTTATCTATGTTTAAATTACGAGATGGGCTTGTGGCCCAAAAATTTGGTGGTGCTGTAAGGGAGCAAGTGCACGGCATCATTAAGGGAAGCATTGGGCTTAAGTTGGCCACTTGGAGCCCATGCTTTTGGGCTAAAATTCGGCACTCCAAGGGGGGAAGGTTGGACGGCACACTAGCTATCAAATTTTAATTCTTTTATTTTGATAAATTACTGATAATAGGAAGGGAAGAGTTGGTGCTAAGAAGGCCTCTTTTGAAGGGAGGATTAAGATAAAGATAACAAGTGGGATAAAAGCTATCAGGTGACGGCAGAGTTGGCCGAAAATCAAACTTTGGGGAGGGGGTTTGATTATGCCAAAATTGGTAGGTAAGAGATCACTTGTTCATCTTTTTCTTTCTTTTCATCATTTCTTCAAGCCGAAATTCTTTTCTATCTTGTGGGTTCTTTGCCGCAACTTTCCACTACTTTCTTCTTCTCTTCATTCTTTTTCTTCAAAGCCGAATACCCTTGCCTATACTTTCTTCTCCTATAGCCGAGACTTTCAAGGATTCAGTCTCTTTTTCCCGAAGTTACACCATAGCCGAATCACCCTCTCAAGGTTGGTAAGTTCTTCGTGGTTCTCTTCTTTGCTATTATCTCTTTCTCATTTAGTTTCTAACCCAAATCACTTCTCTAAGATCTTGTCGATTCTTACTCTTTACTCATAGGAGCCGAACCTTGCTTGCTGTGATCTCTCGTGTCAAACTGTGAGGAAAGCCGAAGGTATGTGATGGTAGTAGGATTCGGCCAAATGGCCATTTCCTTACCTTTCTCTTTGTATTCGGATCTCATCAAGCATAGGTGCGATAATCGTGTTGGTCTAATGTTGGATGCTTGGCCAAATGTAGGTAGGGAAGCGACGCTTTCTTGAGGATTTTCGGATTTGACAACCTAGGTAAGGGTCTCGATTTAAGTGCTATGTGTATCTCTTAGATTGGATCTTATCATTTAAAGTTCGATTTAGTGATCAAGGTGTGTTCATGGACTCGAATGCCAACCAAACAGCAGGAAGGGTTGGATCTATAGACCCAACCCCTAAGTATAAAAAGTAAGCAGTATCAGGAGTGCGAGATTGGCCACCGGGTTGTGGGCCGGTATCGAAGCAGGATCATAGCAGATAGTGGTAGACTCAAGCGACGATAGTGCTAAAACTGAGAGTACGATAGTACGAGTATTAGGTGTGTAACTCTTACACACTTTATATGTTGTTATACTAAATATTGTATTTGTCAAAAGCCAGGATAACAGTGGGAAACATTACGTTACCCTTGTGGGTATAAGCAAGGACTCCGGGTAAGTCCATTATGTTAAATAACGTGCTTTAACAATGTGAAACATGTGTGTGTATGCTATGTTATGTTTTTATGTATCAAGCATGAAATATGGGTATGATGAGAGGAGGGGGAAGGCTTGAATATTAGACTGTCACCAGTGGTTTGCTACCACACGTGGGTTGGCCCCACATATCATGATTTTTGTGACTAAGTCCCAGTGGTTTGGAACCACCAGTGGTTAAGTACCACATGTGCTTATCTTGTGACTTGTCCTAGTGGTTAGGTACCATAGTGGGTTGGCCCCACATATCGATTTAAGGGATCGTCACCAGTGGTTAGGTACCACAAGTGGGTTGTCCCCACATATGAATATTTGTAACTTCGGTTACCAGTGGTTAGGTACCACCAGTGGCTAGGTGCCACAAGGGGTAGAATTGGGAGTTTCGGATAGATAATTAGGCAATGGGTTGCATGACTTGCATATTTCCATATGAAACTATGTATGAGCTTAACTCTTATGGGATGGGGATTTACACATTGAGTCTCGATGACTCACCCCTTCCATTACATTTTGCAGATGGTGCTTAGAACGTGGATCCGGAGCCGGGGTGAACTCGTGGTGGCCATGCCCGACTATTTAGTTTGAATTCGATTTTTATTTACTTTAAGTTTTGGATTTTGGTTCATGTAATAAGGTAACTTACACTTTATTTTGGGATTTTTGTTGTTTTTCTTTTCTTTTCTTAAACTACTATTAAACGAGAAAGGTATGCCTAATAATTTGTGACATGAACGTTTTTATAAACCTAAGATAATTTCCTGATTTTTTTTGAAAGGATATATATATCGAATGATTGATAAACAACAAGGTAATTCTAACACGCTAAAATCTAGATTCAAAATGTTTCAACAATCCACCCAATTCAAAAACATTTTTATTAACCACGCAAAAGTATTGCTTTCCAACCGAGTCGACAAAGTGGTTTTCCTATAGTGACACGCCAGATTCAGTCGTAACGTTTAGACCGGGTTTGGGATGTTACATTCTGGCATTATGATTGTTTAGATAACTAAAGAATTAATTATTTAAATGCATTGAAATTGTAATTAATGGACACAGAACTTAGTCAGTGCATGTTTAATTCTTCTAAGGGAGCTGAAGGTTAAATTAGCATTGTATTTTGCGATACATATGCCTTGCATAACTTGCAAGATTCTTGTGATTAAACTGTTTCAAGGTAGGGATATTTTGTTACCTCGCATTGTCTTTTATATGCTTATTAAGCTAAATTAATCGTTTGAATCGACATAGGAATATGCGAGAGATTGTTTGGTTTAATAATAACATGTTTACCTTTATAAATCTGTTTAATCGGTCGAATTGACATAGGAATATGTACAAGAGATGAATGGATTTTTTATTTGTAAATATGTTCATAAGTTAGCAAATTATTGAGTTGTCGTGATTCATTCATAACAAGTGTAAGCATGAAGTTTAATAATTCTATGGTAAGAAATGTAATTAATCCAACACAATTATATCATCTTGATTAAATCATATTTTGAAATCGTGCACTAGAATTTCTTTATTTATTTTACTTTGTTTTCTATTTTTTAAATATTTCTTGAATCCAAATATTTTTCCCTTTCCAAAGTATTTGAAATCATTTTCATAAATAATTATTTTACAGTCCCTGTGGGTACGATAACTCGACATTTACTTGTCACTTTATTACTTGTTGCGATTGTGTACACTTGCACATTTCCACTGTTCCAAGTTTTTGGCGCCGTTGCCAGGGACTGTTTTAAAACCATTATTTGTGAATCTGTTTTACTTTTTGGTTCCTTTATTTTTAATTTTTACTTACTTAATTTTTATGTGATTATTTCAGGTATTTATGAGTATTGACCTGATTATTGACTTACTCCCTGTGGATCCTGAAATAGAACGAACCTTTCGTCAGCGAAGAAGACAAGTGAACCAGAGAAGGATTGAAGAGATGAACTTCAAGAATATGAATCAAGGAAACAGGGCAAACGTTGCTCAGAATCCTATCCTTATTGCTGATGATAGGGATAGAGCTTTACGACAGTATGCTATGCCAGTGTTCAATGATCTTAATCCGGGTATTAGGAGACCCGAAATCGAGGCACAACAATTCTAGCTGAAGCCAGTCATGTTCCAGATGCTTTAGACAGTGGGCCAATTCAATGGAATGCCTACTGAAGATCCTCATCTTCACTTAAGGCTATTTATGGAAGTGAGCGATTCTTTCAAGTTGGTCGGAGTTCACGAAGATGCCTTATGATTGAAGTTGTTCCCATATTCGTTAAGGGACAAAGCTCATGCCTGATTGAACTCATTGCCACCAAACTCCATTTCTATATGGAAAGAATTAGCCGAGAGATTCTTCATGAAGTATTTCCCACCAAGCAAGAATGCTAAGCTGAGGAACGAGATCAATGCCTTCCACCAAATGGATGATGAGTCCTTGTATGAGGCATGAGAGAGATTTAAAGAATTATTACGAAAATGCCCTCATCATGGAATCCCACATTGCATTCAACTTGAGACATTCTATAATGGTCTCAACACTTACACAAGGATGGTAGTGGACACCTCTGCTAATGGTGCTCTCCTTTCTAAGCCTTATAACGAGGCTTATGAAATTATTGAGAGGATTTCCAGCAACAATTATCAATGGCCAGCCAGTCGAGCAGCGTCAGGAAGATGAGTCGCTAGAATACATGAAGCAGACGCTTTTACTTCACTCGCATCTCAGGTATCATCAATATCCTCAATGCTTAAAAATCTTACTACTAATGGGCCTAATAGTTTTGCAGTACAGCCGCCTAATCAATTTGAGAATATAGCCAATGTCTATTGCGGGGAGGGACATTTGTTCGAAGAATGTCCATCAAACCCAGAATCTGTACACTACACGGGTAATCAGAACCAAAACTGAGGAAGGTAAGGGCTGCAGTCCAATTTTTATAACCCATCGTGGAGAAACCACCCTAATTTCTCCTGGAGTAACTGAGGGGCTGGAACCAGTACCACTTACACCCAACCCAGACCAACCTAGCCACCAAGTTTCCCTCAACAAGTTCAGAAACCCGTTAAAGCTGAAGCATCCA
Source organism: Gossypium rotundifolium (assembly GCA_025506655.1). NCBI lineage: Eukaryota > Viridiplantae > Streptophyta > Magnoliopsida > Malvales > Malvaceae > Gossypium > Gossypium rotundifolium. The sequence continues at coordinate 113,278,903 of CP106727.1, read as the reverse complement.
ATAGCTTGGAAAGTTTGCTGAATGCATACATGGCAAAGAATGATGCCTTAATCCAGAACCAAGTAGCTACATTGAAGAATTTGGAGAATCAAGTGGGCCAACTTGCTACTAAACTTAGGAACCGAACACAAGGTGCTCTACCTAGTGACACGGAGAATCTGAGAAATTCGGGAAGGAACATTGCAAAGCATTGACATTGTGGAGTGAAAAGACAGTAGAGCCCAACACTGTCGAAGTTGAAAAGGAGCCAGCGGACGCTCAAGATCTAGAAGAAGTTCAACCAAGTGTTGAAATCCCAGTTTCACTAGAACCAGAATATGCAAAACCCAACAAAGTAGGCTCAGTGTAACACCCCTTACCCGTAATTCCTGCCAGAACCATGCCCAAGGCGTTACTATATTAAAACCACATGGTCGCCATTTAGGCTCATCGTGACCACTCTCTTAAGGCACCTTAACAACCTCATTCTCTACTTATGACGCCTCACTCAAACTCATGAGGGCTATCGAGGCCTTATCAGGAAACTTATACGATTTTAAAATTTCTCCACCTAAACAGGGACTACACGCCCGAGTAAGGTGAGACACGCCCATGGAGGTCACCCACGCCTTTGCCCTCAACCCGTGCATGAAAACCCAAGTATACTGCCAATACCACACGGCTAGGGCACATGCCCGTGCTCACCACCCGTGGTGAACACTGACTACCTTACACGTCCTAAAGTCTAGACACACGCCCATGTAGCTAGCCCGTGGCCTATACTACTTGAAACTGCCAAAGAGACACGGCCAAGGCACACGTCCGTGGTCTGGCCGTGTATCACACATGGCCTAGACACATGCCCGTGTGTTTATCCACATGAACAAGAACAAAGATATGTGCTAAGCTCTTCTAACCCCTCAAGTTCATACAACATATACTCATTCAACTCATCCATAAACAATTCATATTAAAACATAATCTCACATGGTTATCTACATCTTTTCATATAATAAGATAGCCAATAACCATGGCATTACACAAAATAGATTATCTATCTAAAGGCCAACGCATCTTAGCCATTACAACAAAATTCACTAACTTGTCTAGCCCTATACATGCCATATACAAAACATTGAGTCTAATGTATCAGAGTGTGTTGATAGTGTGGATGATCTTCCGTTTGATCCACGTATTTCGAATCAACCTTTTTTCTCTATAAGACAAGGGAAAAGAAAGGGAGTAAGCTTTGAGCTTAGTAAGTTTACACATAACAATTTAAGCATTCTAGTATAAGCTAAACAACAATTAGCATTGTACTATCAAATAAATTCACATCACAACTATGCTTATTCTTTCTATCCCTTACCACATTTCCAACACATCATGAGTCCCATACTCATAATTATTGACATGCACCCCTGCATTCAATATCACATTTAATAGTAATACATCACACCGTTATTTCTCAATAATACATCTACATAGCTAATTTACTCAATAATACATCCACACAGCTAAACCACACCGCTAAATTCTCGGTGGTTTCGCACTTAGCCCACCATAATCAAATTATAGGGTAGTATCGCACTTAGCCCACCATAATCAAATTATAGGGTAGTATCGCACTTAGCCTACCAACAAAGTAATCATAGTGGTTCCACACTTAGCCACTAGATAATATACTTAACGTTAGCATCGCATATATCCCAACTCACTATTGTTAAGTATTAGGGTGGTATCGCACTTAGCCCACCATCAAGTATTATCATTACACATTCACTTGTCTATTTTACAATTCATTCATCCATTCACAATATCTTACATCCATTCCACTTGAACCACATTGGTTCTTAATCATTCTCAGTCATGCTATACACTAACTAGCATCAACAAATTGTAAGTATGAAAGCATTATTTATGTATAAACTTACCTCGGCACTCAAAAGTATAGAGATGTGCAATTTAGTCTACCACCTTGCTCTTGCCTCGGTTACAATCCGGGCTTCGTCTTTCCTGATCTATAATGAATAAATCACCTTACTCAATACACACATTGACTAAATTGGCCCTTATCTCATACTTTACCAAAATTACCATTTGCCCCAAAACTTTCTCATATTTACACTTTTGGCCCAAGGCTCGTAAAGTGATTTTCATTCAATTTTCTAGCCTTTCATGCATAACCAAACCATTTACTCAACTAAAAAAATCATCAATTCTCACTAAATCACACATGTATGACCAATCTCAAGACTTTCACAAACTAGTCCCTACATGCTTTTTTTTTATGGAATTCACTTAGCAATAAATGTTTCTACTACATCAAGCTTTCATATTCTTCCATAAAACATCAAAATACATGCATTTCATACATGGGTATATTTTTTAACATCCATCTTAGCTCAATATATAGCTAAAAATAGCTTACTCATGCTACCAGGACTTCAAAAATACGAAGAATATAAAAAACGGAGCTAGAATACAGTTACTAGCTAGCTTGAAAAGTTGAAGAGCCCTAACAATGGCTTCTCTCAATGTTCGGCAGCTTGGAGAAGAAGATGGATGAAATTCTATCATATTTTTCCATTTTAATCATTTAATTGACAAATGACCAAAATGCCCTTTTTGTCAAACTTTCAAATTTTAACCCATTCGTGCCCAATTTTGTCCAAAAATTAGAATTTTGGAAAATTACTATTTAAAGACCTCTAATTGATAATTCAAAACTATTTTACACAGATAGCTTCTAGAATCTCACATTTTGCAACTTTTGCAATTTAGTCCTTTTGAAAAAATTCAACCGCAATTTAATAAAATTGATTCATGAAACTTTCACACTAACATGCAAACATGGCATAAACCTTAAGAACTCATACATACACCTCAAATTTGTGGTCTCGCACCACTATTCTGACTAGGCCCTAAATCGGGATGTTACACTCAGGACCAGCTAATTCTGATAAACTAACAACTTCGTTAGATGCAAAATTGCTGCAAAAAATGAATCAACCAGAATCAGTTCTAGTAATGAAACGATCACCACCCTACCCTCAAAGACTTCAAAAGCGAAGTAGGAGATTTAATTCAAGAAGTTCCTTGACGTACTCAAGCAACTTCACATCAACATCCCATTGGTTGAAGCACTTGAGCAAATGTCGAACTACGTCAAGTTCATGAAAGACATTTTGTCTAAGAAACAAAGACTTGGAGAATTTGAGACGGTAGCTCTAATGAAGGAATGCAGTTCATATCTTTAAGACAAACTACCCCCAAAATTGAAGGATACTGGATGTTTTACCATAACGTGCAACATTGGAGCAACATATTGTGGTAAGGCATTATGTGACTTAGGTGCAAGTATCAACTTGACGCCTATGTCAATACTTATAAAGTTGGGGATAGCAGAAGTTAGGCCAACTACAGTCACGCTTCAACTAGCAGATCGATCCTTAGCATATTCAGAAGGAAAAATCGAGGACATATTAGTACGTGTAGATAAGTTTATCTTTCCTGCTGACTTTGTAATTCTAGATTTTGAAGCAGACAAAGAAGTACCAATCATCCTAGGAAGGCCGTTCCTAGCAACTGGAAGGACTCTTGTTGATGTGTAGAAGGGCAAGCTGACTATGCATGTTTAGGATGATCAGGTAACATTTAATGTTTTTAAGTCAATATGATTTCCTAACACAATTGATGATTGTTCTGCAGTATCCGATTTAGAGGATTTAATAGTGGAGAGAGAACTCAACTTTGTTGAGGATCCGTTGGAACAAGTCCTGACATCACACCCTCCAAATGATAAGGATGAGGATGAATACTTAGCTCTGCTAGGAGCTAATCAAAAGGGATTTAATCCACAATCCCATTTTGAATCTTTTGAGTTAGAAAAAAGGGATTACACCCAGCTAAAAGCATCGATCGAAGAGCCACCTAAATTAGAACTCAAGGTATTACCTTCTTATTTAAAATACGTTTATTTAGGTAATGCTTTTACTCTTCTGTGATTGTTTTAGTAGAATTGACCACTGAGCAAGAAGAGACACTTATCTTAGTTTTGAAACAATTCAAGAAGGTCATCGGATGGACCATAGCCGATATTTGCGGTATTAGTTCGTCTGTATGCATGCATAAGATTAACCTAGAAGATGGTAAAAAATGAACGATTGATGGACAATAGAGACTGAACCCCATCATAAAGGACGTAGTAAAAAAGGAGATCATCAAGTTGTTAGATACGGGTATAATCTACCCTATCTCAGATAGTTCATGGGTGAGTCCGGTCCAGTGCATGCCGAAGAAAAGAGGTATCACAGTCGTAGAGAATGAGAATAACAAGTTGATACCGACTAGAATGGTTACGGGATGGGAAATCTATATCGATTACTGGAAGCTGAATAAGGTGACTAGGAAAGATCACTTTCCTTTTCTATTCTTGGACCAGATGCTAGATAAACTTATAGGACGAGATTACTACTATTTTCTCGATGGATACTAAGGGTATAATCAGATTACAGTAGCACCGAAAGATCAACACAAAATGACATTCACCTGCCCATATGGTACATTTGCATTTAGGCGCATGCCATTTGGTTTATGTAATGCACCTGCTACATTTCAACGATGTATGATGTCTTTTTTTTACTGACATGGTTGAGAAGTACTTGGAAGTTTTTATGGATGATTTTTCAGTATTCGGAGATAGTTACAAAGATTGCTTAGCCAATCTAGCTAAGGTACTAAGGCGATACGGAGAAACGAATCTCGTACTCAATTAGGAAAAGTGCCATTTCATGGTACGAGAAGGAATTATTTTAGGCCATCGGATAACGAGACATGGGATCGAGGTAGATAAAGAAAAGGTAGACGTTATTGAGAAACTCCCACCTCTAACATCTCTAAAAGGTGTTAGAAGCTTTTTGGGCCACGTCGACTTCTATCGAAGATTTATCAAAGACTTCTCCAAAGTAGCTAAACCCCTTATGCAAATTATTGGAGAAGGACTCGATATTCAAGTTCAATGAGGAATGCTTAAAAGCCTTCAATAATTTGAAGAGTCGCTTAGTCAAGGAACCCATAATCATCACACCAGACTGGGATTTGCAATTCATACTGATGTGTGACGCAAGTAACTTCGCAATTGGAGCTGTCACGGGCCAGCGAAGGAACAAAGTTTTTCGTCCCATCTACTACGCAAGTTGAACTCCAACTAGAGCTCAACTAAATTATATGGTAACGAAAAAAGAGTTACTTGCTATTGTGTTTGCTTTCGACAAGTTTTGATCTTATCTTGTAGGTACCAAAGTGATTGTCTATACGGACCACTCGACAATTAAATATTTACTGGCCAAGAAAGACGCTAAGCCGAGATTGATCCGGTGGGTACTATTGCTTCAAGATTTTGATCTAGAAATTCAAGATCAAAAGGGAGTAGAGAACCAAGTAGCAAATCACTTGTTTAGATTGGAGCCGCAAAAGGGAAATTCTCCACTTGTATCGATTCAGGAAACATTTCTAGATGAGCACATACTGACGGTAAATCATGTCCATAATATTCCGTGGTTTGCTGATATTGCTAACTATTTAGATTGTGGTTTGATGCCGATTGATAAAATGTATCAACAAAGGAAAAAGTTTCTTCACGATACGAAGCACTATTTTTGGGAAAAGCCATTTTTGTTTAAAAAGTATGCAGATCAGATGACCAGGACATGTGTGGCAGAAGATGAAATACCGAAGATTTTATACCACTATCACTCAGCTCTAAGTGGGGGACACTTCGGAGGTACACGCACAGCGTCCAAAGTATTGCAAGTCGGATTCTTTTGGCAAACACTATTCAAGGATGCATACGCTTACGTAAAGAGTTGTGATCGATGTCAAAGGGTTGGAAATGTCACCAACAGAAATGAGGTGCCTCAAATAAATATCATTGAGGTAGAATTGTTCGATGTTTGGGGTATTGACTTTCTTGGTCCTTTCCCTTTGTCTTTTGGTCACAATTACATATTGGTAGTAGTAGATTATGTGTCCAAGTGGGTCGAGGATAAAGCTTATCTGACGAACGATGCTAAGGTTGTGATGAAGTTCTTGTAGAAACACGTGTTCACTAGGTTTGGAACCCTAAGAGCTATTATTAGTGATGAAGGGACCCATTTTGTGAACAAGTGGTTAAAATGGTTGTTAGAAAAACATGGAGTGAAACACAAGGATGCTACAGCTTACCATCCGCAGACAAATGGGCAAGCTGAGCTGGAAAATAAGGAGAACAAAGGTATACTTGAGAAGGTAGTTTGCCCGAACCGACGAGATTGATCCAAGAGACTAGATGATGCTTTATGGGATTATAGAACAGCATACAAGACACCTTTAGGAATGTCACCCTACAGGTTGGTCTTTGGAAAAGCTTGTCATCTACCTCTGGAGTTAGAGCACAAAGCTTACTGGGCTCTTTGATGACTCAACTTGGATCTTAAGCTTGCTAGAGAGAAATGAATGCTCCAACTCAATAAGCTAGAGGAATTCTGAATGTTCTCATAAGAAAATGCCAAATTACTCAAGGAAAGACTCAAGAAATGGCATGACAAACACATTCGAGTTAGAGAATTTGAAGCAGGTCAGCAAGTCTTGTTATTTAATTCCAGATTGAAGTTCTTCCTAGGTAAGTTAAAATCATGTTGGTCTGGTCCATTCACGATTCATCGTGTCTATCCATATGGAGTTGTTGAACTCCAAGGTAAGGGAGGTAATTTTCAAGTCAATGCTCAATGTTTGAAACATTACTATGGAGAAAAACCCGAACGGGATCAAATCTTGCTCAATTTATCAAATATTTAAATTTTCTTATTTTTAATAAATTATTTAGGGTATATTTTCGGGTTTATTATGTTTAAATAAATTCTGTCTAAGAGATTGGAACTTAAGCGGGATCACTTGTGATCCCTCCAATCTTTCCTGGGAATTGACTTTTACATAGTTTTCCGAGAAATTATCCCCTAAATGAAAAAAATAAATTTTGTTTTTTTTTTAATTAAAAGGTCAATTTTGACCCAAGTTTAAATTGCAACTCAATTTCAAACTTTTATTAAGTCTAGGGATTTAATTTAATTATTTTTAAAATTTGGTTGCTAATTTCGTAAATAATAAAATTCAGTGCCTCTTTTGTAAATATTTTTAAAAGGCATCTAGGAGAAATATTTTACTTAATATTACCTAAATTGTTGATAAACCTTAATATATAATTATATCCATTATAATTTACATATTAATTTTTATCAACTTAGCTTAGAATTAGGATTAATTTATTTGATTATATTTCATGTTTATCTTAATGGCAATTGATAAGTTCATATGCATATATTCAATTATTAATTGCTGTTAATCTTGAGTAAAATTAGAATTGGACTCTTATTTTTAATCATTAAATTATACTAAGAGTTCTATTTTGAGTCCAATTACTCCTAGTATAAATACCAACAACTCTTTTCCTCTCATTCATGCATCATTCAACCCCAAAATCACCAACTCATCAAAGTGCCACAAGTCCTTAGCCATAACAGCCATTCGGCCAGCACCCAGCTTCAGCACACGCCGCACGCCCACATCGCACACAGCTTGGTGCATTTGCTACCTCAGGCCCAGCTGCCCAGGCCTGATCACACATGGCAGCACTTGCGCTCAGCACCCAGTGCACACTAGGCGTGGTCAACAAGGACCCACGCGCTACCTGCTTGCAGCTCCCTCGCACATTGCTACTCGCTCCAGCCCCATCAGCCGTGCGCCTTGCTGCTTTGTGCTCTTATGCAGCACTCCTCCTTCACCCAACCTAAGTCAAAACCCTCCTACCCTCCTTCCATTTTCATAACTATTTCTCCATTATTTTTTTAGAGTTATTCTATTTTTACAAAAAAAAAGGTGGTAAGACCTAATTTTCTTTCAATTTATTTAATTATTTAAATTTTTTTAATTCATTGAATTATTTATAATTTTTGTTAAGTAAATTTTTGAGAAAATATTTTTTCCCATCTTATGTTCAGGTCAATCATGCCTCGCAAGAGAACTCGTGCCTCTGCCCAAATCGATGAAAATCAAAATAAGTTCCACTGTGAAGAAGCCAAAGTAAGATACGAAAGTATCTTCAAGAATCAATAGATGCATCCAGAGATAGGCTTCACATTGAAGGAAAGCAACAACAGAGACTTTATGTAACATCCTAAAATTTGAAGTATTTATTTGATGCATGTTTTAGTGCTTAACTTGTGTATAGTAAAATTTTTCATGTTTAGTATAGTTTTGAGAAGACTTGAGAACTATTCGAATTAGAATAAATTCTAGTAAGGAGTATTTAATTGAAGTGGATCAAGTGATTTTGAGGTTTAAGTAAATTTAAGTGTCTAAAATTAGCATAAGATGAGTAATTGGCAAGGTGGTGTTGGCGCATGAGTAATTGCATGAGGGAGATGTTCAATCCTTGGATAGCAATTAGATGATTTTATTTTGCACTTGTATGGCAAGTGTGGGTCAAGCAATACTTATGGTAAGGATGGACTTTTCATTTAAGGAAAGTAAACTAAGGAATAAGGTAAGTACTAACTTAAGGTATGGAATCAAGAAGTTTTGGTATGATAAGGGGACATAAGGCTTGGATTAAGGGAAGATGTTTTGGAAACTTTTTAATGGCCTATTGTCCATGTATTTGGATGATTTTTGGGGCTAGGGAGGTTGGCTGAATTTTTGTTAGTAGCTTGATAGAGATTAGTAGCTAGTTTGGTCAATTTCTTTAGCAACATGAGCATTTTTTTCATTCTCTCCAAAACCTTTTTCTCTAGCCAAATGTACTTGTAACCATTGGCAAATTTTTGGTTGTTTGGCCATTTCTTTTTGACCAATTAGTATCATTTTCTTCTTTTTCTCTTTTGAGTCGAAACCATGCAACTTTGAAGAAACCTAATTCATTCTCTTTTTCTTTCTTTTGGCCGAATATACACCAACATCAAGACCCATTTCTTTGTTCATCTTTCATCCTTGGAAAATAGATACATAAACTCTCTCTATTCTTTTGTTCTTCCATTCTTTTGAAAAGACTCTCAAATATCATCATCTCTCTCATTCTTCATTATGGTAGAATGTTGATGGTAAAACCTTAGCTTAATCATTCTTTTCTTTTATTTTAATCTTTTCTCCTTCAAACAAATTCTTCTTTCTTTGTAGTGGTATAGTGGAGTGCCGATTTCTTTTCTACATCTTAAGTGATTATAGCTATTATAGATCGGGTGAAAAAGGAGATTTCATCAGTCAAGGTAAAGGATTTTCAAGGTAAACTGATTACACTTTCAAGTCTTTAGTTTTAAGATTTTCGATAGTTTATTGTTAGGACTAATGTTTCTTTGTCTTTGAAGACAATCAAAATAGGGACGAAAAGGGCAGTAAATAGTACTCGGAAGAGGGGTGGTTCTATTAATCCCCCTAAGTTTAAGAGAAGGACTGTTTCGAGAATCTGAGATTTTCCACCGGGTTGTGGACCTTCATCCTGCAAAAATCAAATATTCGAAGTCGTACGTACTCCCAAACCACTATTTACTCGGGGTATTAAACCTTTGATCGGAGAGAAATCGTAAATAGTGGTTATTCGAGATTCCGAGGGTAAGATTTAGATCGTTCAATATTAGAATAGTTTAATATCAAATTTTAGTGTTCTAATCCATCGTAATGTGTGTTTAGATATCGATGAGCGGGAGAGTGTAGTTCTCACCGTAATCAGGTGTGTAATCTCACACTATATCTCATGGGTTAGATGACTATACAATGGTTAAAGTTGGATTAAAAATCGCAAAGTTGGTGAAATCAAAAAATATGACATTATTGACACTTAGTGTTAAAATCTCGAAATCGGTAGTAAGATCGTGAAATTTTGAAAATCGCCCTTAATAGTTAAAACGATAATATGTGATATTTGAAAATTTTGGGCCATATGTGATATTTGAAAAATTTGGGCCATATGTGTTATTTGGCAAATTTGGGCCATATGTGTTATTTGGCAAATTGGGCCATATGTGATATTTGGAAAATTTGGGCCATATGTTTTATTTGGAAAATTTGGGCCATATGTGTTATTTGGCAAATTTGGGCCATATGTGTTATTTGACAAATTGGGCCATATGTGATATTTGGAAAATTTGGGCCATATGTGTTATTTGGAAAATTTGGGCTATATGTGTTATTTGGTAAATTTGGGCCATATGTGTTATTTGGCAAATTTGGGCTATATGTGTTATTTGAAAAATTGGGCCATATGTGATAATTGAGAATTTGGGCCACATGTGATAATCGATAAATGGGCCTTAAGTAAAAAGTTATAATTGGGCCATTTATGATAATGGATAAATGGGCTATATGTGAAATGTGTTTTAATGGGCCAAAATTCATAAATTATAATATGGTTTTCTTTACAAATATTTTGTAATGCATAAACATGATTGCATGGGTTGAGATCAATGATGAAGAGAAGAAAGGCTTAACGCCAGAATTCTAGATAGGTGACTCTGTCACAATGGCCGTTCCCCGAAATCTAGATCGGTGGTTTTACCACAATTATTTAAATGGCCGTTGCCACAAATATGATATTGGGCTTAAAGCCTACTTCGGTGTGATGGCGAGGTGGGTGACTAAAGCTCCCACAGTGTCTTTGGTTGGAGTGCGGGGTGTGTAGCGGATGGAAATCTAGGTTTGGTTTTGGGAATTGCATATCATTTGCATTATTATTTTTAAATACTAAATTATTATATTTTGAAATGGGCTTAGGCCCAAATAAATGTTTAAATGGTCTTGGCCTAGTGGACTATGGTAAGTGAGTTACACACTGAGTTCTAAGTAACTCACCCTATTATTTTTACCCCTCTTAGGTAATAACAATTGATGGAGACTTGGTTCGGAGATGACTTCGTGGGGTGGCTATACTACAATTGGTGGTTCATAAAACTTCGAGACTTCTTTTATAATTTCTATTAAGTATTATTAATGGCGATGTAATAAGGCCTTTTTAATTGTGGATTTTATGTGTGAATGGATTTATTTATGTTTTAGTTTATTTAAGTTGGATTGATTTTGCTTTTAGTAAATGATTTTCTATAACTCTCGTTTCAAATAAAAGTTTTTCTTATCTAGAAACTTAGAAAATTCTTTTTAAACTTTTTGATGAAATATTCGATTTAATAAATCTAAAGTTTTATCGATTACTACTTTATATATATATCAAACAACAAATTCTTGTTTTTAAATCAAGCATTTCAAATAAACCTCGATTTTTGATAAAGTAATGTTCTTAATCGTTTTGCAATTTGATTTTACTTAGTTAAATGTTTTGAATGTTCGTTAAAATTGTGTGGCATGCGAAATTGGAGCTTAATGCATAGGCCGAGTTTGGGGTGTTACATTTTATGGTATCAGAGCCCAGTTTCAAAACTCGACTGTGGTTTGGGTTCAACGATGATTTTTGGTTAAAAACCACTTAAATTTCTAGACTTTATGTTTTAAAGGTAGTATGGAACCACGAGCATCCGACACCAAGTCAAGTAAGTATGTTCAGTAAGCATTTGTTTATTTTTGTGATGAGACCTAAGTAACACTCTAGAACTTCTAGTTTTAGGTGTTAAAAATGATAGAGATTGAGACTATAGGATGTGGTTGCGAAAACAACTCTATCTCTTATATCTCATAAAATATCGTTAATAAACACTGAAATAAGATTCTGATTCATAAAACTTGTAATCAGATTAAAGCGAATTAGTCAATATGAGCTCTAGAGGACGTGGTCGTGGATGCGGTAGACGTGGCCGTGGTAGAGGCCGAGGTGCTACGTCTGAAGCACCAGGTCATATACCAAAAAGGATGCACCTGCGTCATTCGAGAGCGAAACTGGATCTCGTGATCATACAAATGAGGATAATGCTTTGACTCAAGCAATGTTGTGAGTCTTAGAAAGAGTAGCTGGAGCCAGAACTGGGCCAGAAACTCGCGGATCAATATCGAAACGACTCAAGTCTAGTGGTGTAGAAGTTTTTAGAGGTGTCTCTGGTGTAGCCCCGAATGTGGCAGAATATTGGCTTGAGGCTGTAGAGTGAATTATAGATGATTTGGAATGCACCGTCGAACAAAAACTGAGAGGAGCTGTTGCTTTGTTAATAGACGAGGCGTATCAATGGTGGCTTACTGTCCGAAAAGGCACCGAGGCTGCATTGGTTAATTGGGATTTCTTTAAAGCTACTTTCCAAGGGAAGTACATCGGGACAAGTTATGTAATTGCCTGGAGGAAAGAATTCCTGAATTTGGTTCAAGGAAGTAAGACTGTAGCAGCTTACGAGGCAAAATTTCTTCGTTTGAGTCGTTATGCTCGTATTATAGTGCAAACTGATCATGAGCGCTGTGTACGCTTTGAGGATGGACTGAATGATGAGTTGCGGGTACTAATAGCCCCACAAAAAGTGTGGACTTTTACCTCACTAGTAGAGAAAGCTAAGATAGCCGAAGAGGCTAAGATTTCAGAACGCCAGAATCAGGAAAAAGTAAGAGGCAAGAGGGATTTTAAGTATTCTAGTTCTTCTAAAAGGTTTCAAAAGAGGCCACGGAATGATGAGGCAGTTCAAGTTAGGGCACCTGTGACTACCAATCAGATTCGAGAATGTGCTGACTATGGTAGACGACATCCCGGAGAATGTTGGAGGAAAACTTGAGCCTATTCTAAATGTGGATCTAAGGATCATCGGTTTAAGAATTGTCCTCGACAGACAGAAATGACTCAGGAAGCTCGTAACCATGAGACTCAGCCAGTTAGAGGTACTCAGCAGCCTCCAAGAGGTCGTGGACCGGGTCATGATGGTAATGGTAATGGACGTGGACAAGGTGCACTGGGTCGAGGTAATGGTGTTAGAGGTAACACGGAGGTGAGACGGCAGATTGGTCTATCTTTCGAGGCGTCGTGAGGACGGCGATGCACTGATGTGATAATCGATGCGTTCTTCATCTCGATGTACTATTCTTGCTTTGATAGATATTGGATCTACCCACTCGTATGTTGCTAGTGCTATATCTGGAAACCTAAATATTAGATCTGAGATTATCGATAGAGAGATGACGATAATTAGTCCTTTAGGACAGTCGGTAATAGTGAATAAATTATTCAGAGATGTGCCCTTAGAGATTCGAAGAGAGGTATTTCTAGCAGACTTGATGGAATTACCTTTCGGTGAGTTTGATCTTATTTTGGGCATGGATTGATTGGTGAAGCATCGGGCGCAATTGAATTTTGCTGAAAAGCGGATGTCAATTAGGACTGTGGATGATGAGGAGATAATAATGATAGGCGAGCGAAGAAACTTTTTGGCAAATGTGGTATCTGCTTTGAAGGCAGAAAAGTTGGTGCGAAAAGGGAATAGAGCATTCCTAGCATTCATCAGTGCTTTGGATGCCAAGGATTTATCGGTAGAAGGTGTAAGAACGGTGAAAGAATTTCAAGATGTCTTTCTCGAAGAACTTTCGGGTCTACCTCCAGATCGGGAAGTAGAATTTGGCATTGAGCTTTTACCCGAAACTGCTCCAGTGTCCATTGCTCCTTATAGAATGACACCGAAGGAGTTAGCGAGCTTAAAGCTCAAATTCAAGAACTATTAGATTGGGGATTTATTTGACCAAGTATGTCTCTGTGGGGAGCACCGGTTTTGTTCGTCAAGAAGAAGGATAGGTCGATGCGTATGTACATTGATTATAGGCAGTTGAATAAATAGACGATCAAGAATAGGTATCCATTACTGAGAATCGATGACCTATTTGATCAATTAAGAGGAGCTTCAGTCTTTTCCAAGATTGATTTGAGATCAGGTTATCATCAACTCAAGGTGAAGGAGGCAGATATTCAGAAGACGGCATTTCGAACTCGCTATGGACATTATGAGTTTTTAGTGATGCCATTTGGTTTGACTAATGCACCAGCTGCATTTATGGACATGATGAACCGAGTGTTTTAGCCTTATTTAGACCGGTTCGTAGTAGTGTTCATAGATCACATTTTGGTATATTCGAGGAATGAAGAAGAGCATGACTCTCATTTGCGCACTGTGTTGCAAATTTTGCGTGATAAGCAACTTTATGCCAAATTCAGTAAGTGTGAATTTTGGTCGAAGGAAGTGACTTTCTTGGGTCATATAGTGTCAGCTGAAGGAATAAGAGTTGGTCCTCGAAAGGTAGAGGCTGTGTTGGATTGGAAATCGCCAAAGCCAGTAGCTGAGATCCGAAGTTTCTTAGGTTTGGCTGGTTATTATAGGCGCTTTGTTGAGGGGTTTTCGTTGATTGCTACACCCCTAACTAAGTTGTTGCGAAGGAAGTACCGTATGTATAGACCGATAAACAATAGGAAAGTTTCAAGAAACTGAAGAAGATTCTAACGGAAGCACCAGTATTGATTCAACCAGAGGCTGGAAAAGAGTTTACTGTTTACTGTGATGCATCACACACGGGTTAAGGATGTGTACTGATGCAAAGTGGAAAAGTGGTAGCTTATGCTTCTCGACAGTTGAGGCTGCATAAAGTCAATTATCCTACTCATGATTTGGAATTGGTTGCGGTAGTGTTTGCATTAAAGATTTGGAGACTTTATCTTTACGGTGAGAAGTCAATCATTTATATAGACCATAAAAGTCTTAAGTATCTCCTTACCCAAAAAGATTTGAATTTAAGACAACGGAGATGGGTGGAGTTGTTAAAGGATTATGATTTCTCAATCGAGTATCATCTTGGAAAGGCTAACGTTGTAGCAGACGCTTTGAGTCGAAAGGTTGTATCGGAGTTGAGAGCAATGTTTGCTCATCTCAGTTTGTATGAGGATGGCAGTTTGTTAGCGGAACTTCAGGTGAAGCCTCTGTGGTTGGAACAAATCAAGGAAAAGCAATTATCCGATGAAAAGTTGGGTCATTTAATACAAAAAGCTGAAAGTGGTGTAATAGGAGATTTTGGTTTGAACAAAGAAGGTGTACTGTGCTTTCGTGGAAGGGTTTGTATGCCCGAGAATTCAGATTTAAGGCGAATGATTCTTCTAGAGGCGCATAGTAGCCCTTATGCTATGCATCCCAGAGGAAATAAGATGTATCGGGATCTCTATGAATAGTATTGGTGGCCAACGTTAAAGCGGGAAGTTACTGATTTTGTGGGAAAGTGTTTGATTTGTCAACAAGTAAAGGCAGAACATCAATTACCGTCAGGATTGTTGCAACCGGTAAAGATTCCATTATGGAAATGGGAGCAGATAACGATGGATTTTGCTAGTGGGTTACCCTTAACACCTATAAGAAAGATTCTGTCTGGGTGGTAGTAGATTGATTAACAAAGACTGCTCATTTTCTACCAGTTCGTACGGATTACTCGTTGCAAAAGTTTGCTAAACTGTATGTATCTAAAATCGTGAGGTTGCATGGGGTACCAGTGTCTATCATATCGGACAGGGATCCTCGGTTTACATCACAGTTTTGGAAAGCTTTGCATGAGGCTTTGGGTACAAAGTTAAACTTCAGTACAGCTTTTCACCCTCAATCAGATGGTCAGTCGAAAAGAGTAATCCAGATTTTGGAAGACATGTTAAGAGGTTGTGTGATCGATTTCAGAGGTATTTGGGAGGATTTTCTACCATTGGCGAGTTTATGATAACAATAGTTATCAATCCAAGATTCGATGGCACCCTATGAAGTATTATATGGTCGAGGTGTCGTACTCCTAGTTGTTGGACTGAATTAGGGGAACGATAGTTGTTGGGTCCTGAACTGAT
Source organism: Gossypium rotundifolium (assembly GCA_025506655.1). Lineage (NCBI taxonomy): Eukaryota > Viridiplantae > Streptophyta > Magnoliopsida > Malvales > Malvaceae > Gossypium > Gossypium rotundifolium. The sequence goes on along the minus strand of CP106727.1, from coordinate 113,263,116 downwards.
AACTGAGATGGAAGAAAAGGTAAAAGTTATTCGAGCGCGATTAAAGGAAGCCTCAGATAGACAAAAGTCGTATGCAGATCTGAAGCGTAAAGATATTGAGTTTGCGGTGGGAGATCAGGTCTTTTTGAAAGTTTCACCGTGGAAAAAGATTTTCAGATTCAGAAGGAAAGGCAAGTTGAGCCCTAGGTTCATTGGGTCGTGTAGTGTGTTGAAGCGTGTAGGACCAATAGCCTATCAACTTGATTTACCTCCAGAATTGAGTCAGATTCATAGTGTTTTCCATGTTTCTATGTTAAGACACTATAGATCGGATCCATCGTACATATTACTGGTAGAAGAAGTGGAATTAAGGCCAGATTTGTCTTTCGAGGAAGAACCAGTGGAAATTTTAGACCGAGATGTTAAAGTGCTAAGAAAGAAGACTGTACCGTTGGTCAAAGTTTTATGGCGTAATCACGGAGTGGAGGAAGCTACGTGGGAGCCTGAGGATGCAATTCGGCAACAATATCCTCATCTCTTTTAGCCAGGTAAATTTCGAGGATGAAATTTTCTTTAAGGAGGGTAGAATTGTAACATCCTAAAATTTGAAGTATTTATTTGATGCATGTTTTAGTGCTTAACTTGTGTATAGTAAAATTTTACATGTTTAGTATAGTCTTGAGAAGACTTAAGAACTATTCGGAATTAGAATAAATTCTAGTAAGGAGTATTTAATTGAAGTGGATCAAGTGATTTTGAGGTTTAAGTAAATTTAAGTGTCTAAAATTAGCATAAGATGAGTAATTGGAAAGGTGGTGTTGGCGCATGAGTAATTGCATGAGGGGAGATGTTCGAATCCCTTGGATAGCAACTAGATGATTTTTATTTTTGCACTTGTATGGCAAGTGTGGGTCAAGCAATACTTATGGTAAGGATGGACTTTTTCATTTATGGAAAGTAGACTAAGGGAATAAGGTAAGTACTAACTTAAGGTATGGAATCAAGAAGTTTTGGTATGATAAGGGGACATAAGGCTTGGATTAAGGAAAGATGTTTTGGAAACTTTTTAATGGCCTATTGTCCATGTATTTGGACGATTTTTGGGGCTAGGGAGGTTGGCCAAATTTTTGTTAGTAGCTTGATAGAGATTAGTAGCTAGTTTGGTCAATTTCTTTAGCAACATGAGCATTTTTTTTCATTCTCTCAAAACCCTTTTCTCTAGCCGAATGTACTTGTAACCATTGGCAAATTTTTGGTTGTTTGGCCATTTCTTTTGACCAATTAGTATCATTTTCTTCTTTTTCTCTTTTGTGCGAAACCATGCAACTTTGAAGAAACCTAATTCATTCTCTTTTTCTTTCTTTTGGCCGAATATACACCAACTTCAAGACCCATTTCTTTGTTCATCTTTCATCCTTGGAAAATAGATACATAAACTCTCTCTCTATTCTTTTTGTTCTTCCATTCTTTTTGAAAAGACTCTCAAATATCATCTTCTCTCTCATTCTTCATTATGGCTGAATTTTGATGGTAAAACCTTAGTGAATCATTCTTTTCTTTTATTTTAATCTTTTCTCCTTCAAACAAATTCTTCTTTCTTTGTAGTGGTATAGTGGAGTGCCGATTTCTTTCTACATCTTAAGTGATTATAGCTATTATAGATCGGGTGAAAAAGGAGATTTCATCAGTCAAGGTAAAGGATTTTCAAGGTAAACCGATTACACTTTCATGTCTTTAGTTTTAAGATTTTCGATAGTTTATTGTTAGGACTAATGTTTCTTTGTCTTTGAAGATAATCAAAATAGGGACAAAAAGGGCAGTAAATAGTACTCGGAAGAGGGGTGGTTCTATTCATCCCCCTAAGTTTAAGAGAAGGACTGTTTCGGGAATCTGAGATTTTCCACCGGGTTGTGGACCTTCATCCTGCGAAAATCAAATATTCAAAGTCGTACGTACTCCCGAACCACTGTTTACTTGGGGTATTGAACCTTTGATCGGAGAGAAATCGTAAATAGTGGTTATTCGAGATTTCGAGGGTAAGATTTAGATCGTTCAATATTAAAATAGTTTAATATCAAATTTTAGTGTTCTAATCCTTCGTAATGTGTGTTTAGATATCGACGAGCGGGAGAGTGTAGTTCTCACCGTAATCAGGTGTGTAATCTCACACTATACCTCATGGGTTAGATGACTATACAATGGTTAAAGTTGGATTAAACATCGCAAAGTTGGTGAAATCAGAAAATATGACATTATTGACACTTAGTGTTAAAATCTCGAAATCGGTAGTAAGATCGTGAAATTTTGAAAATCACCCTTAATAGTTAAAACGATAATATGTGATATTTGAAAAATTTGGGCCATATGTGATATTTGATAAATTTGGGCCATATGTGTTATTTGGCAAATTTGGGCCATATGTGTTATTTGGCAAATTGGGCCATATGTGATATTTGGAAAATTTGGGCCAAATGTGTTATTTGGAAAATTTGGGCCATATGCGTTATTTGGCAAATTTGGGCCATATGTGTTATTTGGCAAATTGGGCCATATGTGATATTTGGAAAATTTGGGCCATATGTGTTATTTGGAAAATTTGGGCCATATGTGTTATTTGGCAAATTTGGGTCATATGCGTTATTTGGTAAATTTGGGCCATATGTGTTATTTGGCAAATTTGGGCCATATGTGTTATTTGACAAATTGGGCCATATGTGATAATTGAGAATTTGGGCCACATGTGATAATCGATAAATGGGCCTTAAGTAAAAATTTATAACTGGGCCATTTATGATAATGGATAAATGGGCTATATGTGAAATGTGTTTTTAATGGGCCAAAATTCATAAATTATAATATGGTTTTCTTTACAAATATTTTGTAATGCATAAGCATGATTGCATGGGTTGGGATCAATGATGAAGAGAAGAAAGGCTTAATGCCAGAATTCTAGATAGGTGACTCTGTCACAATGGCCGTTGCCCGAAATCTAGATCGGTGGTTTTACCACAATTATGTAAATGGCCGTTGCCACAAATATGATATTGGGCTTAAAGCCTACTTCGGTGTGATGGCGGGGTGGGTGACTAAAGCTCCCCATAGGTGTCTTTGGTTGGAGTGCGGGGTGTGTAGCGGATGGAAATCTAGGTTTGGTTTTGGGAATTGCATATCATTTGCATTATTATTTTTAAATACTAAATTATTATATTTTGAAATGGGCTTAGGCCCAAATAAATGTTTAAATGGTCTTGGCCTAGTGGACTATGGTAAGTGAGTTGCACACTGAGTTCTAAGTAACTCACCCCATTATTTTACCCTCTCGGGTAATAACAATTGATGGAGACTTGGTTCGGAGATGACTTCGTGGGGTGGCTATACTACAATTAGTGGTTCATAAAACTTTGAGACTTCTTTTATAATTTCTATTAAGTATTATTAATGGCGATGTAATAAGGCCTTTTTAATTATGGATTTTATTGTGTGGATGGATTTATTTATGTTTTAGTTTATTTAAGTTGGATTGATTTTGTTTTTCGTAAATGATTTTCTATAACTCTCGTTTCAAATAAAAGTTTTTCTTATCTAGAAACTTAGAAAATTCTTTTACAACTTTTTGATGAAATATTCGATTTAATAAATCTAAAGTTTTTATCGATTACTACTTTATATATATATCAAACGATAAATTCTTGTGTTTTAAATCAAGCATTTCAAATAAACCTCGATTTTTTGATAAAGTAATGTTCTTAACTGTTTTGCAATTTAATTTTTACTTCATTAAATGTTTTGAATGTTCGTTAAAATTGTGTGGCATGCCGAAATCCGGGCTTAATGCTTAGGCCGGGTTTGGGGTGTTACACTTTATGGCACGTATTCGTCAAGTTGCTGAAGCCCTCAATTGGGAATTCTTTTGTGAAAAGAGACCAAGTGTGGATGATGAACTAGTTCGTGAATTTTTTGCGAACTTAACCTCAAGCTAATTGACTGAAGTTCCAGTTCGCGGGATCAAGGTACCAATAACTTCAAATGCTATTAATGAGTTCTTTGAATTCCCTGATTTCGAAAACGATTAATATTATTCCTTGTTGAGCAACATTAAGCCTGAAAATTTGCAAGAAATTCTTGAGGAACTTACAGTTCCAGGTTCTAAGTGGACTGTGTCAAAGCAAGGAACCCACACGTGCCGAAGAGAGTATTTGACACCACTTGCGAAGGTATGGTTCTATTTCATTCGTTTCAGCCTTATGCCTAGTTCACATGGGACTACAATATCATTAGAGTGAATGGTCTTATTATACTCAATTCTAACTGGAAAGACCATTGATGTGGGAAAAATCATCTTAAGAGAAATACGAAATTATGCCGTTAGATGTTCTGGCCCGGCCTATTTCCCCTTTATGATAACAATTCTGTGTTTAAAAGCAAAAATCCTTCCGGACGTGAAAAAGATGGGTATAGTCAAGGCACAATCACCGATTGGGACCTCTACCGAGTAGCTGGAGATTTTGTTCTACAGCAACGAGTGGAAGAGAGTGAGGATCCCGAAGAAGCAGAGGATGAACCCACAGAAATCCCGCCAGAGCAATCAACTGAAGTCCCTAATAAGGCAGAACCAATGGAAGCAGAAGTTGAACCTAATGTCGAAACCTCAATGTTTGGAGCTCCACCGCCTAGCCCATATCTTCGTGATGAGCTATCAAAGCTGATGGACTTAATGCAACACATGCAATGGCAGCAACAAGCCTACTTGAGATACTCAAAAATAAGGGATGACTCGATGAGGAGTGCCTTTAAGAAAATTTATAATGATCCATTTATTTTTGTGCCTGAGTTTCCAGATTTCATATTTGAACCATGGATCTTATTATCAAGAAGGAGTAAGGCGATTCATGCAAAGGCAATACTGATGGAGCAAAAGGTGAGTCGAATTCAAAAGGATCGGCAAACAAATAAAAATGGCGGACTTCAACTTTAGCTTATTTTCATTCTTAGGTCATTTTAGGATTAGGTTAATTAGGAAATTTTATTTTTTGCACAATAAAACAAGAGATAGGAATCATGAATAAAATCTGAACAAGTAACAAAGGATAAAGTGTGGCAATAGATATATATATATATATATATATATATATATATGTCTAGGATTGGATCTTAGAGAGAGCTTGGTACTTAAGCAGTCAATCTGACTCACCTCCTCTTTTTTAAAAATCCTACCTAGTGTATAGTATCTATTCACTTTAAACAATGATGACATTGTTCACTTTAAGTAGGGGGGACCGAAAATTTGAATTGATTCTACTTAGAATAAAATTTTCTTTTAATTATGATTGGGATATATTTTGTTCAATAAATTTGAATTTTGTTAAGTATGCTAAACTTTAGTATTAATAAAGTTCTATTATTTCAATAAGTTATTATGTTAGCTTAATAATGATATGAATGTATTTTAAATAAAACATGCAAATTCGTACCATAAAATTTTTAGTTCCCTACGGAAATATTAGGCATGCATGAAAGTTTAAGTCTTTAGAATTGACTTAGTAATTTCTTGAGGTGAAATCCTAGGAAGCATGGAATATTGAAAATGATTTAGGCAACTATTGTTTGGACCGTTTGAGCCTTTCAAGCTGACCTTGATAAAATTATCCGTTGAACCCCAACTTCGAGACTATATGGCCTAATTTTATTTAAACCTTTGCAATATTTAGCCATCACTTTTCTTTTCATTATCTTTAAAATTGTCCCAAAAACTAGACTTAGTATTATTCAGAATATTGTTTGAAAATAAGTTTGGGGGGAGTTGAAAAGAAGTATCAATTGCTCAAAATTGTAGTACATGAAGCAAGTGCTTAACTTGAAAAAAAAAACATGTACTCAAAATCAAATAGATGTATGAAAGAGAATATGTTGGTGTATTGACAGTAAAAACCCCGAAGGTTCGATTAAGCTAAGTCTAGGTTTTTTTAAGCCAAAAATTTATCTATCTTTTACCTACCCCTAAGCCCAGCCACGTTACAACCTTATTAAAGACCTATTGATTCAAAGTTCCAATGTTACCTACATTAGTGGAGAGAAATTGCTCTGCTCAACATATGAAGACATCAGTTGAGCTTAATGATTGCAGTTTAATTTTGAATAAGGAATTAAAATCGAATTGGTAGGGAGTAACATGTCTTTATTAAGAAACATTTAGTCTAGTTTTGCTAGTATGATAGTTGTTGGATGTAATTTGAACGATATGTATACTTACGTAGCGTAATTATCAAATTTCTTATTTTTGAGCCTAAGTATATTAAATTCATAATTTTGAGAAGAAAGTAGTTCTGAAGGAGTTTTTCCAAAGTGTTTCCGAGAAAATTCTTTTCAAATTTGTGCATTACTCAGGACGAGTAATGAATTAAGTTTGAGGGTGTGGAAACACGAAAATTTACGTGTTTCAACATGCTTTTTTAACTTAAAATCATGCTATTTCGATTAAATTCTTGTCAAAAAATAATTAAATATTACAAAATAATTAAATTGTACCAAAAATATGAACATGATGAATTTTAATTAATTTTATAGTTAATTTTGATTAATTTATACTATTTTTGACAGATTCGCATAAAGGGCGAAAATTAGCTCGGCAGACACTACTCGAAGAATAAACCCGAGAAGCAATTTGGAGTATGAAGACAAATTTATTTTCAGCCCAAGACGGTCTAATTATGAATATTAAATTATAAATTAATTAATTTTAATTTATTCCCAATTTAATTTGGGCTAAATAAATTAATCTTAATTAATTATGGAAAAAAGGGTCCAGTTAAACTGCACTGGTTGAACCGAATTCAGTGAACCGAACCAGCCACCAATTGGGAAGCCCAAACCGTCCATAAGCTGGCCCAAATCATCTCATTAGCTGATAAGTTAAGCTTGCAAAGAAGCCCTTGAAGACTTGTCAAAGTTGCATTCAAACCCCTCCACAATTAGTGGCTTTGAAAATTTGCCCCATGCCATTTTTAGCAAAGTTGAAACCATCAACTTTGCCACTTAGATGGCCGATCAAGGTGTGGCTCTTTGGCTGATATATTTAAAAAAATTCAGCTGCCACATTCAGCTATAAAATCCAACCTTGGCTGATCATTCAAAGCATCCCTCACACTCTCATTCTCTCTTTTCCTCTCTCACTTTCTCTCAACTTTTCCCTTCCATTTCCCTTTTTGTTCAAGTGCCGATTTCTTCTCTTGGGAAAGAGATCTTATTCAGACATTTTGGATCAGCAATTGAGTGTTCATAGCACCTTGATAGCCGAGGACAATGGAGGACGAAGAACGGAGCAATCAGTCAAGCCACGGAGAAACACCAGATTTTTTTCTTGTTCCCTATCTCTTTAAATTTCGTTGTTGTTTTGATGAACATGTTTATGAATAATTATGCTGTTGGAATGGTTAATTTAATCAACTTATCTTGAATTTAATTCGTATTGGTTTGATTGCATTTCGTCCTTTTAAATTATTAAAATTGTGTTTATGCTGTTGTAGGCCTCGGTAAAATGCTTGATTAAGTAAAATCATGATTAAGTTATTCTGGCATTATGATTGTTTAGATAACTAAAGAACTAATTATTTAAATGCATTGAAATTGTAATTAATGGACACAGTACTTAGTCAGTGCATGTTTAATTCTTCTAAGGGAGCTGAAGGTTAAATTTGCATTGTATTTGGCGATACATATGCCTTGCATAACTTTCAAGATTCTTGTGATTAAACTGTTTGAAGGTAGGGATACTTTGTTACCTCACATAGTCTTTTATATTCTTATTAAGTTGAATTAATCATTTGAATCGACATAGGAATATGCGAGAGATTGTTTGGTTTAATAAGTATGTATATGCAATAACATGTTTACCTTTATAAATCTGTTTAATCGGTCGAATTGACATAGGAATATGTACAAAAGATGAATGGATTTTTTATTTGGAAATATTTTCATAAGTGAGCAAATTACCGAGTTTCCGTGATTCATTCGTAACAAGTATAAGCATGAAGTTTAATAATTCTAAGGTAAGAAATGTAATTAATCCAACACAATTATATCATCTTGATTAAATCATATTTTGAAATCATGCACTAGAATTTCTTTATTTATTTTACTTTGTTTTCTATTTTTAAATATTTCTTGAATCCAATATTTTTCCCTCAACAAAGTGTTTGAAATCATTTTCATAAATAATTCTTTTACAATCCCTATGGGTAGGATAACTCAACATTTACTTGTCACTTTATTACTTGTTGTGATTGTGTACACTTGCACATTTCCACCGTTCTAGAGGAGTTGAAACTCCTCATTCCTGCTATCAATTTTGTTAAAATAAGGTTTTAGACGAGTATTATTTACTTTGAAAGTGCCAAATTTAGAATGAGTTACCTCGACTGTACCATATGGGAAAACATTTAGTATCGTAAGAGGAGTTGCTTCGTTTGGAATAAGCTCTGAAGTTGCAATTTGAGGGTCCTTTTCATCTAATAATACATGGTCCCCAATCTTAAATTGACTTATCCTATCCTTAAGCTTGTCATGGAGTCGCTTTGGTTTATCGTGTTTTCTTGGTTTCTCCTTGAACTGTGTTCACCATTCATCTAGTTCTTCGATCTGGAGCCTTCGTTCCTCATGACCAGTTCTGTTCTCAATATGAGAGCTAGACCATGGCTCTGTCATCTTTTTCTGAGAAATTTCTTGCAAAGGAGTTTAAACATTAAGTTTACTTACATTAACAGGACTTGTATCATCTTGATAACTAGATATTCTGATAGAATCACGTGCTTGGAGTTTAATCATGTCATCACCTACACGAAGTATTAATTCCCCTGTATCAACATCAATAATGGTCCTAGCAGTTGCTAAAAAAGGTCGTCCTAAAATTAAGGGAATGTTACTATCCTCATCCATGTCTAAAACAACAAAGTCTACTGGGAATATGAATTTATCAATTTTTACTAGCACATCTTGAATTATACCTCTAGGAAATCTAATGGTTTTATCAACTAATTGAATGCTCATCCTAGTTTGTTTGGGTTTCCCAAGACCTAGTTGTTTAAACATTTTATAAGGCATAACATTGGTACTTGCCCCTAAGTCAGCTAAAGCATTTTTAACAGATAAACCACCAATTAAGCAAGGAATCAAAAAACTCCCTGGATCTTTTAGTTTGCGGGGTAGTTTATTCTATAAAATTGCTGAGCATACTGCGTTTAACTCCACATGCGACGCATCGTCTAACTTCCATTTGTTTGTCAAAAGCTCTTTTCAAAATTTTACTGAATTGGGCATCTGCGAGAGAGCTTCAATAAACGATAAGTTAATATGTAATTTCTTTAAAAGTTTAAGAAATTTATCGAATTGTTCATCTGTGGGTCTTTCTTCGTCGCATCAAGGTATGGCACACGGGTTTTGTACTCTGTACTTACCAGTTTTGGTTTATTATGGCTTACCTCAACCTTACCTTTATCTATCACGTTTTCTTGCCTTAGGTTTGGTTTGTCTAACCCTTCACATTCTTGAGCAGTAATGGCATGAAGTTGCTCCTTTGGGTTAGTTTCAGTGTTGCTTGGCAAGCTACCTTGTGGTCGTTTTGAGATCAACTTGGCAAGCTGACCTATTTGGTTCTTGAGGCCTTGGATCGAAGCTTGCTGATTTTTTGAGTGTTGTTTCGGTGTTTTTAAAATGGGATTCTAACACCGAGATGAATTTTGTTAGCATCTCCTCAAGGTTTGACTTCTTTTCCTGTGGGTAGGGTCGTTGTTGAAAGCCTGGATGGGGTTGTTGTCTCTAATTTCCTTGACCACCCCATGAGAAGTTTGGGTGGTTTCTCCAACCTGGATTGTAAGTGTTACTATAGGGATTATTCTGAGGTCTAGAATTATTAACCATATAGTTCATCTGTTCGCTTTCTATGCCAGGGTTGTAGGATGGATATTCTGTATTGTTCATTCCTCTTCCATTCGTATCGCACTGCATCACTGGATGTACCTGTGAAGAACCATACAAACCATCAATCTTTTTATTTAAAAGCTCTACCTGATTTGATAGCATGATAACTGCGTCGAGGTTGAAAACTCTGGCTACTTTTGTTGGCTTTGTCCTCATAACTTGCCACTAATAGTTATTCAGTGACATCTCTTCAATGAATTCGTAAGCAGCCTCAGGTGTTTTGTTGTATAGGGTACCGTCGGCGGCTGAATCAATCAATTGCCTGGTTGAGGGGTTTACACCATTGTAAAAGGTTTAAACCTGTAGCCACAAAGGTAACCCATGGTAAGGGCATCTTCTTAATAGATCCTTGTATCTCTCCCAGGCATCGTAAAGTGTTTCTAAATCCATCTGCACAAAAGAAGAGATATCATTCCTCAACTTAGCCGTTTTAGCCGGCGGAAAATATTTTAACAAAAAAATTTTGGCCATTTGCTCCCATGTAGTGATTGATTGTCGTGGTAACGAGTTTAACCACTGTTTAGCTTTGTTCCTTAACGAGAAGGGAAACAATCGAAGGCGAATGGCATCATCAGAAATGCTATTAATCTTGAAAGTATCGCAGAATTCCAGAAAATTTGGTAAATGAGTATTTGGGTCTTCGTCCTGCAAACCATCAAACTGAACAAATTTTTGAATCATTTGAATAGTGTTAGGTTTTAGTTCAAAATTATTTGTAGTAATAGTAGGTCTAACAATACTCGATTCAGCCCTAGTTAAATTAGGCTTAGCATAATCATACATAGTATGAGGAGCAAGATTTTCGGCAACCACCGGAGGTAGTGGATTATTATCAGCCATCTCCTCGATAATGTTGGTTTCGTCCTCTTGCTCTTCTTCTATGTATTGTAGACTTCGCCTTATCTCCCTACGGTTTCTACGAGCAGTACTTTCTATCTCACTGTCAAAAAGAAAGGGTCCTGACAGATTTCTTCCAGTCATAATCTAGAAATACCTATTAGAAGCAAATAAAAGAAAAATTAGAGAAGTAAAATAAAATAATAAATTGAAAATAAAAATAAAAAAAGGCTAAAGTAATAAAAGTTTAGTGTTCCTAATTGTCAAAACCATTTTTTTTTGAGTTTGGAAAATGGGGATCGACTTTAAAAAATATGGAGTCGCCACCGATCTTTTATTCAACGTGTAATCGGATCACCTTAAGATGGATTATTTTAATAAAACATTTGGATTTATTAAAACAATAATTTTTGGTCTACGAAATAGAAGAAAACGGGTTCGAAAGTCGGTTACGTGCGAGGAAGGATTAGCACCCTCGCAACGCCCAAAATTGGTACCAAATTGATTAATTAATGTCCTATCATCGAGAATTTTGAAAAGGTTTAGAAATGTAATTCCTTTTAAAGATATGGATAACTCGAATTGAAATCTAAGATTCTTTTGTTCCGAAGAAATGAAGCATCACATCCATCACAATAAGATACGAAATTTCAAACCCTCGATACTAAGATCCTCTCACGATTTCCAAAGTTCATGAGTTGGGATTTTTAGAAGGATATTCAACTATTTAGACAAACGAAGAAACCGAAACCCAACACGATAGGGTACAATTTCTCAAATTTCCAAACGCGAAATATTGCCTTATTTTAAAAACGGGAATGAAATTTTAAAAGGATATTCAGTTATTTGGTCAAACAGAAAATCGAAAACCAGCACTATAGAGCACGATTTCTTGAATTCCCAAACACGAAATATTGCCTTTCTTTCAATAAACATGAATAAAATTTTAAAAGGATATTTAGTTATTTGGTCAGACGTAAAACCAAAACCTAGCACGATAGGGCACGATTCCACAAATTTCCAAACACACGAATATTGCCTTGTTTGAAACTTTGAGTACAAAATGATTTTTAAAACTTAAATAGTATTAAAACATGATGTTTTTAAGTGAATAGAATGCGATGGCATAATAACATGCAATGCGGAACAATTATTTACAAGTGAAATACAAACGCTATTAAATCACAAATAGCAAATAAGTATAAAATGAGAATTAAAACACACATAATAGCAATAAATAATTATTTACAAGTGATATTCAAACTATTGAATCACAAATAGCAAATAAATATAAAACGGGCATTAAAACACATAATGGCAATAATTATCAAGCATTGAATCAATGATAAGCAAAATAATAAAAATAATAAAATGCATACAAATATAACATATGTAAGACATATTCAAAAAAACAAAATCAATTTTAAACATGTTTTAATACAAAAAGATTTTAAAAGATTAAAGGAAAATATAAAATGTGCATAGAGTAAAAAACATATATACATGAAATAATGAGGAATTACCATAAGTATTAGGGATATCATATAAATTTTGAATCAAAAGATGTATATATAAAAATAACTAAGTGAATCAATAAAAATGTCTTTATAAATATAAAAATAAAAAGATGAAATGGTTCAAAATAATATGTTAAAACGAATTTTAGGCAGAAATAAACTACAAATAATGAGAATATAAGTAAAAATGTGCCAAGTTCAACCGAAGCACATCCAAAATCCAATGACCAATTTAAAAAGAAACTTATAAAGTCAGTAGGACGAGAATAAAAGACACCCTGATATACAAGGGCTAAGAGCACGAATATTCCAGTTTCTTAAACATGGCGTTTAAAAGAGGACGAGATTGAAATGTCGTATAAAATTCTAGTGCAAAATTGAAAAAATAAGAATACATATATGACTTAATTAAAATGACACAAAACAAGGAAGGATTGAAAGTGCAAATATCCCTTCATGGACTGAAACACACGGATCTTGGCCGCATTCGGGTCGGGTCGCTGGGCAATGGCCAATACGATGTCGTTTCAAGTTATTAACATGAACCTGAACGACATCGTTTCTGTAATGGGTTAATTCCATATTTAAAAATGAATTAACCCTCACTTAGCCCGAACCCTAGCCTTCCTTGTTTTCGTACTCAACCGCAAAGAAAAAAAAAAGAGAAATCTAGCCACTTCAACTCCATTGTAATCGGCGATTAGTGGCTGATTCAGTCTCGACCGACTGCCCCCTCTCAGGCCAGACTCGAATACTAACCTCGACGACCACCTTCATTCCGATTTCGACGAAAAAGGCAGACCGTCGGTTCGATTTTCGAAGGTAATTTCCATTTTTTATTTTATGTTAGCGTATCGAAAAAGAAAGAAAAAGAAAATGCTTGAAATAGATTCAAAAGAGAGCGATAAAAAAATGCAATTGAAAATAAAGAAACCTTTTTTAAATCTCTATTTCTGGTTTCTATTACTGTATTCTGTGTGCATAATAACAATGTGCGTAAAAAATTTACAGGATGGCTGATTCGATTTTATAGCCAAATCGAAATATAATTTTTTGTATACAAATATTTTTTTTCCATTTCTCTGCTATTGGAGCCCCTGTTTACGGGTACAGATGGCGCGAACGTGGCGTACGGAGGTGCGTGGGGCGTGCGGAGACACGAGCGGTGGAGTGCATAGAGGCACCCATGGGAAAGGCTACGGCGCTGGCTGGTTCCAGAACCCTCTAGGGTTTCTAGAACGTCGAACATATTGGGCCATTTGGGCCAATTCCAGAATTGGGCTGGGGTTATTTATTTGGGCACTAATGTGGGTCATTATAATAGGGTTTGTTTAGCTTGGGTTAAAATTAGATTTGGGTGTATTGGGCTATTTAATTTGGACTGTTGGACTATTAACTTTTTAATTTGGTTATTATTGTTTTTTTTTGTTATAAAATGGGCCCAGGCAAATTTTGGGCCCGACATTAATTTCTTAGTCCCCGACAACGGTGCCAAAAACTTGATATGTCTCTAACTAACTATGATCACAATAAAAGCAAGCGCACCTATCGTTTAATAGTATAGTTATGGTAAAACCGAAAATATCGTATCCACAAAGACCAAGAGTACTAGTAATTACTATCTTCTTATTATCTAGCCTAAGATATGTAGTGATTTCTTTTTAACTAAATTTAATTAAAAACACGACAGAGAATGAATTGGAAAAATACTTTTTAGACAACTATATGAGAGAGGCAATACCCAAGGAAGAATCCACCTAAACTTCACTTATTACTTTTGATTCATACGATTTATTCACTTGACTTAATCCGTATAAATCCATTATTTATGTTGATATCTCTTTCGAGACTAAGAACAACTAACTATAGGTTGATTAATTGAAATCTCTTTCAAATTGAAACCCCTATTATCGCATTAACTCGAGTTGCAATCAACTCTGCTTAATTGTCTTGATCTACTCTTAAATAGGGACTTTTGCTCCTCTGAATAAGCATATTCGACTTGGATCAATAACTTGAATTATCAAAACAAGAATTAGAACTCACAATTAAAAATAAGAACAAGTATTCATCTTATAAATCAAATAATAATAAGATCCGTCTTAGGTTTCATCCCCTCAGGTATTTAAGGGATTTAGTTCATACTGATAGAGGAAAACATCTTAAAAAACTAGAAAACATAAGAAAACCCAAAAAATTCAAGAGAAATTGATAGGAGATCTTCAGTCTTGATGGAGATCCTTCTTCCAAGCTACTTTCAATGGCTGTCTTTGAGTATTTTCTGCCTCCTACTCTACTTATCTGTTTCGGTACTCCCCTATAGTGTTTATTATAGGCTTTAGAACACCTTTATTGGCCCACAAGTACCTTTTTTCGAATAGAATTAAACTTAGGTTCAGCAGGGACACACCCGTGTGACACGGACATGTTCGATAGCTTAGGCCGTGCTCGATTTTGCTTGCCATACACGGCTGTGTGGTCTACCCGTGGGCGAAAGTCCAGGCCGTGTTGATTTTTAAGGTAGGCCCATTTGTCCCTTTTGGCCGTTTCTCATTCTTTTCGACTCCCTAAGCTCTCCTGAGTGTAAACATGAAATTAAAGGATTAGGAGCATCGAATTCATCAAATCTAATGAAAATTCATCCAAAAATAAGCCAAGCATGGGGTTAGAATATGTATAATTTAAGGTTTATCAAAAGGCAACCACCAATTTTGATTTTTCCTGGTTGCGTCGCCCGACACATCTCCTGGTACAATGTCGCCAACACGACGGACCCCTAACTGAGTTCACCCGCTTCTCTAAAATCATCGAGTTTTAGAAGCCACCTTAGATGGATGAGATTTAGTGACTTATTCGGCATCAAGATACCCCTGATGATCTAAAGGATGTATGCCCGAGTGTGTCGTTCTCTATCGACTTTAGTCGAATCCTCATCCATCTCCGTGAAATTTTTTTATATCCAAGCCATTTCGATCTGACCCCCATAAATCGTCTCCAAAGTCGTACCCAAAAATTCACCACATACATTTCCCAATCAGCAGATTGAATAGACCCGATGACTATCGATCCGTCCACCGGTAACCCCAAATGTAAATGCATGTCCTCTAGAGTGATAGTTCACTCGCCATATGGAAGATGGAATGTGTGCGATTCAGGTCTCCACCTCTCCACCAACACTCTTACGAGTTTCGGGTCCAACTTACACCCCTGACCTATAAGGGCAACGTGCCAAAAACTGGCTTCCCTCAAGTATGGTTCGATAAATAGTGTGGAAGACCAGGTAAATTATGAATATGGGATTGTAAAATTCGATCTTCCACCTATTTAAGTAAAAAATATACAAAATATTAAGTTAAAATATAACAATGAAATAAAAAATAAAAAATATTAAAATTTGTTCTTACCATTTGCAATTGATTGATGAAAATGTGCTTGTCATCAAGTCGATAGAGACTCGAGCATTGTTAAATATATAAAATATGAATTAATTTTAATAAAAATATTTTTAGAAAATATTAATAAAAATCTATTAAAATTATAATTTAGATAGAAATAGAGTTTTACTAATAAATTTAAGAGAGAGTTTGAGAGATTTTGAGAGAATATTGTGAAAAATTAGTAAGAGATTTTATAGTTTTTTTTTTTTACCATTGGGGGGGCAACGACTATTTAAAATAGTCATTGGAAAAGTAGTCATTGGGGGGGGGGGGAACGCATTGTGTTGGATGCATTTTTCATTAAAACTTCTAGTTGGAAGCATTTTACTGGTGATACGCAAAAAGTGCTTCCAACTGGAAGTGTTTTACCTAAATCGGCCTTTCTTGTAAATATTCCAAAATTTGGCCTATTTCGGTAATTTTTAAAAAAAATCAGCATTTTTTGGTAATTTAGTCGACAATTTGAGTATATTAAAGATCCAAGATACGTTTCTAATTAATTGTAGAAATAAGTGTAAAGACTGTCAATTATTATTACATGTTTGTGACACAAGATTGTTATAAAAGTCCTTTTCTTTTTCAGGGTTTTATTGCTAAGTTAGTAATTCAGAACAAACATGCTATTCATACTTTGGTAATTTAAGTTTTTGCTAGAATTTTTCTTTGGTTTTTTCTTTCATGGACTAATACGAGTCTCAATGCCCAATTTCAGACCCATGGATGTGATAGGCTCACACTACCTCAAAACCCAACAACAATGTCAAAGACTAAGCAAATCAATCCAAGATTCGATCAAAGATAAGATTCAAGGATGAATCTTTTCGAGGAAAGGGGGAATGATACATGCATGGATGGGGTGAAATTTATTAAATTTCATTTACCAAAGCTACCAATTTTCAAGTTTGGGAAATTAGTAGACTTGAAATGACTTTTTGGATGGGATCCAAATATTTATGGATTAAGATGTCTCATAGAGTTCAAATATCTATCTCTTAGCTTCAAAATGCACTTTTAATCACTTGATTTCGAGTTCAGGAACTCAAGTTATGACCGTTTTAGTGAAGACTACGCGACCAGAATTTTTCGACGGGATTATGAGGGGAATTACGAGTTTCGGGCTTTTAAATCGAGTTTAAATCATATTGGGTTCAAGTTTTAGGGTAAATTTTTATTATAGATGAGTCCAATATTGTAGTTATCAACTTTTATTATGTTTTTATTCCAAATTATTTTATAATTATTAAGTATTTTAAGTTATTTAGGAGTTTTATATTAATAAGAAAGTTTAGTTTAAAATTACTTATTTAGGTTAATTAGAGTTCTAGTATACTTGATTTTTATTTAGATTTATTTAGCTAGCCTATATAAAGGCCTTTACATTGTACACAAATATCAATTCATTATTATTGAACTTTTTCTTAGTTAATAAATTCTCTTTGAGTTTTTCTTTTCAAGAATTTCGCTTGAGTTTTCTTTTAGAATAGTTTTAACAATATTTTCAAATTGTGGGGATTATCTTCAAACTTTTTCTTGTCAAGTTTTCAGTCTTTGAGGGGAAATTAGATTCGCTTGAAGAGGGTTGTGGATCATTCGTGTTTCCAAGGCTTCTTAGGAGTACCATGTTCTATCTTTTTCATCTATCTTTTTTATTTTCTTCTTTATTATCCAATCTTTGATTTATTATTATATTTTTTTATTTGACTAGGATTCGACTGTGGTTGTGTCAAAATCCAAGTTTCATTTTCGAACGCTTAGAGCCCTAATCAAATCCGCGACTTGGACAAATTTTACGATTATGTTACCGCTATCATTCGTATCATTGACTTTTGATTATAAATTCTGGATCTAATTTCCCATCTGAGCATGCTTTATTGTTGTTTTTTATTTGCACATTCCATGTTTTTTCTTTTTTTAGAATTTTGATGTTGGATGCTTTAGTGTAAATCTAAACGAATTATGTTTTTTAAGCATTAGCCATGTTATCGTAATGATGGAATTGTCTAGTTGGCAAAAGGAATTGTTTTCATTCTATGACTAATTCATCATCATTATATTTTAGTTAAATCAATCAAAAATTAAGGTTTTTATTTTGATGGTGGCATTAAGGAAACCTTATTTTGGGTTATTTTGGAAACTATAAAGTAATAAAAATATTAGTTTTGACCTTTAACTATTATGGAGATATTAAATTTTGAATATTGGTATATTTATATATATACTTTAAAATAACTTAATTGAAATAATAAGTTGCCAAAGTGACCTCTATTATTGAAATTATTTTGTTTTAAAATATAAAAGGTCATGCATGTAAATTAAGCGATGTTAATATTGATTGGCCTAAAGAAAGGTTAATATTTAACAAAATTACATATACAAGCGTGGTAATAAACATGTTATGATTATTTGGTTTTACACGTGAGTAATAAATCAGTCCGAAGGAAGATTTATTATTCCGCATGTTCTTATTGCTAGTGTTTGTTTACTACATCAAGATATCACTTACAAGTTAATATTTTGTCCAAAGATGAAATATTAATGGAGTGTTTGATACCGTGAGATGGGGTCTTCCTTTATTCAAATTATTTTGGTTTAAATTTGAAGTCTTATATGAGGTTGTTTTAATTTATTCAACTATTATTATACTTGCCAAGATCATTGTAGTTATTTTGGGATAAATATATATACGATTATATACTATTATCTTTTAATTTGATTGAAAGATAAAATTAAGAGAAATATTTTAAAACAAATAAATTCAGGTTTTGGCATAGGGTTTTAATTAAGGATGCCTAATATTTTAAAAAATTAGTTGAAACAAAATAGCACCAAAATGACTGTAATAGCCCATTTTTGGTGGTGTCAGAAGCAGTGGTTTCGGGACCACAATTTTGACTAGTGAATTAGTATTTTAATATTTATTTTAATGTCTACAAGATTTTATTAAGGTCGTATTAAAATTTCGTTTAGAAATTCTGATGTTCAAATGATTAATTAGGTAAAAAGGACTAAATCATAAAAAGTGTAAAAGTTGAGTTCTATTAGCTAAAGGGCTCTAATGGCTATGAAATCTTAAATTAAAGGACTTGAATGGTAAATATACCATTTAAGGTGTTAGTGGATG
Source organism: Gossypium rotundifolium (assembly GCA_025506655.1). NCBI lineage: Eukaryota > Viridiplantae > Streptophyta > Magnoliopsida > Malvales > Malvaceae > Gossypium > Gossypium rotundifolium. The sequence continues at coordinate 113,244,253 of CP106727.1, read as the reverse complement.
TGCATGGACAAGGTTTTGTAGAAATTTTGATAGTTTTAAAAGTTAAAATAGTAATTTGGTAAATAAAGCTAAAATAACTAAAGGAATTAAGCTCATATTCTTCCCCATTTCATTTTTCCACCGAAAATCACCATTGAAATAGGGTTTGAGCATTCAACTAGGCTTCCATCTTGCATGTAAGTGAATTCAAGCCCCATTTTTAATGATTTTTATGTTTTTGAATTCATTTTAGCTTAGTCTAGCTATCCCTAGGGTTAATTTGCAAAACTGTTAAAGGTTGAAGGACTTTCCATGGTTGTTTTTGGATAGTTTTTGAAGTTATGTGATAGATTATTTATCTTGGTTGTGAAATATATATGTTTTGTTAAGTGATTTTTATTGATTTTTTGAAATAGGGATTGAATTTTTAAAAGAATAAATCCATGAGTTTGTTGTGAATTGTTGGTAATAATGGATTTTTACAAGGTCCCTTGTAACATGGGTTAAATTGGATTTAGGCTAAAATAAATTATATTCAAGTTATGAGCTTAAGGACTAAATTGTGAAAAGTTAAAATGTTAGGGGAAATTTTTTATTTTGTATAAATAGGAAATATGGATTAAATTGAATACTAGAAGTACTTAATTGATTGAAATTATCTATTTAGATCAAGATAAACCACATTCGGACTTAAATCGAGGAAAAGCTAAAGCTTCGGATTAGTTCGACTTTCCTTCTACGTCCTAATTATCGAGGTAAGTTCGTATGAACTGTGATCGTTTTAATATTAGCTAAATTGAATGTTTACTAAGATGTTCCAATATAAATGAATCTATATATAAATGTATCCATGTTATGATGAATTGACGGATAATGAGTCCCTGTTGAACCTTAAGAATTCTTAGGATACGAATAACATGTCATTAGGGATTTCATGTTTCGAGTGCTGGTCTTGAATATCCTGCTGATGGATGAGGTCCTGCATTTGTTGTGGATTCTCTATAGCTCATGTGAGCAACATCATGTAGCTTACATTCCAACCCATAGCTCATGTGAGCAGGCCCATTTCACAGTTTGTGTGAGCATTGATGTAAAGGAAAGGTTACGGTTATATGTAAAGGCAAACTATGTGTGAGCTTTCCCGAGTATCCGATATAATTCTAGATGGTTCAATGGGTAAGAAAAGGGAAATGAAATGGTAAGTATGCAATTGGAATGAATCATGATCTTATGGCAACATTGATGAGTTAAATGTTATGTATATATATGGTAAACTATGTATCTTATGGTTGAGTTCATATGTATCATGAACAAGTATACTAACTTGTGAAATTGATGATGTTATATATACTTTTACTAAGCTTATGGCATTGTTAATGGTTTATACTTAATCCATGAATTGTATTATTAAAAGTGGTAAGTTATGTTTAAAGTTTATACGATCTTACTAAGCACTCGTTGCTTATGTAGTTATTTTCCTTTGTTTTATAGATTATCAGAAGCTTGACCGGTTGGAAGCTCATCAGAGACCTATCACACTATCCAGCAACTAATTTGGCAGGTTTTGTGTATTTTGGCCAATGTTAATAATGATGTGTATAGGTTGTTTAGTAATGGTACTTTGTAAATGTGTTAATGGTGATTTGATATGTATGACTTTTGAATTTCATGTTTGGTTTAGTGAACCTTATATTCCCACCAAATTATGTCATTTTGGTCATTTTTAAATGCTTGTTTATAAGGTTCTTTCGGAATGTTGATGATGGCTTGAAAATGGTTACTTATGACATGTTTTAGTACGTATTTGAACTAGGTTATTATGTTTGGAAAATGACAATATTGACATGTTTAGGTAAATGATGTCTAGATACAATTGTGGTGCCATTGAATGACATATTGGTTAGGTGAATTAGGTTGTGTGAAATGGCATGATTATGTGTATTTGAATGATGCTTAAGTCTATTGAAAGTGTGCACAAATGGATTGGTTAATTATGCATGAATTTGTTATGAAATGGTTTGATTTAAGGTAAATTTTGGGTTCACACAAGTAGTCACATGGCCTGGTGACATGGTCGTGTGTTAATTGAGATTTTTTTTTAGTGTTCCAAGTCAATGAGTTACAAGGCCTAGCAAACGGCCTGGCACACGGGCATGTGTGGCAACTCAGAGAGTTACACAGCCTGGCATATGGGTGTGTGGGGCATCTCAGTGAGTTAAATGGTTGAGGACACAGAACATTTCAGGATTTGATCAAAGACAAGATTCAAGGATGAATCTTTTTAAGGAAAAGGAGAATGATATATGCACAGATGGGTTGAAATTTATTAAAATCCAATCACCAAAGCTGCCAAATTTCAAGCTTGGTAAATTAGTAGAATTGCCACGACATTTTGGATGGGATCCTGGCATTTTTGGGTTGAGATGTCTTATGACGTTTAAATATCTATCTCTTAGCTTCGAAATGCATTTTGAATCACTTGATTTTGAGTTTGAGAGCTCAAGTTATGACCGTTTTAGTAAAAACTGCGCGAGCAGAATTTCTAAACGGGATTATGACGGAAATTACAAATTTCGGGCTTTTAATTTGAGTTTAAATCATATTGGGTTTAGGTTTTAGCTTAATTTTTATTATATATGAGCCCAATTTTGTATTTATCAGCTCTTATTATTTTTATTATTTTATTCCAAATTTTTTACAATTATTAAGTATTTTAAGTTATTTAGGAGTTTTTGTTAACAAGAAAGTTTAGTTTAAAACTACTACTTGTTTAGATTAAATTAGAGTTCTAGTATACTTAAGAGTTTTATTTAGATTTATTTAGCTAGCCTATATATAGGTCTTTGCATTGTACACAATTCATATAATTCATTATTATTCTATTTCTCTTTGAGTTAATAAATTCTCTTTAGGTTTTTCTTTTCAAGAAATAAAGAATGAGATAGATGAATGCAGAAGCGGATCGTAAAGTTTGTCAAAGTCACTGAATTGACTTAGGGCTCTAAATGTTTGGAAAGAAACTTGGATTGTGACACAACCTGAAATGAAATTGAATCCAAGTTAGATAAAAAAACTAGAATAAATAACTAAAATAAAATCAAAAATTAAAAATTACAAAAATAAGGAAGCGAATAAAGAAGATAAATGGAAAGATAGAACGTGGCGTGGAGAAGTCCTATGTAACAGCCCGATTTTGGGGCTAGACGAAACAGTGGTTTTGAAACCACTAATCTGTGATTGGAGAAATTTTTTATATTATTTTATGGGTTATGGCATGGTTATATGAATGCATGAAAATTTTTGGTGCATTAATTTTAGTGATTGCATGCTTAATTTTGAAAATGACTAAATCGCATAAAGTGCGAAAGTTTTATTTTACAAGCTAGAGGTATTAAATAGCTATAGAATATTAAATTGGATGTCCCTAATGTGCAATTAGGCCCTTAGGATTGTGTTGGCCTGCCATAGGGACAAGGAAATGACAATTTCAAAGGGTAGGTGAGATAGTTGGTAGCTTAATTGATTAATAATCATAAAATAAAGAAAGCCATCATCTTTTTCCTATCATCTTCACCTTCCACCGATTTTTCACTCAACAATAGGGGTTTGAAAGCTTGAAAATTTTTAACAACTTTAGCCTTTGCTAGTAAGTGATTTTGGTGACCATTCTTGTTAAATTTTGTACTTTTCGGACCCTTGTAGCATTATCTAGCTAATGAGGGGACTATTTTGCAAAATGGTTGAGAGTCTAGGGTTTTTCCATGAAAATATTTATGTTGTTTTCTAAATTTTTATGGAATAAAATTGTAATATCCCGGACTATGGCTTATGCATTATTACTAAATTGTATGAAATTACATGCCTGTGTGTGTTGTGAGTGTGTATTATGAATTTTGTGAACCTTAGTATGAATGGGAATAGCTTAAAAATTATTTGATTTTAAAGTTTAAAAGAGGAAGCTAAGTCTGATAAGGCCTTAAGAAAATTTGTAAGGGAAATTTGACATGAAATTGGGCTTGTTGAAGTGGTTGCAAGGAGCCACTTAAGGCCTCTGTAAGTGATGCCACCAACAGGTGTACATGGGCCTAGGTTCGAGTCACAAGGAAAGCAAATAAAAGATTTTATTTTGTTACAAGGAGGAGAGGAAGTGGACGCCACATGGACTCTGGAGAAGAGGAAGTGGACGGCACAGGGACACTTCAAGATTTGGCTAAGGGGGAGTGAAATAAGGATTTGATAAGAGAGGATGTAGTGGCCGAATAGAGGACTTTAGGGGCTTGCATTATTTCGGCTTTGAGGTGAAGCAAGGGTGTGAGTGCCGAATTTTCTTTTAATGAACATCTATCTTCTCTTTCTTTCTCTATTTTACTTCTTGGCCGAACCTTATAGCCTCAATCTTTCCTCTCTTTCTTTTTCTGTTCATTCGAATCATCATCCTCCCCAAGACCAATCTTTCTCTCATTATTGACAAAAGCCGAAACTTGGAGTTGGTTCTACTCTTTGATAGCCGATTTCTCCATAGTTTCAAAAGCCGAAACCTGTCGATTCCTATCTAAGTCCACATAGCTGAATCTCCCCACTCTTGCGTTTTCTCTCTTCACCATTAAAGTTCCGAAATCCTTCTCTTTGGGATCTAGAAGCCATTTCTCTGAGGGTGCTTGAGTATTGGTAAGTATTTTCTATCCTAGCAATCGGTTCTCTTCCAATTGTGAGCCAAAATCAGTGATTAGGCTTTGGACTAATGTTGGCCGAATGATCTTTAAAGCCATAGTAATGTGTTCTCTTGTGTTTTGTGTATATCCAGCGTTAAGGAGCATCAAGGGAGGTCTTGGATTTAATATCTCAAGGTAAGCCTGTGTAGTATTCGACCATAAGCCACTTCTCATGAGTTTAAGTTGAAGTCGATTCTAACAATGGTTTAGTAGGGATCTCGATAATTTCAAGAAGCAAGTGCAGTTTGGATTTTAGATTCGCAAAGGTAAGTAAAGATACCAATCGGCCAAGGCCATATTCAGTAACTAGGATCTATTTCTTACTTATTCAAAAGCCGAAAACTAATCATTTAGGTGATCTAGTGTGTGGCCGATTGCTAGGAGGGGATATCACAAAATTTCGGGATTTGAGAAGTACTCAAATCGGCAAGCAAGGTAAGATTTCGATTACGTTTCCTTCGGGATTTGATCATATAGCCGAATAAGTTTTGCTAATATGTCTAACAATGGCCAAATTTAGGAACTAAGATCTAAAGTGTTAGATCGAGATTTTCGGGATTTCAATTAAGCGCTAAGTAAATCAGGTGTGTACCCCACACTAAGCTTTAATTAATTGACGGTTATGTTTTAATTAATATGTTACAAGAATATGTTATGATGTGGCTAAGAGTACCATGCAATGGTACAAAGTACTCAGGTACGTTTACCCACTCCTACTATGAGTATGATAAGATTCATTATGGTACATATGTCAATAGTGATAAGAATGTGAAATAAAGCATGATATTGCATGATATGTTTGACATGGGGCATATGGGTGATATGTAAAGGGGAAGTGAATTGGTGGTTTTATACCCCAATATCTAAATGTGGTGACTTATGTCACAATATCCGAATGTGGTGACTTATGTCACAATATCTGAATGTGGTGACTTATGTCACGAATATTTATCTGGTGGCTATGCCACGAATTTTATAAGGGCGATGAGCACGTCGACTGCAGCGACTGCCTTCAATGGTGTGTAACGGATGGAGGGTTGACTTAGTAGTCCCCACGGTGTGATGGTTGGTACGGGTGATGTGTAGCGGATGGTTATCTAGGTTTGGGTTCGGGTTTGCATCATTAATTATATATGTTATTATGTATGATTTGACATGCCTGAATTTAATTGCGACTTAGTGTCGGTTGTACAGATTGAGTCTATTTGACTTACCCCGTTGTGGGAATATTTTTCAGGTGACGCTCAGTAATGGACCGGGTCGGCAGGAGCTTAGTGGTGACCATGCTCAGCACGAATTTTATTAGTTGGACAATTTTTTTTATTTAAGCACTTTAAATTTTATTTTGGGTTTATTTTTGATGTAATAAGGCTATAGTATGAACTGTTCATGCATGCACTTAAATTATGTTATTATGGCACGATACTTATCAAATTAAAGTAAGTAAATTTTCTTAATGAAAAATGTTTTGACATCTAAAATACAAATGATTTTCAATTTAATTAACAAACTTTAAAGACTCGACTTTTATCGGTAACTCATGGTTTTGAAATATAACCACGAACTTTTCTTAAACGAAATCTTTGAAAAGTTTCTATGTTTTCAACTTGAACCCAAATCAACTGTTTTCAAAAACACGAAAATTTTAGCAAAGTTCAAATAAGATTCGAATGTTTTTTTTTCCTAGAAGCATGCCAGATCCGGTCAGGACTTATGGGCCGGGTTTGGGGTGTTTCAGTTTGGTATCAGAGCCCGGTTCAAAACTCGGCCTTGAGGGCTTTTTGGGCCCAAAATGTTTTTTCTTTTGAAATCGAATTTTATAAGAAATTGAGAGGGTTTTGAGCATGGCACCGAGTCTCCTACCAAGTCCACTGTAAGTACTCCCAACTCTTCTGTGAATTGTATGTGGGAATATATAGGGACGTAGATTAGTGGACTAGGAATTAAACCCTAGGACTAGTTTACCCCAACATGAGAATTACATAAAACTTTAATGCCCAATTAAACAAACCTGTGTCTAAGTCGCGAGTTAGGGTATGGCAACCATCGGTGCGCATGTCTAGGATTGGTTTCGGTGGGAGCTTGGTATTTAAGCAGTCCTAGTGACTCACCTCCTCTCCACTCGAATCGTACCTGGTGCATAGTAATGGTTCACCCTAACCAAGAGGACTCAGCCACAGGCTAAATCCAATAACTAAAACCCGAAAGGGACTAGCCATATTTTTATAAAAACCCTAGTTTTAAAAACCACCAAATTATCCCTTTGATGTGTAGGAAAACTATTTTGAAAAAAAAATTTCAAAATATTCTCGATTTACAGAGGTGAAGGTGGGGAAGAATATTCCAATTCCTTAGTAGCACCTTGAACCTTTTGAAACTGCAGAGTCATCAGTAAAGTTTTAGGGGGTTTTATTAATGGATTTTGTTATGGTTACTCGATAATAAATAGCCAGAGATAAAAAGAAATCAAAATATACTAATATAAATTAAATATAATAAAGATAAAGAGAAAGAGTTTAAAAATTAAAATAAAATAAAATGAAAAAAATAAATGGACTCAAAGGTCCTCACCGGTAGATGGGTCACAAGGTGGGGGTGGCGGTGATATGTGAAAATGCTGAGAAATTTGTTGCAGAGTCACCTCGATGCCATCGAATCGTCGAGCGTTGTCATTAAATTGTTGAGTGCAGTACTGATCGTTGTTTTGTCAAGTTTTAAAATTTATAAAGAATATGATCAAACCTAGATCAGGGTTCCACCGGCGGCTGAATCGATTAGTTGCCTCGTTGAGGGGTTTACACCATTATAGAAAGTTTAGACTTGTAGCCACAAGGGTAGACCATGGTGTGGACACCTCCTCAAGAGATCCTTGTATCTCTCCCATGCGTCGTATAATGTTTCTAAATCCATCTACACAAAAGAAGAGATATCATTCCGTAATTTGGCCATTTTGGCCGGTGGAGAATATTTTAATAAAATTTTTTTCGGTCATTTGGTCCCATGTAGTGATTGACCCTCGAGGTAACGAGTACAACCACTATTTGGCTTTATTTCTTAATGAAAAGGGAAATAACCGAAGATGAATGGCATCATCAGAAATGCCATTTATTTTGAAAGTATCACAGAACTATAAAAAATTAGCTATATGAGTGTTCGGGTCTTCATCCTGCAAACCATCAAATTGAACAAATTGTTGAATCATTTGTATTGTGTTAGGCTTTAATTCAAAATTATTGGCGGCTATAGCAGGCCTAATAATACTAGATTTAGCTCCTGTTAAATAAGGTTTAGCATAATCATACATAGTACGCGGAGCATTGTTTTCTTCCACATCTCATGGTGGATTATTCTCGTCCATCCCTTCAGTAGGATTGGATCTGTCTTCTCTTTCTTCTTCATGTAATTTAGGGCTTGCTTAATTTCTCTACGATTTCTTCGAGCGGTAGCTTCAATTTCACTATTGTATACTAGAGGCCCTGTCGGGTTCCTTCTAGTCATAAACTAGAGGTACCTGCTAGGAAAAAGGAAGAACAAAATTAGAAAAAACAAAAAAAATAAATTGTGAAATAAAAATAAAATAATGACTAAAGTAATAAAAATAGAGCTTTCTTAATATTTTAGTTCCCCGGCAATGACACCAAAAACTTGATCGTTGTTTTGTCGAGTTTTAAAATTTATAAAGAATATGATCAAACCTGGAAACTAAATCTGACAACGATTATAGGCAAGTGTACCTATCGAACAGTAGTATAACTTAGGCAAGAATAGATTGTCGAACCCAAAGGAACTAAAAGTACTAATACTCACTTTATTTTTATTATTTAGCCTAAAATATGGAGTGATTGGTTGATTTAATCTAATTTAACGACAACTAAGCTAAAGACACAAAGACAAAAAGAACGAATTGGAAAATAACTTGAAGAAAAACTCAGTTGATCACGACGATACCTTCAGGAAGAATCCACCTAGACTTCACTTGTTACGTAACACTGAACCATATGATTTATTCACTTAGTTTGATCCGTAAGACTCCCTAACGTATATTAAACCCTTTCTCGAGGTGAATAATGTCTAACCCTAGGCTAATTATCGAACTCTCATTCTCTTATAATAACCCCCTAGAATACTAGTAAATTGATCTATGGACTCCAATATTAGGTTTCACCCTAATCTGGCAAAATCTCGTCACCCTATCTCTAGGCGTGCGATCAACTCCGCTTAATTATGTAGATCTACTCTTAAGCAGGGTCTATTCCTCCTCCACCTAAGCACATCAGATTTGGATTAAATATGCATAATTAAGAACAAACTAAGTTTTTATCATATAATTCAGAAATCAATAACAAGATTCATCTAGGTTTCATCCCCTTCAGGTATCTGAAGAGTTTAGTTCATAACAAATAAAGAAAACATCTCAAGAGAAAAGATAAACAACACATAAGAAATCCCTAAAACCCCCTGGAGGAATTGAAGGAGAAATCTGCTGTCTTGAATAGAATTCCAGCTCCTTGAGATGGATCCACTGGCTATCTTCGAGTAATTCCCACAAATCTGGCCTTTCTGGCTCAGCTTCTTGGCCTAGCTAACCGCCTAACGCCCTTTTTCAAGTTACACTTAGGGTGTTTATATAGAATTTTATAATGCTTTACTTGGCCTCTATGTGTCCCAATTGAAGTATACTTCCTACTCGGTGTTTGAATAAACTTTGGAAAGTGTTTCTTTGCCTCAAAGTATCCAAATCTAAGTGAAATTGCTCCCTCCCATGGTAGAGGGACGGCCATGATACACGCCCGTGTAAATCGTGGCATGGCCGTGTCTTAGTTAATTATCGAGGCACGATCGTGTGGTTTGAAGTCTAGGCCGTGTTGATTTTCTCTTTGGCCCAAATTGGCCCATTTTAAGCCCGTTTCTTGTTCTTTTCATCCTCGAGTGCTTTCCTAAGTAAAAACATGAAAAGAAAGGATTAAGAGCACCTTTTTACATAAAACAAGGGCTAAATCATCCAAAAGCATACTAAATGTGGGCCTAAAATATGTTGCTTTTACGGTTTATCAAATACCCCCACACTTAAGCTTTTGCTTGTCCTCAAGCAAAATTCTCAACTTATAATTAAAACAAACTTTCGATTATTCACAATTCCTATCAACAATACCTCATCATAATTCACAGATAATTCATACATGGATAATTTAACTCAAAGACTCCTAATGATTCAAACAATTCTAAGTCATATATTTTGTAGCACGAAAACATAGGTGTCTCCCCTTATCTAAATAATTATCTTTAATTCAAAACTGACAAGGATTGACGTCCACACTAAAGATTCACTCAAATCACTCGAAGTGTTTAAGTTTCAAGAAAAGCAGTCATAAGTTGAACCTGAAAAGTTAATCCCATAGGCTTGCCTGAAAATCAAATCTCCACTACTGTAATATGAGATGATAAGCAAATCAAAAGGTCTTTTGATAGGGTTGTAACGGGGCTTAGGTTAAAGGTGTGGATAAAGGCTAAATTAGAAGGTTTGAAATCGAGATTGACCTGACCAATTACCTAACAAGAATAATGAACTAGAAGATAAATGATTGCTTTGAAACTAGTAATACTACTATTGATAATACTTTTAATACGAGCTCTTCTTCAACAATTGGAATTTAAACACATAAGCTCCTTTAATCATATACTAATGCTTGAATATACTTTGGTTTTTTTTAAGAACAAACTAAGTAAATACATAATAAAGAAAGAACTTTATCAAGCTGAAATAAACTAATTGATGGCGATCAAGTCAATTCTCGATAGAAGGGTAGTAAAAAAGAATGGTGATAACAAATACAAAGGGTTTTGGGTTAATATTAAGCGGGTAATTCAATAAAAAAGGGTCGTTAGGATCAAATGGGTTCACTAAGGGTTAATTTGTGAAGGTAGGCTTTTTAGTGGAGTGAATGGGTTAAAACCTAGGTGCCTTTATCATCTCAGTATATCAAATCATTAATGTGGTCTCGATATGTATAATCTAGACAAGTTCTAGAATAACAATTCAGTGTTGACACACTCAAAATCAATAAAGTGAACATGAAAAAGAATATATGCTCTATAAGGCTCAAATCTCACAAAAATTATGGGTATTTGACATCAATCCTGTAAATTCCAAACTTCAAGGTAATATTCAAATTTAGTTCAACAACCTAGAAAATTTTTGATTCTTGAAAAATAGACTTATCATGCTTGATTCTCTAGTATTCTTCAAGTATAAATCATCAATGCATAATTATCAATGACTTACTAAAAAATATATCAATAAAAATCATAAATCATCTAAAATTTTACCCTAATTAATAATATGAGAAAATTTCTTAGGGACAAGACTAAAATTTAGGATTTTAGAATAATGCAAAAAGTTAGGTACTTTTACCCCTTTACACTTAAGATGTACATTGCCCTCAATGTACAAAGATAGATAAATAATTATGTAATATAATAATCAAAAGAGAAGGGGAGAAGTAACACTTCTTGAATTTTGGATGATTCTGGGAGTTGGCAGAGGTCGTGGTGAAAGGTGGGTGGAGGAGGCGGTGGTGGCATTTTCTATGGGCCTGGTGGGGTGTCTACCAATGAGCTTTGTGCTAGATAAAGAAATTGGGTAGCCTGCAAAGATATAGCCAAGAAATCTAAAGAAACATTAATAAAATATTAATCCTATAAATAAAGACAAAAGAAATAAAGAGATGGAGACTAAGAAGAAAACTGAAATTAGAAGAAAAGAGTAATGGACTAAGGAGTCCTTATTGTTGGATGGTTAGCGAGGTGGGTGTGACCTCTAAGGCTGTGGTGCGTGATTCCCAAGTAGCCTTTAGTACTTAAAACCAAGAAACTAAAAGAATTTAAAATATATTAACAAGAACAGAATTATAGATAAGTGGGATAAAGGGGAAAATAAACATAAAGAAGAATTTAAATGGTCTAAAAGACCCTTGGCTTGGTGTTTGGATGAAGCAGCCGGCATGAACTTATGCATTGGGGTCTCCTTTAAGGAGGCAATGCTTGCCTTCTTACGCTTCTTCGGCATGATTCTAGTGTAGTTCAAGAGTCTGGACACTTTTTCTAAAGAAAGAAAGAAAAAGAAGGAAGAAAAATGAGAGGAGAAGAAGGAGGGATGTGGGTTTAAATAGGGTCTCAAATCTAGCACGTTCCCACGCCCGTGGACCGATGATGTGTTGAATTACACGGTTGCATCACACGGCCGTGTGTCTAGGCGTGTTGGTTCACCCACGCCCATTTTTCAGGTGCCACGCCCATTCTTGAAAAGGCAGTGTGTGGCCATGGTTGGGTAGCATGGGCGTGTTTGTCTCGTGTCTGATAAGTCAGTGGCTTCACACAGTTGTGGAGCATGGCCGTGCCAATTTACTGGTTCCCGTGGGGGAGTGGTTGGATTCGTGACATCTAAAAGTGGTTGGGATTTGATTCGTACGGCTCTGCTATGTCAGTACAGGGATTTCGATGGTCCACACGGCCATAGACACGGCTGTGTGTAGGACCGTGTGTTCTAGAAATCTGCACTTTGGGTTAGTTTACAAAGAGAAAGAGAAAGAGAAGAAAACAAAATGAAAACAAATATAAAAAGAAGTAGGGTTAGTGCTCAGGTTGCCTCCCGAGAAGCGCTCGTTTATAGTTTGAAGCTAGACTTTTCCTTGTACTTAAATCAAGGAGGTTTAAAGGTTTGAATATCTTCCCTCTTGCTTCAAGTTCTATTTTCTTAACAAAGTTCAAATCGAGAAGTGTTTACCTTAGAGTTGTCGAATGTTGGGTTGCTTACCTCGACTGTTCCGTGTGGGAAGATATTGTGTTCCTTAAGAAGGATTTCTCCCTTTGGCTCCGTGCATTGTGATGATGTGCGGATCGCCCTATCTAACAAACACTCGGTCTCCTATTTTGAAGTAATTGGATGTTCTTACGAGCTCATCTGGTGGTTCCTCCGGTTACTTACTTCTTTTACGTGTGTCTTCTTCTTCTTTTACGTGTTTTGATCTTCTACTCTTCTAATCATCAGTTTGTCTTTATGTGGTGTTTCCTGATAAAGGTTTTGATCCTTCTCCTTTATCGGTTTGGGCTTCTCAAGACCTAGTCGATTAAATAATGTATAAGGAATGACATTTATGCTTGCCTTCCTAAATCCTCATCCATAACGGGAAAACAAATTATCAATAGCTAAACTACCAATTAAACATGGAATTGTAAAACTCCCAATTAAACATGGATCTTTTAGCTTTTGTGGTAGTCTATTCGTAACATTCTTGAGCATGTCGTGTTCAATTCCACGTGGTGCTCTTCGTATAATTTGCATTTGTTAGTCAAGTGCTGTCTTAAAAATTTCCTCGCGTCTGGCATCTGAAAGAGAGCTTCAAGAAGAGGTAAGTTAATATGTAATTTCTTTAAGAGTTTAAGAAACTTACCAAACTGTTCCTCTGAATCGTCTCTTTTCATTGCTTCGGGATAAGGTATGCGAGGTTGGTACTCCTTGGTTACTGATTTAGACTTTTCTTGTGTTATCTCTATCTTACCCTTGTCTCCCTCATTTTCTTGTACTGAGCTGGATTCATCTTCTCTTTTATTGTCATCAGCTGTGATGGCTTGGATTTGTTCTTTCAGGTTAATCTCTGTGTTACTTGGTAGCCGTCCTTGCGGTCGTTCTGACATTAGCTTTGCAAGCTGTTTGATTAGATTAGTGGCTACCTTGACTAACTTAGTAAGTTCGGCACTCGTTGCTTTTAATTGTTTTCTCAGTTTCTTGGAAGCAATTTTCTGTGTTTGCCATGAATTTTGTCAGCATCTCTTCGAGGTTTGGCTTCTTCTCTTACGAATATGGCTGATTTTGGAAGTTTTGAGGAGGTTGTTGTCTTCGATTCCCTTGATTTCCCCTCCCCATGAAAAATTTGGGTGGTTCCTCCAACCTGGATTATAGTTGTTACTATAAGGATTATTATTGGATCTGAAATTATTACCTATATAGTTCATCTGTTCGCTCTCTGCGTCTGGTTGGTAGGGTGGGTACCCAGGATTCGCCACAGTTCCACTGGTGTTGCACTGCAAGATTGGATGTACCTGCGAAGAACAAAAAGTATCAAGCTTTTTATTCATTATCTCTACCTGTTTTGATAGCATGGTCACATCATCGAGGTTGTAAACTCAGGCTGATTTTGTCAATTTTGTCCTTGTAACTTGCCACTGATAGTTATTCAGTGACATCTCTTCAATGAACTCATAGGCTACTTCAGGAGTTTTGTTTTTCAGGGTTCTACCGGCTGCTGAATCGATTAGTTGCCTCGTTGAGGGATTTACACCATTATAGAAGGTTTGGACTTGTAGCCATAAGGGTAAACCATTATGTGGACACCTCCTCAAGAGATCCTTGTATCTCTCCCATGCGTCGTATAATATTTCTAAATCCATCTGCACAAAAGAAGAGATATCATTCCGTAATTTGGCCATTTTGGCTAGTGGGAAATATTTTAATAAAATTTTTTCGGTCATTTGGTCCCATGTAGTGATTGACCCTCAAGGTATTTCTTAATGAAAAGGGAAATAACCAAAGACGAATGGCATCATCAGAAACACCATTTATTTTGAAAGTATCACAGAACTCTAAAAAAGTAGCTATATGAGTGTTCGGGTCTTCATCCTACAAACCATCAAATTGAACAAATTGTTGAATCATTTGTATTGTGTTAGGCTTTAATTCAAAATTATTAGTGGCTATAGCAGGCCTAAAAATACTAGATTCAGCTCCTGTTAAATGAGGTTTAGCATAATCATACATAGTATGCGAGCATTATTTTTTTTTATATCTCGTGGTGGATTATTCTCGTCCATCCCTTCAGTAGGATTGGATCTGTCTTCTCGCTCTTCTTCTGTGTAATTTAGGGCTCACTTAATTTCTCTGCGATTTCTTCGAGCGGTAGCTTTAATTTCACTATTGTATACTAGAGGTCCTGTCGGGTTCCTTCTAGTCATAAACTAGAGGTATCTGCTAGGAAAAAGGAAGAAATAAAATTAGCAAAAAAAAAAAAGAATAAAATAAATTGCGAAATAAAAATAAAAATAATGGCTAAAGTAATAAAAATAGAGCTTTCTTAATATTTTAGTTCCCCAACAACGGCGCCAAAAACTTGATCGTTGTTTTGTCGAGTTTTAAAATTTAAAAAAATTTGATCAAACCTGAAAACTAACTCTGACAACGATTATAGGCAAGTGTACCTATCGAACAGTAGTATAGCTTAGGCAAGACTGGATTGTCGAACCCAAAGGAACTAAAAGTACTAATACTCACTTTCTTTTTATTATTTAACCTAAAATATGTAGTGATTGGTTAATTTAATCTAATTTAACGACTACTAAGCTAAAGACACAAAGACAAAAAGAACGACTGGGAAAATAACTTGAAGAAAAACTCAGTTGATCACGACGATACCCTCAGGAAAAATCCACCTAGACTTCACTTGTTACTTAACACTGAACCATATGATTTATTCACTTAGTTTGATCCGTAAGACTCCCTTACGTATATTAAACCCTCTCTCGAGGCGAATAACGTCTAACCCTAGGTTAATTAGTGGAACTCTTGTTTTCTTATAATAACCCCCTAGAATAGCAGTAAATCGATCTATGGACTCCCATATTAGGTTTCACCCTAATCCGGTAAAATCTCGTCACCCTATCTCTAAGCGTGCGATCAACTCCGCTTAATTATGCTAGATCTACTCTTAAGCAAGGTCTATTCCTCCTCCACCTAAGCACATCAAATTTGGATTAAATATGCATAATTAAGAACAAACTAAGTTTTTATCATATAATTCAAAAATCAATAACAAGATTCATCTAGGTTTCATCCCCTTCAGGTATCTGAAGGGTTTAGTTCATAACAAATAAAGAAAACATCTCAAGAGAAAAGATAAAACAAAACGTAAGAAATCCCTAAAACCCCGTAGAGGAATTGAAGGAGGAATCTGCTGTCTTGAATAGAATTCTGGCTCCTTGAGATGGATCCACTGGCTATCTTCGAGTAATTCCCACAAATCTGGCCTTTCTGGCTCGGCTCCTTGGACTAGCTAATGGCCTAACCCCCTTTCAGGTTACACTTAGGGTGTTTATATAGACTTTTAAAATGCTTTACTTGGCCTCTAAGTGTCCCAATTAAAGTATACTTCCTACTCGGTGTTTGAATAAACGTTGGAAAGTGTTTCTTTGCCTCAAAGTATCCAAATTCGAGTGAAATTGCTCTCTCCCGCGGCAGGGGCACGGCCATGGTGCACGCCCGTGTAAATCATTTTTAGGCCGTGTCTCGATTTTATCGATTGGGGCATGGCCGTGTAAATCGTGGCATGGCCGTGTCTTAGTTAATTATCGTGGCACGGCCATATGGCTTGAAGTCCAGGCCATGTCGATTTCTTATTTGGCCCAAATTGGCCTGTTTTAAGCCCGTTTCTTATTCTTTTCGTCCTTGGGTGCTTTCCTGAGTAAAAACATGAAAAGAAAGGATTAAGAGCACATTTTTACATAAAACAAGGGCTAAATCATCCAAAAGCGTACTAAATGTGGGCCTAAAATATGTTGCTTTTACGGTTTATCAAGTACTGCTTGAAACGAGTGAGGCGCTCAGAGATGTTAGTCAGTGAAGCAGTCGTATGAACTGATCGGTGAGGCGGTACTAGCACAGGAGGTGGCTCCTCATGATACAAAGGGACATCATCAGTAATGTCCTCTGGGTCATCCTGATCAGTGGTCCTCGATAGACGGTACTGAGGAGGATCAAAACCACGCTGACGCTCAATCATCCTCATATAAAGCATCGTCGCAATGCCCTGTGGGGACATATGCCCAATAAGTGTGAGCGAGGAGGATTGAGCTATGGTATTGAGGAGGCCAAAGTGTCGAGCCAGGCGCGTCACATATAGGCCAATGGAGAGGATTCCTCTCCTATGTCGCTTCGTCTAATACCGAATGGCGAGGGCGATGAAGTAGGCTAAGTCAAACATATGCCCTTGCGCCATGCACCATAAGAAGTAGGCATCATGAGTGTTGACGACATCGGTGCTCTCTTGCCTTCCTGTCAAAGTGTGAGCTAGGATAGCGTGTAGGTACCTCAAAATGGGCGAGAACTGATGCCTTGGAGTGACTGGGATCGTAGGTAGCTGAGGTAGGGACTAGGTCTCTCCAACAGGACGAAGGTGAGTAGTGGATATGGCGATGAAGGTTCTTGAAGTCGTCATCCTCCATGAATTCCTCGGTGTAAAGTCCCAAAGCGACCCCAAACTCAGGGATACTCAACTCTCGTACTAGGCCTCCTAGGCGAAATTGGATTGTGCCTAGGTCGTTGAAATTTGTCATGACTACCTAAAGATGGAAGGTGGAAAAAAGCTCCAAAGTAAGCTCAAGATAAGTTGGCTCGACAATCTCGAAAAAGTACCTCCACAGGTCGATAGTCAATAGGCCTAGACTGTATCAGCTAGTTAGACCTGCTCTAAGGCGGTCCAATCAATGTATCTCCCCACGTCGAGGGGTCGTGCACGAAGTATCTGAAAAAGTTCCTCTTAGGGACCCAAGGGGAACTGTAGAAAAGGGTGGCGTACTTCGGCAGACGTGCTTGCGGAGGTAGCTTCGAGTCTCTTCCGCTTTTTTGAAGCAGGGACAACAGTCTTTTTCCGACGTGAGGGAGTCATTACGTACCTAAAAATGCAAAATATTTTCAATAAATCAAGTATCATTGCTAGCCAAAAATGTACTATCCTGGTAGTCCTAAATTGTATAATCCTATACTAGTGAATTAGATTATCAAGTAATCCTAAAATTAGACAGTATGAATTTATGATAGGCTTAATACATGGAATTTTAAAAGGAATAAACTAAAATAATATTAAGTAAATTAACAGGATTACTAAGAAGTAGATTCGAAATAATCATTAAACGTAGTAATGGAATAAAATCAAACCATCAAAAGAACTAATGAATTTGAAATAGAAGTTTACATTGTAATAATAATGAAAATAATAATAATAAAATCAAAATGGAAGAAAGAAACATCAGGGGGAGAAGGGTGAACCGACGGGAGGTGGTGGTCGGAGCACGGTAGTGGTGGTGGCACACGGGCGTGGTGGTCGTACACGGGCGTGTACTACAAAGGTTGGTGCGTCGGGGAAAGAAAAGGATAAGAGGGAAGGAAAAGAATGAGTAAAAAGAAAAGGGAGGGAGGGTTTCGGGTTTGAGAAGAAGGGAGAAATGAGGAAAGTGGAGGAGGACGGTGGCCAGAAATAGGGAGCGGTTGCTAGGGTTTTGGGGAAATTTTGGGGGAAGAAAGTGAAAAAGAGGCGGGGGTTTAAATAGGGGTTGCGTGACACGGTCAGTAGCCACACCCGTGTACCAAGTGTTTTGTCCTTGTGTTTCATGATTTTTGGTTTAAGGCATGTCTAAGTCTTGCCCCACGCCCGTGTTCCCTAGACGGGTTGGGTCACACGGCTGAATCGCACGACCGTGTGATGCTTTTTTTGTTTCTTCCACGCCCGTGTATAGGTGCACACACCTGTGTTAATTAATTAGTATCGACCACGGCCTATAGGCACGGGCATGTCGCACGCTCATGTGACTTTCTCAGTTTTAGCCACAGTTTCTGGGCACGGACGTGTCTCACGCCCGTGTCATTCACTCAGTATTGCCCATGATCTTAAGGCATGCCCGTGTGGGTTTATCACATCCCGTGTTCTTTAGTTAGTTTCAACCACGGCCGTGGCATTTTATCGCAGCCCGTGTTTTGGGGAAAATTTTTTTCCTATTTCTGCACAATTTTTGCCACGCCGATGTACTTACTCGTGGTGTCCATACGGACATGGCCTCGCCCGTGTGTAAGGCCGTGTCGGTAGGGAAACCTGCACTTTATTAATTTGGTTAGTTTTTAGTTAGGAGCTAAAAATAGAAATTATGGACATTAGTGCTCGGGTTGCCTCTCGAGAAGCGGTCGTTTAAAGTCTTAAGCTAGACTTACCTTATTTTCATCTATATATGAAGGTTTACGGACCTGAAACTCATCTCTCATATCCCTAAAATCTTCACCATTATATAGTTTAAGTCGTTGACCGTTTACCCTAAATGTGCCATAAGTCGGATGAGTTACCTCAATTGTGCCATAGGGAAAAATGGTTTTGATTACGAATGGACCTGACCATCTTGATTTTAGCTTTCCAGGAAACAATTTGAGCTTCAAATTGTATAGTAAATAAGATCTACAACTTCAAATTGCTTCGGTTGCTTCAAACAAGCATCATGGCATCGCTTTGTTGCTTCTTTGTATAAACGTGTGTTCTCGTAGGCATTAGCTCGCCACTCATCTAGCTTGTTCAACTACATCAATCTTTTCTCACCTGCAAGTTTAAGTTCATAGTTCAAGAATTTTATAGCCCAAAATGCTTTATGCTCTAATTCAAATGGTAGATGACAACTCTTCCCATAGACAAGTTTGTATGGGGATGTTCCTATGGGAGTTTTAAAAGTGGTTTTATAGGCCCATAAAGCATCGTCTACTTTTAATGCCCAATCTTTCCTATTTGATTCTACGGTTTTCTCTAGAATACGCTTAAGCTCTCGATTGGCTACTTCAACTTGTCCACTGTTTTGAGGGTGATAAGGGGTAGCTGTTCTATGATGCACTCCATATTTCTTTAAGATTTTATCAAATTGAGTATTACAAAAATGAGTACCCTTATCACTAATAATTGCTTTAGGTGTTCCAAATCGAGAGAAGAGTTTCTTAAGAAATCTCACTACCACTCTAGCATCATTAGTAGGTAAAGCTTGAGCTTCCACCTATTTTGACATATAATCAACCGCTACTAAGATGTATTTATTCCCAAATGAGCTAGGGAATATACCCATAAAATCAATACCCCATACATCAAATATTTCACATGATATCATATACGTTTGAGGCATTTCATCGCGTTTAGAGATATTACCTATTCTCTGACATCTATCACACAAAGTAACATACCTGTTAGCGTCCTTGAATAGAGTGGGCCAATAAAAACCTGATTCGAGCGTTTTATGTGCTGTCCTAGTCCCACTGTAATGTCCTCCTATTGGTCTTGAATGACAATGTTCTAGGATTTATTTTGCTTCTGCCTTTGTAACACATCTCCGAATTACTTGATCTGCACATATATGAAAAAGAAAAGGGTCCTCCCAAAAATAGTTTTTCACATCAGCAAAGAATCGCTTCTTTTGATGATGTGTTAACCCTTTTGGTAGGATGTTAGCAGCTAAGTAATTTGCAATATCTGCAAACCAAGGTACCTCGGAGTCAGATATAGCAAAGAGTTGTTCTTCAGGAAACGATTTATTTATCTCACTCTCATCGAGTTCTTTGATATGTGGATTTTCAAGCCTAGAAAGATGGTCTGCCGCAAGATTTTCATCTCCTTTCTTATCTTGAATTTCCAAATCAAATTCTTGTAAGAGTAAAATCCATCTTATGAGTCGAGGTAATTGAGTTAAAAGATAACGAAGAGCTGAATGATCAGTGTAAACGACAACTTTAGATAATATCAAATACTGTCTAAATTTATCAAATACAAAAACTACAGCTAGCAATTCTTTTTCTGTGGTGGTGTAATTTTCTTGTGCAGACGCTAATGTTTTGCTAGCATAATAAATTGGTTGAAAATGCTTGTCTCTTCGCTGTCCCAAAATCGCACCTACTGCAAAATCACTCACATCACACATTAGTTCAAAGGGCAAATTCCAATCAGGTGCAATTATTATTGGACCATTTATTAATTTATTTTTGAGGGTATTAAATGCATCTAAAAATTCCTGATTAAAATTGAAAGGCACATCTTTTTCTAGTAATTTCGTTAAAGGCTTAGCTATTTTAGAAATATCTTTAATAAGTCTTCTATAAAATCCAGCATGTCCTAAAAAGCTTCTAATAGCCTTAACTGAACTAGGATGAAGCAATTTTTCTATGGTTTCAATTTTTTTCTTTATCAACCTCAATCCATTTACTAGAAATTTTGTGACCTAACACAATCCCTTCTTGAACCATAAAGTGATACTTTTCCCAATTAAGCACAAGGTTCGTTTCCTCACATCTCATTAGAACCTATTTTAAAATTTTAAAGCAAAGGTGGAAAGAATTGCCAAATACTGAAAAGTCATCCATAAATACCTCCATAATATCTTCCACAAGTTTAACAAAGATGGCTAGCATGCAGCGCTGAAAACGTACCATATGGACATGTAAAATGTTGTCTTTTCTTGATCCTCAAGAGTTATTGGGATTTGGAAGTAGCCAAAGAGTCCGTCTAGGTAGCAATAGTACATATGACCAGATAATATTTCTAACATCTGATCAATGAAGGGTAAGGGAAAGTGATCTTTTCTCGTGGCATAGTTCAACTTCCTATAGTCAATGCAAACTCTCCAACTTGTGACCGTTCTTATTGGAATCAATTTATTCTTCTCGTTGGCTACAATAGTCATGCCTCCCTTTTTTAGAACAACTTGCATAGGACTTACCCAAGTACTGTCAGAAATAGGATAAATAACTCCAGCATCTAGAAGTTTAATTACCTCAGATTTAACAACTTCCTTCATGTTGGGATTTAATTGTCTTTGAGGTTGCACACATGGTTTATATTCATCTTCCATTAATTTTTTTGGGTGCAAAACAATGGGCTTATCCCTTTAATGTCAGAGATCTTCCAAGCTATGGCTCTTTTATGCTCCTTTAGTAGCTAACTCGTCTTTCTCATTGGGTTCCAATTCTGAAGAAATAATTACGGTAGTGTAGAATTATCTCCGAGGAATGTATACTCTAAGCAATTTGGTAACTATTTCAATTCCAATTTGGGAGGCTCTTCAATAGAGGGTTTTTGTTTTAGTTCATTGTTTATTTCAATGCCCTCATACTTCTTTTGTCTTGGGGAAGAAGTATTCGAATTTAACTCGATTCGTATCTACCCCATCTCATTGATATCGTCATCTGCCTCCTCACCCTGGGTAAGACACAGTTTCAACATGTCTTTATGTATGATTTCCTGAAAAAGAATATTGAATAAAATGATCAATAGCATCGATAAAATAACAGAAATCATCTTGCTCTCTAGAGTATCGCATAGCATCATAAATTTTAAAAATAATTTCCTCGTCACCTACCCTAAGCACAAGTTTACCATCACCTATATCAATAACAGCCCTAGCAGTAGCTAAAAATGGGCGTCCTAAAATTAAAGGTACCTCAACGTCCTCATCCATGTCAAGCACAACAAAATCAACAGGGAATATGAATTTATAAATTTTTACCAAAACATCTTCAATAATTCCCCTAGGATATTTAATAGATCTATCAGCTAATTACATACTCATCCTAGTGGATTTTGGATCCCCAAGACCAAGCTGCTTGAACATTTTATAAGGCATTAAGTTAATACTGGCACCTAAATCAGCTAATGCTTTCTCAATATTTAACTACCAATTAAATAGGGAATAGTGAAATTTCTTGGATCTTTCAATTTGGTTGGTAGCTTATTTTAGAGAATAGCTGAACATTTCTCGTTAAGTTCCACTGTTGATAGCTCTTCGTACTTTCTTTAATTGTTAAAAGCTCTTTTAAGAATTTTGCGTATGTCAGCATCTGTGAAATAGCTTCAACAAAAGGGAACTTAATATGTAATTTTTTAAAAAGTTCAAGAAATTTACCAAATTGCGCGTCCACGTGGTCTTTCTTCAACTGTGCTGGATATGGGATCGGTGGTTTATACTCTTTAAGTACCGATGTTACATTCTCATTTACTTCCTCACCCTTTGCCTTATCAGTTTCTTATGGCATATTCTTTTCAGCTTCAACCAATACCTTCCAATTCCTTAATGTAACTGCCTTCACATGCTCTTTTGGGTTAGGTTCGGTGTTACTAGGTAAACAACCTGGTTGCCTTTCGGAAACTAACTTAGCCAGCTGCCCAATTTAATTTTCAAGCTCTTGAATCGATACTTGCTAATTTTTCAATGTTGTTTTGGTATTCTAAAAATGAGTTTCTGACACCGAAATAAACTTTGCTAGCATATCTTCAAGGTTCAACTTTTTCTCTTACTGGTAGGGTGGTTGGAAACCTGGAGGGGTTTGCATTTTTTGATTTCCTTGACCTCCCCATGAGAAGTTTGGGTGGTTCCTCCAACCTAGATTATAAGTGTTACTATAGGGATTATTCTGAGGTTTAGAATTATTACCCATATAGTTCATCTGTTCGCTTTCTATGCCTAGGTTGTAGGATGATATTCTGTTTTGTTTGTCCCTCCTCTATTTGCATCGTACTCCATCACTGAATGTACCTGCGAAGAACCACACAAACCATTAATCTTTTTACTTAAAAGCTCTGCCTAGTTTGATAGCATGGTGACGGTGTCAAGGTTAAAAACACTGGCGACTTTTGTCAGCTTTGTTCTCATGACTTGCCACTGATAGTTATTTAGTGACATCTCCTTTATAAACTCATAAGTTGCTTCAGGGGTTTTGTTATTTAGGGTTCCACCAGCAGTTGCATCAATCAATTGCCTAGTTGAGGGGTCCACACCATTGTAAAAGGTTTGAACCTGTAACCATAATGGTAATCCATGGTGAGGGCATCTTCTCAGTAGATCCTTGCATCTCTCCCATGCATCGTAAAGTGTTTCTAAATCCATTTGTACAAAAAAGAAATATCATTCCTCAACTTAGCCGTTTTAGTCTGCGAGAAATATTTCAATAAGAATTTTTCGGTCATTTGTTCCCATGTAGTGATTGATCCTCATGGTAACGAGTTCAACCACTGTTTAGCCTTGTTCCTCAATGAGAAGGGAAGCAACCGAAGGCAAATGACATCATCAAAAATGCCATTTAGTTTGAAAGTATAATAGAATTCTAGAAAATTTGCTAAATGAGTATTTGGGTCTTCATCCTGCAAACCATCAAACTGAACAAACTATTGAATCATTTGAATAGTGTTAGGTTTCAGTTCACAATTATTTACAGCAATAGCAGGTCTAACAATACTCGATTCAGCCCTAGTTAAATTAGGCTTAGCATAGTCGTACATAGTACAAGGAGTAGGATTTTTGGCAACCACCGGAGGGAGCGGATTATTATCAACCATCACCTCGATGGTATTAGTATCGTCCTCTTGCTCTTCCTCTATGTATTGTAAACTTCGCCTCATCTCCCTACGATTTTTGCGAGCGGTACTTTCTATCTCACTATCAAAAAGCAAGGGTCCTGATGGGTTCTTTCCAGTCATAAACTAGAAATACTTGCCAGAGGCAAATAAAAGAAAAATTAGAAAAGTAAAACTAAAATGAATATAAATTGTAATAAAATAGAAATGGCTAAAGTAATAAAAATTTAGTGTTCCTAATATCTTAGTCCCCGGCAACGGCACCAAATACTTGATGTGTCTCTAACTAACTACGATCACAATAAAGGCAAGTGCACCTATCGTTTAATAGTATAGTTATGGTAAGACCGAAAATATCGTATCCACAAGGACTAAGAGTACTAGTAATTACTATCTTCTTATTATCTAGCCTAAAAATTGGAGTGATTTCTTTTAAACTAAAATTAAAAGCACGACAGAGAATGAATTGGGAAAATACTTTATAGACAACTTTATGAGAGAGGTAATACCCAAGGAAGAATCCACCTAGACTTCACTTATTACTTTTGATTCATACGATTAATTCAGTTGACTTAATCCGTAGAAATCCTTAATTTATGTTAATATCTCTTTCAAGACTAAAAACAACTGACTCTAGGTTGATTAATTGAAATCTCTTTCTAATTAAAACACCTATTGTCCCATTAACTCGATCTATGGATTCCCTTATTAGATTTGACTCTAATCTAGCAGATTTACATCGTCTTATATCTCGGATTGCATTCGACTCCGCTTAATTGTGTTGATCTACGCTTAAACAGGGACTTTTGCTCCTCTGAATAAGCACATTCTGTAACAGCCCGATTTAGGGGCTACTCAGAACAATGATCTCGAAATCACTAATTTGAGGATAGATAAAATTATTTTCATGTTATGTTATGTGTTATAACATGTTTATAAGGATGTATGAAAATTTTGATGCCTTAATTTTAGCAATTTCTAGCTAATTTGTGAAAAGGACTAAATCACATAAAGTACGAAAGTTCTATTTTATTTGCAAAAGGTGCCAAATAGCTATGGGCTATTAATTGGAGTCCCCAATTGTACAAATTGGCCTTGTTTTAAGTGAGTAGGCCGGCCATGTGACATAGGGGACAAGAATTTTTTTAACTTTGGTCAAAATAGGTGGGAATTAGGTGAAAAAAATGAATAAAATAAGGTGAGTAAAAGATGTTATCATCTTTCACTATTCACCTATCTTCTCTCCACCAAAAATTGAAGAAGCAATGGAGCTTTGGGGGTTTGAAATTTCAGCCAAGCTATCTCCCTTATTAGTAAGTGATTTTGATGACTTTTCTTGATAAAAATTGTACTTTTGGAGTCCCCAAAGCTTAAGCTAGCTAATGAGGGGACTATTTTACAATATGGTTGAGAGTCTAGGGACTTCCCATTAGAGAGTCTATGCTAGTTGCTGAGTTTTTATGGAAGAAAATGAATGATAAGATAATGAGAGACAACTTTTGGGAAGGGTGTTGTCATGAAAACACCTAATTGGGACTAAAATGCAAAAATTGTGATTTGTTCATTAAAGCATGAAATAGTTGGAATTATGAGTAGTTGTAAGAGGATTAAATGTTCAGCTAAGTTTGTTTAACAAGAAAATGTGATGAAAATTTATTTACGATCCTAGGGGCAAAATCATAATTTTGCCAAATTATAGGGGCAAAATGGTCATTTTTTCCTAAGTGGATATTATGCTGTAATGTGATCATTAAGTGATTAAACGAGTAAATTTCATTGTTCTAGATCAAAGAAAATGAGTTTCGAACCTAGAACGGATGAAAAGAGAAATGTGGGCAAAATAGTTATTTCCGGCTATTTCGACAACGAGGTAAGTTCATGTGCAATTATTGAAAGTATGCATGAGTTTATGTAAGTATTCCGATGTTGTATGGAATGTATATTCACTTTATATATGTATGATACATATATTATTTGATGAGATGCCATGAGAATTGAGCCCTAGAGTAATGAGAAATGCATGTAAAATGTTGAGACGATAGTTAAAGCCTCGTATAAGACCATATTGAATTATGGCTTTGGTGTAAGAATTCGTATAAGACCATGTCAGGGACATGGCATCGACATGTTAATCCAAGTAAGACCCTATTGGGGTACGATTTCTATGTGACTTCATGCGTATGAGACTCAAGAGAATATTTTATAACTTGAGTATTTCAGCTGATATGATGAATGTATGTGGTTGTACCACGAGAAGCACAGGTATGTGTTAGAACTGAAAGGTGATGAAATTAATTTATGATGAACCTTTCGTGGGAAATGCATAAATAATGCACCTTAGTTGCATGTGACAGATTTATTGACGTAGTGCGTGAATGTTAGCAAGAATAGAAGTGTACGTAAATGTTCTTGAATGAACATTTAAGATAGAGGTAAGCTGGTGCATTGTTATTCACGAATGATAAATGACGGTGAGCTATGTGCGGTATCACCTCATTGTTGGTAGTGGTGGGCTGTACGCGATACCATCAGTTGTATTAATACTGGTGAGCTAAGTGCGTAACCCCCGAGAGATGGGTAGCTTATTGAAAATGTTTGATGTGTTGTCTTACGTGATTACATGACAATCAGTGCAGGAATGGAATCTAGTTAAACGAGCAATTGGCTTGTAGTATGGTAAGAGATAGAATGAGAAAGCTTCAAGAGCGATTGAGTAAGCTTCCAGAGCAGTTGAGTAAGAAATCATTAGTTAATGGGAAACACCTAGTATAAAGATGCTTTGTGGTGGTGTATGTTCAATGAACTTATAAAATTATCATTTTATGCGGATGAACTTACTAAGCATTATTGCTTACTCCTCTTTCTTTCCCATATCTTATAGGTTATTTCAACTAGCTCTAGTTGGAGGCTATCGGAGATGTTATCATACTATCGAGTGGACACATTATACGAGGTATCAAGACTTTCTAAGTCATAGCATGTATAGGGCTAGAATTTAAGGTTGATTAAGTTGTTGTTAATGTACCAAATTATGTTGTCCTAAGAGGGTTTATAGTTTAAAAGTATATAGCCATTGATAATGGCTTAAGTCATTGTAATTGTATGGGAGGAAAACCTTATTTTCATGAATCAATGTATAAGATCATGTGTTCAAGTTGATAAATTGAGCCTTTACTAAATTGGTATATGTATGTGTGTAGGTGAGAGTGGTAAGAAGGCTTGGTAGATGACCTCTAAGTGTCCACAGTTAGACACACAGGCAGTGTCAGGCCGTGCAAACCCCGCACCTTATTATTAAATGTCGAATAGGCCACTGGTAGATCCCACAGCCGTGTGCATGAGCCGTGTAAGACCCACGGCTTGGGAATGGACGTATGCACAAGCCGTGTCGAATAAGACAGTAGCTCCATATGGTTGGAGGGCACGGGCATTTCAAGGCCGTGTCGAATAAGTCAGTAGCTCCACATGGTTGGAGGGCACGGGCGTGTCAAGGCCATGTCAGATAAGTCAGTAGCTCCCCACGGATGGGAAACATGGGCGTGTTTAGGGGAGCACGGGCGTGCTTCAAACCACACGGGCATGTAACCTCTGATTTTGAGAGAGGATTTTCGATAAGTTTTGAAAGTCCGAACAAGTGTTTAAGGCCTCGTATGACCATGACATGTATGTCTAGACCAAGAAAGAAACGATTTAAGTCGAAATAAAATTTTATAGCCAGTAAGTACTTGATTAAGTGAGTTCAAGCATGGTAATGTCTCGCATCCAATATTAGCCTCGGACTTGGATACGGGGTGTTACATTTAGTGTATCAGAGCTATGGTTTAGTCGGTTCTAGGACTAACCTAGCGAGAGTAAGAGTCTAGCTATACATACCATATGTGGATCGTGATAGTGTGATGTCTCCCATCCTTAACGAATTTGTTTTATTAAGAAAGTGAGGATCCCACTCGAGTTAAATTCAGTAAGTTGTATAATTTCTATCATTGATTTGCTTAGTATAATGTACATTGTAATCATGAAATGTTTAATGTTTTGCTGAATAAAGAAAGCAATGAGATTAATTATGAGCAAGTCCCGATTGAATAAAAATTGCCCAGGATACTCGATCCATCACATGAGACAAGAAAGCTCGTATAAGACCAAGCCAAGGCATGGCATCGGCAATCAAGAAGAGATCTTTCATGTAAGTCCAAGGCAAGCTTGGCATTGAATAGATATTTCATGTAAGACCAAGGCAAGCTTGGCATTGATTCAAGAAGAGATCTTTCATGTAAGTCCAAGGCAAGCTTGGCATTGAATAGATATTTCATGTAAGACCAAGGCAAGCTTCGCATTGATTCAAGAAGAGATCTTTCATGTAAGTCCAAGGCAAGCTTGGCATTGAACAGATATTTCATGTAAGACCAAGGCAAGCTTGGCATTGATTCAAGAAAAGACCTTTCATGTAAATCCATATCTAGAGTATGGCTTTGGCATCAAGTTCATGGCAAGAGATTTAGTATCATCGGTAATTCATAGAAATTCATCGGGCAAATGAGTAAAGTTAAAATGAGATAGCAAGAAAGGTAGTAGTAAAGTTGATATTATGGCATGCTAGTTAAGACTGGCTGACAAATATAATTCATGTTATTAATGATGATGCTGAGACTATGTTTATTATAGTAAAGCATACTAATTTTTGTGATCAAGTGTTACAGGTACCTTGTTTACCTTACAGACATAAGAATAGTAAGCACCATGATGTATGTGAGAAGCAGTAAAAGCAAGAAACCACCTATATTGTGGTATGAAAGCTAAAATTTGGAAAATTGACTAAGCAGAATTCAAGAGATGAGTACAGACGTTCAACGATGAAAAGATGAATAAGACCATGGTTGGACCATGGCAATGAGAGTGCCAGTGTAAGACCATGTTTGGAACATGGCATCGGCCACGATATGAGAATCGGTGTAAGACCATATATGGGATATGGCATCAGCACCGACATGAGTTCCATATAAGACCGTACCAAGGGTATGACATTGGTATTGGTATGAGATTTCGTGTAAGACTATAACAAGGCTATGGCATCATGATGACATATAAAGAAATACCTGGACTATGCTATCGTGATATGAGTAAGACCATAGTTGGACTATGGCAATCAGGTAAACGACGTACTCAGACCCAAAAGGCATTCATTGATTGATAATTGATTGTAAGAGAAAGTAGAGTTAAACGTTGAGTACTCAAGTAGATAGTAATGTAGAACTTGAGTAAGTGAAGACATTATTCTAATGTATTTATGATAGAAACAATTGTAGCGTGATAAATGTGTAAACTCACTTGAGATGAGTTGTATAACTATGATGATATTTTATTTATGATGAGTAGTAAATTATATACATGTGATCACGAGAGTCAAGTTATGGGGCTCTGTGATCTCACTCCCTTACCACAGCAGAATTATGATGAGATGTTATGAGAGTCAGATTGAGTAAGTTAGTATATGATTAATGCAGTATTTATGTTAGCATTTTGAAAATGCTTGGTGTCACATTGATACATGATGCTCTACTAGGTAGAGTAATTATTGTTGAACATGAGGCTGAAGTCCTTGGGGACTAGAATAAAAAGGCTATCATTGAGATATGAATTAGATAAGGTCCCGTATAAGACTATGTTCGAGGCATGGCCTCGGCACTAAGATATGATTCCGTAAAAGACATTATTTGTAATATGGCAATGTTAATGAATATGAGACTCGTGTAAGACCACATACATAATATGGCATTGATACTTGATGAGGAAGACCATATAAGACCTTATCCGGAGATATGGCATTGTCAATTAAAGGAGATTCCATATGAGACCATCACTAGAATGTGACATTGGTTTCGTACCTACATGAAGGACAGTGGA
This sequence comes from Gossypium rotundifolium, assembly GCA_025506655.1. Taxonomy (NCBI): domain Eukaryota; kingdom Viridiplantae; phylum Streptophyta; class Magnoliopsida; order Malvales; family Malvaceae; genus Gossypium; species Gossypium rotundifolium. Next base: position 113,214,474 of record CP106727.1, on the reverse strand, counting down.
CATGCATCTTTGGCTATCCCTAGTAATCAATGGGAGGGATAGATGAGTATAGAGGTAGAAATGAGGATTGTGTCAAAATCATATGAATGAGTGAATACAGTCCCTTGTGAGCGAGTCGTAAGGAAACAAATACGGAGTGAGGCATGGTATATGCTTAATAAAGGTGATTATTAGTAAATACGTCTGAAAGCTTTAACAATTGTATTGATTATGCATTGTTAAGAACAAAGGATGTTAACCTAAGTTGTTTGATGCAAGTGAGTAGGAAGCCTGAACTGTATGTTTGTAGAGATCCTTTTTAATTTGAGGTTTTTTTAATGAAAAGAATTGTTAAAGAGTTTGAGGATGAAATGGCTAAAGAAACAATGTTGAACTGTGAAAGTGTTCAATTATGATAACCATAACTATATGGATCATAATGATCTCTTTAAGTATTAAGTGTTAAGAACTTTTGCCTTTTTGGAGGCAACGTAGTTGTTTATCTCATGAAATGAGATAGTACGAGAAGATTAGCTGACTTCAAAATTAGATTAAATTGTTGTCGATTTAGTAATTAGAATTGACATTCCTTTATATCCTTGTAACCCTGTACGGGTATTTTAAGGAAAAAGTCCGTGATGATTTTAGTATAAGAAGTGAAATCACCAGTTTCACGTTGTATGATGGGCCTTCGAGTAAGTTGAATAGAGTTAATGGATTCGATCGAAATGTTCCTAAGATCGTGAGATATGATGCTAGTAAAAGTTTTAGATTAGCACAGCAAAAGAAGATCAGATTTGAGTGTGCTAGGAAATGTTCTCTATGTGGAAAAAGGAGTAGATTAATATATTGACACATGATTCGAGTTTTGTGTATATTCATGCATGAATCAGTAAAGAGGATAAAATTTTGTATATATGAGAGTAGGGAGCACAATAGAAAGATATGCCCACCGGAATGTTCAAACTATGATAGTTGAGTTGAAAGCTATAGAAAGAACTACTAATTGGAAGTTCTAGTACTGAGTTCAGTCTGAATCGAGAAAAAAGAGTTGATCGGTTAATGATCCATGGAAAAATTAATATGTATTTTTCCGAATTTTGATAAGTGAGAATATCTTATGCTGCAAGAGATTTTGAGAATGAATTGATGGAAACCGCTTGAACTATTACATTGGTGGGTATAGTTATTGTAATACTTCTCAGATAGCAGACATAATACATGTATCTGAATAAAAGATCCTTGTTAAGCAATGTGAGTTAGTTACTTGGTTGACCATTAGTTGGTAATATCTTAGTTTCAGCAAGGTTAATGACTAAAGCGAGTCTTCCTTTCTGAGTAGAGGAGTTTAGAAATAAGGTAGTAAATGGTATTTTAAATAAGCTCTGAATGAGTTTATTCCAGGCGTTAAAATCCAGGTTGGATAAGATTTCCGTTGTCGATATTTCCTTGAGATAGAATTTGAATGACGATGAGTCCCGAACTTATTTAGAAATTTCGGGGTAAGAGATTCAGTAGTAGCATGTCTACTAAAGCAAGAGAAAAAGAAGAATGATTATGTGCATAAATGTGTTGACAAGTAGAGTACATTTCACGACATAATTGAGTTAGGGTCAGAGGTGGTTGACTACTAAAAGATGAGTTTTAAAGTGTACAAATCAAGACTATTACCTTCGATAAATACTTTAATGAGAAAGTGAGATGAAACCTTATGGATTTCTAATTTAGTTGGACAATATTCCCAAAGAGGGGATGTATTTCGAATTGTAGTGGATTGATTAGTGTAGATCCGAACGATCATTTGGATATATATATATATATAGAATTCCAAATTGGTGGATTGCTGAATACAATATATACGCAGAAGAAGGATAACGTAAATCTAAAGTTACATTTCGACCATATGTATCACAGCTTAAGAGTTGTTGGTAAGAGAAACTTGAAGATACGTGAGATTGTGATTTTGAAGAGTTGAGGAAATGTTTTAAGAAAGTTAGTAACAACTCCTCCTGATAAGATTTTCGGGGACGAAAATCCTTAAGGGGGAGAATTGTAACAGCCCGATTTAGGGGCTAGTCGGAACAGTGATCTCGAAATCACTAATTCGAGGATAGATAAAATTATTTTCATGTTATGTTATCTGTTACATCATGTTTATAAGGATGTATGAAAATTTTGGTGCCTTAATTTTAGCAATTTCTAGCTAATTTTTGAAAAAAGGACTAAATCACATAAAGTGCAAAAGTTCTATTTTATTTGCAAAAGGTGCCAAATAGCTATGGGCTATTAATTGGAGTCCCCAATTGTGCAAATTGGCCTTGTTTTAAGTGAGTAGACCGGCCATGTGACATAGGGGACAAGAATTTTTTTAACTTTGGCCAAAATAGGTGGGAATTAGGTGAAAAAAATGAATAAAATAAGGTGAGTAAAAGATGTTATCATCTTTCACTATTCACCTATCTTCTCTCCACAAAAATTGAAGAAGCAATGGATCTTTAGGGGTTTGAACTTTCAGTCAAGCTATCTCCCTTATTAGTAAGTGATTTTGATGACTTTTCTTGATAAAAATTGTACTTTTGGAGTCCCCAAAGCTTAAGCTAGCTATGAGGGGACTATTTTGCAATATGGTTGAGAGTCTAGGGACATACCATTAGAGAGTCTATGCTGGTTGCTGAGTTTTTATGGAAGAAAATGAATGATAAGATAATGAGAGACAACTTTTGTGAAGGGTGTTGTCATGAAAACACCTAATTGGGACTAAAATGCAAAAATTGTGATTTGTTCATTAAAGCATGAAATAGTTGGAATTATGAGTAGTTGTAAGAGGATTAAATGTTCAGCTAAGTTTGTTTAACAAGAAAATGTGATGAAAATTTATTTACGATCCTAGGGGAAAAATCATAATTTTGCCAAAGTATAGGGGCAAAATGGTCATTTTTGCCTAAGTGGATGTTATGTTCTAATATGATCATTAAGTGATTAAACGAGTAAATTTCATTGTTCTAGATCAAAGAAAATGAGTTTCAGACCTAGAACCGATGAAAAGAGAAATGTGGGCAAATAGTCCTTTCCGGCTATTTCGACAACGAGGTATGTTCATGTGCAATTATTGAAAGTATGCATGAGTTTATGTAAGTATTCCGATGTTGTATGGAATGTATATTCACTCTATAGATGTATGATACATATATTATTTGATGAGATGCCATGAGAATTGAGTCATAGAGTAATGAGAAATGCATGTAGAATGTTGAAACGATAGTCAAAGCCTCGTATAAGACCATATTGAATTATGGCTTCGATGTAAGAATTCATATAAGACCATGTCAGGGACATGGCATCGACATGTTAATTCAAGTAAGACCCTATTGGGGTACGATTTCTATGTGACTTCATGTGTGTGTGACTCAAGAGAATATTTTATAACTTGAGTATTTCAGCTGATATGATGAATGTATGTGGTTGTACCATGAAAAGCACAGGTATGTGTTAGAACTGAAAGGTGATGAACTTAATTTATGATGAACCCTTCGTGGGAAATGCATAAATAATGCACCTTAGTTGCATGAGACAGATTTATTGACATAGTGCGTGAATGTTAGCAAGAATAGAAGTGTACGTAAATGTTCTTGAATGAACATTTAAGATAGAGGTAAGCTGGTGGGTTGTTATTCACGAATGATAAATGATGGTGAGCTATGTGCGGTATCACCTCATGTTGGTAGTGGTGAGTTGTACATGATACCATCAGTTGTATTAATACTAGTGAGCTAAGTGTGTAACCCCCGAGAGATGGGTAGCTTATTGAAAATGTTTGATGTGTTGTCTTATGTGATTACATGACATTCAGTGCAGGAATGGAATCTAGTTAAACGAGTAATTGGCTTGTAGTACGGTAAGAGATAGAATGAGTAAGCTTCAAGAGCGATTGAGTAAGAAATCATTAGTTAATGGGAAAGGCACAGTATAAAGATGCTTTGTGGTGGTGTATATTCAATGAACTTATAAAATTATCATTTTATGCGGATGAACTTACTAAGCATTATTGCTTACTCCTCTTTCTTTCCCATATCTTATAGGTTATTTCAACTAGCTCGAGTTGGAGGCTACCGGAGATGTTATCACACTATCGAGCAGACACATTGTACGAGGTATCAAGCTTTCTGAGTCATGGCATGTATAGGGCTAGAATTTAAGGTTGATTAAGTTGCTGTTAATGTACCAAATTATGTTGGCCTTAGAGGGTTTATAGTTTAAAAGTATATAGCCATTGATAATGGCTTAAGTCATTGTAATTGTATGGGAGGGAAACCTTATTTTCATGAATCAATGTATAAGATTATGTGTTTTAGTTGATAAATTGAGCGTTTACTAAATTGGTATATGCATGTGTATAGGTGAGAGTGGTAAGAAGGCTTGGTAGACAGCCTCTAAGTGTCCACACGATTAGACACACGGGCGTGTGTCTAGGCCATGCAAACCCTGCACCTTATTATTAAATGTCAGAATAGGCCACGGTTAGATCCCACAGTCGTGTGCATGAGCCGTGTAAGACCCACGGCTTGGGAATGGGCGTATGCGCAAGCCGTGTCGAATAAGACAGTAGCTTAGGCCGTGTGACACACCCATGTACGATAGCTTAGGCCGTGCTTGATTCTGCTCGCCACACATGGCCGTATGATCTTCCCGTGTGCTATAGTCTAGGCCATGTTGATTTTCAAGGTAGGACCATTTTGTCTATTTTTGGCCCGTTTATCATTCTTTTCAACTCCCTAAGCTCTCCTGAGTGTAAAACATGAAATTAAAGGATTAGAAGCATCGAATTCATCAAATCTAATGAAAATTCATCCAAAAATAAGCCAAGTATGGGGTAAAAATATGTATAAATTATGGTTTATCAAGTATTCAACACAAAGGCGAGATAGGACTCATACCCTTTTCTCAAGTATTTCTCAGCTACCATAGACGAAATCACTACATGCATATTATTCAATGTACCTGATTCAACCCGAACGACATTTCCATTTACACATCTCAATTCAATAAACTTACTACCACAGTTTAATAAAACATTATGTGCAGTCAACCAATCCATACCAAGAATTAGGTCAAATTCATCAAACGGCAACAACATGAGATTAGCTAGAAAACAATGATCTCTAACTGTCAAAGGACAATTCCTACACACTTTGTCAACTAGCACATGTTTGCCTAACGGGTTTAATAGTTTTATCACAAATTTTGTAGACTCAATAATTATACTTATACTAGATACCAATTTCATGCAAATATAAGAATGGGTAGACCCGGATCAATCAAAACAACAACAGAGATTTCATGAAGAGAAAAAGTACTCGTTATCACATTTGGAGATGATGCCTTTTCGCGAGCGCAAATGGCATAAGTCCTTACAGGTGCTCTACTCTTTGATCTCACAGTAGAGTCTCTAGGCGCACCTCTACTACTAGTCCCACTTCCCGGTTCCTCTGTGCTCTAACCCTCGAAGGTACATTGCTCGCTCTTACTTCTTATTTTATGTCTTTCTCATCCCTTTCTGGACAGTTTCGAATAAAGTGATATGGTGAAACACATTTGTAGCAAGCACGATTGTTTCCCCAACACTCCCTAGTATGTTTTCTACCACAATTTGGACACTCTGGTTTATTTGATTTTGCATTTCCCACGCTTGCCATCGAGGTGGCTTGAACTCTCAAGCCTGAATATGCATTACCTCGATCTTGGTGTGAATACCTAGCTGAAGTAGTCATCCGAGGGTTCATTTCATTGGACCTCAGTGAGCTTAGAACGATTTACTCATTGGCCTCTTCCTTGCTTCTCGGGCTTGAATCATGGCTTTTCTCTTTTCTTTATTCAACTCTTCATCCTTGCAAGCTCTATCGACCAACACCACAAATTCTTTCAATTCCAAGATCCCAACTAGCAATCTGATATCCTCATTCATCCCATCTTCGAACCTCTTGCACATAATAGCTTTCGTAGACATGCACTCTTGAGCATATTTGCTGAGCCTAACAAACTCGAGCTCATTCTCTCCCGTAGCTATTTTGCCTTACTTCAATTCAAGAAACTCCTTCCGTTTCTAGTCAACAAATCGCTGACTTATGTACTTCTTTTGGAACTTTTCTAGGAAGAAGTCCCATGTCACCCTCTCCCTCGGTACTACGGATGTCAGCGTTTTCCACCAACGATATGCCAAGTCCCTCAACAATGACACAACACATTTTAAGCTCTCCTTAGGTGAGCAAGAGAGTTCATCAAATACTAGCATAGAGTTCTCAAGCCAAAACTCCGCTCTCTCAGGATCATCATCTATGTTGGCTCTAAATTCCTCGACCCCTTGTTTTCAAATCTTATCGACCGGGGTTTGGTCATTCTCACCAAATCTATACCTTGAGGAGCCGTGGGAACTGGCTGAGGTATAGGAGGGGGTGAAGGAGGTTAAGTATTAGGGTTCCCTCTACAAACTTAGTGTACCAATTACTCATCATGTGGAGAAAGGCTTCCCCAGCCTCTTCTCCATGACCCAACGTCTCGGGTCTACTTTCATAGATGGGGTCCCTTGAGCTGGAGCCGGCACATTACTAGCAGCGTCATCAGCAGCAGCTTAGTTAGAATTCGTTACTATACAAAAACACAATATAATATTGTTAGGATTCACCACATTATCAATGTATTTATGGCATGTATAGCTAGACTCTCACACATGGTAGTCTGGGAACCGACTAAACCATAGCTCTGATACCACTAAATGTGACACCCTTCACCCGTATTCGACTCCAGAATAAGGTACGAGGTATTACTAGACTTATACATGGATAATTGTACAAAACTGAAACGTGACTTTCCACTCCAAATTCAAACTTTTCATAACATTTCTCTAACAAGCCTACGAGGCCTAAATCACACTTTAGGAATGGTTCGAGATCAATCGAACTCTTTTGAAGCTCTCTAGAAAAACATAAAAAAATTTCACTAGACAGTCCACATGCCTGTATGGAGAAAGGGACACGCCCGTGTGGCATATCACATACTCGTGTTCCACACCTGCGTGGATTTATTTTTCAATTCGAACCTATAGGGGTTTTCACATGGCCGAACACATGCCCATGTCCCATGCACGGCCTCGACACGCCGTGTCTTAGCCGTGTGCCAACAACCTTGGCATTTTGTTTCTGACGTCATCTCCCCATAAAGGTCACAAGGCCAAGGCACATGCCCTTGTTCTTCGGCCGTGTGGTGAATAAAATTCCTAATTTTAGGTGTAGACTTCACACGGCCTGGGCACACGCCCATGTCCATGGTCGTGCCTTCCACACGGTTGAGACACATGGCCGTGTCTCCTCTCGTGTGTTTACTATTGAGCATACTGACTTGCAAATCTAGCATGCAAGGGGACACACGGCCTAACCACACACCCATGAGGCTGACCGTGTGTCACACATGGCCTAGACACACACCCGTGTGCCTTTTCGTGTGGACAAGAATAAGGCTATTTGCCAAGCTCTTTCTATCACCCCCAACTCGTACAAACATAAAACATATTAAGCCTTCAACCCATTCATGCATAAATAAGCTAAGTAAACCCATCATGCAACTAGCACATTCATGAATAACCTCACCTTTTCATAGATTAATAAGAAAGAGCTACAAACTATGGCCTTATACAAAAGAGTTCATCTTTGAAGGAGCAAACACATTTTGCCAAATTGATATGACATTCACTAAGTCTAGTCCCTATACATGCCATACTCAAAATGCTAAGTCTAACTATACCAAGATGTGTTGATAGTGTGGGTGATCTTCTGATTATCTTCATATCCCGAGCTGGCTCTTCGACATTATAAAATAAGGGAAAAGAGAAGGGAGTAAGCTTTAAGCTTACTAAGTCTATATGTAAACAATAAGCATCAAACCACAATAAAAACCAGTCAAACATTACATGCCATGTAACAACAATTCATATCTTTATAATCATGCTTACTCATTTTAAGTCTTACCACATCCCAAATACATATCATAAACATTGCCCACAATTACTTGCACATTTACCCTGCACTTATCACCACAAAGCCACATGAAATATTTACTTAAACAAGTTTCTCGATGAACCCTTAGGAATGGTACAAGATACTCGGTGGTTTCGCACACAGCCCGCCATTAATCAATAATAGGGTGGTATCGCACTTAGTCCACCAAAATGATAATTACGGTGGTATCGCACATAGCCCACCAAAATATTAATAAATATGATGGTATCGCACATAGCCCATCGTTAATAAGTAACAAGGTGGTATCGTACACAACCCACCAAAATTTACATATTTACAAATATTCATCCGTACACATTTTTCTCTTCCGAAGGTTTATCCGAGAGTTTCAACATTTTCTACTATTTCATTAATTCTCACTAATAATCAATTACATCCACACAATGCATCAATAGTTAAAACATACGTAATAGGGATGTATCTTGCACACATGAACTTACCTCGGTGCAAAATATGTTAATTTACGGCTTAGTTTGTAACCTTTTCTTTTCTCCGGTCAAGGTTGTTTCTGCTTTCTCTTGATCTAAAATAATGAAATTAACTCATTTAATCACTACATAAATTAAGACACTTCAAAATTTCTACTTTGGCAAAAATAATCATTTTTCCCTTATACTTTGGCAAAATTATGATTTTTCCCCTAGGCTTGTAAATCGTTTTCATCAAATTTCCTCATTAAACAAGGCTAGCTGAACATTTGTTACTATTATAAAAATTCAAAATGCCAATCATTTCATTCATTTACTACTCAATTTGCAACCTTCACAAATAGGTCATTGTAGGTGTTTTCATGGTAACACCTTTCACAAAAGTTGTTTATTTAACAATTAAGACTCATTTCTTCCGTAAAAATGCAGGAAACAACATAAATTCTCACATGAAAAAACTCTAAACTTTCAATCATTTTGCAAAATAGTCCCCTCTTTACCTTGCTTAAGCTTTAAGGGTTCCAAAAGTACAATTATTATCAAGAAAGACCTCAAAAATCACTTACTAGAAAAGAGAATAAATTGCTAAAATTTCAAGCTCTCCAAGGTCCTTCTTGAGTGTAAAAATTGGTGGAGGAAGAAGAGAAATGAAAAAGATGATAGCCTTTTCTTTATTTTATCTTATTTTATTCATTTAGTCACTTAATGCCACCAAATATTGACCAATTTAATGCCCTTGTCCCCTTGGCCGGCCATCACCTATTTGAAGGCCTAATTTCACTTTAAGGATCTCCAATTTAATATTCCATAGCTATTAGACACCTCTAGCTTGAAAAATGAAACTTTCACACTTTATGCGATTTAGTCCTTTTTCGCAATTAAACATGCAATCACCAAAATTTTCATGTACTCATATAGTCATGATATGACACCTATAAAATTATTAAAACTACTTTCTCTGGTCTCGGATTAGTACTTTTAAAACCACTTTTTTTGACTAGCATCAAAATCAGTTGTTACAGTATTCACCTTTATTTGTGACATTGTGAGCATATGGCTCTAGGTGGACTAATTTGGTTGGATAGATAAGGGAGTGTTGAGCATGATTTTCCACTCAATGGGTTATTTGAGGCGCTATAAGGGAGCGTGTGCTTCAGACCGCTCAACTCTGTGAATTGTATTTGATATTTTTGGGAGTTTGGAGATCCATTTATCAGATGTATGATCACCCGATTAAGCCATGAGAAGTGTATATATTTTTGTGTGATTGTTGCTATATCAATTGATGATTAAAAGCTATAAATAATTGATTTTTGGTATTGAAAATGCTTATGGAAATTAAATTGACATGTTTAATTATTTTAGTCTGACAATTGGTGAATAATTGGTTGTGAATTAAGCATGAATTGGATGTTAATTTACTTGTTGTTTTTATTAACATTCACTGAGCTTTTTAAAGCTCACATCCTAACATTCGTGCAGATATTCGTCGGGATTGAGGAGCTAAAGAGTCGAGCAAGAGAGTTCTAAGAGATTTAGGCTCGGTAGAGACTTTATTACACATTTCAGAGATTGTAGTCGAGAATTATTGAACTCTTGGGAAGTAGTTGATTTTGGTTGTAATTGGACTTTGAACATTTATTTCCGATGGTTTTATAATAACTTTGAGGCATGTTTGAGTTTAATTATTGAATGATTTACGGTGTTTTGTTTCTTGATAACACAGTGTGTGAAGCATGAAATTTTTACTAACGGTTTATTAAATGAAGCTTCCATGGAGAGGTTTGCTAGTGACTTAGGTGCACCACTTGTTTGATTTAATCGGTGTTCGTTATGCATGAAATTGATTGCCTAATTTTATTTAATTAAGGCTTAATTGATGTCCATAAATTCAATTGAAGGTGTATGTATATTTATGTTAATTAATCATAGTTTAATTGGGTTTAATTGTTCATTAAAAGATGCAAAATTGGGTTTTAAAACGAGTTACTCGCAAAAATAGGTGCAGTGGTTTTCACACGAGCATGTGAGTTGTGACACGGGCATATGGAAACTGGAGCTATCACACACGAGCTTATGGGATTTCTACACAAGTGTGTGCGATCTGCCAAAAAGGTTTTCACGACACGAACACGGGCATTTAATGACACACGGTCTGGGGGACATAGTTGTGTGGGTTTTGGAGGGGTTGAATTTTTGTCTTTTTAAATTATTATTCTAATTTGTTTAAATTACTATTTAGTCCTAAAAATTAAGTAGTCTAATTATAGCCCTAGATGATAAGGAAACTTGGTAAAATTTTAGGATTAGTCCCGTAATGGGTAAAATTCGATAGAAACACACTTAATTTGTAACTCGAAATAGGTCCTTATAGATTATATTTGTTATAATTTAGTGTATATAAGTAAAAAATTGAATTAGACATAGCAAACGAACTCAATTTCAGCTGAAATTTTTAGGCTTGCATAATTTTGATTAAAAGAATATCAATAAACATTTAGATAAAAAATCGGGTTAGTTTTACAATAGGCGGTAAAATGACAAAAATGCCCTTCGGTTAAATTATCTAGAAAATATTTAAAATTGGCTCATAATTTGCTTCTACATTAATATATAACTAATATTCAGATAATATTGAGGTGTTATAAGGTTGAGGTGTGTCTTGGGTGGCCATTAGCTGGAGAGTCACTTAGGTTACTAATGTAACGCTTTGAATTCGAGTCAGTTCATCCCAATCGGGTTTGGGGTGTCACATTTGATGGTATTAGAGCTAGGTTAGGCTGCTTGAATATTAATGATATTGGATTATGATGTTTTCTTGCTTGTGATGATTAAAAATTTCATATTTTTTCCTATGTATGATATTTGTGATATAAGTTGGCCTTGGGGTAGGATTGGGAACACAAAGCCCTATAGGAGCTATACTTAGTTAATCTTGGATCTCTTCCGATACTCACTCCTGCTACATTTTCTTTAATCTTATCTTTAGTATAGGATTGTCGTTATGCCTCTGCGTCGTGATCAGGGCAGTACGGATGACAATGCACCGCCGTGGGATGATGCTCAGATGGGCCACGTCGAGCATTGCATGTCTGAGATGGTAGGAGCACTACAATGTATCGTTGGTGCCAACGTTGCTCTGGCTCGTCAGGATTTGCCACTAGAACGTTTACGAGCACTTAGAGCTAAGGAGTTTCGTGGTGTTGGGGTGGTAATTCGAAACGTGCATAGTATTGGTTGAAAGTTGTCATTCTTATTCTCAGCCAGATGGGTTGTTCTGACGAGGATAAGTTGGGTTGTACCGTGTCACTACTAACGGACGAGGCTCACAGATGGTGTATGACTATTGAGAAGGGTACTGCACTGGATCATTTGACTTAGGAATTCTTCTTAGCATCATTTCATAGTAAGTTTATGGGCGAGTAGTATCTCGAGGCTGAGAGAATAAAGTTTATGGATCTTGTTCAGGGTACTCTGTCAATAGATGAGTACGAGGCTAAGTTTGTTCTGTTGAGCCAATATACTCTCGAGTTGGTGTCTTCTGAGGTGAACTGTTGTAAGAGGTTCAAGTTTAGACTAAATCATGGGATTAAGCTCTACCTGGTTGCTCAGAATACTGAGGTTTTTGACGTGTTAGTTGAGAAGGCTCATGCATTAGAAGAGGCTTTGAGGGAGGAGCCCAAAGCTACTTTATTTGGAGCTGTTAAGAGGTCGACTGAGGCTGCTAGTGGTTCTGGTCGTAAAAGTAAGGGAGGTCATTTCGGTAGATTCGGACGACGTATTGTTGGTGGTTATGGTCAGGATAGATAGGCTATGAGAGTTGAAGCTAGTCTTGCTGATCAAGGGGCTACCGTATGGCCAATATGTGAGTACTGTAGTCGACGTCATTGTGGTGAGTGCTGGAGGATGATGAGTGCTTGTCTTGTCTGTGGTTCAATGGAGCATCGTGTGAGTGACTGCTTGGAGAGAGCCTTGTTGTTCGTGATCAACTTGTTTGTTGCAGCTGCACCTGCCTTAGCTCGAGGGAGAGGCCATGGTAGAGGTGCTAGTTAGTGTGGTACTACTCAAGGTTGTGCTGGTGGTCCAGCTAGAGTTTATGCAGTGAGGCAGCCTCGAACTAGAGAGGCCACTGATGTTATTACAAGTAGTTCCACGCTATAGTCTTTTCCTCTACTAGCATCAGTTGATTCTGGTGTGACGAGGTCATTCATCTTGAGGGACGTAGCTAGAGACTTAGGGATTTTTGTTGAAACTTTTAGATCGAATGTTACGGTTAAGAGATCTTTAGGCGATAGTGTAGTGGTGGATTGGGTATATCGTCATTGTCCTCTGATGGTTCAAGGACAAGTGTTTTTGGTTGATCTACTTGAGTTGTCATTTTGGCATTTCGACATCATTTTGGGTATGAATTGGTTGTTTGAGGATCAGGCTAAGGTGGATTGCAAGGCGAAGTTGGTGAATTTGTGTGGAGTTGACAGTTCGAAAGTTGTTGCTCTTGGTAAGGAATTTGAGTTGTTGAATGTGATTTCTTCACTTCGTGCTGAGAAGTTGGTCCAAAGGGTTGTAAAGCTTATCTAGCCAATATCCTGAATATCGATAGTAAGGAGATGAGGTTGGATGAGATCCAGGTTGTCTGTGATTTTCCAAATGTGTTCCTTGAGGAGTTACCCGATATACTACCAGATAGAGAAGTTGAGTTCGGTATTGAGCTCTATCCCGGTACTGCTCCAGTGTCTCTTGTGCCATATCGCATGGCTCCTAAAGAACTGAAAGAGTTGAAACTAAAATTGCAAGAGTTGTTGGATTGTGGGTTCATTCGTCTGAGTGTGTCTCCGTGAGGAGCACCGGTGTTGTTTGTAAAAAAGAAGGATGGGATTTTGAGGCTGTGCATCGATTATCGCCAGTTGAATAAGTTGACCATCAATAATAAATATCCGCTACCGAGGATTGATGATGTGTTTGACCAGTTTAAGGAGCTTCAATTTTCTCAAAGATTGATCTGAGGTTTGGGTATTATCAGTTGAAGTTTAACGATTCAAATGTGATGAAGTCTACTTTCAGGACTCGGTATAGTCATTACGAGTTCCTTGTCATGACATTCGGGTTAACAAATGCACTTGCCATATTTATGGACATGATGAACCGAGTATTCCATTCCTACCTAGATCGATTCATAGTGGTTTTCATAGATGATATATTGGTGTATTCTTAATCAGAGGATGAGCACGTTAAGCATTTGAGAGTGGTTCTGCAAGTTTTGTGAGAGAAGCAGCTGTATGGGAAGCTGAGCAAATGTAAGTTTTGGCTTCGTGAGGTGGTTTTCTGGGTCATGTCATTTCAGCTAAGGGTATTCGGGTTGATCTAAAGAAGGTTGAGGGGATTTTCAATTGGAAGCTGCCAAAGACTATTTCTGAGGTTAGAAGTTTCTTAGGGTTAGCTAGTTATTACTGTCGCTTTGTTGAGGGGTTTTCTCCTTTGTCAAATTTGCTTTAGAAGAACAATGCCTTTGAATGGATTGATAAAAGGCAGAAGTGTTTTGAGAAGTTGAATTTGGTTTTGACTAAAGTGCCTGTGTTGACATAGTCGATATTCAGTAAGGAGTATGTGGTCTACAGTAATGCTTTTTATACGGGACTGGGTTGTATGTTGATGTAGGAGGGTAGGGTAGTTACTTATGCATCGAGGCAGTTGAGGCGCATGAGTGTAACTATCCAACTCATGATTTGGAGTTAACTGCCATAGTCTTCATGCTTAAGATTTGGCGTCACTACCTGTACGGTGAGAGGTGTGTGATATACACTGATCACAAGAGTCTTAAGTATCTTCTCACTCAGAAGGAGTTGAACTTGAGACAGAGGCACTAGATCGAGTTGCTAAAAGATTATGATTGTGTGATCGAGTATCATCTAGGGAAGGCGAACATAGTTATCGATGCTTTGAGTCGCAAGTCCCTGGTTGATTTGAGAGCTATGTTTGCGAGGTTGTCTATCTTTGATGATGGGGGTCTGTTGGATGAACTTCAAGTTAGGGCGGTTTTTTGCAACATATTCGTAAGCGTCAGCCTTAAGATGAGAGTTTGGCTTGTCAGATTTGTCAGGTTGAGTCAGGTGTTCAAGGGGATTTTGATCTCAACTCTAATGGTGTTATGTGTTTTTGAGGTTGCTTGTGTGTTCCGGAGGATGAGGATCTGATGCGCTTGATTCTTATCGAGGCTCATAACAGTCCTTTTTCTATGCATCCCAGTGGGAATAAGATGTATCTGGATCTTTGGATTTTGTATTGGTCGCCTAGGTTGAAGAAGGATGTTGCTAACTTTGTTGGGAGATGTTTGGTTTGTCATAGGGTGAAAAGCCAAACATCAGCATCCATCGGGTTTACTTCAGCCTATTTAGATTCTAAAGTGGGAACGGGAATAGATTACGATGGATTTCATTTTGGGTTTGCCTTTAACTCTGACACATAAGGATTTGATCTGGGTGATTATGGATAGATTTACGAAGTCTGCACATTTTTTGCTAGTTCGTACGAGTTTTAGTCTGCATCAGTTAGCTGAGCTCTACATCCGAGAGATTGTTCGTGTAATAACCCCTTTTTTTGGTCAAATCAAAATAGTGGTTTTGGGACCACAAATCCAATGTCAAAATATTTATTTATTATTATTTTAAGGTTTGCAGCATGATTGAATGATTGTGTGTGAAAGTTTCGTTTAGTAATTTTATCATTTGGTTGGTCAATTTGATAAAAATGACTAAATCGCGTAAAACGTAAAACTTGAGTTCTATTAGCTAAAGGTGTCAAATAGCTATAGAACCTTAAAGTCAAGGTCCTTATGTGGAAAATATACCATTTTTATTGTTAGTGGACTTTTATGGACATGTAATATGTGATTTTAAAGTTTATTAACTAAGGTTAATTTAGCAAATTGGTTAATTTAAGTTAATTAATAAAAAACCATTTTTTTATCATCTTCATCATCTCTTTCATCAAAATTGAAAGGAGAAAACCATGGAAGCATGCTAGGGCATTCGGCCAAGCTATTTACCTTGCATTGGTATAATTTTTCATCCCGCTTTTATTGATTTCTATGTTTTTGGAATCGTTACAGCTAGTACTAGCCAGCCTAGGGACTAATTTGCAAAATTGTTAAAGATTTTTAAAGTTTCCATTAATGAATAAGTATGATTTTTTATGTTTAATGATAAATTATGAATATTTGGTGTTAGTTAAACAAGTTTTGTTAAGTGATTTTTGACAAAAATGTCAAAAAGGGGGTTAAATTGAGAAAATGTGAAATGTGGTGGTTAAAAGTGTGAATAAATGAAAAATATGGGCTACTAGGGTTATAATGGTAATTTGGATAGCATGGGTTAGTCTTGAATTTCATGAATTTGTGATTTTATGAAATAAGGACTAAATTGTAAAAATGTGAAAGTTTAGGGGTAAAAGGTAAATGTGCCTTAAAGAGTGTTTTGGAATAAATTGAATGAATAGATGATTAAATAAGTTAATTTTGGATATATTTAGATCAAGAAAAGTGAAATACATTCTTGGATCGGGGAAAAGATAAAGTTATCGACTAATCGACTCGGTTCACCATTTTAACATCCGAGGTATGTTCGTATGTTATAAATTCATTTTAAAAGTATTTTATATGCTTCGATATAGCATGAATTGTGTTTATGTGCGTACGAGTTCAAAAATGATTAGATGAAGATTCAACAGTTGAAAACTCGATTAAACCTTAGGAATAGTTTAAGATGCTAGTGACATGTCATTAGGTATACTTGAGTTGGCTTCGGGCCATGATTTAGCACTATGTGTGCGAGATAAACCGATTTGGCTTTGGGCCATGCATATCGGCTGATTTGGCTTCGGGCCATGATATCAGAATTTTGGATAAGTTACTTTGATTTGGCTACGGGCCATGGTATAGGTACTTATCGAGTGAGACCTTGAGTATCCGACTTCTATTCCAAATGGTTCAACGGGTAAATGAAGGATGTGGTCGAGTATGAGATTGGTACAAGGTGGTACAGGTACGTACGGAAATGAATTGAGTATGGAAAACTATGAAATTGATAAGTTCCTTGGTATGTTATATGAATGATCATTTGATAGATTGAGATTTAATAGAATTGTTGCACATTGTTTTCCATTATATAAATGATTAATGAATGATAATAGTTACTCCTTTTTAACATACAGCTTACTAAGCTATATAGTTTGCTTTGTTGCTTTTCCATGTTTTATAGTGATTTCAAAGCTAGCTCAGATTCGAGGATCGTCGAAGACTTCACCACACTATCCACTGACTCTTTGGTACTTTTGAAACTATGTTTAAAGTATATGGCATGTATAGGTGTTTGAGTCATGTTGATTATGTTTTGGTAATGATGTTGGCCAAATGAATTGGCATTTTAAATGTATATGTTTTGGTTTGTAAATATAGCCATGAGATTTGGCTTAATTTGGTGAATTTGGTTTTGTGCTTATATGTGCACATATGTTGATATTTAAGTTCATGGATGGAAATGGTAATGACTTATATTATGATAATTGTGGTCATTGTTGCTAATAGGTATTATGAATGTTAAATTGATGATTTGTGGAAGTTGGCATGCTTGTGAAATTAGGCCTAATAATGCATAATTATTAATGGTAATTTTGGTGATTTTGGAAGATAAGGTTTGGTATAACTTTGAATGGTATGATTTGATAGTTATGTTTTGTATTAATTGGTGTTTGATATAGTATAAGTCATGCTTGATTTGGTATTAAATTACATGCCTATTGATGCTATGTTATATACCATATGAGTTGTGTAGGTGAGCTTAAATGTGGGTCACAAATTGGCTTGGTAAATAGCCTATGTTTGTCAACACTGGCAGAGACTCAGGCGCATGTCTCAGCCATGTGTGATACACGGTCATGATACATGGCCTTGTGTCCCCTAGTGTTGAATTTGAAGTAAAGTCAGTATGTGCAACAGCCTGATTTTGGGCCTAGTCGAAACAGTGGTTTCGAGACCACAAATTTGACGTAATAAAATTTATTTTTATTATATTTTTATGGTCTACAATTTCATGGAGCGATTTTGTGAAAATTTCGTTCAAAAATTTCGACGTTTGGGCACTCAATTTAGTAAAAAGGACTAAATTGTAAAAAGTACAAAACTTGAGTTCTAGAAGCTAGAGGTGTCAAATTACTATGAAATTTTAAATTATAGGTCCTTAAATGGTAATTAGACCATTGGTTAATTTGTTGGACAAAAAGGGGCATGAAATAGGTGAAATAGAATATTTTTAAGTTAGGGACATTTTAATTAAAATGAATTAAAAACAAAATTAAAAGCCAATTTTTGTCCGTCTTCAACCCCATGGCTGAATTTCACAAGGGGAAACCATGGCTAGGGTTTTTCAAGCTTCCAAGCTCGATTGTAAGTTCGTTCTTGCCCCGTTTTTAATGATTTTTATGTTTTTAAATCCTCGTAACAAGATCTATCTATTTCTACCACTAATTTGAGACATGGTTAAAGTATAGGGTTTTGACCCATGATGAATATGTGTGTATTTTTGTGTTTAATGGTAGAAAATGCATGTTTTTGGTTAGAGAAATGACTTTTACTAAGTGATTTTCGATAAAAATGCTTAAAAGGACTAATTTGTAAAAGTTATGAAATTTATCATAAAAGTGTGAATTAGTGGAAATTGTGGGATTTTGTAGTTATGAAAATGGTTCAGCTAGGCTTAAAATACAAGGAAATTGAATAAAAATCATTTTACGAGCCTAGGGGCAAAAGTGTAAATATGAAAAAAGTTTAGGGGAAAAAATGTAATTTTTCCATAATACGAATTTTGGACTGAATTGAACAGTATAATAACTTAATAAGTCAAATGTGATATTTTAGATAAAGAAAAATGAGTTTCAGACTTAGTACAAAGGAAAGACGAATATTGGACGACTCGGTCCCTTTCGCCATTTTGAGTCGAGGTAAGTTCGTATAGTAAACATTAATGTTTATTTGTTAGTTTGACGAATAATTTATGAAATTACTCGTATTATTTGTTGAATATTGGAAACTAATGTTCGAACAAGTAAACGTAGGGTTGAACTATTTTGTTCAATGCTAAATGATAATTTGACGGAAAAGACCATGGACGAACCATGGCATAGTGTGACAATGTGAAAACTATGTGAAATTGCGACTAAGTGAATCTGGGTGCTAGTCTTAAGTTCTACCAGTGGCTGGGTAATCCGGCATGTGTTGTGGATACCTGACAACTTGTGTGAGTAGCACTGAGTAGTTACGTATGACCGACAGCTTGTGTGAGCAGACCCGAGAATGTAAATGTGAATAGCTCGAGAACAAGCATATATGTGAAATGTGATAAGAGGTAGCTTCGGCTACATATATGTGGCACGTATGTGCAAGCGTTTTGAGTATCCATTAATATTCCGATGTGTTCAAAGGGAAAATGACTAAAGTGTAAATGAATGTGAATATGTGACTATCAAGTGCAGGTATATATATGTATACACTCATGAGCAATGTGCTCGGTATGTAATCAAATTTTGGTAAGAATGTAAACGTGTAAGTTATACCTATGAGAATGACCTTGTGATTATAAGTGATAAACTGTAATATATACATATTTTAATCCCATATTTGGCATACTTTTGGATGATTTATCCCTTGAATTGTGGAATTTGATGCTCCTAATCCTTTAATTTCAGGTTTTATACTTAGGAGAGCATATGAAGATGAAAAGAACGAGAAACAGGCCAAAAACAGAGAAAATGGGCCAAAGTAAGAAATCAACACGACCTGGAGTTCACCACACGGGTAATGTAACACCCCAAACCCGGTCTATCCGTAAGACGAGATTTGGTTTGTTACATAGATCGAACTATCTTACAAATTATGGTGAATCAGTATTTCAAAACCTTTTTTTGAAATTAGAGTTTAATAAATCCAAGAGAAAAGATTTAAGTTTGATGTATTTGAGAAATAAGAACAGTTAAAAGTTTCCCATATGTTTAAAAACCCAATTTATTTTAAGTAAACATTATATAATAATCATAAGCCCATATTAAAATATCCAAAACATAGTTTTAAACCAACCACACATAAAAATCCATAAAAACATTAATAATAGAGGCCTTATTACATCATACCCAAAATAATAATTTAAGGAAAGTACTTAATTAAAAGTTCAAAATTTATTTAACCCATGTTTGTAGTATGGCCTCCACGAAGTCATCCTCGGCCCAAGTCCACATCAATTTCCATTACCTGAGAGGAAAAATTTGAGGGTGTGAGTTACTCGAACTCAAAGGTATAACTTACTTACTTAATCCATCGGGCCGATCATCAAGTCATGAGTTTGGGCTTGAGCCCATTATCAAGGTTAACAAGATAAATAATGGAATGCATGCAAAATGAAATTTCCCACCCAAACCTAATTTCCATCCACTACACACCACCGCACCAACCATCACACCTGGGATCAAGTCAACCCACCCCGCCATCACACCAATCGTAGGCATTAAGCCAATTTATTTTTGTGGCGAGCCACCGAACTAGATTGTGACAAAGTCACCGAACTAGAGGCATTGAGCCATTAAAATATTTGTGGCATAGCCACCGAACTAGAGGCAATCAGCCGTTTAATTATTTTGTGGCAAAGCCACCAAACTAGATTTTGGCAACAGGCCTTTCTTCTCTTCATCGTTAATCCCAACCCATGCAACATGTATGCAAAATAGCTTATGTACATATGATGATTTTATCAAAAGGCCCAAGTCAATATTTCAGGTTTTTATTAAGGCCCATAATACAATATATCATTTGTTCCATATAATTATTTAACATCTTTGGCCCATTTAACGATCTAGCATAGATTTTGGCCCATTTAACAATTTAATAGAGATTACGCCCATTTACGATCTAATGTAGATTTCGCCCATTTTCAATCTAATGTAGATTTCGCCCATTTATCGATCTAGCGAGATTTCGCCCATTTATTATTTATCGTGATTTCGCCATTTAACTATCTATCCAAGATTTCTACAATTTTACTAACTAGCATATTTTTCGGCCCATTTACTAACTAGCAAACTTATCGGCCCATTTTACGATCTAACACATCTTTGGCCCATTTACACATGAGATTTTTAGTATTCATTTTACTACCTACACATCGAGGGCATTTTCGTAATTTTCACATTTTTAACAATTTTTATGAATATTTCACCAAAATACCAAATATTTCAGATTATACCGATTTTGTCGATTTTACGATTTTTACTCAATACCACGAATGACATCCAACTTTGAGAAAAGTGTGAAGTTACACACCTTGATATCGTGAGTACTAAACCTTCCCGATCGTCAACACCTAATCATAATACGAACCATTAGGACATTATCTTTTATCAAAATTTACTATTGAAATACGATCTAAATCCTTACCCTTTGATTTTGAACCACTTCTATCTTTGGTTTCTCCTCGCTCGATGGTTCGTTACATCCGATGAGAATCCACGAACGCATAAAGGCTCGGAGTATGAACTACTTCAAATAATTGATTCTCCTCGGTTGATGTTCCGTAACCCGATGGAAAATCCTCGGATTCTCAAATGTTCTTCATTTATAAATAGGGATTTATGAACCGCCTCTTTCAAGGCTATGGACCGCCTTTTTCGCCTATCTTGAATGTCTCTAAAGACATAAGGTTATTAGTTCGACTTATTAATATCGAAAAATGATGAACGTTTATAAGATTTGGGATTTTACTTACCACGATTTGTCTTCGCTCCACGAGAATCAATCGAAAGATTTTGATCCTACAAACGAATCGATTAATAACTAACTATACTAACCTAATAAGAATCCTTAAAATAAAAATCTCCTTACCTTGATTCTTGAAATCGATTGTGGTAAGAGAAAATGAAGAGATTTTGTCACAAGAGCATATTACATTCGGCCATGGGTGATATAAAATTGAGGAAAATTGTAATGAAGAAGAAAAATGGAGAAAAGGGAGATAGGATGGTATGGTTCGATATCAAGAGAGAAAGAGAGAAAGAAAGAAAAAGAAAGGAGAAAGAAAAGAGAAGAAAAAGATACTTAGTTTGGAAGAAAATGCATTCGGCATAGGAGGAGAAAATGAGAAGATGGAAGGAAGAAAAATATTTGCTTGACTATGTACTTTCGGTCACAAAGAGAAAAAGGATTTGGGAGAGAAAAAGTTTAAAACCGAAATGGTTACAAGAGAATGGCTCAAAGAAGAAAAAAAATGAATTGTGTACTCAAATATGCTGGAAATTTTTGGCTAGAGAGAATATGGGTGGAGAAAAAATGCTTTGTTAAGAAAATGACCAAAATGAAAGAGTTTCTTCTAACATTCAAGCTACCATACTCTCAACCAAAACCGGCCACCCCCCCTTTGCCTCATTGTCGTCCAAATACTTGGCTATCAAAGGCCAACCTTTTGCCACCCTTTCTTTCCATAGCACACTCCCCATTTCAAGCCATTTGTTCCCCTTACTTTCCTTATCCTAATGATTTCTTTCCTTAACTTAGATATTTCCTTAATCCTTTAGTCATCATACCAAAAATAAAGAAGTCAAACTTTCCATGTTTGCTTCTTGGCCGACACTTGATAAATGGAAGCAAAAAATAAAATTTTTCAAGTTGCAAGCTAGAAGATTCGAACCTCCTCCCTCATGTCTAAGTCATGGCGCCATCACCACTATGCTATTAACTCATTTATGCCATCTTTTAGCACTTTAATTAGTTTAAGTCTTAAGGTCATTTAAAATTCTTTACTCTAAAGTACACTTAAATAATAATATTTATTCTAACTTCAAGTAACCCGAACTATCATTTAGCAACATAATGATACTCAATTATTTAGGATGTTATAGGTAAACCACATGGCCGTGCCACTTTAGCAGACTTGAACACGACTCTAGGCTTGATTCACAGCGGCGTGTCCCTGCCGTGACCCATTTTAATTCCACTATGAATAGGATACTTGTGGGCCAAGTAAGGCATCCCAAAAGCCTATATAAACACCCTAGAGGGCAACCTAAAAAGGGAGTTCGACGGAAGGCTTCTGTCAGGGCTGTTGACGAGGAGCAAAGCCAGAGAGGGCTAAATATAGGGAATTACTCGAAGAAAGCCAATTGATCCATCTCAGAAGCCGGAATTACACTCAAGACTGAGGATTTTCCTTTCAAAATTCCTTCAGGGGGTTTTAGGGTTTTTCTTTATGTTTTTTTATTTAATTTCTTCTAAGATGTATTCTTTTATAAACATGAACTAAACCCCTCAAATACCTAAAGGGGATGAAACCTAAGACGGATCTTGTTATTGCTTTATAAACTGTATGATAAATACTTAATTTGTTTTTAATTATGTGTTCTTAATTCTTGCTTTAATATTTTAGGATATTGATTTAAGTATTGATGTGCTTATTCAGAGGAGCAAAAGTCCATGTTTAAGAGCAGACCTAGCATAATTAAGCAGAGTTGATCGCACTCCTAGAAGTAGGACGACAAAAATTTGCCAGATTAGGGTCAAACCTAATATGGGAGTCCATAAATCGAGTTAATGCAATACTAGGGGTTTTAATTAGAAAGAGATTTCAATTAATCAACCTAGGGTCAAACGTTAGTAGCCTCGAAAGAGGTATTAATATAAAGTAGGGAATCCTACGGATCAAGTCAAGTGAATAAATCGTCTAGTTCAGAGTTAAATAACAAGCGAAGTCTAGGTGGATTTTTCCTCGGGTATTGTCTTAATCAATTGGTTTTCTCAAAAGTATTTTCCCAATTCATTCTCTATGTCTTGGCATCCTTATTTTAGGAATTAGTTAGATAAACATCAATCCTCTTTATTTTAGGCTATATAATAAAAAGAAAGTCAGTATTAGTACTTTTGGTACCATTGGGTTCAACATTCTGGTCTTGCCACTAAGCTATACTACTATTCGATAGGTGCCCTTGCCTCAATCGTGGTGATAGTTACTTTCTAGCCTCGATCATTCATTATATAAATATTAAAACTCTCAGAAACGATCAATAAGTCCATGCTTATGATGTATGAATATGTGGCAAATGTGATTCATGATCACGTGTGAGGCTTTTAGGCCAAATTAAATTGAGTAATGATATGTTAAAGTATTTGTTGTTGATGTATAGGTTAAATTGGCCAATGAATGGCTTGTAAATATTTGATAATGACTAGTTATTGGAATGGCTAACCATAGATATACTTTGGTGTTATATGTGTATAAATGAAAATTAATATAAAGGAAACATGGAAGAGTAAAACTAGCAATCAAACAATTTGGACAGCAGTAGTTATGTGAATTTGGAAAATCATCAAAAAATGGTGGAAATTGAATTAGAGATTGAATGAGATTTGAAATTAAATGTTATTGAGTCTATTTATACATAAAAGAAAAAAATAAGAAAAATAATTTCATATGGTGAGATATTTGGATTTTAGTGAGACAGGGTCAAAATGATTTTGAAATCTCCTATTCTGACTTGGAAAATTCATTAAAAATTGTATAAAAATAATCATGGGATAAAATTTATATCCTTGAATTTATTAATGAGTATATTTTCAAGAGAAACAAACGGGAACATCATTTGAGTTCTTTAAAACAAGATAATTAATTTTTAGTGAATAGGGGTCAGAACTATCAGACAGCGAAATAGAGGAGACTTTAAAGAATAAAATGTACTGATTGGTTGAACCAAAATTTTGGAAATTTTATGGTAAGAATATATGTGAGCCTAGTTTCAGGGAAAATTAGTGGATCTTAATTTGGAGTCCTGTAATTCCAGATAAAAATAATTTAGTGACTGTAACTTGAGTAAACAACTCAAGATGAACATAAATGAATTGCGAAATTTTATGCAATAATGATGATATTATCTTGAGAGCTTATAATGAGGATTGTTAGAATCATGGTAATCAATTGTTATAGCTTACTCCGTTATTTTCCGTGTTTATAATGTACTCAGGTTAGCTTGAGTCGGAAGTCGCCTGAGAACCTATCACACTGTCAAGCTTACAATTTAGGTATCTATGATTTTATACTTAAGGTTATGACATGTATAGGAAACTTGGTCATGTGTATATGTTACTATGAGTTGCCCTAGAATAATGACCCATGATATTCGGAGTTCATTGTTGTATAAGGCCATTTAATGTGGCCAATAAATTGGTTATTCTATAAACTCATGATGATGCATTCCATAGTTGAGTAAATTGTATGCTATGACTTGTTACATGTGTGTTGTGGATGTTTTGGTAGCTTTAATATGTCATGAAATGTGTCATTCAAGTTATACTCAAGTATGTGCATGATAGGGTAGAAGTTGGTTTGGAAAATAGCCAACTCCTTGGCCACACAGGCAGAGACACGGCCTTGTGTCTTAGCCGTGTGGAGGACACGGCATGCCCACACGGGCATGTGACTCTCTAAAACAAGGAATTTTTCTAAATGTTCCAATAGTTTTAAAAGTTCTCGGTTTAGTCCCGAATCACTCCCAAAGAAAGTTTTGAGCCTCGTAGGCCCATTTTAGGGACTTGATATAAGATAAAAGTTTTAAATTTTAAACAAAAATTTATGCCTTGAATTTGTTTAGTTGCAAGTGTTACTGTTCGGTAACACCTTGTACCCTATTCCGGCGTTGAACATGGGTAAAGGGTGTTATAATATGCTCCACACAGTCTCACAGACGGGCGTGTGATCAGTCATGTGGCACAAGTCAATGTACCCCCTAATTGGCACACGGCCTAGCACACGGGCGTGTGACTTGGCCGTGTTGCACAAGTCAGTATACCCTATAGGTTTGGCATGGCCTAGCTTACGGCCTGGCACACGGGCGTGTGGTCAGCTGTGTGACCCAAGTTAGTAACCTCACTTGTTTGGACACGGGGTAGGACACGAACTGGGACACGACCATGTGCTCCCATTTCAAATGTCCACACGGCCTGTGACACGGGCGTGACTGGTTGTCGTGTGTCTCACACGACCTAGTCAAACGGGCGTGTGTCCCCTGTTTTAGAGAAAAATTTACTAAGTTTTGAAAAATTTCCCGAGTATCCGATTTAGTCTCGAACCACTCTCAATGCATGTTTAAGTCCTCGTAGGCTCGTTTAAGGGACACTATGATTATTTTTCATTGAATTGTATTTGAATTGATAAGTGGTGTATGAATTGTATGCTTATAAGTTTTGTAAGTTCGGTAATGCTCTGTAACCCTATTTCAACGTTGAATACGGGTGAAGGGTGTTGCAGTTCATCTTCATGGAGTTCCTGTTTCAATCACATCAGATCGAGATCCGCAGTTTACTTCGAGATTCTGGAAGGTGTTACATGAGGCTTTGGGTTCAAAGCTTCATTTTGTTCAGCTTATCATCTGCAGTCTGATGGTCAGTCAGAGAGGGTGATATGGATTCTTGAGGACATACTTCGTGTAACAGCCCGATTTTGGGTCTAGTCGGAACAGTGGTTTCGAGGCCACAAATCTAACGAGGAAACATTTAATATTCTTATATTTTTATGATCTACAGTTTTACGGAATGATTTCGTGAAAAATTAGTTCGAAAATTTTGACGTTTGGGCACTTAATTTAGTCAAAAGGACTAAATCGTAAAAAGTGCAAAACTTGAGTTCTAAAAGCTAGAGGAGTCTAATTGCTATGAAATTTTAAATTGGAGGTCCTTAAAAGGTAATTAGACAATTGGATAATTTTTTGGACAAAAATGGACATGAAATAGGTGAAATAGAATATTTTTAAGTTAGGAGAATTTTGGTCATTTAGTAATTAAATGATTTAATAAACAAAATAAATATCCAAAAATTTGTCCATCTTCCTCCTTGGACGAAATTTGCAAGAGGAAACCATGGCTAGGGTTTTTCAATCTTTCGAGCTTGATTGTAAGTCCGTTCTAGCCCCGTTTTTAATGATTTTCATGTTTTTGAAATCCTTGTAATATGATCTATCTATTTCTACCATTAATTTGAGATATGATAAAGGTCTAGGGTTTGAACCATGTTAGAAATTTGTATATTTTGATGTTTAACGGTAGATTATGCAAGTTTTAATGTTAGATAAACAACTTTTGCTAAGTGATTTTTGATGAAAATACATAAAAAGGAACTATTTGTAAATGTAAAAATCTATTTTAATGGAAAATGTGGGCTACTATAAGCATGAAAATGGTTTGGCTAGGCTTAAAGTACAAAGAAATTGAATTAAAATCATTTTACGAGCCTAGGGACTAAAATGTAAATATGATAAAGTTTAGGGGCAAAATGTAAATTTTTCCAAAATGTGATTTTAGGCTAAATTGAATATTATAATGTTTAAATAAGTCAAATGTGATATTATAGATTAATAAAATCAAGGTTTGGACCTAGAACGAGGGAAAACAAAGTATGTGACGATTAGGCCCATTTCGCCATTCTTGTGTCGAGGTAAGTTCATGTGTAAATAATGCAATGTTACAATTGTATTTTAAATGTTTTATTAATATATGAATTGTATAAATGACACTCTAGATACAATCGATGATGATATGAAAAATGAAAAAAATCCCGTTTGAACCTTAGGAATAAATAGAATACAAATGCCATGACATTGGGGTCACTGAGATTATGTATAAGACCATATCTGAGATATGGCATCGTTATGAGATTTCATATAAGACCATATCTGGGATATGGAATCGATGTAAGACTTCGTGTAAGACCATAGCTGGTCTATTGGCATCGATATGAGATTTCTATGTAAGACCATGTTTGGGATATGGCGTTGGTATGGTACATTGTGTATAAAATTCCCGAGCATCCTTTAGTATTCCAAGTGGTTCAATGAGCAATTCAAAGATTATGCCAAAGATGAGAAATAGTATGATATGTTAAACCCGGCCCATGCGTTTCGACCAGATCTGGCGTGTTATGGAACACATAACACTTTATCGGATTTTGAAAACACAAGTTAATTATTTAAAATTTGAATAAAGAAGTGACTTTTTGGAAATAAACCTCTTTGTATTATTATTACGTATAAATAAACATTATCATGAATTCATAAGTTACATAACATTGAAAACTTCTTAGTTGAATAAAACTAGGAGCCTTATTACATAGATATTCCCAAATAAAATAAAATAAAATTTAAAGAAATCCCAAAATAATTTGTAGAAATAAACTTGATGGACCCTCGAGTCCGCTCCTGGCCTCATGTCCACGATCTCGCTCATCCGGAAGAGTAAAGAAAAGGAAAGCGTGAGTCACCAAGACTCAGTGCATAAATCTCAAAACACACAATGACCCGAGCCCAAAAACACATTATGGGCCCTGGCCCTTACATGAAGGTAATAACCATAATCACATGGTAAACGTTAAATAATGAATAACCCAACCCATCCTAGGTTTCCATCCTCTACACACCAACCCGTACCAACCATCACACCTTTGGGATTTCTACAATCAACCCTCCATCCGCTACACACCAAAACGACAACAGACCGCCTATTCCTATTAATTAGAATCATTGAATGTGGCATAGCCACCGATCACTATGTGACCTAACATTTGTATATGTGGGATTTCCACCACCCATCACCAAGTGACCTATCATGGACTTCCCTTCAATATCATATTCCCACCCCATGCATACACATAAAGAAAACATCATACGTCAGTATATATTTTTGGTACACATAGGAGTTCTATGTTTACGCACTGCATCCTTGCCTAACCCTTTTAGGGTTCCATTCATTGCCTAAATGACCTTCATTCGCTTTTAAGCCAATGACATATATATAGTCATACATACAGGTTTATTAGTGTGTTAGAGATCTACACACCTGATTACCGATAAGACGATGCGTTCTATGTCGACGCTATCCTTAGTCGACACTATTGCTATCTGTCTAAGGTGTTGTTTAGAAGCCGGTCCATAACCAAGTGGCCAATCTCAAATGGAAGATACTGCTCTTTTCTTAAACTTAGGGATTTTCTCCCTTGCCTGATCCATATTTAATTCCATCACAAGTCCTTATCAGAACTACTATCATAATATTTAATCGTTAATTCTTATTACAACCTTAAGATCTTGCATATAATGATCAAATCTAATAGAAATCTAGGGAAATCTTCTTACCTTAAAAATCTCGAAAGTAGAAACTAGCTATTTTCGGCTTTTAGATCTAATTGACCAAGCTTCCTTCAAATCCCGAATTTTTGCCCAACATAGAATCATTAAACTATTAGCTTTCAGCTTTTTCCTTTCAAAAACTAGGAATAGATCATGAGAACTAATCAAAATTGACACTTACCTTAGCATAGGATATTCGGCTAGCACTAGAAAGAGGATTCGGCAATGCCAATGGAAGATTTAAATCCGAAAGTATAGAACTAATTCTCAAATAGGAAGAATAAAAGAAAAGACTATAGATGCTTCGGCTTTTTAGAGAAATCGGCATAAGGAGGAAAAAGTGGAGAAGAGTTTCGGCTTTTGAAGAAATTGGAGAAAAGAAATTGGAGAGGGAGAGGCTAAGGAATTTTGACACAATGGGAGAAGAAATTAGGGTTTTCAATGTCAGAATCAAGGAGCTATCCCCCCTATTTATAGATATTTCGACACCTCATGTATAAAATCGAAAACTCCCTTCCTAATTAATTAAAATTCAAGCTATATGAGAGGGAAAATTTAGCACCCCCTTTGCCATGCAGTAGCCGATTTCTACACTCCTCTAGGTGATGGATTTTTGGCCATCACCTCCCTTGTAGATAAGCTCCTAAGTTTTCTCATTTTTATCTACTATTTTATCAATTATAAAATCCATCTAAATCTTCCTATTTTTGAGCCTTGTAGCCGTCCACCTCATCAAATCTTAATGCCTAAATTTAACTCACTTAAATTAAAAGATTTGGGCTTTATTAAACTTAAATTTTGGGCCCCTAACTCCTTGTGTGTGGCCTCACTCCTTGCTTCATTTTAGGTGCCGAAAATGGCCCTAAAAACATGGGCTCCTTGCGGCCAAAACTTGGGCCTCTTTTATTGTTAATGACGCCACCTTAAAATAATTCAATCAAGGCCTTTGCCTAATCCTAAGCCCAATTTTGAACCCCTATCACTTAAATTAACAAATTAAACATATCCCCACACTAAATGCATAGACCCATAAATTTAGGATGTTACAGTTGGTACAGGTATGTACGAAAAATTCATATGAATGAACTCGGTATGTGATGAACTTTTGGTATGATTGAAAATGAGTAAGTTATTCCTATGAAACTATGATGACATATATGTAAATTATGTTATGCTAATTGTATGATATTCATGATTATGTTACTATTTATTTGCATGTGAACTTACTAAGCTATATAGCTTACTCCCCTTCTTTTCTTATGCCTCATAGTGTCACCAAACTAGCTCGGGTTGAAGATCGCCGGATATGCTATCACACTATCAAGCTATCATGTTGGGTAAATGAATGCAAACCTTTGAGTCTATGGCATGTATAGGGACTTAGTCATTTTTGTGTATGTGTCAATATGATATGGCCAAATGTATTGGCTTGTAATGATTAAGGATTTGATTTGGTATGTAGCCATATTAATTGGCTTATATTGGCTAATGGGTTGCAAATATATTAATTACTCATATGCCTATGCTAATGTCATTGTGTGATGCGATTTATAATTTTATGTTAATGAAATTAGACTAGATGATACATGTGGGAAGTTGTTATGTTGAATGTGATTGGGTGTGTGGACTTGATAAAGTATGATGTTATGAGCATGTATATAAACGTAAGGAAATGATATATTTAGGTCTTTATTGTTGATGTATAGGTTAAATTGGCATGTAAATATTTGATAATGACTAGCTATTGGAATGGCTAGTTATGGATATTCTTTGGTGTTATGTATGTCTAAATGAAAGCTAATACAAAGAATTATGAAAGAGTAAAATTAGCATTAAAAGAGTTTTGGACGGCAACAGTAGTATAACTTTGAAAAATCACCAAAAATTGTGGAAATCGAATTATAGGTTGAATAAAATATGAAATTAAATCCTATTTAGTCTAGTTTTACATAGAAGAAACGGTGTAAGAAAAAGAATTTTATTTAATGATATAATTGAATTTTTGTGAGACAAGGTCAGAATGATTTCAGGTTCCCATGTTCTTTGGAAAATCATTAAAAATGTATAAAAATACTTGGGGGTCTAAATTTATATTTTTAATTTCTTAATGAGTCTAATTTCAAGAGAAACAAATGGGAATATCATTTCAATTCCGTACTAAGAGATAATTAATTTTTAGTGAAGAAAGGTCGAAACTGTAAAACAGCAGGACAATGATGAATTTGAAGAATTAACTATACTTATTGGATAAACCATAAATTCTAAAAATTTTATGGTAGGAAGATATTTGATTCTAGTTTTTTAAAAATTAAGCATATCTTAATTTATAATTCTGTAGCTCAAGATATAAATAATTTAGTGACTATGACTCAAGTGGACAGTTTTGGTATGAACATTAAATATCACAATTATATGTAATTGTTTTGAAATCTCCGGTAATGCTTTGTAACCCTGTTTCGATGATGGATATGGGTTAAGGGTGTTACACTTCATAGTTATGTGATCGACTTCAGAGGTAACTTGATACATGCACAGATGGGGTGAAATTTATTAAATTCCAATCATCGAAGTTGCTAATTTTCAAGCTTGGGAAATTAGCAGAATTGTGATGACTATTTGGATGGGATCCTAACATTTTTGGGTTTAAATTCTTATGGAGCTTGAAGACCTATCTCTTAGCTTCGAAATGCATTTTCAATCACTTGATTTTGAGTTCGGCAGTTCAAGTTATGACCATTTTAGTGAATACTGTGCGAACAGGATTTTTGAACGGGATTATGGTGGAAATTACGAATTTGGACTTTTAATTCTAGTTTAAATCATATTAGGTTCAAGTTTTAGGCTTAATTTTTATTATATATGAGCCAAGTATTGTATTTATCAGCTATTATTATTATTTATTATTTTATTCCGAATTTTTTTATAATTATTAAGTATTTTAAGTTATTTAGGAGTTTTATGTTAACAAGAAAGTTTAATTTAAAACTACTTCTTATTTAGATTAAATTAGAGTTCTAGCATACTTAAGAGTTTTATTTAGATTTATTTAGCTAACCTATATATAGGCCTTTGCATTGTGCACAACTCATATAATTCATTATTATTCTATTTCTCTTTGAGTTAATAAATTCTCTCTGGGTTTTTCTTTTCAAGAATTTCTCTTGAGTTTCTTTTAGAAGAGTTTTAACAATCTTTTTAGACTGTGGGGATCATCTTCAAACTTTTTCTTGCCAAGATTTCTATCTTGGAAGGGAAATTAGAGCCACTTGAAGGGGGTTATGGATTCTTTGTGTTTCCAAGGCTTTTTAGGATGGAACACCCCTTACACGTATCCGACGCCGAGACAGGGTACGAGGCATTACCTAACTTAAACACGTGCATACACACAATCCTGAGTCATAAAAGCCCGATCATTTTAAAACTTTTCAAACTTCCTCTTAACATCCCTAATATGGGCCTATGAGACCCAAAACACATCTTAGAAAAATTTTGAGATCAGATCGGGTTCTTTGGAAAACCTTGGAAAATGTCATAAAAAATGGGGGCACACGCCCATGTGGAAGGGTGACACTCCCGTGTGACTTGATGACATGGTCATGTTGACATATCGTATGATTCACACGGCCTAAGCATATAGGGACACACCCGTGTCCCATGCCCATGTAGATTTATTAACTCAATTCGAACCTACAGGGGTTTTCACACGGCTTGGCACACGCCCGTGTCCATGGTATGTGTCCCTCACACCACCATTACACGCCCGTTTCTTAGCCCGTGTGCAAAAACCTTGACATTCTATTTCTAACGTCATCAACCTAATAAGGTCACACGGCCAAGGCACACGCCCATGTCCTTAAACCATGTGGCAAATTAAATTCCTAAATTCAGGTGCAGACTTCACACGGCCTGGGCACATGCCCATGCCCTATGGATGTGTCTTCCACATGGTTGAGACACACTGCCGTGCCTCTGCCCGTGTGGTTACTACTGGGCATTCTGTTTTGCCAACTCAGGATTTAGGGGGCACACGGACAAACCACATGCCCATGGGGCAGACCGTGTGTCACACACAGCCTAGAAACACGCTTGTGTGTCTATCCGTGTGGACAAAAACAAGGCTATTTACCAAGCCCTTTCTACCACCCCTACTTGCACCAACATAAGCCATATCAAGCAACTTATTCAATCATGCATATCTATACCAATTATTCGACCATGCAATTTTCTCATTCATGATAAACATCATCATTTTCATATATTAATAATAAGAATTAGCCATCTATTATGGCCATATACAAAATGAATTCATCTCCAAAATAAGCCAACACATTTGGCCAAAACAATATGACACTTTACAAAGACTAAGTCCCTATACATGCCATACTCAAAAAGAGAAGTCTAACTATACCAAAATGTTCCAATTGATAGTGTGATCGAGCCTTCGACATCCTTTGATCCCCGAGCTAGCTTGGGAATATATAAGAAAATGGAAAGGTAGGAGAGTGAGCACAAAGCTGAGTAAGTCATAGTTAAATAATTATCAACAACAACCATGAATTATCATGCTCATAGCATTTTATAAACTTGCACATGATTCTCGAATTAATAAAGGCATAACTTACTCATTTTCACCCTTACTAATCATACATCATAATTCGTACTCATTTATCATGAATCTCATGTAGGTACCTGTATCACTTACAACATAATCATAACTTTCCTCACTTTTGACACAAACTTTAACTTACCCGTTGAACCAATTGGAATACCAAAGGATACCTGACAAGCCTCACACAAGAGGGTAAAATGCCAATGCCATGTTCCAGACATGGTCTTACACTGGCTCACATGTAGAGGCTGATGCCATGTCCCAAACATGGTCTTACACCGGCTATCATATTGTGGCTGATGCCATGTCCTATACATGGTCTTACACTAGCACACATATCATCGCCGATGCCATGTCCCAGACATGGTCTTACACTGGCTTTCATAATGTGGCCAATGCCATGTCCCAGACATGGTCTTGCACTAGCACACATCTCGGTCAAATGTCATGGCATGGGTATCCTATCTATTCCTATGGTTCAATTGGGAGTACATCACATCCACTTTCATCATGCATAGTCATAGCAATAATCAATCATTTTATGCAATATCAATTGTTTAATGCATAAATACAATAATTTTGTATTATTTACGTATGACTTACCTCGGTATACAAAAAGTGAGCGACTAAATCGAATTAATCTACTAGCTTGGCTTTTCCTCGGTCTAAGTTCGAACTCCATTTTTCTTGACCTAAAATGATAAAATACACTTATTTAATCATCACATAAATCAAGACATTTTAAAATTTTCTACTTTGGTAAAATTACTGTTTTGCCATTAAACTTTCACAAAATTATGATTTTGCCCCAAGACTCGTAAATCGATTTTCATCAAATTTCCCTATTAACCAAGCCTAGCCGAATATGCTATAAGATTATATCAACTCACAATTCCAATTATTTCACACATTTACTACCTATTTTGCAACCTTTACAAAGAAGTCCATTTAGGTGTTTTCATGGAAACCCCTTTCACAAAAGTTGTGTATTTAACAACCATGGTTCATTTTTGAAACACCCCAAACCCGGCCCACATGCCCTGACCGGATCTGGCATGCTTCTAGGAAAAAAAAACCATTCGAATCTTATTTGAACTTTGCTAAAATTTTTCGTGTTTTTGAAAACAGTTGATTTGGGTTCAAGTTGAAAACATAGAAACTTTTCAAAGATTTCGTTTAAGAAAAGTTCGTGGTTATATTTCAAAACCATGAGTTATCGGTAAAAGTCTAATCTTTAAAGTTTGTTAATTAAATTGAAAATCATTTGTATTTTAGATGTCAAAACATTTTCATTAAGAAAATTTGCTTACTTTAATTTGATAAGTATCGTGCATAATAACATAATTTAAGTGCATGCATGAACAGTTCATACTATAGCCTTATTACATAAAAATAAACCCAAAATAAAATTTAAAGTACTTAAATAAAATAAATTGTCCAACTAATATGCTGAGCATGGTCACCACTAAGCTCCCCGCCGACCGGTCCATTACCGAAGCGCCACCGAAAAATATTCCCACAACGGGGTGAGTCAAACAGACTCAATGTGTACAACCGACACTAAGTCTCAATTAAATTCAAGCATGTCAAATCATACATAATAACATATATAATTAATGATGCAAACCCGAACCCAAACCTAGATAACCATCCGCTACACATCACCCGTACCAACCATCACACCGTGGGGACTACTAAGTCAACCCTCCATCTGCTACACACCATTGAAGGCAGTCGCTGCAGTCGACGTGCTCATCACCCTTATAAAATTCGTGGCATAGCCACCAGATAAATATTCATGACATAAGTCACCATATTCAGATATTGTGACATAAGTCACCACATTCGAATATTGTGACATAAGTCACCACATTCAGATATTGGGGTATAAAACCACCAATTCACTTCCCCTTTACATATCACCCATATGCCCCATGTCAAACATATCATGCAATATCATGCTTTATTTCACATTCTTATCACTATTGACATATGTACCATAATGAATCTTATCATACTCATAGTAGGAGTGGGTAAACATACCTGAGTACTTTGTACCATTGCATGATACTCTTAGCCACATCATAACGTATTCTTGTAACATATTAATTAAAACATAACCGTCAATTAATTAAAGCTTAGTGTGGGGTACACACCTGATTTACTTAGCACTTAATTGAAATCTCAAAATCCCGATCTAACGCTTTAGATCTTAGTTCCTAAATTCGCCATTGTTAGATATATTAGCAAAACTTATTCGCTATATGATTAAATCTCAAGGAAACGTAATCGAAATCTTACCTTGCTTGCCGATTTGAGTACTTCTCAAATCCTAAAATTTTGTGATATCCCCTCCTAGCAATCGGCCACACACTAGATCACCTAAATGATTAGTTTTCGGCTTTTGAATAAGTAAGAAATAGATCCTAGTTACTGAATATGGCCTTGGCCGATTGGTATCTTTACTTACCTTTGCGAATCTAAAATCCCAAAACTGCAGTTGCTTCATGAAATTGTCGAGATCCCTACTAAACCATTGTTAGAATCGGCTTTAACTTAAACTCATGAGAAGTGGCTTATGGCTGAATACTACACAGGCTTACCTTGAGATATTAAATCCAAGACCTCCCTTGATGCTCCTTAACGCTGGCTATACACAAAACACAAGAGAACACATTACTATGGCCTTAAAGATCATTCGGCCAACCTTAGTCCAAAGCCTAATCACTTGATTTTGGCTCACAATTAGAAGAGAACCGATTGCTAGGATAGAAAATACTTACCAATACTCAAGCACCCTCAGAGAAACGGCTTCTAGATCCCAAAGAGAAGGATTTCGGCACTTTAATGGTGAAGAGAGAAAACACAAAAGTGGAGAGATTCGGCTATGTGCACTTAGATAGGAATCGACAAGTTTCGGCTTTTAAAACTATGGAGAAATCAGCTATCAAAGAGTAGAACCAACTCCAAGTTTCGGCTTTTATCAATAATGAGAGAAAGATTGGTCCTGGGGAGAATGATCATTCGAATGAACAGAAAAAGAAAGAGAGGAAAGAGTGAGGCTATAAGGTTCGGCCAAGAAGCAAAATAGAGAAAGAAAGAGAAGATAGATGTTCATTAAAAGAAAATTTGGCACTTACACCCTTGGTTCACCTCAAAGCCGAAATAATGCAAGCCCCTAGAGTCTTCTATTCGGCCACTACATCCTCTCTTATCAAATCCTTATTTCACTCCCCCTTAGCCAAATCTTGAAGTGTCCCTGTGCCGTCCACTTCCTCTTCTCTAGAGTCCATGTGCCATCCACTTCCTCTCCTCCTTGTAACAAAATAAAATCTTTTATTTGCTTTCCTTGTGACTCAAACCTAGGCCCATTTACACCTGTTGGTGGCGTCACTTACAGAGGCCCTAAGTGGCGCCTTCCAACCACTTTAACAAGCCCAATTTCATGTCAAATTTCCCTTACAAATTTTTTTAAGGCCTTATCAAACTTAGCTTCCTCTTTTAAACTTTAAAATCAAATAATTTTGAAGCTATTCCCCTTCATACTAAGGTTCACAAAATTCATAATACACATTCACAACACACACAGGCATGCAATTTCATACAATTTAGTAATAATGCATAAGCCATAGTCCGGGATATTACGCTTCTACCCCTTAAAATAATTTCGACCTCAAAATTACCTGGCTAGAATAGGTGGGGGTATTGCTGTCGCATTGCTTCTTTCGGCTCCCAAGAAGCTTCCTTCGATCCATGATTACGCCACAACACCTTGACCAAAGGGACCGACTTCTTCCGAAGCACCTTCACATCTCGTTCTAGGATCTGGATCGGCTCTTCCTCATAAGACAGATCGGGTCTCAGCTCCACCTCTTCAACCGAAACTACATGAGATGGATCCGATCGATATCGACGTAGCATGGAAACATGAAATACGTCGTGCATCTATTGCAATTTTGAAGGCAACTCCAACTGGTATTCCACCGGTCCAATTCGCTTCAATACCCGATAAGGTCCTATAAACCTTGGACTTAACTTCCCTTTGCGACCAAATCTCATCACCTTCTTCCAAGGTGAAACTTTAAGGAACACTTGATCTCCCACATCAAATTCTATTTCCTTCCGTTTGAGATCTGCATATGACTTTTGCCTGTCAGATGCTTCCTTCAATCGAGCTCGAATTATCTTAACCTTCTCCTCGAATTCAGCCACAATTTATGGACCCAAAATCTGATGTTCTCCCAATTCCATCCAACACGTAGGGGTACGACACTTCCGTCCATACAATGCTTCATATGGTGCCATCCGAATGCTAGCTTGATAGCTGTTGTTGTATGCAAACTCCGCTAAAGGCAAATACTCTTCCCAACTTCCTCTGAAGTCTATCACACAGCCTCTCAACATATCCTCCAACACTTGGATTACTCTTTCAGACTGCCCGTCAGACTGTGGGTGAAAAGCCACGCTGAAATCCAATTTGGTGCCTAAATCCTAATGTAGAGCTTTCCAAAACCAAGATGTGAACCTCGGATCCCTATCCGAGATAATTGACATCGGCACTCCATGCAACCTTACAATTTTACCACATACAACATTGCCAACTTCTGCAATGAATAATCAACTCGCACTGGTATGAAATGCGCGGACTTTGTCAGTTGATCCACTATCACCTATACCGAGTCCTTCTTAGTAGGCGTAAGGGGAAGCCTACTAACGAAGTCCATGGTAATTCTCTCCCACTTCCACTGCGGAATCTTAATCTATCAAGCAATCCGACGGAACTTGGTGTTCAAATTTAACTTGTCGACACGCTAAGCACTTGCCAACAAATTCAGTCACTTCCCGCTTAAGACCAGGCCACTAAAATTGTTCCCTTAGATCTCTGTACATTTTACTACCTCCGGGATGCATAGCATAAGGGCTACTATGCGATTCCTGAAGAATTCTCTGCCTCAAATCCTCATTCCTTGGCATACAGACCTTACCCTTGAAGCACAATACTTCCTCGTCATTAATACCATAATCTTCCAACTCTCCATTCTGTACTTGTTGCAACTTAACCTTTAGATCCTCATCCATTAACTGACTTTCCTTCACCTCACTCAACCATGTCGGTTTGACTTGCAATTCTTCCTGCAGACTTCCATCGTCATACAAGCTCAGATGTGCGAACATTGCCCTCAGATTCGACACAACTTTTTGACTTAAGGCATCTGCCACCACATTCGCCTTGCCCGGGTGATACTCTATCGAACAATCATAGTCCTTCAATAACTCCACCCACCTTCGCTGTCTCAGATTCAACTCCTTCTGAGTCAGCAGATACTTAAGGCTTTTGAGGTCTGTGTAGATCACCGACTTTTCTCCATAAAGATAATGCCTCCACACCTTAAGGGCAAAGACCACTGCCGCCAATTCCAAGTCATGCGTCGGGTAGTTAACCTCGTGTGGCCTTAGTTGTCGAGACGCATAAGCAACCACCTTCCCGTCTTGCATAAGGACACCTCCCAACCCTGTATGGGAAGCATCACAATACACCACAAAATCCTTCCCCGCCTAAGGTCAATCAAAATTGAGCTTCGGTCAAGACCCTCTTAAGCTTCT